>CM060676.1:119404494-121804494 GCA_030686995.1 Artemisia argyi
GCTACGTTGGGTCGAAAACGGGTCAAATTAAACCGGTTAAACCCGTCGGGTTTGAAGCGTCCCGGGTCAACCCGGTTTGTGATTGTATTAATTGGTTGTATTTAATTTGGTAGATATGTTTTTAATTGGTTGTACAATGTAATAAATCATTGTACTTTTAAATAATTGAGTTTTTTAATAAGAGTATTAATTATATTTCATAATTTTCTTTAATAAAACTTTTTCAAGATTTCCACTTTTCAAGATTGACCATTTTTCCTTTATATGTAGTACAGATAATATTTTTGTTATTATTTCATTTCATATACAGGAGCACATGACACACTGTAAACTTATATAACTCTATAATTCAAAGAGATCGACGAGCGGTGTTGACTGTTGGAGCGAGATGAATTGCTAGTTTTTGATCTTTTATACAATGCCCCTTAAATGAACATATGAAGTAATGGTATCCTCCGCCATTTGTCAAGTGGAGGGTGGCAGGCCCGTCTTTTATAGGGTTGTCACTGTCACACGGCTTGCACTGATCGTACCCTTCTTTAGACACTTCTGTCACATCATGCCATCCTGTGGTAAAGTTAAATAATAGAGCATCACCTACTGTGAAGCTTTTTTTGGATGCCCACTCATTGTAGAAACCGGGGGAGGCGGGAACTCTCCAGCCAAAGTCATCGCCCACCGTGTACACACTATTCGACGCATGCAAAGCCATAGCTGAAACTACTGCAGACAAAAAACAAAGCATAATCATGTTAAAATAAGCCATCTTTGAAGCTTGTGTTTTTGCTTGGATAATAGATATTCACATTTGGAGATTGAATATGAAGTTAAATAGATGTGGTTTCAACCAAATAATTTAATTCATGTTTTGATCTCTTCTGTATTTGTTATAATACAACACATCAACCAAAAAACGTAATGATCAGTAGTTGACAATTGTAAAAACGTAAATGATTGTGTGATACCATTAACGTAACGTAATGTAATGCAATATAATATAATATAATATAACGTATTAACGTAATGTAATGTAATCAAATGTAATGTAATCTTAACTACTTATAATGTAGATTTAGTTAAAGGAGAAAAGTGAAAAACTGAATTTTCAGTCAATTCTTATTTTGCCCTTCTATACTACAAAGGTGAGAGAAAATGAATTATGTAATTAATACTCTTATTAAAACACCTCATAACTTAAAATTACAATAATTTATTCATATGGTACAACCAATTAAAAATATCTATATCAAATTGAAAACAATCAATTAAAACACCCCTTACTAAAAAAAATACAATAAAATTTTCACAATATACAATTTAAATAAGCTACAACATAATATAAAATATAAAATAATTAAACACACTAATTAATGTTATTTTTAAAACACCCTAAAATGAAAAGTATATGTTATTATACACATTATACAAATTAATAAAACACACAAAACTTTATACAAGCTAACAAGTTGATGTTGCATATAGTTTTGAAAACTGGATCGGACCAACGGGTTCAAATGGGAAAAATATATAGTTTTCAAAACTGGACACGACGGGTTCAGTTATTAAAAGCATGACTCGGTTTAAATCGACCCATTTTTCGACCGGAACGGTTCAACCGGGTTTCAAAACATTATGTTGACATGAGCTTAAGTATCAAAGTCAATAAGTTAACAATGTCAATAAGTCAACAAAGTCAATAAGTCAATAAGTCAACACATTTAATCCATAAATCTTCAAACTTTTATTAGAGGTGGCAAAACGGGCGGGCACGGGCACGGGCTAAAATGGCACGGGTTAAAACGGGCACGGGCTAAACGGACAAATTATAAATCAGGTCAAACGAGCACGGGCTAAAACGAGCAAATTATAATTCAACTATTAAAAACATTCGGAACAGTCCTAAAAACCCCTTTAATTCATCTTGTAAAAAAAATCAAGCATCTAAGTCTTAACTATATTTAATTATTTTTTCTTAAAAAAAAATAAATAAAAAAATAGAGTATTAAATGAATAAAAATGTAACTAATTAAATATATCTATCAATTAATTAAAGTATTAAATAATTATGCATAAAATAGTTAATAAATGAGATAAATTAAAATTAAAATAGTTGGAATGTTTTATAGTTACCAGTGACAAGTGAATTGGTCAGAAAAAAAATGAGAGTAATTGCTTGAAAGTTGAATTGTGTGATTCGAAAGCCCATCTAATAATATTTGTTTTTATCTTTTGCCTGTAAGAGCCCATCAAATAAATGCAAGTGGGGCAAAAAACGCCCCAAACTTTTAAAAAAGTGTCAAAAATGGCCCAGAAATTACAAATTGGGCAAGATTTGCCACCCCTAACTTTTATTATTTTTCATTTATAACCTATAAACGTTCTTTTATCACTAAACGATATGTCGTTATAAAATCCCGTTGCTATGCATGGGTATTCGTCTAGTATAATATAATATAGTATAACGTAGGTCAAGGCTAATATAAGTTAAGGTCATGTGTTTGGTGACTACTATCATCACCGTCTACTCAGCGTTACATCAGGTTTTCACTTCACTACTAATAAGATAAAATAATCAACTTCATCGCCTAAAATGCCCCAATTAAATACAAATATACTCCATAAAAATTAAAATCACACAAACAACTCTCTCATAAATCAATCGGTCTACATAACGACTTGTGCTCAATACTTGTCACAACACGTAGGTGGGGATGATATGTTTTAAGACACACGCATCTTGGGGGGCATGCACACGTCATTTTTATTCCTATTACACCAAGTCTAATGTAATTTGAGGCATATAACGTGGAAAATAATATTGTGTATATCTAAAAGAAATATAATGTAGCTTAATATAATATACTAATAATATTCTTGTTTATTTTTTTAAACTAAATTATTATTATTATTATTATTATTATTATTATTACCGGGTTTGTTGTTGTTGATTTACTTTTGTAAAATAGATATTGCCAACATCATCTCTTATTTTATATAAATAATCTTATTGGGTATATATGAAAATAATGATGAAAATAGAGGAATATATGAAATTCTTGTATCTTATTTTCCATTTTCTTCTTATGAAAAGACAAAAGCTATCTGAGGAACAATGTTCAAATTTCAATTCTTATTCTTCTGTCCTTGTTAACTATTAGGAAATGTTTAACTACACAACAAATAGCGTGAGATTTCATTTCTTGTATGTATGTTACTCATTTCCATTTTATAAAAAGCAAAAAGTTGAATCATTCTCTCTCAACACACACACTAACATACACTCATATGTTTTAATCTTGATATCTAGTAGACACATAAGTGGTATCAACACATTCCCATACTCATCTTCTTCATCCTATCTTCAATATACATAATTAAAAACCTCAACTTTTGATTAAAACTTGAATTTTCTTGAAACAAAGTGCTATATTTGATGGGGAAAGTGATTTTGAGTGATTAGATAGTGGTTTTAGGAAAATTGAACGATTAAAATGGGTTGAATTTGAGGATTTGTAGTTTTTCTTGGAATATCTTTAAGTTGGATTGTGTTTTGCTTAATTAGAGCTTAATTGATGAAATAAGTTCTTAATTGGGTGGCGATTTGCTTATAGAGTTTGAGATATTGAACTTATTTGAGATTTATTGTAACACCCCATATTTTGAGGTAACCTATATGAAGAGTAGTAAAGTTTTATAAACTAAAGTCTTATACCTTAAGTGCTTGATATAATGGTAAGTGATGTGAGATATTGCAACCTCACAAGGAGTTTTACTTCTCAAGGGATCTCAAGAAGTTTTTCAATCTTTCAGGTAGTGTACCTGACCATTGTAGTGTAGTATAGGTAAATTCGGGGGATTGATCGTTCTCTAGGGGAATAGTGTCGTTAGGTTAAAGTGTATGTCGAGATAAGTCTAAAGGTGAGGGATGATTCTTTTTGTGTTTTTATGTTTTTTATAAAGCAATTAAAATCTCAGTTTTAAAGGTAAGGGTGGAATTAGTTGTTATCCAACTAACCCAAAAACAACTTTTATAATTATAAAACTAAAATTAAAATAACAAGAAAAGTAAAGTGCTGAACTTCTTATGGTGAGAAAAACGTGTTACTTAGATTTTACTACTCTCTAGTTATCTTTTACTGATTTGTTAAATTGTCACGTCTTTATTTTAGTTGAAGCGTTGTATTTCTTAATACCGGTCGTAGGGGTGTGCTACCTTCCCCAATTCTATGAATATTAATTTCACCTAAAACCTTAAAGTCAATTAAGAAATTCTAGGATCATAAACATCAATTCATGCAATAAATACAACGAGAAAAACCAGTGCATGCTATGATTACGCTTTCTAAGACGTTCAAGCTAGTTACATAAAAGAGGTCAGCCAGTTTCTTAGTCTAATGTGAAGCAATCAACAAATAGGTTTCATTAGATCTAAGCAAACATGTTAGGTTTTATATTTGAGTTGATAAGTACAAAACTACAAATGAAGAATGAAACAAGAATGAAACATGAAGGACCTAAAAAGACAAAAGGGAATTCTACAAAAAGATGGAGATTACAGAATATACGGTTTAGAATACTTTTGTAAACCTAATTTTCTATTATATAAAGAGATACATGTCTTTGTTTTTTATGTGTGTCAAGATGTAATGTTCAGTAAAGCGTATGTGTAACCTAGGTGTGTGTTTATGAAAAACGTCTAGGGTTGTGGTTAGTGTTAGTTTAGCTTCAAGATCATTGATCCCTGTTACAAGGTGTGTAACACGTTCTACCTTGATCAAATAGAATTGAAGTATAATCGTGTATTTTAGAAGAGATGATGACAAATAACCTTATTAATAATAATATTTTTTATGTTATTCCCCTGTGCTTATTATTATCATTGTGATTATTGTTTATCCTAGATCAAGATCTAAACAACCTAGAGTCCAAAATGATCCATAGAAACTATCATGTTAACCAGTTTATTCGGTGTTCGACTTATACCAGGTTCTATACATATTCAAACATGTTATATAGTTCGAACACAGTCTCATAGTTTCTATCATGTGATATCAGAGAGGGGGCTCTCGATCTAGGGATGTTACAAGGTTTTTGTTGTACGAGGGTTCGAAGAAAGAGACCGATGGTTTTTTAGGGTTTCGTACTAGATGAAAACAAGACGACTAAGTAGAATGCACATTATTCGTGAAGATAAAGACACTTTGGCATCAAGGTATTACATAGATGCCATTTAAATTCCTACCTCGATGCCAATACATCTGTACCTATTCTTTTAAACGTTGACCTAAAGAACATAGATGCCAATCATTCTCTAGGGTTTCTTTTATGATCTATTCTGTCAGCATTCAACGACCAGTTTAGGAGTTGTATTAGCCTTGGTGAATCAGTTTTAAACTGATAATGAACCCTAATACATCTTTTAACTCTACTGCTACTGATGTGATGATCTTTATTTAAAGTCATTCGTACAACAGTCTTCTACTGGAATTTTTTTTGGTACTAAATTCGTTCTAACATATGTGTAAATTCTGGTACGTGTGTTACAACATCTATTACTACACTGGTACAAAAATGGCCTTTCGTCACACATGGTCGATTTCAAACGGTCACACTGTAACATATTTACGTGACTAAATGTATGGAAATAAAATAAACAGCCACACTCGATCCAACTTGTGTGACCATTTCGGAAGATATATGTCACACATTTGTGTATTTATGTGACTAGAGGGTAGCTAGTAAATATTTTTCGATCATTTAGTCACGTTTAATTTGGGACGTGTGACCGATACAAATCAGCTTTAAGCATTAGTCACACTACAGATATACATATGTGACAAATATATGTCACACAATTGAAGAGTGTGACCAAAATAGATATATGGTCACATGAAGTAATTGTGTATATGACTAAATTATATAGTCAAGTTTGTCACACATTATTTAAACGTGACTGCTATTCTTTGCTGAATATTTAGCCACATAGCATTTGAAATGTGTGACCACTGAAAAGTAAGTTTGAAGCGTTAGTCACGATATGCATTTAATAGTGCTAAATATATATGTCACACACTTGAAGAGTGTGACCAAATGTCATATATGGTCACACGAAACCATAGAAACATGATTAAGTGTAACGAAAATTCGATACATATGGTCACGTAAGTAAATATGTGTGTCTAAAGTTTAGTGTGTGTTTGCTTGCCACAACCTAATGTGTAGTCACGTTTAATTGTAGCACGATCATGTGACTATACGCTTTACAATAGTCACATCATATCACAAATGTGTATGTAAATTATGTTTATTGCCACATTATAAGGGTATTATATGTGCAATACATTTAAAATAGTCACATTTGTGATATTTATGTGACTATTATTTATAGCAAAATGTGAACTTGGTTATCATTAACCTTGATATTAGTCACATTGAGTGTTTGTGTGACTAAATTCAAGATGTTATATATGGTCACATGAAGTATTTATTTAGGTGTCTAAATCATAGTCATATTTTGTCACACATTATTTAAGTGTAGTCACAATTCGATACATATAGTCACACATTTCGGATAACTTATGTAATTTTAAGGGGTTAGATATGGATTTTATAGTCTCTCTAGTTTGAGTCTAATTTGATATTAACTGCATTAATTGAGTTTAGACTATTAGTCGATCATAACTCTTCATTTGCCCCATTACAATGCTGCTAGTTATACTTAGAACTGCTAAGTATAATTAGATGTTGTCATCATTGTGCATATGTTAAGGCTTGTGTTTTCATTGTTTCTAGACTAACATTTTGCAGGAAAGGCAAAGAAAAAGCTGTTTGGATTGGAATTTGGGTGAATGCTAGTAACTCAGAACTTAATGCTGCTAGGCATAAATTAATGTTGCTAGGCATAAGTTAATGCTGCTAGGCATAAATTAATGTTGCTAGGCATAAATCAAGCTTAATGAATAGATGAAAAATCAAGCTTAATCAAGCTTTAATGAAGCAAAAAAGTTAAAATTCATATAATAATAAACCAAAAAAAAACATAAGTATCCATAACAAAAGTAAAATAAAGCAGTTCATACATATAAAAAGTTTAACAATTAAATTTCGGAGATTTCTCCAGATCAAATGACAAATGCACATTATTGTAGTCAATGGAGTCGAATCTCTCTTCCTCACTCAAAAATCTAACCTCAGCCGCATCCTTTTCCACTGAACCAACCCGCGACTTTGATCGCTTGTATTCCTTCTCATCTTTCTTAATTTGAAGCAAACTTGCTTTGCGTCTTGCCTTGTTTCTTCGAGAACTCCACGACTCATACCACTCTTCAAAGTTAAACACCTTCTCTGGTTTCCTGAAATCAAATAAGCATTAGATGATAAATTTACAGATTATCCTTTTAATTTGGTATTCTTATATGATGTATATATAATGTAACATTCTAACATTAAAGATTATCATTTTGATAAATTTATACAGATTATCCTTTTGATAAATTTACAGATTATCCTTTTGACCGTCTTAATTGGGGGGCCGAAAATTTTTGATATAAATGTTACATTCTAACATTAAAGATTATCCTTTTGGTATTATTATGATGTAAGTTTTGAATGCTGGGTGAGTAAAGCTAGGTTTTTTTCACGGATCTTATGTACTAGCTAGGAAGATAACAAATATAAGGAATAAAACATTCAAACTACTACGTAGTAAACTAACACAATTTCATAACTGATTACCTAAAGCTACCAATTGATAACCATTTATAAATTCATAAAAGCAATACACCAAAATTATTATGGATTAACTAACTTCTACTAGAAAAAAAAAAAACCAAATCAACATGTACGTACATAACGTCTTTACAAACTTTGAATGTTTACGTGTACAAAAGTTTAATTAGTAGTATGTACTTACTTTGAACGATTCTTACCTTGTTCTTTTCTTATTTCCAGCCATAACTTCGATCTTAAAAGATAATTGTTTAAAAAGTGTGTGTTAAAAAGCTAAGTGATGGCCTTAAAAAGGGATGCGACATACGCCTAGGGAATTTTGAAAGTCTCAACATTAAAGATTATTGCAATTTACCAAGTTTAACGTCACATTAGCATGTGAAATGCAATAATTACTCGTGCCTAATTGTAATCATTTTAATTTTACACATTAAATACGCGCTCCTGAACATTCTATAATTTTATTTTTAAACTTTAAATGGTAATAAGCATTGTAAGCTAAGTGGTTTCAAATGTTAGAAAATATAGTAAGAATAAACATAATGGTATTAATCTAGTTATTACTTGTGTAAAATTTGTGTTTGTGACAATCTTTTAAATGTTTGTAACAATCTTTTAAAAGTATAGTGTAAAAATTATAATCTAATTAAATGTTTGTAACAATCTTTTAAAACTATAGTGTAAAAGTTATAATCTAATTACAAATTCTTGTATTTACAAATGAAATAAAGTTAAAACATCAAGTTAAATGAAACCATGAAGAGTTATAGTAACTCGGTACTTAATGCTGCTTGGCATAACTTAATGCTGCTAGGCATAAATTACTATAAACCGGTGTAACTGTTAAACAAGAACTGTAAACCATTGTGACACTTTGTAAACCATTGTGACACTTAAACGTTGTGACATTGTGACTCTTGTGTGCCTATAAATACAAAGGAATTACAACCAACTTCTTTCATCTTTTTATTACGTATTCAATTTTTGTTTGGAACTGCAATGGCTTCATCATCTTCAAATCCTGCTTCAAAGAAAACAAAACGTTCAAGGGTACTTCTCCTCCTCCTCATCCTCCAATGCCAGAAAAATATAAAATCCACGGCCTAACCCAAGAGTGTTGGGACAAATGCCATTCTCAAGGCCAATATGGTACTAAACGACAGTTGGTTGAACTTTACAACAAACGATTCGCGCTGTTGGAAGAACAAAACAAAAAAGACCAAGATATCATACTGGTGCATCAGAACAAAGTTAATGTTCAGAATCAAGAAATAGAACAAATCCGTGAAAACATTGTTGATATTTACAAAGGCATTCAAAATAGTTTGTATAATTTTCATTGAATTAACCCTGATGTAAGATGATATTAATCATTATTATATTATTTCTTTGAAGTTTAATGTTTTTGTGTTCAAAGAAAACTTATCTTATGTTTATTTGTTAATCAAGTTATCGATTACTATATGATCAAGTTATCTTTTTGTTGATTAATTATGTTATGTTGCTTTGTTGACTATGTTATGATGCTTTGTTAAAAGTCAAACAAAGATTGTCAAACATGATTGTCATTTGCAAAAGTCAAAGAGTCCAAGTGAATTTGGGCAATTCCGGGTTTGGGTTGGAATTTGGGTGAATGCTAGTAACTCATAACTTAATGCTGCTTGGCATAACTTAATGCTGCTAGGGATAAAAATAAAATGCCACAAAAATTAACCGATTCATATTCAGTTCTTTAATGAGAAAATTGAGCAATGACAACATGTTTATTCATAAAGTCAAATAAAGTAGTACAAACGGATTACACAGGTTTATTCAAATTACTTCCTAACTCAACTAGTAATACATTTTCCTTTTACCCTTCCCTTTTGAACAAACTTTGGGCATTTTTGGTTCCCATGGTTTTATACCCTTGTCTTCACAAGTCTTATCATTGGGCAGGCCTAGCACCTGAACCCTCTCATCAAAAAGCTCTTTGGTAGTCTTTTTTGGAGTTTTAACCTTCGTAGCATCTTCCTTTTTTGTGCCTGATCAAGAATATCCCTTTGGAAAGTAGTCTGCCCATGTATTTGGAGGACCTTCAGAACTGCTTGATATGTGAAATGAACTTGAGTCACTACTGTCAATGTATGATTTCTGCAAAAAAAATAAAAAAATATATTAAAATTTTAAAAAAAATATAGTGTAAATGAAATAAAAGATAATGTTGCAATTCAGGGTGTATTTGAAACAACCTTTGTTCTTGTGATACGTAGGAATCGCACCAGGCTTTACCTCTCAAGGGATCTTGAGAAGCTTACAACCCCCACCAGGCAGTGTACCTGATCGTTGTAGTATAGTATAGTGACAAGTACCCGGGGATTGATCGTTTAGCTAAGAATAGTGTCGCTAGGATTAGAAAACCTAAATACTAGTTCTAGAGATGAGAGATGATTCTTTTTGTATTTTTATATTTTTTAGAAAGCAAGTTAAAATCTCGGGTTTTGAAGGATATGGGGCGGAATTAGTTGCTAGTCAACTAACCCAATACTAAAATGCAATAAAAAAAATACTAAAAATGAAAATAAACTATATTAAATTAAGGTTGTGAGCAATAAGTGGGAGAAATGTGTTTACTTAGATTTCACTACTCCCTAGATATCTTTTACACGTTAATTACTTGTTATAGTTGCGTGGATGACGGATTGTATTCCTTAATATCATTCATGGGGTGGCGTACTTACTTCCCCAATCCTATGAGTGCCTACTTCACTCCTATGTCGAGCCTGCAAGAAGCTCCTAACACGGGATCATTAGAATTTACTCATGCATTAAATACTACCAATAAAACCTAGTACACATCGGTTCATGTTTCCTAAGACGTTCAAGCATGTTACCATTTGGAGATCTGCCAGTTTTCTTAAGCCTAACATTGAAATCATTCATCCAATACAACCATAAACAAGTAATCAATACATAATCAACATCTAGGTTTCATTAGATCTAAGCAAACACAAGATAAATCTAGCCTAGCATGGTGGAATCAAGACAAGCACAAGATATAGACAACCAAGACATAGACATATTGATTGAATTAAGAAAAGACTTATCTCAATAACACATGTAAGGATTCAAGGGTTGAAAACCCTTGAAAAGCTGTAAAATTCGTATATGGTTCGGCCTTAGGGTTTCTCCAAACTTGTTCCTCTCTAATGAATGAAAATTAGAAAACTATATATAGATAATAGAGGCTGACGGCGTCAAGAACAAATGGGTGACGCCGTCATCTCGCCGCCAAAATAATCCTCGGACTGCCTTGATCTACATCTGACGCCGTCATGTTGTCCATTTTTGCATGTCGTCACACTTTTAACTCTTGACGCTCTACTTGTGACGCCTTCATTTCTGTACTGGGTCGTCATGGTCTTTACTCTTGACGCCGTCAGGAAAGTACTCTTGACGCCGTCACACACTGTTCTCAGAATGGAAAATTAAGTCTTTGGCGTTTTCTTCACTTTTATGCTCCAAAAACGTCCGAATTGCTTCCTTTTCCAGATTTCACTCCCAAAGTACCTAAAATCACAAAAGGAACGATTTAGGGCAATATTTGATCAAATAAATTCAATTCCAGGCTTAAATGACCCCCTAAAAACGGATCATTTTTCGCCTCATCATCTTGGAACTCCAATGGCCACATTACTTGGTGGATGGTTGGTTTTAGATCATAAAAAAGAATGGAATGCAATAAACCAACATACGTAACCCTTTTAAGTTCCCGATACAGCTCCTTTTGTCATTTCAACTCCCTTTCAGCAAAGGACTGTACTAGCCGCATTGCTAGATTGTTGAAAAAATAAAAGGAACTGTATGGGAACTCAGAATGGAAAGGTATGTTGAAACCAATATACGTAACCCTTATAAGTTCCCGCTACTGCTCCTTTTATCGTTTCAACTCCCTTTGAGCAAAGGACTGCACCAGCCGCATTGCTAGATTGTTGAAAAAATAAAAGGAACTGTATGGGAACTCAGAATGGAAAGGTATGTTGAAATTACAGACTCATTTAGATCATAAAAAAAAATGGAATGCAAAAAGAGTGATACAAACAATCTAGAAATGTTAAGTCAAGAATAGAGTCTAAGTAACATCACTCATCTTGAATGCGATGATAAAGGAGTGTGGCCTGTCATGAACAATACACACTATATCATCATTGCATTGAAGGCGTCTCAATGATCAGGCCAGATCTATCTAAAGTTGCAGAAAGGTTCCATTGCTTTATTTTTTAGACACCATCTAATAACGGTAGTAGAGGTTTTCCAAATTAAGTGATGGAACCGTTCTACAACTTTAGATAGATTTGACCTAACATTGAGCTTTAAGTTATTAGAAAACAGATTCTTACTAGCTATCATTTATATTGCTCCCTTAGATGTGACGAATATACATATTAATTATGTAGATTCTACGACATTAGAGAGCTAATCGTGCATGAATGAAATCATATTAAACTTATAATAACAATGCAATGAACTACCATCCTTTCTACCCTAGCCAACAACAATATATCATTCAGCCTTGAATCTGTAACCTACCAACATCCGCCACTTTTCTTCCTTATTCTCTCAATACAAATGCAACATAATTCTTATACCAGATATGTAAAGTTATGTTGAAATTCCAGACTCAAAGTTTTACAAACTCACTTCCTACATATCAAAAATAAATCATACATATATATAAAGCAAACAGAGTGATACAAACAATCTAGAAATGTTGAGTAAAGAATAGAGTCTAAGTAACATCACTCATCTTAAATGCGATAATGAAGGAGTGTGGCCTGTCATGAACAATACACACTATATCATTATCGCATTGAAGACGTCTCAATGATCAGGCCAGATCTATCTAACGATGTAGATGGGTTCCATCGCTTTAATTGGACCCCGTTTTCTAATGATGTTTAATCTTGATTATTGAAAGAACCATTAAACATCGTTAGAAAATGGGGTCCTGTCATGAACAACACACTATATTATGTTCATACTTGAAAGTGGTGTCGGTTCACCCATCCTTGACAAAGAACAAAGATGAATCAATAATGGATGAACAACACCAGAACAAGTTTATGTTCATACTTGAAAGTGGTGTCGGTTCACCCATCCTTGATACTTCTTCCATCTTTGATACTTGGATGTTTTAGCCTAAATATTCACACTAAAACTAAAAAACAACCATAAACCCTAACAATAAAAAACACAAAATATACAGATCATACATAAACCCTAACACTAAATAACACTAATTAAATAAACAGAAACAATGAAATAATCAGATAAACCAAAAAATCAACTAAATAATCAGATAAACCAAATCATCTGTCAAACTTAGGGTCAATATAGAAGCGATCTAAGTATGTTACCATATGCTTCCGATCTAACTTAGGGTGTAGTAGTGAGAGAGAAATAGAAAGAACAATGCATAGCTGTGTGTGAGTGTAAGATAGAGTATTAAGTATATGTTGGAGTGTGTGAAGTATGTTTGATAAGCTTTGTAAATATTATATATTATAAGTGATGTGTGTTTGATAAGCTTTGCATATGTTATATATTACTAGCGGGGCACACGCGCGTTGCGGCGAGAGGTACCCTGTAATTAAAGTTTTGGCGAACGCCCTATATATTACTAGTAGTATTTATTTACGATGAAAATTACTTTACAGATAGCGAAAATATTTTTAGATGCATGATAAACTGTTGAAGTTATGAGAAAATGATATATTATCTGAGTGACCAAGTCCACTTATAAAAAAAATTAGGCATAAAATGTCTTACAAATTTTATGAAGAGAGTGTTTAGCAGCTTGATTTGTTTATACATTGTGGTTTATAAATGATACTTTTAATTGAAAAGGTGTTTTAAATGTTATATATATTAATTATAAGTGTTGACCAGTCAATGTGTGTAGGTGCTAATGCTTAAATTGATTGTACATATAGCTTAATTTGTTGTATTTATTTAAAATGTATAAATGAAAATTTTAAAAAATTAGAAGAGAGAGAGTCAAAGATACATTATAAGATGTATAGATAAGTTTAAAATGATTAAAAGTATAAAAACTAAAAGTATTAAAAGTTTAAAAACTAACAGTATTAAAGGTACGTACATGTGTATTTTAGTGTATCTTGTATTTAAAAAATGGCCCAAAGAGTACATATGGTAAGATGCAAGGTTTTCAAGATCGGGATCAGATCCTACCCAGGATCGTTTTCGTCTTTGCAAGATCATGATCGTATGATCAGATCGGGATCGTAAGAACCTACTAGCTATAATGTCATTTTCTTAATAGTCTCGCTCTTTAACATGCAGTTTCCTTGTAAAATCGGATACCTAAACTTGCATGCCTACCTTAACTCATTAGTACTTGTTTGAGTCAAATGCGTGTATCGAGTCACAATGAATGTTTTGCAGGACTTTTAGGATGAAAACATATTTTATATTACTTACAAGCTCAAGAACTCAACAATAACTCGAGTCAAACTCATTAAAGGTTGAGCTCATCACCATCACAGTCAAGCCTCCATATATCACCCTCTCGATCATGTTACCCGGGATCGAGAAAGTTTGAACTCGGCTTGAGCTTGACTCGAAAAGCTCGATTTATCTGTAAAGATGTGTTTTCTGACACAAATTAAAATTGAAAATATAATATAACCTAAGAATTGAATTCGGTTCGACTTCAGCTCAAAAAACTTGATACATTCATAAATAAATATTTACACTTAGTACACTTAAAAAAAAGAAAAAACATATTTTATATTACTTACAAGCTCGAGAACTCAACAATAACTCGAGTTGAACTTATATAAGATTGAGCTCAACTCATTAAACATTTCAAGCTCATTTTTCCCCAAGGCTTTCAATCTCTAAAATTTTAATCAGGCCGGCGCTCAAGATCTCAAGATTCGCCCCTAATTTTTCCCCAAAAATTTCAATCTCCCGCTCAAGATCCCGCCCCTTTTTCCCCAAAATCAAAACACTAACACTTACACTAGTCAGATCTATCTTCTATCTATTCATCTATATGTTCTCCTTCTCTCTAGAACCGACTCACACCACCGCCAAACTTCACCGCCTTATCTCGCCGTGGTTCCACCAACCATCGATCCTCCACGCCATCTCCGTCATCAAGACAAGGGAACTGTATGGGAGAGTTTGTTTGCTTCGGTTGTTTGGTTCGAGATAACCACCACATCCACCACCATCACAGTCAAGCCTCCATCACCCTCTCGATCATGTTATCCGGGATCGAGAAAGTTTAAACTCGGCTTGAGCTTGACTCGAAAAGCTCGATTTATCTGTAAAGATATGTTTTCTGACACAAATTAAAATTGAAATATAATATAACCTAAGAATTGAATTCGGTTCGACTTCAGCTCGAAAAGCTTGATACATTCATAAATAAATATTTACACTTGGTACACTTAAAAAAACATATTTTATATTACTTACAAGCTCGAGAACTCAACAATAACTCGAGTCGAACTTATATAAGATTGAGCTCAACTCTTTAAACATTTCAAGCTCATTTTTCCCTAAAATCAAAACACTAACACTTACACTAGTCAGATCCCGCCCCTAATTTTTCCCCAAAAATTTCAATCTCCCGCTCAAGATACCTCCCTTTTTCCCCCAAAATCAAAACACTAACACTTACACTAGTCAGATCTATCTTCTATCTGTTCATCTATTCTCCTTCTCTCTAGAACCGACTCACACCACCGGCAAACTTCACCGCCTTATCTCGCCGTGGTTCCACCAACCATCGCTCCTCCGCGCCATCACCGTCATCAAGACAAGGGAACTGTATGGGAGACTTTGTTTGCTTTGGTTGTTTGGTTCGAGATAACCACCACATCTACCACCATCACAGTCGAGCCACCATCACCCTCATCTCACCTATCCTACTCTGTTCATGGGTATGCTTAAACACATATTTAATTTATATTTTCTTAAATGTGTAATCGAATATAAAACTATTTATATTGATTTTAGTGGATTAAAACTAGCCTAAAACATGTTTTTGATTATAAATTCGTGTGGTGGCAATCGTTGCAGGTAGACTTATTAAGACGAAATAGTTTTCCTGTTTATTGGAATGGAGACAATCGACGTGTTCTAAGAGGCCACTGTTTTGCTCGTAAAGGGAGTCTTGATTGGTTTCCACTCCGGGAGGATGTTGCTGAACAGTTGGAGTTTGCTTATCGCAGTCGCGTAAGTGATCTATCAAAAGATTAACATAACATCTGTTATATAGGAAATTAACTCAAATATGGTTGCTTTTTGTCAAACTGTTTCATTTGTACCAAATGTTAGTGATTTGCTTGCTTGGTAATGTGTTTGACATTTATTCGTTCCACGTTTGGCACTGCATAAAATTGCAACCAATTGTATATTACTTGTTGCCGAGTTGATATGCAACCCGTATGTTTGTTTTTGAGGCTAAACTTATATTTTAGACATCTAATGTTGTCGTCTTTTATGTTAGCGTTAATCACATTACTTGTTTCTTGCAGGGGCTACATGCTATTTTCACGGGTGAGGATGATACATGGGATGCCTGGCCAAAAATTCCCTCAGCTGGATTTTCTGGCATACTTCATTTTTGAGGCATGGGTATGCTCCATCTCAGTCACCAAAGCCAACCCATGTATATTTTTACTGTTTCATGGTTGGCAGATCTTATATTATGCAGCGTTATTAGTGCCTTGGTTTCTTACATTTCCCATATTTTTTTTGCAGAAAGAAACTGCCATTAGACTCAGATGTAAGCCATTTTTTATGTTGTTAACAATTTCATTTTATAATGATAACACCTTTGTATATCTTAATTTATATTGCAGGTGACCACTCCAATGGCCATTGAAACTTTGGAAAATGTACCAGTAATGGAAACAGTGGTAAGTAATAAAACATCCACCTTTGATTTTTTTAGTTTTACATACATGACTAATATACCGTGTTTTATATATACATATAAGAACCTGCTAAAACTATCGGGCATACGAAAACGCTTAAGCCACGACAAACCGGTTCTACAGGTTACACCACCAACTATGATACCAAATATTAGTGAACAAAATACTAGACTAAAATTAGTACCAACGAAGCGAAAACATTTGGTCTCTAGTGAAACCTTGCAAAAGCAAGCTAAGGCGGCGAAGAGTCAACAGGTTTTAACATATGATAGTTGAGAATTTGATTATATACGACATTACAATTTTATATATATTTGCTTCATTTATATACATTCGATTTTAATTGAATTTGAAATACAATTGTATATATATTTGCTTCATTTATATACATTCTGTTATATATATATATATATATATATATATATATATATATATATATATATATATATATATATATATATATATATATACTAGCAGTAGTAACTCTGCTCCAGCAGTACTAACGTGGCACTAGTATTAACTCCCCTATCATGTTTGTGCAGATAGTTGAACCAGTGGCTCATCTAGTTCTGTTATGTTGTGAGCTTTCACATGTTCTAGTTTTGCTCTCATCTTGATGTGTTGATATGCAGCAACCTACATTTTCAAGGCTTTTTATATCCAGATGACTAGATTAGATCAATGGGAGAAAAACTTGTAAGTTTAACTGCAAATTTTATTATTATGTTCATTGTTTTGGATTAAAAGTCTTCATGATGTTTTTTGTATTACTGCTGATCATGTTTGTGTTAATATTCCTTAGATGGATTTAGTGCAGCTCATGAACTTCAAAGAAAATGTGCAAGTATTTACTACTGCTAGTACAAAAGTTACTACTGCTAGTTAAAGTTGGTACTGCTCAGAGATTAAGACCGCTCGAATTTGCTACTTGCTTATGGAAAAGATTATAGATACTTATAAAGAAACTATTGTAAGCTGACTAGGACTCCTTGGTGTATAAAAGGATGTCCAATTTTATATTTGGTTCAGTTATATACATTCCAGTTTTATTGTATTTGAATTTGTTTTGATATATATTTGAATTGTTTTGATATATATTGATTTTTTAAATGTGACTAAAAGATGCATATAGTCACACTTATTAACACTTTTGGTCACTGTTTGCTTTATTCGTTGTGTGACTAAATATTACCGAAGGCCACACAAACATAAAATTCACGTGGCCATTGGATGATCTATAGTCACACAAAATACACATTTCTTCACTATAAACAGTATACGACCACACTTATTAACACTTTTGGCCATTGTTTCCTAAATGGTATGTGACTAAATACCCAAAACAAACATGCTTTGTGTGACTAAATACTACAAAAGGCCACACAAACATAAAATTCATGTGGCCATTGGATGATCAATAGTCACACAAAATACACATTTCTTCACTTTAAACAACATATGGTCACACTTATTTACACTTTTGGCCACTGTTTGCTTAATGGTATGTGACTAAATACCCAAAACAAACATGCTTTGTGTGACTAAATATTACAAAAGGCCACACAAACATAAAATTCATGTGGCCATTGGATGATCAATAGTCACACAAAATACACATATTTTCACTTTAAACAGCATATGGTCACACTTATTCACACTTTTGGCCACTGTTTGCTTAATGGTATGTGACTAAATACCCAAAAAAAACATGCTTTGTGTGACTAAATATTACAAAAGGCCACGCAAACATAAACTTCATGTGGCCATTGGATGATCAATAGTCACACAAAATACACATTTCTTCACTTTAAACAGCATATGGTCACACTTATTCACACTTTTGGCCACTTTGTGTTAAATTGTATGTGACTAACTCCAAAAAAATAACACCCATTGTGTGACTAAATCATCACAAATGTCACATTTATTGTATATTCATGTGGCCACAGGATGGGAAATAGTCATACAAAATACACATTTACTAGAAAGAATCATCTCAAATGTCACATATATTATATATTTATGTGGCCAAAGGACGAACAATAGTCATTCTCAAAAAATATTCGTGTGACTATAAGGTGTTTACGGTCACTGATAATGACTAATCCAACAAAACTTGTGCCTAATTTGTCACACATATTTGGGGTTTTGGTCAGTCTTTTTCGATGGAAAAGGCCACGAACTCAACAATGTGACCATATGCCACCTTTAGTGACACACAACGAAAAAAACGTGTGTGACTATAGGCATATCGTCACACATTTTTGGCGTGACCAATAAAACTTTTTGTACCAGTGCTAGTCATGGTGAATTAAACTTTGATTTAATGATGAACCCTAGTATGTTTCACGTACTAGATATTGAAGATAATGTGTGATCTACTGGTGGAAAACTTCAAGAAGGGCCGCTGAATCAATTTAAAGGTGTAGACAGAAGGGCTGTTAACGTTTTTGTTATTGGGTACTGATCGACAAGGATGCTTTGGCACTTTAATTCTGGTGGTCCTCTACAATGTTAAGGTTATTACAATCCCTTACTCGGAATGTGTTCGTACCAAGGTTAGAGCTAGTAATGATATGTATTTGAGGTTACTGGTATTCGGTATTTTTTTTGGAACCTTACTGATGTTTCCGGAAATATGAACGAGAGTATGTTTACTGTTATTGAGGGTTGATATATGCGTGAAAGAAAGATATATAGGTTAGCGGTAATATGAACTAACTCTACGTCTATTGGGATTAAGGATACTTTTGTTCTTAACTGAAGTTACTGCTGCTTAAAGTAACCCTACTTCCTACAAATACATCTGTTCATTAGATTTTAAAACTGCTTGGTGAGTAATATGGGTTTGTATAATTTGGATTCGAATTCTAAGATTGTGCTGTTAAGTCGTGACTGGAGATAGTGTGTTACTTCAAGAAGTCACTTTGATTGGTGTTAGTGCTGCCAATGGTTAGTTAGTACTGTTACATTTACATGTTTGTACTGTTGCTTGTTGTTTTTACAATTTCCAGTAGAAGAATAGTAGTAATGAGATTCATACTGCTAGCATCATGGTTTGTACTACTTGGGATCGAGATTAGTACTGCTAGCTAATAGATTACTACTGCTCGAATTTTGTTTATACTACTAGAATTTGTGATAGATTAGCAATGGACTACTGACAGATAAGTGTCACAAAAAGGAATGGGAGGAAGGAGTACCCACATTAGTGACAATTTAGTGATGAAGATAGTGACAACATTGTGACAGATTTTGCGTTGCTAAATGAAGTGTTGATTTTGTATGACCTTAATACTATCAACTTTAACACTAATATGGTACGTATATGAAGTAAAGATGGTGACTTGAATATATGTATGTGGCGTTAAGATGGATAGAATAAGAGATGAAAAAGAGGAAATTTTATTCAAGAGGCACATACAATATACACACAAGCATACACCTCAAATGAGCCTTTGAGGTGTTTATATAGTACATAACATGAGATGCCCTAAAGGCTTTCTATGGGCTTAGGCTTGGACTTGGTTTAAATGTAACATTACAAGGCTTACTAACTTAACTCTTAACATATTAGCTTGCCAAGTCCAAAGCCCAATGACTAAACTATTACATATCATAACCCACGACACAAAGTTATTATAATGAGAATGACCATCACTTTTATATTATATATTTTTAATGCTAACAATCTCCCCCTAAGGGGTGGTCATTCGAATGATGGTCCACGTGATTAGGTCTTCTATGTTCTTTGTCTTGAACTCTGTGTGTCGTTGTAGAATAGTCTTTAGTCTTTGTTCCTTCATGCTTTGTGATCTTAGATAACTGACTTTTCATCTTTCTTTGTCCGCCGTTTGTCACTTCTTAGTCTCCGGTGGTTATGCGCCTTTCCAACATGCTCATACATCTTTAGTCTTTGTGATACATACATTTGTTGTTCCTGTTCTTTCACACTGATCTTTGTCTCTTTACTTTGTAGATTTCCTTTTGTATCGTAGAATCTTTCTTTGAACTTTGCTATGCCTTGATCTTTGTGAGAACTTTCATTGACTTTGAGATGTATGTATGAGCATGTGGAAACTAGTGTGTTGGTGATGATAATAATGAGGTAAGGGTAGCTGCATGAAAACGGTTAGTAATAAACATCCGGTACTTACAGGTTCGGAATTAGAGATCATCAACAACATAGTATGAAGACTCCTTCTAACCCTTACCAAGGCCGTTCCCAATTCGGATACCCCCGAGAGGGCTTACAAGATCTACTAAGTATATCAACGAATGGGTGAGTCGCTGCAGATCACCCCACGACTGTAGACCATTTTGGAACCACCGCGAACACTAAGCGTAACCTACAAGAAGTTACCGAAGTGACCTGCTGTCAGGCTGCTTGATGTTGACCCTGGCAGGAATTTCCATTCAATCACTGAGAATCACAAAAGTGAATCCTCTCATAAATGTTCTGGCAGATTGCTAAGATCTGCGTAGGACTCTTAAGATTACATCTGGTTTCCTTAATGTTGGATCACCAGTGTAGATGTATCTTGTGTTCCTAAGAGATCTTTTGATGTAATCTCGAGGCTCTAGACTCAATAAGTTCATATTTAGTCGTCGGAGACTGGAGCGGCGTCTCCTATTTCAATATCAACATGGCTCGTAATGAGCGGTCGATAGATTATACAGGGTTCCCCGTGAGAATGAAACAAGCTCTTTTGAGAGAACTTGAGTGGCTTAGAAGGTTAAGTGCAGTGCGTCACTGGGTCCATGAAGTCTTGTCTTCAATAACGGTGTCACCTTGGTAACAACCAGTAGCATATGAATTGAACCCGGTGTCTGCCCTAAGGTTGAACATATGGAGGGCTATTTCTTTTAACTCTTTCATTTGCTTTTCTTTTTAATTCTTCAACCTCTTCTTTCTCCTTTCTCATTTACTACTTTCTTCAATCATACCTAAGGACTTCTAATTCTAATCTAATGGAATTGTCCTTGGGTAGATCCCTCCGGCTCTGGCGGATCATAGGACGGTTTTTCCTAACCTTAGTCACCTTATATCTTCATGACTATCCTATTGTTTGTTGATCATATGCCATAAAACCTTTTTGTGAAAATCTCTTAAAGTGTTTATGATAATAAAACATACTTTAGTGCTTACACTTCGAGAGTTTTGCTTTTTCAGAAATACTCCCCTTCACATGTGCTTACATGTATTTAAGATAAATTATCACATGTTGGGTAGAGTTCGCACTTTTTGAATTGATTGATTTTCTATGAACATGACCGATTCGAGACACGCTTACATCACTAGTTGGACTAGCTTGAAATTATTACCCATCCTGGTCACATTCAAAGAAAGTCTCTCGAGACGGTACATTCTACTCCGACAATTCCTATTCGAGACACGCTCACTAATTAGACTAGCTTGAAGTTATTACGCATCCAGGACAAGTCTTTTCGATTAAGGACATTTAAGCTTCGTCAATTCATTGGTTACTTCTGAGTCGAGCTCTTTTGAGATTCAAGACGATCATGATACGGGGGATTGCGCCCTCGCAACAGGTTTTACCTCTCAAGGGATCTTGAGAAGCTTGCAACCCCCACCAGGCAGTGTACCTGATCGTTGTAGTATAGTATAGTGACAAGTACCGGGGGATTGATCGTTCAACTCAGGAATAGTGTCGCTAGGATTAGAAAGCCTACTAAACTAGGTCTAGAGGTGAGGGATGATTCTTTTTGTATTTTTTATATTTTATGAAAGCAAGTAAAATCTCGGGTTTTGAAGCAGTGGGCGGAATTAGTTGCTAGCCAACTAACCCAATTAACTAAGATGCAATCAAAATAAAATAAAAGAAATGAAAATTAAACTAATGTGGAGGAAACAATAATGAGAAATGTTGTGTTTACTTAGATTTCATTACTCCCTATATATCTTTTACCGGTTGATTAGCTTGTTATAATTGCATGGATGACGGGTCATATTCCTTAATACTAGTCGTAGGGCCGTGTACAATATTCCCTAACTCTATAAGATCCTACTTCACTCCTATGTTGAGCCGACTAAAAGCTCCTAACATGGGATCATTAGAATTCACTTATGCGTTAAATACAACCAAAAATCGTAGTACACCTCCGATCATGTTTCTTAAGACGTTCAAGCAAGTTACCAATGGAAGTCTGCCAGTTTTCTTAAGCCTAACATCGAATACAATCATCCGTAACAATTATAAGCAAACAATCAACCAATAATCAACATCTAGGTTTCACTACATCTAAGCAAACACAATAAAAACCTAGCCTAACATGTTAAAAGAAAGATAAGCATAAGATAGAATCAAAAAATACATAGACATATTGAATGATTATTGGAGAACTTATCTTTATTAAAACATGGAAGAAAGAAAGGTTTGAAACCCCTTCAATATGCAGGAAATTTGACCTAGGGTTTGGGTTTTGTATTCCACAACTTGTTCCACACTTTACAATGAAAAATTGGAAAAATATATATAGACTAAGCATCCTGACGGCGTCATGTATTAGTCTCTGACGCCGTCAACTTGCCGCCAAGTTGAAATTCGTATTGCCTAGATCCAGTCTTGACGCCTTCATGTGTGAATCTCCTCTGGGACGTCACTTGTATTTGGACCCTAACGGCCTTGGTGACCCTGTCAGGCTATTAACACTAAAAATGTTCTGGGCCGTCACGTTATAAATTCCACATCCACCTCTTTTGCCACTCTTGACGCCGTCATGTGTTATGGCTTGACGTCGTCAGGTACTGTTCCCAGCAAGGAATTTGAGACTTTGCCGTTTTCTTCACTTTTATGCTCCAAAAACGTCAAAAACGCTTCCTTTTCCAGATTTCTCCTCAAAAGTACCTAAAATGACAAAAGGAACGATTTAGGGCAGTAATTGATCAAATAATTACGAATTCGGGCTTAAATGACCCCTTAAAAGCCGTACACTTTTCGCCTCATCAGATCACATTTTATTCACATTTCTCCCCCTCAAAAATAGCATATCCATGGTTTTTGATACCGATTGAATAAAACCTTTGTTTTTGGATAGCTTATGGGGAAAAACGGATGTTTGTTATTCCCGAATTAGTTTCTTTTAAGCATGACCTTTTTGGAACATCTTTTTATTACTTCCCTTCAAAAGTAGAACATTTTGAGTAAATTTAAGATTTTAAGGATTTGAGGGAGTAATATCTTGAGCAAAATTTTGAAAAGTTTTGAAAACCTTTTGAAACATTTTGAATAAATTATGCTCAAGATTAAGAAGACATTGATAATCTTCTTGCGAGAAGTCTTCTTTTTCATTGAGGATTGTCGCAACACAATTTACAACAGGGTCCTTTCTTTGAAAATTGCGGGTTACGCACTGTTATGTGTACATAAGCCATTATGTTTTTAGGATAAGTGCTCAAAAAATATTAAAAACATTTTTTTTGATTTAATCACTTTCCATTCTTTGAAGAACGAGTCTTTAGCTGAAGTACTAAGAAGTCATCGTTTAAGCCCGGGTTTCGTACTGAAGTATACAAAAACCATAGTGAAGAAACTTTTGAGAAACGACATGTTTTAGAAAAACATTATAAAGAACTCCCGTTCAAGCATCTGTACATGTCCGTATCATTGTTGAATGATATTTCTAGAAACGTACAAAATATTGATTTATACGAGAGACTGTCGTGAGAAGAATATTTTTAGATTTTTTGATTTTATATTGTTTTTGGATTTTTTGAAAATTTTATATTTTTGTATTTTTTTTTTGTTGGTTTTACAAATTTTCTATTTTGTTTTTCAAAAATATTTATAGCCAAACGATTTTGAAAACATTTTTCAAGAAGATTTGAGAAGACGTTCTAGCTCCTCAAGAGTTAGGCTTCGCATGCCAATTCGTCGAACTAAATCGTCAAACCGTTCTTTTGGAAGGGCTTTAGTAAATGGATCGGCGAGTTGGCATTCAGTCTTAACGAAGAATAATTCAACAGTACCCTCTTCTACGTGCTTTTTGATGAAATGGTAGCGGACTCTAATATGCTTAGTCTTTGAATGTTGTACTGGATTGCACGAGATGTCTATGGCACTTTTCGAGTCACAATACAAAGGTATTTTGTCGAAAGTAAAGCCATAATCTGTGAGCTGTGTCCGCATCCAAAGAACTTGGGCACAACACGCAGATAGAGACACATACTCGGCTTCAGCAGTTGATAGCGCAGTACAATATTGCTTTCGTGACGACCAGCCTACTAGCTTTTCACCCAAAAATTGTGCTCCACCTGATGTACTTTTTGCTGTTTCTTGATCACCTGCGTGGTCGGCATCTAAAAAGGCTATTAGTTTAAACTCCGAATCCTTCGGATACCAAAGTCCCATGTTAATGGTTTTTCGTAGGTACCGAAAGAGTCGTTTGACCTCTTGGAGGTTAAGTTTGGTAGGCTTTGCCTGAAACCGTGCTAATAAGCAAACAGCAAAATGAATATCAGGTCAACTAGCAGTAAGGTACATGAGAGAACTAATCATACTCTGATATTTCTTCGGATCGATGGGTTTCCCAAATAAATCAGCACCGATTATTGGTGAAGTGACCATTGGTGTACCAACAGAATCACAATTTTCCATACCATGTTTTTTCAAAATCTCAATTGTATATTTAGATTGATTAATAAAAATACCACGAGGGGATTGATGTATTTGTAAACCAAGAAAGAATTTAAGTTCCCCCATCATGGACATTTCTAATTTTCTTTTCATGAGATTTGCAAAATGTTTTGAATGATTCGGATTAGTAGACCCAAAGATAATGTCGTCTACGTAAATCTGAACAACCAAAATGTCATCTTTGTATTTTCTTGTAAACAAGGTAGAATCAACAGTTCCTTTGGTGAAATTATTTTGGATCAGGAAAGATGATAGTTTGTCATACCACGCTCTTGGAGCTTGTTTTAAAGCATAAATGGCATTCTTAAGCTTGTAGACGTAGTCTGGATGTTCCTTATCAATGAATCCTTCTGGCTGACTCACATACACTTCCTCTTTCAGAGTTTCATTCAAAAACGCTGTCTTGATGTCCATCTGATAGACTGTAATGTTTTTGAGAGATGCATATGCTAAGAAAATCTGGACTGCTTCAAGTATAGCTACTGGCGCGAATGATTCGTCGAAGTCTATCCCTTCTTCATGTGCATATCCTTTAGCCACAAGACGAGCTTTATTGCGAATTATAGTCATTTCTTCGTCCTTTTTGTTCTTCCACAACCATTTGAGATCAATGACAAGTTTGTCAAGTGGTCGTTCAACAAGTTCCCAAATATCATGTAACACGTATTGATGAATTTCTTCCTGCATCGCTTCTATCCATGTTGCTTCTACCATGGCTTCCCGAATATTCTTTGGTTCTTTGAGACATATCGAGCAAATGTAGATATAGATTTTGGGATCTATGGCAAGTTGTCGTCTCGTCTGAACTGTCCTTGAAGGTTCACCAATAACTTGTTCAATTGGATGGTCTTTAGTCCACTAGAGTGTAGAAGGGTACCTTGGGTTTAACCTATGTGTGTTAGATGGTTCTTGTAACCTTGAAGAAGATTCAGCAGAGTCTGTTGCAAATGGGTTTTCAAATACTTCTTCTTCTTCTAACGCAACATCGTTTGAATGATTTGTTGGTTCTTCTTGTAAATTTGTGTTTTGGTTTTGCTCATCAACTCTTGGTAGAACAATTTCAATAACTGGAGTTGCTGGAGTAGATGTCGATGATGCTGAGGGAGTTGGTGCTTCAGCTTCGATTGTTGTAGATGCATTTTATGATGGTGTTGGTGGTCGATGGTTTTGAGCGGGTGCAGCGGAATGTTGTTGAGATGCATTTGTCGAAGTTCCACCATAGTATTCATCAAACATTAACTCGAAGAAATTTTCCAGTTATTGTTCTGAAGGTTTGTCATTGGTTGTTGATTGAGCACATTGATGTACGAGCCCTGAACTGATGTGTCCAGAAGTCTGCTGGTTTGGTGCGGGTCCTAATCCGTTTTGATTAGAAGCCATCGGATTAAGCGCGGGTTCTAGAGCGAGTCTCTCATAAGCAATTCATTTGAAAATCTCTCAAGAGAGAATAATAGATGAAAAAGAGAGAACTTTTATTCAAGAGGCACACACAATACACACACATAGAAGATTGATTTTTGGTTATGTTCTTAAAGGTTTAATGGCTCGTTCTTATTGCTTAATTGGTTACGAAGAAAGGTTTTTATCACAATTTGACGATGAAGTGGAATTATTCGAGTTTGTGTTTTATTATACATTTTTGCAGGAGGTAACTTGTTTGCGCTTTCAAATGGTACTAAGACTTGAAAAATATGGATTGAAAACTCTCGAGTGTGGTACTCGGGGAGTGGAATAGGACGAAGAGTGGGCTTCGTGCCGAACCACTATAAATCTCGACGCATTGGTTTGGTTGTGTTCTTTCCTTTCACATTTACTTTCATTACTTATAGCTATAGAATTGGTAGATATCACACAACAATCAAATCTAATGGTTTTGCAACTTGAACATAAAATTGGCAAAAGTTTTAAAACGTAATTATAAATGGTGAAACTATTCAACCCCGTCCCCCCATCTAGTTTGTACATCGTAGATTATCATTATCATAATTGTGTAAAGATGATGATTTAAGTGAACATGCAAATGGTAAAGAATAGAAGTACTCCGTATTTTAATTGCATCATCATTAGTTAGGACTCGTTTATTTTGAGAGTTTAGAATGAGTTTTGTATTGATGTGACATTAGTTAGTTGTTTGTTTCATTCTTTAAAAAAAAGAATGATAGATGGAATAAAAAATGATAAATGGGCACTTAGGTGAGATTCAATTTGATTCATGTATTTTGTGGGCTTTATTTATTTGTCTCTTTTTATGTATGTGAATATCTTTTGTTATTTTATAATTTAAATAGTATATTTAATTTAAAATTTATTATAATATATTTTTAAGTAAATACAATTTTTCTCTCATAAACCTACCTCAAATTCTAATCTTATACCAAATTCAAATCCTAATTCAACCCCACTTATAAACCAAATGGGCCCTTATACTTATGTGCTAATATAAAAATGATAGTTGACATATGATAGATAAATCATAAATGTGAAATTTATGCATGATAATGTGGTCTAAGTATCAAAAATGAGAGAATGAATTGAAAGAAGATTAATGAGCCTTGCTAGAAGCCGAAATTGAAAAGTGCCCAAAATATTTAATACGCTACAAAAGAACTAAAAACCGTGTCATATAAGATACATTTTTAAACGACTAGCAGTGTATCTGCGCAATACGGTGACGGGTATCCTGTGACTATATTTTGTAGCGAGTGAATGTAATTCGATTGCATGTTTTTTCTAACAATAGCTGTACAAATGAATGATAATTTAAAGTAAAATAACATTAACCAATAATATGCAAAATATTTCATATCCAAATAAACGTAAGGTACAACCAAAAGAAAGGAACATAACTAACATCTTTGAAACATAAGTTAAAATATACGTCTTTAGAAAATGCAATGTAATTTGGAAAGCAGAATGTTTACCAATCTTCCTTTACTAACGGTGCACGATACATGATGCAAAACTATTTAGATGTGGGGCGTTATGCAAAAAATGACCTTGTTTAAATATATATTTGGTCATGTTCAAATCAATTTAAACGTGCATTAATTGTATTCCGTCTCTGTAATTAGTTATCAGATAATCTCACTATTAAATACCTTTTCTTAAATCAAACACATACATTCATACTTTCTTTCACTTTTTTAATCTCAAGAGTAAACCAACCTAAAATTATAAGTTGATTTCAAAAAACAGTCTAGCAAATGCTTGAATCCATGAACACCGAAAACCATAACAATTAAATCAACGTGGTCATTCCCTCTGCTTTGCACGGGTACGTTGCTAGTATTTTACAAATGCTCATTGGATCAAAAAGCCTATTAAATTGGGATAGCTCAAGTAATAATCCAAAGATCAACCAATCGTGTCCCAACTAATTTTCTGCAAACAACCATTTTTTTCGTTTTTAGTCTAATTCCATCCCAATAACCAAATACCTTAAAAACATTTGTGGAGGATCTAAACACACACCTTGTGTTAGATTAATACTTTGAGTATATATCAACTAGCAAACGGAATTTACTAGTTAACACTTAGAAGATATTGTTGGTGAAATGTAAGAATGTGTGTATGGAACAATGAGAAAGAAACACAGTGAATTAACCACCAAAACAAGCTTCAATATTATTACAATAATACGAGTGATCTTATGTTATCACTAGGGTTACAACTTTGAAGCTGTTCTTTATTTCTATGTCTCTTTCTCTTAACCTAGAATCTCCTTTTATAGAACAAGGAGTCTTTCACAAGATAACTATTACTAGAACAATATTCGTATCATTCTAAACGTATAAAATATACATGCAATCTATTCTATAATTATCTTGAACGCGTCTTCACTTTTGATCTTTATCTTATATGTAGTACTAACTTTCTGTGCTAGCAGTACAAACTAAGTTAGTACTGCTAGTGCAAACTTCCAGCAGTTACTTCTTTAAGTTGACAGTTCCAACTGTTAAGTATAATTACTAACAAATTTCATTCCTTATAATTTTTGAATTCAGATATCATAAAGTACCAAGCCCATTAATCATTTAACCTAATTACAATTTATTATAAAAGGGTAAATAACCCTAACACTTCACTTTTACCCTAAAAGTACTATACCAAAACTCACGCAGTCACATAAACTATCTCCATCCTTATCTCTCCTAAAACAAAACACAAAATCCCTTTATTTCTTGTAAAAACTAATCTAGAAAAAAACCATTACTGAGATCTTGTTTAAATTTTTTTCACGTTTTGAGTCTTTTTTGGAGAAGGGATGTTGATTGTAGTTTCTTGATGCGGATGGGACATATGATAGATATAAATTTGATGTTGTTCTACTGTGATGGTGGATGGGATTAAGATAGTGTATGTAGTTGGTTATATGTTGTTGGCTGTGGTTTATTTGTTCTTGCTAGTATTTCACGGCTAGAAGCCATCTGACACCAACAACCAAACCATCTAAAGACCAACAGCCCACCGATACCAAACAACTGAAGCCACCCAACCACTGAAACAACCAAAACCACGGCAATATGGTTGTTATTGGTAGATGGCGCCATGGTGGTGGTTATTGTGGCGGCGGTAGGTGGTGGATTTTGTTGGTGGTGCCTATTGATGATTGTTTACAATAAGGGTGGTTTAATGTAGATAAAAGAGTTAGAGTGTGGGTATTAAATTCTTTTATGTGTGTGTGGATGTAATGAGAGTGAGAGATTATGGTTTACAATAAGGGTGGTTTAGAGCAGAGAAAAGAGAGTTAGGGTGTGGGTTTAGGGACAACGGATCCCATAAAGTAAGGTACAATTGCTCTCTACAAGTGAGCCTTTAGGGACAACGGCTCTTATTATGTAAGGTACGAATTGCCCTCATAAAGTTAGCCTTTAGGGATAATGGCTCTTATTATGTAAGGGACAAATTGCCCTCATAAAGTTTGCCTTTAGGGACAATAGATCTCATTATGTTAGTGACAATTGCTCTAATCAAGTGTGCGAGCATTAGGGACAACGGCTATCATAATGTAAAGGGACAATGGTTATCATCATAAAGTAAGGTACAATTGCTCTCTATAAGTGAGCCTTTAGGGAAAACGGCTCTTATTATGTAAGGGACAAATTGCCCTCATAAAGTGAGCTTTTAGGGACAACGGCTCTTATTATGTAAGGGACAAATTGCTCTCATAAAGTTAGCCTTTAGAGACAATAGATCTCATTATGTAAGTGACAATTGCTCTAATCAAGTGTGCAAGCATTAGGGACAACGGCTATTTTAAATTCTTTTGTGTTTGTCTATGTGTGTGTGTGTGTGTGTGTGGATATGGATGTAGAGAGAGAGATAGAGAGGGGGCGAAAGAGGGAGAGAGAGAGAGGGAGAAGGGGGCAGAGAGTGAGAGAGAGAGAGGGAGGAGAGGAAGGAGAGGGGGAGAGAGATTTATATATAATGTTTAAGTCTTAATTTTTATTTTGAATGTGGTAGAAGGATGTTATTATACGTTTTGAAATGGATGTTACAATGATAGATATTATTGGTACTAATGACTTTCAAAAGACAATATTTTTATGACAAGCAAGTTTAGGAGTCTGAATTTTTAAGCCTTGCTAATTATGAAATAGTCCCAAATGCTTTTTGTATTAGTAGAGACAGGGACAGAGATTAGCCATATTAGAAAAGCACGTAACAAGACCAAAGTTGAACATAAACATCAAATATATTTATAGCCTACACTTTGAACTTAAAAACCAAACCAAAGTAGAGAGAGAGAGAGAGAGAGAGAGAGAGAGAGAGAGAGAGAGAGGAAGGGGAGAGAGAAAGAGAAAGAGAGAAAGAGAGAAAGAGAGAGAAATATTTATATATAATGTTTAAGTCTTAATTTTTATTTTGAATGTGGTGAAAGGAAGTTACTATACGTTTTGAAATGGGTTGTTACAATGATAGATATTATTGCTATTAATGACTTTCAAAAGACAATATTTTCATGACCAGTAAGTTTAGGAGTCTGAATTTTTAAGTCTTGCAAATTATGAAATAGTCTCAAATGCTTTTTGTATTAGATTAGCTATATTAAAAACCAAACCAAAGGGGAGAGAGAGAGAGAGAGAGAGAGAGAGAGAGAGAGAGAGAGAGAGAGAGAGAGATTTATATATAATGTTTAAGTCTTAATTTTTATTTTGAATGTGGTGAAAGGATATTATTATACGTTTTGAAATGAGCTGTTACAATGACAGATATTATTGGTATTAATGACTTTCAAAAGACAATATTTGCATGACAAGCAAGTTTAGGTGTATGAATTTTTAAGTCTTGCTAATTATGAAATTGTCTCAAATGCTTTTTGTATTAGTAGAGACACGGATAGAGATTAGCCATATTAAAAAAGCACGTAACAAAACCAAAGTGAACATAAACATCAAATATATTTATAGCCTACACTTTGAACTTAAAAACCAAACCAAATTACGTTTCACCAAGAGTAATACATTTTATAAGTTGATTTTAAGGTTGTTCAAAAATAGAATAAATTAAATTAAACAACCACCTTAAAACCGTGGAAAATTAATTAGCAGTTACTTCTGCAGTTATCACCATCAAGTTTTATGATCCTATAAATACCATCCCAAATTTCGTCTCCTATTGTATCAATCAAAAAATGAACCAAAAGTTAAATTTGTTTATTATCATGGCTATTCTGGCTGCATCTATGGAGTTTCGTGGCACGGCAGCGGTTGATCATATTGTTGGTGATTCCTTCGGCTGGAATAATCCAAATGGTAATAATGTTTTCTACGACATATGGTCGTTAAATCAACGGTTCCATATTGGTGATGTTCTCGTCTTTAACTTCGCAACTGGAGCTCATACTGTAGCAGAAGTACATCTTGGGGAACACCAGGCGTGTGATTCACACAATGCTAGTCAGCTTATCACTATCGGGCCTGCTTTTGTTCCACTGCTTACTGGTGGCGATCACTTCTTCATCTGCAGCCTAGCAGATCATTGCCAAAAGGGTCAGAGTATGACTATCAGGATGGAAGAACAGTAGCCCAGTATTAACTCTTTGTTCCATAAAAAAGAAATGAATATAAGGAATTAATGAATGATTTGACTTCTATATATATGTTTCTTGTTAATTATTACTATTGGTCTACTTTCTTGGTACTAAGCACTGAATATATTATGAGAATCCATATATTATATCTGTATGGTGTTATAACGTATGCGTAATTCAATAGAACAAATAAGTTGTACAGTCACGATGAACTATTTTTTCTGTGACAGTATTAAGTCCCAATAACATTAAGTAGATTGAATAGAAGCAATCGTTTATGTGTATCTGAGTGTACGGATTATAAGACTCCTCCTATCCCCAGTAAGTTAGAAAGTAGCCAAGAAACACCCCCTAAGTTAAATAACACATTAATGGATGAAGGATTAGAGAAGATGTGCTAAAGACGAATGATGCTCGAAGAAACAATACAAACTCTCAGTAACGAGAATAAAATGTTTATATGTTAGCTGGTAAACTTTAATTTTTGGTGTACAAATATGTGGGTTTATTGCGAACTTTGAAAAAAAGAAAAATTCACATACTATTGGAATCGTTATTTTAGACTGTCGGCATATGTATGTATGTTCTTTTGAACGGCATTTCATTACAACTAGCAAGTTTAGTCATCTGCTTAAAGTGATTAGGTATTCATTACTGGTTTGAAGTCGATCATTTCAGATGCTTGTATATATAGTTATAATTGCGTGATAAATTGTAAAACAATGTGAGAAACGCATAGTCATATTGATTTATTGTTTTTATCTTTTGTTGAGTGATTCACATTAGTTATTTCAATGTAAATTCATTAAAATTTGTAAGCTGATTTATAACTTTAACATTTTATGATATATTGCAAATAATAATTGTTTCTAATCAAATAAAGAAACAAAACTTAAGAAACAAAACGGGTTGTGCAAAGTAATTTGTCGACCCTTAAGAAACAAAACTTCATTTTTAGTAGGATTGGGTTTGCTATCCAAAAGGGGGTTGCGGCGCAACTTGTTGCTCGCTTGCCTGCCATCTTATTGTAATTGACTTTAATTAATTGTTAGAAATAAAAAAATAAAGAAACATTTTTACGCAAAAAAATAGTAAGAAAGAACATGAATCAAGATTTTTGAAATTGCATTTTTCGTGATTTATGGATTTCTCGCTGGAACTAAAGTCTGTATACTTCATGATAAATTTTATGTCGTTCCAAAAATATTAGTTTCACATCATGTAACGGCATAACTAAATACCATATAAGATCAAAGATATTGCAGTACTGATCAATGCTGAACATATAACGGATATTTAATGGGGCCATTCAACTTCAATATGCTTGGTTATATATCCACAGAAGTTGCAACCATTTCATTTCATGGCTTGGCCACGTATAATCAGCATAGTTGTTGACACCTTTGGTTGGGCTGTTCCCAGCGACCCGGATTTGTATATCAACTAGGTATCTATACAGGTCACCGTCGGTGATAATTTGTATTGACTTTGGTAATGAGACACATGATGTTGTAGAAGTATCTAAGGAAACATTTGATGAATGCTAGTTCAAGGATCGTAATTACTTCTGCTATGATCAAATTGACGGAAGCTGGAGACCATTACTACATCAGGACATTTGCAGGAAGTGAGCAAAGTCATTGAAATGGAATTACTTGTAGAAAATTAGCTTATATACCTAAAATGCAAGTATTGAATGCATAATGTTCAATGTTTTTAAACGCATCTTTGGGTATATATATATATATATATGAAATTTCCAACTAAAATAAGGAGATATATGAAATTGTCCCTTTTAAGAATGACTAGGCAGATATATCCCCCAAAATGACAGTGTATAACACCAAATAAATATACTTGCGAAATCGTGATTTTTTTTTTTTTAAATACAAAGTGTGTGTTTTTTAAAATAATGTAGTGTGCGTTTTTAAAATGTATTAAAGTTTAACGTGGTGTAGCGTGTGTCAAATTTAAGTTTAAAGTGTACGAGGCAGGCAGAACCCGTGCTACGCACGGGCTAAGAATCTAATTCTTAATCGTGTATTCTTTCAGTATATTAGCGAGTGTATACTTAATTATTGTTTAGTATGTTGTATGAAATGTTTTAACTTTCTTGTATAAAAATTTATAAGTGTTTGATGTTGTAATATGAAGCACACGGGGTCTATCTAATTGGTCATAATTTAATGTGCGTTAAATATTTTCTTTATTAAGTTTGTAAGTTAAAGTTTGTGTAATAATGTATATATAATAATGCCACATAAACTGTATAAAAAATCGTTACAAACATTTTTAGCTTAATCTCATTTTATTGTACAACTAATTTTATTGAAAATTAACATTGAAGTCTAACTAATATTAATAAATTTTATCAATAAACTCAATTCTAAATAGCTAACTAAATGAATATTAATTAACACACTATTAATAATTTCTGAAACCTTAGACTCCACTATTATGTCTTAAACTTAATTTTTTTAATTTACAACTGGGTTTGAGCAAAAATTATATACTTTTTCTTATATATTCATTATTCAAGTTACATGTTTACATAAACTAATCATGCTAAAAAGTATCATTTAACCATTTAAATGTTGCTTTACATACATGCTCGTGCACATTTTCTTAAATCAATTCGCACATGTGAGGTACATCAATAGAAAATGCATATAAATTACTTGTATATGAAAATGCATTAACACACACACACACACACACACACACACACACACACACACACACATATATATATATATATATATATATATATATATATATATATATATATATATATATATATATATATATATATATTACATTAGGTTAAATCATCAATTATTCTTGCGACCTTTTCAGCTTCATCTCAATCCATAACCAACTTTTAATTGTATACTAATTACTAAATATCATGTGATAAATTCCGGCAAGCCTTGCACTTCCATCTCGATGTTATATATACTTCACATTAAATGCACCGGTTTTGTTTTTCGATAAAAGTTTGAACTTTTGCTTATGTTTAAAACTTAACCTTTTTATTTGATATTATAATTTACAAACAGATTTAAGTCAAAATTATGTATTTTTTTTTTTCCTTTTTATTCATTACTCAATGTCATATTTTTAATATGTCATATTTTGCTATTATGGCAAACTCATTTAATTGGCGTAAATAATGGTTTCTCACTAATGATTCTACATATAGAAAAAGAAAACACTTTGCGATGCGCGACCTTCTTCTTTTCAATAATAATTCAATTGCACACGATAAATTCATTCTAATATTTCTCAAAGAGCATTCGAAAGCAACTACTTACATAAACTAATCACACTAAAAAGTATCATTTAACCATTTAAATGTTGCTTTACATACATGCTCGTGCACATTTTCTTTAATCAATTCGCACATGTGAGCTACATCAATAGAAAACGCACATAAATTACTTGTATATGAAAATGCGTTAACATAATACATATGCTTATCTATAACAATCACCTAAATATGTAAGAAACAAAGAAAATAATTGATATCACAATCTTTGGTTCCATTTATATAAGCATGCATGATCTTGTGTGATTTTCATGGTACCTGCGTATGATAACTAAATTAAGAAAAAAAGAAAACCAAGTTAATTACAAAGATCTAAAAAATGTGTGAATCATCTCCAAAATGTTGCAAAAGAGAATTTACATACCGCTACCAACAATCAAAGATCTAAAAGATGTGTGAATCATCTTCAAATGTACATACTAAATGTGATTTTGGCCGGTTTATATAGGCATGAATTAGGTTAAATCATTAATTATTCTTGCAACCTTTCGCAACCATTGCACTTCATCTAACCGACTTTTAATTCTATACTAAATGCTCTGTGATCAATTTGGGCAACCCTTGCACTTCATCTCCTTTCATGATTGTATAGTTATTATGAGGCTGCATTGAATTCCGAGCATTTCAATTCTAAATAGCTAACTAAATGAATATTAATTAACACACTATTAATAATTTCTAAAACCTTTGGACTCTACTATTATTTCTTAAACTTAATTTTTTTAATTTACAAATGGGTTTGAGCAAAAATTATACACTTTTTCTTATATATTCATTATTCAAGTTACATGTTTGCATAAACTAATCATGCTAAAAAGTATCATTTAACCATTTAAATGTTGTTTTACATACATGCTCGTGCACATTTTCTTGAATCAATTCGCACATGTAAGCTACATCAATAGAAAATGCACATAAATTACTTGTATATGAAAATGCATTAACATAATACATATATCTATATATATAATACATTAGGTTAAATCATCAATTATTCTTGCAACCTTTTCAACTTCATCTCAATCCATAACCGACTTTTAATTGTATATTAATTACTAAATATCATGTGATAAATTTCAGCAAGCCTTGCACTTCCATCTCGATGTTGTATATACTTCACATTAAATGCACCGGTTTTGTTTTTCGATAAAAGTTTGAACTTTTGCTTATGTTTAAAACTCAACATTTTTATTTGATATTATAATTTACAAACATACTTAAGTCAAAATTATGTACTTTTTCCTTTCTATTCATTACTTAATGTGATATTTTTAATATGTCGTATTTTGCTATTATGGCAAACTCATTTAATTGGCGTAAATATTTGTTTCTCACTAATGATTCTACATATAGGAAAAGAAAACACCTTGCGATGCGCGACCTTCTTCTTTTCAATAATAATTCAATTGTACACGATAAATTCATTCTAATATTTCTCAAAGAGCATTCGAAAGCAACTACTTACATAAACTAATTACACTAAAAACTATCATTTAACTATTTAAATGTTGTTTTACATACATGCTCGTGCACATTTTCTTTAATCAATTCGCACATGTGAGCTACATCAATAGAAAACGCACATAAATTACTTGTATATGAAAATGCATTAACATAATACATATGCTTATCTATAACAATCACCTAAATATGTAAGAAACAAAGAAAATAGTTGGTATCACAATCTTTGGTTCCATTTATCTAAGCATGCATGATCTTGTGTGATTTTCATGGTACCTGCGTATGATAACTAAATTAAGGAAAATAGAAGACCAAGTTAATTAAAAAGATCTAAAAGATGTGTGAATCATCTCCAAAATGTTGCAAAAGAGAATTTACATACCGCTACCAATAATCAAAGATCTAAAAGATGTGTGAATCATCTTCAAATGTACATACTAAATGTGATTTTGGCCGGTTTATATAGGCATGAATTAGGTTAAATCATTAATTAATCTTGCAACCTTTCGCAACCCTTGCACTTCATCTAACCGACTTTTAATTCTATACTAAATGCTCTGTGATCAATTCGGGCATCCCTTGCACTTCATCTCCTTTTATGATTATATAGTTATTATGAGGCTGCATTGAATTCCGAGCATTAGCTATCTTGTACTCTATGCAACTACTAAACGACTCCAACTTGTTTCTAACTCTACAAACTCTATCATCATAACTCCACATTAAATTTAGGGACTGAATCTTATAATATTATATATTAAAGGATATCTATACTACTTATAATGTATATTGACACTTCCCTCCTATTAATTTTTTAAGATTTCCCAAAATTGTTTTTTAAGTAAATACAAGTTAAAAAACATATCTATACTACTTATAATGCATACTAACACTTCCCTCGTATTAATTTTTTAAGATTTCCCAAAATAGATTTTTAAGTAAATACAAGTTAAAAAACATAATTTACAACTATTTGAAGCACAAATACAAATAAAAAACCAATATTCAAAATATACAATTAATACAATATTTAATTCACCCCTTCATAAAAAAAATACGACTATTTAATCACCATGTACAATCTAATCAAGCTACTAAGCCAAGCATTTAAAATTTTATTAACACATACAATTAATATACTACTAAATGACCCTTTCACTTAAAAATACAATTATATTAGCACATGGTACAAACCAATCATAACCCAATCACTTAATAAGAATAAAAAAGCAATTTAATAAGGAAAATAAAAACAATTATAAGCGATTGAAACTTTTCGGGATTCAATATTAACATCAATTAAAATTTATCAATGGATTGAGAGACCACTGAATTTTATCGTCACCTCGCTTAAACATACTTAAAAAAAAATAAATAAATAATCACTCTGAACTTATTAGTTTGCTACCTTCAACAACAATATTTAATCTTATCTCGAGCAGCTATGTTTTCCCTCATAGATAAAACTATATATAAAAAAAACAAAGATGCAGATCTAAAAATTTAAAATAAAGATTGTTTGAACAAATTAATGAAAGTAAAAGATTGTGAAATGAATGAGATGTTGCAAGAGGGTGAGGCGTGAATAGAAGCAGAGGAAAATGGTTTGTAATGACTCTCAAAACCTAGAATTAGTAAAGTGGATGCATGTTGTTCGAAGCTTCTTTGAGTCAACGGCCTATTAAGATTTTATTTTAACCTTTTGTCATTTTTTTAAAACTTTAGTGTCACCTTCCAACTTTAATTAGTGTGTCATTTTTTTTTCATGACATGAGATATTACTGTTCGCTAAAAGAAGAAAGATATTTGGGTTCTTTTCCATGGATAGAATAGACCAGGATAAAATGTACATAATAATTTGGAGCTTTGTATAAAGACCTATGATTTTTTCAAGGATGAGATAATACTTTAACAAAAAGTTGTGTTCACGACTAAGGGACTTACACCCAATAATTCATCACACTAGGCTTCATAACGCATCATCTATACGACCTATAAATCTATAATACATTTTAGCACTTCCCCTAATCAATTTTAAGATTTTCATAAATACTTTTAAGTATTACAAGTAAGAAAACAATATTTACAATTATTTAAAACACAAACACATCAATGCAACATATACAATTAATATTCTTCTCAAATCATTCCATCACTAAAAAATATGACCATTTTACCACATAATATATCTAAACTCAAGCATTTAAAAAAATTAACAATATAATAGGTTATGTCCGAACTTTCAAAATAAAAAAAGAAAAAAAAAATGAAAGTGGCCTTAGATAAGATATTATCAACGCTCTCAGAATTTCGATAGTTTATCATTATTGCAAAAAAAATTTCGCCAACTTTAAACATCTTATCACCGTAAAGAAAAAAATAAAAAACAATTATTCGCCGACAATATTAATTACATTGTACCCGCCGCCGTAACGTGCGGGTACCCTGCTAGTTTAGTGGTAATTTAGACAAACTATATTAGTTTAACTTTTCAAGATTCAAAATTTCAAAAGTGGGCATGCTTTATAAGTAGTAGTATATGTGCGCTTTGACAAAAATCAACCAAGCCGGATAACTCAGCTCTTTGCGATGACATTAAAATTCTATCCTTTCTAGCTAGGATTTGTTATAGAAATAGCAAGCTCAATCCATTTTTAGATTGATGATTGGAATTTCAACCCTGTTTCGGCATGTATTAACTGTGTGTAACTCCTTCCTTTCTAGCTTCTTGCTAGGGGTCGTTTGTTATATATAATTTGTTTCGCTGTTGAACAAAACCTTTCAAGAGAAGTTTATAAATATATTTAAAAACTAGAATTAAATACAAAATTATGAAACGTAACAATTTCTTGTATTTATTCTATTGCAATACGAAGTCACTGTGGTTACGATCGGAGATTAACAACAAATTTCTGACCCGCCTGGCAATGATCGCGAACAGTGCAAATAAAGAAGTGTTGTGATCGGGTGTTGATAGAAACAGTAGCCGGACCGCTGGTATAGAGTTGAATAGGGTTAGATCCATCACATGCGTCATAACCGGCCAATGTTACTTCTGCGACAGTATGAAATCCTGTTGTGAAGTTAAAGATGAGATGATCATTAAGATGGAATTCCTGGTTAAATCCCCATATCGGGAAGTAGAACGGGTTATTTGGCCTCGCCCAGCCAAAAGAATCCCCAACATAATGGTCTTTTGCCGCAATGCAATGGAACTCCATGGTTATAGCCGCCATGGCCATTAGAATAAGCAAATTCAACTTTACTTTACCCATATAATAAATCTTGGATTACCTGAGAATTATGGTGTAGATCAGAGTTTTTTGGTATTCTGAAACACTAAAATTAGATAGGTATTTTTATAGGAACGTGAAATACGAAGGTGTTAACTGGATAATTTAATGGTTATTAATTTAGTTTGCATATATAACGCTTCAGAATATATTTCATTATTTTATATTATTCTCTTTTATAAGATTGATTGGGCATGTTAACAAATTTATTATTGTATCAAAAGTTACAATGCATGACTACTTTTTTATGTTCCTGATTAAAATTGCTGGTTTTTTAAATTGCTATGACAATGTCGACCGGCGGCGACTTGTTGCTTCGTTTTTTAAATTTTTTTGAGTTTGTATCTACAATTTATAGAAATCCTCAAGCATTGATTACACTATAATTGCTTTATGAAACATACGCTAACATTTTTAAGTTTTGCTAATATACCTCTGAATATTGTCTATTTCAGTTTGAAATTTCTAATTCTAATTTGAGTTAAAGAGTAAAATCTTTTGATCCTTTTAAGTTTTGCTAATTTACCATTGAATATTGTTTATTTAATTTCAGTTTGAAATTTCTAATTCTAATTTGAGTTAAAGAGTAAAATCTTTTGATATTAAATTTGACATAACTTAATTATGACAATTTAAAGGTTAAATAGTTTTCTTTTACTTTTATAGGCAGTTATAATTTTCGTCTATGTACGTGTTTTTACATAAATTGTTAATTATTTATTAATTTCAATTAATATTTTGTATATATATTTATGTTAGACGAAAAAATTAACTTTTTTATCTGACATGATATTGAGGCTGATCTTGTTATTTAAATTTAACTATTAGTATCTTGTTATACATAATATGCGTGTTTAAAAGCATGTAATGATCTATGATGAAGTTAAAAGATTATATTAGTAGCCAATTGAGTACAATTTTGTACTATAAATGTGGGTTTATGATTTTTTTATGAGTCTCTTATTCATTGTTTGTGTGTTTTTTGTAAAGGATTGTATCAAATTGGTTACAAAAATTGTAGCCAAACTATCTCGTTAAAAAAAAAAAAAAAAAAAAAAAAAAAACTTATCTATGTATACCTATTAGAAATAGGTATTACATGAGTCATTGGTATATTTACAATATGTATATTTATTTTCATATTATAATAACTTCTGCTTAAACTAGTATTTATGATAACCACATCACTATTCAGCACATTATCAAACTTATCACCTTTTACCTTTTATAGTCCTACCTTTTACCAATTTTTTTTAACAAAATTAATTAAAAACTAAATTAAAGTTTTATTCATAATTTAAAAACATTACATTGATAATTAAAATCATAAACATATGAAATTAAAAACGTAAACTAATTTGGTAAATTACACTTCTCTTTGATCGCATGCTTCATCTACAACACCCTTTCGAGGTGGATTTCACTCATCAGTAGGAGTCAATATAGAAGAGTTCGTCTTTTTGTCTTTGTTTTTGTTCTTAGATGACCAAGATTTGTTGCTTTATTTTGAGCTTCTTTTGTTAAATTTCCTTTACCAGCCTTTTGATCTCTAAAAGGTAGCATGGTGTAATTTCTTTATTGACATAAATGACTCGGTTTGACTTGCATATTCGGTGACCATAAACCTAGCTAACGCTTCGCCACTGCTAGCTACTGAAGATGCCGATGAAATAGATGATGCAGAGGCTTTCTTCTTCACCATGTCCCTGCCCATTGCTTGAACTTCCTTCACTTCTCTTTCTGCCTCATCTCCAATGTCACACCCCACCACGGCGGAAACACGAGGGTGTAACTTCATGGATATCATCACAACACATGGTGTCTATATAGAGAATAACTACATGCGTAAAGTAGAGCAAGTACAGACACGAAGTGTCGTAACAATACCCCAAAACAACATAATCAAAACATAATCCAAAACAATCCAAAATCCAAACGTAGACGATAAACCACTTCCAATGCAACTAGAGTCTCGTATAATCTCATCCTTCTATCTTATCCTTAGAAAGCTCACCTGAAAAATGATGCTTAAACCGTCAACATAATGCTGGTGAGATTCATAGGTTTAAGACTCAAACAACCTAGGCAACCAAAATCCACTGTGATTATAAAATATAGCTGGACAAATAATTATAGTTATCATATAGCTACATGCATTTGCAAGTTAATATTCACACACAAAGGCAACAACACTCATAAGGCAACCAATAGGACGGCTCGTGTCCTCCGACCCCAAAATAATTACAACATCAGGACGGCTCGTGTCCTCCGACCCCACAATGATTACATTAGGACGACTCGTGTCCCCCGACCCCATTAAACATCAATTAGGTCGCATGCACGAGCAACAGGATAAGCATCCTCCTAATTGGATCCCATATAAACATCAATTAGGTCGCATGCGCGAGCAACAGGATAAGCATCCTCCTAATTGGATCCCATATATATCCACACAAGCAAATAATCACACATAGCATGCATACGATAACATTATAGGTCCAAGCTCTTTAACACCACACACATAATCACAGTAAATCAAATCATTTAAGACAAGCATCATTCCCATCCCAAGTTTAAAACAAAGTAAAAATATGGGACTATTGTAACCACCGGCAAAATTCCACATAAAGTAAACTTATATTTATTCATTTATCACGCCAATTTTTTTTTTTATTAAATGTTATCAGTTAAACTATTCATAATAATTAATTAATATGACGTAACTCATATTTCAAGTAAACAAGTTCACTTAGTTTTTGTCTTGAATAAATATTTTTATTTATGACAAGTATAAAAAGTTTTCAATTTTATATTTACCACTTTACGTTATACTTAATGTTCAAATTAAACTTTAGCCATTTATTAGAGTTTTAACGAAATTTTTTAGCTTATTAAATTAACTATTAATTTCTGTTTATCATCACTATAAATTTTTAGTTTAAATAACGTTTAAACACTCTGACAAACCCACGACTCATGTTAAATATTAAATTTGAGTATATTGATAAGTTATAACATTTTTATAAACTCTATAATTTTATGTCACCCGATTTTAAATTTCGTGACTTAAGAACTTAACGCTAGTAATTACCAATGTTAATTATACCCAATAATCACTAACACTATCAATATAATAATATCTACACATAACTAAATGTACACACACGTATTCTATTGTACAAATAATAACAATTTAGTATAATATGTGTCAACCACCAATTAAATTAATATGATGTCTAACATATAGATGTGATTCAATACCATGAAACGTGTCAACCCCATTGCATGAAACTTTTTCTTTTCTTGCTAACAATCTCATACTAACGTGTAATAACAATATAGTGGCACCATGCATCATGCATGTATATAAGCTACATATTAAAATTCAACATATTGTTTTAGAGGACATGTTCTTAGTTATATGCCAACATTTTTACATGGTTCTTTCTAAACCATCCAAACTAAAAGGCTAAAAATTTAACAAGTATACATGTTTTTCTTAACCATTCGAATCCAAAAAGAGGCAAAACATGTGTGTAACCTTTAAAACCATTCAAGCCAACCACTTAAAACATGGACATTTAGGCAACACATCATCATGTATCCTCATTCCATAACAAGATGACTAAACATGAAACCTTAAATTACCTCTTCTATATAAATCGATCCACATTTTACCATTTTATTCACCACCCATTCGAACCAAACCATTATAAACCTACTACATGGTAAATTCTATACCATAAGGATTTACTTGCTTAAAATGACACCACATCACCATGTTCCTTTAAGTTACACTCATGGTCAAATATTGTGGGAAGTGTCCTTGACTAGGATTGAACCAACACACGACACCTTCATTCTTTTCACATGCAACCTCCCAAAATTCAATACACTACCTCATCATGTCTCTTATCTCTAGACATGATGACTAAAAGTCTCAAGACTCTTTCATTCTTTTTCCTATATATAATCGACTCCCATTTTTCTTTTTCCTTCACCATCCATTCGAATTACACCATACAACTCCACACTAATAAACTTACTGATATTAGTGTCCAAGTAGCAGCTAAGAAGGAGTTTAGAAGAGCCTAGGAAGAGGTGGGAGTTTAGTTTCCATTTTTCAAGTCTTTTTGCCAAAAACCTGATCCTAACCAAACTCATTTCAAGTAAGTACTCACCACCCTTTTACAACTCTTTTATACCTTCCATTAGATTCTAAACTTGCTGTTATAAAGGTTTTAATAGAACCCTAGGTTTAAAACTTATGCTTCTATTATTTTCTGTTATAACGAGACAAACAAACACCCTCTCTATTATACTCTAAATTGTATGAGCATATATAAACTTAACAATCAGATAGGGGAAATAAAAACGAGAATCTAGGCTTTTGAATCACCCAAAACGAGTACACGAGTCAAAAGATATGGCCAAATGAAATTTCCAAAAACTTGCCGAAAAGCTGTCAACAACTTTCTGTAACAGCAACAAACATCACACGAAACGAGGCCTTTCTGCTCCGTTTCGTCAAAAACTTAAAACACGAAAGTTGTCCGGAACGACGTTTTCTTCAAAAACTCAGGAGCACGAGTCCTAAAAACGTACCACAAGGGCTGGGCACTAGGACCTGTTTTCTGTTTAAGTTATATATAAAAACAGCCCCAACCGACCCGTTTTGTCTAATTATTTCTACTAGTAAACGAGCTTGATAAATTATGAAACTTGGTGGAAATAGAGACCTCATGGCATAAATTAACCTGGAATAAACACTTTTCATTTTCATTGATAGGTCTCGTTTTTATTCAGCCATACTTATGGGTGTCGAACCTGAAAATCAGCTTTTAATATACTTAGTTTCTATTTCATAAAAACAGTTTTATACGCTCCACTTTAGTGACTCGTTGTGAGCAAACCGTAATACGTTAGAACCTCTAGTTTGAACATATAAGAAGACCTCCTAGTAGACTACTAAAAGGAACAATAACGTAGTAGAAACCTCTTCATGTCTCGTGTATAATTAAGCTCACTTTTGGTCGAAAAATCTGTTTTATAAACTTTTCTTGTGATTATTTAGAACAAATAATCTAACATTATAAGTAGATAAGCTGATGAAAAGTATTTATAAACCTGTTTTAAACTTATATAAATGAGTCGTAGAAAGTTGGATTTATTTTCGTGGCTAAAAACGCGTTTTTATTGAAAAAGGACATCGGGTGTAAGTTATATTTGCATGAGGGGTATATATTGCCAAAACTATAAATAATTTTATATTTTGGACTAGAAATAAAATAAACTTAAGGTTAAGGGTAGAAAGTGTCAATTGACCAAAGTTCAAGGGTAAAAGTTGCCATTTTTATATAGTTCGAGGGTAAAATTTGTCAACTTTAGAAACTTGAGGGTCTAAAATGAAAATTTTATAAACCCTAATTATTATTATTATTATTATTATTATTATTATTATTATTATTATTATTATTATTATTATTATTATTATTATTATTATTATTATTATTATTATTTATTATTAAGTTTTATTTAAACTTAATATACGTTTTGTATCGTAACTAACAAACGAAGTATCCATTTAACGAACGGACAGAACCAAATCTTACAGATAAGAAAATATAATAAAATAATAATTTTGAAACTACATATTGGCTCGATAAAATATTTAACCATTAAACTAAAACGAAACGAACATTTAAAAACTGATATAATCAGAAACAATTACTGAGAACTTAATCTAATAACTCAGGTTTCAAGCCGGAGACGTTTATCAACTTCATTTAACTTTGTTTTCCATCCAGACTGCCCAGGTGAGTTCATAGTCCCACTTTTATACTGGTTTTCAAACTTGTGGGGAGATACATGCTACAAACCGAACACAAGTATTTTTCTGTATGCTATCCTGATCTGGTATTGCCTAAGTTAGCTGTATTGCCATTAAAAGACCCTCATATCATGAGCCATTAATCACTTGCGAGTGAACGCGAATATAGTGAATAGATCTATTGGAATTGACGTCCCCATTTGTGTTAGCCGGATAGGTAACCAAATGTACTATATTTGAAGTAAAACCGGGAAGTTGGCAAGCTCCTGCTCGAGGGCATTATTATCTACATTATTATTATAATGTCGGTAACTTTACATTATAGCTCATTACTATAATGTCCAAACTGTTAAGGTTTGCGTGTCATGAGACTTAGTGCAATATGCTACGCTGCAATACGTTGTTTTATAACTATATGACTTGTGTTCAACTATTACTTATTTATAAACGCTGTGAATTCACTCAACCGTCGTGTTGACTTTTTAGCATGTTTATCTCAGGTCCATAACAAGCATGGATGGCATGGAAGGGCATGGATACGGAAGGAAGGCTAAGATTTTATTATTCTTTGATAAATTATTGGACACATTGTAACACTACTGGGACCTCATTTTGTAAACTCTGATATTTGAATAATAAAATCATTTTAACAATTCAATTATAGATTGTTTTTCTATTATTATAACTGTTGTGCCGTCGAGTAACACCCAGCTTCAATTCCGCTGCGTATCCCAAATTTGGGGGTGTTACAGATTGGTATCAGAGCTTATAGTTATAGAGAAACGGGTCTAATTGAGATCCGAACTATAACCACTTTTTCACAAAAATATTTTATAGCCTTTCGTTGTCCGTGCCTTCTATCCTCCAGATGATTATGTGACTTTCTGGTAATTATGTTACTCAAAAACTTTAATAAACTGGTATATACATTTATGATATACTTCTGACCACTTTATACAAAACATAACTGCAGATGCTTATTCTAAGGCATTACTTTTTAATCCTATCTCCCTGAGCATGTATCTACTTCAATATTTCCATAAATTTACAAAACTTTCCTAAGACATTGTGGTTTCCACAATTCTTATCCTATTTACGTTAAAAATATACTCTCCACTATTTTAAAAACTATGTCAACTCACCTTGATTACCTACTCTCATATCCAAAAATGGATATAAATACTCTCTCCATACTCCCAGAATACCTAATTCATTAACTAATTACTAATATTAAATTAGAAATTCCCAAGTAGGATAATTAACTCATAAATCTTGAATAACGTCTTCCCAACACTACACAATTCATACCAAAGATTTCCCTAGAAAATCAGCAGGATCCCAACAATCGTCAGAAGACAACAACAACGTTTAAATAAGAATAAGGAAATTTCTGCTATAACAATAAACCGTAGTTCAGCTCTTCAGGGTTGTAATTTTCCCTCTGCACTTTACCTTGGGTACGATGATGTAACCAAGTTATAACTAGTACTTTCCCATCTAATGTCTTTTAATAACCTCACTACTACTATAACCATCGTCCATTTCACTTTCCTCTTATATTATTCATAGCCACTTCATAATAATATACCATCATTTTATACCTAATTATATCTATTAGGTTTTTCTGCGAATATGTTTCTAAGAATTTCTACAAACTATTTTCCTATCACCCTAAAGGTTGATATCCTACCATCTTACCAATTATATACTATCATTATTCGAACCAATTCCTTATTACTCTAAAAAGGATTCAGGATGCTATTTTATAAAAATAAAACGTTGAACACCATCTAAAACATGTGAAATCTAATATCAAAGATTGACTGAATCACGCATTACATCATCTGTCCTTAATTATACATAGCCTGATCACCTATGTCTAATTCAGGAAAGATCATGTCATGGGGGAAACAGGTATTTTTGTAGATTTCCAAAACAAACTTTACTTAAAAACAAAACCTTGTATCAAGATAAACTCTTAGTAAACGTTTCTAACATCCACGTCTCCTAAGTACTTACATCATTTTATTATAAATCGTTAACCCATAAGCTATTATTTCTCTATTCATATTATTTAGAACCCCTTTTCATAAATTATAAAAATGAAAAGTATAAATCCGAGAATCTCAAAAATTCATAAAACACAAATAACGTAAAATTTCATTAAAATCCATAAATATTAATACATAACGAAATAATTAGCATCGGTAGTGCTAATGTTACAAATATCACTAAGTAAACGATAGAATCGCCAATAGGTTGATCCGCTATACTAATGAAGAACAACACTACGCCTACGAGAGCAAGAATCACAACTGGATGTAAAATCTTGAAAACTCTGTAACGAAAAACGTAAACGAATTACAAACGCGATAATAAAAGAAATAATCATACGCATAATCTTATTCATAAACGATTACAAGAAAATACAAATGAAATAAAAGTTGCTTCGAAATTCCTACCCCCATATCTTGTCCACACCGATAGCTAGGACCACTAGAGGAACGAGAACTGCTAAGACCATAGCCAAAAACTCATAGTCTTCCTCCGGAACATAGGCGAAATAAATCGCAGCAGCAACGGTATATATAAGCGCGATAATGGTAATAGGGTGCGGCATTTTGTAATAAATATAGATGGAAATGTTAGTAGGAAAGAATGAGGATTGAAATGGGGTATTTATGGAATCAAAAACTAGCCGTTGGAATTCACTATTCATGACCGTTAGAATTTACTATTCACGACCGTTGGAACACTATTCATGAACGTTTGAAAATTTAAAAATTTTTACTAAGGAACAAACTGATTCATCATCTACAAAAGTTAAATAAAAAAAAAAAAAAAAATTCTTTACATTCATCAAAGTTTTCATCCGAAAGTTTTCTTAAAAAAAAAAAAAAAAAAAAAAAAAAAAAAAAAAAAGATCTTTACCAAACGAGAAAATTGAAATCAGGATATTTTCAAAGATAATTACTGAAACAGGATAAATTTTATAAATAACAATCTTCATTTAAAATAAAATTTCTTAAGATTATATGACCTTTGGAATGATATTTGCACATGTAAATTTAAATAATATAGGTTTCATAAATTAAACTATTCGTCCTTATCATTTCAAAACACCTAACAATAGGCTGAATCTCGGGACGAGATTCCGTTAAGGGGGTGAGACTGTAACCACCGGCAAAATTCCACATAAAGTAAACTTATATTTATTCATTTATCACGCCAATTTTTTTTTTATTAAATGTTATCAGTTAAACTATTCATAATAATTAATTAATATGACGTAACTCATATTTCAAGTAAACAAGTTCACTTAGTTTTTGTCTTGAATAAATATTTTTATTTATGACAAGTATAAAAAGTTTTCAATTTTATATTTACCACTTTACGTTATACTTAATGTTCAAATTAAACTTTAGCCATTTATTAGAGTTTTAACGAAATTTTTCAGCTTATTAAATTAACTATTAATTTCTGTTTATCATCACTATAAATTTTTAGTTTAAATAACGTTTAAACACTCTGACAAACCCACGACTCATGTTAAATATTAAATTTGAGTATATTGATAAGTTATAACATTTTTATAAACTCTATAATTTTATGTCACCCGATTTTAAATTTCGTGACTTAAGAACTTAACGCTAGTAATTACCAATGTTAATTATACCCAATAATCACTAACACTATCAATATAATAATATCTACACATAACTAAATGTACACACACGTATTCTATTGTACAAATAATAACAATTTAGTATAATATGTGTCAACCACCAATTAAATTAATATGATGTCTAACATATAGATGTGATTCAATACCATGAAACGTGTCAACCCCATTGCATGAAACTTTTTCTTTTCTTGCTAACAATCTCATACTAACGTGTAATAACAATATAGTGGCACCATGCATCATGCATGTATATAAGCTACATATTAAAATTCAACATATTGTTTTAGAGGACATGTTCTTAGTTATATGCCAACATTTTTACATGGTTCTTTCTAAACCATCCAAACTAAAAGGCTAAAAATTTAACAAGTATACATGTTTTTCTTAACCATTCGAATCCAAAAAGAGGCAAAACATGTGTGTAACCTTTAAAACCATTCAAGCCAACCACTTAAAACATGGACATTTAGGCAACACATCATCATGTATCCTCATTCCATAACAAGATGACTAAACATGAAACCTTAAATTACCTCTTCTATATAAATCGATCCACATTTTACCATTTTATTCACCACCCATTCGAACCAAACCATTATAAACCTACTACATGGTAAATTCTATACCATAAGGATTTACTTGCTTAAAATGACACCACATCACCATGTTCCTTTAAGTTACACTCATGGTCAAATATTGTGGGAAGTGTCCTTGACTAGGATTGAACCAACACACGACACCTTCATTCTTTTCACATGCAACCTCCCAAAATTCAATACACTACCTCATCATGTCTCTTATCTCTAGACATGATGACTAAAAGTCTCAAGACTCTTTCATTCTTTTTCCTATATATAATCGACTCCCATTTTTCTTTTTCCTTCACCATCCATTCGAATTACACCATACAACTCCACACTAATAAACTTACTGATATTAGTGTCCAAGTAGCAGCTAAGAAGGAGTTTAGAAGAGCCTAGGAAGAGGTGGGAGTTTAGTTTCCATTTTTCAAGTCTTTTTGCCAAAAACCTGATCCTAACCAAACTCATTTCAAGTAAGTACTCACCACCCTTTTACAACTCTTTTATACCTTCCATTAGATTCTAAACTTGCTGTTATAAAGGTTTTAATAGAACCCTAGGTTTAAAACTTATGCTTCTATTATTTTCTGTTATAACGAGACAAACAAACACCCTCTCTATTATACTCTAAATTGTATGAGCATATATAAACTTAACAATCAGATAGGGGAAATAAAAACGAGAATCTAGGCTTTTGAATCACCCAAAACGAGTACACGAGTCAAAAGATATGGCCAAATGAAATTTCCAAAAACTTGCCGAAAAGCTGTCAACAACTTTCTGTAACAGCAACAAACATCACACGAAACGAGGCCTTTCTGCTCCGTTTCGTCAAAAACTTAAAACACGAAAGTTGTCCGGAACGACGTTTTCTTCAAAAACTCAGGAGCACGAGTCCTAAAAACGTACCACAAGGGCTGGGCACTAGGACCTGTTTTCTGTTTAAGTTATATATAAAAACAGCCCCAACCGACCCGTTTTGTCTAATTATTTCTACTAGTAAACGAGCTTGATAAATTATGAAACTTGGTGGAAATAGAGACCTCATGGCATAAATTAACCTGGAATAAACACTTTTCATTTTCATTGATAGGTCTCGTTTTTATTCAGCCATACTTATGGGTGTCGAACCTGAAAATCAGCTTTTAATATACTTAGTTTCTATTTCATAAAAACAGTTTTATACGCTCCACTTTAGTGACTCGTTGTGAGCAAACCGTAATACGTTAGAACCTCTAGTTTGAACATATAAGAAGACCTCCTAGTAGACTACTAAAAGGAACAATAACGTAGTAGAAACCTCTTCATGTCTCGTGTATAATTAAGCTCACTTTTGGTCGAAAAATCTGTTTTATAAACTTTTCTTGTGATTATTTAGAACAAATAATCTAACATTATAAGTAGATAAGCTGATGAAAAGTATTTATAAACCTGTTTTAAACTTATATAAATGAGTCGTAGAAAGTTGGATTTATTTTCGTGGCTAAAAACGCGTTTTTATTGAAAAAGGACATCGGGTGTAAGTTATATTTGCATGAGGGGTATATATTGCCAAAACTATAAATAATTTTATATTTTGGACTAGAAATAAAATAAACTTAAGGTTAAGGGTAGAAAATGTCAATTGACCAAAGTTCAAGGGTAAAAGTTGCCATTTTTATATAGTTCAAGGGTAAAATTTGTCAACTTTAGAAACTTGAGGGTCTAAAATGAAAATTTTATAAACCCTAATTATTATTATTATTATTATTATTATTATTATTATTATTATTATTATTATTATTATTATTATTATTATTATTATTATTATTTATTATTAAGTTTTATTTAAACTTAATATACGTTTTGTATCGTAACTAACAAACGAAGTATCCATTTAACGAACGGACAGAACCAAATCTTACAGATAAGAAAATATAATAAAATAATAATTTTGAAACTACATATTGGCTCGATAAAATATTTAACCATTAAACTAAAACGAAACGAACATTTAAAAACTGATATAATCAGAAACAATTACTGAGAACTTAATCTAATAACTCAGGTTTCAAGCCGGAGACGTTTATCAACTTCATTTAACTTTGTTTTCCATCCAGACTGCCCAGGTGAGTTCATAGTCCCACTTTTATACTGGTTTTCAAACTTGTGGGGAGATACATGCTACAAACCGAACACAAGTATTTTTCTGTATGCTATCCTGATCTGGTATTGCCTAAGTTAGCTGTATTGCCACTAAAAGACCCTCATATCATGAGCCATTAATCACTTGCGAGTGAACGCGAATATAGTGAATAGATCTATTGGAATTGACGTCCCCATTTGTGTTAGCCGGATAGGTAACCAAATGTACTATATTTGAAGTAAAACCGGGAAGTTGGCAAGCTCCTGCTCGAGGGCATTATTATCTACATTATTATTATAATGTCGGTAACTTTACATTATAGCACATTACTATAATGTCCAAACTGTTAAGGTTTGCGTGTCATGAGACTTAGTGCAATATGCTACGCTGCAATACGTTGTTTTATAACTATATGACTTGTGTTCAACTATTACTTATTTATAAACGCTGTGAATTCACTCAACCGTCGTGTTGACTTTTTAGCATGTTTATCTCAGGTCCATAACAAGCATGGATGGCATGGAAGGGCATGGATACGGAAGGAAGGCTAAGATTTTATTATTCTTTGATAAATTATTGGACACATTGTAACACTACTGGGACCTCATTTTGTAAACTCTGATATTTGAATAATAAAATCATTTTAACAATTCAATTATAGATTGTTTTTCTATTATTATAACTGTTGTGCCGTCGAGTAACACCCAGCTTCAATTCCGCTGCGTATCCCAAATTTGGGGGTGTTACAACTATGAACTCACCTTAAACTCCGCAGCTTCCACAAAAACAATTCACAATCTATAGCACACAGAAATAATCCACATTACACAAGGTCAAGCTAAAAGCTACAACCCATGTAATACACATATGATGGATGTCTAAGACTCATATGACCCACCATGGATCTCCTAAACACCACACTAACCACTACCATAACTTAATACTCACTAAATCCCTTGCACTCTAAAACTCAGAAAACGCAGAATTATTGAGTACATTCACTCACATAAAATCGCGACAAATAAAGCTCAAAAACTCACACCAAAAATTTACCATGGTCTCTCATAAGCATAGAAGCTAATCCCAGAAGGCCATGGACCAATAACACACACAAGTACTCATAAGAAATTCAAACTTGTCAACTACTCAAATTCGGATCTGAACGCACACCAAAAAGTTTTGATTTTTAATAATTACTTCCACAAGTTTTTATCGCGAATCTTATTCGTAGTAGTCTAATATAACCTAAAACTTAACTATTCCAGAAGGCCAAGTCAAAATACCATTTTTACAAACACATGACACCCTCAAACTTTTACCCAAAATCTGTCCCGGTTTGACAGCTTTGACACCTTAACAAAGAAAAATCGAAAGACCAACTTCCCGACCTTGAAATCAATTATGGCTGGACTTTTTGGAAATCTCTTTTATTAAACTTAAAATTTAGACCTAAAATTTGTGACTTAACTCTTCACCATCTGTTTATTTACACTCACATCTTTACAGCCTTACAAATCTGTCCAAACCCTAGCTCAATAACTAGCATGTTTTACGCTCAATTCTCTTAACCAATCATCATACTATCATCATTAATTGATCCCAACATGCTTAATAACATTAATTTACAGAAGTTAACACAAACCCTAATCCATCATATAATTATTACATGAATTATATTAATTAATCAAACAATTGAACATGTATTTTAAAGATTTTACCTTGATTCTTGATTATTGCCTCCAAATTACAAACCCTAATTTTTCCTTCTTGTTTCTCCTTGTGATCGACTTCAAATTGCAGGAAAAATCGTTTGTGAGGTGTTTGGGGTTGTTTATATATTATTTATGGATAATCCTTATCATTAGGTGTTATAATTGGGCTCAAATTTGGTTTCCTTTTCCTTCTTTTTTTTTTCCCTAGCCGATTTTTATACCATATATATATATATATATATATATATATATATATATATATATATATATATATATATATATATATATATATATATTATTAAATTAATTTATTGATCAAAACCTCATACTTTTCATATTTTATGTATTCCCATATCGAAACCTAACGTCTTTCGCGATAAACCTCAGTTTTTACGACAAACCGGAAAATATCATTTTCACAACAAAGTTTCCAAAAATAGAATTTCACACTCTTTTTGAAATATACCTCATAAAAACAAACTCCTCGTAACTTGCTAACGCTCAAAATACTTGAACGAAGACTCATTACGCAAAATCACAAAAAACACCAAAACTACACAAGTCATTTCTACAGCACAAAGGTGATCAAAATGAACTTTCCCAAATTTTAAACTTTCCAAATCACCATAATAACCATTTACGCAAAGGGATTTAGTGCTAAAACTCACCTATATCACACATATAACACTACAATCACCTATAATACATCAAACAAACGTTAACTGAGTCAAGACTATCAGTCAAACTGACCTGCCAAAACCACGGTTGTTACATCATCCCCCACTTAGGGAAATCGCGTCCCGAGATTTCAACTACTATAGTCACCACTTACAACAACAAAAGAAAATTTATGGATTTTTAAGCGGATAAATACCACACCATAAAATCACAGAGAAAGAATCGCAAAAAGTGAACTGACTAAATACACGAATTCACACGATAGAAAAACATTCCATTACTCCAACGATACATGCAAATAGATACACTCCCCGATCAATAACACCAACAATCCAAACGACTTCTCACAGGTAGGTACGATACTCTAGAACCAAATGAAAACCAACTGGTAACCGCAAGACGCACTCACAAATAACAGATACCCATAAAACAAACATTTATGAATACCCCGCATCTAACTTCCACGATCTAAAATCCAACTACAAACGATCTACTTCACCAACCACATCAACAAACAAAATTTGGGTACTTAAATCTCACCTGATCCTCGCGTTCCCAAGTAAACTCAGGACCACGCTTAGAATCCCACCGTACTTTACACTTTTGATCACTCGGTCCATAATCTCAACAGGTTCCTCGACAAAACGGAGAGTCTGGTCAACCTTACTTTCATCTATTGGCACATGCGGACTAGCATCCACCAAACACTTCTTTCAATTAGATACGTGAAACATATCATGTACACCACTTAATTCCTCAACTTACTTCAACCAGTATGCCACAAATCAAATCCTTTCCGTAAATCTCAAATGGTCCTACGTATCTCGGTGCTAGCTTGCCTTTCTTACCGAAACGCACAACACCCTTCCAAGGAGATACTTTTAACCTCGCAATATCACCAACACCAAACTCTAAGGGCTTACGGCAATAATCCGCATAACTCTTTTGGCGATCTCTTGCTACCTTAAATCTTTCCTTAGTCAGAAAACCTTATTCGTAGTCTCTCGTTCTAGTTCAGGACCAATTAGTTGGCTTGTTCCAACCTTTGGCCACAGAACAGATGACCTACATTACCTTACATACAACTTTTCCCACGACACATACTCCATATTAGAATGATAATTGTTGATATAGGAGAACTCAGCTAAGGGTAAATGCATACCTCAGCTTCCTCCAAACTCAAATACACCCATGCTCTCATCATACCATCCAACGCTTAATTTGTACGCTCACTTAGTCCATTCATTTAAGAACGATAAGTCGTACTCATCTTCATACGCGTTTTCAAAACTCTATAACACATTTACCGCTATCGCAAAGTAAATATTTCATCATGTTTCTTGATGATCATCGCAACACCCCATGCCTCTTTACCAACTCACCGAGCGAAAAGTCTCACCAATTCCTCCTCAACAAAATCTCCAAGTATCTCTGACCGTTGCATCACCCTAATAATCATTGACTACAACCTTTACCTTCAAGCATTTCAAACACTTGCTAAAGTATCGGTATTCCCCTTCACACCCACTCCTCCATACATCACTTCCTAAGGTAATAATACGTTTTATCCATTCTCGGATGTGTCAAATACCTTGTATGATTGACGTCCTTACGCTTCCTCTCAATGAAACCAATAGTTGGTCCACAAAGTACATTCCTCCATCTTCGCTCCTTTCCATTTACTGGTCTAAACCAAGTAATCATTCTCCTTACATGTTCTCAACCTTAAGCCTCTCTCTCTAGGCTGTCAATATCATCCTCTTAACTCCGAACTGAATTATCATAATCATTGCTCACAAACATCTAAGTTTCACTCGTTCACTCCCGCTCAACGCTCTTACCACGATGTCCGCCCTTCCTTAACGGTAGCGAATAAGACAATCGTAGTCACTGAAAAATTCAATACCCAACTTCTCTTCAACATATATTAACCTCTTGTCAAATATATGCTAACGTTTCTTACGATCTGCGAAGATAACACTATTTGCTCCATACAACCATCGTTTCCAAGTTCTATTCCCAAACTCTAAGTCATGCATCACATAGTTCCTCTTATGACTCTTCTGCCTCCACGATGCCTACGCAATTCGAAGAACGTACATCTTGAAGCTAAACCTCTCACTTGAACAACTTGCAAACATCCTCTTCTTCTTCAACGAACAAATTGATAATCAAAACAACAATCTATCCTAAATAAACGACGCGAACCATGAAACCGGTCGAACTAAAACGTATATCAACGAACTCAAAAGGGGTACGAATTACCGACTAACGAAGTAACGAACATCAAAATCAAAGCTAGAAAAGCACAATGAGAAATTTTCCCCCAATAAAAGTAGACACGGATAAAATGTTCATGAAAACCCATAGAAAGAAAATATAAAATACACGTACCCAAAAAAAACATCCACAAACGTACCACAACGAAAGAAACACCCGATGAACCAAATACATAACAAGTTTGGTAAATGAGAACCATAGACAGTTCTTATTCCCGTACTCGCCCTTCCCAAAAACAAATGACCACCGTTTTTTTTTTTTTTTTTTTTTTTTTTTTTTTTTTACAAGACATATCTTAAACTTATACCCTTTTTTTTATATATATAAAATACATATAAACCATTTTATGTAAGACATCAACATAACCATTTTTTTTTCACCCTTCATTTCCCTTAAAAATATTAGTTTCCATCAAACGACCTTAAAATACCCAAAACGAATTTGTAAAATACCATAAAGACTCTAACACAACCTCTTAATCGAACACGAAAGACATTGAAGAATTCCGTAATCAAAATAATCCTCAAACGAACTCATACCAGTGAACACTCACGCAAATGCATTGCAAACCAAACGAAGAACGCAAAGACTCATTCGTACAACAATCAAACCAAAATCATAGAAAAACACCGATACTAACAGGTCTCAAAAACATGTCACAAAATTTAATTGATGTGTGTAAATGAGGGATTCAAATATCCACACCAACTCGTCACGAACCAACAATACTCGAAGAACAATATAATATTCACCCGAGGAATGAATGCAAGGAATTACCAAAAAAACGAACCAGTATCCAACAAAACGAATTCGATTACCCAACACCTATCACGACGTCGAATAGAAAGAATATGGCATATGTACCATCATGGTACGAATAGGAATGCCAGCCAAAGAATTAGGTATAAAAATGGAGTTTCTAGCAAACGAATCAACTCAAACACCACAACATAAGTACCCACCGATAATTGAGGTATCAACATATGATAGGTAGGATGGAATCTTACCACCTACACACCCCAACATATAACGACTGCCCAAACGGTTAAGAGAATACTTCTCTAACCATACAGCCATCACCAACATGATATCACATACCATCCACCACAACATATAACACCAAACATCAATCAATGCAATAATGGTCACAAGTCCACGTGTGTGATACCCTTATAATTATGTTCGCGACCATAGTTATAAGCCTATTCCATATGCATACTTACTTCCAAAACCACACATCTCAATGATAATGCACATATACCACATAGAACCTAATACACCATGCAATCCATGCTATCATACTTGCAAGTCCACTTGTGTTGTGACGCATGTATAATTATGTTGGCCACCATAATTATCTATGCCCCCTTTCATAAGTGTACTCCCTCCTATGACAACACACCATGCAAACAATCACGCAACCAAAAGAAAAACAAAAGACGTCGCAAACAATCATCTCACATGGAACAATTCCATCGATCACGTAAACTCTATAATCAAAATCACTTGGATAAGGTCGATCCAATATCCAAGAGTAATCACGCTCCAACATGGCTCCAGACGTACGAATTCTAAAACATAACACAAAACAAAAGACGTCGCATAATGGCTCAACTCCACTCTCGCACTTATCTCCCCACTCAGATCAATTCAACTTACTACTCGCTGTGGACTCTAGATCCGAATCCACACCATTTCATCCTAACTCCCTTTCATCTTTACTCAACCAACCATTCATGTGTCCTACACGTTGAGGTAGTCGACAACATGCAAAACCATCTCCATTCTTTTCTTCCAATTCTACATAATTCACAAGCGCATATAAATCATGAGGTTTAGACTAAACCACATCTCCTTCCTAGGTGAAGTGAGGACACTACCAAGGGTATTTGGTAATGGCTCCATCTCCAGAAGTCATCGTGGTTCCAAACCTCTCCACTTCTTCTCTACCAACATTTCCCATAGATGTCTTCTCCTTGTCCGAACATGGATACATGCTATCGAGAACTCGGATTCTGCGGTTAGTCCGCTTCATCCTACCACTTCTCTCGCATCCGATAGCGACAACGGTTGTCCAACGAAGCATCTTACGCGCGGAAGTCGATACAATAAAGTCGATATATACAATACTACGTATAGGGGATAGAATAGACGTCCAAAACTCAATAAAACATCTCATAAATATAGGAAAATAGACATATAAAATAATATAATTACACAAAGATCCTAAAGGCAACTATATGAGGGACTCCTAAGTTATAGTGTAGGCTCAACCACCTAATTCTCTATAACCAAGGCTCTGATACCAATCTGTCACACCCCGCCATGGCGGAAACGCGAGGGTGTAACTTCATGGATATCATCACAATACATGTTGTCTATATAGAGAATAACTACATGCGTAAAGTAGAGCAAGTACAGACACGAAGTGTCGTAACAATACCCCAAAACAACATAATCAAAACATAATCCAAAACAATCCAAAATCCAAACGTAGACGATAAACCACTTCCAATGCAACTAGGGTCTTGGTGAGTGCTTATTCACTCACCATTTTATGGCCAAATACCGACCTAAAACGACTATTTGAGCTAACAAATGCCAAGAAACACGTGTTTTTATGTTGTGAATATGCAGGTATGGATTAATCACAAAAAGACGAAAAATCACACGAAAACCGGAAAAACGGGCACGAGAGTGGAAGACGGTCAAACAGTCAATGCCGGGATCTAAAAGTCAACTACAGTCCTTCATTTATTCAGATTTGGCAGAAATAATCCTTGGATTATAATTTTGAAAAATGTCAAAACCAACCCTTGAAGTTGTAATTTTTATTACATCATAAGCTTAAAAACACTTACACCCAAAACCTGATTCAAGTCCAAAATTGTTATCATTAATCCTATAGCCCAATCCCATTTTTTTATCCACAACCCAAGCCCATATACCCCTCGGTCAAAACCCACACCTACTTGGTCAAAGCTTCAAAATTAATAAAATGTATAAACATTTTCCCCATTTCCCCTTTTTCCCAGAACTTCTCACCCCCAAACAAGAACCCTAAATTCATAAGAACCAAATTGGCTCGAACCACCTAACACCACATCCAATTAACTAATAATTGCCAATCATTGGAGCTTCTAGAAGCCCCTCACGTGCACAGTACGTGTCAGAGAGAGTATATTGAGTCACGTTTACACTTGGCAGAGTAGGATTGGTGGGAACACATCATATTTTGTGCCTTGGATACTCTTTCTAGAAAGCTTTGAGCACATGTCAGAGTGTAAGCACATTGGGACAAGTGGTTGCATCTTATTGGTATGGACACCTCACGAATTCTGATCCAAGGGCTTGTATTTGATGAAAGAAACACAAAATTAATCTGATGGTTGAGAAAGGATTGAAAGAAGCACAAAGAGTTGCACGGATCGCCAGCGTGGAATCAGACCCAACCCCTCACTCCTCATCTGTAAATAGGGTAGCATTCTAGCTTAATGAGTGTGTAGTTTTTAGCTACTGTTATGCTGTCAAATTTTATTTTGAATTGTAATCTAGATTAGAAAATGTAATTTTACTCTTTGTTTTAATAAAAGTTCTATTTCATTTAATCTCAGCTTATTTTTCATCTCATTATTGCTTATTCTGTTTTCAAGTTAGCTTATAACTAGCTTATTATAATCTAATCTCAGCTTATTTTCTATTAAGAAGTTCTAATTGTTTTCTAAATAGCTTATTCAACCTCTCTGTTTAATACATTCAATAAGATTTCAAATAAAGAAAATAATAAAAAAATTAAGAAAATTATAAAAAAAAATATATATATATATATTTCAAATTAGTGATTTAGACTTTCAATAAGCTGAATTCGGCTTATATAGAGTATATACAAGCTTTGATAGCTTGTGGTTTACTTGGTACTGTTTCACTCAAAAGAAGGAGAACAAGTGGTGGTTGTGGTGTAATTGGATAAGCTTGGTTAGCAAAGGAAGAACCAGCCTATCTCAAAGATAGGCAACTGTGAACTCCCTCTGTTCTTGTTGAGGGAGAGTTGCGGTAAATTCCATTTTTAAATTTTGATATAATAGTAGCTGATAGTTAGGATTTGACTCATAGTTGCACTGTTTCATTGAATGCTAGTGTAGAATATTTGATAGATTGAGTATTGAAATTGTTTGAGCATAGTTATTTGTAGTTTGATAGTGGATCTGATTGTTTAGATTTGTGTTAGGATTGATGGATTGAGTTCTGAGTTTGCATTTTCAGTGATATTTGAATATTTGAAAATCTGTAGTATTGTGGTACTGAGATACTGAGTATTGATGATTTGATTTTGTTCTGGTTTGGATCTGAATCATTGTCTCATTGGGATTCTATTGCTTAAATTGTTGCTTAAAATTAAGTGTTGAGTAGTTTGGAGAATCTGTTAAGAGTGATTAGATCATCTGTCATATAGCGTGAATTGAGTTATCTGTGGTAGTGTATTACTAAAGATCTGTAGTATTGAATTTACTACAGATTAATTGATTGTGTTCTGATCTGTTTTTAGGAGAGTTTGGATCTAAACTTTATTGTTATAGTTTGAATTTGTATTAGTAGTAGTCCTGCACATTTAGGTTTAGTTTGAATTAAAATAGAGTTAATTGGTTAAAATTCAGTAGGAAGTTTTACATAAAGTCAAATTTAGTTTAAACACCTAATAGTTGTTAGTATATTTAGAATACAGTTAGTTAAATTTAATTTGTAGTTATAATATAGTTTAGGCTAGTCAAAATTCAATGGGATATTAGTTGTTATCACTAACAAAAGCTGATTTGATCATTAGAATTTGGAGTTAGTCAAAGTTTTAAAAAAAAATCATACATAGTCAACTGAGAATCAGTCTTGTAGTTAAAGACTGCTGAACTTGGGTAATCTTTGAGTAGAATTTAGTAGTATTTGGTTATAGATTGGCTTAATACTGCTTTTCTGCTATTCAGTCATGTGTTTGCCCCATAGAGCTGGTAATTTGAGCTTAATCTGATTAGCTTAAGACCCTTGTGTATAAGCTGAGTTAACATAGTGTCTGATTGATCATATTAGGCCTGTTATTGTTCATTTGTGCCTATACCTGTGTTCTTTTGGTTTCTCTGAGTTCATTTGCTGTTACTAAGGTGTTGTGAATGATTAAATTGTTTCTGGACTTATCTGTTTCAATTTTGTTTAATCATTAGCTTATTCTCATACTGCTTATTGCTTAATTCATATGCTTCTGAGTTTCTCTTGATCATTATTGAGCATTTTTGAGTTTATTTGAGTAATTAGAATCTGTGTTCTAAGTTTGGTTCAGTTTCTGTGGCAAGTGCTTAAAAATGATCACTTGCCATAAGCTGATAAGCTCTGAATAAGCACTTCTGCTTAATTTCTTTATTTCAAAAATTTTCTTCAAGCTTATTATAATATTTTAGATTTTTTGTAAATTATTCATAATTTTCTGAGTTGATTTGATATTTTTCTTAATATTTCTTCATTTTTAATCATTTTTAAATCACTTTTAAATAACAAAAAGCCATAAAAAATCATAAAAAGCTTTGAAAAATACAAAAATATTTTTAGAAATTCTTTTATAATATTTTAGAATTTTTAGAATTTAATTTTCAGTTTTCCAAGTTAATTTTCTATTTTTCTTAATTTTTAATTCAATTTTATTTCCAAAAATCATTTTTAATTCATAGAAAATAAACAAAAAGTCAAAAAATATTTTTCGTTTTCTTAAAATTCTTTTTATTAGTTTAAGATTTTTAGAAAATATTTTCAAGTTCGTAGGATCATTTCTCGTTAAACGTTACGTTTTAAATTTTGCGGTTGCATTTCCGTTTTTACGTTTTTCACTTTGGTGCATATTTAGCTTGTACTTTCTGCATATTTCATACTTGTTTGTGAATACGTGAACTATTTGATTGCTATTTTCTCTTTCTCACTTTTCAAATCACGATTTCACGAATCGATATTCTCGATTCCATTCGCCTTCGTTGGGAAAACGACTCGGGTGATCCGTATTTTACGCAGATCACTTCGATACTATACTATATATATTATATAATTGGTTTTCACACGAATCAGGTCTCGTATAATCTCATCCTTCTATCTTATCCTTAGAAAGCTCACCTGAAAATGATGCTTAAAACGTCAACATAATGTGGGTGAGATTCATAGGTTTAAGACTCAAACACACTAGGCAACCAAAATCCACTGTGATTATAAAATATATCTGGACAAATAATTATAGTTATCATATAGCTACATGCATTTGCAAGTTAATATTCACACACAAAGGCAACGACACTCATAAGGCAACCAATAGGACGGCTCGTGTCCTCCGACCCCAAAATAATTACAACATCAGGACGGCTCGTGTCCTCCGACCCCAAAATAATTACAACATCAGGACGGCTCGTGTCCTCCGACCCCACAATGATTACATTAGGACGGCTTGTGTCCCCCGACCCCATTAAACATCAATTAGGTCGCATGCGCGAGCAACAGGATAAGCATCCTCCTAATTGGATCCCATATATATCCACACAAGCAAATAATCACACATAGCATGCATACGATAACATTATAGGTCCAAGCTCTTTAACACCACACAAATAATCACACTAAATCAAATCATTTAAGACAAACATCATTCCCATCCCAAGTTTAAAACAAAGTAAAAATATGGGACTATGAACTCACCTTAAACTCCGCAGCTTCCACAAAAACAATTCATAATCTATAGCACACAAAAATAATCCACATTATACAAGGTCAAGCTAAAAGCTACAACCCATGTAATACACATATGATGGATGTCTAAGACTCATATGACCCACCATGGATCTCCTAGACACCACACTATCCACTACCATAACTTAATACTCACTAAATCCCTTGCACTCTAAAACTCAGAAAACGCGGAATTTTTGAGTACATTCACTCACATAAAATCACGACAAATAAAGCTCAACAACTCACACAAAAAATTTACCATGGTCTCTCATAAGCATAGAAGCTAATCCCAGAAGGCCATAGACCAATAACACACATAAGTACACATAAGAAATTCAAACTTGTCAACTACTCAAATTCGGATCTGAACGCACACCAAAAAGTTTTGATTTTTAATAATTACTTCCACAAGTTTTTATCGCGAATCATCTTCGTGGTAGTCTAATATAACCTAAAAATTAACTATTACATAAGGCCAAGTCAAAATACCATTTTTACAACCACATGACACCCTCAAACTTTTACCCAAAATCTGTCCCGGTTTGACAGCTTTGACACCTTAACAAAGAAAAATCGAAAGACCAACTTCCCAACCTTGAAATCAATCGTGGCTGGACTTTTTGGAAAGCTCTTTCATTAAACTTCAATTTAGACCTAAAATTCGTGACTTAACTCTTCCCTATCTGTTATTTACACTCACATCTTTACAGCCTTACAAATCTGTCCAAACCCTAACTCAATAACTAGCATGTTTTACGCTCAATTCTCTTAACCAATCATCATAGTATCATCATTAACTGATCCCAACATGTTTAATAACATTAGTTTACAGAAGTTAACACAAACCCTAATCCATCATATAATTATTACATGAATTATATTAATTAATCAAACAATTGAACATGTATTTTAAAGATTTTACCCTGATTCTTGATTATTGCCTCCAAATTACAAACCCTAATTTTTCCTTCTTGTTTCTCCTTGTGATCGACTTCAAATTGCTGGAAAAATCGTTTGTGAGGTGTTTGGGGTTGTTTATATATTATTTATGGATAATCCTTATCATTAGGTGTTGTAATTGGGCTCAAATTTGGTTTCCTTTTCCTTCTTTTTTTTCCCTAGCCGATTTTTATACCATATATATATATATATATATATATATATATTATTAAATTAATTTATTACACTCAAAACCTCATACTTTTCATATTTTATGTATTCTCATATCGAAACCTAACGTCTTTCGCGATAAACCTTAGTTTTTACGACAAACCGGAAAATATCATTTTCACAACAAAGTTTCCAAAAATAGAATTTCACACTCTTTTTTAAATATACCTCATAAAAACAAACTCCTCGTAACTTGCTAACGCTCAAATACTTGAACGAATACTCGTTACGCAAAATCACAAAAACACCAAAACTACACAAGTCATTTCTACACCACAAAGGTGATCAAAATGAACTTTCCTAAATTTCAAACTTTCCAAATCACCATAATAACCATTTACACAAAGGGATTTAGTGCTAAAACTCACCTATATCACACATATAACACTACAATCACCTATAATACATCAAACAAACGTTAACCGAGTCAAGACTATCAGTCAAACTGACCTGCCAAAACCACGGTTGTTACATCCAACCTCCACATTGAAATTAAAACTACCCTCTGCTAACTGAGGTGTGATAAACGAACTATAGTTTGATGACTTATATCTCTTGAACTTTTCTTGTTTCGCTTATTCAAATCCGGAAAGTTACGCACTCTTCCATTTCGAAGCATCTTTTAAAGTTCTTGTCACACCCCAAAAATGGCGCAGCGGAAAGGCATTTACGGGGTATGACTTATTAGTCAAGAACACAAGGTGTCACAATAGAGAAGTACTAAATGCATAACGTCATACAGATAATAGTCGCAAACTCCCACAACCGGGATAAGTACAAAGATCCAAATACTAAACATAAGTCTCAAAGTCAAATAACATCACTTAGGGAAATATCAAAATGCAACTCCCCGAGATACAACTCGGGAGGGTCTTGTCTTAAGCCTTGCTAGGCCAGGCTAGTACTCAACCTTCTAGAGCAACATCATTCTTAACACTTGAAAATGGATACTCGAAAACGTCAACATAAAGTTGGTGAGCTCGTAGGTTTGAAAGTTAAACCACGAAGCTGTGAACATTAGCATAGGACAATGTGAGTGTGATTCACAATTATAGGCACATATTGAAATGAAATAGTTACTATTGCGACAACTGAACCTGCCAATAGAAACAACACACCACATAGGTCTTCCGACATACAGTCAGGATGCACAGGGGAGCTACTCCGATAGTACTATCAAACGCTTCGGCTCCAAACGGAGTTAAACAGTTGCGCATGCTTGCACATATGAAATCAAGTTATACCACATAGCACATAATCGCAATCAAATGCACATAATTGTCCAAAACATAGCATGAAAACATTTAGTCACAGCATGAAAAACAATTTAAAAACATTGAGAACCATTTTCCCCCAAGGAAAAGCATATAAAAAGTGGGGCTACAAGAACTCACCTTAGTCAAGCAACACACTACACAACGATATAAGAGTAGTTTGGCAAAACGGTAAATAGAACGTCACGGCGCAATGGACTCGGCACAACCTATTAAAATAAACTTGTCTTAGTATCTAATTCGAAACGTATAAACTTTTAAGAGTTAACTATTTCCAAAATTACTCATTTTAGCTTCAATATCTACCGTTAAAAACATTTATTAATGTTTGGTATCATTTGTCCGCGGTGAAGACACAACCCAGACTCGAGTGAACGCACGCCAAGACAAAGACCAAAACTCAAACGACTTGTAAGACTAACTAGGTCCTATGATCTCTAAGACTAGCATATCGATAAACATGCCCTCGAAACGATTAATAACCCGTTTGTGTTCATATTTATTTGATGTTTTGCTTATTATTGTTAATAAATATTAAATAACGTTTTATCATTATTTAACGTTTCCGAATTAACTAAGAAATATCGACAATGTCATCGACGTTAACTAATATTTCTTATTAATTTAAGACGTTATATAATGTTCTTATCGTCATTTAATGGTCATCATTAGCTTAAAAATATTAAGTAACGATTGTTAGTCGTTAGTTAATATTTAAAAGCTACTTTAATATATACATATATAAAAATGTGTGTCATTTAAGTTTAATCAATATTATCTTTTTATGGGTCACTCTTCATTTCCAGTCCATTTTGGCTCGTCGGGTGCCACAGAAGACTAGAAAGTCTCGATGACGCCCGACACGGCTCAAATCATCACAATAGAAATATTATCGTCTAATTATCCAAATTCCGCAACACAAACTACAACAAACGACGGCCGTCTACGGCACGCCGACTAACCTAAACTACGTCAATCTAATTGTCTTATCACCAATATGACCACAACCCACAACCAACGATTTGTCGAGACCCTAATGGTCTCGGCTCCCTTGCTCCTGGCCAATACAACAAAACGACCCAAACAACCAGAGCAACGACACCTCAATATCAATAATCAACAAAATAAGACCAACCCACAATCCTTAATACCGTCGAATCCAACTCAATCCCCTCGACTACCCCATCATAGCCAAATCCATTCTCCAAAACCAAATCCGAACATAATCTAATCCCAGTTCCACCATATCCAAAACTGAGCCACAAGCACAATAAAAATAAACAAACAACCCTAGGTCGTGAGTCCAAAACTCATGGCACCTATCACATCCGACCAAAAAAAAAAAACATAAACGCAAAAGAAAAATGATACCAAACACCATTTTAAGCTCATTTTAATCTTTATATTTTTGTTATTCTTATTATCTCGCAAACCCGAAGGTCTTTGAGATGAACCCGAGGTAAAAACACCTCAACAAGAGTGGGTTAACCCATCTATTCGTTCGGCTCGATCAAAAAGCAAGAAAGAACGAAAAGTGGTGATGAATCAATCCAAAATCGTGGATGAACAAGGTGTTAATGGTGGATATAGGGCGCGTGTATATGCTCAAAAGAACGGGGATGAAAAACTAGAGAGATTGGTGGTGGTGGTGTATTTGTACGCGCGACAGTGGAGGTGTGGTGGCCGGATTTTGTTGCCGGAAAAGAGAGAGAGGGGAGGTGGGTGTGTGTCGGCTGGGAAGGAGAGAGAGAGGAGAAGAAAATAATGAAACCCTAAATTTTTTAAAGAGGGGTTTATATAAGGTGAGGGGGAGGAGATGGGGATTACAAGCAAACCCCAACGCGCCCTCGGGGACCAAAGTTGTCAATCTCTTTATATTTTTAAATGAAATGCTCATGGTAAATAAAACGTGCCATAAATATTTTCCGAGCTCCCGAGATTATTTCCATTAGTTTTAAAATTATTTTTCCATAAACTTTGACTATAATACCCATAACTTCGTTAAAACGTTAAAATCATCTTGTAAAATGTAGATTTGACTTTTGGTTGTGCCGTGTCGTGCGGTCTAGCTCACCAATACACATCAAAGTAAATAAGTAAACATTATTAAACGGAAAATATTTTGAACTTAAGGTTGAGTAAGGACCTGTAAATTTTCGTGGTTGCTACAGTTCTCCACGCTTGAAGAAGTGTAAAAGTTACTCCATATTCAGCACGATATTCGTCAAGTGCCTTTTAGGTGTAATCCTTGTCCCTGGCTCCACTTTGCCCCCTTCAAAGACACAATCATGCATTCCACAAAATTGAGCCACTTTAGGACGCTGATAACGCTCCTTTCATACATATTTCTATGTGTGTTATCTGTACTTTTATGCTTATATATTGATGATTTATTTGAACTTTCGATACTTAATTACATGAAAATCCATTTCAGGTCCAGTCGACCAAGAGTCTCCATAAGCAAAGAAAAGTCTAAATTATAAATAAGTGCGCCGATCTTCCTCAGAAAGTACGCCGGTTATGGGAGGCATATTCAGTCTTGTAATCTGAGTTAGCATCGTAAAGTACGGCGATCTCAAGAATAAAGTGCGACGGTTTTCAGTTCAATTAATGAGCCTTTGGCGTCAAGAAAAGTATTGAAGCCCGCCGGTGTTAAGAACAATGTTCTCCGGTATCGTGGAAGAACACACGAAGTTATGAAACTTAAACGAAGAAAGAAACTCAAGTTAAAGATCTTCCAACACACCTCCACTGTTTTGGCCATATCTGGAGCATACGAACTCGGTTTTACCTATCGTTTTCGGCCACTGAAAGCTAATAGAATTATCTAAAACTTAGGTCTGGTGTCACCCACGAAACCAATGGTTTTCCCAAGAAAACCACTGTACTTCTTGTCTGATCTACATCAGCATGCATATTTATGACTCTCATTAACTTCTAACCAATCATAATGCTTCCCTTGGTCCCCAAGGGTGTTCCTAAAGCCTATAAATAGCACCAAAAACGCAGAGGATGGTATCTCATCATTACATAATCATCTCTACCCAAGTACACCACTTGGAAGAAGGATATTGGTGAAAAAGGCTTGACAAACCTTTGATACAACACCCTTGACACCATACCATCATCACTACCAACACAACCACGAATTCCAGTAGCGAAACACCATTTCCAGACCACATAACCACATTTCCAATACCTATGAATATATACCTTTAGAGAATCAACCATAATTCTCTCAAATACTCCATATAAAACCCGTTGCCAAACACCCTTGTTATTACACCATTATTAAGTTGCTGATTTGCAGGAGTCGGTGACAATATTTGGATTATCTCAGTAGTGTTTTGGTATTGTGTTGAAGTTAGAATCATTAGCATGATTCTCGGTTTTTGATGTTAGTCGGTTGTTTGGTTACATGATCTTTTTTTCTCATAACACTTCCATTTGTGGGTTATTGGTATTTCTATATTAAATTTATGCTTCTACTTACTGAATTTATAAGTTTGATTATATGTGCCATGTGTTCTAATATGGAGTAGTTGTTTTGTGTTTGTTTTGGCATAATGTGAACTTTGATATGGAGCGTTTGGAATTGTTGTTTGCTATATAAATTGATGAAACTTGATATTGTTGAGTATAATGGTTGAAAGGATGCTTATTCATTCATGTTCTATCATTTCACACACACACACACACACACACACACACACACACACACACACACATATATATATATATATATATATATATATATATATATATATATATATATATATATATATATATATATATATATATATATATATATATATATATATATATATTGGTTTTAACAAAGTTTATAGGCCGAAAGCATTCTTTGCTATTTACCGATATAAGCACTTGTTACATCTTTGACTAACGTTATTTGTGACTCGTGTTATTTTGATTTCTAAGGTTATAACCACTGTCATAAACGTCTCCATATCTCATTAATCTTTGACTTAACAAACTCGTTTTAATCCATTGCTTCAATCTTAATCGCCTAACTAGTAATCTTGTTTATTTACACGTTTGGTTAATTTGATAAGTGACAATCATTTTGACCTTAGCTTCATTTGTGAACATTATGAGAAAACTACAATTATCTTGGGACGACCTGGAGTTACCTAGGCTATATTACACTTGAATGGGTACATTGCCCGTGTTGTGTCTTTAGTGAATTAATCGGTATGTCTAGCATTATAAATTTAAAGCTTTTGACATGCATCAGACGCACATTCTTCAATTTCCCGTTTAACGAACCGTAGGTTTGAACACCAGATACCTTCATTGATTGCTCAACGTAACCTAAGACCTTCGTTAAAACCCTGTTTCCTTTCTCGTATTACCAACGTCGCTATCCTTGGATATACGAACCCAACCTTTACACAATGCAATTGCTTTTTTAGTTGTCCATGGAATGTTACTAGTACCTTCTTCATCATTCTTAGATGTCCTCTTTTGAAGTATTTTTGATGGCTTCTTTGGAGTCGACACTTCTTCGACTGAAGAGTCCTCACCAACTATGTTAGGCATAGACGGAGAAAAATGAGGTTCGTGCATTGGAATAAAATCAAAATTAAATTGATGAATGGGAGACATAGGTGGATATTGTGATGAAGAACTGTCAATATTTTGTTATGAAGAACCACCAATATTTGACGGATTGTACTTTTGTGGGTTTCGGTATTGCGGGTACATTTATGATTGATAGATATTTGGTTGGAGCTATCAATGGTGGATTTTGGTATTGTGGTGTTCCGTAAAAACACAATGGGGCTAGAAAGTTTACTAGTGGTGTAGGACCGAGACGAAAATTTGAATTTGGTGTCTGGATGTTTTGTTGTCGAAGTTTTGGAGTTTTGGTTTTTAGAGTGTTTTTTTAGACATTTTGTAAATATAAAGATAGAATGAGAAGTTGTTTATAAAAATGATGGGATATGACACTATTTATAGGTAAATAAAATAGTGAATAAATTGCATTTTTTGTCCTTGGGGTTTGGCCAAATTGCAGATTTGGTCCCTATCCTTTCAAAAGTGCAACGCTAGCCCCCATTTTGAATTAAAATAAATAAATGTATTTATATTTATGAATTTAATAAATATCCCCTATATTTTTATTTTTATTTTAAAACAACATATATGTAGTTACTATTTATAAATATTTTTATATTAATGTATAACGGAATCAGGGGCGGAGCTAGAAACTTGAGTTTAGGGGGCCGTAATCACTTGTTATATAATAGTAACATACAATTATTAGATCGTTCAAACTCTGTAAGAAGGACTAGTTTCATTTGATAATATGTCATAATAGCAATAACAAGCCGTGCATTCCTTTTTGAATGTCTTACTATTCTTTTATTTTCATCAAATAAGCCTTTTTGTTTAGGGATTATTTAGGTGAATTTCCTAGAGTATACACAACTAATTATGGCATTAAGAGGTATTTTATACTTTTTAAATTTCAAAAGATATGTAATAGATAAGATTCTAAATGCTACTTCAAATAATTGTATATAGGTTTTAGGGTTTTCATTTTTATAACATGCGTTTTTGTGTCTTTAAGCAAAAAGTTTAACATGTTTAAGATTGGGTCTAATATAGTCAGTTTTTAAATTGAAAGGGCATACACTAAAATGCACATCTAGATAGGGTCATAAATACAAAAACTTTTCCTTTGGTCCACAAGTAAACACGCGTGTGGCCTTTTTGATCATCTTTCTAGTAGAAACAAACCCAGACTGTTTTTCGAAGCATTAAATAATAAGTTTTTTGTTGAAAAAAAAGAGAGAGCGGATGTTCTCCATCACAAACACAAACTAATTGATGTCTTGGGCAGTTGCTTAGTTCGTCCATCGCCAAGATTGAAGACTTTGTGACGCATGGCCGAAAATCAAGCTACGGTAGCTGGGATATTGGGGGTGGATGAGCACCCGCTAGCCACTCTATTGGCTCCGCCTCTGAACGGAATTATAAATATCAAATTGAAAACATAAGTTACTGTGATATCTAAATTAATATACAATATTCTACTTATGCAAACTTCTCATGTTATTTTTCTCTATGAGAATAAGTAAGGATTTTATTTATTTATTTATTTATTTATTTCATTTTTTTAAATATTTTTACTATCCACGTTCAATAACACTCATGCTATTCCTCTTTATAAGTTTAAACCGCGCGTACACATGTTTAAAATTTAATACGGCTAAAGTTGATATTAACATGAATAAAATTATGAAAATTGAGGCATGACCCCACGGGTTACCGTGAGATTAAAATATATACATGTTGTGCATGATAGCATCAAATAATACATTTGTTTTATCAAAATCCCATGATTATTGCTCATTTTTATGGTGTTTATATGATATTTTATACTAAGTTGTTATAAATTTTCATTTATTATTAATTTGGAGCTATGAAGCAATTCTCGTGAAGGATACCGGAAAATGATGGAAAATGGAGTTAAAAGTGAAGAAATAAAAGCTACAGTCAAGATATACACAGCATACACCCAAATTGGTATACAACGTATACGTCCATGGCTATGGTGAAATTTTCCTAAGTGTTGAAGAGTATACGGCACATAATCCTTTCTATGTATAATCTTATGATTATGGCATGAATTCTCCCTTGGAATGACTTGTATGCTGATAGAACTTCGTTCCCCTTGCTCCCTTAATTCCTCCTGACTTCTGTGTGGTGAAAAGTGAATTAATAAACTCAGAATTAGGGTTAGTATTTATAGGCCTAACTTTGCTACGGCGTAGCTCTAGATTTAGCTACGTCGTAGCCTTCGTAAATACAATCTACGTAGTTTGATCATGTGCTACGGTCGTAGTTGTTCAATTGTAACTTCTATGGCGTAGTTTTGTTGGAAACTAAGCCGTAACTTCATCTTTGACCTCGATAGTTCTTTACTGCCTGAATTTGAGGTCTACGCCATAGGTGAAGTGATTGCTACAATGTAGAAGCCTTTAGTGGATCACTACGCCATAGTTTGTTTAAGGGCTATGTCGTAGTCTTCGTAGATGAGTGCTACGGCGTAGGTAGGTGGTTCCTCTACACCGTAGTTAGTGCAGAATCCGCATACTTCAATAATTTTCACATTAATCCTTCCAAATCCGCGTTTTTTAGTTCCTATGCTCATCTTTACCCTGAAAACAATATAAAAAGATAAGAGTATATATCCTAGCATATTAACACAAAAGATGAATAATTTAGGGGGAAGTTAACATTAATATATGGGCATTATTTGATGTTATCATGAGACAAACTTCGACTCTTTGATGAAAGGTTATCATTTTGAATGAAAATTGATTTTTCAAGAAGAGCTCCAACTTATATCTTCTTACATCGCGAACAATATTGTTCTGAGAGTGAGCTTCTAAATCAAAAACATGATTTGAATGAAAAACATAAAGTTTTGAAGTCGTGCATATAAGGAATTTGTTTTATTTTAGCATGCTCGTTCAAAACAATGAGCTTAAAAGAATAAATTCAAATTTTTTAAAACAAAGATTAAATCACTTAAGCGTTGTCTTATTATTTCACTTAATCATTTCTCAAAAATATTTCAATCTTCTTGTAAGTGAAAAGTGCTTTAAAGTTTTTTTGTGTCCAGCAAAAATAAAATACTCAAATGCGCAATTACAATTTTGGAGCCTTCAAGAGGAAAATGATATATGGCAAGCAAATGATTGAGAAAAAGTTTGCGAATTTACAAAAGGAACTCTTGTCTTAAATTTCCAAAAGATGATATGACACTTTCAAGGGGGAGCGTCTCCAAATTCATGTTTGAAAATATTTTCTAATGAGAAAAGAAATTCAAAATGTTTACATTTCACCTTCATATGTTCGTATTTTTGCATCTTTTAACCTTTATGTTTGTTGGGTCTAATTTTTGACCCAATTGTCTCAGACAAGTATTTAAACATAAAATAGCCTAATTTATTAAGTTTCTAATAAATATCAGTAAGAACAGCACTCACTGATAAGGATCAGAGAGTAAGTCACCATCTGATCTAATCAGAAGTCTTACTCTTTGATGGTTATCAGAAAGTGTTACTCCCTGGTAGTACACACTGATGGTATCAATGATGGTACCTCACTAATGATCATCGATGGATGTAACTCATTGATAATAGAAGTGAGAGTTTTATAAATCTCAATCAACTGTTAAGCTTCAGGGAAGTCGAAGACCAACTGAAAAAACACTTTGTAAACTGATGTAAGTGTCATGAAGTAAGGTATAAGGAGCTACAAACAACACCAGAGGCACTTAGATCTGACAAATGTCTCAGTGACTCTGAAGACTTATCTGCTCTAAACTCTGATGAATGGGCGGGAAACTTCTTGGGAAGAAAAGCGAATGGTCTTACCAAAGGACGATAAAGCAAGATTTTGGGCATAAAAGGTTGTCAGCATTGGAAATCAAAAGCACGCTTTACCTAGCTTCCTAGGCACGTGCTATCTACATCTAATTGGCAAACTACTATACCCATGTGCATCCACACTATTTCCCATCTCTATTTAAATGAAACTTTATAACAGAGATAAGTAAAGATATTAAACAAACACATAAAGTAATACTTAGCATTACAATTGATAGGAGCCCCTCTCCTAAGAACGAACTAAGCAAAGCTAGCTGCCACTAGTCATTCTAATAGTAGTTACATTCATCGTCAACCGGAATAGTCTGCCATGAGCTATTCCAATGTAAATCTTTGATTTATTTCTAAAAAATATATAAACATTGGAAAGTACAAATGGTGTTATTCATAGACTAAGTGGTCTTGAGTAAAAGATGTCGATTTTCTCAATGTACGTTTGGTATCATCATTTGCTCAAACCTTGTGGACCAACAATATTAAATATCTTTATTGGCATAGGTTAAGGGGAAATGTCATTCTTAAATGGTTTTAAATGCAACATTTTCAAACAAAGCAAAAAAAATTTATGTGATATATTGAAAGAATATCAAATTTAGTCGATCAAATTTCATTTTGTATTTCACTTCCAAATGGTTTTTTTTAAAACAGTTTCCTTTCATATGTGAAATTTCTATGAAAACCATAATGCATATGTTTAGGGGGCTACAAATGAAAGAAAACTTCCAAGTGTTTGAACATTTTGATATATTCAAACACTTTGGAAGATTTTCAAATCATTTTGATTCACATCATGGGACTACCAAAGGCTTTGAATCAAAAGCATTCAAGAGATAGTTTGGCATGTATTGATAAATTTGCACGGATTGATATAGTTACTAAAAATACTCATATGATCTTCTAGAACCAGAATGATCTAGCTATGAGCCTCCTTCCACTTTTGGAATGTTAGGTCTACGTGACAGAGTTTAGTGTGCAGATCAACATATATCATTTTCTAAATAAAGAAAAGAATGAAAAATCCAAATGGTTAGAGTTGAAAATATGTTGAATGAGAGGTAAGAGGAAAGAAAACGAAGTTAGTGTAAGGGTTAAAAGAATTGAAACCCCTTCCTACACTATGATGGACGTCGGGTAACTACATAATCCATCGAATTTCATTTGTTGATTTATGGTATTGATGCACACATCATAGACCCAATATTGCAAATGAACAACCCCTTATATCCACTCAAGTTCTTCTAAAATAGTTCTTGTTTGATTCTCAAGGAGATTCAATGCATAATTTATCGACTACTCATTCCGAGTTTGTTGATGTTAAAACAAAGGATAATTTGCTCTGGTCCTTGCATATTAAAGTGCACAAATCGAGTTTAGAGCCAAATGAATTCAATGAAAATATCTTTTGGACATAAAATTACATTTTTATTAAACATCAATGATACAAATTGTACAAGATATATTACATGTATTTGTGACATCGCATGTCTAGGTGACTATGCCGGACCATTCATAGTGATACCTATAAATTGGTATTCCACGATGATTGAATGGAAATCCTACCAGTGCTAGCATTAAGCCAACATTGAAAGTAGATCTCTAATTTGATTCAAATTATAGTTAACTAATAATCTATGTTATCTAGTAGTTATTGTGTTCTTTCGAAATTCGTTTTCGAAAACACAAGCAACATTTCCTTGATTTATTAAAGAGAATAGGTGAAGTTACCCAAATTTCACAAAATCGATGCTTTAACCGGATTTTATGATCATATTTCGGCATCATTATCATCAAGATATTGATTTGATTATACTATTCAACAACCCACCAGAGGTTCTCGAACATGATTTTATTGATACATGGATTACGCTGTATAAATACAACATTCGATCTTCAAAAAAAATTTCGGCTCATGATTCATAATTTGTGGGAGAAGATATGATATTTTTGGGGAAGATTGTTTGTTCATTGATTGATTCAAGTGGAGGAATCGTTACTACTCTGATATTGCTACATTCATCCTCTTCAATGAACAACGACATTTCTACCTTTAACAAGCATTTCGCCTTTGATAAAGCATTACAACATCAGTCTTCAATGAACAAAGAAATGATACCAATCATTCTATTGGTTTCGAGGATGTTATTAGTCATGTTTGGGGGAGTATGTTTTGTTTATAAAGGAAGAATGTTTGATTTTTAAATGAGATTTTAATACTCGGTTTCTACTTTACAACAAGTTTTTTGTGCTTCAATGATTATTCGTCTATTGATTATCAACTCGGGGAGTACACATATTCTTGATGACCGCGATAAATCATATTCGTCATGAGAGGGAGAAATGTATATTTGTTAATAATTGTGGAAAGAAACTTGCCATAGTGGGAAATAATATTTGAGATATCGAGATTAAGTTCAAAGGATAATTAGTGAAAAGAAAAAGTCGTTAATGATGTTTTTTTCTCAAGGGCTACAAAGTTTTAACATCTAAAATAGGGTGATTAAGACGATACGATTTGTCTTCAAGGTTATGATTTTTAATGTGTTTGATCAAGAATGCTGAAGATTGATGAGATGTCCGAAAACGATGAAGAGGGGATACAATAGCAAGGTTTTGAAGTAAGTTGTAGTGTCTGATGATGTTTAATTCTGATCAACATCACTACTTCAAAATATCAAATAATAACTCCTAACTAAAGTCAAATATCATCGTCAACAACAAAACAATCCAATACACAGACAAATAATCTCTCTATCATCGCACACACACTTACACACGCTAAACTAGACTGATAAAAGCTTGAATCTTAGAATCAACATTTTTTTTCAGTGTTAACCATCTCGAGCTAACATCTTTTTAAGCACAACATTAACAAATTTACTTTCAACATCATCAAATATGAATATATCATTGAAAAGTTATCATTTTTATACCAAAAATGATATAAGCGATAATTTAATATGATTAAAGAAAGGGTTGTAACTGAAACTTAATTATCATTAAACGTATTCATTTGCATATTAATAGTTGTTTGGTTACACAAATAAATTTTGATTTATTTAATTATTAATATTGAACACTTTTGAATTTACATCATTATTTAAAAAAAAATGAAATATGTTTGTATTTTGTACTTCATGACATATATACTACTTAAATGTTTAAGCCAAAATCTTACACCTTTTATTATGAGTAAGATATATATTATCAATTGAGTAGTCATTGGCATGACTACTTTTTGTTTTTAATCTTATGTCTAACAAGAATATTGAAATACATTGCTAAATAAATGGTAAATAAGAATAATGAGAATAAGTTGTTGTTTGTTATGGCTGTGAGTCTGAATCTGATTCGTACATCTGAATCTGAATACATATGTAGTTGAAAAGTCTGAATGTAATTACATCTTAATCTGAATAAGTAATTGAGAAATCTGAATTTGAATCAAATAAATCTATTTGTTTTTGTAGAAATGCATGGATGTGTTAAACTACCAGTTTTTACACTTTAAGATAAATAATTGCATTCAGGCGAGAAATAAACTTTATTAAACTAAAAAATATAATATAGGCAATTAAAGGTTAGAAATGTTTTAAATAAAACATTCAATCTCAGGTTTAATTGAAAAAAAATAATAAAATAAAAAGTGACGGGGTTTGGATAGAACTTTTCAAAATGATTAACTAAACGGGTTGCGTTTGAGATATCTAAGTTCGCTAACCTGAATTCTATAGTTTTTTTTTTTCTTTTTTTTTAATCATTTTTCGTATTATATTTTGAGATTCTTAAAACGGTTTTTCTTTAAAAAAGTTAAAAAATAATTTAAAAATTGAAAACTCACGCAAAAGTAAGTAATAAAAGCACTCGGAGTAAACCAAAAAATCTTTTATATAATAAATGTATTACATCATTTTGGAGTGATTTTTCAAAATCAATCTTAGTTGAAAAAAATTGAACCAATAGGAAAGCTCGATTTTGACACATAGGCGAAATCGAGCAATATAATTGGCAAATAAAAAGTCAAAATTGAATTAATTTTAGTTAAACTTTAATAAACTTGGTGGAGAATTTGATTGAGAAAAAAAACACATAAAAATATAGGTGTCAAATTTATGAAAATAAAAACTTAAAAAAGAAGGAGGTAATTAATAAAACATTAGTGGTTGAATTTTAAATATATTATATGGAGTTAAGTGTAAAATTATAAATCTCCATGTAATCTTCATGTTTTTTGATAACTTTAGATAATAAACAAATAAGACCTTACACTTTATAACCCCTATACTTTATAATATGAACTTTATTTACAATTACATGAGTATTAATACTAGTCTGAGACTTCTATCCATTAAACTTACAAAATATAAATATACGAATTTGTTTTAATATACGTTAAATGTTTTTAAAATAAATATTACTTTTAAACTTTCACCTACTAAAATATTCTTTTTACTATGCACGTTAAACAAGGACGCATGTTATCCTATTTAAAAGTTTAATCTATATGTACACGGATTTGAATATTAAATACTGCTAAATTATTATTAACGGTAATATAAATATTAAATTTTAATCACAAGTTACTGTGATATGAAAATAAATATACGTGATTGTACTTATAACAACGACTCATGTAATTACTATTTAAAGTTTATATACGAATATCCTAAAAGCATTTGAAAAACTTTACAGAGTATATTTTAACTTCATCAGCTCATTATGTGCTACTAAACTCGTACATTTCGTATAACATGATACCAATTGTTAAAATTTAAACAACAACATCAACATCAACCTCAACATCTATATCAGCTAAATAAAAGTTTATATACGGATATATTTTAACTTATAACAACGACGGCACTCGTGCTACTAAACTCGCACATTTTGTACAACATGATATCAAATATACGCGATTGTACTTATAAGAATGACTCATGTAATTATTATTTAAAGTTTATATACGGATATCCGGAAAAACAATATTAAAAAACTTTACGGAGTATATTTTAACTTCATCAACGCTTATTAGGTGCTACTAAAGTCGCACATTTTGTACAATATGATATTAATAGTTAAAAGTCAAACAACAACAACAACAACAACAACATCGACCTCAACATCAACCTCAAAATCTATGTTAGTTAGACAAAGTTAAATCTTTCATCCAATAAGATTTTGTACAAAATATTAATAGATATTAATACATAATGACAAACTCATGCATATTTATTAGTTATACTTATATCACAGTTTTCACGAGTAAATTCTTATATGTTCATATAGTAAAAAAAAAATTTAAAATAAATTTTATTTATGTGTAAACCACGTACGTGCACGGGACTTATAACTAGTTACTCTGGTATAATTTACAACGTATAACTTTTTTTTTTATCAAACAATCATTTATATAATAAAATAATTACATCATTTTAGAGTGTTTGTGCAAAATCTTTCTTATTGAAAAAAAAATAAAATAAAATAGAACAATAGGAGAACTCGATTTTGCCACGTAGACAAAATCAATCAATATGATTAGTTAATAAAAAGTCAAAATTGAATTGATTTTTGTCAAACTCTAATAAATTTAGTTGAGAAAAAACACATAAAAATATTTGTGTCAAATTTGTGAAAACAAATAATTAAAAAAAATTGAAGTAATTAATAAAACTTTAGTGGTTGAATTTTACATAAATTATATAGAGTTAAGTGTAAAATTACAAGTTTTCATATTTTTAATAACTTAAAAAAAAATAACAAATAACCCTTTACACTTTATACCTCTATACTTTATAAGATGAACTTTGTTTAAAATTATATGAGTATTAGTATTATTTTCAGACTTTATCTATTAAAATTACAAAATTTTATAAATATACGAATTAGTTTTAATATACATTAAATATTTTTAAAACAAATATTAGTTTTAGACTTTCATCATTAAAATATTTTTTTTTACTATATACGTTAAATAATGACTCATGTTAGTTTATTTGAAAAGTTTAATTTATGCGTACAGGGGCTTGAATATTGAATACGGCTAAACTGTTGTTAGTGGGAATATGAATATCAAATGTAAGCACAGATTACTGTGATATGAAAATAAATATAAGTTATTGTACTTATAACAACGACTAATGAAATTCTTATTTAAAGTTTATATATGGATATCCAGATAAACATTTTTAAAAAACTTTACGAAGCAAATTTTAACTTTATCAAGAGGACTTCCCTTATTACGAAAGGTGTCTCGTTGATGGCGTACTAATATATCTCATATTCGTGCTGATTATGTGCTATTAAACTCGCACATTTTGAACAACATGATATGAATAGCTAAAGTTAAACAGCAACATAAACCTCAACCTTAACATCTATGTCAGTTAAACAAAGTTAAACCTTTCAAGTGACAAATTCTTATCTTTAAACCAACAATTTTTTTTACAAAATATTATTGTAATAGATATTAATACATAATAAAAAATCCTGGACAAGTATTAGTTATACTTATATCACAATTTTCACGGGTAAATTCTTATATGTCCATATACTAAACTAATATTTTAAAATAAATTTGATTCATGTGTAAACCTCGACACTTATATCTAGTTGTAAGAAACCAAATATATCTAAAGAACTCTTCCTTTCTTGCTCAAATTTGGCCCCAAAAGCAACAAGTTTGCACACCATCGACAGTGGTATTAACTGATACCACCTTCCGCTTCCTAACATCTGCTACCAAGTTTTCAGCTTGCTCACCCTCGGAGTTCAAAGGAAAGAATAAGAACTCCCGGTTTTGACCCGGCATAGAGTCGTTGATACTGGTGAAATCTTTTTGGCTATTAGAAACTAGACCCAACCTTAAAGCTAAGTCACATTCTTTTGGTTCCTCGTGAAGGGCATTCTTTGAACTATGTAGCGAGTCAGAAACACTTATAAACCGGGGGCATAGTGGCTCATGGAATGTTTGGAAAACTGGTTTCCCAACAATTACCGTGTTTGAATTTTGGGGTTGAAAATGGAGACCATAATATAAGGGATACATGGAAGAAGCAGGTAAAGAAGCTTTATTAACAATGGATACAGATTGTTTTGGGAATTTTTCAATTGACGAAGTATAAAAGGATGGACTGGGAGGGGCTTTATGGTGATGCGGCCTTACATCTCTGTTGGTTTCGACAATATGTTTTTGGTTCACATCAATTGGTCTCTTATGGTTTGCTGAGTTCAGATTTCTAGCATTGTTGGGAACGGGATCTTGTCTTAGTTGGCTTACGCAACATTCAGTGCTAATGCATCTTTGGCTTCTTGGTCTCCTTGCAGGAACAGATCCCAGATTGAGCGCAGCTGAGCATCATCAATAATACATATTTGAACCTCTTTAGAATACATAATCATATACTAGTATAACATAAACTCAAATACAAACATTATAAGGAGCTGAGACACATCAAATTAAGTACCTTCAACACAAGGGAGCAAGAATTCACGGGTTTCCATGCTTTCATCTTTTCTAATAATGGTATTAATGGCATCATTTACACGCTCCCATAGCGTTTCCGGGTCCAAGTATTCTGCCTAATGTTTAAGAGTTGTTTTACGTCAAGAACATGTTAAACAATTGTACAAAGATGAATGATGAAAAATAAGAACAGGCGTGAATACCTCAGAATTGGCTTTGGAGTACATGATTTCCTCTAATTTCAACACAACTAGTGGCAACTTGTGTTGCCATTCTTCGTTTTTCTTAATAAAAGTGCTATGATTTTCTTGCACGACCCTGATTAAACAAATCGCGTGTGTTACTTCAAAGCCTATTCAAGCACTCAGAACAATACCAACTAATTGAAACGTGTTAGATATTAGTGGTGATATTTAGATAGTCTAGGGGTATTTGTGTAACTTTAGTTTATATCTTAGTCAAATAGGAAAGATTATATGTCGGTTCCCTTGCATTAGCCGACTATATCTACTATATATAGGGTGATATATGATGCAGAGTCCAAGCATTCGTGAGTCTTGTCTTTCTCCTTTGTTGCAGCCGGTTTCAACTCGGTTAAGAGTTGGTTTTTCTCCCCCTCATCTCTATAATAAAGAGGTGAGGGGGGAGGGTCATTGTACCGCATTTTTTTCAATACTAATCAAGGAAACGATTAGGGTTACTTACTTGTGCAAGCTTCTATTTTTCTGTCACATTATTGTTGCTGTTGTTGTGTGTCAATATTCTTCGAGAAGTCGATCGGTTCCGCTTCTAGTTCTTGGGTTGTAGGTTATCGAATCTTACAAGTGGTATCAAGAGCTCGGTTGGAGACTAAACAAGAGCTAGGTTCGATCATCTTGAAGGGTTCTTGAGTTCGGTTCAGAACAACAAGAACGAGCAGCAGGTTGATATCGACAGAGAAGGGTGCTTGGGTCTTCGATTGTCCGGGTTTGCGACAAGGTATAGAAGACTTAAGGTTTTGGTTGGTTTTCGGTTTAGTGAAGATTGACTAATTTTCTGGTCGATTCGTTTTTGAGGTGACAAGAGAAAGAAGAAGGTCAACAGTACCAAGATCTGGTGGTTGTTTTTTGTCACATACTTCAAGTATTAATAAATTGTTTTAAAGTTTTGGTAGGACATGTGCAAGACTTTATAGATTCAATTATTATTGTTATTTTTGCTTTAGTATTAAAGCAAAAGGTTATTATATTTGAAGGGTATTGCACAAGGGACTTTGTTAGTTTGTGATTGTGAGGTTTTTTCACAAGGTTTAGCAAATTAATAAAGGAATTAAAGAATGACGGGAGCCAAGTTTGACATCGAGAAATTCGATGGAACTGGTGAAGTTTCAATTTAAAGTTTTCGATTTCTTGGAATTCAAGTCTTGGTGGTTCTTGGAAGACAAGTAAGGTTTAGCTTTGTCTTGGGATTCAAGAAAAGTGATTACTTGGAGTACAAGGTATATCAAGGTTGTAGACTTGAGATGGAAAGATCAAAGCTTTAGGGTTTCTCTAAAGGTTAGTAGATCGATAATTACAAGAAAGCGGTTTAACACACGGCTTGTGAGACTTGTTGGTAAAGTTGGTTAAAAAGCAACTTGACAAGGTTTGTAGCAAGGTTTGTAGCAAGGTTAAAGAAGAATGGCTAGTATGAATACTAGGTTAAACATCGAAAAGCTCGATGGGAATATTGTACAAAAACATGGAGGTTCAAAACAAGTTGGGTTCAAGCAACTTGGTCTTGGTGTTAAAACAAGGGTCCATGGAGTACATGTTCAAAAGCGTGTTTGGTTTGAGGTGGAACCTCAGGGGAATGTCGGTCAGGTAGCTGGTTCACATGAAGTACAAACTCGAGATTTGATGGACTATCATTTAGCACGTGATAGGGAGCAACACATAGCACATGAACTAGACAGGTATAGAGAAGACAGTAATGAGGCTGCTTTTGAAGTTGCTACAGTGGAGAAGATATACATACATGAGTCGTTGACTTTCAATGATACAGTTGCTTGTGAGGTGATTTCCAAGTGGAAGGCTGGATTGAAAGAAGAAATGGATACTCGGTCAGATGTGTGTGTGCTCAGCAACGGTTGCAGGAAAAGCAGGGACGACAGCCACAGCTATTACTGGAAGTATACACCAGGTATGTTCATACATCTATTTCTCTATATAGATGGCATGGTTTTTTCTTGCGGATGCAAGGCTGAGATCTGGGTTACCAAGGGATTGCTGGATAAAGCAAAAGGAAATATACTTGGTATGGAGATCATCAGGAATCAGAGTGGTAATACTCTGAGGGGGTCACAGTCCAGGGTTCACAACGCAAAGTTGGTACAAACTTTGTTGGAGGGACACTTCATACTGTCGTCGGAGGGTAGTCTATCATGGGACTGTGATGTGGAAAAGAATGGTAAGTTGTCATATACATATGCGGTTGGAAGCCGGGAGTATCAGATGGTCTGCACGAGACCTGACATAGCATTGGTAGATGTGGGTATGTTGGATAGGTTCGATCGTGGATTACAGACAGATGTACAGGTTTTTGTGGATTTTGACTACGCTATGGGTAGATCGATCACTGTCATGGGTAGATCAATCACAAGGTACGGGTATATGATACAAGGATGTGCAGGAAGCTCGGAAGCTATGATGCTGCACATGGAGGCTTTGTTAACAACTGAAGCAGCGTATATGACACTTACGGAGGCTGCAAAGGAGGCTATTTGGCTAAAGGGACTCTCGATAGAGTCAGGAGCTAAGCTAAAGTTAGTAGCGGTTACTGCTACAGGTGCATGGATAAAGGCACACCCCGGTTCGAGGTTCTAGCACAGGTTGAAGTTGCTACGTATCGGAGAAGACTAACTATCACCACTAAGGTGGAAATTGTTAGATATTAGTGGTGATATTTAGATAGTCTAGGGGTATTTGTGTAACTTTAGTTTATATCTTAGTCAAATAGGAAAGATTATATGTCGGTTCCCTTGCATTAGCCGACTATATCTACTATATATAGGGTGATATATGATGCAGAGTCCAAGCATTCGTGAGTCTTGTCTTTCTCCTTTGTTGCAGCCGGTTTCAACTCGGTTAAGAGTTGGTTTTTCTCCCCCTCATCTCTATAATAAAGAGGTGAGGGGGGAGGGTCATTGTACCGCATTTTTTTCAATACTAATCAAGGAAACGATTAGGGTTACTTACTTGTGCAAGCTTCTATTTTTCTGTCACATTATTGTTGCTGTTGTTGTGTGTCAATATTCTTCGAGAAGTCGATCGGTTCCGCTTCTAGTTCTTGGGTTGTAGGTTATCGAATCTTACAAAACGGATCACACGCATGTACTTGTAACCTAGCTATTTAACTTCAACTTTCAACTTTTAAAACTAACGTTGTCAATGTATATTGAAACTATATTATTTGATAGCCAACTATTTATCTGCTTTCGTTTACAACAAAATCCAGCTAAATACGTGCTAAATGATGAAAATTTTTCTAGAAAATTTGAAAATGCATATGTACCAGTTTTTTATTCTAGTATAAAGTTTAATATTTAAAGGACATTCTTGGTTTAGGCATATTGCTAAAAGAGTTCAGTACAAACAAAAAAAAAAAAAGAAATAAGTTGAACAGTTGTGAAGGTATATATACTAGCATACATTAACAATGACTTAACGATCAAATCGAGTCGAAAAATTTAAACAAAATTTACCTAAAAATTTGTTGAATAATGGAACCTCGAATTGGTTGATGACGATCACAATGCCAGGATCTTCTCACACATTCATATGATATTGGCACATGATTAGGCATCTTCTACAGATCAGCTCAACACAAACACACACACTCGTAAAGTATGGGTTTCAAAATATATACTAAATATAAGAAATCCTCACGTTTTTGCAAATTCATGGGGGCCACAAATACACCATTGATAACGATTAGTCAGTTATATAGAGGACACCTTTTGTTTATGTTTTGTCAATTTATTATGAAAAAAGTAACTTGTTCTTGTTTGTGTTATAGATTTTTGATTAGTCTATTTGACACTGATTTTGATTGATTTTGTGGTACAATCATGAACCTACATTGTTGGTGTAATCATTTTACGTTAGTTTGTAAAGTTGGTATAGAATATCTAGATGTTTTGTTTTTATTTTGATGATAAATAGTTTTTGTTTATAAAAAGTTGGAAAGGCCTAGTTCGACGTGATGGTGGCCTATGCTTTCACGAAACAGAGGCTCGACAGGCTTGAATATCGCATTATGGTAGAACCATGCATGTGCAGTGGGAATAAAATTACGTATACGTTTATACCTTTACAAGGAACCACAGTACATTATACTTTTACACTAGAATAAAAACTGGATTTGGCTACACCCAATAAGTGTGACGAAATACATATAGTCACACATGATTTTTCGAGTGTGTGTGACTAAAGGTCGCGTGACCATAGGGTACCTATGGTCACATGTTCGAGTTTTTTTTAGTCTCGATTACAAAACCGTAACCAACACCTAAATATGTGTGACTAATTGGGTACAAATTTCGTTGGATTAAGCAGTATTAGTGACCATAAACATTGTATAGTCACACAAAACATGTTATTTTTATATATTTAGTCACATACAATTAAGCATAAAGTGGCCAAAAGTGTGAATAAGTGTCACCTTATGGTGTTTAAAGTGAAGAAATGTGTGCTTTATGTGACTATTGATCATCCAATGGCCACATTAATTGTACGTTTGTGTAGCCTGTTGTAACATTTAGTCACACAAAGCATGTTATTTTTTGGTATATAGCCACATACAATTAGGCATAAAGTGGCAAAAAGTGTGAATAAGTGTGACCATATGGCGTTTAAAGTGAATAAATGTGTGTTTTGTGTGACTATTGATCATCCAATGACCACATGAAGTGTATGTCTGTGTGGCCTTTTGTAACATTTAGTCACACAAAGCATGTTACTTTTGGGTATTTAGTCACATACAATTAAGCATAAGGTGGCCAAAAGTGTGAATATGTGTGACCATATGGTGTTTAAAGTGAAGAAATGTGTGTTTTGTCTGACTATTGATCATCCAATGGCCACATGAATTGTATGTTTGTGTGGCCTTTTGTAACATTTAGTCACACAAAGCATGTTACTTTTGGGTATTCAGTCACATACAATTAAGCATAAAGTGGCCAAAAGTGTGATATGTGTGACTATATGGTGTTTAAAGTGAAGAAATGTATGTTTTGTGTGACTATTGATCATCCAATGGCCACATGAATTCTATGTTTGTGAGGCCTTTTGTAACATTTAGTCACACAAAGCATGTTACTTTTGGGTATTTACTCACATACAATTAAGCAAAAAGTGGCCAAAAATGTGAATATGTGTGACCATATGGTGTTTAAAGTGAAGAAATGTGTGTTTTGTGTGACTATTGATCATCCAATGGCCACATGAATTGTATGTTTGTGTGGCCTTTTGTAACATTTAGTCACACAAAGCATGTTTCTTTTGGGTATTTAGTCACATACAATTAAGCATAAAGTGGCCAAACGTGTGAATATGTGTGACCATATGGTGTTTAAAGTAAAGAAATGTGTGTTTTGTGTGACTATTAATCATCCAATGGCCACATGAATTGTATGTTTGTGTGGCCTTTTGTAACATTAGTCACACAAAGCATGTTTCTTTTGGGTATTTAGTCACATACAATTAAGCATAAAGTGGCCAAAGTGTGAATATGTGTGACCATATGGTGTTTAAAGTGAAGAAATGTGTGTTTTGTGTGACTATTGACCATCCAATGGCCACATGAATTGTATGTTTATGCGGCCTTTTGTAACATTTAGTCACACAAAGCATGTTAGTTTTTGGTATTTAGTCACATACAATTAATCATAAAGTGGCCAAAAGTGTGAATATGTGTGACCATATAGTGTTTAAAGTGAAGAAATGTGTGTTTTGTGTGACTATTGATCATCTAATGGCCACATGAATTGTATGTTTGTGTGGCCTTTTGTAAAATTTAGTCACACAAAGCATGTTTCTTTTGGGTATTTAGTCACATACAATTAAGCATAAAGTGGCCAAAATTGTGAATAAGTGTGACCATATGGTGTTTAAAGTGAAGAAATGTGTGTTTTGTGTGACTATTGACCATCCAATGACCACATGAATTGTATGTTTGTGTGGCCTTTTGTTACATTCAGTCACACAAAGCATGTTTCTTTTGGGTATTTAGTCACATACAATTAAGTATAAAGTGGCCAAAAGTGTGAATATGTGTGACCATATATGGTGTTTAAAGTGAAAAAATGTGTATTTTGTGTGACTATTGATCATCCAATGGCCACATGAATTGTATGTTTGTGTGGCCTTTTGTAACATTTAGTCACACAAAGCATGTTTTTTTTGGGTATTTAATCACATACAATTAAGCATAAAGTGGTCGAAAGTGTGAATAAGTGTGACCATATGGTGTTTAAAGTTAAGAAATGTGTGTTTTGTGTGACTATTGTTCATCCAATGGTCACATGAATTGTATGTTTGTGTGGCATTTTGTAATATTTAGTCACATAAAGCATGTTTCTTTTGGGTATTTAGTCACATACTATTATGCATAAAGTGGCCAAAAGTGTTGATATGTGTGACCATATGGTGTTTAAAGTGAAGAAATGTGTGTTTTTTGTGACTATTATTCATCCAATGGTCACATGAATATATATATATTTTTTTTGTAGCCTATTGTAATATTTAGTCGCACAAAGCATTAAGCAAATAGTGACCAAAAGTACTAATAATTGTGACTATATGCATCTTTTAGTCACATATAAGAAATCAATATATATATAAACACATTCAATATATATATATATATATATATATATATATATATATATATATATATATATATATATATATATATATATATATATATATATATAGTAAAATGAATTCAAATACAATAGTATTGGAATCAATATATATAAAAACGAATTCAAATACAATAAAATTCTCAGTAATTTAATGACTTCTGAATCTTGATCTTCTTAGCTTCCTTTGATATGGCATCAATGGAGACGTAGTTTTTGTGCTTCGTTGGTAATTTAGGTGCAGCTTTGTTCTCACCAATCATTTGTATGGTACTTGGTGGTGACTTGCCTGTATGAAGCAAAAGCCGGATGTATCAAACACTGAAATTAATATGATGAATTATATATATATATATATATATATATATATATATATATATATATATATATATATATATATATATATAGGTAGTTTGATAAAACACATGCATGTATGTACCTTTTCATCGAAAACCACTTGATCCTTTGGCCATGCATAAAAACCACCAACTGCATCCTTAACTATTTTGAAACTGTTACTTCCAATATCCGGGATGCAAGCTGCATCCTCTAAAGATTTTTGAATAGACACCTTGTAGCAATCCTTTGGGAGTGGTTTGTTATGAAGCATTTGCTTTCCATCACTCTTGTACAACCCAAAGCTATAATAGATGATCTCTTTAAGTGCCACAGTTTGCACTTAATTTCCTAAAAAAATGATTTGTTGCATGTATATATGTATCAGAAATAAATTAACTAAACAAAAGAATATATGAACATGTTTAAATACATACTTGTGGTAGTGCTTGTAATGTAGACTCATGTTCTTGTGATTGGGAATCTTGACGTGAAGAATCCTTTCGTCTTTGTCTAGTCTTTTTCTTTGATGCAACAGATTTAACAGTTTCCTATATATATAAAACACGATAAATAAGACATGTATCTAGAATTCAAAAATCACAGTGGATGTTTTTTTACTTACATTTATTGGCATTTCCTTTTCCAAAGTTGCAAGTCCATTAGACTTCTGAATGCTCGCTTCTCACATACAGCAACAGGTGTTCCAGCATCCACATCAGTACTGGTATTTATATGATTAATGTTCACCGGAGACACCTGCAATATAAATTGTTTAAGAAGTTATAATCTCTTATTTGGTAATATAATTTCACATTTGTAACAAAAAAAAAAAAAAAAAAAAAAAAAACATAAAAAATGTCTTACTTGTGTTGGTGTCAATGGAGTTGGCGTTGACTGCGACTGCCCCTTTTATGCAGCCAATTGATTCATCAAATCCTGGATTACCGCATCTTTTTCTTGACGTTTCCGTCTCTCATTTTCAAGTTCATTTTGAAGTAACACCACTCTTTCATCAGATGCTTGTCTTATTCGAGGCAGATCAAAATACCTCTTTTAGGTTACTCCACCTCCCACGCCTCTCGCTTATCCTCCTTTTTCCTTACCTAATACAACTGTCATGGCATCAGTGCCATGATCAACCTTCAAGGTTCCTTGTTTGATCTTGTCCTCCGTTTCTTTCTGCACACAGAATACGAGAAATAGGTTATTATATGTTGATCCCACTTTCAACAATGAACGTAATACAAACTTTGCAGTAAAACTTACTATTTTTTCTCCCACAGTCCTAATCTCATCATCGTGATATTCTCCATCTTTCTTCTCCATTCCTTTCAACCACAGCGTACCGCGCGGTGGTTCTTCATCTAGTTCAATTTCTTATCTCTCGATCTTATAACCATCAAATACATACACATGTAAGATAAACCAATATAAACGATAGTATGTGCAAATGTTTAATGTTACCATTTTATCTATCACATTGGCGTATCCACCTCGTCCCATTGTATGCTGATAAACACACTTGGAACGCGCCACTTTAGCTGCAGCTGATTTCACCTTGTAACACAAAATCATAAGGCGTGTATATGTATTAATGTTGACATTATAGAACTAACATATATGTGAAAGATAGTGAAACTTGAATAACAATGACTAATTAACACCTTGTATTCCACCGTAGCCGTGTACTTTACAAAATTGATCCAATCTTCGGCTTTTATAATTTCACTGTACTTCGCCGGTACTTCATTTAGTTTTGAAAGTGTATTTTGGTTTGGCAATATGTAGTTTTGTGCCAATTTCCTTCTGAAATTCCTTAGAAGTTGACCAAGACGATTCATTATCAGCTTTCTTACTATCAAGTCAACAGTGAAATATCGCTGCAAAAAGTAACACAATGTTGTTAATTAGTTGCACATAATTTAAATGCAGAGATAAACTTATTAACACCTTGTACCTACAACAAGCAACCCACTACTATCACACACGCGACATACACTCAAACAAGAACAAACATATCGACATAACAGACACTCACACAAACACAACTTGTATACTAAACAAGTATCGATCCTTATTTTATTCCATAGTTTATCCAGGTTCTTATTCGTATTCTAGATACCACATACATTTTCAAATGACCAGATTCACAACCGTATACCACAACATATCAAATGCTTCCAACACAGAAATAAGGTCGACATATATGTATTATGGATTCTTGATTTCATGCTACGTATAAATTTAATTCTATATTAATGGGTTGAAAAAAAATATATGTGTACCGTGATTTCGTCCTACATTTTATCTCTTGCTTCTGAATCAACTTTCTTCCATGATAGAATCCTGACACCTATATGCTCACGAACCAAGTCACCCAAAAAACTCGAAAACAATGCTCGGTTTTTTCCTGTTAACCTATTCAAAGCATCAAAGGTTACACTGACCTTTATTCCATCGGGTTTTCCATATTCCCGGCGAAACTTAGCTAACCTAGTTATCCCCCACTTAACTATATTAGTATTTGAATGGTTGTTTTCATCATCCTCACCATCTATAGAATAAACCTCTGATTCATATCCTAAATGTTTATCATTCAAATGATCATCTTCATGATCATTTTCATGATCAGAATGAAACATTACATCCGGATTATTATCTAGAGTTTCCATGATTCGTCAGAAGTAATGTGTAAAAGAGAATTAGTAAACTTAGTTGGTAAATAATGGTGTAAAAATTAAAGGTTTTGATGTTTTGGTCGAACCCTAATTTTATGGAGTGAAAATAGGCCTCATGATGGGGCAGTTTTTCAAATAAGGAAACTATAATTTCCAAAGTTTTTTTAAAATTTTGGCTGAAAATTTGGCTCCATATTTGACAATTAAAAATTTAGGCTCCAAAGTTATAATTAAGAGTTAAAATTTTCATTTTGGCTGCAATTTTAATATTTAAACCTAAATACCTGGAGACACCCATATTACTTCAAACCCGTTGTCCCAAACACACTGCAGACACACTAAAATCACCACACGTCGCATAAAAATGAACAAACAAAAGCAAAAAATTGACTTAAAGCAACTAATTAAGAAACTATAACTCATAAGCAGTCCCAGATAAACAATTAAGCACAAAAAAATGCAAATACAACCAAGGACTGCTGATACAATAACCAGCCAAACACCCCCTTAAAAGGGCCGTTGTGATTTTAAAACTAAATAATGGTTATAAAAGCTGAGATTTTGAAAGTTAAATGTTCTAGTAACTATATTAAGCACTGAAAGTATATTTTAACTAAAAATAAGCACTAACAATAAACTTGTTCGGGAACCATACCTGTAAACAACAACATACCCTGTGATATTCTCAAGCAGCTTGTTTCTACCGTTTTATAACAAAACCATAAGAACAAGTAATTATCAACTTAACGTATGTGTTCTTGATCGATTACAAAAACATAAGAACAAGTAATTACCAGCAAGCATATAATACTCTAAAAGCTTTTTCAGCCAATAGGTGTATATTCAGTGTGTGAGTCTTTTGCCTTGGCTTTTTCAGCCATGGTTAACTATCAGATGTTCTTTTTTCTTCAAGAATCATACAACACTAGACTTATGTTTAAATCAGGGCTACAAATTAGCCGATTAAGATTAAGCTTGACTCTAAGACTCAACTAGCCTGAATTACCCAATAAATATCGCTTTGTTTGTAGCCCTAGTTACATGTATATTAGCACTTAAAACTTACACAAGAATCAAATGCTGAAACAAAATCCAGTTGCATTCTTATATTTTCAACCTTGACTCGTTATTCGTTTCAAGGACGTTTTCATACTCAACCTCAAACACCAAAATCACTAAAGCTTACCTCAAACAATCTCGCATCGAGTTTGAGCTCGTATAGCTTGAATACTAGATTGCAACCCTAAGTTAAATTGACCCAAATGCACACTAACTGAATACTAACTATTGCTAACATATTCAAACACCACAACATATTCCAAATTGCAAAACAACATCTAAAATAAACTGAAACAAACTATCAAAGGCATTTCTTTTTAATCTAATTTTCCATTAATATTGATAACATTAACAACTGATCAATAATTCCATACATGAAACCATTTAAATTGTTCATACATACAAACCATGGAAATTAAACAAAAGACATAAAACATAAACATATGAGACCAAACAAAAGAAACATCACATCCCATGGAGACAACCCTTCAACCAGTCATGGCCTCAATCTGTTCTTCCTTGGTCTGGACATCCTCCTCAGCATCAGCAATGAGATCATTCAGGCTTTGCAGCTTAGCATTGACATTCTCCCTGTCATGCCTAAGATCATGCAGAGTGTCAAAGAGGTCTTCCTCTCCAAGAGCTTCCAACTCAGCTATTAAAGCATTAAGCTTCCCAATCTCATTCTTCAATGTGGTAACCTCTTCACGCATCCTGTTTATAAAGCCACGGATACTGGAGATTTGATGACCCTTGAAGAAACTCATGTAACCATCAACAGAGGTCTCCCCGCTAAACTCAACAAGGTCATCAATCACACGCCTAGCAACTTGGTTTGGTCGTGATGGTGCTGCCACTGATAATGAATTTAGGTAAAATAAGGATTGATTGAAATGATTTTAATAATTGATAAAGAAGAGTGGTAGGGATCGTGATGTGGGAAGTAGGGTTTATATAGGGGATTTTTGTGGTGGAGATTAGCGGTGTGAAAGTGGTGTGGTTAATACACGTTCGAACCATCATGATGGATTTGACGATTAAGTTGCAGGCGGCGGTTTCTTTCAGAAAAACGAGGAGAGAGTACTTGTGATGATGAGAACTCATAAGTCTGTATGACAAGTCATAATGTCTAAAAAATGTCAAACTAATTCCTCCTTATTTTAAACTATCACTATAAATTAGGGTTGTTGATCGGCTCCGTTGTCGGGTTTGTTTGTTTAGTTCGGTTTTGTCAAATCGGCTATATTTTTATTCGGGTCATTAAACACAAAAACGTTTAAAAACATACTAAATAAACGAAAACGGACAAAATTGACCGAAAGCGGAGAAAATGCATAGTTTTGGACGAGAACGTGTAAGAAAGTAAGAAAAAGTATGAAACGGAGGAAAACGTCTAAAATAGATGAAAACGGCTATAAACGGACAAAAATGTGTTGAAACGGACTCAAACATGAAATAACGGGGCGAGAACGTGTAAACAAGGAAAAACATATGAAAAGGGACAAAACCCTATGAGAACGGGAAAAACGTGTATAAACGGACTAAATCATGAAATAACGGGCGAAAACATGTTAACACTGAAGAGAACATGTAAACCCAGAATAAAACGTATTAAAACTGACTAAAAAGGACAAAGACGTAAGAAAACGGACGAAAATGTATCAAAACATATGAAAAAGGACAAAACCCTATGAGAACGGGAAAAACGTGTATAAACGGAGTAAATCATGAAATAACGGGCGAAAACGTGCAAACACTGACGAAAACATGTAAACCGGAAGAAAACGTATAAAAACTAACTAAAACAGACAAAGACGTATGAAAACGGACGAAAACGCACAAGGGTCAGGTTACCGTGCCCAACTTATCTTTACACCTACCAAGTCGGTGCAACCCATGCATGACTGGTGATAATGGCTAATTCACATGGTGGGTCATGGATATTAGTTATAACTGGTCACATACATTAATAGTATATATAATTCACATGGTGGGTAATGGATATTATGTTATAACTGGGTTACCGTGCCCAACTTATCTATACACCTACCAATTGTCATGTTACGACATGATTCAATCAATAGTATATATAATATTATATTATGAATAGCCCGACCAAATTGTCAATTAGCTCTCTCCCCGATAATGAAAATTCCAGTTTGGGCAAAGAAAGCCAAAACACAATATTTTCCAGAAATATGAGATATTACCGGGTCGTTTTAAGTAAATAAGATGAACATAAATGTACGTACATCGGACGTTCACAAAGATAAATGAACAGACGCGACTTTTGTTCATGTTCGTTCACTTAATAAATAAACGAACATAAAAGAACTTACCAAATGGTTCATGAAATATTCACTGAACGTTCATTTTGTTTACTGCCCTACCTACAGGATTCTAAAAGGCCGGGAAATACTAATTTGAAATTTAAAGCCTAATTTATGTTTTTTAAGTCATAGATGACTAAAAATAGTTTTAGAAAAAATAATTTTATTTTTTTGACTTTTATTTTATTTGTTATGAATTAAAAACAAATTTAAAGTAATTAAATTATTAAAAATATTAAACTGACGAATAAAACACAAGAAAAATTTGCAATATTTGCTTAAAGTATTGAAGTTTGAAGGAACAATAAAAGTGAGAAAACAGCTTATATAAATAAGCTGTAATAAGCTTAAAAGGATAAATAAGCTAAAAGGGTAAAACGTTTGGTTAAATAAATACTATGTAGGAGTATAACCAAAAAAAGTCCCAAGGGCAAGTGTTAAGGGTGTGGTGTGTTGAGGCGTTCAAAAGGTTGAGGCTGGTGAGGTCTCGGGTTCGAGCCTATGGTTCCCCTTGATTTCCCAGCTTCCCTTTTTATGGTTTTAACAAAACTTTTTGATAAGATATTTATAATCAACTTTCGCTCCAATATGCTTGTCAAATATTTTGGTTAATTCCCTCCAATATGACATGAGAAATACTCAGTTTAAGATTGAGCATTTGTTTAACAAGATTTCATAAAACATAATAAATTACAACAAATTCAAATGCATAAAATATGTACAATCATTGCATAATACTAGTATTGTTAGATTACATTGCATAAGTGACCAAACTAACTAAGATGTCATAACTAACATTAGTAATACTTACATGTTTCTACTTACATGTTCCTGGTAAAGTACCCCCATCAATGTGTGATTTACAACACACATCCAAAACAAGCTATATACTAAAGATGGGGTATGCAAAAAAAATATCAAATGTACTTCCAGAACATCAACAATCAAATCCTTAACTTAGCAAAGATGAAAAATGGGATAGACATTGTCTTGAAAATCATATCCATTGACATCAACCTTCAAATGTATAAACTTGAATCTGATCACTTTTTCAAAGTCGAAAGAGCATTCTTTGGCAAACACCCCCCACCTTACAAACACACTAACAGCTGCAGGCATCTCCGGCTCCACATTCTCGCACTCCTAGTCATGAAGCACTGAACATCACGATGTTTCATGAGCACCTTACGGTATGGGTGGATAGGATGGTAGAGCAGGAATTCTTCAGGGATTTCCTACAGTTGTTTCTACTAAGTAAATATTTTGTTTCAACGACTTAAACAAATGTAAACAATATTTATGAATGGATATATACGTACAAGTTTCCCTGGCAGTAGAATTGCTGAAAATCTTTTATAGAATGAATGCCCTTCACCAAAGTGTCTCGATGTGAAGGCCATTGGCAAATATGTTTCATTCGATTGTCATCTACAAAGATTTGTTTTTAATTTTTATTAATAAATAAATCACTGACAATAATAATTTGGAGTATGAAAGTATATCATAACTTTTTACCTTTTTTGGTCTCTAACAAACCAGGATGAACCATTAGCAAATTGGTAGCACCAAGGAAATGCGCGTGTATACTTAGACTATTATCACTTTTGAAGCCGGTAAGCAATAACTCTGTAGCGCGTTTCCTTGTGAAGATGATTGTCATTCCAGCTTCTAAACCCAACACTTCTTCAATGTGGTTCCAGTCATCCATGTCCAATTCATACACAACGGCTCCTCCCGCTTGAACAATATTGACATTCACGTCAAAGTTGATCCCGTCTCCTTGGATTCTGATTTGGTGTGCATTACCTACTCCATTAAGGAATGCAGCATGTAGTGTTTACAAATAATTTTTAATACTAACCTTATTAGTACATAAAAAGTAAACATTCATTGAGTTATGAAATCAAACATTTGACGTAAGATTAATTAATTATCAATATCTAATACCTGGATCTCATCATAGAAGTGAAAAACACGAGACTGGAACCTTGAAAACCGACTGGCATTCATGTTGTACCCACCAAATTCTGTTTCGTCTTGATTGTATCCTGTGACATAGAAGCAGTCTTCGCCTTCCTCAACAAAATGCAATGTTCTAACATTCCGATTAAGGTTTTCCAAAGCAAATGCCCTCCATCTTTCACCGCTTAACTGTATGGGGCTGTCAGTTTCAGTCTGTAATGTACTCTGAAACGAACCCTCTCTGCACTAGTGATGTAGATTGTCCTCCTTCCATTGAAACATGATGTCGCGTACACAGATGGTAGTTCCTGAAAACATTTCAATAATGTATTTGACATTTACTAAATGAACATTTATGATATATAAATTCATTAAGGCCTATGTGTGCGATTACCTGCGACTCTGGATACGTGTTTGGGTTTAACCTTACAACAAATTCAACCATGTTTCTACATAAAAACAGAGCATATGTTAAGGTAATACATTGTTTATACTATAAAATTCAAACAGAGCATATGTATCAGAAAGAAATAATTACGTCGGGGTTGCATTTTTTGTTAAGTGGCAACCTATACATTTACATCCTAACTTGCTAATCAACATTTGCTAATGAAACTCAAATGTATTAACACGCAAATAGTTTAACACTCGACCTTTAAAGTAATTCTATATATACAAACCGAACCCGACCGAAGCCCACTCATTCCTACAGGCAATTACAACCGAACCCGACCGAAACCAACTCATTCCTAAAGGTAATACATTGTTTATACTTGACAAATATAACTCAAATGCATATCAATTTTATACCATTCCTACTGAATTATTTGCGAGTCAAATAACCAATTTTATACCACAACTTCAACCCATTCAATATGTACAATTAGCCCCTAAAGAATCAACAATCTCTCATAAGTTATCTCATAACTAATCAACACAGTTACTATACTTGACAAATATAACTAACATACTCTTAGATTCTAATTTTCTAGGCTTTCAACTGTTTTTGATAGCCAACCCTACATGCAGGTTCTTATCATTCAAATATTGATTAAAACCATTTCACAAAAATGAGTTTATACTTCATTAACATGAATAAAGTAGTCAATCAGACCAATACGTATAATGTATACTCATGGACACATTATTAACAACTAGGTATATATAAATTACTTCAAACAAGATGTAAAACAAGGGAAATAAAAAATTTGACTTTGATGTTGATCAAAAATCGAAAAAACCTAACCTGTGGTAGTTGAGATGAGTTGGGGATGACGGTTCCTTTGCCAACTTGTGTGTTTTTGTGAATAGTAATGGTGTGGTAACCAAATGGCCGGATTTTATTTTTACGTGAGATATATTGGGAGATACAATGGCATCATTGCTTCGTAGACTATACACACACAAAAATTTTGGTCTAAGTGGCAGATGTATTTTGTTAAAATAATAATAATAATAATAATAATAATAATAATAAATATTAAAAATATATATATATATATATATATATATATATATATATATATATATATATATATATATATATATATATATATATATATTATTTTAATTTAAAATCGGACGTTCACAAACTACAATGATTAAACATAAAACATGTTAATTAAACATTACTACAAGATAATTAAACTACGATACTTAAACACAAAATATCTAAATTAAACTACGAATCAAGAAAAAGAATCATCCGACACATAGCCCTCGTGACTCGAAGCACTCGAATCGTCCTCATTCGATGGCACACGGGGCAATCCAATTTGTATTCGCCATGCACAACGACGGTTTCTCCGAGCCTGTTTAGCTCTTAAGTACTCCTCACGAGCTCTTCTCTCACGTTCTTCCTCTGCTTCAACACGTAACACTTCTTGCATATCTTGCTCATACAGTTCTTCATCAGTCAACGCACGTGCATTGGTTTGGTTTTGTGCTAGAAAGTTTGCCGGTGGATTGTAGTGGGGTGGATTGTTTGCCGGTGGATTGATTGCCGGTGGAAAAAGAAATTCCGGTGGAGTTTTCTGTGGTGAATTGTCATATTGGAAGACGGGAAACAGATCTTGTGGTGGATTGTTTTGTGGTAGATTGTCGTATGGGAATACAAGGAAAAGATCTTCGGGTGGGGTGTTGTAAACTGACTCGTTATCTGGTGAATCGTTGTGAGACATTGTTTTGAACTTAATAATTTGTGAATTATGTATTTTTATGTGAATTGTGGGTGCATTGTGATAACCTAGGATGGTTATTTATAAGGGCGTTGTTTGGATTTGAAATTTAAATTTACCCCTCTCTTGTTAGAAATTTGAAATTTAAATGTTTGAAATTTAAACGTTTATAGACATGTTTTAAATGAGGTTTTCAAATTTGAATTTACCCAGCTCTTGTAAGAAATTTTGAATTCAAAATCGGACGTTCACAAAAATAAAAGAACGGCCGCAACTTTTGTTCATGTTCGTTCATTTAACTAAACTAACATAAAATATTGTTCATGTTCGTGCACTTAATTACTAAATAAACGAACATAAACGAACTTTTACCAAACGGTTCATGAAATGTCGGGAAAACGTATAAAAATGTCGGGATTCTAAAATGACGGGAAAACGTCGGAAAAATGTATAAAAACTTATTGAAAAGGACAAAGACGATCGAAAACGGACGAAAACGTATTGAAACATATGGAAAAGGACTAAAAGGTGTACAAAAGTAAGATAACGTAGGAAAATGGCTGAAAATGTTTAGAAACGACTAGAACGGACAAATATTAACAAGGAACGGGTTACCGACTTACAGTTCCCAACTTATCTAACGACACCCTAAAGATAGTACTCGTATCACACAGTATTCACCATAGTACATATGACTTACAGTGCCAAACTTATCTAACAAGCCGGTGCAACCCATGCATGCCCGGTGATAATGACTAATTCATACATGGTGGGTCATGGGTATTAGGTTATAACGGGTAACATTCATTAATTGGTATTTGACATCATATGGGCATTGGTTTATAGTTTCTTAGACTGTCATGTTACGACATGATTCAATTAATAGTATAAATACTATTATATTATGAAAAACGCGACCATAAACAAAATTTAACCAAACGGTTCAAGAAATGATCACTTAACATTCAGTTTATTTATAGCCCTACTTACGGGATTCTAAAAGGCCGGGGAATATAATATGAAATTTAAAGCCTAGAAATGCAAATTTATTTTTCTTAAGTCATAATTGACTAAAAATAATTTCATTTTTTTTACTTTTATTTTATTTTTATGAATTAAACACTAATTTAAAGTGAGTAAATAATTAAAAATATTAGACTTATGAAGAATACACAAGAAAAAATTTGCAATAAATACTTAAAGTATTGAAGTTTGAAGGATAAATAAAAGTGAGAAAAACAACTTATTTAAATAAGTTGTAATAAGCTTATTTAAGTCAGGAGAAACAAGCTAAAAGGCTAAAAAGGTGGTTAAAAGAATTAAAGAAGAAGGGTATAACGAGAAAGTCCCAAGGGCAGAGATGGTGTTGTGGTTTGTGATTGAGGTTGAGGTGTTGTTGAGGTCAGGGGTTCGAGTCTTAGTTCACCCCTTTTTGCAATTTTTTTTTAAACTTGTTTTTAACCTTTGCTACTAGTTGTTAATCGTGGCAAAGATATTTTCTCTCCAATATTTTCGTGAAATTTTGTAAAATTTCTTAAAAAAATTGAATGTATCCCCTCAAAGTTTGCATCAATCCCATTCCAAACTAAAAAAAAAAAAAAAAAAAAAAAAAAAAAAAAAAAAAAAAACCAACCCTCCTCCTATCACATCCACAAATCCCTCTCATATCACCACAAATCCGGTCACCACCACAACTCTCCTGTCATAGACCCACCACTCCCGTCACCACTGGTAAGTATTGTTATGTTCCTTTTGTACACATCGTTATAACAAAATATATAAGTAACCATGTTAAGCCTATTAGGTAAATTGTTATTCCTGCTGGACCCAAACACCCCTTTAACAACTGTTTCATTAGACTTCATGGAAATATTAACATAATTCAACACCAAATTCCATCTTTTAGAAGTCCTCATTATTTGTAATGTCTTTTTAAATTTTAAGCTCATCAACTGCTTATTCATGGAACAAGAATTTAGCTAGTGAATTGGTAATTCCTCATTGACCCAAACACACCTTTAGGAACTGTTTCATTAGACTTAATTCAATTCTTAGCATAATGCAAAACCACATTTAATCTTTGAGCTATCCTCATTACTTGGACTGTCTTTTTAACTTTTAAGCTCATCAATTGCAGTTTGATGTTGTCTTCTATAATTAATAACTTGGACTTTCTTTTTAACTTGGCTACAGGGACTACATTTATAAATATTGACAAGTCTTGGATGGGAACTAATAGGACCGGCAAATCTTATGCTGATGGAGTAGCAGCCTTTCTTCATTTTGCAGTAGACAACTTGCTAATGATGGGGAACATCGACCCACGAGTTAATAAACGACATCTTTTACTGCCATGTCTGTGTACAAATTCTTTAAACCACATAGAGCGTAAAGTGGATGAAGTGCAGTTCCATTTATTCAGAAATGGGATTGATCTAACCTACATAAACTGGACTAAACATGGAGAGCAGGCTGACCCATTAATAAGTGACCCAAAACCTGTTAACGATACAATAGAGTTTGTTGACGACACGGATTTTGCTTCAGATATTCCAACAGATGGCCCAGCAACAATAGGAATGGTTAATGCTACAAAAGATAATTTTGAATCAGAGGATGACCTTGTCAAATTTCAAGAACTATTATTAGATGCAGAGAAGCCTCTTTATGAAGGATGTCCCGACTTCACAAAGATGTCCGCAATAGTTAAACTACTCAACTTGAAGGGTAAGTACGGATATTCTGATAAGTTCTTTACTGAATTACTAGGATTGTTAAAAAAGATGCTACCTGCTGATAACGAAATGGTGGAAAAAACTTATCAAGCCAAAAAAGTTATGAAGTTGATGGGTTCAGGATACAAAAAGATACATGTATGTATCAACAACTGCATAGTTTACTGGAAGGAGAGTGACAAGGATTTGACTGCGTGTCGAACTTGTGGGACATCAAGATGGAAGGTGGATAATAAGACACATAAAGTGTACGAAAACATTCCAGCAAAGGTAATGTGGTACTTTCCCATTATACCTAGACTAAAACGACTATTTAAGATAGAAACTATATCGGAAAATTTAAGATGGCACATGACACGGAGGATAACCGATGGTGTGTTACGTCACCCCGAAGATTCACAGGCATGGCATACCAAAGATGAAAAATTCCCTGAAATTGCTGAAGATCCAAGAAATTTACGGCTAGGAATATCGGCTGATGGGGTTGACGTCCACACAGAAAATAGGCATCACAGTGTATGGCCAGTTTTAACTGTCATATACAACCTTCCTCTATGGTTGTGTATGAAAAGAAAGTTTATCAATCTTTTAGTATTAATATCGGGATACCTGGGAAATGATATCGATGTTTTTATAGAACCGTTGGTTGATGATCTGCAAACCTTATTCGATAAAGGGGTTGATACATATGATGCATCCACAAAAGATACCTTTAAGCTACGTGCCGTTGTGTTATGGACAATAAATGATTACCCTGCACTTGGTACACTATGTGGCTGCCCGTATAGTGGATTCAAAGGTTGTGTGGTATGTGGGAAAGATACAAACTGTGTTCGCCTTCCTGCGTCATCCAAACAAAGCTATGTTGGTCACAGACGATATCTACCATATGACCATCCTTTCAGAAGGCAAAGGAAGGCATTTAATTGATAACCAGCATTTCTCCCGGCTCTAAATCCAATGACCGGGGAACAAATATACAACGAGGTACCACATATTGAAAATAAGTGGGGGAAAGGAAAAGGAACAAACAATAATGCATCAGGAAACCAAGAAGATACGAGAGGCGGAGGTGGGAAGATTAAAAAAAAGAAAAGAAACACAACAGAAGAAGAGGGGAATTCAAGCCAAGTTAACAGAAAAAACGATGTGTATTGGAAGAAATTCAACATTTGGTACCGAAAACTTCGGTATTGGAGGCATAATTTTATTCCACATTGTATTGATTTTATGCATGTAGAAAAGAATGTTGCTGAGAGCCTCGTGGGAACTTTGCTACATGTTCCAGGAAAGACAAAAGATGAACTTAATGCTCGATTGGATCTGGCTGCGTTGGGGGTAAAACAAGAGTTGTTTGCTATGCAAGGACAAGACAGTACAACACTACCTCCAGCAGGTTACACATTAACTAATGCTGAAAAAGACATTTTTTGTGAAACATTACAGAACATCAGGGTACCACAAGGCTATTGTTCAAATTTCTCTAGTTTGGTCAGCCTAAAGGATAGGAAGCTCATTAGCCTAAAATCGCATGACTGTCACATGCTGATGCAAGATTTCCTGCCCATTGCAATACGTTCAATCATGCACCCACCCACACGATATGCCATTATCAGGTTTTGCTTTTTCTTTAAATCGATATGTAAGAAAGAAATAATATCGCAAGAACTAGATACTATGCAAACAGAACTGGTAGTGACACTTTGCCTACTCGAAAAGTTCTTTCCCCCATCGTTTTTTGATATTATGATACACTTGACTGTGCACCTAACTAGGGAGGTAAAATTTTGTGGTCCAATATGCTTTCGGTGGATGTATCCATTCGAAAGATGTATGAAGGTTATTAAAGGACATGTGAGAAATAGGAATAGACCAGAGGGATGCATTGCTGAGGAGACTATTGCGGAAGAAACAATAGAGTTTTTTTAGCGAATATCATAAATCCATGAAAACTATTGGTATCCCACATGATAAACATGAAACTGATGAAAATGAGGAAGGAAAGCCACTATCGGCTGGAAAATCAAGTGAATTTTCTGTGGAACTCTTTCAGAAAGCACATTTGTATGTATTACAAAATACAGATGAAATTGTACCGTATATCGAGTAAGTGTTACTTAACACATGTCTATTTATTTACTTTAAAATGATCTATGAATTATAATAATCAAACACATTGTTTCATGCGACACAAGCAAGTTTTGAAAAGAGAAAACCCGGGTATGCGAATAGCATTACTGGAGAATGAGCACAATAAATCTTTGCTAAGTGGTTACACAAAGAGGTAATTAATCTTATGTTATTTATAATTGGGTTTTTATTTTATATTTTATATTTTATTTTTATCTTTTAGTGCAAAGATGAATATTTTATTAATCTTCCCAAAATATACATAATAACAAAATTACTTGTAATGAAATTCAGGTTGAGAGAGAGTTGCAAATTGACAAAGAAAGTGTATCCGAAACTGTAAGGTGGATATCATATGGACCACGCGCCAACTTAGTGAAATACGATGCATATAACATCAAAGGGTATACATTTCGTACGAAATGTCATGAAGGCAAAGTTTACCAGAACAGTGGGGTTAGTGTTGAGGCATTAGATCTGCACTTATCTAAAGAAGTTGCAACCACAAGGCAAGCCTTTTATTATGGGGTTTTGCAAGAGATATGGGAACTAGATTACCGTTATAGGCAAATTCCTCTTTTCAAATGTGATTGGGTTAATCATAGAGGTGGTGTGAAACACGATACTATTCTTGGGTATACGTTGGTTGACCTGAATAATTTAGGCCACAAGGTTGATCCATTCATATTAGCCTCATAAGCACGACAAGTGTTTTATGTTCAAGACCATGTAGATAAAAAATTGTCTATTGTGTTTAAGACACCTCCCAAGAATTACAAAGATAAGTATGACGAAGTCGATGAGGAATTTAGTACAGTCATTCACCAGCACAATGATAACATATTGCCACGTGTGAATCGACGTGACTGGGTAATGAATCACGAAATGACTACTATCAAACTGACTGTAGAGGTGTTATTATACGAAAATCCAAGTGAACCATGATATGTAATAAGAGCTTGGGAATTGTTGTGTTATGTTAGGGATGTATGTAACACTGCCTTTATGGCTCACTTTCTTAATAAATTTACCTTAAAGATAACAAAAATTGTTTGATGTGTTATTTATGTGTATTTTGTGTAGCCTTTGGTAGCATATAGTCAGTGGAGGTGTTGTTATACGAAAATCCAAGTGAACCATGATATGTAATAAGAGCTTGGGAATTGTTGTGTTATGTTAGGGATGTATGTAACACTGCCTTTATGGCTCACTTTCTTAATAAATTTACCTTAAAGATAACAAAAATTGTTTGATGTGTTATTTATGTGTATTTTGTGTAGCCTTTGGTAGCATTTAGTCACACAAAGCATGCTTTTGGGGTATCTTTAGTCATATACAAGTAAGCATAAAGTAACCAAAGGTGTGAATAAGTGTGACCATATGATCCTTAAAGTGAAGGAATGTGTATCTTGTGTGGCTATTGATCATCTAATGGCCACATGAAATTTGTTATTGTGTGGCCTTTGGTAGCATTTAGTCACACAAAGCATGCTTTTGGGGTGCATTTAGTCACATCCAAGTAAACATAAAGTGACCAAAAGTGTGAATAAGTGTAACCATATGATGTTTAAAGTGAAGGAATGTGTATCTTGTGTGGCTATTAATCATCCAATGGCCACATAAATTTTGTTTTTGTGTGGCCTTTGGTAGCATTTAGTCACACAAAGCATGTTTTTGGGGTTGTATTTAGTCACATAAAAGTAAGCATAAAGTGACCAAAAGTATGAATATGTGTGACCATATGATGTTTAAAGTGAAGGAATGTGTATCTTGTGTGACTATTGATCATCCAATGGCCACATGAAATTTGTTATTGTGTGGCCTTTGGTATCATTTAGTCACACAAAGCATGATTTTGGGGGTGTAGCTAGTCACAAACAACCTAGCATAAAGTGACCAAAAGTATGAATAAGTGTAACCATATGATGTTTAAAGTGAAGGAATGTGTATCTTCTGTGGCTATTGATCATCCAATGGCCACATGAATGTTGTTATTGTGTGGCCTTTGGTAGCATTTTGATGAGGCGAAAAATGAACCACTTTTAGGGGGTCATTTAAGCCCGGAACTGAATTTATTTGATCAAATATTGCCCTAAATTGTTCCTTTTGTGATTTTAGGTACTTTGGGAGTGAATTCTGGAAAAGAAGGCATTTTGGACGTTTTTGGAGCATAAAAGTGAAGAAAACGGCAAAGTCTCAATTTTCCTTGCTGGAACAGTACCTGACGGCGCCACCAAGGCCATCACGTGTGTTGGTGATGGCCCAGAAACTTCATGAAGGCGTCACGTAGGCCGTCACGTGTAAATTGTCACAACTTGCGCGCGCGGTAGCTGACACCGTTTTACCCATAACTTTTGCATACGAACTCGGATTTGAGCGATTCAAAAAAGAAAATGATCGGGAAGAAAAGATCTATGATTTGGTGAAGAAAGATTGTTCATGACGCCACCAAGGTTTGGCTGACGCCGTCATGATCGGGCCGGGCAGAAAATAGCCTATAAATATAACATCATAACTTCACTTTTTGTATGCCCTAAACCCTAAGGTCGATTCCTGGGTTTAGGTAGGTGTTTTTCCAACAACTTAGAGGGTTTCAATCACTCCATAAACATCATGTATTGGTTTGTTGATTCTATCTTAATTATGCTTTCCATTATCATTGTTGATTGCTCTTCTTTGATGATGTTTTGCTAATTCACCTTGTGTCTACTTATGATTGTGCGAAACTTGTGTATAATTAATTAGATCTCATTGATTTCTTGTTGATGTTTGTGTCTATCTCCATCAATGAGGGCTTGTTGATGTGTATGTCTATCTCCATCAATTAAGGTGTGACAACTTCAATAGATCTAGTTGGTTTAGTTTATAATTCTTGTTTTGATTGAATGAATTCAATGTTAGGCTTAAGAAAACAGGCAGATCTCCATTGTGTAACATGCTTGAATGTCTTAGGAAACATGAATCGATGTGTACTAGGTTTTATTGGTTGTATTTAATGCATGAGTAAATTCTAATGATCCCATGTTAGGAGCTTCTTGCAGGCTCGACATAGGAGTGAAGTAGGCACTCATAGGATTGGGGAAGTAAGTACGCCACCCCATGAATGGTATTAAGGAATACAACCCGTCAATTAAAACAAGGTGTGAAAATTCAATAGGTAGAATTGGATAGCTAGCAAGGAGTAACATATCATGGGTAGACATGCTTCACTTATCTTGTAGAACCTTAGTTTATTTTCTTGTTTATTAGATTAATTAGTAGCTTTTGGGTTAGTTGATTAGCAACTAATTCCGCCCACTCTCCCAATACCCGAGATTTTTACTTGCTTTTCATAAAATATAAAAAACATAACAAGAATCATCCTTCACCTTTAGACCTAGTTAGATTAATTTCAATCCTAACGACATTATTCCTAGATGAACGATCAATCCCCCGGTACTTGTCACTATACTATACTACAACGATCAGGTACACTGCCTGGTGAGGGTTGTAAGCTTCTCGAGATCCCTCGAGAGGTAAAGCCTGGTGCAATTCCCACGCATCAAGTTTTTGGCGCCGCAACCCGGGGAATAGTTATTGTTTAGGTTGAATTTGATTTTTATTAGGTCTACTCATTAGATTCGTATCAAGTGAGATTTTTTCTTTTTTATTTTGTAGCTTTTTCGTAGTCTATCTTTTCTTTGTGATTTTGTTTGTAATTTGCTTCAAATGGACTTTACACTTAGACTTCTAAGATAACAAGATAAGGTTGAGCGGCTAACACACCAAAGAGTTCAAAATACCTCATTTAGAGACACCTATGAATCATATGAGCCTTCACCTAGGATAGATTCTTATGAACAACCTCCATGTTTAAGATCTAGTTTTAGTGAGGCCAATAGGAAATGCGACCTAGTTTGCCAAGGAATTATGGAGAGAGCCATTGCAACAAATCATAAGTTGGATGAAGCACTTGGTTTGCTATTATCACTACCTACGAAAACAATTGAGGAGGATTTAGCTGAGCATGATCATATTGATCAAAAAGACCTAGGTTTTATGATCGATGATGATGAATCTCAAGAAACAGATGATGAATCTCTTGGGCAATTTGTATATAGCAATTAGAATATTGAGGATGATCCTTATGATTCGGACATAGAAGTTGATATGCCTAGAGAAGCACGTGAGATACTTAGGAGAATGCTTAGGATAGATTCTACCAAAACACATGATGAGGATATAGGTGATCTTGACACATGGAATGATGAGGTCAATAACATAAGCCCACAAAATACTCAACCATCATTTGAGGCACACACACCGCCCGTGACTTACCCGGAAGAAGTAGAAGAAACTTTAGGAACTCCGATGGAGGTAGAACCCTTGGACCAGGCACCACTTGAGGATATAGGTTTGAATACTTGTAGTGATAACCTTACTCCTAGTTCTAGGGACTTTCCTAATGTTGATGAACCGGAACCTAAACCTTTACACAACTTTCCATCCTTAGATATACATCTAGGAGACAAAAGAGGAACCGACCCGCCCATCAACCAATATTATCCGGGTAATTTTAGGATGAAGGAAGCCATTCACTCACCCCCTTCACCTCACGTGGCATATTTCCACCCTAAGGGTGTGTATCGCTACTTCCACCCGCACTTAATTCAAAGTGTAGGGAAAATCTCCACTATTTCCGTTAAATAAGGGTAGAGTCAGGCTCGTGACTCGAACAAAAACAAGCGCTTATTGGGAGGCAACCCAAGCTTTATTTATTTATTTGTTTGTTTGTTTGTTTGTTTATTTGATTTTATTTGTTTCCGTATGCATGTTTTATTTTTGTTGCTTGTGGCTCATGTTTCAAAATAAATTGTGAAAATGCTTTATTTTGTTTTTAACTTCGTCTTAATTGCATATAAAGGTATTTTGCAAAAGATAAGTGTAAGGGAGATCCAAATTTGTTTATAAGAACGAAATTGAGCATGAACCACAACAATATTAAATGGACATGTGTATTAATACTTGTTAGAGTCAAATGCTTGTATCGAGTCATAATGATGTTTTGCAGGATTTTCCAGGAAGTAGGACGAAGTTTTTTCAGAAATTTTCCGGAAACTTAACATAAGAATTTCTGCAGGACACTTCTGACGGTGTCATGAGTTTCCTCTTGACGGCGTCACGTGTAAAATTCTGGAAATTTTGCTAGTTTTGTTTATACCGGAGTCTTAAAGTTTTTGTTAATTCTTTAGTTTTATAAACTCCAGGAAATCTGCAAACATTCATTCCACAAGCATTATATCTTTAATTGTTTTGTTTCTATTCCTAAGTCTGGAATTACATCTAGTTGTGAGTTTTCTTTGTTCGGATTGATGCTTTGGGTTTTTGTGTTTGTTTTCTCAGGTTTTACAGGTTATGTATGACAAGAAGATGATTTATATTCTGGAAGGGAAGCTTTGATTGTTCATTTTCTTGGAGGAAGATTTAACCTGGCTACCTTATTATCCATACCGAGCGAATCAGGGGAGTATTTGATTTCATTCTTTTTACTCATTTCACTTTTACATTCTTTACTTGAACATTGGGGACAATGTTCATCCTAAGTGTAAGGGGAGGGTAAAATGATGATACCTTACAGATACACTTTCGCTTGAGTTTGTTTGTTTGATGGTAGATGTGTAATAAAACTATGAGAAATACTTGTTAGTGTAATTTTAGCGCCAAATTTAAATTTTTTTACAACATTTAGGAGTGAAACTTTAGCCATAGCAAGCGTCTCATGGATAGGAGATTGTATGACTAGCACAAAACCGTACTATTCAGAAAAATTTTCCACCCAAATATGTGAGGTTCGTCTTTAGATTTGATAGGAAAAGCATTTACTATTAGTGCGTATGAGTGTACCGGTAGCATTTAGATTCTAGAACTTGCGTTAGTGATGCATCCCAAGACCGCTAGTGAGACTACATTCGTGTAGTAGAATTTACTACATGATAAGAGGCATTAGGATCACCCTTGTATTAAACCCGTATCATAATTACTTGACCATTTAAGTCATATTAACCCTTAGCGTTGTACTCATTTTTAGTACACGAAACCCCTAGTACACCTCTCCGAGCCTATCTTTTCGTTTCTAACTTTAAGCATCTTACTTAAAGGAAGAATTTGTTACACCCCACTTAAATGTACACCCAAATCGCCTTAGCCTTCCGTGTATGCACTCATCTTTAGTACATTATTGTTATATGTTAAACCCTAAGTTAATTATCTAATTGATTACATGGTTGCTAAGTCGAGTCATATCCTTGTACATATTGTTTTGGGACGATTGGGACTCATGGGTAAAGTACTTATTTTATGGAGTAATGGGGAAGAACATCATATTATTACCCCCGTATGTGCGTTAATCTTAAAAGTACTCCAAGTGTTTTGATTATCTTAATTCGAGTCATTAGATTAGTCTATTGTAAAGTATGTAAAAATTCAAGTGTAAGGGGAACGTTCATTCTCTATGATGTATTAATTTGGATGGTAGGGTAAGAGTGTATGCAAAAAAAAAAAAAAAAAAAAAAAAAAAAAAAAATCGAAAAAACCTAGAAAAAGAAAAAAAAAATTAGAAAAAGAAAAGAGAAAAACATACGGACTACCATCCCGTTTCATTCTATGTTTGTTTTATGTTTTTGTTATTTTTCATTTATTAGCTTAAGTCGAGTCTAGTCTTGGCTTAGCAACGCCACATTGTACATGTAATTAACCAAGATTGTTAACTCGCCACCAGTAAAGACTGCCTATATCCAACAAAACCGTGTATTTCATATCCCTACACCTAACGTTACAACCCTTTAAAAGACCTCTTTGATAGTTTATCCTAGGTTCTTACGCCATGTGGTGGAGGTTTGATCCTTTCCCAAGCCTATGGTAATCTATTTTGCTATGACAGGTAGTGAGAGATATCTTCCGTTTCCATATTGTAATTTATACTTTATTACACCCGAGAGATGTGAGTATCTAAACACTATTTGTGAGGTGCAAGTATATGAACTCCGTGCTTGTCTTTTGTCTTTAGTGGAACGATTATTTGTAGTAATTACTTTTATATTAGTGTTAAATGACCCCTAACTTGTATTTTAAGTAGAATAAAAGCGCATTTGCTTGAGGACAAGCAAATATCAAGTGTAAGGGTATATGATGAGGCGAAAAATGAACCACTTTTAGGGGGTCATTTAAGCCCGAAATTGAATTTATTTGATCAAATATTGCCCTAAATCGTTCCTTTTGTGATTTTAGGTACTTTGGGAGTGAATTTTGGAAAAGAAGACATTTTGGACGTTTTTGGAGCATAAAAGTGAAGAAAACGGCAAAGTCTCAATTTTCCTTGCTGGAACAGTACCTGACGGCGTCACCAAGGCCGTTACGTGTGTTGGTGACGGCCCAGAAACTTCATGAAGCCGTCACGTGTAAATTGTCACAACTTGCGCGCACAGTAGCTAACACCGTTTTGGCCATAACTTTTGCATACGAACTCGGATTTGAGCGATTCAAAAAGAAAACGATCGGGACGAAAAGATCTACGATTTGGTGAAGAAAGATTGTTCATGACGCCGTCAAGGTTTGGCTGACGCCATCATGATCGGGACGGGCAGAAAATAGCCTATAAATATAACATCATAACTTCACTTTTTGTAAGCCCTAAACCCTAAGGTCAATTCCTGGGTTTAGGTAGGTGTTTTTCCAGCAACTTAGAGGGTTTCAATCACTCCATAAACATCATGTATTGGTTTGTTGATTCTATCTTAATTATGCTTTCCATTATCATTGTTGATTTCTCTTCTTTGATGATGTTTTGCTAATTCACCTTGTGTCTACTTATGATTGTGTGAAACTTGTGTATAATTAATTAGATCTCATTGATTTCTTGTTGATGTTTGTGTCTATCTCCATCAATGAGGGCTTGTTGATGTGTGTGTCTATCTCCATCAATTAAGGCGTGACAACTTCAATAGATCTAGTTGGTTTAGATTATAATTCTTGTTTCCTATTGATTCTTGTTTTGACTGAATGAATTCAATGTTAGGCTTAAGAAAACTGGCAGATCTCCATTGTGTAACATGCTTGAACGTCTTAGGAAACATGAACTGATGTGTACTAGGTTTTATTGGTTGTATTTAATGCATGAGTACATTCTAATGATCCCATGTTAGGAGCTTCTTGCAGGCTCGACATAGGAGTGAAGTAGGCACTCATAGGATTGGGGAAGTAAGTACGCCACCCCATGAATGGTACTAAGGAATACAACCCGTCAATTAAAACAAGGTGTGAAAATTCAATAGGTAGAATTGGATAGCTAGCAATGAGTAACATATCATGGGTAGACATGCTTCACTTATCTTGTAGAACCTTAGTTTATTTTCTTGTTTATTAGATTAATTAGTAGCTTTTGGGTTAGTTGATTAGCAACTAATTCCGCCCACTCTCCCAATACCCGAGATTTTTACTTGCTTTTCATAAAATATAAAAACATAAAAAGAATCATCCTTCACCTTTAGACCTAGTTAGATTAATTTCAATCCTAACGACACTATTCCTAGCTGAACGATCAATCCCCCGGTACTTGTCACTATACTATACTACAACGATCAGGTACACTGCCTTATGGGGGTTGTAAGCTTCTCGAGATCCCTCGAGAGGTAAAGCCTGGTGCAATTCCCACGCATAACATTTAGTCACACAAAGCATGCTTTTGGGGTATCTTTAGTCACATACAACTAAGCATAAAGTGACCAAAGGTGTGAATAAGTGTGACCATATGATGCTTAAAGTGAAGGAATGTGTATCTTGTGTGGCTATTGATCATCCAATTGCCACATTAAATTTGTTATTGTGTGGCCTTTGGTAGCATTTAGTCACACAAAGCATGATTTTGGGGGTGTAGTTAGTCACATACAACCTAGCATAAAGTGACCATAAGTGTGAATAAGTGTGACCATGTGATGTTTAAAGTTAAGGAATGTGTATCTTGTGTGGCTATTGATCATCCAATAGCCACATAAATTTTGTTTTTGTTTGGCCTTTGGTAGCATTTAGTCACACAAAGCATGTTTTTGGTGGTGTATTTAGTCACATAAAAGTAAGCATAAAGTGACCAAAAGTATGAATATGTGTGACCATATGATGTTTAAAGTGAAGGAATGTGTATCTTGTGTGGCTATTGATCATCCAATGGCCACATGAAATTTGTTATCGTGTGGCCTTAGGTAGCATTTAGTCACACAAAGCATGATTTTGGGGGTGTAGTTAGTCACATACAACCTAGAATAAAGTGACCAAAAGTGTGAATAAGTGTTTCCATATGATGTTTAAAGTGAAGGAATGTGTATCTTGTGTGGCTATTGATCATCCAATGGCCACTTGAATTTTGTATTTGTGTGGCCTTTGGTAACATTTAGTCACACAAAGCATGTTTTTGGAGGTGTAGTTAGTCACATACAAACTAGCATAAAGTGACCAAAAGTGTGAATAAGTGTGACCATATAATGTTTAAAGTGAAGGAATGTGTATCTTGTGTGGCTATTGATCATCCAATGGCCACATGAACTTTGATTTTGTGTGGCCTTTGTTAACATTTAGTCACACAAAGCATGCTTTTGGGGTATAGTTAGTCACATACAACCTAGCATAAAGTGACCAAAAGTTTGAATAAATGTGACCATATGATGTTTAAAGTGAAGGAATGTGTATTTTGTGTGACTATTATCATCCAATGGCCACATGCATTTTGTTTTTTTGTGGCTTTTATGTTTGTTTTGGTAATTAGTCACATACAATTATGAATAAAGTGACCAAAACGGTTAATAAGTGTGACCATATGGTGTATGTTTAAAATGAAGAAATGTGTATTAATTTACGTGACCATATGTACTTGATTTTGGCTACACTTAAATAATGTGTGACAAACGTTTAGTGTGACCATATATGACATTTGGTCATACTATTTGAAGTAAATGTGGCTATGTAAATAAGCTTTTGGCAAGCTAACACAAATTAAACTTTAAACACACATATTAAATTACGTGACCATATGTACTGGATTTTGGCTACACTTAACCAATGTGTGACAACACGTTTAGTGTGACCATATATGGCATTTGATCACAGTGCTCAAGTGTGTGACATATATTTGTCACTCTTTATATGTATATTGTGACTAATGTTTCAACCTTACTTTTAATTAGTCACGCGGTCTAATTTGATATGTGGCTAAATAATTAGCAAAACATATCAGTCACCCATAAATAATGTGTGACAAACTTGAATGTCTAATTTAGACACACAAAGAATTGCGTCATGTGACTAATGCATCAAGGTTACTTGTATTTGTCACACGTTCCAAATTCATATGTGGCTAAATGTTCTGAAACAAAACTACCAGATACCTTTGGCCACATAACGATCGATTGTGTGGCAATAGAGTCCTTATGGTCACACAATCAAAACGTTCATGTGTGACTAATTAGTAAATGCTGTCAATTTTCAGACCTTCAGCCACACAAATATGTCGATGTGTGGTTGTTCAGTTTCGAGCATGTGTGACCAAATCCACATTTTGTACTAGTGTTATACATTTGAAAAACAAAAAAAGACTCTGTACTGTCCCAAGCCACTTGTGAGAGAGGGTGGCTTGAAGGAAGGGTGTGAGCCGCTTGTATTGTGAAGCCGATGGCTTGAGCCATGATGGTGTAATTAGTTTTAATTAATGATTAACGGTTTGTGAGAATCTTTTCTTTTTAAGATGTAAATGTTTTTTATTTTATTTTATTTTAATTAAAAATGAGTGATTATAATTGTCAGGTTTAATCCTAATTTTTTCTTTATATATTTGTTGAACCAAACTCTTTGTATCATAGCATTTACCAGGAGGCTCACTATCAACATTTTAAGCTAAAATAGGGTGTAGTGTCAAAAATATATGAGCATGATGTGTATTCAATTTAGATTGTTAAAAATTATTGAAATATCGTAGCACGAGTCTATTAGAAATGAATATTATTTTATTAAACTTGTTGGTCTTCTCACTCTTGTAATGATGTGTGACACTTCATTCATATGACTTTTTTAATTAGGGCCCCGATCAATAACTCAATCGCTCTGAGATACCTGGACCGATGGTAACCTCCATGACAAGTACTTTTAGCATTGAGTCGCTATCACCCTTTTTATATTTCACTTTTTAGTAGCACTAATTCTTGTAAAAGTTATAGTTAAACCATGATCTTATTATGTCTTAACCTCTGCGTCACCTATTACTAAATACATGACCATATGTCTGTAATAAGGCGACTATAATCACAAAGAATAATAATAAATAAATAAATAAATGCCTCACAAAAAAAAAAAAAAAAAAAAAAAAAAAAAAAAAAAAACTTCACACTCACAAATCATTTGCAAGGATTAGTGCGCAAAAAACAACGTCTCTCCCAACTGGTTTTCATAGAAATGTCGAAGGGCCACACAAGTGCACGCTAAAAGGAACATGCAATCAGAAATGAGAAAAGAGTAACAAAATAAAATGTAAATGAAGAAAGAATGAGAATATGGCACTATTCTCATAGAGTGGTAAAACGGTAATTATTCAGGGCGCATATATTTATCCGGGATAAATGTATTATGTACATAAAAGATATCCACAACCCTAAGGGTGGGTGGGTGAGTTCAATCCCTCAAAGGGATTAAGCTTGACAAGTTGTCAAACTTATTTACTTAGGGATAATTCTAGTGAATCCTAGTTGTTCTAGAATCTTTCTTGGTGCCCTATAAATTGTGACAACCGGCAATTTAGGGAGTTATTTTAAAAACCCGCATTACGTTAAAGTTCGTTATAATTTTTATTTGGAATTTTATTTCACAACGAACTTGCAAGACTTATTTTTATGGATAATTATATTTAATGACGTTATGGAATTCGTGAATTATTTTCATAATTCATTTTGATATTATGCTCGGTGATGTATTCTTAAATTATCACTGGTACTACGTTGACTCTGGCACTAGGTTTACCTAACGAAAAATTTTATGATTCGTTTTACGAGTCCGACGATATTTGAGTAATTACGAGATGTTTTTCGGGAGATATTGAAGTTTGAAATGAGTTCGGGTTTTGGGCCACATGTTTTACATTTACCCACTCTTACTACTAGTAATATTATTATTATTATTATTATTATTATTATTATTATTATTATTATTATTATTATTATTATTATTTTTACTTAATAAAAAAAAAGAATAAAACTACAATTGGTCCTTGGGGGCCGGTTCACACAAACCCACACCAACACCCTCACATTCTCATCTCTCTCTCTCTCATTTTCTCCCCACCTCAAACCCTAGCCGCCGGCCACTTTTTCCGGCTATAACCGCCGCACCACCGCCTCCACAACAAAACCACCACCACCATCTTAACCCTTATCTTCTCCTCTTTCATTTGAACTATAACACGCGCCCTAAAACACATTTTAACACCACGAAATCTTTATAAATCCGAACGGAGTATCATTATTTTCACTAGATCCGCGTGTCTCGAGGTTCAAGAAGGTGAGTATCGATGGTTTGGCACCTTGGGTGCCTCGATATGGTCCTAAGTCCGTGGAAACATGGCTTAAATTAATGGGGTTTGATGAGATACGAATTAAATATGTTGGGGAAATTAATGGTTTTGTCATATATACTCGTTTGGTATCCGGGTTTGGCTTGTTCTCGTTGGGTCGAGGCGTACCCGAGGGTGATACCCTCGGTTTGTGCCTTTTGCCGATTATTTTGATCCTTGTGGATTCTTGGTGTTCGAATGAGGATGTTTGGATCCTCATTTTGTTATTGACCGATTCTTGTTGGTCATCGTTGACCCTTGTTGTCGCTCGGATTTGTGGCCGACAACCCAAGTGGGTCGTGTGGTTAGTTTGGCTCGTTAGAGCTAGCCGAGACCATAAAGGTCTCGGGTGGGACCCACACGAGTTGTGGTGAAATTTTTGACTCGGGTTGACTTGGTAAACCCACCCGAGTATGATTTTGATAACTTTGTTCTTGGATTATAACTTGGTTGGATTAATTGTTATTGATTGGTTGTTTACTTGTTCATTGGCCAAACACATGTAGGTCGAGACCGTGTTTGGGTCTCGACATTGGATATTGAAATTTTGGTATTGAGAAGTGTTGACGAATTGTGATATTGGGGACCGATTGTGAGACGGTCACTTAGAATGACGGAGATAGGTTAGTCGGGTGCCGTAGTCGAACCCTATTGTTGTAGCACGTGGATTGGGATTGTGTTGGACGGAGATGTATTGTTTTATGACATTTGCTTATTACTTTGGACTTGGACAATGAGCCGAGAGTCATGACTCGGACATGTGACCATTTCGTATGACTCGATAACAATCTACAATTAAAACGTAAATAATAAAACTCGTAATAATAATTATTGATAATATAAACGTTTATATGAATATATAGACGTGAATAACGGATATATAATTATATAAGCGCGTATATTAATAATAATAATAATCACAAGTCATATTATAAATAATACGACTAGATATATATATTAGGCTACGAAAGTGGCGTAATATTATTGAACGTATTATTATTATAAAAAGGTGTTATAAAACGAGAAACTCTCGACAATTATTAAACATTAAATAAAATGTCATTTTATATATATAACGAGTAAACTTATCGAGTTATGCGGAGTCGTTGTCACTCGAATCCAGGTAAGTTTTTATTCGTGACTTTCGTGTTGTCACGGATATATGACGATTAATATAAACGTTTTCTATAACTAAATAACCACTTAACCATAGGGTTGAACCGGGTTATTTGGCTATATGAAATGAATATATTAATGGGCATCGTATCCTACGACGCCCATAGGTTGTGGTATATGTAAAGGGTAATAAATTGCGTGTATATATATCGGGAAATCTGGCCAATTTGACGATGTATATAAGGAATTTATTAAACTACGATATATACCATATAGTATTTATGTGCTATGTGCTTTAGGATTGGGTGTAATCTTGGAACGGTATGTTACGTAAATAAATATGAGGATTATTAAATCGACGGATTTGATAAACTTCGGCGATTTATTTAAATAATATATTGGGCTAATATTAGATCTATAGTTTATTTCATTATTCTTTGTGTGCTCTTTTTGGTTTGTTTTGTGTCGACCCACTACCCGTATGGATACCAAACGTAAATACACCAAACTAATACGAAATGGATTTTCGGAAATAAAACGGATTCTCGTCCGGGTTTGGGAATATTTTGAATTTGAGGAAATGATTTCTGAACGAGTTAATATTGTTAGGTCGTGCCGAGTCCGTAGTTGCTGTTTCGTGAGTTACTATACATCTTATTTCTACCGACTTCTTCTTGCTATTTTCTGGACTTGAGGTGAGTCATAGCCCCACTTTTACTTTTGAATTATGTTTTCAATACTTGGGGTGAGAAACGTGCAAATTATTTTATGTGGACTATTATTGCTTTTATATTCTTTCTAAACTTGCTATGCGTATAGACTAGGATGTATTGTCAGCTTTAGTCACATTTTATGTGTACTATTCAAGGTTGGCTTATTTGTTATTGTCAGCTTTAGTCACACGGTTCGTGTGTACTATTCAAGGTTGGCTTATTTAGATACTGTAGTGTGCACCTATAGGTTATTGATAGTTTGGAGGTTATCCGAGTATTTATTGGTATTGCGGGGGTTACCCGAATATCTATGTTGGAACGGAGGGTATCCGTGTGTTAGGATTGGAGCGGAGGGTATCCGCAGGCTTTTAGTGAATCCTTAGTCTAGCTAGCAAGCATTTTGCGTATATGTCCACTATATTGTTAGATGAATTTAAACCTATGATCTCACCAGCGAAAGCTGACTTTTAGCACGTTTTCTCAGGTAATTAAGTGATGATACGGATGCTTGGAATGGAAGGCTTGGCTAAGGCTCATGGTTCATGGATCTATTTTTCTAAACTCTGATAATTAATTTTGGACCTACTGTTATGTTATTTTGGGCCTGACGCTGAATGATGTTGGGATAAATGTAAACGTTAAAACCCCGTTTTGGTTGCGTTTTTATTATGTTTACTTTATCTCGTTCTATATTGTCTTGTGTTGGATACCAATCCCCGTAGCTCCCCGAAAGCTTGTTGAGTCTTCCGCTGTATCAAATTTTGGGGGTGTTACAGATTGGTATCAGAGCCAAGGTTATAGAGAACTAGGTAAATAAACGCCTAAACTATAACCGTATTTTTATAGAAAATGATCCTTGACCACCGCCCGCCAGCCCGCCAAGCCGAAGCATCTTCTATTATTTTGAGGTATTATGAGATATTTGAGATGATTGTTAGATTTGGGATTCTTGAGATGATTTGAGGTTTATGGATTTTAGTAATAAGATGGCGTTTCGAGGAATTATATGGTCTACATGTTTTATAAACATTTTAGTAATGCGGTGTTTGAAACTCTTTTTATTGAGATTATATGATTGAATTATTTGATGAGGATTTTTAGTATGGTATTTTGAGTTGTGATTTAGTTGTTTTGAAACACTTACACCTACCCTACGCCGTTGTCACAGACCATGGCCTCCCATATGCCCGATGTTGTCGAGGATATTTTTACTGCACCGGTTTTACCTGCACAGTTCACTATGGCATCTGATGACCCTTACCAGATGGCCATGCTTTCAACTACTGTGCCGCAGGCAGCTTCTACTTCAGCACCACCTGCTGCATCTACGCAGGGACCCTCATCTTCTTTAGGGCTCCCTGGTACATCGAGGCTGCTTACTCTTCATCAGGCTTTGGCTCGTGTGGCCCCACGCTTTGCCCACCGAGCTACGGCACGCATGTCGGTACGCTCTACTCCATCACCTTTACAGATTGATGCTCACTTTCTTCTGTCTGAGGTGCCACCCACATCATTGCGTCGTCGTCCTAGATCACCTACCACATCTCCACATGGTTCACCTAGTAGGAGACGACGATTGATGAGGTACTCTTCCGATGAGGAGGAGGAGGAGTACGAGGGTGAGGATGAGGCTGATGACCCTGAGCAGGAGGATGACCCTCAGGAGGCTGAGCAGGGTGATGATGATGACCCTGAGGAGGAGGATGACCCTCAGGAGGATGAGATGCCTGATGATGATGATGTGTTAGTACCACCAGCTCAGGCTGAGGAGCCTGATTCACCTGTACATCCGATTGAGCATTATTCACCTGATCATCCGTTTTTGGTTGAGTTGCCACCTGGTAGTCCCGATGGGTCGGATGCATCTTCTGAGGTTTCTGCTGAGCATGCAGAGTTAGGTGAGATTGGCAGGTTATGGGCTCAGATTACTGATCTTGGTGAGAGAGTTGCACGTGTATCTGATCGACTTGAGAGGGTTATTGGAGAGTTCTTAGCGGATCTAAGAGTTGATATGACTGTGGTTGTGGGCAGGACTACTGAGATGAGGAGAGTTTTGATGGAGGTCCACGAGCATATTGATAGTTTGCAGCGAGGTTTTGTTACTGCTCGAGAGGCCGACCGCAAGCTATGGCAAAGGAATTCCGAGCTAGAGAAGGAGGTGGCTGACCTCAAGAGAGATCGAGACACCCATAGCGGGGAGCTAGGATCGTTATGGAGGGATCTTGATGGCTTGAGGCAGGAGTTGAGGAGCCTCCGCCAGCAGCATGGCTAGTTGCTTGGGTTATGTTGTCTTGTTGCTTTCTTAACCGAGGAGTGTTCGGTTAGAAAAGCTAGTTATCATATTTTGATGTATTTTGTTCAGTATTCGTCTCTTTTGGAACGATTAGTATGTTTTGGGTTTCCCAGTAGTTGGAACGATGTTAGATCACTATTGTATGGTTGATGGTTATTAGTATATGGTATTATGTGATTTTGGGTGTTATGGAAATTGAGTCCTTATCCGTTTTATTGATGTTTCATGGTGTATTGTTGCTATTCTTTCCATGACTTGGCTTCGTTGAATTTCTTTTGTTGAGCATATTGATAAGTTCTATTGGGGACTCATGAACTTGTGTGATGTTTGAGATCAATGGCCACACGACGAAACCCTGTTAGAGCTACCAGAACTGGTCCTGCTGTGACTACTCCTGGTCGCCGAGGGCGCCGACCTACTCAAAATGTTGAAACCCCTACTCCTGACAACCTGGACACTACTAACCGCAACAACAGGAATCAAAATGTTGATGTTCAAGGAGACAATGATCATGTTCCACTTAATGCACCTACTGTGGATCAAGCAATGATCAATCAACTTGTGGAACAAAGAGTTGCCGAACTACTAGCTGAGTCAAATCATTCCAACAATTCTGCTGGAACTTTTCCACATGTTCGTGCTAATGGATGTCAATACAAGGAGTTCAAGATTTGTGGACCCATTGAGTTTGGTGGAACTGAAGGAGTGGTTTACTTAGTCAGATGGATTGAGAAGACTGAGTCAGTGTTCAATGTCAGTGGTTGTGCGGAGAATGCGAAAGTAAAGTTTGCTTCCTTTACTTTCAAGGATGAAGCTTTAACTTGGTGGAACAATTACCGAAATTCAGTTGGGAGTGATGTACCTTATGCCATGACTTGGGAGCAATTTAAGTCTCTGCTGATTCAGACTTATTGCCCAAGGAATGAGGTCAAGAAGCTAGAGACTGAGTTTTGGAACCACAAGGTGAAAGGTAATGATATGATGACTTACAATCGTCGTTACCAGGAATTAGCCTTACTTTGCCCAGATATGGTGAAAACCGAGACTCAAAAGATCGAGAGGTATACTGATGGGTTGCTTGTAGCTACAAGGAATGATGTGATTTCTGCTAGGCCTGCAAACATCCATGAGGCAATCACTATTGCTCAACAACTTATGGATTCGTTGGAATTAGAAGGAGCTGATAAGGAGAAGAATGGAAAGAGAAAGAGAGACCAACACTCTAAGGGTAATGATCACCGAAGCAAGAGACAAGCTAAGGCATATGCTATTGGGAATGGAGATAAGAATAATCAGAACGGTGATGCACCCAAGTGTGGTCGTTGCCACCAGCATCATACTGGATGGTGTAGTGTGAAATGCCAGAACTGCTCAAAGAAAGGACACACAGCTAGGGACTATAGAGCTCGACCTCTTGCTATGGTTCAGGCTGCTCCTGAGATGAGAAACAAGGCAGATGTTACTTGTTATGGGTGTGGGAAGAAGGGACACTATAGGAATGAGTGTAGAGAATCGTGGAACCGTGGAGCTGGAGGAAACCGTGGACGACAAGATAATGGGGACCAACGTGTGGAAGCTGGAGCTGCTCAGGGAAGAGTGTATGCACTCGGGAACGAGAGAGGAGAAGATCCGAACTTCGTTACTGGTACGTTCCTTCTCAATAATCGTTATGCTTCCATACTATTTGATACTGGTGCCGATAGGAGTTTTGTGTCCACTACGTTTGCACCCTTACTAGAGAAACCCCTGATGGCCTTAGGAATTGGATATGATATTGAGTTAGCTAATGGGAATATAGAAAGGATTAATACCATCATTCGCTGTTGCACGCTGAATTTCTTGAATCACCCTTTCAATATAGATCTTCTACCCGTCACGTTAGGAAGTTTTGATATTATCATTGGTATGGATTGGTTGTCGAAGTATCGTGCTCACATACTTTGCGACGAGAAGATCGTGCGTGTACCATACGGAAAGGAAATCCTAAATATATTGGGAGATCGGAAGGATTCTAGGAGCCCATCCCGATTAGCAGTTATTTCTTGCACTAAGTTACCAAAGCTAATGGAGAAGGGATGTTACCTTTTCTTGGCTCAAATTTCTGAGAAAGGAGGGACGAAGAAAAAGGAAAGGTGTATTGGAGATGAGCCTATAGTTCGTGATTTTCCTGATGTGTTTCCCGATGACTTGCCGGGAATCCCGCCGACTAGACAAGTGGAGTTTCAGATTGAGTTGATACCTGGTGCTGCACCTGTAGCACGAGCGCCTTATCATCTTGCACCTACCGAACTAGAAGAATTGTCTAAACAATTGGCGGAGTTAGCCAAAAAAGGATTCATAAGACCAAGTTCTTCACCTTGGGGAGCCCCAGTCTTATTTGTGAAGAAGAAGGATGGATCATTCCGTATGTGCATTGATTACCGAGAGTTGAACAAGTTAACGGTGAAGAATAGATACCCGTTACCTAGGATCGACGACTTGTTCGATCAACTCCAAGGATCGAGTGTGTATTCGAAGATCGATTTGAGATCGGGATATCATCAACTTCGAGTTCGCGAGGAAGATATTCCGAAAACGGCTTTCAGAACCCGTTACGGGCATTACGAGTTTCAGGTGATGTCGTTTGGGTTGACTAACGCACCGGCGGTATTCATGGATCTCATGAATCGGGTGTGTAAGCCTTACTTGGATAAGTTCGTGATTGTGTTCATCGATGACATCCTGATTTATTCAAAGAGTGAGAAGGAGCATGAGGAGCATCTAAGACTCATCTTAGAATTGCTCAGGAAGGAGAAACTCTATGCCAAGTTTTCGAAATGCGAATTTTGGATTCCGACGGTACAATTTTTGGGTCATGTGATTGATAGGCAAGGAGTCCATGTGGACCCTGCTAAGATTGAGGCGATAAAAGATTGGGCTGCACCTACAACCCCAACCGAAGTTCGTCAATTTTTGGGTTAGCTGGTTATTACCGAAGATTCATTGAGGGATTTTCGAAGATAGCTAAACCATTGACCAAATTGACTCAAAAGAGTGTTACGTATGAATGGGGAGATAAAGAAGAGGAAGCATTTCAATTGCTTAAGAAGATGTTGTGTAGTGCTCCTATCTTAGCGTTACCGAAAGGTAACGAGGATTTCGTCGTCTATTGTGACGCCTCACATAAAGGATTGGGAGCCGTGTTAATGCAACGAGAGAAAGTGATAGCTTATGCTTCCCGACAGCTCAAAAAGCATGAGAAAAACTACACCACCCATGATTTGGAGTTAGGTGCTGTGGTTTTCGCCTTGAGGATATGGAGACATTACTTGTATGGAACAAAGTGTGTCGTGTTCACTGACCATAAAAGTCTATAACGCATCTTGAATCAAAAAGAGCTTAATATGAGACAGCGACGTTGGATTGAGTTGCTAAGCGATTATGATTGTGAAATTCGCTACCATCCTGGTAAAGCAAACATTGTTGCTGATGCTCTTAGTCGAAAGGAAAGAATACCACCGTTACGAGTTAGGTCATTGGGAATGACTATCGTATCGCCATTACCGTCTCAAATACTTGAAGCTCAAACGGAAGCGTTGAAAGCAGAAAACAGATCTGCTGAGAATATATTTGGGATGGCTGAGAATGAGAAAGGATTTGTTAAGCGTTCTGATGGATTGCTATGTTTTGGAGATCGGATTTGGGTACCTTTATATGGAGGAATTCGGGAGTTAATTATGCATGAGTCGCATAAGTCAAGGTACTCTATTCATCCTGGGTCCGACAAGATGTACCAGGATCTTAAAAAGTTATATTGGTGGCCAAACATGAAGGCAGATATAGCATCGTATGTTAGTAAGTGCTTGACATGTTCTAAGGTTAAAGCCGAACATCAGAGACCGTCAGGATTACTGACGCAACCAGAACTTCCAGTCTGGAAATGGGAGCGGATTACAATGGACTTCATTACCAAATTACCGAGAACAGCTAGCGGTTGTGACGCTATCTGGGTAATTGTGGATCGTCTGACAAAGTCTGCTCATTTCCTAGCAATTAGTAAAGATGATATCGTTGATAAACTTGTGAGGTTGTACGTGAAGGAAATTATTTCTCGTCATGGAGTCCCGATATCTATTATTTCGGATCGCGATAGCCGTTTTACGTCAGCTTTGTGGCGATCACTTCAAACGGCTTTGGTGACGAGACTTGATATGAGTACTGCATATCATCCCCAAACCGATGGTCAAAGTGAGAGGACCATTCAGACGTTAGAGGATATGCTTCGTGCATGCATCATAGACTTTGGTAAAGGCTGGGAGAAGTACTTGCCCCTTGCGGAATTCTCCTATAATAATAGCTACCACACAAGTCTTAAAGCTGCACCATTCGAAGCTTTGTATGGCAGAAAGTGTCGTTCGCCTATTGGTTGGGCAGAAGTTGGAGATAGCCAACTCACAGGCCCTGAACTTATCTTGGAAACTACAGAGAAAGTGGCTCAGATTCGTGATCGGTTGCAAGCAGCCAGAGATAGGCAGAAAAGTTACGCCGATCAGAGACGTAAACCCCTGGAGTTCCAGGTTGGAGACAAAGTGATGCTGAAAGTCTCGCCTTGGAAGGGTGTGATACGTTTTGGGAAACGTGGTAAACTCAATCCACGCTACATTGGACCATTTCTTATCTTAGAAAGAATTGGGCCCGTGGCTTATAGGTTGGAATTACCACATGAACTGAGTAAAGTTCACGACGTGTTTCACGTTATTAATTTGAAGAAATGTCTTTCTGATGAGATGCCTGTCATTCCAATGAAGGATATTCGTGTTGATGAGAAATTGAACTTCGTGGAAGAGCCAATTGAGATTTTAGATCGTGAAGTTAAACGACTCAAGCGAAGTCGCATTCCGCTCGTCAAGGTTCGTTGGAATTCCCGACATGGACCAGAATTTACGTGGGAACGTGAGGACGAGTTCCGGAAGAGATATCCGAAGCTTTTCGCTTCGTAGATGAATTGTTCCGAGTGAAACCCGGGACGGGTTTCTTCTGAGACTGGGAGGATGTGACAACCGGCAATTTAGGGAGTTATTTTGAAAACCCGCATTACGTTAAAGTTCGTTATAATTTTTATTTGGAATTTTATTTCACAACGAACTTGTAAGACCTATTTTTATGGATAATTATATTTAATGACGTTATGGAATTCGTGAATTATTTTCATAATTCATTTTGATATTATGCTCGGTGATGTATTCTTAAATTCTCATTGGTACTACGTTGACTCTGGCACTAGGTTTACCTAACGAAAAATTTTATGATTCGTTTTACGAGTCCGACGATATTCGAGTAATTACGAGATATTTTTCGGGAGATATTGAAGTTTGAAATGAGTTCGGGTTTCGGGCCACATGTTTTACATTTACCCACTTTACCCACTCTTACTACTAGTAATATTATTATTATTATTATTATTATTATTATTATTATTATTATTATTATTATTATTATTATTATTATTATTATTATTATTATTATTATTATTATTATTATTATTCTTATAAGAAAAAATTACACGGATGGTCCTTGTGGTTTACACAGATTTCATGTTTAGTCCCTATTTCATTTTAATTACACCAGAGATCCCTATTTTGGGAAACGTTGCACGCGTTTGGTCCCTAAGTTGGATGGACGTTATCTTTGACCGTTAAGTGTATAATTATTATTTGCCCGTTAGTCCCTCCGTTAGTATTTTTTGCACCGTTAGTCCCTCGTTAGTATTTTTTTACAAAAAGTACTTTTTTTTTGAAAAATTATTTTTTTTACAAAAATTAATTTTTTTTTCGAATTTAATTTTTTTACAAAAATTAATTTTTTTTTCGAATTTAATTTTTTTACAAAAATTAATTTTTTTTTCGAAATTAATTTTTTTTACAAAAATTACTTTTTTTCGAAATTATTTTTTTACAAAAATTAATTTTTTTTCGAAATTAATTTTTTTAGAAAATCTTTTTTTTTTCGAAATTAATTTTTTTACAAAAATTACTTTTTTTTCAAAATAATTTTTTTTTCGAAATTATATTTTTTTCCGATATTAATTTTTTTGGAAAAATTATTTTGTTTTTTAGATGAGTTTCGGATGAGTTTCGATGATTTTCGGAAGAGTTTCGATGACGTTTCACGTTTAACGAGGTTCAGACGAACTCGGAAAAATTCCCCGAGCACACCATTGGAAAGAGCACGAAAAAACGAGTCCAACGGTATTTTTATATATTTTTGAACCAGTCCAAAACTCCTTGAAATGGAAGGTAAAATTATATAAAAATACCGTTGGACTCGTTTTTAGATATAATGGTCCATTTAGATATAATTTAAATATAATTTTATCTTCCATTTCAAGGAGTTTTGGACTGGTTCAAAAATATATAAAAAAAAACCGTTGGACTCGTTTTTTCGTGCTCTTTCCAATGGTGTGCTCGGGGAAATTTTCCGAGTTCGTCTGAACCTCGTTAAACATGAAACGTCATCGAAACTCTTTCGAAAATCATCGAAACTCATCCGAAACTAATCTAAAAAACAAAATAATTTTTCCAAAAAAATTAATATCGGAAAAAAATAATTTTGAAAAAAAAAATTAATTTCGAAAAAAAATTTATTTTGAAAAAAAAGTAATTTTTGTAAAAAAATTAATTTCAAAAAAAAAAATTTTCTAAAAAAATTAATTTCGAAAAAAAATTAATTTCGAAAAAAAATTAATTTTTGTAAAAAAATAATTTCGAAAAAAAAGTAATTTTTGTAAAAAAATTAATTTCGAAAAAAAAATTAATTTTTGTAAAAAAATTAAATTCGAAAAAAAAAATTTGTAAAAAAATTAATTTTTCAAAAAAAAAGTACTTTTTGTAAAAAATACTAACGAGGGACTAACGGTGCAAAAAATACTAACGGAGGGACTAACGGGCAAATAATAATTATACACTTAACGGTCAAAGATAACGTCCATCCAACTTAGGGACCAAACGCGTGCAACGTTTCCAAAATAGGGATCTCTGGTGTAATTAAAATGAAATAGGGACTAAACATGAAATCTGTGCAAACCACAAGGACCATCCGTGTAATTTTTTCTTATTATAACTTAAAAAAAAAAAAAAAAAAAAGGAATAAAACTACAATTGGTCCTTGGGGGCCGGTTCACACAAACCCACACCAACACCCTCACATTCTCATCTCTCTCTCTCTCTCATTTTCTCCCTACCTCAAACCCTAGCCGCCGGCCACTTTTTCCGGCTATAACCGCCGCACCACCGCCTCCACAACAAAACCACCACCACCATCTTAACCCTTATCTTCTCCTCTTTCATTTGAACTATAACACGCGCCCTAAAACACATTTTAACACCACGAAATCTTTATAAATCCGAACGGAGTATCATTATTTTCACTAGATCCGCGTGTCTCGAGGTTCAAGAAGGTGAGTATCGATGGTTTGGCACCTTGGGTGCCTCGATGTGGTCCTAAGTCCGTGGAAACATGGCTTAAATTAATGGGGTTTGATGAGATACGAATTAAATATGTTGGGGAAACTAATGGTTTTGTCATATATACTCGTTTGGTATCCGGGTTTGGCTTGTTCTTGTTGGGTCGAGGCGTACTGATTGGCTCAGAACGGTCAACCCAAACTGACCAGGGTAATGGTCAACTAAGTCAAACGTCTAAAACCAATGCTCCGCGGAAGTATAGGGTTTCCCCGGGTCGTTATGTCCCGACGAGGTGTGGATGGTATCAAAACGGTTTGTGATCGGGTGAATTTGGATGGAAATGGGTATAAGTGAGTTGTGATTGATTACACTAAAGAAATACGAATGAGAACGATTTAAACGAACTATATTAACAATTACGTGAAACCTAGTTAACTTAAAACGTAAGCTAAAAATTTAAAATTGGAATTTGCTTATAGATAAGCAGAAAAATAAGCCAAACGGCTTAAATAGAAGCTATCACTTTATTTAAATTTGGTTTTTCTTATTTTACAAACTACTTTTACAAACGTAACCTAGATTTAAAAACGTAAAAGTTATTTAAATCAAACGCGAGTTAAAATTAAAATAAACGCGAGTGCGCGAAATAAAAAGTGAATTTAATGCTACACTAGTCCTATGGGTTTCCAAATAATTTTCCTACGTACTAGAAGACAAAAGAAAATTTTAGAAAAAAGATTTATATTTTTCTGACTTTTATATTTTTTATTATGAATTAAAAACAGTTTTACACTAATTAAATTATTAAAAATACTAAACCTATTTATAAAAATCTGAAACTTTTTCCAAAAATATTTTATACTATTACTATCCTAGGAAAATTAAAAACAAGGTGCCAGCTTATTGGGTTAAGCTGGGAATAAGCTAATTGTATGCATAAGCTACTAAGGCTACAATTACTTTAAATATATTAATGATGCAAGAAATGGTGGAACTAGTGCCCCCAGTGCAGTGGAAGGGGTGTGGGGAGATATGCATGTTATACTAGCTAAGGTCACAGGTTAGAATCCCACACCCACCTTTTTTGCTGTTTTTTTTTTTTTTTTTTTTTTTTTTCAATTTTTATTTTACACAACTACTTAATAACTATTTATAAGAAACTTTAATAAAGCAACTTTTTTCAAAACTCACAAATAAGCTCAGATTAAGCTATAAAGCTTATCAGTTGGCTTTTTGAAGGCTAAGATGGAATTTGGAAGTTGAAAAAGCTACAATCAAACTACACTTTGAAAACTAATTATGAAATAAGATTAAACTAAGTTTATTGACTATAAAACAAGCAGTAACAAGTAAACTAGCACACTAGAATAAGCTAAAAAGCCAAATAAGCAAATCCCAACCCACCAAATAGCAAGCAGGCATGCAGTTGACTTCAAAGGCAAATTTAGCTCATGAAATAAGCTGAAAGGCCCAATAAAAGGACTGAGGTGACAAGCTGGGTTGGTGGACTTTCCAAAAAGTCCATAAGCTCAAGCTGGGACCCACAGATTAGCTCTTAAGAAGCTTGTGAAGTGGGGAAGTCCACACTGATGACTCAGTGTGGATAGGCTTAGTGAGGGCTTAGATAAGCTTATCAAATAAGCCCAATGACCTAAAAGGAATATGGAAACAACAAGCTTGACCACTGAGCTTTCCACAAAGCCCAAGTACACAAGCTAAATCTCACTCATAAGCTCAGAAAGAGCTTTTGAAAGTGAGCTTATAGCTCACTGATGTGCTGAACATCAGTTGGGTGGGGCAATTTTTGGAACCAAAATAAGCAACTATATAAGCATACAAAGGAGAGATAAGCACAAGGATAAATAGATGGTACAGTAAAGCTCCCAAAACACCCAAAGTCTAAGCTAAAAGCTCACTAGATAACCAGATAAGAGCTTATAAAATATGGGTCAAATTGTGAAAACTGGGTACAGGGTAGTTTCTCAGCAAACAAACCAACTTTGAGCACATGCATAAGCTAGAATAAAAATCTAAAAATTAAGCTGGGGATGGATTTCTTAAGTCTAGGTGGATGACTATCACATGTAAAAGGCCCAGAACCTAACTCATAACACAAAAATCACTAAAATTCCCACAATATTTGGAAAAAACTAAGTAACATGGAAATTTGACTTTTAATGAAAACCTTTTGTTTGACTTTCTTGAATTTCTACTGAACAATGCTTACTCTAAATGTAATAAGAAACAACTTTAAAGTTTACTTATCCTAGATGACACTATTATCTATCAAATTGCAAAGTGGCAGGCTCACATTTCCACAGATGCATGCAGGCTTGATCATTAAAGGAATTTTTTGACTTTTCAAGTGAAAGCTGCAATTTATTGGCTCAAATGAGTTTAATATGACCTAAGGAGTCCATTTATGCAGAAAAGAGAACAAGCAAAACAGCACAATCACATTAGAATACACAAATCCAAACACCCTTGTAAGACTTGACTGTTGAGTTTTTCAAAGCAATGGGATGATTAAGGCTAATCTAAGCAACTAAACTAATCCAAACATAATTGCTAAACTATATAATATGTATAGAACCTATATTGACCTGAAAACAAGCACTACAATGAGCTTATTCTAAATTTGCAAAACTAAGCCAAAATACAAAGTACTAGCAGATTATGCATCTAGAATGCAACAGCAGGAAAATAAGCAACAATCAAACCTAAGTAACTAAACAAGCATTTAGATCACAGATAAATACTGACACACATAGAAAATCAATCAAATGCAGGAAATAGCTGAGCATTAGGTTGAGACTCACAATGGATCCAAAGCTGAAGTTTCAATAAGATGGAAGGAGCATAACAGGAAACTCATCACTGAAACTATAAGTGCTTAGAGGTCTTCAAACAATCCCTGAATAAGCTTATGCTTATTTTACCATATGGTGACTTTTCATACACTTTTTTGGATATTTGAGCTGAGCATCTTAACTGTGGAACCCAATGCTACAGAGACTCTGAATAGACTGTAAGTAAGCTTATCTAAACTTTCCAAACTACCTTGATTACTACTAAATAAACTTTGAACTTAAATGAGATTTGCATATGAAACTTAAACTTTTCATTAAATTTGAATTCTAGAAAACAAACTGGGAGTTTGAGTGCAATAACTGGAAATAATTGAACACTTAAGTTAATTGAGCTTGAGAGATTACATTTCAACATAAATTAAACCACTACTAATTTCTACTCTACTACAACTAAAAACCACTAAAAAACTAACTAACTGCTCCATAGCCTCTCTCTTCCTTTTATACTCAGAAATTAGGGTTTCAGAGTGCTTCTGAGCACATCCCATCTTCATTCTTGACGATAGGATTGATTAGACCCAATCTTGTCCCTTCATTAATTTTGGCGCCCAAATTCAATTTGGCGTTTTCCCTGATTATTTGAAGCCAGAGGTGAAAGTTTGGAGTCTTGTGTTTGTTTGGAGGTGCAAGGGGGAGGGAAGGAGTGTTGCAGGAGAGAAACAGGTGTAGGGGTGATGATGGGGAGGGCTTGGATGATAGCAGATAGTGGGTGTGGAGGTTGGTCAAAGAAGGAGGGTTGACTGGGGTAATATTATAAAACGGGGGAGAGTAAAAAATGGAGGTGGGCTGGTGGTTTGTAACTTTGGGCTTGGAGGGGTGGGCTGCGAGTGTGTTGTATTATTTTGGACTTTAGGGAATAGTATATATTGGATCCGGTTTGGTTTTGTAGAAATAATTCACAAGGACCATTTTGCAATTAACCCGAAACTTAGGGACTGAAATGGCAATTTTTCCAAATATAATATAAGGACCAAACTTGTCATTTGAGAATAGTACATGGGTGATTTTTGACATTTTCCATTTTGAAAACTCCTAGGGACCATTTTTGCCAAATTGCAAAGTACAGGGACCAAATTTGTAATTTTCTCAAACTTTTCACCCAATGATCGTTTTTGATAATTTTTGACTTTTAAAAACCTTGGGTTGACTTTTCTTTCGTTTTAAACCTTCAGGGACTAGTTTTGTCAATATTTGAAACTTGAGGGACTGAAACTGCCAATTGTGCAAACTTTGTTCGTTTTTCATTTGTTTTTAAACATTTTGCATCTAAAACATATAAAACACACTTTTGGGATAAATTGTGTATTTTGATGCGTATTTGAGTGTTTTTGGATGTTTTGGCAGTTCAGATACGATAAAAATGATGAGTATTTACACACTCATCACGTACCCGAGGGTGATACCCTTGGTTTGTGCCTTTTGCCGATTCTTTTGATCCTTGTGGATTCTTGGTGTTCGAATGAGGATGTTTGGATCCTCATTTTGTTATTGACCGATTCTTGTTGGTCATCGTTGACCCTTGTTGTCGCTCGGATTTGTGGCCGACAACCCAAGTGGGTCGTGTGGTTAGTTTGGCTCGTTAGAGCTAGGCAAGACCATAAAGGTCTCGGGTGGGACCCACACGAGTTGTGGTGAAATTTTTTACTCGGGTTGACTTGGTAAACCCACCCGAGTATGATTTTGATAACTTTGTTCTTGGATTATAACTTGGTTGGATTAATTGTTATTGATTGGTTGTTTACTTGTTCATTGGCCGAACACATGTGGGTCGAGACCGTGTTTGGGTCTTGATGAGTGCTCAAACACTCATCATTTTTGGTCTAATCTGAACTGCAAAACATACAAAAACACTCAGTAATGCATCAAAATACTAAAAATATTTCAAAATTGTGTTTTATATGTTTTAGATGTAAAATGAGCAAAATCTAATGAAAAACGCACAAAGTTTGCAAAATTGGCAGTTTCAGTCCCCCAACTTTCATAAAATTACAAAACTAGTCCCTGGATATTCAAAATATGGAAAATTATCACCAAAGGTCATTTTGAAATCATAAGTTGTCATATTTAGTCCTTTGGTGAAAAATTGGAAAAGTTTTGGAAATTTACACTTTTGGTCCCTGGAGTTTCAAACTTTGGCAGATTTGGTCCCCGGTGAGATATTTTTGGATGAAAACTCATTTTTAGTCCTTGGAAATTCAAAATGTTCAATATTGGTCCTTGGATAAAAGATTTTCATAAAATGGCAATTTTAGTCCCCGGATTTTGGAAATTATCATTTTTAGTCCCCGGGAATTTTGAATACAAAAATTGCAAAAATGGATTTTGGTTATTTAAACTAAGCAATTATGGACCTTATTGTTACTTTGGGAAAAATTACATTTTCAGTCCCTATGGTTTCAGTATTTACAAAGTTGGTCCTTGTGTATTATAAACTAACCATATTGGACCCTTATGTTTTAAACTAACCAAACCACCCTTTGGCCCTTTTTCATGGTCTGATCCAGTAAACCAAACCCCAAGCCTAAAATATTACCCAAGCCCACCCCTGGTCTTTGACCAGTCAACACCCCCAAAACCGACCACTGTTCATCACCTCTAACCTCCATTATCCCCTCCCTAATTTCCAGTAACCATGTCCCCTCCTCCTCACCAACTATCACCAACCCCTCACCTACACCCTCACCTTCCCCCCTCCTCAATAAATGCTCACCAAACCCCATTATCTGCTCCAATACCTTTTTCCCGCCAAAAGAGTTTGAACGGATGGGATTGCACCAAGCCATCTAATGGTGGATATGATGTGTGGGAAAGTCAAGGCTACCCTCAGGGACTATAAAAAGAAAGAAAAAAGAAAAGAACCAGGAGTAGTTAGAGTAGAGTAGTTTAGTTTTAATTTAGTCATGTCGTTTTTATGAATTGTCCAATTTCAAGTGTAATTTCTGGTTTCAGTTATTGTATTAAGCTTCATTAGTGTAATTTGAATCTATATAAAGTATTAATTCCAAGTTTTCATTATTAATTCAGTTTCTAACATTTTAAGTGAAAATTCCATTTTGACTTTTATATTGTTAAAAGTTGTTCTTGTCTGGTGATTTAAGCTTGTTTTCAGTTACTTATAAGCTTCCTAAAGCTTAGAAGGTATAAAATCTAGTTTAGGATTCAAAACTAAAAATACTAGAAAAATAAAGTTAAATAGCTATAAAATAAGAAATCAGTGTTCAAGGAAGATTGAATCAAGGAGCATGGTGGATTATGGTTTCTTATGGTTTAGTAAGCTTGTTTGGAAGCTTTAGGTGACAGATTTGGTTCCCTAGTCACATATCTCAGTTGGAAGATATTGTAAGCAATCTTTTTATACTTTGGTCTTTAATGTTTATATGATTAAATTTCTGTTTGATTCAGTTCATTTAGACTTATCAGATGTTAAATGGAGTTGAGAATGAGAATTCATGGTTTAAATTTGCATGTTGCTTAACAAATTTTCATAATCTGTTTATATAGGGGTGTTTGGCTAAAGCTTATTTGCTAAATTCTAGTTGTTGTCTTGGTGTTGTTTTGGTGTAGTTTCACTGCACTAGGTTATATTAGGCTAGAACAAGTCTCAAATCCAAGTTTTATTTAGCCAAAGTCAAAATCCCACCCCCTTGCCTATAGCAGTTCACTGTGGGTCAGTGGGTACCTCAAACTCACCCATTTGGTTTTAAACTTTTGCATTAACCCTACTTTGGTCTTAAATTAACATATCAAAACTTAATTGGTCCATTAGAATCATTACAAGTTCACTTAAGTCAAAGTTTAAGTTTTTCTTCAAAAGTCAAAGTTGCACTTTTTCAATTTTTCTCATAATGGCATCATTTTTCTTGATTTGTGTAATTGTTTCTAGGCTTTGAGCTTTTTAGATTAAGTTGACCACCACTTCATCTTTAAGATCCAAGCTTTAGTTTATTTTTGAGATTTTATCTGTGGGCCCCACCTTGCCCTAAACACACCTGCAGGGGGAGACAGTCCCCTGTGCAGCTGCACAGCCACCCAAACACCACCCTTGGTGGTGGTTTTCCAGCCAAACCAGTGGGCCCCAGGCCATAAACCTTGTTCCTCTCAACCCCCCTCCTACCATACTTTGGGTTTTGACCCTTGGTTTGACCTCAAACACCCTGGGCCCCACCTGAATTAGCCCACATAATCTGTCCCCATTTTCAGTTTCAACACAAAGTCCCAAGTGCTTAATGTTAGCTTATTGCTTATTTTGTGGGTATTTTTGGTTTCTTTCTGCTTAAACATGCTTACCTAAGTTATTTGGATCAGTTTTACCCATTGTGGGTCCCACACATGCTGGTTTAAGCTTATTTTCCATTTAAGTCAAACAAAGTCAACTGTTGGGCTTTTAGCTTTCATTTCAGCTTATTTTAAGTTTACAAAAAGTTTGTTTTTACAAAAAGTGTTTGTTTTTAAGTATTTAATAGGTTTGTAAAAGAAAAATCAAGAAAAACAAATTTAAAATTAAGTGATAGTTTCTATTTAATGTAATTTAATTTTAATTTTCATTTTTAAATTTTTATTAAGTACTTGTCATTTTTATATTTTTATTAATTACCTATTATATTAAAGAATTTATAGTAATTTTCTCAGATTTTTATTTCATCATTTAGTATTTATTAGAATTAATTTTAGTTTTATTAATTATTAATTAATAATTAGTTTAAAATAGCATAATTAGTTTTTATTAATCAAAACCTAGTTTTTATATTTTTTATAGCTTTTATATGTTATAAAGTAATTTTAGAAATTTTCTTAGAGTTTTTACTGTTCATTTAGTAATTTTCTTAATTTAAAATAGTTTAATTAGATAATTAGTAATTAATTAATAGAAAAATCACAAAAAGACAAAAAGACTTATTTTTAATTTTAAAAGTTGTTTTTAGTTATTTTATAATTTTAGGAATTTTATTTTCACCTTTTTAGTATTTAATTAATAATGTATTATATTTAAGTATTTTAAATATTAATAATAAGTAATAAATAGTATTTAATTAATATTAAATTATTAAATAGTTTAAAAATAGTTTTTCTTTTTCTATAAATTTTCTTTTACTTTTAAGTTTGTAAAAAAAGTCATTTTGACCCCCTGGGTGTTTTCAGATTTTCGTTTTCACTTTTTATTTTGTACGTTCGCGTTTTATTTAAACGTAACGTACACGTTTTTAGGTTTTTAACATTTCTGTTTTTTCTTACCTTCTCGTCTTATTCACATAGCTTGTTTAAGCTATTTTTTTTTGTATATTCCTTAGTTCAATCACACACAAACCTTTTTCTCATCCAAATTCACCCGATCAAATAACCGTTTGTTTACAAGTCACACCTCGTCGGGACATACGACCCGGGGAAACCTTATACTTCCGCGGAGCATTGATCTAGGCTGTCTGACTTTGTTGACCATTCATTGGTCAATATAAGTTAGGTGGTTTGGCATCAATCAACTTTTGGCGCCGCTGCCGGGGAGGTTGTGCGCGTTTATCTAAACGGTTTTTCTGATTAGTGTTTTTGGAATTCGTTCCATTGTACATTTATCCATCCTTGTTCATATTTTCATAAAAACAAAACACACAAAAACATTTTCTTTTCTATTTGTACAAAATGTCTTTCCAAAAACCCAAAAATATCCTTCTTCACCCTCCTACCCTTTTGATTCTCATTTCCTCACCCTCTATACACATTTGATTCTTTCTATGTCTCATCCACACTTTCTGGTTTGCCATTGGTGTGGTAATCCTTATAATGGTGGCAATTGCCCCAGTTGTGGCATGGTAGAATCAGGAAACGGGTCTGTCTATAACCCAGATCCCTATTCCTACCATGACACGACTGATTCATTCCATCAGTTACCACACCATGATACTCAGCAGTTTTACTGTTGTGAGTACTGTGGTGGTTCACACTACAGTTCTGATTGTCAATCAGGAAACACGCTTGTCTATGAGCAGTTTCCTGATAACGATTATGACTCTAGCACATACGACTCACAGCCTCAACAGTTTTACTGTTGTGATTACTGTGGAGGTCCGCACTTCAGCTCAGATTGTCAATCAAGGAATCCATACCCTTGTGACAATTTTGACACACCCTATTATGACCAACCTCCACAGTACGATATGAATCAAGCACTTCTTCCAGAAATGCAAAATATGATGAAAATCGTTGATGAGCTTAAGGGTTTAGTTCAAGACTTTGCCCAAAGACACACTCATAAAAAATCCATGGAAGAATTGCTTGTCGAAGAGCAGGCTGCTAGAATAAATTCCCAAGATGCCTATGAAAAATCTGTGAGGGAATCCATTGCAAGAGAAAAAGCAGCCAAATCTAGCTCTTTGTTTCGTTTCATTCCTGATGACAGTGATGATGAGGATACACTTGACATCCTTGAATTTTATAAAACTTCAAGTTCATCAGTTGATACCCCAGCAGTTGAGATTCCATCTCAAACAACTGCTATCACACCAGAGGTTCCCACTCACTCTTTGATCATGGGGGACGAGCATCTTGACACTATTCCTGATAAGGAATCGGACGAATTAATAAAGTCTAGTGTTGAGATCCTTATCCCAATCCCGAGAGAGTCACAGGGAACTTTGGATGATATGTGTGATAGTCCTTCACCTCTTGAGTGTTCAAAAGATCAATTTGAGACTTTCTCAGATTTTAGCGATGATTGTACATCTCATGGAGACATTGAGTATATTGAGGCATCACTCCCTCAGTCTGATGTTGATCCTCTTCTTGAGGAGTTCGCTGATGAACTTACTCACATCAATCCACTTTCATTGGAAAGTGATGATGGTCTCCTTGACTTCGAAGCCGATCTGGGAGAAATTGAAAGTCTCCTACATCATGATCCGTCACTCACTTCTTATCCCAACAATCCATCAGAGAATAATATTCACTTTGTTCCCGAAACATTCGATACGACTCTCACCAATCCTCTATTTGAATTCGATTCTGAATTCACTATGATTTCTAATAATCCAATCTTTGATGAGGATTGTGATGAGTCCACAATGGAACAAGAGTTCCCAGATTCACATCTTGTGAATAATTCTCTTCATGAGGAGTTCTCCGGTGAACTCGCTCATCAGTTTGATAGCCCGGGGGGAGATGCACTCAATCATGAGAATTTGCAAATTCCCACCCACCCTCCCGGGTTGTTTACGAGCTTACCCTTTGAAATCCAAACTCAGGCTATTGAGCCTCCTCTCGAGGAAGAAGATCAAATCATGCTTTTTATCATGATTTTCTTCCTTTTCTTCACCTATAAGGTGACTTCTTCTCTTCTTCACTCCTTCGGTAGTGAGGATACCATATTTGATCCCGGCATTTTCATGTATCATTATCTTGAGCCGGATACTTATCTCATCGGTGTGGAACTTTCACGTGCTTCATATGTTTATCCAAACATCTTGAATGAAAGTCCGATTGAGATTCTTTCTTCCACATCATGCTTCCCCAAGGACAAATGAATTCGGGGTCGAGTCAAGCTAGCGACTCGGTAAACAAAAACAATAGCATGCTTATAGGGTTTTCACCCTAAGTGTGGGGGAGTCCCCCATGCTATGGTTACAAGAGTGAAAAACAAAATGGTGTTTTCCACGTTTAGCTTGTAATGTTGCCCTTTTACGTTTTAAATGTCGGCATAATAGCCGGGATTTTGAATATTGCGGACAATATTCATGCTAAGTGTGGGGGGGTATTCGCTATGCTAGCGAATTTTATCACATTTTACTATATAATACCCCCGTTTTTGCCAAAATTTCAAAAATTTCAAAAATTTTTCACTGGTGCTTCAAAATTTTTGTGGTAATCAGTCCGCCTTGTCTAAGCGACAAAAGGGATTGGCTAGTCCAGGAGCAAACGGCTCTTGGTAAAGACATCTCAAATCCGTTGACGGTTGGCAATTTGCCCAAAATTGTATGGTTCATCAACTCCCCGAAAACAAATGAGTTGGCTAGCCCGCAAGATTATGGCTTGTGGTAAAGGCCGTGGAAAATCCATAATTGGTAATCAGCTCACCAAGATGTTGACTATTCCATCAAGAGCTGGCTAGTCCAGAAGCAAATGGCTTTTGGTAAAGACTACTCAAATCCGTTGACAGCTGGTGGTTTGCTCAAAATCACACGGTTATCAGGTGTGCCACAGTTCTTACACCTGGCTACTCCAGAAGTGATGGCTTTTGGTAAAGAGTTTAAAATCCATCAAGTTTTCAAAACAGTATTGCTAGGGACTAGCAATAGTTTAGTGTGGGGGATTGATGAGTGCTCAAACACTCATCATTTTTTGTCTAATCTGAACTGCAAAACATACAAAAACACTCAGTAATGCATCATAATACTAAAAATATTTCAAAATTGTGTTTTATATGTTTTAGATGTAAAATGAGCAAAATCTAATGAAAAACGCACAAAGTTTGCAAAATTGGCAGTTTCAGTCCCCCAACTTTCATAAAATTACAAAACTAGTCCCTGGATATTCAAAATATGGAAAATTATCACCAAAGGTCATTTTGAAATCATAAGTTGTCATATTTAGTCCTTTGGTGAAAAATTGGAAAAGTTTTGGAAATTTACACTTTTGGTCCCTGGAGTTTCAAACTTTGGCAGATTTGGTCCCCGGTGAGATATTTTTGGATGAAAACTCATTTTTAGTCCTTGGAAATTCAAAATGTTCAATATTGGTCCTTGGATAAAAGATTTTCATAAAATGGCAATTTTAGTCCCCGGATTTTGGAAATTATCATTTTTAGTCCCCGGGAATTTTGAATACAAAAATTGCAAAAATGGATTTTGGTTATTTAAACTAAGCAATTATGGACCTTATTGTTACTTTGGGAAAAATTACATTTTCAGTCCCTATGGTTTCAGTATTTACAAAGTTGGTCCTTGTGTATTATTAACTAACCATATTGGACCCTTATGTTTTAAACTAACCAAACCACCCTTTGGCCCTTTTTCATGGTCTGATCCAGTAAACCAAACCCCAAGCCTAAAATATTACCCAAGCCCACCCCTGGTCTTTGACCAGTCAACACCCCCAAAACCGACCACTGTTCATCACCTCTAACCTCCATTATCCCCTCCCTAATTTCCAGTAACCATGTCCCCTCCTCCTCACCAACTATCACCAACCCCTCACCTACACCCTCACCTTCCCCCCTCCTCAATAAATGCTCACCAAACCCCATTATCTGCTCCAATACCTTTTTCCCGCCAAAAGAGTTTGAACGGATGGGATTGCACCAAGCCATCTAATGGTGGATATGATGTGTGGGAAAGTCAAGGCTACCCTCAGGGACTATAAAAAGAAAGAAAAAAGAAAAGAACCAGGAGTAGTTAGAGTAGAGTAGTTTAGTTTTAATTTAGTCATGTCGTTTTTATGAATTGTCCAATTTCAAGTGTAATTTCTGGTTTCAGTTATTGTATTAAGCTTCATTAGTGTAATTTGAATCTATATAAAGTATTAATTCCAAGTTTTCATTATTAATTCAGTTTCTAACATTTTAAGTGAAAATTCCATTTTGACTTTTATATTGTTAAAAGTTGTTCTTGTCTGGTGATTTAAGCTTGTTTTCAGTTACTTATAAGCTTCCTAAAGCTTAGAAGGTATAAAATCTAGTTTAGGATTCAAAACTAAAAATACTAGAAAAATAAAGTTAAATAGCTATAAAATAAGAAATCAGTGTTCAAGGAAGATTGAATCAAGGAGCATGGTGGATTATGGTTTCTTATGGTTTAGTAAGCTTGTTTGGAAGCTTTAGGTGACAGATTTGGTTCCCTAGTCACATATCTCAGTTGGAAGATATTGTAAGCAATCTTTTTATACTTTGGTCTTTAATGTTTATATGATTAAATTTCTGTTTGATTCAGTTCATTTAGACTTATCAGATGTTAAATGGAGTTGAGAATGAGAATTCATGGTTTAAATTTGCATGTTGCTTAACAAATTTTCATAATCTGTTTATATAGGGGTGTTTGGCTAAAGCTTATTTGCTAAATTCTAGTTGTTGTCTTGGTGTTGTTTTGGTGTAGTTTCACTGCACTAGGTTATATTAGGCTAGAACAAGTCTCAAATCCAAGTTTTATTTAGCCAAAGTCAAAATCCCACCCCCTTGCCTATAGCAGTTCACTGTGGGTCAGTGGGTACCTCAAACTCACCCATTTGGTTTTAAACTTTTGCATTAACCCTACTTTGGTCTTAAATTAACATATCAAAACTTAATTGGTCCATTAGAATCATTACAAGTTCACTTAAGTCAAAGTTTAAGTTTTTCTTCAAAAGTCAAAGTTGCACTTTTTCAATTTTTCTCATAATGGCATCATTTTTCTTGATTTGTGTAATTGTTTCTAGGCTTTGAGCTTTTTAGATTAAGTTGTCCACCACTTCATATTTAAGATCCAAGCTTTAGTTTATTTTTGAGATTTTATCTGTGGGCCCCACCTTGCCCTAAACACACCTGCAGGGGGAGACAGTCCCCTGTGCAGCTGCACAGCCACCCAAACACCACCCTTGGTGGTGGTTTTCCAGCCAAACCAGTGGGCCCCAGGCCATAAACCTTGTTCCTCTCAACCCCCCTCCTACCATACTTTGGGTTTTGACCCTTGGTTTGACCTCAAACACCCTGGGCCCCACCTGAATTAGCCCACATAATCTGTCCCCATTTTCAGTTTCAACACAAAGTCCCAAGTGCTTAATGTTAGCTTATTGCTTATTTTGTGGGTATTTTTGGTTTCTTTCTGCTTAAACATGCTTACCTAAGTTATTTGGATCAGTTTTACCCATTGTGGGTCCCACACATGCTGGTTTAAGCTTATTTTCCATTTAAGTCAAACAAAGTCAACTGTTGGGCTTTTAGCTTTCATTTCAGCTTATTTTAAGTTTACAAAAAGTTTGTTTTTACAAAAAGTGTTTGTTTTTAAGTATTTAATAGGTTTGTAAAAGAAAAATCAAGAAAAACAAATTTAAAATTAAGTGATAGTTTCTATTTAATGTAATTTAATTTTAATTTTCATTTTTAAATTTTTATTAAGTACTTGTCATTTTTATATTTTTATTAATTACCTATTATATTAAAGTATTTATAGTAATTTTCTCAGATTTTTATTTCATCATTTAGTATTTATTAGAATTAATTTTAGTTTTATTAATTATTAATTAATAATTAGTTTAAAATAGCATAATTAGTTTTTATTAATCAAAACCTAGTTTTTATATTTTTTATAGCTTTTATATGTTATAAAGTAATTTTAGAAATTTTCTTAGAGTTTTTACTGTTCATTTAGTAATTTTCTTAATTTAAAATAGTTTAATTAGATAATTAGTAATTAATTAGTAATTAATTAATAGAAAAATCACAAAAAGACAAAAAGACTTATTTTTAATTTTAAAAGTTGTTTTTAGTTATTTTATAATTTTAGGCATTTTATTTTCACCTTTTTAGTATTTAATTAATAATGTATTATATTTAAGTATTTTAAATATTAATAATAAGTAATAAATAGTATTTAATTAATATTAAATTATTAAATAGTTTTTCTTTTTCTATAAATTTTCTTTTACTTTTAAGTTTGTAAAAAAAGTCATTTTTACCCCCTGGGTGCTTTCAAATTTTCGTTTTATCTTTTTATTTTGTACGTTCGCGTTTTATTTAAACGTAACGTACGCGTTTTTAGGTTTTTAACATATCTGTTTTTTCTTACCTTCTCGTCTTATTCACATAGCTTGTTTAAGCTATTTTTTTTGTATATTCCTTAGTTCAATCACACATAAACCTTTTTCTCATCCAAATTCACCCGATCAAATAACCGTTTGTTTACAAGTCACACCTCGTCGGGACATACGACCCGGGGAAACCTTATACTTCCGCGGAGCATTGATCTAGGCTGTCTGACTTTGTTGACCATTCATTGGTCAATATAAGTTAGGTGGTTTGGCATCAATCAGGTCTCGACATTGGATATTGAAATTTTGGTATTGAGAAGTGTTGACGAATTGTGATATTGGGGACCGATTGTGAGACGGTCACTTAGAATGACGGAGATAGGTTAGTCGGGTGCCGTAGTCGGACCCTATTGTTGTAGCACGTGGATTGGGATTGTGTTGGACGGAGATGTATTGTTTTATGACATTTGCTTATTACTTTGGACTTGGACAATGAGCCGAGAGTCATGACTCGGACATGTGACCATTTCGTATGACTCGATAACAATCTACAATTAAAACGTAAATAATAAAACTCGTAATAATAATTATTGATAATATAAACGTTTATATGAATATATAGACGTGAATAACGGATATATAATTATATAAGCGCGTATATTAATAATAATAATAATCACAAGTCATATTATAAATAATACGACTAGATATATATATTAGGCTACGAAAGTGACGTAATATTATTGAACGTATTATTATTATAAAAAGGTGTTATAAAACGAGGAACTCTCGACAATTATTAAACATTAAATAAAATGTCATTTTATATATATAACGAGTAAACTTATCGAGTTATGCGGAGTCGTTGTCACTCGAGTCCAGGTAAGTTTTTATTTGTGACTTTCGTGTTGTCACGGATATATGACGATTAATATAAACGTTTTCTATAACTAAATAACCACTTAACCATAGGGTTGAACCGGGTTATTTGGCTATATGAAATGAATATATTAATGGGCATCGTATCCTACGACGCCCATAGGTTGTGGTATATGTAAAGGGTAATAAATTGCGTGTATATATATCGGGAAATCTGGCCAATTTGACGATGTATATAAGGAATTTATTAAACTACGATATATACCATATAGTATTTGTGTGCTATGTGCTTTAGGATTGGGTGTAATCTTGGAACGGTATGTTACGTAAATAAATATGAGGATTATTAAATCGACGGATTTGATAAACTTCGGCGATTTATTTAAATAATATATTGGGCTAATATTAGATCTATAGTTTATTTCATTATTCTTTGTGTGCTCTTTTTGGTTTGTTTTGTGTCGACTCACTACCCGTATGGATACCAAACGTAAATACACCAAACTAATACGAAATGGATTTTCGGAAATAAAACGGATTCTCGTCCGGGTTTGGGAATATTTTGAATTTGAGGAAATGATTTCTGAACGAGTTAATATTGTTAGGTCGTGCCGAGTCCGTAGTTGCTGTTTCGTGAGTTACTATACATCTTATTTCTACCGACTTCTTCTTGCTATTTTCTGGACTTGAGGTGAGTCATAGCCCCACTTTTACTTTTGAACTATGTTTTCAATACTTGGGGTGAGAAACGTGCAAATTATTTTATGTGGACTATTATCGCTTTTATATTCTTTCTAAACTTGCTATGCGTATAGACTAGGATGTATTGTCAGCTTTAGTCACATTTTATGTGTACTATTCAAGATTGGCTTATTTGTTATTGTCAGCTTTAGTCACACGGTTCGTGTGTACTATTCAAGGTTGGCTTATTTAGATACTGTAGTGTGCACCTATAGGTTATTGATACTTTGGAGGTTATCCGAGTATTTATTGGTATTGCGGGGGTTACCCGAATATCTATGTTGGAACGGAGGGTATCCGTGTGTTAGGATTGGAGCGGAGGGTATCCGCAGGCTTTTAGTGAATCCTTAGTCTAGCTAGCAAGCGTTTTGCGTATATGTCCACTATATTGTTAGATGAATTTAAACCTATGATCTCACCAGCGAAAGCTGACTTTTAGCACGTTTTCTCAGGTAATTAAGTGATGATACGGATGCTTGGAATGGAAGGCTTGGCTAAGGCTCATGGTTCATGGATCTATTTTTCTAAACTTTGATAATTAATTTTGGACCTACTGTTATGTTATTTTGGGCCTGACTCTGAATGATGTTGGGATAAATGTAAACGTTAAAACCCCGTTTTGGTTGCGTTTTTATTATGTTTACTTTATCTCGTTCTATATTGTCTTGTGTTGGATACCAATCCCCGTAGCACCCCGAAAGCTTGTTGAGTCTTCCGTTGTATCAAATTTTGGGGGTGTTACATAAATACAATCATAAACTAGATTCATAGACTACTCCCTATACGATAACAAAAATTCTCCATTCCCCTTTATCCATTCGATCGAACTTAGGGTTTTGCTAAACCCTAAGTCGAATTCTAGTTAACTTTACCCATGTTACTACTCTCCTAACTTGCATATGTTTGTGGCCTAAATTTTACCTGTGCACTATCGGTGAATACCTGACGCAACCAAGTGGTGATTCTTGCCATAAACCCTTTGGATAGATCGAATAAGGAAGCCTCAAGAAGAAGAAGGTGATTCTGTGCATGCAGCTGATTGCAGACAAGAGTTGGGGCTTACGTTTTGTAAAAACAATTAATTTTATAAACACCATTATTATGTGTTAGATTTAGGTTATATCAATGACTAAGAGATATGTTATCATGGGTTTTGGTATGTATAGCCTTTATGTGTTTATTTTCTATTAGGCATGTTTTATAGGCATACGGGTGACCACCAATACCTTACAGTGGTATCAAGGCCACCCTAATCATATATAACATAGCTAGGGTTCATAGTAATTTCTTCTATTATCATAAAGTTTGAATCTTTAATTTTTGGTTATGTTAGTTGTGTTGATTTATGCTTTTCAGGGTTTTTGCTTTTTGTTGACAACTAGGGTTTAATCACTTTTGATCTAATTAGGGTTCGTTTTATTGGATTATATATGGTTGATCCATCAAAGTTTTATAAACCATAAAGTTGTCGACTTTATGAGAATCTAAGGGTATCCGAGATCAAACATGAAAACCATAATTCATGTTGTCATGTAAATCATGAAAATTAGGTTTACCTAGATTGTTTTCTTGTTTGCAAGCAGTTTTGTTTTCCATGTATGATTTATAGTTTTAAATATTTTTAATAAGGTGCAAAATTCGCTAAAAATATTTTTGGAAATCATAGGTTACCAAATTAAATCATATGGTAAGTAAGATAGCATAAGGAACAAGAAATACAGATTAGGGTTTACCCAAACCCTAGGTAGATTGAATTATTGATCCTAGCTAGAAGGTATCATAAATTTCGACTGGCACGATTCTTGGTGATCAAGCAGTTTGTTTCCATAAACTGATGAAAGATCAATTTTATCTGTGATTTTTGAATATATAAACTAGAGTTTTAAAATATTTAAAACATAACTGGGAAATTTAGGAAATAAAATTTTTATTAGAAAGTCCATCAATAGAAATTTCCAAATATACATATGGTAAAGTGGGGTTTCTTGTTATCTAAGTAAGAAACTTTTAAAATTTCATGTTTCATGAAACCCTAATTGGGGTTTATTTTAAAAGTAAAATTTTCCAAATTTACAATGAGAAGCAATAGGTTAAAAACTGTCATTCGTAGAGAATCACAACTTGCATTAGCATGCAACAATGAGGGTGAAACTCGCGGTTTGCATGTACTATTAGGATGGACTGCACATCAGTGTATGTGCGCAGGGATGGAACCAGGATGGGTCCCGGGACACCAATGAAATTTTGCGGCGTAGTGTTATTTTTTTTGTAAAAAACCTTGATTTTTCGTAAATGCACCTTGTCCCAAAAAGCTGTGTTACTCATTTTGTATAATTTTTTGTAAATGCACCTGGTCAAATTGTGTCCTGGTTCCGTCCCTGTATGTGCGTGTGTAGTATGTCCTAGCAAATCATAGCTTAAGTTATATTTAAATAGTTTTTTTTTTTTTTTTTTTTTTATTATTATTTAAAATCATGAATGACACGAGCTTGAGCCATATATCAAAATATAAACTTCATGGATGTGATGTAGCTATTTTTAATGTTTATATTTAACTATTTTGGGTTTATAATTAAGGGATCGGCATGCGCGCCATTGGTATTCTCTTATATTTTAACTTCTTAAAGTAGAGTAGCTTTTAAATTAAATGTAAACTAAGACATACGTGACACAAGAAAGCTCAGACAAGATAGAAGAAGCTATTGAGTACGAGGAGAGAGGAGATTCAATGAGAGGAACGAAGATCTACCATGAGCAAGAAGAATCACGAGCGATGCTGAGAGGACAGAGAGTCCAAAGAAGCCGTCTTGCCTTGTGTTATGTTTTAACTTTTTTTGTGAATTGCGTTCTCCTTATAGATTCTAACTTGGAATATTATCGTGTAGATTTTAGTTCAAGCTAATGGGTTATGACTTATGACAACATCCGGTTATCAAATGTAACGTATAAAAAAAGTACCTAAAAATAAAATAAAAAAATACGTTACATCTACTAACGTCCCCATAACGTCACCGGAAAAAAAGAAAACCACAAAATGTCGTTAATCCAACGACCTTTACCCGATTCCTACGATTGCATGCTACCAGGACCACCCTCTCGCAACAATGGTGGATCGGCTGACCTCATATCCACGGGCCTCCTCGCTTACGCAGCAGGCAGCACTGTCCCTATTCTCGATACACGTTCCATGCAGCTCGTCACCGTTTTCCCTATACCACCTCCAGCCACCACCTCAACCACGTTAACAACATCCTCACTCTCTCCTTACGTCACATGCGTAAGATGGTGTCCCACCATGCTTCGTCTAGACCTTCTTTCGCATGATCCCACGTCGTCCAACTCGAGCATTCTCCTTGCTGCTGGTGATCGTCAAGGACGTATATGTCTCCTTGACTTACGTGCTAAATCATCGCCTCCCATGTTTTTAGAAACAGATCAAATAATGAAATTTGGTGTACAAGATTTGTGTTGGATACAGGCTAGATCCGAGTCGTGGATAATAGCGGCTTTAATGGGGCAGTCGTTATTATGTTTGTTTAATATAAACACTGGATGTTGTTTTTATAGATATGATGTTGCACCAGAGATATTTTCGTGTATTAAGCGTGACCCTTTTGATTCTCGACATTTTTGTGTTGTGGGCATGAAGGGTTTTCTTTTGTCTGTTAAAGTGCATGGTGACTCATATGAAAGTGATGTTGTTTTGGAAGAGTTTAGTATTGGGACGGATGTTTCGGAATTGAGTAAGTTGGAAAAAGAAGTGTGTGTTGGTAGTATAGTTAGTAATACTCCTGCGGATGCGTTGTTTCCTACTTATGTTGTAAGGTTGGCATTTTCGCCTCATTGGAGGCATATACTGTATGTTACTTTTCCTAGGGAGTTAGTTGTGTTTGATTTACAGTATGAAATGGCTTTGTCGCGTGCTAAGTTGCCGAGAAGGTGTGGGAAGTTTCTAGATGTGTTGCCTGACCCGAGCATGGTGTTGGTGTATTGTGCTCATTTTGATGGCAAGATTACTGCTTGGAGGCGAAATAAGTAAGTAATGTTGTCTCTATTTTTTATTTTTTTGTGTACATAAATTCATTTTTTAAGGCTAGTGGTTCATTATTGCAGTGTGGTTTAGGATTTTAGGTAGGCCGCTGCAAGAGTGCTATTGCAGCCATTAACATCTCAATGTGCAATGATTTGTTTATATGTTGGTAGTTAAGGGAATTAAAAAACCTTCTGATGCAGACTTGCATAGACACATAGTCACATATATCTAGGGTTGGTTTGAGTCAGCTTGCAGTAAGGCTAAAGACAATAGCTCATTTATCTTGGGGTTGTATTGCTCCTGCTGTGGCTCGTTTATATAGGCTCGATTTATGCTCTTTACATCTTAAAGAAACAAAACGGGCATACCCAACTCAGAGGGAGTAGTCAAGACATACCTTGACTTACATGGTCTAAACCAAAAAACATAATGTATCCAAATAAGGTTCTTACATTCGGTACAAAACAAGAATATCATTGATATGAACCAATGTCGCCACAAACACCTGACCTCAATGGTAAAGCCAATTACGATTGTTTTTTCCTTAAACATCATGAAAGAACGTACCCAACTCAGACGGTATATCACTTATTCACACCAGTAGTCAAGACATGCCTTGACTTACATGGTCTAAACCAAGAAACATAATGTATCCAAATAAGGTTCTTACATTCGGTACAAAATAAGAATATCACTAATATGAACCTATGTCGCTACAAACACCTGACCTCAATGGTAAAGCCAATTATAATTCCCCCCCCCCCCCCCCCCCCCCCCCTTCTAAACATCATGAATGAACGTACGAACATCATCATATATACGCCATCTGGCCACTTTATATAGGAATATGCAGCAAGAGTAAGCCGGCAAGTAATACCAAACACCATTGTTTTCAAATATAGGTTGCAGGAACTGAATTTCCACTTTGTTTCCCTTATTTATATCGCTCAAACCACATTTTTAGTATTTCTATGTAAGCTCTTTCTCTTCCCATCTTTTGTACAACAAAGAAATTCTTATGTGCCAACAAATTAACTGCTCTATGCAAGGAAAATAATTTCAAGCTAATTAAAGCATTACTATAATTGATCTTTTGGTTTATATGATGCGATTTCAATGACCTCTGCTTAGTTTCCAATATGGTGGTAGAAATCATGCTGATGGTCTACTGGACTCATTTGAAGTTAAAGAAGTTTTAAGCATCCTGAATATGCCATATAAATTATCTCGGCATGTATGAACATTCGTGTCTTATGTTACTTTCAGAAACAATAAGCTACTTCAATTCTGCTTCTTGTAAACTAGAGTTTTTAATTTGCTTCTGAAAATTGTGTGTAGCTTATAAATACTACAATAATTTGCACACTGACATCTATTAAAATGATATCATATACATATACGTGCATATATTAATGTTCTTATGAGTTCAAGGGGGATCTACTCATTTTCATATCACCGCAGAGGAGAACAGGTGAATGAGATGTGTCTGATGGATGAACTTGTGCCCTCAATAGGCGCATCTGGCACTTCTCCCTCACTTCTTGCAGTTGTTATCTCTCAAGCAGATTCTACACTCCAAAATGTTGCCAAACACTTTGCTGAGGCACAAGACATGACATCATCTTCTGGCAATGAATTTGATATGGATTTTGATAATCCTTTTGATTTTCGTGATGAACCACATATCATTTCCAAAACACATTTGCTATCCATCACTGATGATGGAAAGATATGGAATTGGCGTATGACTTCTGAAGGTCCCACTGTTAATCTAAAAGATATTCAAGAACCAAAATCCAATGCACGGGTCCTGGCTTCCTATGATTCCATGAAGGATCGGGCTAAACAGCTTTATCCATCACCCTCTACTGTGAACCCAGACAAGCTAACACTTAAGGTTCAAGAGCTGGTTTATACTTGTTTAATGGCTATTTAATTTGGTTATTCATGACTTTTATTGATCAAAATCTTAATGCAGATCAGCCTAGTGGGCCAGCTTCATCTACTTTCTTCAACGGTGACTATGTTGGCTGTACCATCGCCTTCTTTGACAGCTACTTTAGCAAGTGAGTAGCATGTTTTGTAGTTTTTTTATTTCTATAATTACTTGATGTTAAGTATTACGTTCGTCAGTCAATGAGTGAAATAATTATTATATGTGAAGGTGGAGGTAATACTCCTGCTGCGGCTGTTCCACTGGTTGCTCTAGGAACTCAAAATGGTACAATTGACATTATAGATGTCTCTGCAAATGCTGTAGCTGCAAGTTTTTCTGTCCACAATAGTCTTGTAAGAGGGTTAAGGTGGCTTGGAAATACTAGACTTGTTTCATTTTCATACACTCAGGTATTCAACATCACTGAAATGAGACATCTCATCTTTCATAACATTTAATTTCTGATACAGATTGTTTTTTATTTACAGGTAAATGAGAAGCCTGGAGGCTTTGTTAACAAGCTTATTGTTACATGCCTTAGAAGCGGTTATAATCGAACATTTAGGATTCTACAAAAACCTGAGCGCGCACCAATTAGAGCTCTGCGCGTCTCATCTTCTGGAAGGTTGTACAAAACCAATGTTGGTTTCCTACTAACTTATAATCGGAAGTGGTTTAATATGCCATCTTGAAGGAAACTTCTTTTTATACAGATCCTTGATGTACTTTGTAGGTATCTTTTGATCTTGTTTCGTGATGCGCCCGTGGAAGTTTGGGCAATGACAAAAACTCCAATTATGGTAAATTTGACTGATGATATTCCTATTTGATCAATTAGCGATGTTTTCTGACTGTTTGCTTCATCCGTCATTCTTTAAACTTCAGAACTCTATATGTAAATAATCGTTTTTGTTAGAGTATTATTGACGATTTTGCTCTTAATGAACTGTCATGAAAGTGCCTGCTGTGTTATTTCCATTAGCTTCTTGGCAATAAAGTTGGGCCTAGACCTCTGAACTTAATATCTATATCGTTTCTCTTAGAAAATTTAATCACAGCTTTTTGCGGGATAATCTTCACATTCTACTGGAAGACAACCAGGAGCAAATTGCTAAGTTTTTCTATGGCTTAAAGTCTTAAACTGCAACACTATTTGGATCATTAGCTCATGTATATGTATGTCATACGTGTATATAATAGGAGTAAATGAACTTCACAATCATCAGACTCTTATAACCAATGGTATACTTTACTGTAAAACCATCCATAACTTTCAAACGAAAAGAAAACATTACAAAGTTACAGAATACCCTTTGAAAGTTTTTAAAACCAATGGTATACTTTACTGTATCTCTAATGTAGTAGTATATTCTTTTTGCAGCTTAGGTCGTTAGCTCTTCCATTCACAGTTTTGGAGTGGACCCTTCCTACTGTTCCAAGACTGGGCCATGGTGCAGCATCTAAGCAATCTGTTGCCCAAGATCACACTTCTGCGGCATCTGATCCAGCCTCTACTGACTCTAGTTAGTTTCTTTTCTGATAAAGTTTACTTGGTTGATTTTGCTTTTAACCTCTTACTTTATAATCCCTTATGGCACAAGTAACTTGCAGATGGTGATCAAGAATTCACAGAGAGTTTTGCATTTGCATTAGTAAATGGTGCACTTGGGGTGTTTGAAGTTCATGGACGAAGGATCCGAGATTTCAGGTACATACGCTCATTATAAAAAAGGTTTTTCTGTATTTTTTTTTATATAAGACATCAATTTGTGTTCACATTGGTCCCATTTCAGTCAGTGCATTTTATTGGAATTCTCGGGTCATTAAAAGATGACTTTGTTTCCCATTTGGGTGAATTCGCAACTGGTAGTCTTAGCGTTTTTATTAACATTATACATGAATGTAGCGTTTCTATTAACATTATACATATATGGAGTATTTTACTTTATGAATAAAAAACACTCATTTTTGTAAGTCAGTTTTTGAGCGACTTTTGGTTACAGCATGAAATAAACGGGACACTAAATGTCTTTTATGGATCAAATGTACAATACAAAAGCCTGATGAGTAAAACAAAAACAAAGTTGTACATTATAATTTTTATGCAGACACAAAGAAAAAAATGTATAATGTTTACTGTGTTAGGAACTTGTATGGTATAAGTAATTACGTTCATGGTAATATTTACTATTATCCATGACACTAAATCTTCTTTTTTTATAGATCAGATGTACAACACAAAAGTGTGACGACTAAAACTAGAATAAAAAAGTGCATTGATCGAGAATATATGTAAAGCACAAACCTTATTATATATAAAATGTTTAATGTGTTAAGAACTTTGTATCGTATAAATAATCTAGTTCTTGATAAGTATTTACTATTGTGCAGACCTAAATGGCCTGATGCATCATTTATTTCTGCTGAAAGACTGATAACAGCTATGGCTTATCGTACGCCTCATGTGGTCAGTTTCTTTTCTTATACTGCTTGATTTGGAATCTTTGTGCTGTGCTCAATAGATTGTTTCTCAGGTTATGGGGGACCGGTTGGGGAATGTTAGGTGGTGGGATGTGATAAGTGGACAATCTTCATCGTTTAACACTCACAGGGAAGGAATAAGAAGAATCAGGTTCTCGCCTGTTGTTCCTGGAGATCGTAGCCTTGGACGTATTGCTGTCTTGTTTAATGACAATACATTTTCTGTGTTTGATCTTGTAAGTGGAATTAGTAGTCTAAGTTGCTTTTTATCTCATTTGGTGTTTATCAGCTATGTTGCAACACATTTTTGCTTCAAGTAAGCTGGTAACAAAAAGTAAAAAGTCATTTTTAGGTACATAATTAAGCTTTCAAAATTATAATATGAAAATAATAACATAAAATTCTTACATTGCAATATCTGTTACAAAGAAATTATTTTCATTTTCGGACAATTATGCAACAATTTTTGCAAATAATATTTGTATAAGCATATTGAAGTTTCCTACTCGTTTCTGACTTACATGGGAAGCAATGGAATAGGATCATTGAACTTTAGTATTATCGTTTTCAGGATTCAGCGGATCCATTAGCCAATTCTCTATTGCAGACTCAGTATCCAGGAACCCTAGTGCTGGAACTTGATTGGTTACCTGTACGAACTGATAAGAACGATCCATTGGTATTGTGTATCGCTGGAGCTGATAGTAGCTTTCGTCTTATTCAGGTTAACATGTATGCATCAAATTTCAGTGAGCTTGCGGAATAACTTGCTTTAATATTCTGTCACAATGCTCTATTTTTTATGTTTCTTATAAAATGGCATTAAAAAACTGAGTTAACAACCAGCTATTATATATGTTCAGTAACATTTACAATTTTCATGTTCAGTGATACAAAAGTTGGTTATGGAGGCACGCCTCAATGTGTAAAGGAGCGATTTCGGCCAATGCCTTTATGTTCTCCCGTGTTGCTTCCTTCAGCACATGCCTTGGTAAGATTAACGTTATCCTTTAAGTTCAGAGTTGACATGTAATTTGTTTTAAATAAATTAAGGTAAATAATTCACAATCGTTTCAGGTTAAATGGACAAACAGTATTAGATGTTGAATAGGATTAGCATTAATCCTAGACATTTTAATAATTAGATCACATATCTGTGTTTTGCTTGTTAACAAATCATCACTCTTTGAACAACAGGCATTCCGACTGATCTTGCAATATGGGGTAAAACCTTCATGGTTTAACACAAGTAATGCGATTCCGGATAAACCGAATTCCCAAATTTCAAGAAACTTATCAGGTGTCAAAGATCTTCGTAATTATTTAATTGATGCCTCACCTGTTGGTGACTCGGTTGTGCCTGAGTTGCTTCTTAAAGCATTAGAGACTTATCGCAAAGAAGGTAATATTTGTAGTGTAATTTATGGCTTTGTTCTAGTGTATATTTTGTAGTGTAATTATTGGCTTTGTTCTAGTGTATATTGTCGATAAAAGTCCATTAACTTCCTTTTATATTATCTCTTTTGTGTTTTCTTGGATCAGGTTGTTTACTTGATGATGAGAGGGTGCGACAATATGCTACCGTAATCAATAAAGGTTGTGCTGCAAGGTTTTCTTTTGCAGCTGCAGTATTTGGTGAAACTTTAGAGGCTTGCTTTTGGTTGCAATTGCCTCTTGCACTAAAGCACTTGTTCAACATGTTGGCTAACAAGCCTTTGCCAAAACCACCTTTGAAATTGCCATCTATATTAGCCGAGGATAAACCTTTACTAACTAGGACTTTAAGCAAGGGGAGGTCAGTTGCAGGGTCAACAAATTTAGTGGTGATTTTTTGGTTCTTTACATGTTTTGGTGACAAATGTGTTTACCGTTTCAGTTTATTATCACATTTGCTACATCGTATAAATATCGGTGTGTCTGTTGTCAGAATGATGGTCAATTTAAGATGATGGCTTTTGAGCAAGAAGAGCTGTGGGAAAATGCTAATGAACGTATTACGTGGCATGAAAGATTAGAGGGTGAACAGGCTATCCAGAACATCGTACATGAGTGAGTTTGTCTCTTATGTGCTTTCAAGTGGTATTTTCAGCATGTAGTTACTTGTCCAGTTTGAAAAAATCTTAGTAAAGAAAGACACGTGCTTAACCATATACGATAATCAGGCTTGTGACGGTTGGTAACTTGGATGCTGCTGTCAATTTATTGCTTTCTACTCCCCCAGAGAGCTCATTTTTCTATCCAAATGCTTTACGTGCTGTTGCTCTTTCATCTGCAGTGTCAAGATCTTTAAATGAGTTGGCAGTAAAGGTCGGAAAAGGATTTTCGATTTAATTTGCACTTTGTAACATGAGATTGTGTCCTTTTTAGCCCAATTTTAATAAGGTGACTTTTTGTGTACTTTTTAGGTGGTTGCAGCAAATATGGTAAGAACTGACAGGTCGTTGTCTGGCACACATTTGCTCTGTGCTGTCGGGAGATATCAAGAAGCTTGTTCACAGGTGCTGTTTTGTTACTCGCAGAAATTATTTACCTGTTTAACCATTGTACTTGAGTGGAAAATACAAAAAATAATAATAATACTAAAAATTTAAATACTCATTGATTTTGGACAAATGGGTACGTCTGACATTATATACGGTAATTTCAGCGTACCTACCTATGAATGGGTCGATTCAGAGTTTTTGTCTCTCTAATGGATCAAATGGCTAAAACTAAAAAAGAAAACTTAGAAGTAAACAGTCACACCGGTCGAGTGGGTCAAAAATTAGCCAAATTGTCTGTTTGATACATAAAACCCCCCTAAATCATTTTCTTCAATACATTTAGGTCATTATTAAATTATATAATTTTCTTAATCGGAAATGACATGCTAAATCTTTTTCAACCAATCTGATGAGGCCGTAGTACCATACCAGAAATCCACCCATTGTAACCTGTTACCTTGGCACCCAACCCATCCATTTTGGATTTGCTAACTCGATTTGACACTCATTGTCCAAAACTGTGTATATCTTGCAAAGTGCAATTTTATCTCTTTTTGCATTTTCACAAGTTTGACTAAAACTCAAATATTTTGTAACCAGATTATTTAGTTTCCATGCTTTTGTGTAGATCTTTTGAACTTTATAATCTGGATAAGATTATAAATGCATTAGTCTAATAAAAGAGAGTACATGGTTGGTTTTCTTAGACCGTGTAAGGATGTGCTGCAGAAGTTTATAATTTTTTTAATAGTTTTTTATGATGTATAGCTACCGTAAGGAATATTCACATTCTGATAAATGTCTAAAACATGATAGTTAGATTAGACAAATACCGTTCATTCTGATTGGCTAAGTTATATGCGCATATTTTAGCTGCAAGATGCAGGGTGTTGGACAGATGCTGCAACCTTGGCAGCAACACATTTGAAAGGAACCGACTATGCAAGGTTCACATCTTCTTTTTGCTACATCATCTATTTGTGAAACATTTGCTTTCTTGTTTCTCCTTATAATTGTTCGTCAGAAATAGAGCATAATTTACCGGTTTATCTTCTATTTTGTTGTGGTTGAATCTGTAGATTATTGCTTTGATTTGTACATCCGCATCCCCTTTCTAAAAGATAAGATATAGAAGAAAAATAGCACATTAGTTAGAAATAGACGATAGTGCTAGAATTATTGATATTTGTGTTTGTGAAGCCTTTTGGAACCGTGAGCTGTGCTAGTGTGCTGATTTAAATCTTTCTTATTAACCCAAGAGGAAGTGTTTGTGACTTTGTTTAAGGAAACATTCTAATTAGTCATATGTAACACCTTCATGCAACTATAAATATTTTTGGTCTCTGTAATGTATATTTGACAACAATAGTGTTCCCATCATTTATTTGTTAAGTAGTCTTACTTTCTGGCCAAAAACTATGATTTGCCATCGCATTCACCCTTAATTAATCATTTTTATAATACATTTTCATGAATATCATCGAAACGCTAACCTTCTTTACCAGGAAGTATGACGTATGGTATAAATATGATACAGTTTGCCACGTGGTAATTCATATATTTATTGTTTCTTTTAGGTAGATCAACTCGGTTTATTGTTATATTTTACAGGGTAATGCACAGATGGGCAGGACATGTCTTGAATGCTGAACATAACATCTGGAGGTACCTTCACTTGTACCCATTTAACCCGTTAGAGATGAAACATAACTCGACCCATTTATAAGTACTTGGGTCAAACTTTGCATGTGTTATAATCCTAATGCCGACTTGGAGCTTACTGACTGAAAATGCAGGGCCTTGATAATGTACGTAGCAGCTGGTTCATTACAAGATGCATTATCAGTACTGCGTGAGGCGCAACAATCAGATACAGCTGCCATGTTCATCATTGCCTGTCGGGAAGTTCATGCTGAATTTATAGACAACTTAGATCCTAATGATGAGTCGTCAGCTACCATTAAGGAAAAGTTGCAGAATTTGCGTGGATTAAACCCTCAAAGTGAAGACGTTATAGCTGTTGGTGAATTATACAGTAAGTACCAACAGCAACTAGTCCATCTATGCATGGAGTCACCACCAAATTCTGAATGAATTAACTTTCTTACATACCGAAACTAAGGTAGTACAACGAAAACTATATATGCAAACTCACTTTGATATATCTCATTGAAGAGATGTATTTCAAAGTTTGTAACAATAAAAAATAGTGTCTATGATTTAACAGTTCTTTGCAGTAGGTTACATGAAAATCACCACAGTGATGTTTTCAGGTAAACGTAAAGTCAAACTTGTTTCTTTGTTCACTGGAGCGAATTGCTTATCTACTCATAACTCAAATGTTCTTTTGGTTGCATCGTTATATAGGTTAACATGCAATGAACTACTTTTATCCGACCATCGTTATATAGGCTAACATGCAACGAACTATACTTTTTATCGCAGTTACTGAATCTGACTGATGAAATTATAATGGTTCGACGACCTTGAACTTGAATTTGAACCAAAATGATGACTAGTAGAAAGTCGCTTGATATTGGTTCGAATCCAATTCGTGAGATGGCCATCTTGGTCATATAGATGTCTTGCTTCTCTCATAGGTTCAGTCCTATAAGTATCCCTTAGTCTGAGCAGCTTGTTCCTTCTGAACCTATAACAACTTTGACAATTCAAAATATTAATCATTTTTTTGTTTTAGTTCAAGATTTTTTTTTTTTTTTTTTTTATTTATTTTTTTTTTTTTTGAAAGGCAGCAAGAAATATATTAACAACAACGATCCAAACTAGTACTTCAAAATGGCATCCCAACTCCTCAATCAAGACAATTGAGGAAGCAAAGACCCAAAGTTACAGCCACCAAACAGCCCTGTATCTGGCAATACACACTAATACACACTGACAATAACAAACTTATAACCATGCGACAAGCCACATTATCATGAACCCATGATCCAAAATACTAAAGCAATACACATAATGAACCATATCCCTCCAAATTATGTCATCATTCGACACAATATAAAAGGCATGGCCCACTATATATACACATAGTCACTCCCTATAACTAAATATATTACATTTAGAGAGACTTTGACCACACATATTGCAAACTTGCAGACTGACACCACAACAACACAAAGAAATTTAGAATTTGCAAGCCTTGATCAAGTCCAAACACCACTCTATCCATGATAAAATAGATTCCTTTGCTCTATTAGAGGTCCAATGAAATGAGAGAACTTGTACTTCATCACAAATTGTCGACATATTGAAGGCTTTATTTTCAAAAACTCTCTTATTTCTAGCATTCCAAATCATATATAACATCACCCAACAAACCGCTTGCCAAACCGTTCTTTGTTTTTTATGAAAATTTGGCAAGCCTTTATGTTCAACAATATCTTGAAGCGACCCAATATTAAAAGTACCCATATTCCACCACTTAAAGAGTTTACCCCAAGAATCTCTTACCCGAGAGCACCCTAAGAAGCAATGATCCACCGTTTTAATATCATTTCCACAATGTGGACAAAGAGTTGAGTTAAGATCGATACCAAGATGTTCGAGCTATGTGTAAACCGGTAATCTTCTGTTTTGTAGACGCCAAATAAAAATACAAACTTTTCTTGGGATGATCTTGTACCATTTTGTCTCTTGAGCCCCATCTGTTGGATTTAGGATCATGTTATCTACCATTTCCCTAAGTCTTTTAACTGTGAAAGCACCATTGTCGTCATGTATCTATCTCCATGAATCTTCTTGCGTCACATTTGGAACAAAAAAATTAGTTAGAACCGTCAATTCCTCAAAATCTCCTAACCCTCTACCTCTTATGTGACAACTGGCAAAATAGGGAGCCGTTTTTAAAACCCGCATTACATTAAAAATTATAAATTTTGGAATTTTTGCAAAGTTTATTGGACGAGATGTTTTATGAACGTTGGAATGTATTTTTGATCGTACGTTAATTATGAGGATTTATTATTTATTTATTGTTTGGTTTGAGTCGTTCGTGATGATTTATTTTAAGATTGTTACTTTGGCACTACATTGACTCCGGCACTAGGTTAACCTAACAATTTTAATTATATTTTTAATATTGGTTCCGATATTATTATTTTTGGAACGAGTTCGGTTTGAGAAAGTTGTTTGGTTATTTAAGGTTTCGGGTTTGGCCGTGTATTTACACCGGGCTACTTAACCCACCACCACACCTCACTATTATTATTTTTATTATAAAAAGGGTTTGTTTTTTTTTATAAGAGTAAATTACATGAAATCGTCCCTGTGAAAGCAACACAACCGCAACACCCTCATCACCAGTATTCACTCTCTCTCTCTTCTCACAATATCAACCATCACCGCACCCTAATCACCCAAATCGCACCACCACCGCCACCCTCTCATCAAATCTAACACCACCACCTTAACCATCTTCTTCCGATCTATCTTTTGGTGCAAACCACGCGCGATTTGGACCACTCTAACACCTTTCTCGAATTAAAATCACCACGTTATCACCACAAAATCGTTATTTCTTGTCTTGGTTTTTGAAGATCCGTTCGAGTTGTCTTGGGAATCGAAGGTAGATCGAGCTTGGCTCGTGTTTTGGTTCTAACCGTGACCTAGGGTCACGGGTTTGGTTCTTTTCGGGTTTTTCTTGGATAATAACGCAAGGTTTTAATGGGTTTTGAATGAAATGGATTAAAGAAAAAGTTTGGTATCCGGGTTTATGATTATTCTTGATGGGTCGAGGTTCAACCAAGAGCATTGGCTCTCGGCTTGGGTCTTGGATGTGCTATCTTTGGCCATTTGATGATTATCGGATTATTGGTGCTTGTTTGTGATGCTTGGGTCGACCTTGTGGTCGTTTGGTTTTCGGCCGACACCCCCAAGGGGGGGCTGTTTGGGTCGAGTGGCTCGATAGAGCTAGCCGAGACCAAATGGTCTCGGGTGGGACTCCCGTATCTTGTTTCGGGTGTATATTGACCCGGGTTGACTTGGTAACTCAACCCGTAATTTGTTTTGTTTTCGGTTATATTGTTACTTGTCGGATTATTTTTTTTGTTGTTGTCGTGGTTGTGATTTTTGACCATGGATACTTATTGGATTTATTATTTTGGACTTGAGTGGCATATTTGGGTTACGAGATTTATTGGAGATGTGTTGTCGAGTGTAGATACTTGGGGACCGATTGTGAGACGGTCATTAGATGACGGATATAGGTTAGTTGGGTGCCGTAGTCGGACCCTCTTGTTGTAGCACGTGGTTATGGGATTGATTTGGACGGAGATGATATATTTATTTTGACTTGGTTCTTATATTGGACTTGGACTATGAGCCGAGAGTCATGACTCGGACATGTGACCAAATTCTATGACTCGATAAATATTTAAAAGTTAAATATTATAAATAATACTCGTAATAATATTATTGAGAATATAATCGTTTATATACGTATATAGACGTGATAAACGTGTGTGTGTGTATATATATATATATATATATATATATATATATATATATATATATATATATATATATATATATATATATATATATATATATATATATATATATATGCGTATATTAATAATAAAACGATCACGAGTAAACGTTATAATAATATAACGATAGTTATTATACTATGCAAATAGTGTAATAAATGTCGGACTATTGTTATAAATAATAACTACAAATAACGGCGAAATAATAAGTCGGGTAAATAATAATTAAAAACGTGATTTTTATAAATTTAGAAACTTATCGAGTTATACGAGTTGTGGTTATTTAAAGTCCAAGTGGGCTTTATATTGTGACTTTTGTGTTGTCACGGATATATGACGATTAATATAAACATTTTCTATAGCAAGTGACTTATTTAATCGACGGATTAGATCGAGTTAGTTGTTTTGAAACACTTACACCTACCCTACGCCGTTGTCACAGACTATGGCCTCCCGTACGCCCGATGTTGTTGAGGATATTCTTACTGCACCGGTATTTCCAGCACAGTTCACCATGGCTCCTGATGATCCTTACCAGGTTGCCATGCATTCAACTACTGTGACACCGACAGGTTCTACTTCAGCACCACCTGCTGCATCTACGCAGGGACCCTCATCTTCTCTAGGGCTCCCTGGTACATCGAGGCAGCTTACACTTCATCAGGCTTTGGCTCGTGTGGCTCCACGTTTTGCCCACCGAGCTACGGCACGTATGTCGGTACGCCCTACTTCACCACCTTTACAGATAGATGCTCACTCTCTTCTGTCAGAGGCGTCACCTGCATCATTGCGTCGTCGTCCTAGATCACCTACCCCTTCACCACATGGTTCACCTGTTAGGAGACGACGATTGATGATGTACTCTTCCGATGAGGAGGAGGAGGAGTACGAGGGTGAGGATGAGGCTGATGACCCTCAGGAGGCTGAGCAGGGTGATGATGATGACCCTGAGGAGGAGGATGACCCTCAGGAGGAGGAGATGCCTGATGATGATGATCTGTTAGTGCCGCCAGCTCAGGCTGAGGAGCCTGATTCACCTATACATCCGATTGAGCCTGTTTCACCTGATCATCCATTTATGTTTGATTCACCACCTGGTAGTCCCGTGGAGTCGGATGCACCTTCTGAGGTTTCTGCTGAGCATGCACATTTAGGTGAGACTGGTAGGATGTGGACTCAGATTACTGCACAGGGCGAGAGGATCTCGCGATTATTTGATCGACTTGAGAGGGTTATTGGAGAGTTTATAGCAGATTTGAGAGTTGATATGATTGTAGTTGAGGGCAGGTCGACTGAGATGAGGAGAGTTTTGATGGAGGTTCACGAGCAGATTGAGAGTTTACAGCGAGGTTTTATTACAGCTCGAGAGGCCGACCGCAAGTTATGGCAAAGGAATGCCAAGCTGGAGAAGGAGGTGGCTGACCTCAAGAGAGACAGCAACACACATAGTGTGGAGTTAGGATCATTATGGAGAGATCTTGATGGCTTGAGGCAGGAATTGAGGAGCCTCCGCCAGCAGCGTGGCTAGATGTTTGAGCTATGTTATCTTGTTGCTTTCCTAACCGAGGAGTGTTCAGTTGGAAAAGCTAGTTATCCTATTTTTGATGTATTTTCAGTTGATTACCCGTCTTGTTGGAACGATTATTATCTTTTGTGTTATCGGTAGTTGGAGCGATGTTGGATCTTTATTGTATGGTTGATGGTTATTATTATATGGTATTATGTAGTTTTTGGATATTATGGAAATTGAGTTCCTATTCGCCTTATTAATGTCTTGTGGTGTACTGTTGATATTCTTTCCATGACTTGGCTTCGTTGATTTAATTCTTGTTGAGCATATGATAAGTTCTATCGGAGACTCACGAACTTGTATGATATTTCAGATCAATGGCCCCACGACGAAACCCTGTTAGAGCTACCAGAACTGGTCCTGCAACGACTACCCCTGGTCGTCGAGGACGTCGTCCTACTCGAAATGTTGAGACCCCTACTCCTGATAACCTGGACACTACTAACCGCAACAACAGGAATCAAAATGTTGATGTTCAGGGAGACAATGATCATGTTCCACTTAATGTACCTACTGTGGATCAAGCAATGATCAATCAACTTGTGGAGCAAAGAGTTGCTGAGCTACTAGCTGAGTCAAATCATTCCAACAATTCTACTGGAACATTTCCACCTGTTCGTGCTAATGGATGTAACTACAAGGAGTTTAAGATCTGTGGACCCGTTGAGTTTGGTGGAACTGAAGGAGTGGTCTACTTGGTCAGGTGGATAGAAAAGACTGAGTCAGTGTTTAATGTCAGTGGTTGTGCGGAGAATACGAAGGTAAAGTTTGCTTCTTTTACTTTCAAGGATGAAGCTTTAACTTGGTGGAACAATTACCGAAATTCGGTTGGGAGTGATGTGGCTTATGCTATGACTTGGGAGCAATTTAAGTCTTTGTTGATTCAGACTTACTGCCCAAGGAATGAGATTAAGAAGCTGGAGATTGAGTTCTGGAACCATAAGGTAAAAGGTACCGATATGGCAACTTACAATCGCCGTTACCGAGAGTTAGCCTTACTTTGTCCCGATATGGTTAGGACTGAGACTCAAAGGATTGAGAGGTATACCGATGGGTTGCCGGTAGCTACAAGGAACGATGTGATTTCTGCTAAGCCTGCAAACATTCATGAGGCTATCACTATTGCTCAACAATTGATGGACTCGTTGGCATTGGAAGAAGCTGAGAAAGACAAGAATGGAAAGAGGAAGAGGGATGATCACTCTAAGGGTAATGATCGTCGAAATAAGCGACAAACAACTACTAGAGCTTATGTTATGGGAGATGGAGACAAGAAGAACTACAATGGAGATGCACCCAAGTGTAACCGATGTTACAAGCATCATTCTGGTCGATGTACTGTGATGTGCAAGAATTGCTCTAAGATGGGACACATAGCTAAGGATTGTAGAGCTCGACCACTTGCTATGGTTCAAGCTACTCCTGAAACTATGAGCAAGGCTAATGTTACTTGCTATGGATGTAGAAAGAAGGGACATTATAGGAATGAGTGTAGGGAATCGTGGAACCGAGGAAATCAAGGATCAGGTGGTAATGGGTACAATAATGGAAACCGTGGAGCTGGAGGAAACCGTGGACGACAAGATAATGGGGACCAACGTGTGGAAGCTGGAGCTGCTCATGGGAGAGTGTATGCACTTGGGAACGAGAGAGGAGAAGATCCGAACGTCGTTACTGGTACGTTCCTTCTCAATAATCGTTATGCTTCCATACTATTTGATACTGGTGCCGATAAGAGTTTTGTGTCCACTAAGTTTGCACCCTTACTAGAGAAACCCCCGATGGCCTTAGGAATTGGTTATGATGTAGAGTTAGCTAACGGGAACATAGAGAGGATTAGGACTATCATTCGCGGTTGTACGTTAAACTTTCTGAATCATCCTTTCAACATAGATCTTCTACCCGTCACATTAAGGAGTTTTGATGTTATTATTGGTATGGATTGGTTGTCGAAGTATCGTGCTCATATAATTTGCGATGAGAAGATCGTGCGTGTGCCATACGGCAAGGAGATTCTGAACATACCAGGAGATAGAAAGGGTTTGAGAGGCCCATCTAGATTAGCGGTCATATCTTGCACTAAATTGCCGAAGCTAATGGAAAAAGGATGTTGCCTTTTCTTAGCTCAAATTTCTGAGAAAGGAGAGAAGGAGAAGAAGGAAAGGTGCATTGGAGATGTACCTATAGTTCGTGATTTTTCGGATGTGTTTCCCGATGATCTGTCGGGAATTCCGCCTACTAGACAAGTGGAATTTCAAATTGAGTTGATACCTGGTGCTGCACCTGTAGCACGAGCGCCTTACTGTCTTGCACCTACTGAATTAGAAGAGTTGTCGAAACAATTAGCTGAGTTAGCCAAAAAGGGATTCATAAGACCAAGTTCTTTGCCTTGGGGAGCCCCGGTGTTATTTGTGAAGAAGAAGGATGGATCGTTTCGCATGTGTATTGATTATCGAGAGTTGAACAAGTTAACGGTAAAGAATAGATACCCGTTACCGAGGATCGACGATTTGTTCGATCAGCTTCAAGGATCGAGTGTGTATTCAAAAATCGATTTGAGATCGGGATATCATTAGCTTCGAGTTTGCGAGGAAGATATTCCGAAAACGGCTTTCAGAACCCGTTACGGGCATTACGAGTTTCAGGTGATGCCGTTTGGGTTAACTAACGCACCGGCGGTATTCATGGACCTCATGAATCGGGTGTGTAAGCCTTACTTAGATAAGTTTGTGATTGTGTTCATCGATGACATTCTGATTTATTCGAAGAGTGAGAAGGAGCATGAAGAGCATCTAAGACTTATCTTAGAATTGCTCAGGAAGGAGAAACTGTATGCCAAGTTTTCGAAGTGTGAATTTTGGATTCCGACGGTACAATTTCTAGGTCATGTGATTGATAGACAAGGAGTTCATGTAGATCCTGCTAAGATTGAAGCGATTAAAGATTGGGCTGCACCTACGACCCCAACAGAAGTTCGTCAATTTTTGGGATTAGCCGGTTATTACCGAAGATTCATTGAGGGATTTTCGAAGATAGCGAAACCGTTGACCAAATTGACTCAAAAGAGTGTTAAGTATGAATGGGGAGATAAGGAAGAGGAAGCATTTCGGTTACTTAAAGAAATGTTGTGTAGTGCTCCTATCTTAGCGTTACCTGATGGTAACAAGGACTTCGTCATCTATTGTGACGCTTCTCATAAAGGTTTGGGAGCTGTGTTAATGCAACGAGAGAAAGTGATAGCTTATGCTTCCCGACAGCTCAAGAAGCACGAGAAGAACTACACCACCCATGATTTGGAGTTAGGTGCTGTGGTTTTTGCCTTGAGGATATGGAGACATTACTTGTATGGAACCAAGTGTGTAGTGTTTACTGACCACAAAAGTCTGCAACACATTTTGAACCAAAAAGAGCTCAACATGAGGCAGCGACGTTGGATTAAGTTGCTAAGTGATTATGATTGTGAAATTCGCTACCATCCTGGTAAGGCAAACGTTGTTGCTGATGCTCTTAGTCGCAAGGAGAGAACTCCACCGTTACGAGTTAGGTCATTAGGAATGACTATCATATCGCCATTACTGTCTCAAATATTAGAAGCTCAAACGGAAGCATTGAAAGCAGAGAATCGAGCTGCTGAGAACATATTTGGGATGGCAGAAAATGAGAAGGGATTTGTTAAGCGTTCTGATGGAGTATTATGTTTTGGAGAGCGAAGTTGGGTACCATTGTATGGAGGAATTCGAGAGTTGATTATGCATGAGTCGCATAAGTCAAGATACTCTATTCATCCTGGGTCTGACAAGATGTACCAGGATTTGAAAAAGTTATATTGGTGGCCAAATATGAAGGCAGATATAGCGTTGTATGTTAGTAAGTGTTTGACATGTTTTAAAGTTAAGGCAGAACATCAAAGACCGTCAGGATTATTGACGCAGCCGGAACTCCCAGTTTGGAAGTGGGAGCGCATCACGATGGACTTTATTACCAAATTACCAAAGACAACTAGCGGTTGCGATGCTATATGGGTAATTGTGGATCGTTTGACTAAGTCTGCTCATTTCCTGGCGATTAGTGAAGATGATAGTGTTGATAAACTTGCGAGGTTGTATGTAAAGGAGATTGTTTCTCGTCATGGAGTTCCGATATCGATTATTTCTGATCGCGACAGCCGCTTCACGTAACCGCTTTGGGGACGAGACTTGATATGAGTACTGCATATCACCCCCAAACCGATGGTCAAAGTGAGAGAACTATTTAGACTTTGGAGGATATGCTTCGTGCATGCATAATAGACTTTGGTAAAGGCTGGGAGAAATATCTACCCCTTGCGGAGTTCTCCTACAACAATAGCTACCATACAAGTCTTAAGGCTGCACCATTTGAAGCTTTGTATGGTCGTAAATGTCGTTCACCTATTGGTTGGGCAGAAGTTGGAGATAGCCAACTCACAGGCCCTGAGCTTATTTTGGAAACTACTGAGAAGGTAACGCAAATTCGAGATCGACTGCAAGCAGCTAGAGATAGGCAGAAAAGCTACGCCGATCAGAGGCGTAAACCCCTAGAATTCCAGGGTGGAGACAAAGTTATGCTGAAAGTCTCGCCTTGGAAGGGTGTGATACGTTTTGGGAAACGTGGGAAACTAAATCCCCGCTACATTGGACCATTTCTTATTTTGGAAAGAATTGGGCTCGTAGCTTATCGATTTGAATTGCCAATGGAATTGAATAAAATTCATGATTTGTTTCATGTTAGCAATCTGAAGAAATGTCTTTCGGAGGAAACGCCAATTATACCAATCAAGGATATTCGTGTGGATGAGAGTTTAGATTTTGTGGAAGAACCGATTGAGACATTGGATAGAGAGATTAAACGACTTAAGAGAAGTCGCATCCCGCTCATCAAAGTTCGTTGGAATTCGCGGCATGGACCGGAATTCACGTGGGAACGTGAGGATGAGTTCCGAAAGAGATATCCGAAGCTTTTTACTTCATAGATGGGCTGTTCCGAGAGAAACCCGGGACGGGTTCCTTCTGAGGCTGGGAGGATGTGACAACTGGCAAAATAGGGAGCCGTTTTTAAAACCCGCATTACATTAAAAATTATAAATTTTGGAATTTTTGCAAAGTTTATTGGATGAGATGTTTTATGAACGTTGGAATGTATTTTTGATCGTACGTTAATTATGAGGATTTATTATTTATTTATGGTTTGGTTTGAGTCATTCGTGATGATTTATTTTGAGATTGTTACTTTGGCACTACATTGACTCCGGCACTAGGTTAACCTAACAATTTTAATTATATTTTTAATATTGGTTCGGATATTACTATTTTTGGAACGAGTTCGGTTTGAGAAAGTTGTTTGGTTATTCAAGGTTTCGGGTTTGGCCGTGTATTTACACCGGGCTACTTAACCCACCACCACACCTCACTATTATTATTTTTATTATAAAAAGGGTTTGTTTTTTTTTTATAAGAGTAAATTACATGAAATCGTCCCTGTGAAAGCAACACAACCACAACCCCTCATCACCAAGATCCACTCTCTCTCTCTTCTCACAATATCAACCATCACCGCACCCTAATCACCCAAATTGCACCACCACCGCCACCCTCTCATCAAATCTAACACCACCACCTTAACCATCTTCTTCCGATCTATCTTTTGGTGCAAACCACGCGCGATTTGGACCACTCTAACACCTTTTTCGAATTAAAATCACCACGTTATCACCACAAAATCGTTATTTCTTGTCTTGGTTTTTGAAGATCCGTTCGAATTGTCTTGGGAATCGAAGGTAGGTCGAGCTTGGCTCGTGTTTTGGTTCGAACCGTGACCTAGGGTCACGGGTTTGGTTCTTTTCAGGTTTTTCTTGGATAATAACGCAAGGTTTTAATGGATTTTGAATGAAATGGATTAAAGAAAAAGTTTAGTATCCGGGTTTATGATTATTCTTGATGGGTCGAGGTTCAACCGAGAGCATTGGCTCTCGGCTTGGGTCTTGGATGTGCTATCTTTGGCCATTTGATGATTATCGGATTATTGGTGCTTGTTTGTGATGCTTGGGTCGACCTTGTTGTCGTTTGGTTTTCGGCCGACACCCCCAAGGGGGGGGGGCTGTTTGGGTCGAGTGGCTCGATAGAGCTAGCCGAGACCAAATGGTCTCGGGTGGGACTCCCGTATCTTGTTTCGGGTGTATATTGACCCGGGTTGACTTGGTAACTCAACCCGTAATTTGTTTTGTTTTCGGTTATATTGTTACTTGTCGGATTACTATTTTTGTTGTTGTCGTGGTTGTGATTTTTGACCATGGATACTTATTGGATTTATTATTTTGGACTTGAGTGACATATTTGGGTTACGAGATTTATTGGAGATGTGTTGTCGAGTGTGGATACTTGGGGACCGATTGTGAGACGGTCATTATATGACGGAGATAGGTTAGTTGGGTGCCGTAGTCGGACCCTCTTGTTGTAGCACGTGGTTATGGGATTGATTTGGACGGAGATGATATATTTATTTTGACTTGGTTCTTATATTGGACTTGGACTATGAGCCGAGAGTCATGATTCGGACATGTGACCAAATTCTATGACTCGATAAATATTTAAAAGTTAAATATTATAAATAATACTCGTAATAATATTATTGAGAATATAATCGTTTATATACGTATATAGACGTGAAAAACGTGTATATATATATATATATATATATATATATATATATATATATATATATATATATATATATATATATATATATATATATATATATATATATATATATAAATGCGTATATTAATAATAAAACGATCACGAGTAAACGTTATAATAATATAACGATAGTTATTATACTATGCAAATAGTGTAATAAATGTCGGACTATTGTTATAAATAATAACTACAAATAACGGCGAAATAATAAGTCGGGTAAATAATAATTAAAAACGTGATTTTTATAAATTTAGAAACTTATCGAGTTATACGAGTTGTGGTTATTTAAAGTCCAAGTGGGCTTTATGTTGTGACTTTTGTGTTGTCACGGATATATGACGATTAATATAAACATTTTCTATAGCAAGTGACTTATTTAATCGACGGATTAGATCGAGTTATTTGATTATATAAAATGAGTATATTAATGGGCATCGTATCCCACGACGCCCGTAGGTTGTGGTATATGTTTTAGGGTAATAAATTACTATGTATCTCGTGGAATTTGGCCGATTCGACGATATATATAGGGAATTTATAGGACTACGATATATACCAAATAGAATTCTTTGTGCTATGTGCTTTAGGTTGGGTATAATTTTGGAACGATATACCAAACGTCGAATTTCAAATTAATATGAAGTTAATTCGAGAAATGGATACTTTTGGAAAGTAAATGGAATGCGTTCGGGAATGGGAATGTTTGATTTTGAAGAAATGATTTCTGAACGAGTTTGATATTGTTAGGAAGTGCCGAGTCTGTAGTTGCCGTTACGTGAGTTGCTTGAGTCTGCTTACGTCTTTCTTCTATCGATTTCTTTTGAGGATTTCTGGACTTGAGGTGAGTCATAGCCCCACTTTTTACTCTTGAACTTTGTTTTCAATACTTGGGGTGAGAAACGTGCAAATGTTTTATGTGGACTATTATCGCTTTATTTAATTATTTCAAAACTTGCTATGCTTATAGAACTAGGTAGGATTAAGCGAGGCCTAGTCCCGAACTAGGTAAGCTATTGATTTAGTTGTTGAGCGAGGCCTAGTCCCGAACTAGGTAAGCTATTGGATTGGTTATAGAGCGAGGCCTAGACTTGAGCTAGGTAAGCTATTGATTGGATTGATTTGAGCTATAGCGTGCACCTATAGGGTTGATTTGAGTTGGTTGGATTATTTTGGTTGGATATTTTGGTTGGATGATTGAGGCCTAGTCTAGCTAGCAAGCGTTTTGCGTATATGTCCACTATATCGAATTATGAATTTAAACCTATGATCTCACCAACGAAAACTGACTTTTAGCACGTTTTCTCAGGTAATTAAGTGATGCTCAATGGATGCTTGGGATTGGAGGCTTGGCAATGGCACCGGATATGGATCTATTTTTCTAAAACTCTGATAACTATTGTGGACCTATGTTTATTTCTTTTGGGCCTTACTTTGGATAATTCTTAGGATAAATGTAAACTTTAAAACCCGTTTTGGTTGTGTTTTTCTTATGTTTACTTTATCTCGTTCTTTCATGACTTTGAATGGATACCAATCCCCGTAGCACCCCGAAAGCTTGTTGAGTCTTCCGCTGTATCAAATTTTGGGGGTGTTACAGATTGGTATCAGAGCCAAGGTTATAGAGAACTAGGTAAATAGACACCTAAACTATAACCGACTTTTATAGAAAACGATCCTCGACCATTGCCCGCCAGCCCGCCAAGCCGAAGCATCATTGTTATTATTGAGGTATTATGAGATTATTGAGATGATTGATAGATTTGGGATTCTTGAGATGATTTGAGGTTTTGAGGTTTATTGATTTAGTGATATGATGGCGTTTTGAGGAATTATATGGCTTAATTGTTTTACGAATGATTTTAGTAATGCGGTATTTTAAATCTTTCTTGGTTATATATGATTTAGGATTACATGATGATGTTGATATGGTATTTTGAGTTCGCGGTTTAGTTGTTTTGAAACACTTACACCTACCCTACGCCGTTGTCACAGACTATGGCCTCCCGTACGCCCGATGTTGTTGAGGATATTCTTACTGCACCGGTATTTCCAGCACAGTTCACCATGGCTCCTGATGATCCTTACCAGGTTGCCATGCATTCAGCTACTGTGACACCGACAAGTTCTACTTCAGCACCACCTGCTGCATCTACGCAGGGACCCTTATCTTCTCTAGGGCTCCCTGGTACATCGAGGCAGCTTACACTTCATCAGGCTTTGGCTCGTGTGGCTCTACGTTTTGCCCACCGAGCTACGGCACGTATGTCGGTAAGCCCTACTTCACCACCTTTATAGATAGATGCTCACTCTCTTCTGTCAGAGGCATCACCTGCATCATTGTGTCGTCGTCCTAGATCACCTACCCCTTCACCACATGGTTCACCTGTTAGGAGACGACGATTGATGATGTACTCTTCCGATGAGGAGGAGGAGGAGTACGAGGGTGAGGATGAGGCTGATGACCCTCAGGAGGCTGAGCAGGGTGATGATGATGACCCTGAGGAGGAGGATGACCCTCAGGAGGAGGAGATGCCTGATGATGATGATCTGTTAGTGCCGCCAGCTCAGGCTGAGGAGCCTGATTCACCTATACATCCTATGGAGCCTGTTTCACCTGATCATCCATTTCTGTTTGATTCACCACCTGGTAGTCCTGTGGAGTCGGATGCACCTTCTGAGGTTTCTGCTGAGCATGCAGAGTTAGGTGAGACTGGTAGGATGTGGGCTCAGATTACTGCACAGGGCGAGAGGATCTCGCGATTATCTGATCGACTTGAGAGGGTACGAAATAAGGAAAAGAAATATAGGGCTAAACTACTGAGTACCGACTTAATGTTGTCATACACTTTCTAAAGATTTAAGAACACTATTCGGGGCACGAAATAAGGAAAAGAAATGTAGGGCTAAACTACCGAGTACCGACTTAATCAATGTTAATCTTCCACCATACGAGATCATCTTTGTTTTCCATTTTCCTAATCTTTTCTTGAACTTTTCCGCGATAACCTTCCAACTATCACTCTTTTTCATATTTAAGCCAATTGGAATACCAAGATACGTAAATGGCATATTTCCTGCCAAACACCCCATTCTGTTAGCAAGACCTTCAACTTCCTCGCTATGAACCCCAATACCCTATAATTTGGTCTTATTTGAATTAATTTTCAAACCGGATGCTTGTTTGACATACTCCATGATTCTCATAAGGTTTCTTGCATTTGATTCTTTCCACTCTCCAAATATTAGTGTATCGTCGGCATATTGGAGGTGAGAAATTGGAATATCATTCCTACGAACTTTAACCCCTTTAAAAAGACCATTTGCTACCGCATCTTTTAGAGTCACATTAAGGCCTTCCGCCGCCACAAGGTAAAGAAATGGTGAGAGAGGATCGCCTTGCCTAACCCCCCTCTCCATCTTGAATTCCAAAGTTGGGGATCCATTAACAAGTACCAAAACGGAGCTGATTTTTGGCATGTTCGAACCCACTTGCACCATCTTTCTCCAAAGCCCATTTGCAAAGGCGTATTTTGAATAAAGTTCCAATTAACGCTATCATAAGCTTTTTCAAAGTCATTTTCAACAGGAATGCTTTCTTCTTTTCTTTCTTTAGATAATCACATGTTTCGTTTGCAATTAATCTGCCGTCAAGAATATAACTTCCTTGAATGACCGATCACCTTTATCATCCTATCAGCAAGTACTATTATTTTTTAAATATTTTAAAAAGCAACGAAAACATGTTCTTCAGACACTTGCTAAAGTGTATTTTAGCACATGAATACATTTAGTTTTGATGACAATATCACTATAAAAAAAGCATTAGCCGATCGGTAGCCATTAATTTTTAGCACAATATACTTCATATTATCAGTTTATTTAAACCGCAAAAAATACGACGCCGTTTACAACTGTTGCTACAATGTAGCATTTCCTGCCAAAACTTTTTGGGCCACTTTTGGCCTGCTTTGCTTGCCGGTAACCTATGATCCATCTTCCTTGTTGTCCGGTCCAAAAAAAAGTTAATACTATGCTTAGATAAGGATAGCAGATCCAGAAACTTCACCAACACACACGCGCGCGCACACACACACACACACTTACATACACCTGCATACCAGAGATGAGTTAGGGTTCCAATTTTGGGGCTTTTGGTTGCCGGATATGCAAAGGTATGTAAGCTTTTCATTATAATTATTTAATTAGATTTGTTGTTTATGAGCTTATTTGATTTTGTTCGGGTTAACTTAGTAGGGTTCCAATTTTGGGGTTTTTTGCTTGCCGGATATGCAAAGGCATGTAACCTTTTAATTATAATTATTTAATTAGATTTGTTTTTTATAAGTTTATTTGATTTTGTTCAGATTAACTGTTGAATTAATTGAATAGACAACACATATAGTTCTTGCTTTTTAGTTGTAGTTTATTGTTCAAGACCTGTTCCATGTTAATTTATCCTAAACTTGTAGGTTTTATAGTACTTCTCGATGGTCGATGAACATGTTTTGCGAAGGACCCTGTTAACAGCGAGTATAAGCTTGCTAAAGATCGTCTGTTGTCCAAGGTAATTTTTGTGTTTTCACATTATCATTTCTTAACTTTATGTTAACATGGTTGTGGCTGAATATTGTACTATTTTCAGAAGTTGTTTGAAGTTTGTTTTAAAAAAGGTTGACTTTATTCTATGTCTTATGAGTTTTATTTTTTATCTTTTTTTTTTTGCACGTTTGCTTCGCTGGCACGTTGGAGATATTGTTGCAAACAACCTTGCGATACGGCGGGTTTTGGAGATGAGAAGGGTGGGTACGGGTGATGAAATGGGGCTCAAATGAAGTGCCTCTTAACAGGTAATTGGCTACTTTCTTATTGTTTTGTACTTCTTCCTGTAACAGTAATGATGTTTCTAAATGAATGATCGTAATATTTTATTCCCGGGTTTGTCAACATTAGCTATCGTATTACAGTGCGTGACACCATTTATAGTCTTAGTTTTGGTTTGAAAGCTTACACGCAGAGGGCGGGGATTTAAGGGGTGTTTGGATTTGTGTGAGAAACGGAGTTGATGCAGCAACTCCACCATCACCTGGACCCCAAGGTGATAATCATAAGCTGTTGCTGTGAACATTATGGTTGTTGCCTTTTCTGCCTGCTAAAAGTTTTTTAATAACTTATTTCGACAATTAAGATACAAGAAAATAATTAGAACTTTCTTAAATGTGTTGCATTCGTTGTCGCTTATTAGTTTCTTTCTCTTATAAAACAATTTATTTTTAATGCAGGCGGACGCTCCTGAGTTACAAAAATGGGGGCTGAAATGTGGACGGGGTTAGGGTCATGAAATGGGGCTAAAATGCGTGTGTTTGGAGGATGAAGTGGGGGCAAAAATGGGTCAGTTTCTTACCTCCAACGGGTGTGGGATTTAGGTCTGAAATGGTGCGTCCAAAGGGTACGGCTGGTGCTGAAATGAGGGCTGGAGTTGGTAGGTATTCTTTTATAGATAAGTATATTATTTTTACATATTTATTTTGTTGGTTTTGTTTATGTGCAGAACACATAACTGACTCCGTCCCACTTTCAGTGCCTAAAACTCAAGTGACAAAAGACTCGGCGCGTAAAGAAATGTTCAGAGACGAGAGAACAGACACAACCACACCAAATACCAAAAGAATGAAGCATCAGGAATGATCCAAACATGACACAAAACCATCTGTTAATGACTCATATACAGACAATAGTTTCGTTGTTTTTATTTATAAAAAAGTTTGGATCATTCTAATGTTGCTGTTAATTGCAGGTTTGATTCAGAATTCCGGTGTAATGGAAACGTATGCGAGGATGAACTGAAGGCCGTCGTGCTATCAATCTTTGCTTGTATCAATGGTGAGTGAGCTTTGGTCAATATATATTTGGCCTTCATTTTTTGTACACCTCTGTAATTATGTCTGCGTATCAGCAAGTATATTAAAGCTGAAATGACAATAAGCTAATAAGCCTGTAAATAAAAGAAGGTAATAATCTAGACACCCCCTAATGTTCCTTTTTGCAATTGATTAGCTTATTGAGATTTTGAAAACCTAGTAAAGCTAAAAAAATTTTCGCTTATGGAACTCCATCAGCTCAAAAAAGAGAGCTTTAATGGCTATTAAAAATCTCGAAAAGCTGATAAACTTAGAAAATAACCCTCCAATGTTTGTTTTTGATACATTGTTTTGTTTGTAGAAGGAAATGACATCAATCACGCCCATGATGCCCGTTGGCACTTTTGGGACAGTCGATGCTAAAATTAAAGACATAGCGTCGCGATCATTGTCGTCATTTGCTTCTATTTCTTCTGCTCCTATCTCAAGCCGCAGGCGAAACGCAGTTCTGTAGAAGAAAGTGACCCCCAAGGTTAAGCGGATATCAAAGAACGTAAAGCTTAAATCCTTTCTACATCATTTCTTTTATATATTTTTATTCTATACATTTATGATCAAGATTTACATTGTATGTAAAATCTCAGGTTAAAGACAGTGAGTTAGCTGATGTGGCGGCAGTGAGTGCAGGAAAAAACCCTGAAGTGGGAAATATGATTGTGGAAGCCATTAGTAAAGTAGGAAGGCAAGGTATAGTGACTCTTGAATAAGGGAGAAGTGCTGAAAATAGTATGTATGTCGTGAAAGTAAGAAAATCAAGAAGGTTCATTAAAAACAGTTTCATAATTTATGTGTTTGTTTTGCAGAGCAAATTATGTGTACATGCCTCTATGAAATAAGTGCGGATCAAATGCGTCTCCGATCATGTTTATCCTCCCATCGTCACCAACTACTCTACTTTCAATTATGTGTTAACGGATTTTGACTAAAATTTATACCTATACATATAAGTGTGTTGTTGTTTTGGTGTATTGTCTCTAAATTCGTGTTAACGTATGTTGACTGATACTATCTTATGCCATTTGCAACGTATGGTGATGCGTGGCACGAAACTTCTAATAGCAATTGCAAATCCGTGCCACAAACAAATATCCGTATACCGTCTCCTTTAATCCTTCCCGTTGCAGATGTAAATGGGTCAGAATTGGCACCTCAATTTTAAACTGTGTTTTTATGAATTGCAGATCGATGATGCATTATTTCACTAAAATCTCCTTTTCTCTTTGTTTTGTTTAGTGCGATGGCTGTCGAGGACAGCTTTGTCTATGTCGATGCACCAATTGAGAGGATTGTTAGGGATGATGTACGAATGTCATACGGTGCTAATCTAGAGAGATTTGCTTTTCCTTAGGTCATATTTCTGGCTATAAGTACCTGTTTTTTTCCTTAACGTTTTAAAACTATCGAATTCTATTTAAAGTTTAGTTTTTGTGGATAATAATTTGCAAAGTAGCTTTTAAAAAGAACTTATTTTAGTTGTTGAATATCTTGCTTTCTTCCAGATTGAGGATATTGTTCGTGCAACCAAGAGAGTCTGTTATAGATCCACGGCTGCAAATGCTTAAATGAGACATCACAGCTTTTGGTATGCACGAGGTTTTATAAATGCATATCCTTTAGACGAGGTTTGTACACGGCTAACATACAGATGTTATCTTCGATAAGAGTTCAGGCTATCTTTCTATATTGAATAAGGACTAGAAAATCTCTATTATAATAAAATGCAATTCATTAGTAGTTTCCGTCAAGCCCTGACCCACATGAAAGGCATTGTCTTGCGAAGATGCTGGGTGAATGAGAAATGTATGTACAGATGAGAACAACTTGTCTTTTGACAGAAAGAGCCTATCATGTGAATTAGCCTTGGTTGTGTATGATCAAGAAGCACATTGTAGGTCAAGTACGATTGCAAACTATGACTTGATTAGCTTATATTTCCATCTATTGGGCTTCTTTGAACTTGGAAAAGTTTATAAGCCAAATATTGCTCGGCTTATCAAGTCAAGCTTATGTAGTTAAGTAAGCAGAAAAAAATGCCTTATGAGCTTTTCCAAATTCAAAAAAAAGCCCGTAAGCCAAAATAAATAAGCTAATCCAAACACCCCCTTATTGAGATATCTATTAACTAATAACGAGTAGATGATTATAGGCTATTAGAACAGTTATTTTTTTAGGCGTTTCGCGTTTGTGAACTTTTTTCCTTGAGAGATATCGCTATGATTGCATTTACTGAATTTGTTATCTAAATATCATTTTTTGGCTTATGGTTGAAACTTTCAGTTCATATGTAGTTTAATCCAATTTCATGAATTTACGGACATATCTTCGTGCATATGGCGAATACCACCCTTTTTGTTCCTGCTGGCCATAACAATGTTGAAGTAGTTAAGTATCTGTTGAACTTGGCTGGTAGTGAGACCGTGGAGTTGGAAGCAAAAAACATGGTGAGTAACAATATGGTTCTCGCCCTATTATATGTCTGATGCGTGGGAATCGCAACAGGCTTTACCTCTCGAGGGATCTCGAGAAGCTTACAACCCCCACCAGGCAGTGTACCTGATCGTTGTAGTATAGTATAGTGACAAGTACCGGGGGATTGATCGTTCAGCTTAGGAATAGTGTCGCTAGGATTAGAAAACCTAAATACTAGTTCTAAAGGTGAGGGATGATTATTTTTGTATTTTTATATTTTTTAGAAAGCAATTAAATATCTCGGGTTTGAAGGTTTTAGGCGGAATTAGTTGCTAATCAACTAACCCAATACTAAGATGCAATCAAAATAAAATACTAGAAATGAAATTAAACTAAATTACACTAAAGTTGTGAGCAGTAATTGGAGAAAATGTGTTTACTTAGATTTCACTACTCCCTAGACATCTTTTACATATTAATTACTTGTTATAATTGCATGGATGACGGATTGTATTCCTTAATACCATTCATGGGGTGGCACACATAACTCCCCAATTCTATGAGCTCTTATCTCCTCCTACACCATGCCCAGCACAACTATAGGGATTGTAAACAGTGGCTCATGCATTAAATACAACCAATAAAGACCTAGTGCGCCTCGGTTCATGTTTCTTAAGACGTTCAGGCATGTTACCAATTGGAGATCTGCCAGTTTTCTTAAGCCTAACATATAAATCATTCATCCAAGACAAGAATAAACAAGTAATCAACACATAATTAACATCTAGGTTTCATTAGATCTAAGCAAACACAAGATAGATCTAGCCTAGCATAATGGAATTGAGACAAGAACAAGATATAGACAACCAACACATAGACATATTGATTAAATTAAAGGAACACTTATCTCAATTACAATGCAAGGTATCAAGGGTTTGGAACCCTTGAAAAACCTGTAAAAGTTGCACCAAAATCGTACTTAGGGTTTCTCCAAAACTTCTCTCTTTTAATGTGTGAAAATTAGAAAACTATATATAGAAAAATAGGTTTGACGGCGTCAAGAATAAACTTGTGACGCCGTCACCTCGCCGCCAAAACTATTCTCGGACTGCCTTGATCTACATTTGACGCCGTCAAGACTTATTCATTTCCAGGCCGTCATGACTCTTTTACTCTTGACGCCCTTCCTTCGTGACGCCGTCAAATCTGTATTGGGTCGTCATGGACTTCTGCTCTTGACGCCGTCAGAGAAATACTCTTGACGCCGTCACCTACTGTTCCCAGCAAGGAAAATTAAGACTTTGGCGTTTTCTTCACTTTTATGCTCCAAAAACGTCCGAATTGCTTCCTTTTCCAGATTTCTCTCCCAAAGTACCTAAAATCACAAAAGGAACGATTTAGGTCAATATTTGATCAAATAAATTCGGATTCGGGCTTAAATGACCCCCTAAAAACGGATCATTTTTCGACTCATCATATACCCTTACACTTGAGATTTGCTTGTCCTCAAGCAAATGCGCTTTTATTCTACTCAAAAGACAAGTTAGGGGTCATTTAACACTAATATAAAAGTAATTACAACAAATAATCGTTCCACTAAAGACCAATAGACAAGCACGGAGGTCATATACTAGCACCTCACAAATAGTGTTTAGATACTCACATCTCTCGGGTGTAATAAAGTGTAAATTACAATATGGAAACGGAAGATATCTCTCACTACCTGTCATAGCAAAATAGATTACCATAGGCTTGGGAAAGGATCAAACCTCCACCACATGGCGTAAGCACCTAGGATAAACTATCAAAGAGGTCTTTTAAAGGGTTGTAACGTTAGGTGTAGGGATATGAAATACACGGTTTTGTTGGATAAAGGAAGTTTTACTGGTGGCGAGTTAACAATCTTGATTAATTACATGTACAATATGGCGTTGCTAAGCCAAGACTAGACTCGACTTAAGCTAATAAATGAAAAATAACAAAAACATAAAACAAACATAGAATGAAACGGGATGGTAGTCCGTATGTTTTTTTTCTCTTTTCCTTTTTCTATTTTTTTTCTTTTTCTTGATTTTTCGATTTTTTTTTTTTTTTTTTTTTTTTTTCGCATACACTCTTACCCTACCATCCAAAATAATACATCATAGGGAATGAACATTTCCCTTACACTTGAATCTTTACATACTTTACAATTAACTAATCTAATGACTCGAATTAAGAAAATCAAAACACTTGGAGCACTTTTAAGATTATCGTACATATGGGGGTAATAATATGATGTTCTTCCCCATTACTCCATAGAATAAGTACTTACCCATGAGTCCCAATCGTCCCAAAACAATATGTACAAGGATATGACTCGACTTAGCAACCATGTAATCAATTAGATAGTTAACTTAGGGTTTAACAAATAACAATAATGCACTAAAAATGAGCGCATACACGGAAGGCTAAGGCGATTTGGTTGTACATTTAAGTGGGGTGTAACAAATTTTTCCTTTAAGTAAAATGCTTAAAGTTAGAAACGAAAAGATAGGCTCGGAGGGGTGTACTAGGGGTTTCGTGTACTAAAAATGAGTACAACGCTAAGGGTGTGGAAAAAATTAGTTGACTTAACTAGCCAAGTAATATGACTTAAATGGTAAAGTAATTCTAATACGGGTTTAACACAAGGGTAATCCTAATGCCTCTTATCATGTAGTAAATCCTACCACACGAATGTAGTCTCACTAGCGGTCTTGGGATGCATCACTAACGCAAGTTCTAGAATCTAAATGCTACCGGTACACTCATAAGCACTAATAGTAAATGCTTTTCCTATCAAATCTAAAGGCGAACCTCACATATTTGGGTGGAAAATTTTTCTGAATATACGGTTATGTGCTAGTCATACAATCTCCTATCCATGAGACGTTTGCTATGACTAAAGTTTCACTCCTAAATGTTGTAAAAAATTTTAAATTTGGCGCTAAAATTGCACTAACAAGTATTTCTCATAGTTTTATTACACATCTACCATTAAACAAAACAAACTCAAGCGAAAGTGCATATGTAAGGTATCATCTTTTTACCCTCCCCTTACACTTAAGATGAACATTGTCCCCAATGTTCAAGTAAAGAATGTAAAAGTGAAAAAGTAAAGAGAATGAAATCAAATACTCCCCTTCCTCCATGAAAACGAACAATCAAAGCTTCCCTTTCAGAATGTAAATCATCTTCTTTTCATACGTAACCTGTAAAACCTGATAAAATAGACAAGACAACCTCGCGTAAAATCGGCGGCATCCTATATAAGTTACTAAATCCTAGAAAACAAGATAAGATATAATGCTTGTGGAATGAAGTTTGCAGATCTCCTGGAGATTATAAAACTTAATAATTCACAAAAACCATAAGACTCCGTTAGAAAAACAAAACCGGTAAAATTTCCAGATTTTTACACCTGACGCCGTCAAGAGTAAACCCCTGACGTCGTCAGAATTGACCTGCAGAAATCCTTATGTTAAGTTTCCGGAAAATTTCTGGAAAAACTTGGTCCTACTTCCTGGAAATTCATGCAAAACTTCATTATGACTCAATACAAGCATTTGACTCTAACAAATACGAATACACATGTTCATTTAATATTGTGGAGAATCATGATCGGTTTGTTTCTTAAAAAACATATTTGGGGTTTCCCCTTACACTTATCTTTTGCAAAAATACCTTTAGGTGGAGTTAAGACTAAGCCAAAACAACAAAGTAAAGTATTTCCATTATTTAGTTTAGAAACATGATCCACCAACAATAAAAATTAAGCATGCATACGGAAGCAAATAACAAACAAACAAATAAAATCACACAAAACATGGGTTGCCTCCCAAGAAGCGCTTTTCTTTATTTACGAGTCTTGTAGCTAGACTCAAGGTCATGCGTTACTACGTTATTTCATCATTGGTTTCACTCTCTAGGTCGTCTTCTAAACCAGTTTTGTATTCCGGACCTAGTTGCAAGCACTCTTTGTAGAAACCAAGCATCCTATTTCTCACATACTCTACTCCTCTACGTCTATCCTCCTCATTCCTATAATAAGCCGCTTGCTTGTGTTCCTTTTTGAAATTAGAGAGAAGGCGGTATTGCTCAATCTTGTAGGGCATTTGATAAGCAACCTCATCATTCTCTTCCTTGAATCTAACTATCCCTAAAGTCGGATCATAACTCATCCTAGTGGCCTCAACAAATGGTTTCCCAAATATTATTTGGCTTAGGCAAGCATCTATCACCGGACGAGTGTCCTCAACTATCATAAAATCGATCTCATAGGTGAGATTCCCTATAATCACATGCAATCCTTTCACTTTTCCTGCAAAATTACTTATCATATTCTTATTAGGCATCATCCTAAAATCAAGTTGCTTCTTCATCACCCAATTGTAATAAGTCCTAGTCATGATGTTCACGGGGGATCTAGGGTCGATGTAAGCTTTCCATATATGCATGTGCCCGATATTGCATGGGATGTTAATGTTAGAGGGGTCTCCCATTTTGATAAGGGGGTCGCCAAAGATATATGTTCTCTCGGGACTATCGAATAAATCCTTATGGTATTCCCGTTCTTCCTTGAGAAATGGTTTGAGAAATGGGTTTTTTACCCATTGTGTGTGTAAAATTAGGTCTTTTACCAACAATGGTTTGAGAAATGGGTTAATTTTAATTTGTTTTGCATATATGGGTCAATCGTACCGGAACAACTTGTGATTGAATATCAATTGAGATTTTTCTTTTGCATTTACAACCCTGTGTTTACATAATACGGAGTAGTTTCCTAATTGTATATGTTTTCTCTATTTTCTACTTTATTATTAATGCGTTTTTATCGAATGTATAAAAATATGTAGCTAGGAATGTATTTTTATTGAAAATAGAAACACTAACAAGTTTTTAAAATAGAGAAACAGAGAATACATGTTGAGTTGTTCTCTTATTAAAATAGGGATGAAAAAACACTAATATGTTGTACACCGATTAATTTGAGACATTTATTTTTAAAATCATTTGAAATGGTAACTTAATAGTTACTTTGGTAAATTCTAAGCGTAATATGCTACCTTTTGTCAAACTAAATTGCGGTGCTCTTTCTTAAGTTATCATCTAAGTATGTTTGGAGGTCAATGTTGCACTTTTAACATCTTTTACCCTAATTTAATCCTTTATGAACAAAACAAATTACATATTAAAAATTACATATTAAATGACAAATATTGAATTATAAGTTTATAACTATATTATCCATTTGTGCAATTTTTCAAAATATTAGTTAATGACAAAAAGAATGTAAGAGTATAAAATATTAAGATGTGCATTAAATGTTTGTACCTTATAACCAACTATTACAACATATAACTACTTACAACCAATTTAATGGACAACCACTTTTGCATATTTTTAACTTTTAAATATTACCTTTTGGGCCACAAATAGAAAAACCCTAAAAAGAATGATAACTGAAACGCTCCATTTAGATTAAAGTTAACTCTTTATGTTTTGAATATATTTCAATTATAAATATAATATGAATATATATATATATATATATATATATATATATATATATATATATATATATATATATATATATATATATATATATATATGCAACTTTTTTTTTTGAACAATATATGCAAGTTGAAACAAATTGAAAAGCAGATGGGTAACAATATATTTAAATGGGGGAATTGCATATATACCTGCAAAAGCTCAAAATTGTATATATATCCTTTCAAATACTTAATAATTGCATATATATTCTTTCTAACTCTTCATAATTACATATATATCCTTGTAAACCTTTTATATATCATATCTATCAAAATAATTATTTAATTTAACTTTAAACGCTAAATTATGATAATATAATTTTAAAAGATTGCAACAAACATATTTGTTTTAAGGGTACGATGTCTCGGGGTTCAAATGAACGACGAAAAACAATATATCAAGAGAATGTTTAACCTCACGAAAAAAAATCACCTTATCTCATACTCCCTCTGTCCCATATTAAATGTCATGTTTTGACTTTTCAAGTCTTTTTTTTTCAACTTTGACCTTAAATATTTTTACTTGTGTTATATGGTATTTGATAAAAATTATATGAAATAAAAATATATTTAAAACTCAATCCATTCATATATTTTGTATCAATTATTATATAACAACAAACAAAAATATTTAAGGTAAAGTTGAGAAAGAAAGACTTTAAAAAGTCAAACTGGATATTTAAATATTTAATATAGGACAGAGGGAGTGTCTAATACGAATACATGAAATAAACTATCAAATATATCATGGTTGTTATATATTATACATCACAGATAAAATATGTTTGCAATGAAAGCGTATATACTACTGCCAACAATTTTATAAATAAAGAAAAAAAATATTTAAGAAAAAAAATTATAATTATAATTTTTATGTATTCTAGAGTTGTAAATTTACATTAAATACTTATTTGGATTTATATGACATACTTAACGTTTACGAAGCATATATGTGTGTAATTCTAATTTTAGATTGGATATATATGCAATTTTTAAGCCTTTGGAAGGATATATATGCAATTAAAAGTTTAAGCTGGATATATACGTAATTTTGAGCTTTTGCAAAGATATATATGCAATTCCCCCTATTTAAATATACAATGGAGCCCAGCTTCACTCTTCGAGTACCAAAGACCTATATTTACCCAAAATATGTTTTAAATATATTGTACATCATGTATTTAAAATATATATTTTGGTATAAGGCATTTTGATGTTTAGATATGGTATAAAGTGTGTGTTGAGTGTGCGTGTTTGTTTTAATGATGAAGGAAGAAGAAAACCACGACAATGTCACTAAATACCGCTATGTCAATGTTTTATTTTTGTAAATTGATGTAATTTGTATTTTTATTTACATGAATGAAAAATTAGCTGTTTGAAAAAATGGACAATGAAAAAAATAGTGTGTCTCAAAAGTTTGGTTTTTACTTAAGTTACTGGGGAGAGTGTTTTTGACTGTGTGGGTTAGATGTAAGTGAAAAAAGGAAAATTAATATGGCGCACATGGTGTTTTTGAATGTGTAGGTTAGATGTAAGTGAAAAAAGGGGAAATTAATATGACGCACATATGATACTTTGACTTAAGCCAGTGCACCTAATGCTCTTATGCCAGATAACATATGAAATTCTACCTAATTAAGGTTAAATTAATTGATATTGTAAGCCAAAACATTTTTTTCATTATGGGCCAAAATATTATTAAAAACTTAGGCAAAAAATCGTGCTAATTATGTTAGGCAGTTTTAATAGGCCCAAGTGGAGTCAAGATAAAAAAAATTAGGCAAGAACCCTGTCACAACTCGTAAATTCTGGTCTTTTCCCGAACTTTCAACATTTACTATTCATCGGTTACTATTCATCATTTTACTATTCATCTTTTTCGGAGTCAGTTTGATATTCTGAGAAGCGTTTTAAAATTTTACTATTCATAAAACACTATTCACCTCCGGAGAAAATTTGTCATTTGTACGTGGGTTGCGTCATTTTTGTAAACGTACGATTATCAACCTAATAAACGTTGTCTTACGAGCTATTATTTTTAATTGATCCGATAATCCCAACTATGGTCCTAACACATTTTTATACTCATAATAATAATTTAAAAATTATATTATTAGTTTACCCGATATTTTGGAAATTTAACTAATTATTATCGTACGTCTAATTTAATTACGACGGTTTTCGTGAAAACTAAACTATAATCACCCAAACTCTCCGTACTTGTACCCAACACATTTTTACAATTTTTACGACTTTATTATGTCCCGAATAACTTCAATAAAATTTATTTCTAACCAACCCGGTACCCGATTAAACCAAAAACTAAATATGCTACACCATATTACTCTAAATCTCTAATTAAATCACCAACACAACTCCCCTTTTCCCTCCTTTTGTGAACCGCCCCCCCCCCCCCCTCCTAGCCATCTCATGTGCATTTCTCACCAACACACCATAAATGCTCACCTAATTCCTTCCTAATACACTAATAATATCTCATGTTATCTCATTTCTACACATAGCAAGTTCAAGTAAAAGCAATATTTTCTTTCTTTCTCTCTTGGGGTGGATCGGCCAAGGCAAAGAACCAAGAAGAAACCACTAACTTTCAAGATCCAAGTGTTTAATCATGTCCTAATCAATATCTAGTTGGGGTTTGGTGGTAAAAATCCCTAGGTTTCTTGTACATTCTCATCCAAATCATCTCAAATCTTTCTTGTAAGTTGTCAAACTCTTGTTCCTAATTTCTTCATGTTATTTTTATGGTCATATGATTTCCATTCAAGATCTACATGCATATGTTAGTTATACCACTCATTTATATATATATATCTAACTTTTGAACTCTAGAAATGGATTATAGTTAGATCCTTGTTAGATCCACTAGATTGATGATGTTTAGGAACCCATGACACCCTAAGAAGGTGTATGGTAAGATTAGACTAGATTTGTGGTGATTGAAAGTGGTTTGGTTGGATTAGAAACTAGTTTGGAACATTAAAAATGGATTTTAAACATATATAAAAACCTACTCTCCTTAAAATGAAAACGTGGCCAACTCAGTGGGTTTGGGGTAACTTTTGACCAAATATTTAGAAAATACATTCCGAGACGGAACTATGGCCGAAAACGGGGATGAAAACGAGTTAATAACGAAGGAGATACGCTAAAAACGAGTTTAACGACGAAAACTATTTTTCTGAAAATCCTTTGCTGATGAACAGTTGTCACGACTGTTTCGAGGCGTAAAACTAAATCTAGCGATCCCGACTTATCAAAAATATGTTAGTATTTTGTCCCACGAATCCGTGGATATAAAGAACGAGTAAAACGAGCTTATAACGACTAAGATATACACGTTTGAAACTAGACGAACTATATATATTTTTGACAGCTTTTCTAATAGAGAATATTTTGCGCACTAAACAATATACTTACACCAAACGAACAATGGAGAACCGTCCTTCCTAGCCGTTGAGGCACGTACCATCAAAAGTTTATTAACCCATCAATGAGATGACATCTCAAGGTTTTCAAAACGCCAAGACCAAACACTAACACTTTATATATTATTACACGACTAGTCTTTACGAAGTTAATTGGGCTTATTTTCACCAAGTATCGGAAAACAATGAAATTCAACGATAACTATTATTTTCAAAGTTCGAGTGGTATAGGTATCATGTGCATGTGCATTCATTACATCCTTTCATGATCTAAGTAGATCACTATCATTCATATTAGGTTGCGGTTTGAGATCGAACCTCATTTCTGTGTATCCACTTTTGTCATCGTAACTATCGCACCAGGTGAGTCATAGCCCCACTTTTACTCTTTATACTTGTTTTAACTCTTTGGGGGAGATACATGCTCAACTATTTGCTTACTAGTATAAATACTCAAAACATACTTTCTTGATACTCAAAACATTTATACTTGATTGTCTTATACTTGATTATACTTATACTTGATTTTATACATACGTGATTGTGTTATACCTAACTGTGTTATACTTACTTGATACTTGAAACGTTTAAACTTTTATGCTTTGGGAAACGACACCCAGTAAACTTTCATACTTTGGGAAATGGCACCCAGTAATCTGTCAAAGGAGAGGTATTGATAGTACTATTATGGGGAAACACCCCCCACCCAAGTCCAAAACAGATGTGACGTTGGGTGATAGGTACTATTTGGGATGGTGGTTCCCCGCCTTTGTGTCTATTCTTGACCTTGGGTGAATATAATCCTGAGAAACTATATATTGTAGCAGTGGGTTGTAAACACACAGGTTACAAGGCTCTTATGGCGGGACTTGTAACTGAGTGGATTTACGATGCCTTTGCTGGGAAACCTTCATACATATGCATAAACTTTATTTGTTAAACAACTCTATGAACTCACCAACCTCGTGTTGACACTTTAGCATGTATTTTCAGGTTTTAACCAATGGCACGCTACTGGAGGTTTTGGCAGGGCATGGCATGGTCATAGAAGACTCTGATTATTTATATGGGGACCGTTTTTAAACTATTTTAAGGGCCTATTTCCGCACTACTTTTAACGATGTAAATTCAACATTTTTGATTAAACGATTTTATTCTAAATGATTAAAGTGAAAACCATTTTTGAACTAGTGTTGTAATACCAATTGAGTTACACCCCAGCTACACGTATGCTTCCGCTGGACCCGATTTTGGGGGTGTGACAGATTGGTATCAGAGCTTTGGCTATAGCGAACTAAGTGTTTTTAAAACCTAGACTATAGCTACTTTTACGAAAAACTTAACCCTATGACCGTCACGTGCCTGCCTGCCAAGCTGATGCCTCACTTGTGGTTTGTTGCTGACTTAGGTGATGAGATTTGCGTCTCATTATCTGGTATATTATACTCACTTATTCTAATTGATTTCTATCATTGTCTTTCATATAAGCATGTTCACGTATCATATATGTCACCCTGGTATGTATCTCCTTGCATAGTTTCATCCTTTGACCTCTAGTTTGGTCACCTGCCTTAGTCTTTCTGAACGTCTTGGTATTTGTGAAGGACATAGTATTAGTATAACTGAGCTGAGTATTTCAAAATTCATGGAACCTCGGTAGAATATAGACTAGTCACCTATATTCAACCCGGGATAGTGGGACATAGGCTGACTACCTATATCCGACTCAGAAATGAATTTTGCAACACTGAGAATGGTTATAATAAAATTCTGTCTGGTTTGAATCCTCTACTCAATTTCCAAATGTTTCATTTATGTGTGTGTATACCCTCATTGTCAAAACGCTTATACTTTTCATCACCTCGTGAACCGCCGCCTAGAAGCACGTCAACTGGTCATTTCATCTCATGAATCTTCACCTTTATAACACTTCGGAGACCAACGTTAACTGAACTTCGGGACGAAGTTCCCTAAGGGGTAGAGACTGTCACAACTCGTAAATTCTGGTCTTTTCCCGAACTTTCAACATTTACTATTCATCGGTCACTATTCATCATTTTACTATTCATCTTTTTCGGAGTCAGTTTGATATTCTGAGAAGCGTTTTAAAATTTTACTATTCATAAAACACTATTCACCTCCGGAGAAAATTTGTCATTTGTACGTGGGTTGCGTCATTTTTGTAAACGTACGATTATCAACCTAATAAACGTTGTCTTACGAGCTATTATTTTTAATTGATCCGATAATCCCAACTATGGTCCTAACACATTTTTATACTCATAATAATAATTTAAAAATTATATTATTAGTTTACCCGATATTTTGGAAATTTAACTAATTATTATCGTACGTCTAATTTAATTACGACGGTTTTCGTGAAAACTAAACTATAATCACCCAAACTCTCCGTACTTGTACCCAACACATTTTTACAATTTTTACGACTTTATTATGTCCCGAATAACTTCAATAAAATTTATTTCTAACCAACCCGGTACCCGATTAAACCAAAAACTAAATATGCTACACCATATTACTCTAAATCTCTAATTAAATCACCAACACAACTCCCCTTTTCCCTCCTTTTGTGAACCGCCCCCCCCCCCCCCCCTCCTAGCCATCTCATGTGCATTTCTCACCAACACACCATAAATGCTCACCTAATTCCTTCCTAATACACTAATAATATCTCATGTTATCTCATTTCTACACATAGCAAGTTCAAGTAAAAGCAATATTTTCTTTCTTTCTCTCTTGGGGTGGATCGGCCAAGGCAAAGAACCAAGAAGAAACCACTAACTTTCAAGATCCAAGTGTTTAATCATGTCCTAATCAATATCTAGTTGGGGTTTGGTGGTAAAAATCCCTAGGTTTCTTGTACATTCTCATCCAAATCATCTCAAATCTTTCTTGTAAGTTGTCAAACTCTTGTTCCTAATTTCTTCATGTTATTTTTATGGTCATATGATTTCCATTCAAGATCTACATGCATATGTTAGTTATACCACTCATTTATATATATATATCTAACTTTTGAACTCTAGAAATGGATTATAGTTAGATCCTTGTTAGATCCACTAGATTGATGATGTTTAGGAACCCATGACACCCTAAGAAGGTGTATGGTAAGATTAGACTAGATTTGTGGTGATTGAAAGTGGTTTGGTTGGATTAGAAACTAGTTTGGAACATTAAAAATGGATTTTAAACATATATAAAAACCTACTGTCCTTAAAATGAAAACGTGGCCAACTCAGTGGGTTTGGGGTAACTTTTGACCAAATATTTAGAAAATACATTCCGAGACGGAACTATGGCCGAAAACGGGGATGAAAACGAGTTAATAACGAAGGAGATACGCTAAAAACGAGTTTAACGACGAAAACTATTTTTCTGAAAATCCTTTGCTGATGAACAGTTGTCACGACTGTTTCGAGGCGTAAAACTAAATCTAGCGATCCCGACTTATCAAAAATATGTTAGTATTTTGTCCCACGAATCCGTGGATATAAAGAACGAGTAAAACGAGCTTATAACGACTAAGATATACACGTTTGAAACTAGACGAACTATATATATTTTTGACAGCTTTTCTAATAGAGAATATTTTGCGCACTAAACAATATACTTACACCAAACGAACAATGGAGAACCGTCCTTCCTAGCCGTTGAGGCACGTACCATCAAAAGTTTATTAACCCATCAATGAGATGACATCTCAAGGTTTTCAAAACGCCAAGACCAAACACTAACACTTTATATATTATTACACGACTAGTCTTTACGAAGTTAATTGGGCTTATTTTCACCAAGTATCGGAAAACAATGAAATTCAACGATAACTATTATTTTCAAAGTTCGAGTGGTATAGGTATCATGTGCATGTGCATTCATTACATCCTTTCATGATCTAAGTAGATCACTATCATTCATATTAGGTTGCGGTTTGAGATCGAACCTCATTTCTGTGTATCCACTTTTGTCATCGTAACTATCGCACCAGGTGAGTCATAGCCCCCACTTTTACTCTTTATACTTGTTTTAACTCTTTGGGGGAGATACATGCTCAACTATTTGCTTACTAGTATAAATACTCAAAACATACTTTCTTGATACTCAAAACATTTATACTTGATTGTCTTATACTTGATTATACTTATACTTGATTTTATACATACGTGATTGTGTTATACCTAACTGTGTTATACTTACTTGATACTTGAAACGTTTAAACTTTTATGCTTTGGGAAACGACACCCAGTAAACTTTCATACTTTGGGAAATGGCACCCAGTAATCTGTCAAAGGAGAGGTATTGATAGTACTATTATGGGGAAACACCCCCCACCCAAGTCCAAAACAGATGTGACGTTGGGTGACAGGTACTATTTGGGATGGTGGTTCCCCGCCTTTGTGTCTATTCTTGACCTTGGGTGAATATAATCCTGAGAAACTATATATTGTAGCAGTGGGTTGTAAACACACAGGTTACAAGGCTCTTATGGCGGGACTTGTAACTGAGTGGATTTACGATGCCTTTGCTGGGAAACCTTCATACATATGCATAAACTTTATTTGTTAAACAACTCTATGAACTCACCAACCTCGTGTTGACACTTTAGCATGTATTTTCAGGTTTTAACCAATGGCACGCTACTGGAGGTTTTGGCAGGGCATGGCATGGTCATAGAAGACTCTGATTATTTATATGGGGACCGTTTTTAAACTATTTTAAGGGCCTATTTTCGCACTACTTTTAACGATGTAAATTCAACATTTTTGATTAAACGATTTTATTCTAAATGATTAAAGTGAAAACCATTTTTGAACTAGTGTTGTAATACCAATTGAGTTACACCCCAGCTACACGTATGCTTCCGCTGGACCCGATTTTGGGGGTGTGACAGATTGGTATCAGAGCTTTGGCTATAGCGAACTAAGTGTTTTTAAAACCTAGACTATAGCTACTTTTACGAAAAACTTAACCCTATGACCGTCACGTGCCTGCCTGCCAAGCTGATGCCTCACTTGTGGTTTGTTGCTGACTTAGGTGATGAGATTTGTGTCTCATTATCTGGTATATTATACTCACTTATTCTAATTGATTTCTATCATTGTCTTTCATATAAGCATGTTCACGTATCATATATGTCACCCTGGTATGTATCTCCTTGCATAGTTTCATCCTTTGACCTCTAGTTTGGTCACCTGCCTTAGTCTTTCTGAACGTCTTGGTATTTGTGAAGGACATAGTATTAGTATAACTGAGCTGAGTATTTCAAAATTCATGGAACCTCGGTGGAATATAGACTAGTCACCTATATTCAACCCGGGATAGTGGGACATAGGCTGACTACCTATATCCGACTCAGAAATGAATTTTGCAACACTGAGAATGGTTATAATAAAATTCTGTCTGGTTTGAATCCTCTACTCAATTTCCAAATGTTTCATTTATGTGTGTGTATACCCTCATTGTCAAAACGCTTATACTTTTCATCACCTCGTGAACCGCCGCCTAGAAGCACGTCAACTGGTCATTTCATCTCATGAATCTTCACCTTTATAACACTTCGGAGACCAACGTTAACTGAACTTCGGGACGAAGTTCCCTAAGGGGTAGAGACTGTCACAACTCGTAAATTCTGGTCTTTTCCCGAACTTTCAACATTTACTATTCATCGGTCACTATTCATCATTTTACTATTCATCTTTTTCGGAGTCAGTTTGATATTCTGAGAAGCGTTTTAAAATTTTACTATTCATAAAACACTATTCACCTCCGGAGAAAATTTGTCATTTGTACGTGGGTTGCGTCATTTTTGTAAACGTACGATTATCAACCTAATAAACGTTGTCTTACGAGCTATTATTTTTAATTGATCCGATAATCCCAACTATGGTCCTAACACATTTTTATACTCATAATAATAATTTAAAAATTATATTATTAGTTTACCCGATATTTTGGAAATTTAACTAATTATTATCGTACGTCTAATTTAATTACGACGGTTTTCGTGAAAACTAAACTATAATCACCCAAACTCTCCGTACTTGTACCCAACACATTTTTACAATTTTTACGACTTTATTATGTCCCGAATAACTTCAATAAAATTTATTTCTAACCAACCCGGTACCCGATTAAACCAAAAACTAAATATGCTACACCATATTACTCTAAATCTCTAATTAAATCACCAACACAACTCCCCTTTTCCCTCCTTTTGTGAACCGCCCCCCCCCCCCCCCCCCCCCCTCCTAGCCATCTCATGTGCATTTCTCACCAACACACCATAAATGCTCACCTAATTCCTTCCTAATACACTAATAATATCTCATGTTATCTCATTTCTACACATAGCAAGTTCAAGTAAAAGCAATATTTTCTTTCTTTCTCTCTTGGGGTGGATCGGCCAAGGCAAAGAACCAAAAAGAAACCACTAACTTTCAAGATCCAAGTGTTTAATCATGTCCTAATCAATATCTAGTTGGGGTTTGGTGGTAAAAATCCCTAGGTTTCTTGTACATTCTCATCCAAATCATCTCAAATCTTTCTTGTAAGTTGTCAAACTCTTGTTCCTAATTTCTTCATGTTATTTTTATGGTCATATGATTTCCATTCAAGATCTACATGCATATGTTAGTTATACCACTCATTTATATATATATCTAACTTTTGAACTCTAGAAATGGATTATAGTTAGATCCTTGTTAGATCCACTAGATTGATGATGTTTAGGAACCCATGACACCCTAAGAAGGTGTATGGTAAGATTAGACTAGATTTGTGGTGATTGAAAGTGGTTTGGTTGGATTAGAAACTAGTTTGGAACATTAAAAATGGATTTTAAACATATATAAAAACCTACTCTCCTTAAAATGAAAACGTGGCCAACTCAGTGGGTTTGGGGTAACTTTTGACCAAATATTTAGAAAATACATTCCGAGACGGAACTATGGCCGAAAACGGGGATGAAAACGAGTTAATAACGAAGGAGATACGCTAAAAACGAGTTTAACGACGAAAACTATTTTTCTGAAAATCCTTTGCTGATGAACAGTTGTCACGACTGTTTCGAGGCGTAAAACTAAATCTAGTGATCCCGACTTATCAAAAATATGTTAGTATTTTGTCCCACGAATCCGTGGATATAAAGAACGAGTAAAACGAGCTTATAACGACTAAGATATACACGTTTGAAACTAGACGAACTATATATATTTTTGACAGCTTTTCTAATAGAGAATATTTTGCGCACTAAACAATATACTTACACCAAACGAACAATGGAGAACCGTCCTTCCTAGCCGTTGAGGCACGTACCATCAAAAGTTTATTAACCCATCAATGAGATGACATCTCAAGGTTTTCAAAACGCCAAGACCAAACACTAACACTTTATATATTATTACACGACTAGTCTTTACGAAGTTAATTGGGCTTATTTTCACCAAGTATCGGAAAACAATGAAATTCAACGATAACTATTATTTTCAAAGTTCGAGTGGTATAGGTATCATGTGCATGTGCATTCATTACATCCTTTCATGATCTAAGTAGATCACTATCATTCATATTAGGTTGCGGTTTGAGATCGAACCTCATTTCTGTGTATCCACTTTTGTCATCGTAACTATCGCACCAGGTGAGTCATAGCCCCACTTTTACTCTTTATACTTGTTTTAACTCTTTGGGGGAGATACATGCTCAACTATTTGCTTACTAGTATAAATACTCAAAACATACTTTCTTGATACTCAAAACATTTATACTTGATTGTCTTATACTTGATTATACTTATACTTGATTTTATACATACGTGATTGTGTTATACCTAACTGTGTTATACTTACTTGATACTTGAAACGTTTAAACTTTTATGCTTTGGGAAACGACACCCAGTAAACTTTCATACTTTGGGAAATGGCACCCAGTAATCTGTCAAAGGAGAGGTATTGATAGTACTATTATGGGGAAACACCCCCCACCCAAGTCCAAAACAGATGTGACGTTGGGTGACAGGTACTATTTGGGATGGTGGTTCCCCGCCTTTGTGTCTATTCTTGACCTTGGGTGAATATAATCCTGAGAAACTATATATTGTAGCAGTGGGTTGTAAACACACAGGTTACAAGGCTCTTATGGCGGGACTTGTAACTGAGTGGATTTACGATGCCTTTGCTGGGAAACCTTCATACATATGCATAAACTTTATTTGTTAAACAACTCTATGAACTCACCAACCTCGTGTTGACACTTTAGCATGTATTTTCAGGTTTTAACCAATGGCACGCTACTGGAGGTTTTGGCAGGGCATGGCATGGTCATAGAAGACTCTGATTATTTATATGGGGACCGTTTTTAAACTATTTTAAGGGCCTATTTCCGCACTACTTTTAACGATGTAAATTCAACATTTTTGATTAAACGATTTTATTCTAAATGATTAAAGTGAAAACCATTTTTGAACTAGTGTTGTAATACCAATTGAGTTACACCCCAGCTACACGTATGCTTCCGCTGGACCCGATTTTGGGGGTGTGACAAACCCACTTTACCAAAGATTTATATAGAGGCAAATTGTGAGAAGCAAACACATATTTGAGCAATTCCTACAAGTTTTAACTAAAACTTTTTCCAAGTTTCAAATTAGGTGTCTAAACTAGGAAACAAGAATTTACATTTACAATATGAGAATATTATCTCTGTTGTTAGCAGCAGAAACTTTATATCATAGTTGTTAAGATCCCGATCTTGATCTTATAATCTTACGATTTTACGATTCTACAAAGCAAAAACGATTCGGATCTTACGTAGGATTTTAGCTAGCTAAAAAACTACAAAGTTATCGAATTTTAAAAAACAACATGTGATTCTTCTTAAATATTCTATATTTATAATTTAGAACAACATTTTAATGAAACATTCATATAATTTTTTGTTTATTTGTTTATCAAGTATATTTGGCTCTCCAAGATAAAGATAGTGTAGTACTGTTGTGCATCCTTTTTTTTTTTAAATAATCATGTATTGCTAAAAGGTTAGAACAATGTTGATCAATCAACTGACCGTAAAATCTATATTAATCTATCGAAAATTTGAAAAAAAGAAAAACAAAAGAGAAAAAAAAAAGGTATATGGGCAAGAAAAAAACTTGCAACATATAAGATCTCTACAGCTTGCAGCAGGGATTTTGGCTATGTTTGGCAAAACTAGCTGTATGCTGTAAGCTGCAAACTGTAAAGATGTTAACATGGGCTACAAGTTGTATCTTTTTTTTTTCAATAAAAATGTTTGATAAATTAGCTGTTAAATGTAATTATTAGCTGTTAACAATAATTTTATGTTAACAGGTCCAAAATATTTTAAAAGCTTCATGCATCAGCTTTTTATTTTGGAGCTACTTGTTTAAATTAAAAGCTTTAAGTTAATGTATCCAAACGGAGCTACTTATTTTGAAAAAAAATATTTTTGTAACAAAAAGCTTACAGCTACAAAAAAGCTGCATACCAAACAGGCCCAACGTTATCCCCTTCCAATATATACAATCATGGATTCGATAACCCTGTTCATAAGGAAAAACATTGTCATTAGTTAAATAGTGGAAACACGTCATGTGAAATTCTTGATATCCGTAAATTTATTATCAAAGAACATAATAAATTAGAAGGAAAAAGATTGAGAGGCCTAAAAATGTGACTAATTATGTGTCTAAATGGATGTGTCAATAAATTATTGGTTTGTGAAGAAGTGGACCCCCGCTGTCCACTAACAGGATCAGTAGGTTTAGACATATAATTAGCCATACCGGTTATGCAAATCAATCAACGCTCAAATTAGAATACATAATTTATCGAAAAATTCTATTTCATTATATCTGCTAGTGACACATAAAGCAATCTAAATTTTGTGATTTTAGGAAAAACATTTAAAATGTAAAGACAAAAATACATCGTTGGTCCCTGAACTTTCCCGAAAACATCGCTTGGACCCTAAGTTTCTAAAATCGACATCATGCGTCCAAACCTTGGGATTTTTAGGCCGAATGCGTCCCTTGACCAGTTTGGTCTCGGTTAACGCTCATTTTTTGGTATATTCCCAAAGGTATAATAGGCAAAAACGCATTTATAACTACACTTTAATTAATCAAACAAGAGTGATAGTTTAGGGACCAACTAAGAACTTTGCTTCACAACTTGAGCCTGTCTTCTCTGAAATGCCAGTTATTATTCACGCGATAACCAATTAACCCACTAACCAAACCCATTTACACACCATAATTACACAAACCCTTATCCAGACTATCACCGGTAAATCAAAAACCAAAACCAGACCCAACTAAAATTCCAACAATACAATGTCTTTTGGAGATAATGTGATCACTGTTATGGAAGATTATATCAGCAACATGCCAGATAACGTGACCACCAATATTATGAATCGCTTGCCACTAAAAGATGCGGTGAGGACCTGTATTTTATCGAGAAGCTGGCGGTTTAAGTGGACTTTGCTGACCGATGTCATAGTTGATGAGGATTTGTATTACTATTTAACAAATAACTTTGATGGGAGGCATATTACTGGTCTTTTACTTCAGGTTAATGGTCCAATAAGAAGGTTTGTGTTCTCCGCATAGCCTAAAACGCTATTTGGACAAGACGACTTGAATTTTGAAGACATTCATGAGTGGCTTTTGTTTTTGGCTCGGGTAGGAGTTGAGGATGTCACAATTCAAAACTGGTATGGTGAACCAGTTACGTTGCCAACCCAACTTTACTATCGTATGGAGTTGAAATTTCTCAAACTTCATTATTGCACTTTTCCCACTATGACAAGTTTTAGGGGTTTTCCAAAGCTACTCATCTTAGAATTGTGTAATGTCAATTTTCATAGCCGTACAGTTTGAGAATTTGTTGCAGGTTGTCCCTTACTTGAGTCTCTAAAAATGGATCGTTGTACTACAAACGAGATGAGACTATGGGATATTGCAATTCTTAGCAATTTGAAGAAGTTAAATTTATCATTCGGTGTTTGGAACGATCTTATGACAATAACAACTTCCAATATCTTTCACTTGGCAACTCTTCCTAAACTTGAGACCCTTACCTTGGACTTTCAAGACTGCAAGGTAACACATATTTCAGTTTTTCAATTCAAATTACAGAATGTTAAAGTAATTTGTAACATTTATGCAATGTTATCTTTGAAACTAAAGAAAATTCGACATTTTGTAGTTGTTGGCCGAAGGTACCTCCTGGATAAATGTTTGTGTGGCCTTTGTATCCCTCAAGACTCTTGAGTTATCCGGGGTCGATTTTGGGAATAATACAATGGTTTCATTCATCATTCAAATGATTCGTGAGTCTCCAAAGATGCAAATGCTAGAAACCAGAGTAAGTGGAAAGCATATGTATGAAAGACATCATATTAAATTCCAATGGTTGTGCATCTCAATACTCTCTCATTTTGCAGGCCTTATATACGCTTAGTGTTGTACCTTTGAAGATTGATTCATTTGATGTAGACAGCAACACAATGAGCCCGGGGCAGCTTCAGAGTGTGGTGTTTTGTTCTTTCCCTAGAACAGAGAATGAAATAGCCATAATGAAGTTCATACTTGCATGTTCCCCCTTACTCAAGAAAATTTATATCCATGACTACAATTTGAGTCATGATGAGAATGAAAAAATCAAGATGAACTGGGAGTTGGCAAGGAGGCTATTGAAACTCCATCGAGCTTCCCCCACAATCGGGGTAGAATTCTTTTACTGTTTCTAGTTTATGTATGGGTTGAATACCCTAAAACAACTATTATCGTATAAGTATGTTGCTATTTAGTTGCTAGTTGTGAATATGTTTGTGCTGCCTATGTTGCTCACCAAATGCAATGGGAAGTTTGACTTTAGGAAGTCAAACTTGAAAATGGTAAAGGTTATTTGGCATTTTCATTTTGACTAAACAAAGTCAAAATTGCCATTCCATTATTAAATCCAATTTAGAATGTGCACTTTTAAATTTCTAATGTAAATCTTGCAAAAACATTATTAAACAAGTCACATTTACCATTGTCAAGTTTGACTTTAGAAAGTCTAACTGAAAATGGTTAGTGCCCTTTACCATTTCTAGTTTAAGTTTCTAAATACAAACTTGCCAATTCCACTTGGGAGTCAAATGTGGTAAAAAAATATTTTTACAAAATACTTATGGCTTGTGATTGAATATGCAAAGTCAAAAAAAAAACCATACTTTATTTGTTATGTGGCTTCATTTTGTGTGTGTGTGTTTGCCAGTTTTACGTATTTTAAGTAAGGAATATATGTGTTTGACTTTCATATGGGTCGGTAAGGATTTAATGGGGTGCCATTAATTTTACACAAATTACACTATAGGTCCCTAAGCTTGTCAACTCAATGTAACATATTGTGAACACGTCACTAAATTATGGGGGGGGGGGGGGGGGGGGGGAAGAATTTTGAGTAAGGCAACGAAAATGTAGACAACCTTAGGGACCAACTATGAAATAAAAAATGTTATTAAACCCCTTCACCGACTCTTCCCTGAGACGGTATTAACATTTTGCGCGTAAACCAATGACCCCAACCACAACCTTTAACTCACACATTTTCCCATGGAAGATTTCAAGATGTTGAATGAACTTATGGAAGTCGCTGATTCTAGAGGCGCAGCTATGTAGGGGCGGGAGGGGGCGCCCGACCCCCCGAAATTTTTTTTGCGATGTAGAGGTATATAGTTTTCGTGTAGAAAAATTTCGGTATATTCGGTTTTGACCCCCCATTTTAATTGTGAAATTTTTTTTATACATTAAACAGTAAAATTTTGATCCATTACATTTTACATAAGCCCATCTACCCAAACTAAAATCCATTAATAAACCAAATCCCAAACTAAAATCCATTACTTATTTACTTAGCCCATTAAAAAAAACGGAACAAACCCCCCCCCCTTTCGAAGTTCGACCCTCATCTCATCCCACAGTCCCACCATCCTGCCTCCTGGCTCCTCACTCCTACAGTCTCGCCGGCCACCACCGACCACCGTCGACGGCCGACCACCAACCGTTTGTCTCTTTTTTAATGTTTAGTTGTCTTCGACAAATGTTTAGTTTTTTAGTGATTGAAACTTTTTTTTTTATAATAATAGTATTTAATTTTTGACCCGACTCGAATCGAATCACCGACCCGAACATATTACCCGAAAAATAGCGTTAGTAAAAAAAAATTTTAGATCCCGACCCCTCACTCAAAATTTTCTAGCTTCGCCACTGGCTGATTCATCAAGTTTAAATGATCATATTGGACTGTGGTTTAGTCAAGAAGCTGTAGAAGAAGGGTTTTTTAAAAACCTTATTCGTTCTGCTATTGATCATCTAAAGAGGCTAATACCAAAGCTTAGGGAGCTGATTCAGGATAATGAAGCTTTGGGACCGCGTGGTGTGGCACTTGACTGTTTGGAGGCGTTAAGAAAAACCCAGGCTAGGCAAACCGACTTACTTTCTTGCTTGATAATCATGTATGGTGAAGCAGATGATGGTATCCGCATGCAGGAAAGTTATGTTCAGAAAATGGCTGAAAATAATTAGTCAAATGGGGTCTTTTGGGTATTTCCTGAGGTAGGTTAATGGGGTCTTTTGGGTTCTTGTTTTAGGATTTTATGGTTCTTCATGTAGTCTACGTGCCACTATGATGAATATATAAATCTATGTTGTAGCATTTAATCTTCGTGTATTCTCCTTTTTTGTGTACTGTTCGTATGACCAAAAACAAACACCCCTTTATGTCAGCATATCCAAAGACAGTGGTTTGGGGGCAAAATCCAAATGCTTTTGATCATCAAAAGTTATTGTATAGACAATGGTGGATTTATTATCAAAAAAATTGTATGGTGTTAGTGTTGATAGTGGGAGGGAACAAGCAGATAGCACAAACCAAAGACCCTTTTTTATGTACTGGTTCTATCGGCAAAAACCAAACACCCCATCATATGAGGAAAACCAAACACAGTGGCTATAAATTTTATAACAGCAAAATCAAACACCACTTTATTGACAACCTTATATTGTTTATGCCCCGTAATGACTTCCTTGAGTCAAACATATTTACCAAATGACACAAATTGTAACATCTTTAGGTTTGACTTCCCTAAGTCAAACCTATTTAGCAATGCACAACCAAAGCAAATACCACAAAATGCAAGTCTTGATTTGTAACATAATTAGTCAAAACTCAGGACTCTCATTTAGCAATTACATTTTGACTTTCCTTAGTCATACCGCAAATGTTAAATGGGAGTTATGTACACACTCATGCCAAACACCTTTATAGTTGTGTTGCTGTTATTTTTATTACATCTGGTCATCTGAAAACAATAAAAAGGAAACGGGTTGCCAAGTAAAGTTCATAGTTGGTCACTAAAATATCAGTCTTGGTTGATGAACTAGAGTGTAGTACACATTTGCTCCCTGAAGTTGAATGTCGTGTTAGATTTAACTAAAGAGTAGTTATAAATGTGTTTTGCCTATTATACCATTCGGAATATACCAAAAAATGAGCGTTGACCGAGACCAAACTGGTCAAGGGACGCATTCGGCCTAAAAATCCCAAGGTTTCGACGCATGGCGACGATTATAGAAACTTAGGGTCTCAGACGATGTTTTTGGAAAAGTTCAGGGACCAACGGTGTATTGTTGTCAAATTTAAATAACAAAAGTAGCAAAAAAAGATCGAAAAAGTGTTTGTAGGTAGCCTGCCTGCCATGTTTGACCCATTAAACAAACGCCATTGCCATTTCTTCTTCTCAACTGTAAATCTGTGTATCATCATCATCACTCATTCTGATTCCTCAAATTAGGCTTCCCTAATCCCTGAATACCAACATTATTACCCTCCCATCCATTCCACACGCAGTAAGTTTCCCAAATGAGTATTTATTTATTTTTATTTTTTCTTTCTAGTAATTAATAAATTTCAGAGAAGAATCTTAGAGGGCTGCATTTCTTTTCTTTAATTGTGTTTAAGCTAGATGTATGAGGGTAAAAAAAAAAAAATCTCTTTTTATCTCAAAATAAACAAACAAGTAGCTCCTGATACAACAGCTTATCTGATTAATGGGGTGTTTGTTTAAGCTTATATGTGGGGCTTATTAGCTTATTTGATTTCTCTTGTATTTCATAAGCCTCAATTTTCTGGCTTATTTTGAGACTTATGGACTTATATATAAGTTTATAAGCCCACAAGTCTCAAAACAAACCGAAAAATTGCTGCATATGAAATATAAGCCGAAAAACAAATAAGCTCATAAGCCACATATAAGCTTAAACAAACACCCCATAAGTACAAACAAGATCGGTGTTACAATCTTAAAAGAATACATCATAAGTGTAATCTTGTTATTAAATATAAAACACTTATATTATCTCTATCTATATGCAGCGTCCTTCCATCCATAGTTTGTCGTCCCCATTTGCTTGCAAATTAAGTTTCTACGGCTGCTGGGACCGGAGATATCTGTTGGGGTATAATGCACTAAAAAGCAGACGCCTTTTGTGCACGAAATAGTAATCATCTAGCGAAATGGACTTGGCAAGTTATGTTCCAACTGCTTTCATGGAATCTGTGAAAAACGCTTCTGACCTCATCACATTTGCGTATGACATGCCTTTTGCTCGGGCTGTTGTTTTTGGAGTGCACATTGGAGGTATGGTTCTAGCTCAAGTCTTTTTGTTACTGGGTCCCGATAAGAATTCAATACTGAGGTTGGCTTTATCTTTGTGTTGACTTATAGGCCATTTGTTTGTGGAAGGGTTACTCTTAGTAGTTATCGTCTTTTTACTGTCTCAGAAGAGTTACAAGCCCCCTAAACGCCCGTTAACGACCAAGGTTCGACTTTTTTCTTTAATAAGTTGATGTGACGATTTGAATTTCTAATATGTTTTTCGGATGTTTGTAGGAGATAGATGAGCTGTGTGAAGAATGGGTACCCGAGTCTCTTATCCCGCATGTAACTGAAGAGATGAAAAGAGAAGCTCCGGTACTCTCAAGGTCTTTTCCTTCTTTCTTATTCTCTATATCTTTGGGGGATCAAATGGACATGTACTCAAATTTATAGTATTTGTTTAGGTTGAAGGAGGGTGATACATACGGTAAATTTTGTTAGTATTCGATCCAAAGATTAAACTTTTGTTAATATTTGATCATAAACTTTATAGGATCCATGATAACTATTTTCGTTATAAGTTAATGTTAGAATGTTACATTCGAGGAATTTTTTGAATATGCTAAATAATAGGATTACTTGATGCCATTTGTATACACAATGTACCTCTGATGTCCAGTTTTGAGCTCCCATTTTCATTTCTCCTCTCATCATGAAAGACAGAAATGGAATTTTAAATGTTAAAAAATGACCTGAACACAGTCTTGTCATTGCCAAGCATGCGGAAGACAAACTGTGTTTTCAGTTAAAGAAAAACAAATTGCCTATATGTGATTCTTTCATGTAACGATCTGAAATTTGCATCACTTACAGTGCTGCAGGACCTCATACAATAATAAACGGCAAAGAAGTGATTAACTTTGCTTCAGCAAATTACCTTGGATTAATGGGACATGAGAAGTTACTTGTGAGTAACCTACTCTCATATTTACTTCGATTATCTGGTATAGTTTCATTTATGTAAATTCAATATGGCAGGATTCATGTAGTTCTTCCTTGAAAAAATATGGCGTTGGTTCTTGTGGTCCTCGTCAATTTTATGGAACCATTGGTATATAAACCTTCTACTGTGTTTATAAGTTTTGGAGAGCCACTTTTGACTTGTTCTTTTTCTTTAGATGTTCACCTTGATTGTGAAACCCGAATAGCGGAGTTTTTGGGAACTCCTGATTCAATTCTCTATTCATATGGGCTCTCAACTATGTTCAGTGCAATTCCAGCATTTTGTAAGAAAGGAGATCTTATTATTGTGTGAGTATATATTACTATGCTATATGATTTCTTTGCTGAATCGTACTACATCTGCTCCAAAATGAATTATACAATTTGACTTAAAAGTCAGACTACATATCCAAAGTTGACTTGATTTTCTCTTTGTGTTGGAGATTGTTATTGCTAGCACTTTTATAGTCATATAAAATACAAACTACCAATTTCTAAGTTTTCATTATTATCAGTTGTTAACACTTAGCAAATGAGCCTTGGGGACTAATGATGTACCTATTAACTGAACTAGCATTGTACCCGTGCAGAGCGGTGGTCACAATTCATTTGCATTGTTGTTTTTAGTTTTTTGCTATATTAGAAGAATGGTGTGTGTGAAGCCTATGTGCAAAAAGAAAGGGAAAATGTATTGGGGGGGTTTAAAAGTTGATGGTCGGGTTAAGTCTGGAGTGTCTGAAACTTAAAATGAGGTTTGGAGTGTGGTTTGGGATTTGGTTGGGGATATGTATGCTTTATAGTATAGATGACATAAATGAATTTATGGTTAATATTGTAGAGACGAAGGCGTTCATTGGGGGATACAAAATGGGTTATACCTGTCCAGAAGTACAATTGTATACTTTAAGCACAATGACATGCAGTCACTACGCAGTACATTAGAGAAAGTTACTCAAGACAACAAGCGAGCTAAGAAACTGAGACGCTACATTGTTGTTGAAGCTGTTTACCAGGTATTTCTAGTCAATCACGCTTATGGGTTTTTTATTCAACCTCAGAGTCTGATTAAGTTGTTTTTTATTCAACCTCAGAGTCTGATTAAGTTGTTTTTTATTCAACCTCAGAGTCTGATTAAGTTGACCTCTGGACTAGCAATAAGGTCATAGGTTTTACTCACGCACACCCATAGGAAGAACGAAGTGTATATTATATTGTTACAATCAGAAGTCTTAAATAGTAGTCAACGAAATAAGTAAATATTGTCTTTTTACTCGTATAGATTTGATGGGCTTGGCAAGGCAGTCAAATGGATTCACCAAGCTATTTGACAAACTTGGCCGGCTTGTCTAAAGTCCTAACTCTTATGTGTGGATAGAGAATTCTCATGATTTTTAATATAATGTTTTCGATATGTTCAGAACTCTGGTCAAATTGCACCACTGGATGAGATAATCCAACTAAAGGAGAAGTACAAGTTTCGTGTTCTGTTAGATGAGAGCAACTCTTTAGGTGTGCTTGGAAAATCTGGTAGAGGTCTTACTGAGCACTACCAAGTTCCGGTAACCCTCTTTCTCTCTCTTAGCTCTCTGTTTTGTTTGGTGGTCATTATTCTGTTTGAAGTTGAGAAGGTTAATGTTGGTCTTGCCATCGCAGATTGATAAGATAGATATAATAACTGCTGCCATGGGACATGCACTGGCCTCAGAAGGTGGGTTCTGCACAGGAAGTCATAGAGTTATTGATCACCAAGTACGTACACATATTCATTTATCAACTTAAACCTAACTTGGTTGACATTTGAGGTCAACTGTTTTACTTTGGATTTCAAAATTGGTATGGATTTGTTAAGTTCGAGAACATGGTTGATAAATTCATCAAAATGTCTGATGATTATAATATTTAAAATTAATATGGATTTGTTAAGTTAAATAGGATTATAAGATGGCCGTATGTTTATGTAGCGCCTCAGCAGCTCCGGCTATGTATTTTCTGCATCTCTTCCCCCATACTTAGCAAGTGCTGCAATTGCGGCTATGGATGTCATAGAAGAAAACCCTCAACTGATAACCACCTTAAGAGAGAACTCCAAAAAATTAAGCACAGGTTTGTCTCTCCACTTTTAATATACTTCGTTTGTCTGATGAAAAGTACAATGTTTCATATTTCAGCGTGTTGCATAATAGGCACATTAGTTCCTCCGTGCAAAAATTAACTTAGTTATTTTCCCTTTATGATTATCTTGATTATAACTATATTGATTTGGCCTAATACACCTCACTAGATTTAGTATATGAAGGTTTCACACATTGTTTGACTAATACACACCTCACTAGATTTAGTATATGAAAATGAAAGCATTCTTGCCTGATCTTTTTGCGAATTGCAGGATTGTTAGGAATACAAGGCCTGGAACTTACAAGTGATATAATGTCACCACTTGTTTTTCTCCGTCTTAAAAAATCCACAGGGTCCGTGAAGAGTGATCTTCAGTTACTCGAAGATCTAGCTGATCGGGTAAGTGTTAACCATAATTGCACTTATATGCATCTTGATTTTTTGTTCTTTTACCGTTTAATGTTGTGGGCCGGGTTATATGGTGTGCTAATATCGCTCTCATGGGACCATAGACGAAAGGGACCACCTCATCACTGTGTTTTTTGGTGCCAAATAACTGTCACTCTAATGAGGCATCCACAACCCGTGTTAATGTTGCTTTTTTGGTTACTTAAAAGCTTGTGCAAATGCAGGTACTGAAAGAACACTCGGTTTTTGTAACAACTTCAAAAAGATCGATAATTGATAAATGCAATCTTCCCGTTGGGATCAGAATATATGTCTCAGCAGCTCACACGGAATCTGATATTCAGAAAGCATGTGATTCATTGAAGAGTGTTGCAGCTTCTTTATTAACAGATCACAATTAAACACTATGACGTGACACCTCATTGTTGAACAATTTTGTTAAAGAAATATTCATGAATGCAATTCTTCTCTTTTTTTAGTAATGATTTATTTTATCATTTCTTGACAAGCTAGTGGTTTTCTGCTCATATTTCCGGGTTTTTTGTCCTGTTAATTTTAGAATTTCAGTTTAATCTTAATTCACATGTTTTATCTTGATGTTCTGTCTGTTAATTTATGCGTCGAAGTAACCAATTGTTAAATCCTTTTGCATGTTCAAATTGCTAGTTGAATTTATCAGAAAGTATTTTCCTTTTCCCTTTTCTCCAATTTTACCTTTTCATGTTCTACCATCTGATTCGGGTGACTAAGATATACAAAAGTTAAGACTTCAAATAATAAGAATTCCCTTTTATACCGTCTTAAATGGGAGTGTCTACAAGAAACATTAAAATATGAAAACCTTTATTAATGCATAAAACAAAACAAAACAAAATCATGCATAATAATATCCTGTTTGTTGTCCCATGCCACTGTAAGCTGCAAGACGAGCATTAATCTTGGCAAATGCCCCTTGTCCTTGCATTCCGTTGCTTCCATACTGTTGCCACACCTGTTGTTCTTGCACAAGCAGATTCTGCTTCCTCTCCATGTCAGCAATCTGCACATATGCAGGTGGTGGAACTGTGAGCGATGCTGCAAAGGGATCCTGTGAGCCGACTGATTGCATGGTCCCATCGGGTGCTGGCAATGCTAACATCGGTGTTGCAGTTCTCGCCAGTCCAGGCATCACAACACTACTGGAACTCCCACCACTCAGCTGATTATTGGTTACATGTTGGTTTACTGTCCCTTGATCATACATTCCATTTAACAGTAAAGAATCAAGACCACCTGCCTTGTTAGCCTTCTGTCTCGATAGATTACTAGCTGATTCTACCAGTGCTACTTCCCAGTCGGCTCCTTCTGATGAGAAAACTTCCCACGTCCCATTAGTTTCGACATCTGCAGGTGCAGAAAACAAAGCAAGTGCCAAGTTATTCCCACAAGCATCAGCTGACATAGCATCATCCTTAAGATTCAGCAGGTCTTCAGTTGGCAAGGGACCCTCATTCACTGAAGCCAGTGGTGGAGATGGTGGTGGCGGAGGAGGTGGTGGTGGGTTGTGACTTTCAGGAGGAGGAAGCGCCTTTATTTCATTCATATTTGGTACTGTTTCACTGCTAATCTCAGGGTTGGACACATTCTTATTTTCCCTTAGAATTCTCTCTAATCCTCCCAAAATGTCATCTGTAATCTTTTGTACCTTTGGGAACTCTGATGATCTACCAACACCAAGGTCCTTACACCAGTCATAATAACCCACAAGTTCATCACTCATTTTCGCTGCATAAACACATTCATCAAAAGCCTTGACACCAACATCATACTCAAGTTGTGGAAACCGGTCAAGCAAAACTCCCATCGCCTCACACATATCAGCATAAACTCTGAAACTTTCCTTCAAGATAAGATGAAGTGCAACAATCACCATCTTACTATTCTTTGCATTCCCAGTAGGCCTACAAGATAATACCCGATCAAGAAGACAAAGCAACTGATTCAATCTTTCTATAACCTTATATGTCTTCATCTCCCTTACTGGACTAACGACTTTCTCATCTTTTCTACCACCTCGTTTAACCAATTCATTCAAATCATCATAAGATCTCGACATTTTACTAAGTCCGTACCTAGGGCCACCTTCAAAATCACATATACCACTCACCCTTTGCTCAAAAGAAGTGAACTCAAGCTTCTGATCAAGTAACATTGAATAATTTTTCACAAAACCAGAATGATCCCACGAATTTGAATGAGCTTCATCACGAAAATCAGACATATTAACAACCCTAGTCCCCTTTCGGCTTGCAAACATTATCTCTTGACCAAAAGCAGGATCCCCGTCAACTAGCAATCTGTGTATAAGCATCAACGCCTTCAACGCCACAATCCAATCATGCGTTTTACTCAATCGCTTAGAAATTGTGCTTACACATGCGCTTACATAACTTCTGGAGTAAGAAGTATAGTTAATAATATCTCGTATGTACTTCTCTTCAGCCGGTTCCTTGTCATGGCCCGTTGCCCTTACTATAAGCACCTCAAGATCAGGTGCCACATTGCCTGCAACTTTCGCTATGCTTATACTTGTTTGGTCTTTAACCACACCAATAGCCTTTCTAATTGTGCTTGAAGCCATTGCTAAAGTCTAGTACGTACTCACAACTACTGGTTCAAAAACAACTCGATTAGTACCAACTAAAGCCAAATACCACTAGTAGGATAACACAGTAATTACTACAGCTTCTTAATAATTACTGTATATCTGTACTATCAATGTCTACTAAAGCCGCAAGCGCCATAAATATTCAGACAAAAATGACTGCTAGTCAAAGTACTCGGAATATAACTAAACTAATTCAGGGGTTGTTTGGGATTGCTTTTACAAATTTATAACATGTTTATTTCTATTTTAAGTCGTATAATCCTTATCAATACCTCAATAAAAATCATACATCAAATGTTATTTCCATTTCAAGTCTTAGCATATTGATAATGAAATTATTATGTTTTTCTAAACATCACAGTCCAGATAAGGGGTTGTTTGAGATTACTAATGCAAACTCATCATCTTATTATTGTGTTTATACATCGCGCAAATAATCAGTGATCGATTTTGACAATCATATCAATATAACAATAACTTATTAAAACAGACCCCGGAAAGCGTTTAAATTTCTTGTTGATTATCTGATTAATTAGTGTCCTTAATTTTTATCCGCAAAATGATAATCCAGTATATTCAAAACACAATCCCAGAAATCGTATCAAACTCGAACTGATACATCTGATCACTGCCATATTCAACAAATTTAATGTTCCAAATATACAGATCTTTATAAATATCCAACATAACCCACAAACTTAAATCCTAAAAAGAGTTAAATTACATACCAGATCAATTCTTGAAAATTTTTGATGGGCTAAAATTTCAATGCATAACAAACATGCATGCACCTGATCAACAAATGAGAATTGATATTTGATATATACATGCATATTCATATATATAATCAATACGTATAGAGAAAGAAAAGTAATGTTACCTTGTGAAAGAGAAAGATTTGATTTCATATAACGGAAAATGGACTGTTTCTTGTTTTGTTTTGCTTAAACCTCTTCAAATTCTTTCTTTCTTTCATGCAAGGGGGTTTTAATTAATAGTTTTCATGTGCTGTGGATATTTACAAAATAATCCTCAAGATATGTCCAGTTTTATTAGTGGTCCTTCTACAATAGTAGTACTAACATATTCGAGGGTAATCAGGGAAGGGTAAAAAATGGTCATGGGATATCCCGGTTAAACCGCATACATCTTAGTCAAAGACCCGTGTTTCTTGAGTGACGTAAAATCCGTTTAGTAAACTAGTCGTCAATGCTTACGAATTATTTATTGATATTACAACAAAAGAAAGTTAACTAAAATGAAATAGTAAATTAAATGGGTTAATTAAAATGTGCTTAACAGCCTAACTAGTATACCATTTGTTTTTTATATTAATAAGAAATATACGGAGTATCTCATCCCTTTATTGGTTAAGATTTGTGAAATCAAATGCATTAATAAGTTACCTTTTTTAATCAAAGTTATACATATATTGACATCAAGATTTAAGGTTTTTATTTTTATTTTATTTTTTTATTATTATTTTTTTTTTAATTATGTTTTTTGGCTTGTTAGCAGAAATGTATGCGAGCTCATAAAGGCTGATAAATATACAGACACCATAGGTGAGCATGCATGGTTCAAATTAAAGGTGAGCATAGGCTTAGCCAGACCAATATAATCATTTTTTTTATTCTTAATTAAAAGTCGAACATTTCAAACTCAACAATACTAATGTGGTCGATATATAACTTGAAAATACAACAAAATAGTTCAACATCGATATGCATGTCTTGAACGCATAGAAATTAGCTAGGACCGCTATTTGTTAACAGCAAATTAAAGAAACGAGCATTTAGAACGAGTGGTTAGGACTTAGGAGGCACTGCTCTTAAGCAAATAATCTATAGTTGCATTTTTGCTCTTTCAGCCGTCAAAATAATGCACTATGATGATAAGAGCCCACTCGGCAATTATAATGTGGCCCATGTTCATTTTCGCTCCTTTAATTGGGCTTGGAGAAGACCTACTAACGCTATGTCTAATACACGAGCTTTGGTGAGACAAAAAGCAAAGTCGCTCTATCAAACGACAAACTTCTCATGTTTGTTGTGCGTGTGATATTGGTTTTTGTGAGTATATTTGTGTATAAGAGCATCTACAATGGTGAAGATTTATATAGGTCCATAATCATTAATTTATAAACCTTTTGAAGTTATAAACCTATGTTCACTTTGCATAAACCTTTTAAAAACTCTTGAATGATTAATAATAACACATGCATTAAATTATGAATAGGTTCAAGAACTTGAACCTCTTCATGCCACATGTACATGAAACAAATGATCACTATGGTTAAAATAAAAGATAAAGTTTTATATAAAGTTTAGACCTTTTGATGAAACAACCATAGTGGATGCCCTAAGTGGAGAATATGTCGTTAAGTTGGAGGTGGTGTTGTTGGTCACCCATACACTCAGTCTAAAAGAAATTATGACAACACATTCTTATTTGAGCTCTTTGCACGATTGGATACTCTTTACGACACTTACGAATATAGACAACAGTGTTTGCGCCTGATTGGAGTTGGATGCATGGCTAGGATCCGCGTTAATAAGAGAGTGCTAGATGATCTAGTATATGACATCGTCCTTTAACTGGTTCGCGCACGCCACACCGGAAGTTGTGGTCGTGTAGGTATAGCAGGTGGATGGAATCGGTCAAAACCAACAAACCAACCTTTTATCTATTATATCGTGGATGCTTTTCAATTTCTTGTCGCTTTTATGCATCTTGTCATTGATTGTACGGGCATGGAATTGAAAAAGAAAAAGAAGGTAGTAAATAGTGCAAAAATCACATAAAATACTTAACTTTATTTAAAGATACGTGTACTATAGCTATTTGTAGAAACGTAGAGGTAGTGTATACATTTTGGCTTAAAATCTTAAAACTTTTGTATCAAATGACCGATCAAGCATGACGTAATATGAAAAGTGTCAACAATAGTCTTGCAACAACTAAGATAGTATAGTGTAATAAGTAAAGCATGTCACCAAAACGCAAACATAGACACAATATAAATATCATGCCATGACACAAACATAATCATAATATAAGTAACAAGCCATACAAACCTAAACACAATGCAAGTATAAATATAAAGCGATAAATGCAAAAATAAAACGTAAAAAGATAAGTAGAAAAAACGCAAACCGGACATGAAGATTTATAGTGGTTCAGTCACGAAGCTCCTCTTCGCCCTACTCCACTCCCCGAGTACCCAACTCGAGAGTTACTTCACTAATCAACAAGCTCCCTTCTCGGCGAAGAAAACTATACAAGATCGCTTACACTTTTTCTGGTACTGAGTCCTTCTTCCGGTATAACAAACCCGTTATGTTTTATGGCCCAACATAACAAACCTTGTGTTTTAAGGTCTAAACACATAAACCTCGTCGCTTACATTATTTTCTGACACTAAGCTAAATGTCGAGTTCTAATATTAGCTATAACCAATCAACCATATACCCTTGTATTTTGAGGACTAAAATACTAATCGGATCTCACACCTATGTTCCGGACTAACACACTAGCCAGATCTAACTATGATACAAGATTGGAAGACATGTACTCGATCTATATGTAACAAATGTTACAAATGGACTAACTAGACTACATAACTTAGTATCTAGATGATAACTAGAGGTTTTTCTCTTGCACTTAAGGAAAGAAAGAATCACATTGAAACAAGATTAAACAAGTTTATGTGATCAAAGAGGAGATTACGAGAGAAAACATAAAATTATGTGCTTTTGAGGAGTGGAAAACTATTGAAAATGGTCCAGTATTTATAGGCAGAGAGAGCAGGACCGGAGTCTAGTGACGGTCCCATATATATACATGACCGTCCCTATTTATGGGACCGTCCTATGGACGCTCGTGTTTTTGTCCTTTTGTGGTAAAATATATATGTGGTATAGGTGGTAACTTTTTAGGTGGGAAAACCCAGTCTTTGAATATTTTTCTTTAATAAAACATTTCTTATAAATACAAAAATAATTTGTATAATTTATTTTTGTAAAAGGATTTTGTCACATTTGATTAGCTAAATAATAAACTTAAACACAATTTCTTTAGACCTAATGTTTTTTATGAAAAATTCTATTTTTTTACAAGGTTTAACACTATAAAAGATTATTTCATCGTTTTCCGTGACATCTCGGGATCCCGAGTTTTGCCCTTAATAGTAGAAATCAAAGTAGAGATCAATGGGCCTTTGAACTTTAGTTGAAACAAAAGTATTTTATGCATCAACGGGCCTTTTGATGTTCATGGTCTCCATTATCTTCTTTGTCCGTCTATTATAAACATTGTAAGCCCTCGAGTTTTCAATGTATCCAATAAAAATTCCAATGTCACCCTTCGCTTTCAGCTTCCCTAGATCTTCACGATCATTCACTGGATAGCAAAGAGCCTCGAACACATGGAGATAGGAGATGTCCGGTTTTCTTTTGTTGACGAGTTCATATATGTTTTGTTGAATCTTTTGTGGATTAAGGAACGATTCTTTGTGAAACAAGCAGTAGCTACAACATCAACCCATAGAAAAAGTGGAGCACTTGAGAATATCAATATCGTACGAACAACTTACACCAACGTGTGTGATAACGCTCAATTTGAGTATATTTTCAGGTGCGTTATCCGTGTGTTTATATATGTTATTTGGTTAATTAAGGATCTTTTGCTATTAATATTGCACAAAGATAAGTTTTCATGTTTGTAGCTAGCCAATGTCAAGAAAAGAAGCAAAAACGAAGAAATATGCATATATGAAGATTTCCCGCATATCACAAGACTCCTGGAAGCATTATCACGAGAAGATATGGTACGTGGGAATCGCACCAGGCTTTACCTCTCGAGGGATCTCGAGAAGCTTACAACCCCCACCAGGCTGTGTACCTGATCGTTGTAGTGTAGTATAGAGACAAGTACCGGGGGATTGATCGTTCAACTCAAGAATAGTGTCGTTAGGATTGAAAATTAATCTAACTAGGTCTAAAGGTGAAGGATGATTCTTTTTGTGTTTTTATATTTTATGAAAAGCAAGTAAAATTTTCGGGTATTGGAAGGAGGGGCGGAATTAGTTGCTAATCAACTAACCCAAAAACTACTAATTAAACTAATTAACAAGAAAAGTAAACTAGGGTTCTACAAGGTAAGTGAAGCATGTCTACCTATGATATGTTACTCCTTGCTAGCTATCCAATTCTACCTATTGAATTGTCACACCTTGTTTTAATTGACGGGTTGTATTCCTTAATACCATTCATGGGGTGGCGTATGTACTTCTCCAACTCTATAAGCTCCTACTTCACTCCTATGTCGAGCATGCAAGAAGCTCCTAACATGGGATCACTAGAATTCGATCATGCATTAAATACAACCATAATAACCTAGTACGCATTGGTTCATGTTTCTTAAGACGTTCAAGCATGTTACCCTATGGAAGTCTGCCAGTTTTCTTAAGCCTAACATCGAATACAATCAATCAAACAAGAGACAATAGGAATCAAGAATTATAAACTAAACCAATTAGATCTATCGAAGTGTCACACCCTAATTGATGAAGATAGACACAACATCAACAAGGAATCAATAAGATCTAATCAATTATATACAAGTTTCACACAATCATAAGTAGACACAAGGTGAATTAGCCAAGCATAATTAATAAAGAACAAGCAACAATAATGATAATTGAAGACATAAATTAAGATAGAATCATCAAACCATTACAAGATGTTTATGGAGTGATTGAAACCCTCTAAGTTACTAGAAAAACACCTACCTAAACCTAGAAATCGACCTTAGGGTTTAGGGCTTACAAAAAGTGAAGTTATGATGTTATATTTATAGGCTAGTTTTCTGTTGGCAAGGCTTGACGGCGTCACCCCGTAAAGGGTGACGGAGTTATGACCAATTTTTCTTCACCAAATTGTAGATTTCTTCGTCCTCTTCGTGTGGGCTTTTGAATCACCTAAATCCGAGTTCGTATGCAAAAGTTATGACCAAAACAATATCAGCTACTTTGAGCGCAAGTTTTGACAAGTTAACACGTGACGACCTACGTGACGCCTTCAGGAAATTTTCTAGGCCGTCACTCGTTAATTTTACACATGACGGCCTTGGGTGACACCGTCATCTCCAATGCACAAAACTTTCTGGACCGTCACGGACTTTATCCACTTCCAGCTCTTGTATTACTCTTGACGCCGTCATGAAAAAGCTTGTGACGCCGTCAGGTACTGTTCCCAACAAGGAAAATTAAGACTTTGCCGTTTTCTTCACTTTTATGCTCCAAAAACGTCCAAAATGCTTCCTTTTCCAGAATTCACTCCAAAAGTACCTAAAATCACAAAAGGAACGATTTAGGGCAATATTTGATCAAATAAATTCAATTCCGGGCTTAAATGACCCCCTAAAAACGGATCATTTTTCGCCTTATCAAGATACTAATTGAAGATCATCTCTTGAGCCAAGAATGAAGAAATTTGGACTTGGGAATCATATAAGTCAACTACGATCAAGGAAGGAGCATTCGGAAAGTCAAAAACAAAAAAGATAAGAAAAGTGTATGTTGAGGACCTCCAGCCGATTTGCATAGCCGTGCAGCCGTTTTGAAATCATTTCTATCCGAATCAAGAGTAGAAGTTTTGGATCTCAATCCAGCTAATTAGCCCTCGCCAGTAGCCAATTGATCAAAACCCTTATGGTATCAATCCAACCGATTAGCCTAGCCATCTAGCCGGTCAACTGGACCCGTAACATTCACTCATAACTTCCTTTATTTATTGATTTAAATTAAGTAATCATGGGAGTCTGATCCTTTGCTATCCTTAACTCCTTTGGACGTTTTTCTTGGCCTAGAGGGGTTCTCAAAGTTATATAAACAAAGCCTTAGGTTAGAAAACAATGTACCATCTTATGAAGAATTAACCCTTATAACCTCAGGCTTATTTCACTAAAATCTCTACCCCAAAAGGCTAGAAAAACCTCTATCAAAGCTTCCCTTCCAGAATATAAATCATCTTCTTGTCATACATAACCTGTTAAACCTGAGAAAACAAACAAGGCAACCTCGCGTAAAATCGGCGGCAATCTATATATGCTAACAAATCCTAGAAAACAAAGTAAGATATAATACTTGTGGAATGAATGTTTGCAGATTTCCTGAAGCTTATAAAACTAAAGAATTAACAAAAACTTTAAAACTCCGTTAGAAAAACAAAACTGGCAAAATTTCCAGATTTTTACACGTGACGCCGTCAGGAATTTCTTCCTGACGCCGTCAGAAGTGACCTGCAGAAATCTTTATGTTAAGTTTCCGGAAAATTTCTGGAAAAACTTTGTCCTACTTCCTGGAAAATCCTGCAAAACATCATTATGACTCGATACAAGCATTTGACTCTAACAAATACGAATATACATGTCCATTTAATATTGTAGAGAATCATGATCGGTTTTGTTTCTTAAAAACTTATTTGGGGTTTCCCCTTACACTTATCTTTTGCGAAATACCTTTGGATGAAGTTAAGACTAAGCCAAACAACAAAATAAAGTATTTTCACCATTTAGTTTGAAACATGATCTACCAACAATAAAAATAAAGCATGCATACGGAAGCAAATAACAATCAAACAATTAAAACTCACACAATGCATGGGTTGCCTCCCAAGAAGCGCTTTTCTTTATTTACGAGTCTTGTAGCTAGACTCAAGGTCATGGGCTATTACGTGACATCATTGTCAAATGTCACATCCTCCTCACTAATCATTTCATTGCTACTCTCTTGATAATGTTTTACACGTTGTATGCTGACAGTAAATTCTCTATTTTCATCGTCCAATAACACAACAGCCCCAGTCTTAGAGGAACTCTTCACCGTAAATGGCCCATACCATCTATACTTGAGTTTCCCTAGAAATAATCTTAATCGAGAATTATACAATAGGACTTTGTCCCCTTCTAAAAATTCCTTAGGTTTCTTAATTCGTTAGTCATGCCATCTTTTTGCCCTCTCCTTATATGTAATGGAAGATTCATATGCTTCTAACCTTAGCTCATCAAGCTCATGGAGTTGCAAGAACCTATTTGTTCCTGCAACTGTATAGTCCAAGTTACACGCCTTAAGCGCCCAATAAGCCTTCTGTTCTAATTCTACCGGAAGGTGACATGCCTTACCATACACCATGCGGAACGGGGTCGTTTCAATAGGTGTCTTGTAGGCAGTTCGGAATGCCCATAAGGCATCATCGAGTTTAAATGACCAGTCTTTTCTATTCTGACTAACCGTTTTTTCTAGTATTATTTTAATAGCCATGTTCGTGTTTTCGACCTGGCCATTGGTCTGTGGGTGATAGGCGGTGGAAAATCGATGGGAAACTCCGTATCTCCTCATGACCTTTTCCATTTGTGCATTGCAAAAGTGGGTTCCCCTATCACTGATGAGAGCTTTAGGAATTCCGAACCTAGCGAACAGCATTTTCAAGAAATGAATAACTACCCTGGCATTGTTGGTTCTAAGGGCTTGTGCCTCTACCCATTTTGAAACATATTCGATGGCAACTAAAATGTATTCATTCCCTCCTGAAGATGGGAAGGGTCCCATGAAGTCGATTCCCTAGACGTCGAAAACCTCACATACTTGAATAAAATTCTGAGGTGCTTCGTCTCTGTTTGATATGTTCCCGGCCCGTTGCATTGCATCGCATGCTTGTACCATTTATTTAACATCACGGAATATTGTGGGCTAATAGAATCCCGCATCGAAAATTTTTCGTGCAGTGGTGCTTATCCCATGATGGCCCCCAGAGGGGCCATAGTGACACTCTCTCATGATTTTTACTGCCTCGCCTCCCGAAACACAATGTCTGATTATTTGATCAGGACACCTTCGGAATAAAAGTGGTTCATCCAAGAAGTAGTATTTTAGTTGGGCAAAGAACCTTTTCTTTTCGTATTTAGTCATGTGTTCCGGAATGAGTCTACTCGCGAGATAGTTAGCAAAATCAGCGTACCAAGGCTCAGAATCTGTCATTGACATGAGTTGTTCGTCAGGAAATGAATCCCGAATCTCGCTTCTATCGTGCTCATCAAGGGGATTTTCAAGACGAGATAGGTGATCAGCAGCCAAACTTTCTGCCCCCCTTTTATCACGAATTTCAACGTCAAATTCTTGTAACAACAAGATCCACCGAATTAGTTGTGGTTTAGCATCTTGCTTAGCAAAAAGATATCGGAGAGCCGAGTGATCGGTGAAAACGACTGTTTTTGAAAGTACAAGATATTGACAGAATTTGTCGAATGCGAATACTACAGCTAATAATTCTTTTTCGGTGGTAGAGTAATTCTCTTGAGCAGGATTCATGGTTTTGCTAGCGTAGTAAATGGGTTGGAAAAGCTTGTCACGCCTTTGACCTAATACAGCTCCGACAGCATAATCGCTAGCATTGCACATGATTTCGAAGGGTAACTCCCAGTTGGGTGTAACCATGATTGGAGCTTGCGTGAGCTCCTTTTTCAGGAGATCGAATGCATCCTTGCATTCTTGAGAGAAATCGAAAGGGGCATCCTTCATCAACAATTGAGTCATCAGTCGAGCTATTTTAGAGAAATCTTTGATGAATCTCCGGTAGAACCCAACGTGGCCCAAGAAGCTGCGTATTGCTTTAACAGTCGTGGGATAAGGTAATTTAGATATAGCTTCCACTTTAGCTTGGTCCACCTCAATCCCATTCCCCGAGACCTTATGTCCCAACACAATCCCTTCTTTTACCATGAAATGACATTTTTCCCAATTTAACACCAAGTTGGTTTCCTCACAACGTTTGAGCATTTTTTCTAGATTAGCAAGACAGCGGTCGAAAGAGTTCCCGAAGACTGAAAAGTCATCCATGAAAACTTCCATACTATCTTCCATCAGTTCGTGAAAGATCGCGGTCATGCATCGCTGAAAAGTGGCGGGGGCGTTACACAGCCCAAAAGGCATTCTTTTATAAGCGAACGTTCCATAAGGGCAAGTAAACGTAGTTTTCTCTTGGTCCTCAGGCGCTATGGGGATTTGGAAATATCCCGAGAACCCATCCAAGAAACAGTAGTATTCGTGCCCAGATAATCTCTCCAACATTTGGTCAATGAATGGTAAGGGAAAGTGATCTTTCCTTGTGGCATCATTGAGCTTTCTATAATCGATGCATACCCGCCAGCCAGTAACCGTTCTCTGGGGTACCATCTCACCCTTGTCGTTCTTTACCACCGTCATTCCACCTTTCTTTGGTACCACCTGTACAGGACTAACCCACGGGCTATCTGAGATTGGGTAAATTAATCCTGCATCTAGAAGTTTGATGACTTCTTTCTTCACTACTTCCTTAATGTTGGGATTCACTTGCCTCTGGGGTTGCACGGTAGGTTTATAGTTTTCTTCCATAAGAATCTTATGCATGCAGAAAGTTGAGTCAATCCCCTTAATGTCGGCTACACTCCATGCAAGCACTCCCTTATAATTCTTGAGGACTTCTAAGAGCTTACCTTTTTCTTCATGTTTGAGGGAAGAGTTTATGATTACCGGCAGTTGATCCTCTCCCTGAAGGAAGGCATACTCTAGGTGGTTAGGGAGTTCTTTAAGATCTAGCTTAGGAGGTTCGATAATAGAGGGTTTAAGCTTGTTTTCGGGTTTTCAGAGTTCGAGCTGTTCAGTGGTCTCCTGTCTAGGGTAGAAGGAGACTGCCCCAACATCCTCCATCTTTTCTACCTCCAACAAGGGGAGAAAACTTTCATCCCGTAACCAGCCTTCCTCAATCTGTTCATCAATACAATCATCAATGACATCCATGAGTTCATCGACCTCTCCAATGAAATAAAGCCGGTTAGCTGCTTCGAGAGAGAGGTCCATAGTGTCTTTAATGTCAAAGGTTAAGGTGTCGGTTCCTACTCGTAAGGTTAACTTGCCATCATGAACATCAATGACTGCACGAGCGGTAGCAAGAAATGGTCTCCCTAAGATGATGGGTACCAAGTCATCCTCCTCCATCTCCAAGATTACGAAGTCAACCGAGAATTTGAATTTTCCAACTTTGACTAGCACGTTCTCGCATATCCCTACGGGGTATTTGACTGATCTATATGCTAGTTGGATGTTCATACGGGTAGACTTTAATCTGGAGTATCCTAGTTTAAGAAACATGGAGTGAGGCATGAGGTTGATACTCGCCCCTAAATCGGCAAGAGCATTCTTAATTGATAGGGATCCTATGAAGCAGGGTAAGGTGAAGCTGCCCGGATTGTCTATCTTTTTTGGTAGCCCTCGATGTGTCACCACCGAACATTCTTCCCCCAGAGTCACAAGACCCTCGAGTTTCTTTCGGTTAGCGAGTAATTTTTTAAAGTATGTGCTATACTTTGGCATGTGATAGCAAGCATCGAGGAGAGGTATGGTGATCACTGAGTCTTTTAGATATGACAAGAATTGTTTATTATCGTTCTCAGTTTTCTGGTTTTTAGTCGGGATGGGAATGGGATTCTCACAGGTTGGTTAGGTGGAGTCGATGGGGATGGGGTCGCCAAGGGAGGTTGTTCGGGAACCTCGCTGCTCACATCACCTTCCTCCTCGCGGGGCTTGCTTCGGTCAAGAGTGATAGGGTGTGAGCTCTAATAAGGGGGGGGGGTCCTTGGTTGTTGTTCCAGCTCGAGTGGTTATTGCGAGCATGGGGTCTTTTTGGCTTACTGATGACCTGTCTTGGTCATCGAGGGCAGAGTTAAGCTTGTTGAACCATTCTTCGATGCCATTTTGTTGCTCATCGACGAGCTCATCAAGACCTTTTAATTGTAAGCCTTTTTCTTGAGTGAAGTGACCAAGGTCATCTTCAAAAGTGCTCCTGATTTTATATTCAGGGCCCTCCTCCCCTTCTTTCCTCTTCACCAGATTTCCCCAAAGGGTGTAGTCATCGTTTTGGTAAAAAGGCAAAAGGGAGGGGTCAGCGTAGATGTCACCCCCTGACAAGCACGCATGTTCGGTCGTGGGTTCTACTCCACATTACTCTACCTCCACAGTAGTCGCAGATTAAGTAAGGGTTTAAAAGTTGTTTAGTTAATTGCGACCCAGCTAGGTATTCCATTCTCTTGTGAATTTTTTGTAGCCGATTTGAAGGTGTTGATGTGATTTCAGAAATGCTGGCAGTTGACTTAAGTTCATCCCAAGTGTCATCCTGATCCTGAGCATATTCCTCAACCCTATTCCATCCTTCCTCGGCACTAAGGTTGGATAATTTCCCTTTTCTAGAATTGTTGATCCCGTTTCGGTCATTTGAGGAGACATTGTCGTAGAAGATTTGGACGAGAAGCCAGAGTTCGATGCCATGATGGGGAACTTGTCTTATTAAATCCTTGAATCTAATCTACGATTTATGGAAGGGTTCGTTCTCCCCTTTTCGAAAGCGGAGGATCCTATCCCTAAATGCTCAGGTTTTTCCTACTGGGAAGAACTTCTCATAAAATTTGGATATGAGTTGCTCCCATGTGAAAATAGATTCAGAGGGAAGTTTATCATACCACTCCTTAGATTTTTCATAAAGGGTGAACGGGAAGAATCATAATCGGGATGTGTTTCTAGTAGCCCCATCCGTATGGAGGGTGTCTACTATTTTCAAGAAGTCCTTGATGTGTTGAATCGGGTCATCATCATCTAGTCCACAAAACTTGCACACACTTTGGACAAGCCAAACATCGGTCGCATGCAAGACCTCATTGGTGTGTTCGTTTGGGAAGACAATGGCGTTTGAGAAGCCACGAGAATTTGGGGAGGAGTAGTCCTTAAGGCGCTCAGGAATGGGAGTTGCGGAAGTACTCATATCGTTGTTGGATTGGGAGCTAGGGGTTGTAAGGTGATTTTCTGAATTTTCTTCAGAAAGGGGCGCATCAAAATCGATGGCTATGCTGGATGGTTCAGGTGTTGAGAGGGATCGTCTTAGCCTACGCATTTCCCTATCAGGTTCTGCATAGGGCAAAACAAGGTCTCTAGTCGAACTACGACTCCTAGTGACTCTAAGGTTAGAGAGTTCGTCGTTTGCCATGATGGTGAATGGTGGAGATTACTAACAAAGATACGAAGAAATAAGATAGACTAAGGAAAACCTAAAAATAAAAATAAAATCTTATTAGAAAGGAATCTAGCAAGTAGACCTAATAAAAAGAAATCCTAACCTAGACAATAACTATTCCCCGGGCTGCGGTGCCAAAAACTTGATGGTGCCGCAATCTTTTGCGACAGTAGAGGAATAAATGTAAAGATAGACAATCCCCGGCAGCGGCGCCAAAAACTTGATACGTGGTAATCGCACCAGGCTTTACCTCTCGAGGGATCTCGAGAAGCTTACAACCCCCACCAGGCTGTGTACCTGATCGTTGAAGTATAATATAGTGACAAGTACCGGGGGATTGATCGTTCAACTCAGGAATAGTGTCGTTAGGATTGAAAATTAATCTAACTAGGTATAAAGGTGAAGGATGATTCTTTTTGTGTTTTTATATTTTATGAAAAGCAAGTAAAATTCTCGGGTATTGGAAGGAGGGGCGGAATTAGTTGCTAATCAACTAACCCAAAAACTACTAATTAAACTAATTAACAAGAAAAGTAAACTAGGGTTATACAAGGTAAGTGAAGCATGTCTACCTATGATATGTTACTCCTTGCTAGCTATCCAATTCTACCTATTGAATTGTCACACCTTGTTTTAATTGACGGGTTGTATTCCTTAATACCATTCATGGGGTGGCGTATGTACTTCCCCAACTCTATAAACTCCTACTTCACTCCTATGTCGAGCATGCAAGAAGCTCCTAACATGGGATCACTAGAATTCGCTCATGCATTAAATACAACCATAATAACCTAGTACGCATTGGTTCATGTTTCTTAAGACGTTCAAGCATGTTACCCTATGGAAGTCTGCCAGTTTTCTTAAGCCTAACATCGAATACAATTAATCAAACAAGAGACAATAGGAATCAAGAATTATAAACTAAACCAATTAGATCTATCGAAGTGTCACACCCTAATTGATGAAGATAGACACAACATCAACAAGGAATCAATAAGATCTAATCAATTATATACAAGTTTCACACAATCATAAGTAGACACAAGGTGAATTAGCCAAGCATAATTAATAAAGAACAAGCAACAATAATGATAATTGAAGACATGAATTAAGATAGAATCATCAAACCATTTCAAGATGTTTATGGAGTGATTGAAACCCTCTAAGTTTCTGGAAAAACACCTACCTAAACCCAGGCATTGACCTTAGGGTTTAGGGCTTACAAAAAGTGAAGTTATGATGTTATATTTATAGGCTAGTTTTCTGTTGGCAAGGCTTGACGGCGTCACCCCATAAAGAGTGACGGAGTCATGACCAATTTTTCTTCACCAAATTGTAGATTTCTTCGTCCTCTTCGCGTGGGCTTTTGAATCACGTAAATCCGAGTTCGTATGCAAAAGTTATGACCAAAACAATATCAGCTACTTTGCGCGCAAGTTTTGACAAGTTAACACGTGACGGCCTACGTGACACCTTCAGGAAATTTTCTAGGCCGTCACTCGTTAATTTTACACATGACGGCCTTGGGTGACGCCGTCATCTCCAATGCACAAAACTTTCTGGACCGTCACGGACTTTATCCACTTCCAGCTCTTGTATTACTCTTGACGCCGTCATGAAGAAGCTTGTGACGCCGTCAGGTACTGTTCCCAACAAGGAAAATTAAGACTTTGCCGTTTTCTTCACTTTTATGCTACAAAAGGAACGATTTAGAGCAATATTTGATCAAATAAATTCAATTCCGGGCTTAAATGACCCCCTAAAAACGGATCATTTTTCGCCTTATCAAGATACTAATTGAAGATCATCTCTTGAGCCAAGAATGAAGAAATTTGGACTTGGGAATCATATAAGTCAACTACGATCAAGGAAGGAGCATTCGGAAAGTAAAAAAAAAAAAGATAAGAAAAGTGTATGTTGAGGACCTCCAGCCGATTTGCATAGCCGTGCTGCCGTTTTGAAATCATTTCTATCCGAATCAAGAGTAGACGTTTTGGATCTCAATCCAGCTAATTAGCCCTCGCCAGTAGCCAATTGATCAAAACCCTTATGGTATTAATCCAACCGATTAGCCTAGCCATCTAGCCGGTCAACTGGACCCGTAACATTCACTCATAACTTCCTTTATTTATTGATTTAAGTTAAGTAATCATGGGAGTCTGATCCTTTGCTATCCTTAACTCCTTTGGACGTTTTTCTTGGCCTAGAGGGGTTCTCAAAGTTATATAAACAAAGCCTTAGGTTAGAAAACAATGTACCATCTTATGAAGAATTAACCCTTATAACCTCAGGCTTATTTACACTTATGACCAAATCCGTTGAGATGATCTCGACTTACCCACCTTTACTATAATCAGATGCGTATACTTGCTCGTATGTGTTGCTAGTAGAATAGGTATTCGTGTTTATAAATTTTAAAACATGCACAATTTGCACGCATCAGTGTGGTTTCTTCGTTCTACTACATCGTTTTTGTTGTGGAGTGCATGCAACTGACGTCTGATGTGTGATGTAGACCTCATCAAAGTAAGACCTTAGTTGTTGGTTTGTAAATTCAGTGCCATTGTCTGTTCTTACAACTCTGACTGAAGCTTGTAATCAGACTTGTACTCACTTGAGGAATGTGATGATAACACCTAGAGCTTCATCTTCTGATCGAAGATAGTGAACCCAAGTGTCCTGGAGTAATCATATACAATCACCAGAATGTATCTTTTCCCATTGATACTTTCGACTCTCACTGGGCCGCAAAGATCCATGTGTAGCATGTGTAATGTTGCTTCTGAACTTGGTACGGGTTTTAGTTTATATGTGGATCGCTGATGAAATCACGATTATACATGTTTTATTATCAAAAATGCCCCCATTTATGCTAATATATTTAACAATAGTGCGCTTTTTATTGCAAATATTACGTCTATTGTTATTTTTTTTTTATCAAGGTACCGTTCGAAAAATATTGGAGCAAAAGTGAAGCAAAATGACTATTATTTGAAGATTAGAAGATATTAAAGATGGTTAAAAGACTTATTAGAGCTTAATCAAGTATTCATGAAGCTTAAGTGATAGCCCAAGATTAAAAATTGTCATAGTCCATCTTATACTCAAAGCAAAAAAGAAAGGAGAAATACGAAAAGTAGAAGCAGCTCTATCTCATCCTATTCATTCAAAAATTGCAAGCTGCCATTGCCGGGTCCCAGCAACACCTGCTCTAACGGTCAAATTTCATTCCAACGGTCAACAATTTTCGAAGGGTTATAAGTAGCTACAGCAGCGCATCAAATGGGGGAGTTACTATCATCATTTTTATTAGGGTGAGTTATATACACGGGGGTAATAGGGGGGTGCATGGAAGGGTTGTGCTGCCGTCGCCTGTACTGTCTGCTTTAATGCTTGTACGGGGCGGGACCCCCATGTAGAGAGGGTTTCCCTAACAGCCCCCTTTTTATTTTATTGCTTTGCAACTTTATTTTGTTTTCATATTTTCACTCAAGTTTGTACGAGGACCCTATTCCTTTTCAATTTAATTTGCAATTGTTCGTTTATTAATCATTTGAATTTTACTAGCTTTAATTAGCTTTTAATATTTAATGTTTTAAGTCAACTGTCTTGTACGAATGATATATTAAACATCAGTATTGTTAAATATGGTTTGATTTGTTGTTGATTATTTTGTGATAAATTGCTTATTTTCAATTTCTTAAAAGTGTTATTCAAAATCCTTTTTCAAAATAGTTTATTAGTTACTCATCAGTAGCTATTGTTTTTTTAATATACTTTCTAATAAAGTCTAGTCTTCTAAAATGGTTACATAAATAGTTTTCGTAATTTTTGTTTAAACTTTTTGACATAGTTTTTTCTAATATAGCTTTTTAAAGAGTTTATGTTTATAAAGTTGCAACCTTCATCCCAAACTCCACATCAATTTCACATAAAGGTTCAAGGTTTGGATGATTAGTAGAAGATTAAAGGTTATGAAGGAGCTATTAAGGATAATTATTGGGTATTATGGTGTACTTGGGTTGATTATAGCGCTTGGATGGGGTTTTTATTTAGTTTAGTGTTCTCATCGTCGTCGTTATGCTTAAACAATATCCGGTGCTTTCTCATCCTTATTCTTATTCTCTTTTTATTATGTTTATTGTCGTATTTCGTTTAATTAGGATTGCCATGTTTAGTTTTATTATTATTATTCCTTTTAGCGATATTAGGATGCTAGAGTAGATTTATTGATATACTTGTTTGGTGATTGGTTGATTTGAGGTGGTGATTAATTAGTGATTTGGAAAGGATTATTATGAGTTAAGTTAATACTTTTGATTCAAACGATAATTCGGCCCAAAAACATTGTTTTAAATAGTTATAAAATTTATTTTAACTAAATTGAAAAACGGAACTGGTGACCGATAAACTTGATTTAGCATTTAATTTAATTCAAGGGTCTTATCTTAAATTATCAATCACCACTTAGTTACCACTAAAAGTCAACCATATCCAAACGAGTATATTTCTCCTTTATATTTTTGCCCTTATCATTTTAGCCTATCTCGTAGTTTATTCCTTAGCTTTTCTTAGTTTTATTTTGCGTTAGTTCTTTTTAGTTTTCCTTTTAGTTGTTTTTGCCTTAGTTATTATTTGTCTTAGGATTCCCTTTACTTTTCTTTAGCATATAATTATTATAAAAACCCAAAATTTGCGATATCTAAGCATCCAACAAGAACTTAAACGCGAGTCTCAAATTCATCATTCCTTTAGAACGACAATCCGGGAGATCTATATTTGTCATTATACTTAGGTGTTTTGATTTGTATCCGTATCTTTCCCTCCCCTTTATAAATTATTTTTGGTGGGCCCCACAATGACCCTATCAAAATGGCGCCGCTGCCGGGGAATGGTGCACGAATTTGGCGTTGAAGTTTAAGTTAGTGCCTTAGAGATCCTTTCGTAAGAATTCCTATTCTTGTGAGAGTTAATTTTCATCGTTCTCGTTTAAAAAAAAAAAAAAAAAAAAAAAAAAAAAAAAAAAAAAAAAAAATTGTTTTTCTTTTATCGTAGCTTATTTTCGATTTTTCTAATTATAAAAATCCAAAAATATTTTTTTTTCATTCTATTTTTCCTTTCTTTTATATTTAAAATCCAAAAATAATCTTCTTATCCTCTTATCCGTTTAATTCTTTTTCTCTAATCATCTAAACCGTTTAATTCTATCTCTTTCTCCCTCTATATTGTTTAATTCTTATGGCGGACACGCGTACTATGATGGAGTTGCTACAAATACCTACTGTAGGTATTGAAAATGCTATCGTTGTTCCAGCCATTCTAGCTGATGAATTTGAATTGAAAATGGAGTTAATTAATTTCATAAGTAACGATCCTTTCTATGGTTTTGAGAATGACGATCCTTATTCACACATTAGAAGATTTTCTCAAATAACTCAAACTTTCAAAATCAATCAAGTGCCTCAAGATGTGGTGAATTTGATCTTGTTTCCGTTTTCACTCAAAGGAGCAGCCGAGAAATGGCTTGATTATGAACCTCCTAATTCTATCACATCTTGGGATGATCTATTATCAAAGTTCTTGAATAGATTTTATCCTCATTCTAAAACAGTTGAGCTCAGAAAAGAAATCATTAATTTTCAACAAAGTTTTAATGAGACTTTTGCCGAGACGTGGGAGAGATTTAAAGATTTAAAATGGAAATGCCCACATCACGGTTTTTCAGAATTGCAACAAGTCGATATATTCTATAATGCTTTAATGCAAAACGATCAAGATTCGCTTAACACGGCCGCGGGTGGCAACATCTATTATCGAACTCCGAATGACATCTTGACGATTATTGAAAACAAATCGAAAGTTCGCACTGCACAAAACAAACCGGTAGTAAGTTCCCAATTTCGCAATAAAATATCAATTGGAGAGTTACTAGCCGAAGAACAAGCAGCTAAAGTGAGTGCCCAATTTTGCAATACTTTCGTTCACGATGACGATGATGATGAGGATTCTATTCAAATGAAGGAATATTATAAGAATTCATCAGCTGCAATCACACCCGCCTTACCGACTATAGACCAAGTGGACTCTCTCATAATGGGGGACAAGCATCTTAGCACTATTCCGGAAACGGAATCGGACAAAGTAATTAAGTCTAGTGTTGAGGATCTTGTCCTAATCCAAAGTGAGTCCGAGGATATTTCCGACAAAATGTGTGATTTGCTTCCTCTTGATGTTTCAAATGATCATTCTAAGACTTTCTCCGATTCTAACGATGACTATACATATTCAGATGATGATGAGAGTGATGATGACGAGCCTTTAGAAGATGTTAAGATGGATCCACCCATTAAGGAATCTTTAGATACCTTGTCAATGGGGGACAAGGAAGTCGAAGTCAATCCTCTTGAGGAAATTGATGACCTTGTTCCAATCCCAAGGGTATCTGAGAAACCTTTTGATACGACTATCACTAATCCCTTGTTTGATTTCGATTCTGAATTTACTCTAAATTCCGATAATCAAATCTTTGATATTCAGAGTGAGGATAGTGATGAGTCTGAAACGGAGACCATAATGGACGAGGTTTATATTTATAGCCCACAAAGTACCGCACATGTCCCACCTCCGTATATACCTCCAGAGACCAAGCTCAAAGATTTATATCATGAGAGTGTTTCTTTTCTCGAGGAGTTCGCAGGTGAACTTTCTCATATCACATCTCCTTCGGAGTATGATCATTTCTATTTTGATCTAGAGGAAGACCTTGACCCGGGAGGAGATAAGCTCTATCACAAGAGTTTACTTATTGATAACACCACCCCGCCTTTCCCTCCCGAGGTTTTTGTTGAAATTCACAAAATGAGCTTAAATGTTGAAAATGAAAAATCTACTTTTGAGGATGAAGAATGTTTCATGATTGTGATTAAAATCTTTCTCCCGTTCATCACATTTGATGTGACTTCTCCTATCCTTCACTCCATCGGGAGTGAGGATATCATCTTTGACCCCGGTATCACCATTTATTGTTCTTTCTTAAAGCCGGGTATATCTCGTCGGTGTGGAACTTTCACATACTTCAATGTTTATCCAAACATCTTGAACGAAAGTCTGATAGAGATTTTCTTTTCCACTTGCTTCCCCAAGGACAAATAAATTCGGGGTCGAGTCAAGCTACGTGACTTGGTTAACAAAAACAAGCGCTTCCCGGGAGGCAACCCGTTTCTTACTATATTTTTCTTTTTATTTTCTTTCTTTACTTCAAAAAAAAAAAAAAAAAAAAAAAAAAAAAAAAAAAAAAAACTTTGAAAAGACCAAAAGTAAATAAAACTTGTCGTATCCTTTTATCTGTCCCTCTACTACATTATACTATGACACTTCTTTTGAGTTTCAGGACTTATTAAGATTGTCAAATTTCTGGGCGTGATATTTGGACATGGAACGACGTTGCCATGGCCGTTTTATCTTCTATATCTTCAGTTGCTCCGATCAGGTTGATTCCCGGGATCGAGTAGATTTTTCTTAGAAGCTGAGGCTGAGCTCCACTACACTTATCCGTTACTACCGATCTACGAGTCTACACTAGGGGAGTTTTCTGTTCTTTGATCACATGCTTATATTGTTTTCCCATATTCACATTTAGAAACGTTGCATTTCTCTTTTTCGTTCTAAATGTGGGGTTAGCATCCCGTATTTCGAACATTGAGGGCAATGATCGGTTCTAAATGTGGGGTGGGATTATTATTCTTATGATCATATATGTGTCTATTTGTTTGTTTGTGAGCAACCCCAAAATTGTGCCAAAATTTTCAATTTAAAAAAAAAAAAAAAAAAAAAAAAAAAAAATGTTTGCCAAACTTTTTGTATTTTTGAATTTTGCATTAAAAAAAATAAAAAATTAAATTAGTTTGATATACAAAAAAACTAAAAAAAAAAATAAATAAATAAATAAAGTAATAATGGATCAATTTTGGGGCGTCGTCGAACTTTGAGTTTTTTAATAACTTTTAACTTAATTTCATATCAATTCTTATTTGATGAGATGTGTGATTGGTTAGGATCAAGTTTTTACTTAGCTTAATATTTTTGATGATTTTGCTCGAGGACGAGCAAAGCTTAAATGTGGGGTAGTGATGAAATCACGATTATACATGTTTTATTATCAAAAATGCCCCCATTTATGCTAATATATTTAACAATAGTGCGCTTTTTATTGCAAATATTACGTCTATTGTTATTTTTTTTTTTATCAAGGTACCGTTCGAAAAATATTGGAGCAAAAGTGAAGCAAAATGACTATTATTTGAAGATTAGAAGATATTAAAGATGGTTAAAAGACTTATTAGAGCTTAATCAAGTATTCATGAAGCTTAAGTGATAGCCCAAGATTAAAAATTGTCATAGTCCATCTTATACTCAAAGCAAAAAAGAAAGGAGAAATACGAAAAGTAGAAGCAGCTCTATCTCATCCTATTCATTCAAAAATTGCAAGCTGCCATTGCCGGGTCCCAGCAACACCTGCTCTAACGGTCAAATTTCATTCCAACGGTCAACAATTTTCGAAGGGTTATAAGTAGCTACAGCAGCGCATCAAATGGGGGAGTTACTATCATCATTTTTATTTTATTGCTTTGCAACTTTATTTTGTTTTCATATTTTCACTCAAGTTTGTACGAGGACCCTATTCCTTTTCAATTTAATTTGCAATTGTTCGTTTATTAATCATTTGAATTTTACTAGCTTTAATTAGCTTTTAATATTTAATGTTTTAAGTCAACTGTCTTGTACGAATGATATATTAAACATCAGTATTGTTAAATATGGTTTGATTTGTTGTTGATTATTTTGTGATAAATTGCTTATTTTCAATTTCTTAAAAGTGTTATTCAAAATCCTTTTTCAAAATAGTTTATTAGTTACTCATCAGTAGCTATTGTTTTTTTAATATACTTTCTAATAAAGTCTAGTCTTCTAAAATGGTTACATAAATAGTTTTCGTAATTTTTGTTTAAACTTTTTGACATAGTTTTTTCTAATATAGCTTTTTAAAGAGTTTATGTTTATAAAGTTGCAACCTTCATCCCAAACTCCACATCAATTTCACATAAAGGTTCAAGGTTTGGATGATTAGTAGAAGATTAAAGGTTATGAAGGAGCTATTAAGGATAATTATTGGGTATTATGGTGTACTTGGGTTGATTATAGCGCTTGGATGGGGTTTTTATTTAGTTTAGTGTTCTCATCGTCGTCGTTATGCTTAAACAATATCCGGTGCTTTCTCATCCTTATTCTTATTCTCTTTTTATTATGTTTATTGTCGTATTTCGTTTAATTAGGATTGCCATGTTTAGTTTTATTATTATTATTCCTTTTAGCGATATTAGGATGCTAGAGTAGATTTATTGATATACTTGTTTGGTGATGGGTTGATTTGAGGTGGTGATTAATTAGTGATTTGGAAAGGATTATTATGAGTTAAGTTAATACTTTTGATTCAAACGATAATTCGGCCCAAAAACATTGTTTTAAATAGTTATAAAATTTATTTTAACTAAATTGAAAAACGGAACTGGTGACCGATAAACTTGATTTAGCATTTAATTTAATTCAAGGGTCTTATCTTAAATTATCAATCACCACTTAGTTACCACTAAAAGTCAACCATATCCAAACGAGTATATTTCTCCTTTATATTTTTGCCCTTATCATTTTAGCCTATCTCGTAGTTTATTCCTTAGCTTTTCTTAGTTTTATTTTGCGTTAGTTCTTTTTAGTTTTCCTTTTAGTTGTTTTTGCCTTAGTTATTATTTGTCTTAGGATTCCCTTTACTTTTCTTTAGCCTATAATTATTATAAAAACCCAAAATTTGCGATATCTAAGCATCCAACAAGAACTTAAACGCGAGTCTCAAATTCATCATTCCTTTAGAACGACAATCCGGGAGATCTATATTTGTCATTATACTTAGGTGTTTTGATTTGTATCCGTATCTTTCCCTCCCCTTTATAAATTATTTTTGGTGGGCCCCACAATGACCCTATCAATCGCTTGCTTTTGCCTAGCTCACATGAAGAACAAAGGTGATCTTTAGAATATTTGAATTTGGGTAGACCAATGACGATATATTTGGCAAGTTTGTTTATGGTATCAAAATTGAGGTGAGAAAGACGACGATGCCATAACCAAGACTTGGTTTAGGTGTTTTGATTTGTATCCGTATCTTTCCCTCCCCTTTATAAATTATTTTTGGTGGGCCCCACAATGACCCTATCAATCGCTTGCTTTTGCCTAGCTCACATGAAGAACAAAGGTGATCTTTAGAATATTTGAATTTGGGTAGACCAATGACGATATATTTGGCAAGTTTGTTTATGGTATCAAAATTGAGGTGAGAAAGACGACGATGCCATAACCAAGACTTGGTAGAGGTGGCTCTAGTCATGAGATAAATGTGTGATACGGAGTACAACTCATGAAGGTTAATGGTGAATATTTGAAAAAGCTAGGGACGAACTTGTTTCTTTTGGCTGTTTAACACGAGACCAAAAAACATACTAAGCTCACAATTTTTTGAGTTTTTCAACCGTTATTTTTCAAAAATACCAACTAGATTCATAGAACTCTCGTAAAAATGTGTGCTTTCATATGAAAAACCACAAGAAGTTGGTGTTTTTAGATCAAAATGTACCTGAAAGTGCTAAAAACTTGCACATGACAAAAACACAGCCAAAGATTCAATTTTTCACGTTTAAAGTTCGTTCTTCATGTAAAATCTTAATCTTAGAAGTAAATATAACCTTAAAAACATAACCTTTAATGGATTTAAATATAAAAATTTAATTTTTTTTTTTAAAAAAAAGAAAAAAAACTGCAAGGCATAAACCAAACACTATTAACTCGTTATTTTTAAGAAAGAAAAAAAAAGATATTTAGAAAAGAAAACAACCCTAGATCATCATATGACACTGATACCACTTGTTAGGTCACACATATGTTTAATCCATGGAAATGAGGTTTGTATGTGTGTGTTTGTGTGTGTGTGAGAGAGAGAGGGAGGGGGGGGGGGGGGCTAATACTAATGATATCAGAGCCATTGAAACTTTTTCACCGGGTGAGATGGATATTGATCTAGATAGAATTTTAGCTCTTAATATAAACTTTGTCAAAATTCGGTTTTACTTTTCGAAGAAACACATATAAATACTTTGGATAATAATATTGACCTAAACTTGATTGATAACTTAAATGATGAGTCAGAAAACATAGATAATGAATTTGAAAACTATATTTTTGATAAAGATTTTACTTTCGATAGATATGAATGGACAGCATCTCATTATACGTAAAATGTGAAAACTATATTTTTGATAAAGATTTTACTTTCGATAGATATAATGGACAGCATCTCATTATACGTATGATGACACAGATTGGCACTATAATTCTTCTTAATGGATAAATATAGCTTTAGTAAACTAAAAAATGAAAATGATAATTGTTTAAAAACTGAAAAAGACATGATAAAATTACAAAAAAAACTATTATTTTTTACAGAGAAAAAATATTATCAAAGTTAGAAAATTTAAAGATTTTGTTAAATACGTTTACTCACCATAAAGAAAAAAGGGGAAAAAAAACAATTGATTTTTCTACTAGTACTCAAGATTGTTTACTTCAACCACTTTTTTTTTTTTTTTTTTTTTTTTTTTTTTTTTTTTTTAATACAAAAGGTTATAAAGATTATTAAAAATGAGTATAGATTCAGATTTTGAAAATTATATATCACCATATATATAGATAGCATGGTCACTAAAATTGGAGAAACAGATATAAATGATAATTTTGTAAACTTAAAAGGAGAAATTAAGCAAGAAAATTATGTGCCAAATGTGAATAATATACCTAGTACTAGTAATTCGACAACCGTAACAAATGCATTTACTAGTCCTACTGAAGGATGTGCTCCTATTAAGACAAGCATTAAATAAGAGGACAAAGCAAAAGATGAAAAGAACGAAAAATATAAACCATGAGAAAGTATGAAAAATGAGCCTATTAACCCCTTTGGATATATTTAGATCTTGATTGTGTTAATAATACTAAAGAAGCCAATGATAAGTTGGAAACTGCCCTTAGGACAGCTGTCGCAATAAATAAAATGGATATAGACATTTTGAAAGGATTTTTAGAAAGGACTTTATTAAATAGCACTTTAAGATTTTGGCAAAATATTACCCCAGTTACAAGAAATACTATATTTGGAAATGATGATAATCTAACAAACATAATTACTAGAGCTGTAGAAGCATTGAGATTAGAGTTCTTTAAAAGAATGCTATAGAAATATTCCTATCAGCCGGACCAGATTTCCATGAAGAGTACAGGTATCCAGCATACCACTCCATCTAACTAGTAAGAGCTGAAGATAAAGAAAATATTATGAAGACATTAAGAAAATCATTTTGTGGATTTTACAAAGATGGGATACGTATAAGAAGAGTTATTGGATTAAGAATAATTTTACAAGCAATGAGAACAACCCTAAAAAGGGATTTTGTAGGATACTCATAATGATAAACACTCTTGGTTTGCTTAGTATGGATCAAATGAGATAAGAAATGTAGAGAGAAGTTAGAGAGAGAAAGAGATGGGAGCCTTGAGAGAAAACTTGATGAATATTAGATTGAAAGTATGAAAGGTCCAACCCTCTCCACTAGTGGAGAGGGGTATTTATAAAAGAAGTAAACGCCCCATAAAACGGGCTGTGGATCGAGCTGACAGTGGGTAAAGACCCGACCCGACTCCACAAATACTAACTAATACTAAACTACGTTCTAACTAATATGATAAATACTACGAGCTACAACTTGCTAAACTATACTCGGGGTGACCGAGTCTTCATATGAATAAACGTATTCCTAACAATCTCGCCCTAAGGGAGGTCTCCCCGGAAAATAAATATTGAATCATAGCATTCAAGTCTTTGACGACATCTCTGTAGCTCGTAGCCTTTTGATTCTTCATTGTAGAGATCTTTGTGCTTTAAGTGGAAGACTCTAGATGACACCTTCAATGTGATGGATGATCTTTGGAAATAGCTTCAACTTCATCATCCAAGTGATTGTCTGAGGGGCATCTTTGAGCAGTAATGTCTCCATGTGATATGAACATCTTAGTGTATGCATGTTCACACCTTTTCCGGATCATGATCTTATGTATCAGAGTTGTGGAAGTACATGTGAGGCCCAATCAATGATCATGATTTCTTAGATTGTGATGTAGAAGTGTGAGCATGTGTTGGTGGATCATCAGCTTTTGAGCAATCAACCGCAACCGTCAGAAGTTCATGCAAATAGACAGTTAGCAACAAATCATCCGGTACTTATAGGTTTGGAATTAGAGATTGTCAACAGCATAGTGTGAAGACTCCTTCTAATCCTTACCAAGACCGTTCCCAATCGGTAAACCCTGAGAGGATTTACGCGAACTACCTAAGTAGATCAACGAATGGGTGAGTCACTGGAGATCACTCCACGACTGTTGACCGTTTGTAACCATCGCGACCACTAAGCGTAATCCACAAGGAATTACCTAAGTAACCTGCTTTCAGGGCTACTTGATGTTGAACCTGGCAGGAATTTCCATTCAATCACTGGGAGTTACAAAAGCAACGTCCCTCATAAATGTTATGGCAGATTGCTAAGATCTGCGTAGGACTCATAAGTTTACCAATGGTGTCCTTAATGTTGAACAACGAGGGTAGAAGTAGCACGTGTTCCTATGAGATCTTATTATGCATCTCGAGGCTCTAGACTCAATAAGTGCATTTGGTTTTCCTATGCGGAGATTAGGGAGAGGTCTCCTGCTTCAATATCAACCATCTCTAATAGATATGTCGATAGATTACACCGGCTCCCCGTGAGAATGAAACAAGTTCTTTTAAGAGAACTTGTGTGGCTAGAAGGTTTAGTGCATTGCGTCACTGGGTCCATAACGTCTTGTCTTCAATACCAATGTCACCTTAGCAACCATCAGTAGATTATGAATTGAACCCGGTTTCTGCCCTAAGGTTGAATAATTGGAGGGCTATTTCTTTTCACCCTTTCTCATTTCATTTCTTTTTAATTCTTCAACCCCTTCTTTCTCCATTCTCACATTTCTCCTTTTTTCATAATCATACCTATGGACTTTCTAATACTATCTATTTGGTATTGTCCATGGGTAGATCCCTTCGGCTCTGGCGGATCATAGGACGGTTTTCCTAACCTTAGCCACCTTATAACTTCATGACTATCCTATGTTGCCATACACCAAATCAGTGAAAATTCTCTCAACGTGTTTATGATTAAGAAACACATTTTGTTAACACATTGAGAGTTTTGTCATTTTCAAATGCTCCCCCTTAACATGTGCTCATATGTATTGATTTGAAAATTTGCACATGTCAGGAAGAGTTGCATTTTTTGAATTGATCTTCCTTAAGTGAACATGACCGGGCATTCGAGACACGCTTACATCACTAGTTAAACTAGCTTGAAGTTATTACCCGGCCCGATCAGATTCACCCAAGGTTTCTCGAAACGGTACATTCTACTCAGACTAGTCCTTTTCGAGACACGCTTACATCACTGGTTAAACCAGCTTGAAGTTATTACCCGTCCAGGACTAGACCTTTCGATTCAAGACAATTGTGTTTCGTCAATTCATGAGTCAAGACTGAGATGCACTCATATGAGATGCACGGATCCTTTTTCACAAACCATTTTGCTCCCCCTCAATATGTGCATTGATATACAAAAGAGTTTGGCACATAGGGAAGAGCATATTTTTGTTTTTGGGTTCAAAACATCACGTTTTAATCACTTTTTCATATTTAAATCACATCTTCTCCCCCGATCAAAAATTTCAAACCAATTGAGATTTGTAAACCCAAGTGATTTAAATAAATTTAAAGGTTTTGGGAGAAAGATGTGTCATAGTTAAGAGTGATTGATTTTGAGACGACATTTTGCTCCCCCTTAAACCTTGAGGGAGTATGTTATGTGTTAGAGATGATGAGTTTATAAATAATTTTGAGTTTAGCGAGAAACTCATGAAAAATTCATATTCTAACACATAACAATTGCACTTAATCCACTGTAGTTATGCACAAAGATCTTGTTTTGATGATATATAGTTTTTGAAATCGTTCTCCCCCTCAATCGATGACACATTTAAAATTAAACATTTTGCACAAAGTATTAATTCTTTTAGCATCGATTGAGTGGCAAATTTTAAACAACATTTTGAGTTTGTTTGATCTTCAAAAACCATGGTACCACCAAGTTTGGAGTAAATATTTTCCCGAAGAATCATTGAAGGAAAAATATTTGAGATGTAAAGAAGACTTCTCTTCTTTTACCAGAAATGATGCACTTAAGCGTACATCAGATCGGAAAGGCACGAATATAAAGTAATTCATGCCTTTGTTAGGAACAGTCGTCTTTTTGGCGACGAACTTTCCCCAATATAAAGACCGGGTTGCTATCTGAAGTAATAGCAAACCATTTTGAAAGAATGATTTTAGAAACGACATGTTTTAGAAAAACTTTATTAATAGGAAGAACTCTTGCTCAAGCATATGTATGTTTCCGTGTCATTATTGAATGACATTTCTAGAAGCGTACACAATATTGATTACACAAGAGACATGTCGTGAGAAGAATATTTTTGGTTTTTATGATTTTCTGATTTTTATGGATTTTGTAGGTTTTATATTTTTCTATTTTCTTTTTGTTTTCAACTATGTACAAAGGATATGTGAGGAAAATCCATTTACTCCTCATTTTCTTCCTAAAGACTTTAGAGAGATTCTGGCGTAAGACTCTTCATTCTAAGTCGCGGAAGAATTAATTGAAATCTTTCTTACGGAAGAGCCTTTGTAAATAAGTCAGCCAGTTGAAATTCTGTCCTCACGAAGTAAAGTTCCACTACCCCTTTCTCAACTTGTTCCACCACACCTTTGGAGAATCCGTTTGCCAGGAGAAACTTTGACAGTGTATCGTACCATGCTTTAGGCCATAAAGAGCCCTTTTCAGACGATAGACATGGGTCGGATGATCAAGATCCACAAATCTTTCAGGTTGACTGAACTAAAGAATTTCATTCAGCTCGCCATTTAGAAATGCAATTTTCACATCTATTTGATAGACCGTCATGTTCTGACTTGCAGCATTGGTGAGAAACATTCTAATAGCTTGAATACGTACAACTAGAGTGAAAGATTCCTCTAAATCAATGCCTTCCTGTAGACTATATCCCTTAGCAACAAGCCTTGCCTTGTTTTCAGAACGACATCATGCTCATCAAGTTTCACTTTTAAGATCCACTTAGGAGCTATAATCATTGTACAGTCTGGAGATAGTACCAATTCCCATACTTCAAGTCGATCGAACTTGCGAACTTCATCTTGCATCGTATTAACCCAACAGTCTCTAAAGATAGCAGTCTTGAAGTTTTTGGGTTCGACTTTGGATAGTGCAGAATTATAACAGCACCACAAGGCAAAGGTGGTAAGTTTCCTTCGTGTGAACACCGATCGAGAAGGATTCCCAATAATGTTGTCAATCGGATGATCATCAGTCCGTTTTATGAGATTGTGATGTAGTTGAGGGTAGGAACCTGAAGACACCGTGTTTGTATCCCTTGAAGAAGATGTATCAGTAGAAGATTCAGGAACTCATAGGTTTTTTTTGAATGGATCATCTTCAAGAGGAGCAAATTAATTCACTTCAAAAGAATTGTCGACTGCAGTACCTAGATGTACAGAGATGAGCATCTTGATCAATTCAAGTAGACATTGATGGACCATTTAAGTTATACAAAAACGGAGCAGCATCGGCTGGTGGTAACGGTGTATCATCAGTAGGTGTCTCAAGGTATTCTTCAAACATTGGGTCAAACAATATCTTCAAATGCTCATTTGTAGGTGGTACATAAGGTACATGCAGGAGTGGGATTCTGTACAAGACCTGAACTGATTGGTTCAGGAGACAAAAGTTTAGACGCGGGTCCTGCACTGATGTGTACAGGAGCCGTATGCTCAGTCAACTCAACGAATGTGATGTGAACGGTTTCCAGGATTTATCGGGTTCGTTTGTTGTAGACTCGGTATCCCTTACTATCTGGAGTGTAACCAACGAAGAATCCAATACCAGTTTTAGCTTATAACATTCCCAGATCTTGACTGTCATTTTGTAGGGTAGCATAAAGCACCAAACACAAATAGAAAGGAGAGATCTGGTTTCTTGCCATGTATAAGCTCATATGGAGTTTTGTTGTGAAGAGTATGTATCAAGTATCGGTTTTGGGTGTAACAAGATGTAGCAATTGCTTCCGCCCATAGGAACATCGGTGCCTTGGAGAAGTAGAACAAGTTGTTTGTTGATAAACTCCGTTCCATTGTTTGTTCGGATGATTCTGACGGTTTTGTGAGTCTTACTAGCAGTTGTTTGATGAGTTTTATGATAACTTCTCGAGTCACGTCCTTGGTTCTCAAAAACTTTACCCATGTAAACCGAGAGTATTTGTCGACAACAACGAGTACATACTACTTCCCATTTATACTCTTCACACTCATTGGTCTGCCTGGGTCCATGTGAAGGGTGTAAAGAACATCCATGTTGGTGTTGACAATTTTAGGTTTGTGAGTATGCTTCTTTCGTTTACCCAGTTAACAAGCCGAATGAAGAAGTTCTTTTTCGAACTTTAATCTGGGTAGACCTCATACAAGATCATTGTGAGCAAGATCATTGATGGTACCAAAGTTCAAGTGATTAAAACTTTGTTGCCATAGCCACGATTTGTTCTTTGAGGTCTTTGAGAGAAGGCAAATAGGAGAGGACCGCATCACGTCTTCGATAGAAAAGGTGTATAGATTTGTGCCATGACTGTCTTTAAGAAGATCAATACCATCCAATTCTCAGACGAAGCATGTGTAATTTCTGAAGGCAATCTTCAAGATCGGAATCAAGATATTGACAAACAGAGAATAGATTATGCCTAGGTCCTTCCACGTAGTATACCCAGGAAATTAGCTGTCACCAGCAACATAATCTCCATAACCCATAATTACCCCAAAATGGTAGTTCCCGAATCTAACTGTCCCGATCACCTTATTCACGAAATTCTCGAGCCCTGAACGATCCCCAATCATATGTTTAGAGCAGCCTGAGTCCAAATATCAAAGGACGAAAAGTACGACCTGCATTTGGAAACAGTCGAGAGCAGAAAATTTGGAGTGTCGGATCCTCAATTTGAGTTGGGTTCCATTTGGTTAGTGCGAACAAGTTCTGGAGCCACTAAGACCTTAGGTACATTCGTTTCAATGGTGGAAATTTCACTAGTAGATGCAATGGGCCTAGTTAAAGGACATTGGGTCTCCAAAGGAAAAGTTCTACCAGTTGGCTTCCATTCCTTAATAGGCACTACTTTAGAATTAGTTATCCTAGTTAAAGGGCACTGTTCTCCTAAAGTGAATTTCCTTCCAGTGGGCTTCCATTGATAACCAACATTGGAAAACAGTTTTTGATTGAGGCAAAAGCAGTCAACCTAAATTGACCAAGGGATGTGGTCAACAAGGTCAAACTCCCTAAGCTCAATGCTCCGTGGAAGTATAGGGTTTCCCTGGGTCGTTATGTCCCGACGAGGTGTGATGGTTATAAAACGGTTTCGTGATCGGGTGAATCTGGACAGGAAAGGGATATAAGTGAGTTGTGATTGATTATACAACTGAAATATAAAAGAAAATAGCTTAAGTAATCTATATTAACAAGACTGGAAGCTAGGAAAAACCAGAAACGTTTAAAACTTAAAACGCGTACGTTCACGTTTAAATAAAACGTAAACGTACAAAATAAAATGTGAAAATTGAAATCTGAAAACCCCCAGGGGGTGAAAATGACTTTTTTACAAACTTAAAGGTAAAAGAAAATTTTTAGAAAAAGAAAATAAATTTTAACACTAATTAATTATTTAATATTAATTAAATACTATTTAATACTTATTATTAATATTTAAAATACTTTAATATAATTTAATACTAATTAAATACTAGAAAAATGAAAATAAAATTTCTAAAATTATAAAATAACTAAAAACAAGTTTTAAAAATAAAAATAAGTATTTTTGTCTTTTTATGAATTTTCTATTAATTAATTACTAATTAATTATTAATTATCTAATTAAACTATTTTAAATTAAGAAAAATAGAAAATGAACAGTAAAAATTACAAGAAAATTTCTAAAATTATTTTACATTATATAAAACCTAGGAAAAATATAAAAACTAGGTTTTACTTAATAAAAACTAATTATGCTATTTTAAACTAATTATTAATTAATAATTAATAAAAATAAGATTAATTCTAATAAATACTAAATGATAAAATAAAAATCTGAGAAAATTATTAAAAATACTTTAATATAAGAGGTAATTAATAAAAATATAAAAAAGCTAAGTACTTAATAAAAATTTGAAAATGAAAAATAAAATTTAAATAACATTAAATAGAAACTATCACTTACAAATAAATTGATTTTTCTTGATTTTTTTTCTTTGGAAACTTGTTTTATACCTAAAAATGAAAAACTTTTGTAAAGACAAACTTTTTATAACTTACAAATAAGCTGTTTATGAAACAAAAAGCTAAACAGTTGACTTTGGTTGACCAGGGAGGGAAATAAGCTAAACTGAGATCAAGTGGGACCCACAATGGTGAGATCTGATCTAAATAAGTTATTGGAACATGATTAAGCCAGAAAATACAAGTGGGGTCCACAGATTAAGCAAATAAGCTACAAATAAGCACATGGAAACTTAATACCACACAGAAAATGGGACATAGATTTTGACTTGATTCAGGTGGGGTCCACAAAGTTCTAGGTCAAACTAAAGGTCAAAGTTTGAACCCTGCCAGGAGGGGAGTTCAAAAAGCCAAGGAGGGGCAAGTAGGACCCACTGAGGTGGCTGGAAACCACCACCAAATGTGGTAGTGTGGGATGGTGTATCTGCTGATGCAGGGTAACCTCCCCCTGCAGCCTTCTTTTGGGGCTTGCCAAATGCTTAGGAAAAATGGCAAAAATCTAATGAACATGGATAATAAAAGTTGAGCTGGTATACTATCATTCCTAAAAAGTTTCAAATTCTAAAACCTAACACAAAATTCAGAAATAATCTTGGAATTTTAGGAAAAATCTGAAATAAGCACATTTGACTTTTTTAAGTTACACTAACAAGTTGACTTAATTGAACTTTGGATGATCCCAATTGACTGAGAATGAAATGTTAGGCTATTTTAAGACTAAACTAAGTTATCTCAATAACTAACACAAAGATTTGAGCTATCATGGATCACAAAAATCCAACAGTTAACTCCTAACTACATTGTAATGAGATCTTTGACTTTTCACTAAGAACCTACTGATTTTATGGGTTGATATGAACTATTTAGACCTATTGTGACTTACATGAACCACAAACACTGGCTTAAACAAGCCTGGATATAGTTGAGAAGCTTAACCCAAACACCCCTTATGAAGCAGTATTGATGGAATTTTAAGGCAGATGATCAAAGTAACTACAAATCTCATGAACCAGATTATCCTAAGCCATAATAAGTTTAAAATGAACAAGTACAAGCAATGAACACTAATAATTACTACTTAACAAAGTTTATGAGGAAATCATGTCACAAAAGCTTACTTGGTATCCAAAAGCTAGTTTTGACTGAGAATGAGAACCCAAAAGAACCACCTATTGTTCCCCTTGGAACTCTAAACTAAATCATCTGTCTTCACTATCATAGCTGCTACTGCCAAACCTTTCTTTTTCATATATATATATATATATATATATATATATATATATATATATATATATATATATATATATATATATATATATATATATATATATATATATTGTGATTTTCTTTGTGTTTTTCTTTTTCTTTCCTTTTTCTGAATTGATGCTTTCTTTTGGATTCAGAATGTCTAAAAACCTTATAAGTACCTTTTAACAATTAAAGATAACAACCTTCAAATGAAATTTGAACAATTAAGAAATTCAAACAAGACTAGAATTTGAAATAAACTTGAGATAATTTCAATTAATCAGAAAATTTAGGAATACAAATACTTCAATAAGAAAGGAAACAACTTTTACAACTAAAAATGGAATTACATGATTTAAACTACACTAATAGCTAAAATTACAACTCATTAACTAACTACTTGCTCCTCTGCTCTTCTCTCTTTCTTTTGTAGTGAGCCTTTAGGGTTTCTGAGCACCACCAAGCTTTTCCCACCAACGATATTGACCCTTGGATGTGCATATTTTAATCTTGGCCGTTTGTTCATTTTCGCGCCCAAATGGCTTTGGCATTTTTCTATTGATAATTGATGCCAGTGGGTGAAAGTTTAGAGTCTTGTGTTTGTTTGGAGTAGGAGGGGGAAGGGATTGAGTGTGGGATTAGAGTTTAGGGTTGATGATGGGGATGGCAGTGATGTTGCAGGGATAAGGGTGAGGTGGAAGGGTGGTCAACATGGGTCAAAAGGAGGGAGTATATATTGAAACGGGGTGAGTTTGGTTTTATAGTTTGACTGGGGTCAAACTTATCAAATGGGTGGGCTTTTGGAGAGTGGGCTGGAAATTAGGTGTGGGCTGGATTTGTGTTGTGTTTGGTTTGGATAATACAAAGGGTAACCGTTTGGTTTTGGTATACAAAATAACACAAGGACCAAGCATGTAACTTTCTGATTTTTGAGGGGCTAAAAATGACACATTCCCAAAGATATTAAAAGGACCAAAGTTGCCATGTGTAAATAGTACAAGGGTGATGAAAGTTATTTTTCCCCATTTTTAAATCCCAAGGACTACTTTTGCCATTTTTAAACTCGAGGACTGAAATTGCCATTTGATAAAAAGTTTCATTCAAGGACCATTTGTGATAAATTGTGATTTCCCAAGGGCTTGAATTGTAAATTTCCCATTTAAAAATGCCCAGGGACTAATTTTGACAATCTGTAAAAGTTCAGGGACCTTTTATGTCAATTTGGATTTTTAGGGACCAAACATGTAATTTTCTCTAACTTTTTACCCAAGGATCGTTTTTGATAATATTTTACTTTTAAATGCCTTGGGTTGACTTTTCTTTCGTTTTAAAACTTCAGGGACTAGTTTTGTTAATTTTTGAAACTTGAGGGACTGAAACTGCCAATTATGCAAACTTTGTTCGTTTTTCATTTGTTTTTAAACATTTTGCATCTAAAACATATAAAACACACTTTTGGAATAATTTCTGTATTTTGATGCGTTTCTGAATGTTTTTGGATGTTTTGGCAGTTCATATACGATAAAAATGATGAGTATTTACACACTCATCAGTTTTCCTGTTGCTTTCCAAACTTTCTTAATTCGTTTAGCTCTCCAAACTTTCATAACTGTGGGTTTGTTAAATGACTTCAGAAATTTCTCAACACATTTATCATGATTGCTCGAAATTAAACATTCATTACATGTTTTGCAACGTGAATTAGGTTTTGAGTTTTGACTCATTCCGCTCAAGTTGGACTTAATGTTTCTCATGTGGTCGTCTACTTTCTTTTTAGGAACACTTTTAGCAGGTGAAGTCCTATGATTTCTTCTATTTCTCCTTGGTTTAGACTCTCTAGCTTTAGTGTTACTGTTTACTCCTGTAGATGGACTAATGGAAATTTTAGTCTTTTTCACTTCCGGTTGCTGAACATGTTTTGATGTGTTGGGATCTGAAGTTTCCAAGGGTACCTCAAAGGTAACATGCTTGTTCTTAGTCATGGATGATGATGCAATAGACCTATCTCGCTTGCTATCAATTTTAGGACATGTACCAATAGCATATTCTAAGAGTTCCTGAGATCTATTAGTGAGAAAGCATGCATCTACAACAGCACTATCCAGTGGTTTCTCTATCCTATCCTCTTCAATGGTTTCACGAAGCAAGTCAAGGCACTCTTTAAGATGTTTAAGATAGTCACTATGAACTAACTTATTATTCCTAAGGGGAAGAGGAATATACACAGCATCACAAGCATATTTCTTGCACACACGAACCTTGGGAATCACATTATCACTAGTGATGATTGGCATTTTCCCTTTCACCTGAGTCTTTAGATTCTCAATTTCTTTAAGCAAAGAAGTTATCTTTTCATTGTTTATATCACGTGTGATTTTAATTGAATCATATAACTCTTTGTAATGTTGTTTAACTTTCGAATTTTCAGCACGAAACCAATCATTTTCATGTTGCAATTTATTGATGGTATCTTGAAATTGAAGATTCTGAGAATCTATAGGCTGTGGTTTTTGGGTGCCAATCACATCACTCTCGTTAGACTTCAATTGGGTAATTTGAACCCTCAGTTTCCGAAACATGTTAGTGTGAGCTTGAAGCTTTTCATCACGTTTGGCTAATTCAAAATATGCATCAAATTCAGGAGCATCCGAAGATGTCTTGGCATTTGAGATTTTAATTCTTTCATCTAAATGTTGACACTTTAATTGCAAATTAAGATTATCAACCTCTAGTTTTGACAAATGCATGACCATATTATCATGGTCATCGTTTTGAATTTTCTCACGCAATTTTAAATTCTCCCCCTCAAACTCAACAACACGATTCTGGAAAACGTTCAATGCAATAGACATCTCATGAAATTGGCAGGCAGATAATGTAGAATTAGTAGCAGTATAAAATACATCATGTGCAATACATTTAGCAATCAAATTCTCATTCATTATGAGAATATTTTTCCTCTCAGTTTTACTGCATTTAAGATCAATTGCCAATTGTTTACCCTCATTTTCCACAGCTTTGAAAACTTTTTTCATTTCAGTTACATCTTTGTTTAGTGTTTTTTGAAGATCCTCAAAATGTTCGTGGAGAAGTTCAAAAAATGGCATGACCTCTGTTAAATAGCATTGTTTTGTTTGTTCAAAACCTCTTTCCCCTTCAGTAATACCCGTTGGTGTTATTCTCTTTTTACATGTTTTATCAAAATCAGCGAATAATTGACCAAGGACATATAAGGCAATTAGTGTATTATTTTGCGTGGGGAGGGTGAAAGGAACAAGATGTTGTGGTATGTTAATGGGATATATCGTTGGGTCAGCTATCCTAAAAACTGTACGTGTTTTTCCCACTATTCTTTCTGCTTTCATCTTTTCTATGTCTATGTTCCAGAAGACTTGCTCTGGAGTAAATTTCTTTTGTGGGACAAAGACAGCTAATTGATTATCTTCAGAGTAATCATAATTGTACAAGATTTTATTAGCTATGCACAAGGGATCCTTTAATTTCTCAGCTAGTTTTTCTCTGGTTCTATCTTCTATCTCATTGCCCTCATCATCGGATGTAGCATCAGGAGGGGCATGATTAGGCTCAATCATAATGTTTGCATCATATAATGCCGGTTGTGCACCTATACCGCTTCTAAGGAAATTGGTTTTTGGCTTAGTAGAATCCTTCTCACTATGATCATCACTCAACTTCCTATGTTTATGCATCATTTGAGCAGTTTGAATGGTTTGGCCTTGCGTGTATAACTTATCCTCAAGTTTATTTTTTAGCATTTTAAGGCTAGAGAAATCATTTAGGAGTTTTGTTTCCTTCTCTTTGAAATCATGTTTGAGTGTGTTTAAGCCTTTTTGAATCTCTTATTTTTGTTTAACAGTTTGATCCAGTTGTTTTTGCAAAGATTGTAACTCCTTTTTCAATGTTTCTCGCTTAAGATTATTTTCAGATATGTATGAACGCATTTGCCATTCCATGTTCTGCTCACATCCAGTGAGTTCAAATCTAGCACGTTGTTCGTACATTGCCACCTGATCCTTAAGGATATTAAATCTAGCGGTCAAGGAGTCATCAGGGTTATAGGCAGTGTTCTCATGCAACACACAATCAACATTTAAAACAGAAGATGCACTACATTGTACAACAGACACTTCATTGTGTTTCACATGTTGTTCACATGGGTCAACATTGTTATTTCGCATGCCAACAACATCTGAATTGACATCGTTTGTCGGTTGAACTTTGTTGAGAATCTTTTGTTTATCAACCATGTCACACAGTTCGATTACCTTAGCACATGATACCTGTTCTTTTACTGGTCTGATATATGCATCCACATCATTTGAAACAAGAGTCATTGAACTGTTGGTAGAGTCAAGCTTGTCAGTCACTAATCTTCTGCTTTCGGTGACAACTGACCCAGCATTCGACGCTTTACCCGAATCCACACTACCATCACTTGATTGCACCTCACATGCCATCACCTTGTCTTCATACTTGGGTTCGTGTTGTGCTCTTTCCATAATGTACCCCTTCACATTATCCATGAGCTCGAGTAGTGTGACTCTGAACACCGCAACTTCGATTCCCGTGTAAGTAGCAAAGCTCGTTTTCGTCATTTGACTCTCATGATCATACTCCTCAGTGAATCGTGAATTAGTGAACGCTTGGAGTTGGTTGTTGATCACACAAAATGCAGCCATAGATCTACCTTTAGAAAATTCACCTTTTTCAAATTGTTGTTGATGTTGATCTAAGTATAGAGTCATTTTGACTGTGAAGGTCTCAGCATCTTGACCAAAGAGTGTTGCGAATGCATGATTGCATCCTCCCAAGTATCCTGGTTGTGCAAAGAGAACCTTGAGATGTGAATGGAGTGATCGAAAACATTCAATGAAACTAGCCTTTGCATTATCGGGCAATTTAATTGGCTGATGAAGCACATTATCATTAGAATTCGAGCACGAAGATTCCATAGCAGTGATTGTATGTTAAGAGTGGTGATTGTTTGTTTTGACAAGGTTATATGTTGTTTAGTCATAATTTGGTTAGGTTGATGCAAGTTGTTACGGTGAAATTTTTTGGTCTGAAAACTTAAAACCTCAATAACTTCACTTCGGAGGTGATTTGGGCCTCGAAAAATTCGTTTCACGACTTTGTGGTGAAACCTCACAATATTCAGCCTGTTCCGGACGTTTTGACAGCTAATTTGCTGAAAATGGAGTTACAGTTCAAAAGTTATGGCCGTTTGAAGTTATGACGTAAAAAGTCAACTCTAGTCAACAGCTAAACAAGCAAATCGCTAAACATGCAACTCGCTAGATTCCAACTCGCTAAAGTCACAACTCGCTAGTCAGACAACTCGCTGGAGGCAACTCTCTAAGATCAACCCGCTGGAGGCAACTCTCTAAGTTCAACTCGCTAGTCACAACTCGCTGCTTTTGACAACTCGCTATTTAGCAACTCGCTACTTAGCAACTCGCTGGAATCTGATCAACTCGCTGGAATCTGAACAACTCACTGGAATCTGATCAACTCGCTGGAATCTGATCAACTCGCTGGAATATGATCAACTCGCTAGAAACCAAATCTCTGGTCAGGCAACTCGCTAGACTGCCAACTCGCTAAACCAATGAGACAAATATGTCGCTGTCTTAGCGATTTGTCTTTATATCCCAAAATAGCAAAATAGGCAACTCGCTAGCCTTTTAACACCAACTCGCTACCAAAACTGACCAACTCGTTACCAGATTCTGATCAACTCGCTAGTACGTGTCAACTCGCTGCTTAATAAGACAGAAAGGTCACTTTCTAGCGTTTTGTCCGTTTGTTCCAAAATAGCAGATTTCCAACTCGCTACCCCAACTCGCTAGAAAATTCTGCCAACCCTCTACCAAGAATAATCAACTCGCTAGTATGAAAAACCCTTCGAATTCACTGAAACAACCACCAAAATGATGTAACAACTTAACCAAGTGTAAAACAAGGTAACTCTAACACAACGAATCACTAAGGTACAATAAAAACACAACATAAATCGCTAATGTGATCAAACCATGGGTTTTTCTTCCAAAACCATTCGAACCAAACAAGAAGAGCAAAACCAAGTACCAAATCCGAGAGTAAGTTATCCTTAAGATGTAACCATGGCTCTTGATACCAATTGTAGGATACTCATAATGATAAACACTCTTGGTTTGCTTAGTATAGATCAAATGAGATGAGAAATGTAGAGAGAAGTTAGAGAGAGAAAAAGATGGGAGCCTTGAGAGAAAACTTGGTGAATATTAGATTGAAAGTATGAAAGGTCCAACCCTCTCCACTAGTGGAGAGGGGTATTTATACAAAGAAGTAAACGCCCCATAAAACGGGCTGTGGATCGAGCTGACAGTGGGTAAAGACCCGACCCGACTCCACAAATACTAACTAATACTAAACTACATTCTAACTAATATGATAAATACTACGAGCTACAACTTGCTAAACTATACTCGGGGTGACCGAGTCTTCATATGAATAAACGTATTCCTAACAGATTTTAAGGACATATAGTGGAGAAAGCCTTTTTTTCTCCAATAATGATCGCTCTGGCAAGGAGATCACCTCCAAGGACTATAACATACCTCCATCAAAGGATGAAAATGATTGAAAGAGGTATAATTAAATAAAACCCTGATGCTCAAAAAAGATTTTGCGTGCTAAGAAATCATGAAAGAGAAGGAGGAGAGATATGAACGGCATGCTCGAAGGGCAAAGATATAACAATAATCCCTTAAAGGTATAATTAGAAATTAGTATAAGTCCAGGCCACGTGAAAAAATAAAAAGATACTTTAAAAAAGCAATAAAGATATTATCCAAAAGTTCAAGATAAGTTGACAATCCCAAGGTTGTACTTATCATTCAAGATACGTGTATTTTTTTTCAAAGATGAATAAGCTGCACATGTCCAAGCTTAAAGACTACATTCCAAAGACTTGAAGTCCAAGTGTTGAGACTTGAAGAAAGGAAGCTTATCTATTGGTAGTATAAATAAAAGTGATGTTGTAATAAGTACGACACCGTTCCTTTCATGCATATGTAATTTTCACTTTCATGCTTCTATATTTCCCATGCAACTCTCAGGTCAACCTTGTAGTATATTTCAGTATGAATAAATAAAACACTTTACTTTCCTTATAATCCCCTGCAGTTATACATTTTGTTTTATTATTTTACTCTTATCCAAAAGATATCTCCAATTGAATCAATATTTGTCTACCGTATGCCTATTGTAGGAAACGAAACTGGGTTGTGCTGAATATTATTGAAGGAACCACAGAAGTCACTATCTTACAAGGATAGGTTGGGGTTGAGATACTCTACTAAGAAGTCTAGTGGTGTGACCCGGTAATATTTTGGTCAAAGAGGCAGACAGATACGGAAGCGTGTTAGAAGCATCTTCTAGGTAATTTTAAAATAATCTTAACTAGTGTAATAATTCTTGGTCATTATAAAGATTGTTTTATTAAAACAAAAGTTTTAAAAGGTTATTTAGTTTAAGTTCAAGAATTTATATTATACACATATTAAAAAAAATAAATAAAAGATAAAAAAATGATAAGATTTAAATGTTTAATAATCTTTCAGTTTCATAATTACTTTATGATTTTTAGTATGATGTTTATACAAGTATATATGTCTTTATATGTGTTTATACTTTAAATTTAAGAATTTAACTATGTGAAATATTGATATAGTATCTGTTAACATGTTTAATTTCTTAAATAGGAATTTATTACTAGTAGACTTAAAGATTTTGAACTGACAAAATATATCCGCTAATACTAATGGTATCAGAGCCATTGAAACTTTTTCACCTGGTGGGATGGATATTGATAGATAAAATAGAAATATAAGAAAAAGACAGATTATAAAAAGAGTTATTTTAGAAAGAGGAAAACAAGAGATTTAAAAATAAAGGATATAAAAACACTTTCAAACCCACTTTATAAGCCCTTTAGGAACCCATGGCATGGAGTGGCACTGGACATGAGGACGTCCAAACTACTTATCATTCACCTACTAATAACATATACAAAACGTATCTTAGGGACATCTATTTTGGTAAAAGTATAACTTTTACTGTAAAACTATGATAAAATAAATGAATGATAACTCCTTTTTCAAAAACGTCTCTTTCGAGTCGTTTTCTATATCATGTCTTTGTTTCCATGAGGTAATACCCCAGATCTATATTCCGCTGTGATCTGTAAAAAATGGTGATGTTACATACCGTAGGAAACAGAATTGGGTTGTGTTGAATATTATTGAAGGAACCACAAAAAAAGTCAGCTATCTCTTTGTACATGCTTTTTATCAACTAATTTATCTGGGAAAGATGATAATTTTTTTTAGAGAGAGAGAGAGAGCGTGTGTGTGTGCCTGTGGTGTGTATAAAGGTATATGAGAAAGAGTGGAAAAATAGATTAGGAGAAATGAGACACGCACCTTACACACACAAGCTAGGCGTGTTTATAAAGTAGTTGTTTGGATGGGCTGGCTTGGCTTGTTCTTAGACTATGCTAAACAAATACAATGTTCGATTAACTCCAAGCCCTTTTACCTTAACTAGTCTAGCATACTATCGTAAACTATTATAAGGTTCATATACGTGTTAATGAACAACACTTCTAATGCTAACAACTACATTCGCACATGGTTGTCAGGTTGGTAGTGTTCATTTTGTTAAAATGAAGAAATATGGTTCACATTGGTAAATAAGGTTTATTATTAGTCTATATTGGTTGTTTAAGAAAATAAGCCACAAAATAATAATAAAGTTTGATAATTGTTTTATGTAACTCACTCAAACATAAATTTTTCACAAGAACTAAACACATTTGAAACTTTTAGGGCGAAAATCATTAAATAGTAACCAAGTTTCAAATCTGATTTAATTTAGTCACTTCAACTTTATTTTTAACTACTAAAATCACTCAAAGGTTCAATAGTGTTTCATTATTATTAAATTCTTGTGTTAGAGTGACTTGAATAGAACACTTCTCAAACTTAGTTATTATTTCACGGTTACTTTTTATTTTCTGTCGTGCATTAATTGGTTGTACATAAAATTGTTTGAAAGTAGTTATACTCAATAGTTAGGTGTTTAAAATTAACGTATAACATGTTAATGCATAAATAAATACTTTAACCACACTAAATTTAAACAATTTTACAAGAATAAAACAGTTTTAAAACTTTAATTGTTTTCATGATTGATATAAAGTTTTGAGTGGCAAAACTAAGAATCGAGTTATTTTAGAAACCAAAGATTCCTCACATACCAAGGGACTAATCCCCACCATGCATCTAAAAAGAAATCAATGGTTCGGAGGTTTTGCATGTTGGATTAGGATTTGGGTTGAAAACCCACGTTTAGTAAGCTTAGCCTGGGTCATGTATAGTAATGGTACCCAAATATATGCCTTCTGTAAATCCCACGAGGTGGGTTGGTTTTAACTGATAAATCATGTACTTTCAATCTTGGAGCTTGTGCAACACTTTTATAGCCACACAATGTCTATTATTTAATTCATACATCATTAATTTATATTTTTATGTTTTCTTTAAATATTTTAAAAAACAAATAAATTTGTATATATATTTTTTATTATATATTTTCTCTCTCTTACATTAAATCCAAACCCAAATTCTAATACAAATTTAAATCCAAATACAAATCCAAATCTTAATCCTAAACCGATCTGCAAGCCAAACGGCCCCTTAATGATTTTTTAATAAAAAGAAAAAAGAGAAAAACTCAATTTATAAGAAATTCCCATTACTTAACCCAATAAATAATACCATCTCCTATTCCATCTTCCCCGCCAGCATCCACCCATCGATCTTTTCTTCTCTCCTATCACCACCATGTTCTCCCTCAAAATCCACACCGTCGATCAAACCCAACAACACCAACCATCATCATCAAACCCCAAATCCAAAAAAAAGCTCTTCAACCCAACAGAAATAAAAGGCGTAGTGCATCTCTTCCGTAACTTACCTTTAATCACTTCCTCATCTTCAACCTCTTCAGTTAACCCTGTTTTGACTTTATGGAACGTCGCCACACGTACTACCAATGTTTTTATTGTTGCTGTTCCTAATTATTTGTCCTATGATGAGTTTTTGGTCTTTTGTGGGAGGCATGTTGATGAGTTTCAGGATCTTTGTTTTATCAGGTACTATAATTTATAAGTTTGTGTTTGCGATTGCTTATTATGTATCTGCTGTTAGCTTTTCAGCTTATTTTTTAAGCAATGTGTTTACTTGTAAGATTATTTTGATATTATCCGAAAACCTTTTTGAGCATCCCCAATGTGTGCACCCATGAGAAAAGAATCTATAGACAATATTGATGAACCAAATATTGTAGTATATGAAAACAAAGTTTGTTTCGGCTTATATAGCTGGCTTATGGCTTATTTGGTTTTCGGCTTATGTTTCATAAGTTCACTTTTTGTGGCTTATTTTGAGATTTTTTGGCTTGTATAAGCTTATCATGTCATGATAAGTGTATATAATCTCACAAGTTTCTAAATAAGCCACAAAAAGTGAGCTTATGAAACATAAGCCGAAAACCAAATAACCCATAAGCCAGAACAAACACCTCCTAAGAAATTCAAGCAAAAGAAATAATAATAAGATAGCTGGATTATAAATACAAATTAGAAGGGTTTCTTATCTATCAAAAGAAACATTAAGGCAAAGTGGCTCATCAGACAGATGGAACCCGTATTTTGATTTTGGGGAAATTGACCACAACCTTCCAAACTATTTTTCTCGTTTTTTTTTTTTTTTTTTTTTTTTTTTTTTTTTTTTTTTTTTTTATCCTAATCTACTTAAGTTTTTGTTAGCTCAATTGTATGTAAGATTTCTATCCTAATGAATGTTTTTCCTTTCGTTTCGAGTTTATAGTAAACTTTTAGTATTTAATGTTTTTATTTAGCTAGTAACAAGTATGTACATTAGCTGATATGATAATGAAAAAAAATTTTGGTGAAATTTTGGCATTGCGATTCATTACACCAAATTTTGTGTAATAGAGGGTTTTGGTGTGCACATTAGAAATGCTTATGAATTAATTTGGTCGATATTTTTCTACATTTCATTGAGTTTTCTAACACCATTGCATCTTTAACTGAATAAGTAATAACCCAAAAACATTGTTTGTATTTTTGATAAAGTGTAGAATGACGTACAGTAAATGCATCTTCTTTTAGCATTTCAAATAGGAGCGTTTAAAGAAATTCCAAAAAGCTAAAGGCTCGTTGCCAAACAAGTATTATATTCAAAACACTAAACGCTTAAAAAGGCCAAACACGATCTATTAGTAAGCAGAAGCATATACAGACAAATTAAGCAATCCTGAACACCCCCTAAATAATAATGTTTAGCCTTTAGGTCATATAATAGCAACTTATTTTTGGGTACTATTTTTGTTCCGCCTACAAACTTTTAAATTGTGTCTTGATGTCATAATTATTTTGCTTTTGGTGACGTGTCAGCACCTTCAAAATTACCAAATTATCCCCGACACTTTGGCAAAAAGTATGATATCAGAGCACATTTTGAAAGTTTTGTAGCATATAGTAGAATGAAAATAAGTACATGTGTGATATGGCCAAAAACCCTAAATGATATTACGGGTAAAAATATAAATTCTATTAATATAAGGGGTAAAATAGTTTTAGTATTTGGTGAATAGTAATTTTTTAGTATGAGAATTGATATAAGGGATGACTGTGTGTTTTTTGTTTTTGAAGGAATGATGCAGTTGAAGATAGGTATAGTGTGCTAATTAAGCTTAAGAATCAAGCTGCCGCCGATGGATTCTGTATTTGTTATCACGGAAAGCGCTTTAGTCCTTCTGAGGTATTGCTGATTCTTTTTTAGTATAAACATAGAGGAAATTTACACGTTTATGTTGTAAGTAATTATCTCAATGTTCCACATTTGTCTGTATGTTTTGATGTGTGGCAACTTAGTGATCAAACTTATTAGAAATTTCCTGTTTTCTCGTAGTTTTACAATGATGTGTGGACAATTTGAGAAATGATTCAAATCGAATATGTTTCCTATGCTTAATGAGTAATTTTGTATGATCCTTGGTATAAGTATGTTGACGTATGTGGAATATTGAGATAAGTGCGTTGACAATACTCTAGTCTAATGTCTAAATCCATGTATGGATACATTTTTAAATTAGTGAATTTGGTATCTGGGAACATTTTTGTAAGTGTGATGACTTGACTTAATTTGCTAAGTTGACGCCGAGGAAAATATAATGACCAATGTGGAACATTGAGATAAGTGAGTTGTTGTACCCCTAGTCTATATGCATGTACATATACACTTCTAAATGTTCGACGTTGGTCATTATACAGTACATATATTTCCAGCATAGTCATTAAACTAAGTAAAGGAGTTCTATTTGCATTACTCCATGGTTTACAGTGACTAGTGTGGAACATCTTAGACAGTAGTTACCTTTTTACGACATTGCCCTAACTTGGTAAACTTTTGGTGGTTCTAACTTTCAGACTGAGGTTTGCCATATATACTTCGCTCAAGCAGTGGAGTACACAGATTCAACAGAGGTAGCAAGTATCCCTCAGACAGGGTATACGGAATTACCCACTTGTCCTGTTTGCTTAGGTAAGCTAGTGTTAAATATTTAATGCTTGTGTTATATTTTTGTGTGCAAATGGATGTTGTGGGTGATATCTTTTGATTAATTTTATAATGGTAGAGAGATTGGACTATGACACAAGTGCAATACAGATTACGCATTGTGATCATTCTTTTCAGTGTCCATGTATCACGAAGTGGGCCTACTTGTCTTGCCAGGTTGGTACTCTTTTGTATTATATGTTTTATTTTCTGATGTGTTATAATGTTTTTCAGGGTAGATAGTAGATTTTGTATAAAAGCACACTGTGCATATATATTGGCATACAAGTAGTTCTTTTCGGCCCCTAAACCATCTCCTGTTAACCATCTCCCCTTGTATGAATGGAGTTATATAATTTGAAGTGTTCTTATTAGATTAGGGTGTTTGATTGTGTTCAGCTGTAACAATGACATTAATATTCTGAATATAAAGAGAGTAGATAAAAGTTTGGCAATTAGATGGTAAAAAGAAAACAGCCCGGGATGTTGAGCTACAAAAACTATAAATTTCTTGAAAACATGGGTATTACGGTATTAGTCTTATCAGGACGCACAGTTAAAGTTGAATTTTTGTGAGAATTTTGTGGATCTAGTGTATAATTCATGAAGCATTCTGCTAATATACTTATAAAGTTTGCTCCACTGAAGTGAAAAGGTAAAACTATGTGAAATATAATCATAATAAAAAAATTTAAGTCTTGATTAATCTTCAGGTACTCGTCACCTGCTTTAAGTTGTAATATTAATACCTTCTTGAAATACATAACAAGTTAGCTTTCTCTGGTATTAGGTCTGTCAACTTTGTCAGCAGCAGGATAGTAAACCAACGTGTGCAGTGTGTGGCACATCTGATAATCCATGGGTCTGTCTAATTTGTGGTTTTGTAGGATGTGGAAGGTACACCTACTTAGCGTTTGTTCTTGCTCTTCATCGAGTATTCATCATTTTGATTACATCCTTATACAAATAATTGCTGATGTCTGAAGGTATGAAAAAGGGCATGCTATTCAGCATTATAGTCATGCTGGTCATTGCTATTCACTTGAACTTGAAACACAACAAATCTGGGATTATGTTGGTGATAAATACGTTCACCGATTAAATCAATCAAAAGTTGGTAGCAAGTCAACTGTGACACATCATCAATGTGTTTCCAGTGATGGGGAGTGTGGTGATAAAGAAGATGAAGAATTTGGTGGGGCGCTTTTTAGCAGCAAAGTTGATACGGTAACTTTCCTCTTTATCTTTATTTGTATTTCTACTTGCTGATGTTATTTGATTTTTTATATAGTTTATGGATGTCTTCTCATCCAGATGTCATGCTAATTATCTGTTAAAATGATAAAAACAGATTATGGACGAGTACAATTTTCTTCTAGCAAACCAGATGGAGACCCAGCGACAAGTATGTGAACTTCGGTTATGCTTTTTTTTGCTGTCGTTTACATTTTTGTAAGAGTCTTAATCTAAAATTCGTAACTTTTTTAGACTTATGAAATACTACTTGCGGAGGCAAAAAGTCGAAAGGAGATATCCATAGCTGAAGCAATAGTGAAAGCTGAAGCTGAAAGGACACAAGAACTTCAAAATAAACTTGAAGAACTTGCCAAAGACACAAAGACCGTTTCTAATGCAAGTGTTTCGTCTCAGCTCATAGTGAAGTTCAACAATACACTTTATGAAATTTTAACAATGCACTTAATTTATTTGTCTTTTGCTGCTAGATTAACGAAGAACTTGCAAAAGATCAAGAATCTCTTAAGAAAACCTACAAGGAAATTCAGGAGAGGTATTTTTTTTGCACACAACTGTAGTCCTTACGATAAGTCAGATTTGCAATTTCTTGATTCACATGTGGAACTAGATCAAGGCACATTTAGCGGCAGTTTCAACCCGTTTGCTTATCAATGGGTCGATATGGCTTGTGCTTTATCCCAAACAGGCCAAATGAGACAAATTACAATATATAGCTAAACTGTTGAACAGGTTGGAGGTGGCACAAAGACTATTTTTACTGCATACAACTTCCTAAATCGATTTTATTCAAAGATTTTGATTATTGATGTGACTAAATAGCTTTTTAGTCACAACACATTAATTATTTACAAGAAATATGAATAAACATTAGACAACAAAATGTGTTTGTGGATCAACCTGGTTCCACCCGCCCCTGCTTCAACCCGAATATGTACCAAAAAATAACTCTTGTGGACCTGAACCTGTGCCAAAAATGAGCTTGTCAACCTGAACCAAATTTGACCCATTACCCAAGCCGTACCTGTTCCTGTTAGAGCTTAGTGTATACTGTAATAATTCTTTGTTATCGGCTTGCCACTATCATTTCAGAGAAACTGCATCACTAAAACTGAAGGATGAGAAAATAATGGATCTTGAAGAACAGGTACATATTAAAATTTCTTACTGTCTAACAACTACAGGTTTAAGTATTTCGAGAACTCTTATCAGAGTTTTTCCATTCCGAATTGCAGATTAGGGATTTAAGGATATATATGGAAGCTCAAAAAACACTAGCTAATACAGATGATATAAAGGGGGGAACGCTTCTGCCAGTTCAATTAAACCCAACAAGTCCTAAAACGAACCCCAAAAGGCGAGGCCGCAAACGCAACTAGAGACTAGACCATCAAGGCTGGTTCTCTTGACTCGTGTACATAGAGATAAAGCAATTTGAAGCTGGAACTGGATTAATAAAGATAAAGTAATGTGAAGCATGTTTTTTCTTTATTCTTTGAGCGCAATTATAACCATCTTTTTCTTCTTCTAGTTTTGACCAACACAAATAAATCACAGATGGAAGGGTAAAGGGAGAGATAAGGTGTTTGTTGAGTTGTTTGTTGTTGGTGTTACGCTACCATAGTTGACAGCTTACTTTTTCTTTGTATGTATGTATGGTCTTGTTCCATTTGGTTAATGTCTAATTGGCCTTAGATGTTTTTTGACAACTTATTTGTAATTGCTAATTGACCAGGGCCATGACTCATGAAACCATTTCTCATGTTGTCATTCAATGTGTGAAACATGATAGAATCAAAAAAATTGTGGCCATTACAGTGAATAGGGGTGAGCGACAAAGCCTGCAAACTGAAGCGAAACAATTGACCGAAACTAAAAACAGATGGCTTTGTTATTACTTATTTCCAATAGCCAAACCAATTTTGTTATATAATGGAGTAAATTGCACGGTTTGTATTATGTACTTAGTGTACTTTTGTCAAGCTACACTTTAAGGATGCCTAGTTTTATCTTCTAGGTATGTATTATGTACTTAGTGTACTTTTGTCAAGCTACACTTATATAGTTGTATCAGTCAAAGCTCACTCGGGTGATTCCCCCCACCTTTGAATGGTGTTGCTGTAGGCTGTCTCAACTATCTGGTGTATGTCTTGTTTGGCTTAACTTGTTATGTTTCGATGTAACTTGTTATGTTGTATCTTCCTCCATTTGTGAGGTTTGTAATGAAATGAATCCTTTGTTCAAAAAAAAATTGCACGGTTTGTTATATAATAGAGTAAATTGCACGGTTGATTTTTGAGGTTGTACCAAAACTGCCAGATTCGCTCAGCACAAACATTAGTTATAACACCTTCCGTCTTCAAACATTTTTTTTTTTTTAAATCTTGTTCCAACATATATATTAATTGGCCAAATGATCCCTGCTGTAAAACAGCAGGGTGTTCTCTGCTGTTGTGCTATAGCCAAGGGCCAAAAATGAAAATTGTACTTATCTTGAAGGGCCAAAAATGTAAATTTTAAAAAAAAACTTGCCCTTACTGCAGATAAATTATCTGCTGTGGCAGCAGCGATGCCCAGCCCATATTAATTAACAAAGTAACATACATAATCATCAATCTTAAATACTTTATGGTACCAAACAACTCACTTGACCTAGAACATGTTTGGCACGCGAACTTATCATAGCACGAGGTTATTTTTTTTAGAAAAATAAACTACCATTAAAAATAAGTCTCGTTTGGCTGACATAACTTGAAGGAGCATGTAAAAAAAAATAAGCTACTAAATGAAATGCTAGTTGAATGAGCATGTAGAAAAAAGCTCCAACGATATGCTCCAGTAACCAGCTCCAACGATATGCTCCAGCAATCCGCTCCAACTCCTACTAGTGCCAAACATACCCTTAGTATGAGGTACTAATATATATTTTGGCTTGCTTTTTTTTTTTTTTTTTTTTTCCTTACATTATTCAAAATCATAGTTTTATCCTCAATTAACTACTACCTCCGTCTCAAAATTATTGTCCCCTATTGACTTTTTCGGTCTTTCCTTTTCAACTTTGACCTTAAGTATTTTTATGTATATTACATAATACTTGATACAAAATATATGAACGGATTGAGTTTTAAATGTATTTTCATTTGGTATAATTTTTATCAAAAATTGTATAGCACAAACAAAAATATTTATAGTCAAAGTTGAGAAATAAAGACCGAAAAAATCAATAGGGAACAATAATTTTAGGACGGAAGGAGTAATATTTTCTTTAAAATTTGTAAAAATAGCTTAAAGCAAGAGTAATAAGCTAGGTAAACTTGATCAAATTTCTCTTTCTATTTTTGTAATGAACAATTAAACCCGAAAATGAAGTTGAACAAATAATTTGGGAGGGAAAGGGTATAATATGTACTATCATACCATCATGTGACATATTATTTCAAAAGAGGAATGATAGGTCCACAAACAAATTCCTACAAAAAGAATCGACAAACGGCGAAGAGTGATTGGTTCAATGAGATAGAAGGGAGAGAAACTCACCAATGATATGCCGACGCATCAGTTTATGGATTCTTTTTGTAGGAATTTGTTTGTGGCCATATCATTTCTCATATCAAAACATGATCCTATTTTTAATATGTCAACGGGTTACTGTTTTTTAAGTGACATATCACCAAAATATCTATATTTAAACACCTTATTGGACTTTACAGTATTTACTATAACACACTTTTATTCAATTACTCAAATTAAACCTTTAGGATTTATATATTGATCACGTACGCAGTGATAACCGGTCCATAAAAATTGCGAACATATCTCTGCACGGGGATAACAACATAAGTCTAGAACAGCGTTAGCCGGAGCCACACATTATTCTAGACTGGGGGACTTGATCACGTACGCAGTGATAACCGATCCATAAAAATTGCGAGCATATCTCTGCACGGGGATAACAACATGAGTCTAGAACAGTGTTAGCCGGAGCTACACATTATTCTAGACTGGGGGACTTGATCACGTACATAGTGATAGCCGCTCCGCGACAACGTTAGCCAGAGATAAGAAGACAGAGAGGGGCGGAGCAAAGCTCCGGCCACTGACGTTAGATGATGATTAGGATACAAATCATCAAACTCGTGACTACCCCGAAGAGGCAAAGAATCCCCTAGGAGAAGACCAATGCAGGCGAATCTTGTCACAAACGAACACACCTTGGGGAGCACGCAGCAGAGTGGTCCCCATGGAATACGTCAACCAAAACAAAAGACAAAAACAAAGGCCTCATGTCACTATCTCCGACAGAGATACGCTGAAAACATGAGGTAAGTAAAGTACAAGGTCAACCCTTGGTGGACAAGTAATGCCAAGATACTTTTGCCTATAAATACCAATGACATTTGCTACTAAAGGGGCAGGTTCTAACACACACTCTTATCCACTTTACTCTCACTTAAAGTTTATTCCCATACTTCAAATACTTATTCTCACACCCGAGGTTGACCGTGGAGGTCCCCTCCACGGTGAGACTAACGGTACGCTATTCTTAGCAGGCCCCAAGTTTGTGCATAACTCCCCCTTTCATGACGTGCTCACGTCTTCCTTGATAGAGTTAGCATAACCCGCTAAATATTGGTTCATCAAGTGGCGCCATCCGTGGGACAATGACATAATCACGTCCTATGAATGAAAGTTCTGCTGTTGAAAATACACCCAAGATGTTGATGGTTCAGTAAAAAAATGCCGCTAGGCCTGGGGGAACCTCTCAGCGTGACTTTTCGCCTGGCTTCGCTCCGCCTGAGGTAGTTCGCGAATTTTGTCAAAAACACTATGAGCAACTAATCCCCTTCATGGCGGAAAGGGCCCAAAAAGAAAGGCTGAAAGATGTTAGGAGTAGGTTGAGTTATGGTGACAGTACCGAACAAGACACCGAAACTACATCCCAGCAAAACAATCCACGAGAAACTAAGAGAAAAAAGAAAAAAAGGGATGATAGAAGGTTTAAGAACCGGTCTCCTTCGCCGTCCAAAAGTGTCTTTTCTAGACTAGGCATAGACCCAAAGAACCACAAAGAGAGGCAGGATAGGTATAGGAGCCACTCACGGTCTAGGAGTCGCTCACGGTCGCGGAGCATTTTTTCAAGACTGGGAGCGAAGACGCAAGAAGAGAGGAAGAAGGAGGAGCGGAAGCTGATCAACGACTATGTGGTCTCCTCCAGCTCCCAGGAAAGAGGAGGAAGAAGGTATTGGAGTAATCGAGAGCCGAGCAAGTCCGATGCTTCAGCAAGCGAGGAAAGCTCCGAAGGACGAAACTGGAAGAAAAGGGGAATGGTGGAGAGTGATCTCCTGTAACCATATATCGAGGAATCCTCCACACCTTTTACCAAACGCAGTTTGAATTCCCTAAGCGGATCCGGACGCCCACGAATGTGAAAACCTATGATGGAACCGGAGATTGAGAAGATCATCTCAAGAATTTATCAACCGCGACCAGAGTAGAGCGTTGGTCCATACCAACGTGGTGCCATATGTTCAACTCCACTTTGATGGGATCCGCCCGGTTATGGTTCGATGACTTAGAACCTGAAAGCATAGATAGTTTTGAGAGCCTAAGGAAGAAGTTCCTAGCGTACTACCTGCCACAAAAAAGGTGCACTAAGGATCCCGTAGAACTCCATCACGTAAAGCAGAGAGAAGGAGAGTCAACTGAAGCATTCATGGAACGCTTCACCAAAGAAAGCTTGCTGGTAAAAGGAGCGCCCGAGTGCATGCGAATCTCCGGATTCATGCATGGGATTACCAATCCGGGGCTCATAAAAAGGCTAAATGACAACATCCCCAAGACAGTGGATGAGATGATGAACGCGACAAAGGAATTCATCCGAGGGGAAAAAGCAATCCAGACCCAATCCAAAAAAAATGGGACGGGCTGGAAGTCGTCGGAGCTACACCGGCAATCGTATTTTGACTCCAATCATGAAAGGCGGGAGGACCAAGATCGCAGGCATGGGAAGCAGGGTCGGAAGTATAGTCGTTTCACCCCGCTGAAAAAAACCCAAAAGGAGATTTTAGCCACGGAACTGGCCAAAGGCAATTTCGCACCTCCGCCCCCTGTGGCCGGGCCGCCAGAGTCGAGGAACAGAAAACTATACTGCGATTTCCACGGGGATAGAGGGCATGACACCAATGATTGCATACATCTGAGGAAACAAATTGAAGAAGCCGTAAGGTCGGGACAACTCACCCACCTTATCAAGGAAATCAAGCAGGGCAATAAAAAAGGAGGAGCTGGAAAAGTGCCAAAGAAGCAGGAGCCTGATGAGGCGAAAAGTGTATCGCTTTTAAGGGGTCATTTAAGCCCGAATTCGAGATTATTTGATCAATTATTGCCCTAAATCGTTCCTTTTGTCATTTTAGGTACTTTTGAGGAAGAATCTGGAAAAGGAAGCATTTTGGACTTTTTGGAGCATAAAAGTGAAGAAAACGGCAAAGTCTCAAATTTCCTTGCTAGACCAGTACCTGACGGCGTCAAAGATCTGCACATGACATCGTCAAGAGTTACAAAAGAGGTGGATGTGGAATTACAACGTGACGGCCCTGAGTATTTTCAAGCTTATGGACCTGACGGCGTCACCAAGGCCGTCAGGGTCCAATTACTAGTGACGGCCCAGAGCATTTCTCCACATGACGGCGTCACAAATAGATCTAGGCAATACTATTTTATCAAGGTGGCGAGTTGACGGCGTCACAAGCTAATACGTGATGCCGTCAAAGTGTAAAGTCTATATATAGTTTTCCAAATTTCATTCACTAGTGTGCAACTTTGAGGGAATAAACCCTAGTCCGAATTTTATCAGTTTTTCAAGGGTTTCAACCCCTTGATTTTTCCATGTTTAATTGAAGATAAGTATTCATTCAAATCATTCAATATGTTTATGTGTTGTGTGATTATATCTTACGCTTGTCTTCTATTTAACATGCTAGGCTAGATTTTCATTGTGTTTGCTTAGATGTAGTGAAACCTAGATGTAGATTATGGGTTGATTGTTTATTTATAATTGTTACGGATGATTGTATACGATGTTAGGCTTAAGAAAACTGGCAGACTTCCATTGGTAACTTGCTTGAACATCATAAGAAACATGATCGGAGGTGTACTACGATTTTTGGTTGTATTTAATGCGTAAGAGAATTCTAATGATCCCATGTTAGGAGCTTCTAACGGCTCGACATAGGAGTGAATTAGGATCTTATAGAGTTAGGGAATATTGTACACGGCCCTACGACTAGTATTAAGGAATATGACCCGTCATCCATGCAATTGTAACAAGCTAATCAACCTGTAAAAGATATCTAGGGAGTAATGAAATCTAAGTAAACACAACTTTCCTCATTATTGTTTCCACCACATTAGTATAATAGTTTTATTTTCATTTATTTTATTTTATTTTGATTGCATCTTTAGATTAATTGGGTTAGTTGACTAGCAACTAATTCCGCCCACTCCTTCAAAACCCGAGATTTTAATTGCTTTCAATAAAATATAAAAATACAAAAAGAATCATCCCTTACCTCTAGACCTAGTTTAATAGGCTTTCTAATCCTAGCGACACTATTACTGAGTTGAACAATCAATCCCCCGGTACTTGTCACTATACTATACTACAACGATCAGGTACACTGCCTGGTGGGGGTTGTAAGCTTCTCGAGATCCCTTGAGAGGTAAAACCTGTTGCGAGGGTGTTGCCGGGGAATAGTTATTGTCTAGGTTAGAATTTCTTTTTATTAGGTCTACTTGCTAGATTCCTTTCTAGTAAGGTTTTATTTTTATTTTTAGGTTTTCTTTAGTCTATCTTATTTCTTCGTTCATTTGCTCGTAATCTTTGCCATCCAACATCATGGAAGGTGGTAATATCTTTGAACCCATAAACCCACCACTTGCAAACCAACCTCCTAGGCCCCGAACTTTAGGAGAGTATTCCCGTCCTAGCCACCAAGGCTATCGAAACACTATTGAGCTCACTCAAGGAGCCAATGTGTCCCCCTTGCGATCCGACACCATCCGGTTGGTGCAAAGCGGATGTGCATTCCATGGACTTCGTTCCGAAGATCCTAATCAACATCTCAAGGATTTTCTTAAAATCTTAGATTCCATAGACCTTGATGTTGTAACCAGAGAGTCGACCTGATTACCTCTATTCCAATTCTCTCTACGTGATCAAGCTAGTCAATGGCTTGAACGTTTACCTGCGGGATCCATCACCTCATCGGATGATCTCACCACTCGTTTCCTTGCTCAACTTTTCCCACCAGGGAGAACTACCAAGCTTAGAAATGATATCTTGATGTTCGAACAACGTCAAGGTGAAACTCTATACGAAGCATGGACTCGTTTCAAGGACTTACTCCAAAAAGTCCCTCATCATGGCATAGATCTTTGGCTCCAAGTCCAAATCTTCTATGACCATATCGACCTCTCCACAAGACGAACCATTGACCAATCGGCCGGTGGCAAGCTACGTGATCTAAGTGCGGAAGAATCATGGGAACTCATAGAAGATCTTGCTCTCTATGACAACGAAAGTTGGAATGATCCCCGTGATTTGAACAAAATGGTCAAGGCAATATCTTTGCCTTCGAACAATTCTAGCAATCCTGACTGTAGGATCATGGAACTTGAGGACCAAATCAAGTTTCTCATGAAATCCTACGAAGCTCCTAAGCCTTCAAGCCAAGTGAATAAAATCACTTCTTCTTGTAAATTGTGTAATGGTCCTCATGAAACTCATAACTGCATGGAACTTCCAAAACATGCTTTTAAGGAATTCACATTGTCACGTGTTGATAAAACAAAGGATAGAGAACTCGCCACTACTCGAGGACCTTGAAACTTGGGCGAGGCCTATGATGCATGGAAGGATAAACCAAATTTCAGAGGATACCAAACTCGAAGCGCATCCTTCAATGATTCTCCTCCACTAGAATGGTCCGAGCATTTTCCACCACAAAACACTCCTAAGCAAAGCTATGAAGATGCCTTGCGAAAGTTCATTCTCTCTCAAGAATTATAGCTCTCCACGCTTGAGACCCGATTTAGACAACAGCAAGCCGATATGAATGACAAGATTTGTAATCTATTACCCCTATTAAAGAGCACGCTGTTAGTAAACCGATTCAGGCTGAAAAAGTCAAATCTGTCACCATCATGAATCAGCCAACCTCTCCTGTGGAAATAAAAAGCCCTAGTAAACTCTTTAAACATCTGTCACCAAAGGTGAAGGAAGTTAGGGACCATGTTAACCCCCAGGACCAATCCACTTTGTAAAAACCGTCACCACAATACTTGTTCCTACACCCGACCAGAGCCAACAACCAGCTGGGAAAAAGGGTCTTGGAATTAAGAGCGAGGCCCTAGAGAAAGACCACGAGGTGGTTAAGAGCCTCGCCGACTTATTCGAGGACTCAGTCACACAAGAGTCAGGTGAATGAGGTGAGTCAAAAGAGAGATCAAAAGGGCACACGAAAAATCCAGTAATTTTGGGTGAATCTATTATAAAGAAACTCGAGGAAAATATAGTAGATGTTGCTATAGGGTGTAGTGATAGGATTAAGGAAAGCGACTCTGAAGTTTTTAAGATTTCTTGCACCACTAGGAAGAAGCTCATAACCGATGCTTACATAGATCCTAACCTCCTTATAAACGTAATCCCCCTCTCCCTTTACAACGAAGCCTTCCCTGAACAAATCTCATGTAAAGGACTCAATAACACCAGGATAATGAAAAAGTTACCGGTTATGATTGGAGGATTCATCTATAACATTGATCTCACCGTGATCAATGACATAGACTCTGTCGCTAATCCAACATTAACCAACCTCGTCCTCGGGAAACCATTTATTATTGAAACGAGAGTGATCCTTGATGAGGAGGATGGTAGTGCATTATTCAACAATGGCGTCAGGAAGGTGATTTTTTGAAAGGGTAAAGAGGAAGTGTATGAGTACCGTCCGTCACTAGATTGTAATACATATGGATCACAGGATGGAAGATCAGAAAGGATAAAGCGGTGTGATCCGAATAACCTCAAAATCCCTTGTATGATTGGTCACAAGTATTTCGATAATGTCTACATTGACGTGTTTCTACCTAAGAATTTTATGTCCCTGTTCCATTACAACAATATTTGCAGATGGGGGATGATTTATAAAGGAGAAAATGTTGTTGGTAGAGATCACGAAATCCAGGTATTCATAGGAAATATGGCATTCACAATGGACTTTACGATAGTGGACAACATTGAGGATTATATCGACCTAAGGTTATCACAAGTTATTTTCGGAGCGCCCTTGTGTGAAATCACTAACTTAATGGTTGAAGACCGGAATGGAATCATGACTTTCACTGATGGAATTAGGAGGGTGTCATACCAAACGCCATACAAGAGGAAAGACTTCGAAGGAATTGATTGTAACGGACTTGATAAGCTAGGTTCTCAACTTGTTTTATGTGATGAAGATGTTCGCAGAGGATGTAAAAACACCTTTGATTTATCATGTGGATTCTTTAAGGATGTTAGTAAGCTTGGATCCAAGTATCGGGAAGATGTCTTTGAGTTTGAAGACCCAAAATACCTGCACTATGAAAGCGATCCCGATATTGGAGATGACCTAGAGAATGAAACCAATGGCGAGGTCACATAATTGCCCATGACCTTGAGTCTAGCTACTAGACTCGTAAATAAAGAAAAACGCTTCTTGGGAGGCAACCCATGTTTGGTTTGATTTTTAATTGTTTGATTGCTGTTTGTTTCCGTATGCATGCTTTATTTTTATTGTTGGTAGATCATGTTTCAAACTAAAATTGTGAAAATGCTTTATTTTGTTGTTTAACTTCGTCTTAACTTCATATAAAGGTATTTTGCAAAAGCTAAGTGTAAGGGGAAACCCCAAATTTGTTTCTAAGAACGAAATTGATCATGATTCGCCACAATATTAATTGAACATGTATATTAGTAATTGTTAGAGTCAAATGCTTGTATCGAGTCATAATGATGTTCTGCAGGATTTTCCAGGAAGTAGGACATAAGTTTTTCCATAAATTTTCTGGAAACTTAACATAAAGATTTCTGCAGGTCACTTCTGACTGCGTCAATGTTTAACTCCTGACGGCGTCACGTGTAAAATTTTGGAAATTTTGCAAGTTTTGTTTTTCTAACGGAGTCTTAAAGTTTTTGTTAATTCTTTAGTTTTATAAACTCCAGGAAATCTGCAAGCATTCATTCCACAAGCATTATATCTTAAATTGCTTTCTAGGACTTTTTAGTATATATAGATTGCCGACGATTTTATGCGAGGTTGCCTTGTTTGTTTTCTCAGGTTTAACAAGTTATATATGATAAGAAGATTATTTATATTTCTGGAAGTGAAGCTTTGAATGTTCATTTTCTTGGAGGAAGATCTAACCTTGTTAACACACTATCCACACCGAACGAATCAGGGGAGTATTTGTTTTCATTCTTTTACCTGTTTTACTTTTACATCCTTTAATTGAACATTGGGGACAATGTTCATCCTAAGTGTAAGGGGAGGGTAAATGATGATACCTTATAAGATACAATTGCACTTGAGTTTGTTTGTTTGATGGTAGGTGTGTAATAAAACTAAGAGAAATACTTGTTAGTGCAATTTTAGCACCAAATTTAAATTTTTTTACAACATTTAGGAGTGAAACTTTAGCCTTAACAAGCGTCTCATGGATAGGAGTCGTATGACTAGCACAAAACCGTACCATTCAGAAAAATTTTCCACCCAAATATGTGAGGTTCGCCTTTAGATTTGATAGGAAAAGCATTCATTATTAGTTCTTATGAGTGTACCGGTAGCATTTAGATTCTAGAACTTGCATTAGTGATGCATCCCGAGACCGCTAGTGAGACTAAATTCGTGTAGTAGGATTTACTACATGATAAGAGGCATTAGGATTACCCTTGTGTTAAACCCGTATCATAATTACTTGACCATTTAAGTCATATTATTTGACTAGTAAAGTCAATTAATTTTTTCCCACACATTAGCGTTGTACTCATTTTTAGTACACGAAACCTCTGGTACACCCCTCCGAGCCTATCTTTTCATTTCTAACTTTAAGCATTTTACTTAAAGGAAGAATTTGTTACAAGAAACCCAAATGTGCAACCAAATCGCCTTAGCCTTCCTTGTATGCACTCATCTTTAGTGCATTATTGTTATATGTTTAAACCCTTAGTTAATTATCTAATTGATTACATGGTTGCTAAGTCGAGTCATATCTTGTACATATTGTTTTGGGACGATTGGGACTCATGGCTAAAGTACTTGTGTTATGGAATAATGGGGAAGAGCATCATATATTACCCCCCATATGTGCGTTAATCTTAAAAAGTACTCCAAGTGTTTTGATTATCTTGATTCGAGTCATTAGATTAGTTTATTGTAAAGTATGTAAAAATTCAAGTGTAAGAGGAATGTACATTCCCTATGATGTATTATTTTGGATGGTAGGGTAAGAGTGTATGCAAAAAAAAAAAAAAAAAAAAAAAAAAAAAAAAATGAAAAAGAAAAGAGAAAAAACATACGGACTACCATCCCGTTTTATTCTATATTTGTTTTATGTTTTTGTTATTTTTAATTTATTAGCTTAAGTCGAGTCGAGTCTTGGCTTAGCAAAGCCATATTGTACATGTAATTAACCAAGATGATTAACTCGCCACCAGTAAATATTGCCTTTATCCAACAAAACCGTGTTTTCCATATCCCTACATCTAACGTTATAACCCTTTAAAAGACCTATTTGATAGTTTATCCTAGGTGCTTACGCCAAGTGGTGGAGGTTTGATCCTTTCCCAAGCCTATGGTAATCTATTTGCTATGACAGGTAGTGAGAGTTGTTTTCCATTTCCATATTGTGATATATACTTTGTTACACCCGAGAGATGTAAGTATCTAAACACTATTTGTGAGGTGCTAGTGTATGACCTCCGTGCTTGCTTTTGGTTTTTAGTGGAACGATTATTTGTTGTAATTACTTTTATATTAGTGTTAAATGACCCCTAACTTGTATTTTGATTAGAATAAAAGCGCATTTGCTTGAGGACAAGCAAATCTCAAGTGTAAGGGTATTTGATGAGGCGAAAAGTGTACCGCTTTTAAGGGGTCATTTAAGCCCGAATTCGAGATTATTTGTTCAATTATTGCCCTACCTGATGTGATGGAGGATTTAGCCGAACATGATCACATTGATCAAAAAGACCTAGGTTTTATGATCAATGATGATGAATCTCAAGAAACACATGATGAATCTTTTGGGCAATTTGAATATAGCAGTCAGAATATTGAGGATGATCCTTATGATTCAGATATAGAAGTTGAGATGCCTAGAGAAGCACTTGAGATACTTGGTAAAATGTTAGGGTTAGATTATAATGAAACACATGTTGAGGATATAGGTAATCTAGATACAATGGAGGATGAGGTGAATAACATAAGCCCACTCAGTGCTCCACAAGTCCTACCATCATTTGATGTGTACACACCTCCCTTGACTTACCCGGAAGAAGTAGAAGAGACTATAGGAACCCCAATAGAGGTAGAACCCTTGGATCAAGCACAACTAGAGAATATAGGTTTTAACACTTGTGGTGATGACCTTTCTTTTAGTTCTAAGCAAGTTCCTAGTTTTGATGAACCGGAGCCTCAACCAAAGTCGTTACCTAATCTTCCATCTTTAGATGTGAATTTAGGAATTGAAAAAGGTCCCGATCCACCCATCAAACCATATAGTCCGGGTAGTCTTGGGATAAAGGTAGTAGACTCTAAGCCTTGTAGAGAGGAAGCTGACACAGGAGTGGAAAATGACCTTACATGCTTACATCACCCATTTATGATTGATCACAAGAAACATTATGGGTTTTAACCGGGTTTATTAGGTCAAGATGGATCCCCAACTAGTAGTCTCTTGAAGTTGATAGAAAATGATCCCTTTCTAGGAGAAAATCTTAATCCACCCATTAACCCGATTGAATTAGGTAAGGTTATGATGATAGGAGCACACCCTTTTGAGTATATAATTCATCCACCACTCTTTCCTCACATGGCATATTTCCACCCTAAGGCTGTGTATCGCTACTTTCACCCGCACTTAATCCTAAGTGTAGGGAACACCTTCCCCATTTCCGTTAAATAAGGGTAGAGTCAGGCTCGTGACTCGAACAAAAACAAGCGCTTATTGGGAGGCAACCCTAACTTTAGTTATTTGTTTGTTTGTTTGTTTTATTTTATTTGTTTCCGTATGCATGCTTTATTTTTATTGTTGGTAGATCATGTTTCAAAACTAAAATTGTGAAAATGCTTTATTTTGTCGTTTAACTTCGTCTTAACTTCATACAAAGGTATTTCGCAAAAGATAAGTGTAAGGGGAAACCCCGAATTTGTTTTTAAGAACAAAATTGATCATGATTCTCCACAATATTAAATGAACATGTGTATTAGTATTTGTTAGAGTCAAATGCTTGTATCGAGTCATAATGATGTTTTGCAGGATTTTCCAAGAAGTAGGACATAAGTTTTTCCAGAAATTTTCCGGAAACTTAACGTAAAGATTTCTGCAGGTCACTTTTGACGGCGTCAGGAATTAATTCCTGACGGCGTCATGTGTAAAATTCTGGAAATTTTGCTAGTTTTGTTTTTCTAACGGAGTCTAAAAGTTTTTGTTAATTCTTTAGTTTTATAAACTTCAGGAAATCTGCAAATATTCATTCCACAAGCATTATATCTTACATTGTTTTCTAAGATTTGTTAGTATATATAGATTGCCTCCGATTTTACGCGAGGTTTCCTTGTTTGTTTTCTCAGGTTTAACAGGTTATATATGACAAGAAGATGATTTATTTTTCTGGAAGGGAAGCTTTGAATGTTCATTTTCTTGGAGGAAGATCTAACCTTGTTACCACACTATCCACACCGAACGAATCAGGGGAGTATTTGATTTCATTCTTTTACCTGTTTCACTTTTACATTCTTTAATTGAACATTGGGGACAATGTTCATCCTAAGTATAAGGGGAAGGTAAATGATGATACCTTATAGGATACTATTGCACTTGAGTTTGTTTGTTTGATGGTAGGTGTGTAATAAAACTAAGAGAAATACTTGTTAGTGTAATTTTAGCGCCAAATTTAAAATTTTTTACAACATTTAGGAGTGAAACTTTAGCCATAGCAAGCGTCTCATGGATAGGAGTTGTATGACTAGCACAAAACTGTACCATTCAGAAAAATTTTCCACCCAAATATGTGAGGTTCACCTTTAGATTTGATAGGAAAAGCATTTACTATTAGTGCTTATGAGTGTACCGGTAGCATTTAGATTCTAGAACTTGCGTTAGTGATGCATCCCAAGACCACTAGTGAGACTACATTCGTGTAGTAGGATTTACTACATGATAAGAGGCATTAGGATCACCCTTGTGTTAAACCCGTATCATAATTACTTGACCATTTAAGTCATATTACTTGGCTAGTAAAGTCAATTAATTTTTCCCACATCTTAGCGTTGTACTCATTTTTAGTACACGAAACCCCTAGTACACCCCTCCGAGCCTATCTTTTCGTTTCTAACTTTAAGCATCTTACTTAAAGGAAGAATTTGTTACAACCCACTTAAATGTACACCCAAATCACCTTAGCCTTCCGTGTATGCACTCATCTTTAGTGCATTATTGTTATATGTTTAAACCCTTAGTTTATTATCTAATTGGTTACATGGTTGCTAAGTCGAGTCATGTCCTTGTACATATTGTTTTGGGACGATTGGGACTAATGGGTAAAGTACTTGTGTTATGGAGTAATGGGGAAGAACATCATATATTACCCCCATAGGTGCGTTAATCTTAAAAGTACTCCAAGTGTTTTAATTATCTTGATTCGAGTCATTAGAGTAGTTTATTGTAAAGTATGTAAAAATTCAAGTGTAAGGGGAATGTACATTCCCTATGATGTATTATTTTGGATGGTAGGGTAAGAGTGTATGCACAAAAAAAATCGAAAAAAAAAAAAGAAAAAGAAAAAGAAAAAAATAGAAAAAGAGAAAAGAGAAAAACATACGGACTATCATCCCGTTTCATTCTATGTTTATTTTATGTTTTAGTTATTTTTCATTTATTAGCTTAAGTCGAGTCTAGTCTTGGCTTAGCAACGCCATATTGTACATGTAATTAACCAAGATTGTTAACTCGCCACCAGTAAAGATTGCCTATATCCAACAAAACCGTGTTTTCCATATCCCTACACCTAACGTTATAACCCTTTAAAAGACCTCTTTGATAGCTTATCCTAGGTGCTTACGCCATGTGGTGGAGGTTTGATCCTTTCCCAAGCCTATGGTAATCTATTTTGCTATGACAGGTAGTGAGAGATGTTTTCCATTTCCATATTGTGATATATACTTTATTACACCCGAGAGATGTGAGTATCTAAACACTATTTGCGAGGTGCTAGTGTATGACCTCCGTGCTTGTCTTTGGTCTTTAGTGGAACGATTATTTGTTGTAATTACTTTTATATTAGTGTTAAGTGATCCCTAACTTGTATTTTGATTAGAATAAAAGCGCATTTGCTTGAGGACAAGCAAATCTCAAGTGTAAGGGTATTTGATGAGGCGAAAAATGAACCATTTTAGGGGGTCATTTTAGCCCGGATTTGAATTTATTTGATCAAATATTGCCCTAAATCGTTCCTTTTGTCATTTTAGGTACTTTTGGAGTGAATTCTGGAAAAGGAAGCATTTTGGACGTTTTTGGAGCATAAAAGTGAAGAAAACGGCAAAGTCTTAATTTTCCTTGCTGGGAACAGTACCTGACGGCGTCACATGCTCCTTAATGACGGTGTCAAGAGTAATACAAGAGGTGGAAGTGGATAAAGTCCGTGACGATCCAGAAGAGATTTACACTATGGACATGACGGCGTCACCATAGGCCGTCATGGTCCAAATACAAGTGACGACCCAGAGTAGAAGTGCACATGACGGCGTCAAAACTGAATCTAGGCAATCAGATTTCATTATGGGCGGCGAGTTGACGACGTCAGAAATTCCTTCTTGACGCCGTCACCCTGTAAAATCTATATATAGTTTTGCAATTTTCATTCACGAGGGAGGAACAAGTAGGGTGTAACTTTGGAGAGAAACCCTAGTACGAATCTTACAGCTTTTTCAAGGGTTTTTACCCTTCGAAACCTTTCATGTCAATTTGAGATAAGTACTTTTTCAATTCAATCAATATGTCTATGTGTTGCTTGAATATATCTTACACTTGTCTTGAATTCAACATGCTTGGCTAGATCTCTTGTGTGTTTGCTTAGATGTAGTGAAACCTAGATGTTAATTATGGGTTGATTGTTTGTTTATAGTTGTTACGGATGATTGTATTCGGTGTTAGGCTTAAGTAAACTGGCAGACTTCCATTGGTGACATGCTTGAACGTCTTAAGAAACATGATCAGAGGTGTACTATGATTTTTGGTTGTATTTAATGCGTAGGAGAATTCTAATGATCCCATGTTAGGAGCTTCTAACGGCTCGACATAGGAGTGAAGTAGGATCCTATAGAGTTAGGAAATATTGTACACGGCCCTACGACTGGTATTAAGGAATACGACCCGTCATCCATGCAATTGTAACAAACTATCAACCTGTAAAAGATATCTAGGGAGTAATGAAACCTAAGTAAACACAACTCTCCCTATTATTGTTCACACCACATTAGTAATTAGATTTATTTTCATTTTTATTATTTTATTTTGATTGTATCTTAGTTATTGGGTTAGTTGATTAGCAACTAATTCCGCCCACTCTTCCAAAACCCGAGATTTTAGTTGCTTTTATAAAATATAAAAAATACAAAAAGAATCATCCCTCACCTCTAGACCTAGTTTTTAGGCTTTCTAATCCTAGCGACACTATTCCTGAGTTGAACGATCAATCCCCCGGTACTTGTCACTATACTATACTACAACGATCAGGTACACTGCCTGGTGGGGGTTGTAAGCTTCTCAAGATCCCTCGAGAGGTAAAGCCTGGTGCGATTCCCACGTATCACTATCCACTTCCCGAAATCGACTGGAAAATAGAATCCTTGTGTGGATACCCCCTAAAATGCTTTCTAGACGCCTACAAGGGATATCACCAGATTCAGATGGCAAGAGAAGATGAGGAAAAGACGGCCTTCCACACTGGCCAAGGTGTATTCTGCTACACCAAGATGCCATTCGGGCTCAAAACGCTGGGGCAACATACCAACGGCTAGTGGATAAAGCATTTGAAAAGCAAATAGGCCGCAACCTAGAAGTATATGTATATGACTTAGTGATAAATAGCCACAATGAAGAGGAAATAATCCGGGACATAGAAGAAACCTTTCGCAATTTAAAAAAGATAAACATGAAGCTCAATCCGAAGAAGTGTACTTTCGGAGCGGCAGAAGGAACGTTTCTGGGGCATAGCATAAGCAAGGACGGGATACAAGCCTGCAGGGAAAAAGTAAAGGCAGTACTAGATATGCCCTCGCCACGTACTTTTAAAGAGGTGCAATCTCTCAATGGCAAGCTGGCGAGCCTCAACAGATTCCTGTCCAAAGCAGCGGAAAGGTCGCTCCCATTCTTCAGAACACTGAAAAAGTGCTTAAAGAAAAGTGATTGCAAGTGGACATCAGAGGCGGAGCGAGCCCTAGCGGAACTGAAAGTCCAGATAGGCAACTTCCCCACGCTAACTGCCCCTATCAAGGGAGAAACATTGATAATGTACCTGTCCACCGCAGAAGAAGCCGTTAACGCCGTCCTCATAGTAGAGCGCGACAGCAGGCAAATACAAGTGTATTTTGTAGGACGGGCTCTCCAAGGCCCAGAAATGAATTACCCTCCGTTGGAAACGTTGGTTTTGGCCCTCGTACATGTTGCAAGAAGGCTAAAAAGATACTTCCAAGCCCATCCGGTCGTTGTCATCACGGACCAACCAATCCATCAGATTCTATCAAGACAAGAAAACGCTGGAAGATTTATGAAGTGGGCAATAGAGCTGGGTGAACACGACATCACGTACCGCCCAAGGACATCAATTAAAAGGGAAATCTTAGCTGACTTATTGGAAGAAATACCAAGTCCGACACCAGCTAGAGAAGAAGCAGTGGAGAAAGAAAAACAGGTGTGGAAGCTTTACACCGACGGATCCTCAAATGTGGACGGATCCGGGGTTGGTTTGATACTCACCGACTCAGCAAGAGTAGAATACACATACGCCCTGAGATTCGAATTCCCGACATCCTACAATGAAGCAGAGTACGAAGCACTACTAGCAGGCCTGAGGATCGCCCAGGGCATAGGAGTGGAACACATTGAAGTGTTTGTAGATTCCAAGCTAGTAGCAAATCAAATAAATGACAAGTATCAAGGCAAAGAGGAGAGCATGAAACAGTACCTAGCAAAGGATAAAGAAGTGTCGGGCCAATTCAAGTCTTTCTCAATTACCCAAGTACCAAGAGGACAGAATAAGCAAGCAGACGCTCTCAGCAAGATGGCATCCGTAAGCTTCGCCCACCTGACAAAGCAAGTCCTCGTGGAAATACTACCGTGCAAATCCATAGAGAATATGGAAGTCATGGCAATAGTGGAAGAAGAAGGGGCGAACTGGATGACCCCCATAATGGAATTCTTGGAACAGGGAACTAGGGGTGGAAACGAGCCGAGCCGCTCGTGAAAAGCTCGAGATCGGATCGGTAAAAAGCTCGAACGAGCCGAGCCTAAACGAGCTCGAGCCCGAGCTCGAGCCTATATTAGAGCTCATTTAATAATCGAGCCCGAGCCCGAGCTCTATATACAAAGCTCGAATAGGCTCGCGAGCCCTAAACGAGCTTTACAAAATTAAGATATAATTGATTAAGCCTACACGAAGGCCCATCTCCTCTCTATATGCTGGCCCAAGAATTTAACTATAATATTTTCACATAAATAGGGAGATCCCTAATTACTCTCATTTGCAACCCTACTTCTTGCAAACAAACACACGCCTACAACACTTTGTAAATTCAGCCACCAAAATTATCCCTTTCATTTCATACGCATAAACAAACTCAAACATATTCTTTATTTTATCATGCTTATGAAAAATGAAATACAAAGCAAATTCAGTTGTAAGACGAGCTTCAAGATCTTTAATGGTCTCGGGTAGGCGTGATTTTTTTTTTTTTTAACCGAATGAAAAATAGAATTAAATACGAGTTGTTTTGTTCTTTCTTTTAAGTGTCGGATATTAAATAGTTATAGATCTATGATGGCGTTTTCTTTAACTTGAATCTGTGAGTTTATAAAGAAAAACTGAGATCTTTTTTTTTTTTTTTTTTTTTTTTTTTTTTTTCCTGTTCTTGTTTTGTTTCGAGAGTTGATTAGGATTGAAATGGATGTGTTGTTGTTGGTTGTAGTTCTAGGACAGTGGATGGGTGTTGATAATGGTTATGGGTTTTGTTGCCTTTTTTTTTTTTAGACCGATGAAGATGCAAATCGGAGGTTATAATTCTCATACATTTAACCTAACCTCTCCATGCTCAAACAAATAAACAAGCTCTATATAAACGAGCTCGAACAAGGAAGCTCGAGAAGCCAAGCTTTATTTTTCATAGTCGCATCACAAACGAGCTCGAGCCGAGCTCGAGCTTTATATATTATATCACGAGCCGAGCTCGAGCTCAAACCTTAAGGCTCGAACCGAGCCGAGCTCGAGCTCGAGCTCTCTAAAATATAAACGAGCCGAGCTCGAGCTCTGTGATGAGGCGAAAAATGATCCGTTTTTAGGGGGTCATTTAAGCCCGAATCCGAATTTATTTGATCAAATATTGCCCTAAATCGTTCCTTTTGTGATTTTAGGTGTTTGGAGAGTGAATTCTGGAAAAGAGGCTATTTTGGACGTTTTTGGAGCATAAAGTGAAGAAAACAACAAAGTACCAAATCCAAGCTGGAATTACAAGGTGACGGCGTCAAGAATTTACTCTTGACGGCGTCAGAAAGGATGAATATTTTACCGAAGGTTGTGAAGGCGTCAGATGAAGAGATGACGGCGTCAAAATGACCAAGATTAATTTACCGAGGGTGGTGACGGCGTCACATAGGCCGTCACGATTTTATCTAGGGCGTCCGAGGAAGTGTATGGCGGCGAGTTGACGGCGTCAGATTTAACTCTTGACGCCGTCAGGACGATTTTCCTATATATAGTTTTCTAGTTTTTTTTCATTAAAAAAAAGAGGAGAAGTTTTGGTGAAACCCTAAAGACGATTTTGGTGCCTCTTTTACAGGTTTTTCAAGGGTTCCAAACCCTTGAGACCTTGCATTGTAATTGAGATAAGTATACTCTTAATTCAATCAATATGTCTATGTGTTGGTTGTCTATCTTTTGTTCTTATCTTAATTCTACTATGCTAGGCTAAATTTCCTTTGTGTTTGCTTAGATCTAATGAAACCTAGATGTTGATTATGTGTTGATTACTTGTCTATTCTTGTTTTGAATGAATGATATTATATGTTAGGCTTAAGAAAACTGGCAGATCTCCAAATGGTAACATGCTTGAACGTCTTAAGAAACATGAACCGAGGCGTACTAGGTCTTTATTGGTTGTATTTAATGCATGAGCCACTGTTTACAATCCCTATAGTTGTGCTGGGTCATGGTGTAGGAGGAGATAAGAGCTCATAGAGTTGGGGAGTTATGTATGCCACTCCACGAATGGTATTAAGGAATACAACCCGTCATTCATACAAGTGTAACAAGTAATTAACATGTAAAAGATATCTAGGGAGTAGTGAAGTCTAAGTAAACACAATTTCTCCAACCACTGCTCACAACCTTAGTTTAATATTAGTTTAATTTCATTTTCATTAGTTAATTAGTTATAAAGTAGTTTTTGGGTTAGTTGATTAGCAACTAATTCCGCCCACTCCTTCAAAACCCGAGATTTTAATTGCTTTCATAAAAATATAAAAATACAAAAATAATCATCTCTCACCTCTAGAACTATTAATTAGGTTTTCTAATCCTAGCGACACTATTCCTAAGCTGAACGATCAATCCCCCGGTACTTGTCACTATACTATACTACAACGATCAGGTACACTGCCTGGTGGGGGTTGTAAGCCTCGCGAGATCCCTCGAGAGGTAAAGCAAGGTGCGATTCCCACGCATCACTCTGGCAGGCTCGGGCTCGGCTCGGCTCGTTTCCACCCCTACAGGGAACCCTCCCGCAAGATAAAGGAAAGGCCAGGAGAATAAGAGATAAAGCTAGCCGCTACACAATGATAGGAGAAATACTATACAGAAAAGCCTATCTCGGTCCTTATCTCCGGTGTGTGGCTCCACTTCAAGCCGAGTATGTGATGAGAGAAATACACGAAGGGTCGTGTAGCTTGCATACGGGTCCTAGATCCGTGGTAGCAAAGGCCATGCAGATGGGGTACTACTGGCCCACTATGCATGAAGACGCACGAAGTCTGATTAGGAAATGTGCGGACTGTCAGGTGCATAAGCCAGTCTCCCGCCTACCCCGTGCGGAGCTAAAAACTATCACCGCCCCATGGCCATTCCATAAGTGGGGGATAGACATATGTGGACCCTTCCCGGAAGCTGCAGGCAAAGTTAAATTGTTGATAGGTGCCATGGATTATTTCACAAAATGGGTAGAAGCCGCCCCGGTGGCATCAATAACAGGCAATCAAGTAAAGAAGTTTGTATGGAACAACCTAGTCTGCAGATTTGGCATTCCGGGGGAAATCATCTCAGATAACGGAAAATAGTTCTGTGAAGATCCGTTCAAAGAATGGTATGAGAAGCTTAACATACAGCAGCACTTTGCTTCCGTCAAACACCCACAAACAAATGGGCTAGTGGAAAGGGCAAACAGGAGTTTGGGAGAAGGAATCAAGGCCCGTCAAGGGGAAAACAATAAAAATTGGGTGGAAGAACTTCCGCATGTGCTCTGGGCTCACAGGACCATGATCAAAACAAGCCATGGCCACACCCCCTTTTCTCTTGTTTACGGCACCGAAGCAGTTATCCCAGTGGAAATAGGAATGCCGTCCCTAAGATGCTCAATGGTGAACACCGCGGGTAATGATGAGAGGCTCCTCTTGAATCTGGATCTCTTGGAAGAAAAGAGAGAACTCGTCGTAATCGCGGAAGAAAAACACAAGAGACAGATGGAGAAATACTATAACGCCAAGGTAAGAAAAAGTATATTCAGACCCGACGATTTGGTATACCGCAGCAACAAAGCAAGCCGTGTGAAAGATACTGGCAAGCTAGGACCCAAGTGGGAAGGGCCGTATGAAGTGATAGAAGCTTTTGGAGACGGAGCATACAAGCTCCGGACACAACAAGGGATAACTCTGCCCAGAACTTGGAACGTTGCTGACCTAAAGAAGTGTTATGTTTAAAACAGTAATTGTAATCCCCGGCTCTCCCTTTTTTCCTTTTCAAGTATCTCTTAGGAACAAGTGAATCGGAGCCGGGGCTATTTCCATTTCATGTAATTTGTCTTTATTTTAATCTAATTTCAAAGCGGATGTTTGATCAACTCCGCAATTTTCCGAAAATTTATTTATTACATACAATATGCATAAGGCTGAGTAACCTACCAATTAACTCCACGCGAACTACGCGTTCGCTAAAAGGGTAAGTAAGCTACTAATTAACTTACTCACTAAAGAGACTTTGCAAATCTCAAGTGAGAGGATGAGTAGCCTACAAATCAACTCTAGCAGACCCGAAATCCATGGCCGGATATGCAAGGTCAGATAACCTACCAATTAATCCAAATGAATGACTCTTAAATGTAAATAAGACGCGCAATATAAAAGAAAACAAATTCATTAATCAATACCCCGAAGGGTTACAAAATGGGTGACAACATCACCAGAGTACAAGGAACAACCAGATATTCATAATAAAAGACCGGAAACAACATGGTAAACGTTCAAAATGAAGGACCAAACCATCACCAGCTGTGGACGTCAAAGGGGGATTATCCAAGGCAAGAAGGGTGGCGATTGACACAGTTCTAGCTGCAGACCCACTAGTCGGCTCAACGGAAGAAACAGTTACTGCCCTGTCGGGGTTAATTAATGCCTCAGCAGCACCCCTGGCATAAGGTGTAACACCCCTATTTTTCACTGATCGTAGCGGATAAAGTGTTTGGGGTATTACTTCATAGAATCACAGATACAGTAATAGAAAACGACTCGAAAAGAGACGTTTTGGAAATTTAGGTATCATTCATAATTATCAGAGTTTTAATTATAAAAGGTATACTTTTATTTTTTATGAGGTCCCAAAAATCTAAGAGTTAAGTTGTGTTTGAATGATAACCATGAAAAGTCCTCCGAGTTCAGTACCTCCTTCTGCCATGGATCCATAGAAGTAATATACCTAGAATACATGCTTCAAAAGTGAACACTAGGTGTTGAGTGAGAATCATAGGTTTAGGGGTTAGTGAATACAAGTTCCCTGGATTCAGTTGTTACACCCATCTGGGAAAATGTAGGTTTTGTGATAATTGTGATGCATGCACAATTATCAGGAGCGTAGTATGTTGCACTAAGCTCATGAATCACACCTTAACGATCCGGGTCATGTGGGCTGTAGATACAACATGAGGGGATAGAAGGATAACTTCCCAAAGTTATACCTTGAGTGGATTCAAATATAGTACTTATTGGTACCACCTAGTGGGGTGTTAATACCAACGGGAGTTGTCAAACTCTAATAGATCTATCAACTATATTCGCGTTCGCATGGGTAAAATATCCCAAATGATTAGATTCATGAATTTTGTTTATGTAGTGGTGGCTGTTAGTTTACTCGTGCAACAACCAAAGAAAAAGACTTGTATTCGGTTTTAGGTAAAGCATTTAGCATGTATCCCCCTCACAGGGTTTATAAAGCATTTAAAATGAAAGCATTTTAAAAAGTATGAGGCTATGAACTCACCTGGGTTTAGAGTAATCTAAGTGATGCAAATAGTGACTCGGAAACTAGACCGCCTTACTCGCGTATCCTAGTGTGTTGTTGGTTTTGTATGTATGTCAAGCTTTAGTTATCATGTTTATGTTTCTCAAGTTATTGTTTTTAGGTTTGTTAATGTTTTATATATATATAACACTAGCTTTCGAAGCCCGCCCGATGGGCGGGCATGACTTATAAAAATCATTTGAAGGTATTAGTTAAAGAATAATATAATATTAAAGTACGGTTTGTTTGTTAATGCATTAACAATGAAAATTAATTGACCGTTATTAATTATTAAAAAGTTAATAGGTACCTATTTATCCATAAAAAGATAGTTAATAATTGAAATTCAAATCTTAAATAAAACTTGTTTATAGGAACCGTTAGTTGTTGATTTTGCGTACTTAGCGGCCTTTCACAAAAAAGGATTTTCAATACGTTTATTTTCTTCACATTTGAGACAGCCGCATAAAGTTTGTGTGGGAGAAAATTAACAACTGAAGAAACAGGCCTACTTGCGACAAGTTTTTACGTTTACTTTTTATTAATAGTCGTCGGTGAAGACAACATAACATGTAATTGGATACGGTTTAGCCACATAAAGACACACTACAACACCACAACAGTGATTTGGCTATGGTAGAAGTTTAACGCCATCTTATTGTCAAAAGGACTAAGGGCCATAATTGATATGAGGTTTCCTGGATTTGAAGCCCGATATAATTATTGTTTACATTTTTTTGTTTAGCTAAACATTGATGTTAAAAAATTGTTTATTCTACAAAGAATTTTAAGAGTAGTACCAACGTTTGTCAAAATGTTTGTGTCTGTTATATTACTAAATATATTTTTTAGTTTTTGAAGTAACCATATAGAATTCTTATGGGCGGGCATGACTTATAGCACGCTGGTATAATGTGAATTATAATGAAACTATAATGCCATTTCAAGAACAAAAAAAAATGAAAGTAGAAAATGCAGTAATCCACCATCCACACTTCCTGACATGGAGCCATATGGGCTTGAGGTTGCCGATGTGAAGACTGAGGATCTATCATTAGGCATGCTTCTTGGAGGTCCAAAAGATATAGAGTACGTTCTTGGAGAAACACGCTTCGACATCTTCTATGGGGTTCCTGATGCTGTTAAGCTTGGAGGTGATGTAGTAGGTGTCAGTTGAGGTGTGCTTGTTTGTGATGCTAACAACAGGCCCGATGAAATAGGAGGTTTTGGGACTGAATGTGAGACAAAAGCTTTTAGCTTCTGTGTAATATATCGAATAGCGGGAGATATTATCATTATATATGTAGCTCACCATCTGTCACATGCTCATCTTGATAGGATTTTGTTACACAACTTTGTATACGCCATCAAAAACAAATTCATACTATTACAGAGTAGTTTCTTTTGATCATCCCATTTGTATACCATAATATTTGCAAACACAACAAACTTAAAAGAAGTAGAAAATAACGAAAAAAGACTTTCCTATTGAAACCTACAACGCTAAGAAATATATATAAATCAAGAATTGGGAAGACAAATAGAAGTAGTATCGGCCAACAGCTTAAGTACTTCTATATAAGTCATATGTAATTTTTCAAAGCCGAAGCTGGTTGATTCGACTCGCTCAGCTGCAACATTCACTATTGTTGTGGTTTGTGTTGTCATTTGACATTTTTTCAGAGAATGTTGGTGATGAAAACAACAATTAAATCATCTTGCATCAGTTAAGAAAAGTAATTAGCACATTCGTTTGGAAACATGGATTAAGTTGTGATAAAATTTAAGCCAAAATAATTATAGTGGTGGCATGATGAGGAAGAAAAGATTTCAAAATTAGAAAAAATGTAGGCAGCGATCTCGTTCATAAACTCATCACGGATCCTGGTCTTTCTCCGACTGCAACATCATAATAAACAAAAGTTTTAAGTTTATTAGTGTTTGTTTACACATTTAACCGTAAATAAACAAAATTTTTGCTTATAGATAGAGGTGCCATTTAAAACTCATTTTCTTAAAAATGGATTGATTGGGGTTATGTTTATATCTTTCACGGTTCATACATGTGTATCAAAAGATTTAGCCAAAAAGAAGCAGATTGTGAAAATATCATTTTTTTTAAAAAAAAACCCTCCTAATCTTTTATTAAATGAACTCGATTCATAATTAAAATGATACAATGTTTGTAATCATAGTTTACGCATTTACTATGTGTACAAAAGTTCAAACATATAGGTAAAATGGGTTTTGGGTAAACAGGTCCGGTTACATGCTGACCAAAAAGATATCTGGTTTGGCTCTGTACCACTCATTTTAACTTACTGGAGTTCGCTGTATATTAACGATTGAAAGAGTCATGTTCGAATAATATATGGATCTTATAACAGCTAGCTGAGACAACCTAATACAATATATTCTTGGGCATGAACTTCAATCTATAAATAGAAGATAACTGACTCATCTTTATTTCAATATTATAAGATCTAACAAAAAAACATGCAGTAACAACCTGCCCCTACACCCGATTTTCACCTTTGCTCATGTTCAGCTCTCCATTTTCTTAAACCCTGTTCAACACCCAGCTTTCCTTCTTTTGCGGTTTCGGCTTTCTGCAATGCAGCATCGTGACCTCGAGTTTACTCAAGCTTTTTGATTCAGTCTCTTTTGCTACATCAATCATTGAAATTGCTTCAGCCACTCGTGTGTTAGCCTCTTCTTCGGCTTCGTGGGCTTTTTTGCTTAATGTTGTGGGTTAATTTGGACGTTCTGACAGGTGGGAATCACAAAAACAGTATTTAAAACTGGATCATCAGAAGGGTACCTTATAATGTCCTGTGGAAAATACTGTGGCAACTGTGGCTCTTCAGTTTCTATTGCAGGTGCATTCAGATCGAGATTTTCTTGGACAGTGCGTTCTTTTATCATGCTCTTTAGGACACTGATCTGATTCTGTAAAGTAGATGCCTCATCTTGTAGTTCATTTCTTTCGATCATAACCTGCACATGCAAAAGTTTGATCATTAAAGGGGTGTTTGGATCACGTTTGGGAAGTGATTATATGGTAGTCAATACTCAAAACAGGATAATCAGCTACACGAAAAGGGCTTCAATTTTCTTTTGTAGCTCAATATAGCCTAGATGAAAAAATGGATTTCCAAACATCCATTTATTGTAGTTTCAAAACAGTTTAACTTTTAGTTTAAACTAATATCCTACAACTTTTTAAAGTGGGTCAGTTTGAGGTCATCTTTCTATAATAGTTCAAATGAGTTGAGTGGGTTAAAATTCACTTATGTATTTATTAATATATAGTGTGCAACACTACCTATCTGTCTCTTTAGTTTCACACACTGATGTTTTGTCTCTTATAATTATCACCTTAACTACATACTTATCAACTAAACAGCATGATAAAGGATAATTTTAAAGTAAATCGACTTTTTACGCAATGTCATACACCCATGTGAATAACATCGACAATTATAATATCTTCTTACAAAAAAAACTAACCTGGATTGTTCAATAGTTGACGTTGATGGTGCTCAATATAATCCTTCGTAATTTTCCATGTTTCATTCCAAACATGATCAGATATTGCAATACTATTACACATCAGTAGGTGCACAAATGTGTGGCGCACTTTCTTACCTAACCAACCATATATCTCTTGAAGAGCATAAATACATTCGATTTTAGGTGCTTGGAATAGCTAATTCATGAAGTAAAAATTGTTGGAAGCAGTATCTTGAGAATTGAGCCGCTATAGGTAACCATGCTTCATGGTATTTCTATTTGAAAGCACATGGGAAAAATGTAACCGAAGATATTACATATAACTGAAAATATAACAAATGTGACTTCCACATACTCATCAACACAAAATTTTATTTTTCTATTCAGAGCTGCCATGGAAATGCAAAACCAACAGTTATACAATAAATTGAATAGATTTTGAGTTATTTCGGATCCATACAAATGACTTGTTGGACCTCAAATAGTCAAACTGCTTAATATGTAGTGTCAACTTGGATCGCAAGTCCATGATATTTAAGATTACTCGGTCCGTTTGTTTCCTCATGAGGCATGTATGCGAGTGCAGTACTACTTTGCTCCCTTGGTGATGCGATTTAGAATTTAATGAAAGGATTTAGAATCATTTCCTTCGAGATTGCTCCGAAATCATTTAGAATCTGCAATCCAAAAGCATTACGTAGTGAGTATGGTAAGGCTTACTTATTTTTGTATTAAATTATTCGAATATTCTTATTTACAAGTTGCAAAAGTCACACTAAACTTGCAGAGACATTAAATACTATAAAACTGATCACAAAGACTCACCCAAACCACCACTGCATCCTGAGGAATTACTACCGACTGACCTTGATAATGTCAAGCATGCAACAGCAAAAGATACCAAACATTAGAAGTCAAAAATTGACCAACTGAATCACGTACTTCTGTCACCTATATCACATACAAATCAGTCTATCACAAAAGTAAGCTAATAATTGACCTAATCTCCTGGTTGGCCTTTGCAACATCAGGTTTCCATAAATGTTATTTTCCGCTACTGAATCTAAAGCCCTATCGACAGATAGTTAAGCGATTCTAGTTATAATGGTTAGAGGTTTATGATAATATCAAATCCGGAAACATAAGCAAATAGAAAAGAAAAAGATACATATAGAGTTGGCAAAATGGACAGAGGACGTTGATCCGAAAAACACTTTCTAATACATTTTTGATCATCTAAAGAATAAGGTGTGTTAAAAAAAATATAAGTAAATGCGTCAAGATTGTGACCTATAGATAATTGCATACTTGATTTTTAAGTAATTTGCTTCTGAAAACTCTATCGAGTACCCCATGTTCAAGCTTAAACTTAATAAAAGCTTATTTAAAATTTCGGCCATACAAAATGTCAGCAAACATTATATGTATAGTGATCTAAGAATAAGAAAGAATAAATAAATTATGTGTAACACCTCAACAAAATGGGCAAACCCTACACGTATGATGATGCTTTGTTTAAATGATTTATGACACTTTGGCATCTACTCATTACATGTAAATTATCAGAGGATTCTTAAGTACGAAAATACCCGAACCTGCAAAATGTGTAAATACTAAACTCACATGAACCAACGTAGATATTATTATGTTTTCAATCACTTAGACTTGCTGAAGAAAGCTGTGATTTACCCTGAACCTCTGGTGACATAAGTGTATATAGGCCGTCTCATAAGTGAGTTGCTTCTTAAAGTTTCAAATATGTAATCTTCATCCATCAACTATTACTTCATTCAGGTAGAGACGACATGGGGAATTAAGCCAGTTAAACGGGTGGCAAGTGGAGTGATTTACTGTAATGTCACCATTGAAAAATATTTATCATCATCATCATTGATGGTCTTTTGTTACAGCCTGCATAAGAAGTATGCAAATATTTCATCCAATCTACTAAAAATGTCAAGACAATATGAAATAAAGTAGTTGTAGTGCAAGCATTTTCTGTATCAGACATTACAAAAATAAATTAACAGGTCATTGGTAAGTCACGAGAAAGTACAGAGAATTTCTTCCTCGCTTCTACCATTGAATGGTAGTTTTTTGCAGCACGTTGTAAGGTTCTTTTTGCATGATTTCTGTTCTAAAACAATCCAAACATGTATCTAACTCTACATGTAAGTTAATTTTAGAAACTTTGATTCACAGTGAAGTTCCATTCATGCTTATGATGTAGAGAACACACTATAAGAAAGAAGTAAAGAGGCAAACATGTATTTAAGATGAAGACCAATTTAAATGCAAGAGCCAGTTGAGAAGAACCGCTAAAAAACCTCAAATTTTCAATTAATTATAAGAGTGACTGTGAACATAATCAAGAAGAAAAAGTAACATAACAGTTTACATACACATGCTGGAAATTAAAGTCCATTTAAATTATATAAACAACCAAAGATGACAATTTACAACTGCATGTTTTAATTGCTTATATATCAACACTAAAATCAAGAAGCCCATTCAACTTTGATACTATTTGTCAACACAAATGCAAACAATTATATCAGACCACGATTACCTCTCCACTATGACCGCCATTACTAAAGCCATTAGTTCCATGTTTGGTTGATTGTTTATCCACGTCTCCTCAAGATTCTTAATTGATTCCATGTACTCCATTTGACATTTCATTTTCTCACTCTACAACGACATATCGCATTCTGTGGTTAGCAAAATGCATGAAAAAATAAAACAGATGAAGTGTGTGAGTTTTCAGCTGAAACCTTCAGTTGTAAATGAAGCATAATCCAAAATGGCTACTGCACATATGATCTAACAACAGTATATATGTGGAGAATAATAGTAGCATAGAATTATATACATGGGGTGCAGGGCAAATGAGCATACAAAAGCTTGTCGAGACATTTGGATGGTGAGGTCTGTTTATCTCCTTTAATCTATGGCTTCTCTTAATTTAATTTTTTCTTTAATGTGTCACCATGAATTTTTATCCTAGTGGTAACTTTATAACTAATAATCTTGGTCTAAGTATAGAGTGGAATAAACAGACCTTAATATCGATCCAGTTGTATTAATTGGGGAGCCAAAATAGCATGTGTATTACAATAATCTTTCCCCTTACAGTATTTCATCAACAATGCACGAAATATTCCTGAGAGAAAGGACCACTTTAAGGTTGTTTAAAGAAATGAAAATACAACTACTGTTAATAATACAATTAGCAACTAAGAAACTCGGAACCAAATTCACATGGAAGAAAGAAAAACCGATGAAGGCAATGGCAAAGGAGCTTCGGTGGGAGGAGCGTACAAAGGCAGAAGCTGATTGATTATGGATGAAGCAACGGCTTCTGTTGACTCACAAACTGATGCTGTAATACAGAAAATCATATGCGAAAACTTCGCTGATTGCACCATTGTTAGCATTGCTGACAGGATTCCAACTGTCAGGGACTGTGATCGGGTTCTTGTCATTGATGCAGGTAATTTAGGTGGAAAATAGGGGGATCAATATGGGTTGCAGACTAACGGGTTATGTTTAGGGTACAGACCGGGTTAGATACTCAGACTGACCCGAGATGTTTTTCACTCAAGTCTTAATTTTTATTAATAAAATAAGTGTGTTGGATAATATTATTTCAAATTATAACCTGAATCAATCCACATCATAAGCACATGGGTATCAAATTTGAGCATAAAATGATCACTAAGTATTACAATTAAAATTATGCTTATCATCTAAGAAAAAGTAGGTTTACTTTTGGTAGTAGAATTAACCTGATCCACTGCATATTTGTTAGATAATCTCAGCAAACAAATATTTATAGTCATACATACACAACACTTCAACATGCCTTAATCACAAACGTTAACATACATAATCAATAAATTCAAAAGGTACTAACCTCCAAGTCTTCCAGCGTTAAACACTTATTCTGTGACTGGGATTCCTGCCTCTTCAAAGCAAATTCAGCCCAAACACGTTGTGAATCAAAGAACTCGCTCTCCCATGGCTGTTGAATACAAAAAAAAAAAAATAATAATAAATAAAAAGACATGAGACAAATGAGCACATAAGATTTAATAACATCTAGGGAGTTGGATCTCTTACCTGTATATAACGATAAAGATTTGGGCAACTGCTAAGAATAATTAGAATGGTCATATGTGCACTCGGCTTATAAGCATCTAAAAAGGAAAACCTGTTAAATTAACTTTCTTAATTCTCTCCATTAAATGCCAACTCGAGTTCATCCACGCAATGTAATGTTGTCCAAGATGGTTTTTGTGATTGGATCGTCTGCGTAAACAAAGTTCACCTCCTTTGCAGTCTTGGGCTCTAGAAAAGGCTTAGTTGATACCATCTCAATATAATGATTCAATGTTTCATGCAATAACACTGCAGAAACAAATGCTTTATTTAGATGGTTAACTGAATGATTATTTGACAACGTAATTAAGCACACCAAGATACAATGCAATGGAAGGGGTAGCACATGTAGTAATAAATTAAAACAAAGTCAGCCACTTACTAAAATGTTCAAAAGTTGGGTATATTAGTTTGGAACATATTTCAAGCGGCCTATATTTTATAACAACGTAAACTAAACGTATGTATTAAGGCAAATAAGTTCTCACATATTTCTACCCCACATCCGACACAGTATATATCCAATCAATAGACATACATGTGAGTTCAAAGTGTGATAGGCTATTGGTTGTTTCACCACGAGCTGGTATACCCAACCCGAGAAAATCAAGGGTATGTTTAGGTCCATAAATTTAAAATGCTAAACAGACAATTTCTTATGTATCCTGCAACTACCTCTTTGACTTTTAAAAGTCAACATTATGACTCCTCAATTTCAAACTCAACTTCACAACTTATTCATATGTAACCTAAAAGAATGCATTTTTACACCTGTACACAAATCCACATTTTGACCCGCACCTGACCCGTTACTCGGACCAGACGACTTGTCCATGTTGTCACCTCTACAGTACACTAAAGGGACCCAAAAATAAATGAAAATACCAAGTTATATCAGCATCAAACAGTCATTGATTTAAAACAAAAGCTTACAGTAGTTGTGTGGATTGATATTGACTTCAAGTTCCATATTCACTCTCGTTGATAGTATTCCTAAGAAACGTATCTCTCGGAATATTACTATCACTAAAATAGAACTCAACCCGCATAATCATATAGGATAGAAATTTAAACACCACCAATCAACAAACTAATAATAAAAGATGATTGGAAAAGGGCTGCATCTTCTCTACTTGTTGTTATTGGTTCTCACTTACCAGGCCTGATGATGGAAGAAGTATACTTTTATTTGTCCACACAGACTTCAGCTTTGCCAACTATGGTCCAAATACTTGCGAACTTTGCCACTTCTGATGCTCTCCAGTTTACGCCAAGAATTAAAGGTGTGCTTTCTCGAGTTCTTCCTACTATGAGGAATGTCAGAGATCATGCACATTAATGAAAAACGCATCAACTGAAGATAGCAGATAACCACGTCCGATTGCTCGAAAACCTAAAACAACCTCATTAGCAATTAGAGCAGCCCAAGGAATCTCGATCATGGTGCCCACTCTGTACTCTAATGACAACCCCATCTCTGTAAACGAAAAAGGTAATCTTGCTTTAGCAGAAATAGACACAATGGCTATTGAACATATACTATCAGAAGACAATTTAAGCAGAAACAGATACAATGGCTACTGAACATATACAAACGTACTAAAACTTTGATTCTTGCTTTAGCTTGACAAATAAAGTTATCACACCAAAAAGGTAATCTTAAATACCTGTGGTATCATCACGGCCTTTAACAGGTGTAGCTCTCTTCTCGAGCTCCTCAATCAGACAAAGTACCATATTGTCAATACCTTGTTACCTATAATGCCAGACAAAGGTAATTAAACAAAAGAATTTCAACGCATCCATGACAATTATGATCATAAAGATGTTAGGGAACTAATATACCTGAAATAATATTCTATCTGACTAAGTATCTTATCAGATAAACTGATGCCATTTTATGTAGCTTCGAACATAATAGCACTTGTTGTAATGTGGAAAAGGAAACACCATAAATAGAATATATTAAAGTCTTACAGATGGTTTGTCAAATGTGCTGAGACCTACACCTATGGCAAAGACAGGAAGACCGTATCATTATATCATGATAACATATGTGTAAGATAGAAATAAGATACTAATGAATGCGAAATACGGGTTATGAAATGTTCACCTCTCTTGTATACTCAGACACGCATATCAGCATTGAATCGCGTACTCCTCTATAAAGATTTGTAGGAACTATGGGTTTCTCCATTAAATATAATATCATTCAATAACCATTAAAACTATCTCTAGGATATAGGCAAGCCAAATATAACTCAGTTTAATTATGCCGATATGATTTCTAGGCAATTGGTTCTATCTCTTTGTTGCTGTAATGGCTAAGTTCTCCCAATCCCACTTAGTGGGCGTATTCAATGCATATATAAGATTAAAAAAACAACCCTTGAGATGAAGTAATAATGATATAAAGACACTTACTGATAGTTTGTCGTCGATACCATTTTCCGGCTAGCCTCCAGTGTAAACTATCGATCAATTGTGATTCATTCAAAGATCTCGCGTTAGATTGTGATAAAAGTCTTGAATGTATCTGAAAATATGTATAAACAAAATGGGCATAGATCAAACCATCTTGTATGCTCTCGGAACAAAGCCACTTGCTTCCAGTAATATTGTATACATGTTGCGCATGACCTATCAAGCATTTTTTTTTCTCAAGGAAAATATAACATGCAACGTAACTTGCATTAACTGCACGTGGTCCATTCTTTTTAATGTCCATATAAGTATGGGTGTAGAACGGGAGTAAATCAGGTTTTGGGCTATTCAGATATGGCCACTTCCCTTAATCTACTTACATTTATTGGGTCTCGTAGGTCAAATATTTTGGTTCCGGTTCACTCTGGTCTATGTTTGTATGGGTGCATAAAACCGGTTTCATCTTTTTTTACTATTAACTGAATTTTCATATTACCTTAAAGCATTGATATACTTGTCGATCACAGTCATCTGTTCAGCATCAAACTCGAACCAGCTTTCACTTGATTCATTTGTATCATCCCCAGTTCCTATATGTACGTGATGAACAGTAATGAGCAGAGACAAGAGCCACCTTTAAATGGCAAAGAGGAATCCTTCACAAAACTACAGTTAGAGCTCACCTTGAAGTAGAACATTCAGTTTATCAGAAAACCTTTTAATCTCCAGTAAACACACCCTTCATTGTCCCTGAAGATCGGCTATGTTCTTACAGCATAAGGCCTTTTGTTATCTATAGCAGAAACAAACATTTCAAGTTTTCTGATTGGAATACCAATACCCTGATCTCTAAGATCGCTAAACTCAAGAATACGACTATCAAGCATTACCATGTCTACCATAATAATTTTTTGCAAAATAACTAATTCTACCAGTTATGTGGTTTGAATGTTGGGGCATTTAGATATGAACTTGTCGTTTGACTATCAATTTAGTGTCTGGATAGATATATATGAGTTCTCAGCTAAATAATAAAAACATTCCTACCTGTAAAAGAGGCCACATAAACCATAAAAATACAATTGGAATTCATGTCTTACCTCACGCGCCGACAGTTATAAATTATCGACGTCACCTATCCTTTATCTTTTGCACCAAGTACATACATTCCACGTGGACGTCGAATTGAATGAATGTAAGGTAAGAGATATACTCAATAAAACGATTTGAACATCAACAACATACCCAATCCCGCGAAGGCGAGGTATGGGGGAATAAAACGATTTGAACAATTATATAAATATATACTACAAAGTAACTCAAATTACAAACCTTTTATTCTTTCCCTTGTTGATCAGGGGATTCCTCATTATAGACAACTAACTGCTGCAGCATGCAAAACCCTAATTCACAAATTAAATGGTATGAAAAAAATTATCTAATATATTGTAATAAACATACTTGCTTGATCAAAAACATTAAAATTACAATGCTAAAAATTAAAGAACTATACCTGCAAATGTAAAGAAGACCTAATTAGGGTTTGATTAATATACCATTCTCTTTCCTTAGCTCCTGCAGCTTTTGCCTCTCCTTCCTATGAATCTAAATAGCAACATAGGGCCCACAAATGAATGACTAATGATACAAAAACATAACTATTGCATCTCCTTCCTATAATATATTATTACTAACCTGCAAAGAAGACATCACAAATGCAAAAACTTGCAAAGAAACCAACATATGCATATCGAGTAACAAAGTTTCATCATTAGGGTTTTGAGGGAAAAGAGATGTACCGTTTTTTTGTATGCTTTTAACAACCTGTAATTGAGATGATAAATACGTACGTGATTTATATTCTAGGGTTTTATTTAGTCAAATGGTGTAAAGAATGTGGTGTAAAATAAATGTGCTTACATACCTTTATAGATTATAAGTTGTAAAATAAATTTCAAGTAATGTGCTGGTGTAGTGGTTGAGGTGTTGTTTATTTGTGTCTCCCATCCCGAGTTCGAATCTTGGCAACTCCTTTTTTACATAAATTAAATCCGAAAATTTAAATAAATGAAAAAAAAAATTACGAAATTAAATTTAAAAAAAAAAATTGTTTACATCTGATGACATGGCAGAAATTGATGACATGGCTCATAATGAATTACTGGGCAATGAGGTGGCATTAATGACGTCATACGCCTCCTGTTATATATAATGTAGAGATAACACCGTTCAGGCAATTGTAATTCAGAAGTATATGACTCCTCACATGAAGCTCCCTACTATTGTACTATGTTATCAACATAATACCGTTTGGGCCATCATAATTCAGAAGTTAATACTCCTCACACAAAGCTCCCTATTATTGAGTTATGTTGTTATTAGGGTTTAGTTATAATCATATCACCGTTCGGGCCATCATATCTCAGAAGTATATGCAATAATCAGTTATAATCATATCACCGTTCGGGCCATCATATCTCAGAAGTATATGCAATAATCGTTCGAGGAGTCAGGGCACTTTAATTCGTAAACCCAACAAACTCGTCAAAACGAAATATCCACACTCCTCGCATGAAGCTCCCTAGTATTGTGTTATGCTTCTAACTTTATTTTGGATTTTATACTTATATGATATTTTCACTTTTTACCCTTATAGTTTATATATTTACGTTTTCTACCCTAAATTTATATTACTTATATTACTTATACTAATAACTATCTATACTTGACACAACTAGTCCCTAGACTTCTATACTTTAAGTAACTAACCTAAGACTCTTAAGTTTTCTATATTTTACCATTTTAGACCTTTAACTTTATACTACTTACGTTTTTAGTCCTTTTTAGTTTATACATATTTTAATATCTATCGAAGGGTTTTAATATTATACAAAACTAGTCCTTACACTTATAACTTCTAGGAAATGTCAAAAACAGTCCCTAGACTTTATAATTTCAGGAATTTATGATATATACCCTTATGCATGTAAAATTTTGCAAAACTAGTCCTAATATGCATGTAACTTATATTTTATCTAGTAACTAAGTTTTCTAGCTTATGTTTTACTTATTTTAACTTATCTAGGTTATTTATAACTAGTGTATGACTTATAGAAGTGACTTATGGCATGCATGCAAGTATATGACTCGATCTAGGGTTTTAAAACTTAAACTAGTAAATGAAATGGTTCAAGGCTCATGCAAGGGTTCCTAGGGTATCTAAGGCATCCTAAATCTATCCTAAGACTAAACTAAAGCTAAATAGACTAATATGTAAGACTTACTTGGCTAGGGGAGGGTTTACGTGGGTTTTAGGGTTTTCTAGGGCTAGCTCGACTTCAAACCACAACACAACTCAACCAAGGCCTAGCTACTCGACTCCAAGGTCTCCTAAGGGCTTATTACTACTGTTCTAATGTAAGGTGAAGAGAAGAAAGGGTGTGAAGAAGAATGGAGGGGAGGAGAGGTATTTATACCCTCGCCAAGGCGGTTTGGGGTGAAATGAGGTGTTTAGGTGTCACGGAGGGGGAGGGGTGAGCAAGCAAGGCTATGGGGGTTTGTGGAAAGTCTAGTGGTGACAAGGAGAGGCTATGGCAGTAGCTAGGGGGCGGGGTAGGACGGTTGTGGTGGTGGTGAAGCCGAGAGAGGCAGTTTGGAGTAGTAGCTTACAAGGAGGTGATGCACCTGCTAGCTTGGGTGCTTGGAGGTTCTTGTAAGCTTCTTAGGGTATTTAGGGATGGTTTAGGGTGATTAGTGGTGGATTAGTGGTGGTTTAGTGGTGGATTAGTGGTGGATTAGTGGTGGTTTAAGGTTAATTAGTGGTGATTAGTGGTGGATTAGTTAAGTAGGTGATGCACCTACTTGTGTGGGTGCTTAGAGGTGTTAGGGTGTGTGGTTGGGTATGACTAAGGTGTTAGGGTGCTAGGTTGAGGTGTTTGAGGTGCTTATGTTTAGGTTTTACTTGTTTTAGTTAAGTTTAGACCTAGTTCTACTTATTAAGTGTTTAAGGTTTTTCCTAAGGTTTAGTGCCTAAGTTAAGTTCCTAAGGGTGTCTAGTAACTAATCCTAAGTCCTAAAGGGTTTATTCTAAGTGAGGGTAACTTATGGGAAAGGTTTGGGAAGGTTTGACCTAGTTTTGTAACCTAAATGACCTAAGTGTGTTTAGTGAGAGACTAGGGTTTATCCTATGGTTTAGTGCCTAGACTAGTGTCCTATGAGTGTCTAATAACTATTCCTAAGTTCTAAAAGGCTTATACTAAGTGGTAGTGACCTATGGGGAAGTTTTGGGATGGTTTAGACCTAATTCTAGTTAACTATGACCTAATTATGGTTTTGGGTTTATGGGGTTTGTACCTAAGTTCTAAAGGGTTTATTCTATAGCCTAACCGTCCTAATATATCCTAATATTCCTAAGGAAACTCATACTTAAGCCTTGGACACATTTAAACTAGTTAAACTAAGCATATAGGTTCAAATAAGCACATAATCCTACTTAAGTTTTAGTTGGTGTTTTATTAGGGTTTTGTGTTATGTTTAGTGTTTTAGATAGGTGAATTACTTATTATGGTGTTGTTATGATTTTAAGCTTGACATACCTGGGGTTTATAGGATGCGAGTGTTGAGTTATTTGGCTTGTGTAGATACGTTAGCAGGTCTAGTGAGTCATGTAAGTAATAATGCATATAAAAAGCAAAAATTTACCAGTGAAATACCTACTATAGGTATTTGTAATGGGAATGATAGTAATGGGTGTTTGTGGGTTGTTATATAAGGGGCACTCACTGAAACAACCACGCTGTCAGTCACGACAGCGGCAACAACAGTACTTCCGGATGGCAACGTTGTAGAGGGTCCCGCCTCATCCTTCTATCCGGATACCAATTCCTTCTCTCGAACAAGTAGTGCCTTCAAATAATCAACATCAGATTCGGCGAAAGACTCAATCAAGTCAAGAAGAGGAAAGGTAACATCATTTAAAGCTCTAAGGGCATCTGTGTAAGCCTTTTCCGCATGAGGGTTATAGGCGGGGATAAAACTAAGCCCAGTCCCACGCGCTCCATGCTCCACCCCGGCCTTAAACCCCTGCCTCATGCCTTCAGCTATAGCAGCGGATATACAATCCCCCAAACGAGAGTTCAACATCTCACTGTCCTGAAAGCTCTCCAGCAACAAACGGAAGCCTTTGGATACAACCCAACGTTTAGCCTCTACGACATCCTTCAAGACAGGGCCGATCTGATCTTTCACCTCATGACCAAGCTAATTAACACGACTATCTAACAAGGTCAGCCGCTCATTATACTTGGCCGATCTGATAGCCAATTGCTGGAGAACTTCCTTTACCCGAGCATCAACTGAACTGCGGAGGGAAGAGAGAACATCATCAAACTGGGAATTTTTGCTCTTAAGAATAGCAACCTGATTTCTCTCAGCGGACAAAGCCATATTGCACTTCGCCAGATCAACGGTAAGCTGCTTGTTTTTCTTCTCTAGCTCACAAACTTGCTTCTGCAAAGAAGCAACATCCCCTGTAGGCAACTCATTCACTTGTGCCCTAAGCTTGGCAATCTCCTGGTCCCGGGCATCAATAGAAGCGTCCCGACGCTTGATTGGCTCCAAACGGTAAACCTAATTGACCAGGTGATGGTCAACAAGGTCAAACAGCCTAGAGTCAATGCTCCGCGGAATATAGTGTTTCCCCAGGTCGTTATGTCCCGACGAGGTGTGAATTGTTATCAAACGGGTTTGTGATCGGGTGAATTTGGACAGAAAAGGGTTTGTGAGTGATTATACTACTGATTTGTATAAGGAAATAGCTTAAATAAGTTATATTAACAAAGACGTGAAATTAGAAAACCTAGAAACGTTTAAAACCTAAAAACGCGTATGTCTGATTTAAAATAACGTAACTGAACGAAATAAAAAGTGAATTCCGGCCAATATAAATCCCCCGGATGTGAAAATTATATTTTTGGAACCCAAATGATTAAAGAAAATTTTAAGAAAAAGAAAATTATTTTTTTAGATTATTATATTATTTATTATTAATTAAAAACTATTTATATACTAATTAAACTAATTAGAATTATAAAAAATAGTAAATGAATAGTAAAAATTCTAAAACTTTTTTTAAAAAATAGTTTATATTATCAGTTAACTAAGAAAAATATAAAAGGTGTGAAAAGCTTATGAATAAGCTGGAAAATAAGCTAACTAGTGTAAATAAGCTAATAGGAAATAGTATGGTATATAAATAAAAAAGGAAACTTAAAACACTGAAATACACTTAGCTCAGATGGTGCTTGGGTCCAGCGTGGTGTTGCTTGTGGAACCAGGAGGTCAGGGGTTCAAGTCCCACTGACTACATTTTTGCACAACATTTTATTTTTTGGACTTTTCTTTTACAAAACTTTTACATACTTAAAAACAACAAACTTTTGTAAAGATGAATATTTTGGAACTCACAAATAAGCTCATAATGAGCTTATTTGTTTGACAGTGAACAACAAAAGCTCAAAATGGATTTTCAAGTTGAAAAAGCTTCTAATAAGCTATAAGCTGCAAACCAAGAGTGAAATAAGCTAAGTATAGATTAGATAAGTGTACAACTAGCCAAAGAAAAAAGAAAAGTAAAAGGAATAAGCTGAAAATAAGAAATAAGCAAATCCAAGCCCTAAGGTTGTTGAGAAAGTGAAAAAAAATTGCTAAAAAGCTAACTGTGATGGCCTAATAAACTACTGAAAAAAAAATCTAAAAAATAAACCAAAAATAACATTAACTAGATAAGCTACTGAATAAGCACCATACCAATTTTCATAGCAAAAGGATTAAAATTGAAGAAATTAAAAATAAAAATCAAAATCTGTTTTTGGCACTTTCTTGCAAAAGTGCAGATCTGCTGCTTTGGGGGGTGTTTACGCTATCCAAAAGTTCTTAAAAAAATTCATAAAAATCAAAAGTAACTAGGAAACCAACTCATTTATATGCATACCAAATTTCAAGTAAAACGGGCTTATAACGAAGAAATTAAAAATAAAAAACTAATGTGCTGTTAGGCGACTTTTTCGATTTGTGCAGAATTTTTGCAAAATGGGTCAAATTTGGGATTTTTGACCCACAAGGCCTAAGTACCAGATGTCTAGGAGGTGCATTAACATATAGAGACTTAATGTGAAGCAAAGTAAGCAAGGTAAATGGCCAAAACAAGAAACTACCTAGTTATCTAAAAAAAACAGTTAAGCATAATTTTTTTTTGAAAGATAAACTTAAATGCTTTAAAACTTTAAGGAAATGAAAGTTTTTTTTTATAGAAAACTATTAAAAACTATGCAATAGAGCTGATTGAAATTGAAAAACTGGTAAAAACTAATTTTTTGTGCTAGAAACTAAGTTGACCCAAACACCCCTTTATGTACAAACTGATTAGGTTTTATGAAGCAATAACCACATTTAAGCCAGGAAACTAAAAAGCAATGATTCAAACAACTAAATATAAGTATACTGAGCAACAATTAACAAGAAATAAGCACAATTAAAGCTATAACTAGATTATACTAAATAAGACTATAAAAAGCAATAACAAGCAATAATGAGCAACAACAAATGAAGGCTAGTAAACAAGCAATAAACAAACTCAATCAAACATATTAAGCATAAAAACACAGAATAAGCACTAAATTAAGCATACACTAAGCAGATTCAAATAAGTAGTTTCAATTAAGCTAAATGAGAAAGTTGACTTACGAACAAAGGTAGTTGTATGACACTCCAAATCACTTTCTAAACAATCCTAATGCTCCCCAAGAGCTCTAAACCATGGTCTTCTTCAACTGCTTCTTTTGTGCTTTCTTCTTTTTGATTTTTTTTCTTATTTTTTACTATTTTTATGATTTTTGATTATTTTTGGTAATTTGAAAGGAAACTGATTCTAATACTCAAATAACTTATAGAAACTCACAAATAAGCTTGAATGTGTACAAGGAAGCAGAAACTAACAACTTCCAACAATATTTTAATTAAAAAGGAATTTTCACTAAAAATGGTGCAACCTGATTCAAACCAACAAACCTTGAAATTATGATTAAATTAACTTGACAAGCAACTGAAAATGTGGATTACAACTGATTTTAGCTAAATTTAGCAACTGGAAAAAGGAATTACATTAAAACGATTTAAACTAAACTACTCTACTCTATTCTAAGTTAACTACTACTTCTTTCTCCTTCTCTCTTGACTTTTATAGACCAGGGGATGTTCCTTAGCATTTCCCACTACCTTTTAGAGCCGTTGGATGCTTTCAATTGATCCCAGCCGTTTAAATGGGAATTGGCGGGAAAACAGGTATAAGTAAATTGGGTGGGTTTGGTGAGTTAGGTGAAGTATTAATGGTGGGGGTGATTTGTAGGGGACAAGGGATGAGAGGTTGGTGAGGGTTTGGAGGGTGAGAGGAGGGGGGAGACATGGAGCGGGAAACAAGGGGTAGGGGAAGGTGAACAGTGGACTGGATGGGGTGTTGACTGGGGTCAAACGGGGAGAAGTATTAAAAAAAAAGGAGTGGGCCGGTTTTGTGATTGGGCCTGGCATGGGATTGGGTTTTTGTTGCTGGATCAGACTTGTGTTTGGTTTTGGCTTTGGTAACAAAGGGTCCAATTTGGTTTTTAACTAATAAACAACAAGGACCATAATTGCAATTTTCAGAAACTTGAGGACTGAAAATGTAACTTTCACAAAGTATATCACAAGGACCAATGTTGCCAATACTAATAATACAAGGACCAAGTTTGCCATTTTTTTCATTTTTCAAAATTTCCCAAGGACTATTTTTGCCAAAAATGAAACTTTAGGGACCAAATATGTAATTTCTTAAAAATTTCATTCCAAGGACCAAAGTTGACACTTGTGACTTTCCAGGGACCAAAAGTGAGTTTTCTTTCAAAATTATCCCACCAGGGACCAAATCTGCCAAAATCTGTAACTCCAGGGACTAAATTGTAAATTTCCAAAACTTTTCCAATTTTTCACCAAAGGACTAAATATGACAACTTATGCTTTCAAAAGGACCTTTGGTGATAATTTTCCATATTTTGAATGACCAGGGACTAATTTTGTAATTTTATGAAAGTTGGGAGACTGAAACTGCCAATTTTGCAAACTTTGTACATTTTTCGTCTGTTATTGCTCATTTTGCATCTAAAACATATAAGACACAATTTTGAAATATTTTCAGTATTTTGATGCATTACTGAGTGTTTTTGTATGTTTTGCAGTTCAGATTTGACCAAAAATGATGAGTGTTTGAGCACTCATCAACGCTCTATCCTCTTTGATAACCTTTGATTCTGCTCAAGGTAATACTCCAAACGCAAACGGATCTCAGAAAAATAGGCCACACTACGGGCGACGGAGATGTTAGCCTGGCTGCAAAGATCCACATTGCTTAAACCACGGAGAGAGGAAAAATACCCAAGGGTGGCGATATGATCCACAACGCCCTCACATAAAAGCCCATCATCAAACATAAAATCATTGGTAACGTTCCACTCGGGTTGATATAGCTCTTTAGCCAACGAACTCTGAACTTTAACAACTTTAAAAAACCCATCCTACGGAGACACATGATCTTTGGCCGGCCCGGAAGCCGTCGGTTCCTTCCCTTGACGACGAAGGGGCCGGGAAACACTGACGGAACCCTTCGAAGCAGCAGGCAAACCAGTCATGGGGGGAGCCAGTGAAGAACTAGGTGAAGTTGGTGGTGAATCATACACATCAATAAACACTGACCCAGAGGAATCAGTAGCCGGTGATGCAGAAGCCGGAGGAGCAGTAGAAACAGGGCTAGGATCAAGAACTCTCTGCTTCAAATCAAAGGATTTATTTTTAAAGTTAGGCCTGTTCAGAACAACCCGCCCGGAAGAGTCACACTTCCGGGCACCAGAGGAAGCCCCAGTCTTGCCTTTCACAGTATTACCGGAAGTAACAGGAAGAGGCACAATTGATGAAGCCGCGGGAAACGAAGCCACAGTAGGAACGGAAGCAGGTGCAGAAGGATCAGATGAACCAAATGACCTAGGCTTCTTGTTAGGAGGATCAACAGAAGAAGTAGTTGAAGCACTCCTTTTCTGAGTAACAACAGGAGCGGACCCCGAACTAACACCAGCCTCTTCAACAACCTGGAAAGGGACGGGAGCCGCCCCAACGGCCCGAGCGATAGAATCTCCAATCAAAGAGATTGTCTGTGAGGAAGGTTGAACAACCATGTTCGCAGTCTCCTCCAACAAAGGGATCTCCCCTTCACGAAGATTTAGCTCACCAAACAACACGGCAAAAGGTTCCTGCTGCTTCACAATGCTGTCAAGCCTCATCTCTGCAAACAAGGAATAACAAGTTAGAAGCGAAAAAGAGAATAACAAAACAAATAAAGTACAGCCCTAAGAGACCTGCCCCGCTGATTCGTGTGAAAACCAACTTATATATTATATAGTAGTATATCGAAGTGATCCGCGTAAAATACGGATAACCCGAGTCGTTCCCAGTGAAGGCGAATGGAATCAAGAATATTGATTCGTAAAACCATGAATTGAAAAGTGAAAAAGTGAAAATAGCAATCAAGATGTTCAAGTAATCACAAACAATAATGAAATATGCAAAGAGTACAAGCTAATGATGCACCAAAGTCAAAAACGTAAAAACGGAAATGCAACCGCGAAATTTAAAACATAACGTTTAATGAAAAATGATTCTACAAACTTGAAAATATTTTCTAAAAATCTTAAACTAATAAAATGAATTTCCAGAAAAAGAAAAATATTTTTTTGACTTTTCTTTTATTTTCTATGAATTAATATTGATTTTTGGAATTTTAAATGAATTAAAAATAAAGAAAAATAGAAGAATAAAGTGGAAAAAATGAAAATTTAATTCTAAAAATTCTAAAATATTATAAAAGAATTTCTAAAAATATTTTTGTATTTTTCGCAGCCTTTTCTGAATTTTTATTTATTTTTGGTAATTAAAATCTATTTAAAATTGAATAAAATCAAAAAGAAATTAAGAAAAATAGTAAAAAGGCTTAGAAAAATCTGGAAAAATTCCAGAAAATCTAAAATATTAAAAAGAACTTGGGTAAAAATTTTGAAGTGAAAATGAATAGTGGAACTGCTTATTTAGAAGAAACTGCTTATCACAAGTGCTTATTTATAAGCACCTGTGATCTTTTTTGTTTGAAACTTTTAATACAAGCTTAAAATGATGCAATGAGCTCAATAATGCAAGGTATGAACAAATGCAAACACAGAAATCAACAGTAGCTTAGAAATATAGCAATAAGCTCTCAATAAGCTAACAAGAATGAGCAGAACAAGCATAAGCAGAAACAGAAATAAAATTGTGATGCACAACACTGATACTACACTGATACAACTCAGAACAACAATCAATTCACAAATTCAATCACTTAAACAGAATTGCAGGCCTAAGTTCATAAGCAGACCACTATCTCAGTAAGGCAACTTCAATGGTTCCTTAAGCAGTTGAAATAAGATCTAAATTCCAAAGTGAATTGAGCAAAACCAAGACTGAAAAACAGAGATATAGTATCCAACAATTATATGACAAAAAACTTATGTGTGATACTTAAAAACAAGCTCAGTTCAGCAAGCTATGAACCAAAAACTATGCAACAGTAAACTTTTTGAAACTTTTCTATTTGACTAAAACTAATTTATTCAGCTAATTTCTACTTGTAATCTATTGTTTTAGCTACAATTATTCTAATCTAAGTTGTCTCTAACTATCATGTAACTCTAAACTCAATTACACTAGCAGATTTTACTCTATGACTAACAATTAATGTAATTAACTATTACTATGACTTTTAATGAGCTACACTACTGTTTTATTGATTCAATACTCTATTATTACACTAATTGAATCTATGTAAGACAGTGAATCAACAATTCATCAATATTACAACTCAGCAAACCATAGTTCCAAACACCATCTTATTGTGACAGTTACAATATAAACCTTGATAAAATCCACAAATCTCATAACAATAGCACCTCACAGCTAACAATCACTAAAATGAAACACTATCAGCAATCAATTTCCACCTATATTAACAGATGAACAGATCCAAGCAATGACAGAAATTCTAACTAAACTTAGCAACTCAGATCCACTTAACTGAAACAAATCTCAACAACTACTAATCAAATGCAATCACAAAGTTATTTGTGAAACAAAATTCAACTTCCAAACTTAATATCTAATAGTAACTCAATTACACATTTATGACAGTAAACAGTTATAGCTAAACAACACAATTCTCACAACACAGATGAGTCTATGAATCAGAAAACTCAAATTCAGCAGCTAATTCTACAATAACTCTAATTCAATCCAATGAAACAGTAACTAATTATGCAACTACAGAACTCAAAAACAGATACTACTAATTCAAAAGTTCAAAACAGAAATTACCAAAACATCCCCCTCAGCTAGAACAGAGGGGGCTCACTAAGCAAGCCTATCTTTAAGATAGGCTGAAACCATCCATGTCTGTCTCAGCATATCACCACAATTCCACATGAAACAATAGATCAGCTACTTTGGAACTTGTTGATTTTTTATCAATATGATGGAACTATAACTCACAATAGCTAGATAGCTAATTATGAGCTTAATATTTCTTTAATGAGCTTGGTTGCAAGCTGATTTAACAAAAGTAACTAAATAAATTTTTGAATTATTTTTTTTTATTTTTCTGATTTTTTTTATATATTTTTATGAGTATAAAACTTGAAACTACTATATGAATCTAAGTGTATAAGAACTAAAACTGAATTTTAAAAGTAAACTTTCAGATTGAATACTGAAACTCAAACAGTTATCAATAAGCTAATAAGCTAATCAACACTAGAAATTTAGACAGGATAAGGAATTTAACTAAACTTTTATTAAAATGAAAAGAAATTACAAAATGTGTACGGAAAATAAACAAAAACAATTCTAAAATAACTTTGACAGCATTTCATTATCTAAAAAACTACTCTCTAATGAGCTCAAAATGAGCACTATATATAGATGAGGAGAGAGTGAGGAGGTCACAATGCCATGCTCGCGATCCACACCACCTTGTGCTTCTTCTCAGCATATCCAAGCCCTCAGATCATTTTGTGTTTCTTCAATTTAATCACAACCCTTAGATGAGAATGAGTGAGGTGTCTTGGCCAATCATACACTTCCATCTGTCCCAAACGTGCATCAATTCTCTGTCCTTGTCAGACTCTTCTAGAAAGAGTATCCAAAGCTGAAAGATGAGGTGTTGTGACCAACCATGATCTGCCAAGTGTCCAATCAAGCTCTAATCATGTGCTCTGACACGCCTAAAGCACGTGGTTGAACTTCTAGAACAACCAATCATTGGTTAATTAGAGTGGCTTGAGTTAATTTAACTATGGTGCAAGCTAGGGTTCATATATGATTGGGTGTTTCTGGGTTAAAGGGAATTGGGGGTAAAATTGGGGCGCGGGTAACTTATATTGATTGGGGTTTGACTAGGTGAGAGCTATTTGACCATGAGGGAGTGGGCTCGAGTCAGGATTGGTGGATTGGGCTTTGGGTTTCCATTTGATTTGGACTAAGCCTTGGGATTTAATTTGTATTTGGACCAGGTTATTTATATATTTAAATTTAGGATAGTTTAGTAATAACAAGGACCAATGCTGTAACTTTTGAAATTCCAAGGGCTGAATCTGCTAATTGAGTAAACTTGATCCAAGGGTCTTTCTTGCTATTTTCTGATTCTTCAAGGGCTTGACTTGTCAAACTTTGATAATTGGAGGACCATTGTTGACTTTTTAGATCACAGCTTTGACTATTTGATCATCTTCCACTCTCGTGCCCGTTTTTCCAGTATTTGTTTAATTTTTCGTCATTTTGTGACAAATCCGTGCCTGCATAATCACAAACATAAAACACATGTTTCTTTGGCATTTGTTAGCTCAATTAGTCAATTTGGGTCGGTATTTGGCCATAAAATGGTATGTGAATTAACACATACCAAAATCCCCCAGACTAAGATATTGTCGTATCCTCACGCAATGTGATCAATTCACACTCTTGGGATAAATAATTTCAAAACTCTTCCTACTAACTTTGTAAAGTAGCAAGGAGATTCGAAAGAAGTAGTAAAATCATTTATTCCCGAAAACGCTCCATTTTCCAAAAAAATTTCTTTATTTCCTTATTCCACTTACACTTCTATTTTTGTACTTTTCATTCTTCATACTTGTGATGGTTTGTTGAACTTTCATTATTATGCAATAATTATTAGGGTCAATGAGTAGAAACACTTTTCACAGAAAAGTGACCATACGGATAAAAATCGTCATCCTTGATTTTTCATGAGTCCCCAAACTAAGCGTACAAACGAGATCACAGCTTATCTACAAATTAGATGCTAACACTACTCATAAAAGTTACTTGTGGAAACTCCTTACTCCCATGTCCTAAGTTTTGTATCTCAATATTTTACTTTGTTGAGAAATGAATTGCTTCATATTTTCTCGTTTCCATAATTTTTAGTCCGATAGTGATACCTAAGTTAAAACGATAAGTAGTTATCCATTTTCTCTTAAGAACCACTGCAATAGAAATTCGGTCCACATCAAGGAATTTTGGTATATACAACATCATAAATATATAAGTTGCGGAGTACTACACGTGCACCTCATGTGTCCAATTCAGAATCATCCACATGCACCTCACGCGCCAACAACTTATTTACATTCAAGCTCTTATTCAACATAACTTTCAACTTTTTCATTTTTCACTTTTTTCACTTTTCTCATATTTTTCATACTTTTCACTTTTTTCTTTCTTTCTTGACTTTTCTTAACATCAATGGAAGCTTATCGGGTAGCTCCAAAACCACATAGATAATCAACTTTTGACTTTGATTTTCACTTTTTTGCTCTTATTTTTGATGTTCCTTGATATGTACCCAACTTCTAAAGCAAAAATTCTCTTAAGGAAACAAAGAACTAAATATTATTCAAACCGAAATACCACTAATTAATCTAGAACATCTATTATATATTGGTGACGTATCTGATGGGAGTAAAAAGCCACAAGTACCTCTCATGAGCTCTAAAGAGAACCACTACTCCACGTTTAGCATCTAACTTCTAAATAAACTCTATCATTTCTCGCTCTTCGCAATTTAAGATTCCAAATAATGAAACCCGCGATACTTAGCCGATAATCAGCCACGCATATATAAAGTCAGTTATGGAAACTTGCAAATTCTAGAAGAAGAATTCGCGTTTTCTAGCTCCTTATGTAGAAGACTAGCGAAAGCTGTTAAGCTGCGCATGTATAAAGTCAAGTACGGGAACTTGCAGATTCCTAAGAAAGAATTCGCATTTTATAGCTCCTGGTGTACAAAACTAGCACAAGCTTATGTGATTATCATTGGTTAAGGGAACAAGCTAGGGCTCAACACGCCCGGTCAAGTCAAAATATTTATTCCTACTCTCGCCAGCAAGAAAGTCAACAAGGTGTCAAAACACTTATTCAAACTTTATTATAGTTTTGCACAACTTTTTCAACTTTTTTCATTTTTTTGTGCTTTTTCATGACTTTTTCATTGATTTTTCTCAAAATTTTTGAAATTTTCAATTTTTTCAATTTTTGTGGAAAAACGGAGTTTCAAGAGTGCACGACATTTGTGAAAAATGCAAGGTCAAAATCGAATCGAAGATTCACCCTCCCCCAGACTAGAATGAAACATTGTCCTCAATGTTTTACGGGTTAAGGTAATCCTAACAAAATTCTAGGGCCGTTTATTAATGATGCCAAAGAAAACGTTAGTCGATAAGATTCACGGATATAGGATTTCCAATAAGCACCGATGAATGAAACTCGAGCGAAGAGAAGATAACGAGCACGAGAGTCATCATAAATCGTGGACAATCCTAACAAACATCACAAACAACCACGGAACACAAGAGTAGAAGAGGCACCCCCTCCTCACGTTATTTGTTAGAAAATAGAAAATAAGAAGATGAAATTGGATAAGCATGGGTTGCCACCCACGAAGCGCTTTATTTTTGATTTCCGAGTCACGTAGCTTGACTCGATCCCCGAATTCAATCGTCTTTGGGGAAAGTTTGGAGATCTGGGACTACCATGGTCGGTACATCCCCTCCAAAGTAATGTTTTAAACGGTGACCATTCACCTTAAAATTGGGACCATCGGTTTGAGCTAACTCAATAGTACCATAAGGGAAAACTTGGGCTATTGTGAATGGTCCAGACCAACGGGTTTTAAGCTTACCCGAGAATATCTTTAAACGAGAATTAAAAAGTAGCACTTGATCACCAACGTTAAAAACGCGGTCTTTGATCTTGGCATCATGGATTCTTTTTGTTTTCTCTTTATAAATCAAAGAATTCTCATAAGCTTGATCACGGAGTTCGACTAACTCATTCAATTGAACTTTTCTGTGGTCACCCGCGGTTTTCAAGTCAAAGTTGGCATGTTTTAAGGCCTAGTAGGCCTTGTGCTCTAATTTGATGGGCAAATGATAAGCTTTCCCGTAAACCAGCTTATATGGTGTACACCCAATGGTAGTTTTGTAAGCGGTCCGGAAAGCCCATAATGCATCTTCTAATTTATCGGCCCAAGAGGCACGGTGCTCTCCTACTGTCCTTTCTAGTATACGTTTTAAACCACGATTGGAGACCTCAACTTGACCACTCGTTTGTGGTGATAAGCCGTGGAAAGACGATGTGTGACACCATATTTAAGCATAACTTTGGCAAATTGATCATTACAAAAATGGGTCCCACGATCGCTTATGATGGCTCGAGGTGCACCAAATCGGGCAAAGAGACTTTTTAAGAACTTAACAACAACTCGGGCATCATTGGTGGGGAGCGCCTTCGCTTCAACCCATTTTGATAAGTAATCGACGGCCACGAGAATGTACTTGTTTCCTCTAGATGACGGGAATGGCCCCATGAAATCGATGCCCCAAACGTCAAAAATTTCACAAACTTGAATCGCATTTTGCGGCATTTCATCTTTTTGAGAAATTTTCCCTTGACGTTGGCAAGAATCACATGTTTTCACCAATTCATGGGCATCCCGATATATCGTCGGTCAATAGAAGCCGGAATCGAACACTTTCTTTGTGGTGAAATTGGCACCATGATGTCCCCCCGTGGGTCCACTATGGCATGCCTTAAGAATTTCAACGGCTTCCGTACCATGAACACACCGTCGGATCACTTGATCTGCATAGACTTTGAACAAGTAGGGGTCGTCCCAAAAATAATGTTGGACATCTTTAAAGAATTTCTTCTTTTGTTGGGACGACAACCATTTTCTAATGAATTTCCCCGCATGGTAATTCGCAAAATCGGCGAACCATGGGGTACTTTGGTCAGTTTTAGTCACACTCCCAAGTGTCTCGAGAGGAAATGCATCGTTAATTTCCTTTTTCTCAAGAACACTTTGATGGGGGTTCTCAAGTCATGAAAGGTGATCAGCAGCAAGGTTCTCAGCTCCTTTCTTGTCTCGTATTTCGACATTAAATTCCTGGAGCAAAAGAACCCACCGCATTAAACGTGGCTTAGCATCTTGCTTCGCCATTAAGTACTTTAGGGCTGAGTGGTCCGTATACACTATGCACTTTTTAAGAAGCAAATAAGACCTAAATTTCTCAAAAGCATAGACAACTGCTAACATTTCCTTTTTGGTAGTTGTGTAGTGATGTTGGGCGTCATTCATGGTCTTACTTGCATAGTGTATCGGTTGAAAATACTTATTCTTACGTTGCCCCAGAACTGCACCAATGGCATAATCACTTGCATCACACATTAGCTCAAATGGTAATTTCCAATCGGGGGCAACTAAGATTGGTGCCTCCGTTAACTTCTTCTTTAAAACATTAAATGCATCGACGCATTCATTTGTGAAGTTAAACAGAGCGTCTTTCTCTAAAAGGTGGGTCAGAGGCCGGGCTATTTTGGAGAAGTCTTGAATAAAACGTCGGTAAAAGCCAGCATGACCAAGGAAACTTCGGATTCCTTTTACGGTAGTCGGATGAGGTAACTTAGCAATAACATCGACTTTTGCATGATCCACCTCAATCCCAGATTTGGATATCTTATGGCCGAGGACTATACCCTCTTTAACCATGAAGTGGCACTTCTCCCAATTTAGAACTAAATTAGTGTTTTCACACCGAATTAGCATACTTTCCAAATGGGAGAGGCAAGAGTCGAAAGAATTTCCATAAACGGAGAAGTCGTCCATGAACACTTCCATGGTTTTTTCAATCATATCGGAGAAAATGGCCATCATACACCGTTGAAATGTGCCTGGAGCGTTACATAAGCCAAAGGGCATTCTACGATAGGCAAACGTTCCATACGGGCAAGTAAAAGTGGTCTTTTCTTGATCCTGGGGATCAATGGGAATTTGAAAGTACCCAGAAAAGCCATCCAGAAAACAATAGAACTCATTTCCCGCTAAACGTTCAAGCATTTGGTCCATAAAAGGGAGCGGGAAATGGTCTTTACGTGTCGCATCATTCAACTTGCGGTAGTCGATACAAACTCTCCATCCGATCACAAGTCAAGTCGGTATAAGCTCATTATCGTCATTCTTCACAACAGTGATTCCGCCCTTCTTTGGCACACAATGAACCGGGCTAACCCATGAACTATCTGAGATCGGATAAATCATTCCAGCGTCAAGGAGTTTAAGAACTTCCATTTTGATCACTTCATGGATTTGTGGATTAACCCGTCGTTGTTGTTGGACGGAAGCTTTGTGATTTTCTTCAAGTAGAATCTTATGAGTACAAAATCGAGGGTCGATTCCCTTTATGTCGGATATTTGCCAAGCAATCGCACTTTTATGCTTCCGAAGCACATCTAAGAGTCGTGTCTTCTCCTCATCTTTTAGGCCTTTTGATATTATAACCGGTAATTTATCATTTTTTTCCAAGTATGCGTATTCGAGATGAGGAGGCAAATCCTTGAGCTCGAGCTCTGGAGGATTCTCTATTGACGGCTTAACTTCTTTTACGTCTGCCATTTTTAAGTCCATCAGAGGAGAAGAAACAATCGGGTTTTCATTTAACAATTTCTCAATTAATAAAATGTCCCCCTCCGGATCAAAGTTATTATTATCAATTTCCGGTGAAACTGAATCGTTTGAAAGACAAGCATTGATTTCTTCCCAAGCGAGATCACTTCCCTCAAACGGAGTGAGGGAAGGGGAAGAATCGGAGACGATTGGTTCAAAAGAAGGAGTGGGATTGCCACTCGAAGCATTATCGGTGAAACCAAGAAATTCTTGAGAATACTCCTCCGTAAGTTCATCAATAACATCAATTCGATTAACGGAAGAAACATCGTAATCGGAGGAGTATCTTGCGGTTTGATCAAGGTTAAAAGTGACGGCTTCATTTCCAACACGTAAGGTAATCTCCTCGTCGTATACATCAATTAAAGCACGACCGGTCCTTAGGAATCCTCTCCCGAGAATGAGAGGAACCCGTGGATCGGTATCGAAATCAACAACCACAAAATCCGCAGGGAAATGGAATTTCCCAACATTGACAAAAATATCCTCAGCTATGCCAATTGGACGAGATGTAGATCAGTCGGCAAGCTCGAGGGTCATAAGCGTCGGTGTCAAGTTAGGAAGAGACAACTTTTTCCATATCGACAATGGCATAAGGTTAATGCTAGCACCAAGATCGGCCAAGGCGAAGCATTGAACCATACCCGGAAAATTGCACGGTATAAGAAACTTGCCAGGGTCTTCAAGCTTATCGGGCAGCTTTTTAAGAAGAACCGCTGAGCAATTCTCATTCATTTGAGTCCTTGACATTTCAAAAAGCTTTTCCTTATTATTCAAAAGGCCTTTTAGCATCGAAGCAAACTTTGGCATCAAAAGTATAGCATCCGCGAGACTTATATCAAAGTGTAGCTCTTGAAAAATTTGATAGAACTTTTCCATTTGGCTTTTATCCTTCTCGCGGTGCTTTTGTTCGTTTAAGCGTGATGGATATGGCAACTTTGTTTTAACTAGTGTTTCATTTTCATTATCATTAACAACCTTTTCCTTTCCTTTAGACGTCGGGACCACCGGAGGTTGGATGTCTTCGGTCCTTCCATTATTAATAAGAATTTCTGTATCAGTTGTCACCTCGGGTTCACGGGCGACTACCTTGGGAGGTAGAGAAGAAGAGGTAGTCGGAGCCGTCGGTCCATCATAAGTAACATCACTCCTTGTTATGATCGCTTTTACATCGCCCCTCGGGTTAGCGATCGTGTTGCTTGGCAACGTTCCAGAGCCCGAGGGTCAATCATTTAAACGCTTGTTAATATCATTGATTTGAGTTGCAAACAATCTCGTTGTTTCATCTTGTTTAGCAATTAAAGCTTGTTGACTCTGAATCAATTGTTTAATCAACTCTTCCGTGGGCGTCGGATTTGGAATAGCAGCTTGATTTTGATTATTGAAATTTTGCCCACGGTTTTGAAAATTGCCATTGTTCTGATTTCCATGATTGTTATTCTGAAAATTCCCATTGTTTTGAAAATTGTTCCCTTGAGGCGGGCCTTGGTGGTAATTTCCCCGGTTTTGATTTTGTTGAAAATTCTGATTTTGTCCTTGAAAACCATTATTTCCGCGGTTGTGATTTTGATTGTTATTGAATTGATGATTACGGTTTTGCACATTGTTATTCGGATTCACTTGATTAGGTTGATTAAACCCGGGTGGTCCATGATAATGGCTCGAACGGTAATTGAGAAGACTACGATCTCCTTGAAGAGGTGGGTAACCGTTGCCACCCATGTTCGCAGCATACACGTTCTCTTGAGCAAAAGAGCCGGTCGTCGGACACTCATAATAAGGATGTGGACCACCACAAGTAATACAACCTTGATTAACGACATTGACTTGTTGACTTGATTTTTCCATAGACATTGCATCAACTTTCTTTGTTAAAGCCACAATCATATTTACCAATTCATCATTATTTTTACCATTATTAGACACTTGTGGTTTATTTCTTGACATTCTAACACGAGCCTTATTTTCAATTATCGTGAAAGCATCATTCGTGTTCCTAGCCAAAAAGTTCCCACCCGCAGCAGAGTTAAGTGAATCTTGGTCAGCATGACATAACCCATTATAAAAAGTATCAATCTGCTGAAGGTCGGTGAACCCATGGTTAGGACATTTTTCCTTCAAATCTTTGAACCGGTCCCAAGCTTCACTAAACGACTCATCAAAAGCTTGTTGGAACCGAAAGATTTGAGAACATAGGTTAGAAGTTTTAGAGGGAGGATAGAAATAATTCACAAACTTGGAAGCGAGATCATTCCAAGTGTGAATCGAATTAGGCGGTTCCTTTTCCAGCAAAGTCCGGGCTGCTCCTTTTAAGGAGAAAGGAAATAACTTCAATTTCACCACATCGTTAGGAACTTGGTTCATTCTTATGGTCTCAGCGATGTCGGTGAAATTTCTAATGTGAGCATAGGGGTCTTCGTGATCGAACCCGTGAAAGGATATACCCGTGATCAAATTGAGTAATCCGTGATTGATCTCAAAGTTGGCATTTATGTCAGGAATCACAATAGCTCTCCTCACACCATTGAATGGTGATTGGAGTTGTTCTTCCATCGGACGTGGATCAAATGCCGGTTGTTGTCCCATTGGCGGGATAACATTGTGCTGCGGACCACCCATCGGCGGGGGTCCGTTGTGTTCATTTTGGTTCATCTCCTCGTCGTCATGGAAATGAACCCGACTCGTATGTCGTAAAACCCGCTCGGGGTTAGAGAACGGAGACGTAAGACTCTCAAAAGAAGAATGGGTGTGCATACACCACGAGCAAAATCAAAAAGAAAATGAAAAATAATAGAGAAAAGAAAATCTTTTTGTTTTTTTATATTTTTATCACAAAAACTTTTTATTTCTTTTGTTTTTTTTTCTTTTTATTAAAACGTTACGTTAATCGAAAACCGTTTCTTTCAAAACCACGCGCGACGGGACGGGAGAAAAGAGTGTTTCTTTCTTCAGCTAGCAATTTAATGTCTTAGCTTCCGTTTTTCCCGCTTAATCGGTTGTAGTTATTGAAATAATCCGATATTCAATTAATTTCACGTTTTCGTTATATTGTGAAACTTTTTTGGTTTACAACGCTCTTCCTTTCGGTCGAGACGAGGCTGTAAATTTTATTATTATTTTTTGGTATTTATGTAAACACTTTAGGAAAAGTGTTTTGAATTTTTTCAATTTTTATAGAAATATATATACAAAGTAGAGGAAGGCTTAACAAATCACGATTTTTCAAAACGATATTCAAAAATTCACTTCGGCCTTCCCCGGCAGCGGTGCCAAAAATTGATTCGTGTGAAAACCAACTTATATATTATATAGTAGTATATCGAAGTGATCCGCGTAAACTACGGATAACCCGAGTCGTTTCCCAGTGAAGGCAAATGGAATCAAGAATATTGATTCGTAAAACCGTGAATTGAAAAGTGAAAAAGTGGAAATAGCAATCAAGATATTCAAGTAATCACAAACAATAATGAAATATGCAAAGAGTACAAGCTAATGATGCACCAAAGTCAAAAACGTAAAAACGAAAATGCAACCACGAAATTTAAAACGTAACGTTTAATGAAAAATGATTCTACAAACTTGAAAATATTTTCTAAAAATCTTAAAACTAATAAAATGAATTTCCAGAAAAAGAAAAATATTTTTTTTGACTTTTCTTTTATTTTCTATGAATTAATATTGATTTTTGGAATTTTAAATGAATTAAAAATAAAGAAAAATAGAAGAATAAAGTGGAAAAACTGAAAAATTAATTCTAAAAATTCTAAAATATTAAAAAAGAATTTCTAAAAATATTTTTGTATTTTTCACACTCTTTTCTGAATTTTTATTGATTTTTGGTAATTAAAATCTATTTAAAATTGAATAAAATCAAAAAGAAATTAAGAAAAATAGTAAAAAGGCTTAGAAAAACCTGGAAAAATTCCAGAAAATCTAAAATATTAAAAAGAACTTGGATAAAAATTTTGAAGTGAAAATGAATAGTGGAACTGCTTATTTAGAAGAAACTGCTTATCACAAGTGCTTATTTATAAGCACTTGTGATCTTTTTTGTTTGAAACTTTTAATACAAGCTTAAAATGATGCAATGAGCTCAATAATGCAAGGTATGAACAAATGCAAAGACAGAAATCAACAGTAGCTTAGAAATATAGCAATAAGCTCTCAATAAGCTAACAAGAATGAGCAGAACAAGCATAAGCAGAAACAGAAATAAAATGGTGATGCACAACACTGATACTACACTGATACAACTCAGAACAACAATCAATTCACAAATTCAATCACTTAAACAGAATTGCAGGCCTAAGTTCATAAGCAGACCACTATCTCATTCAGGCAACTTCAATGGTTCCTTAAGCAATTGAAATAAGATCTAAATTCCAAAGTGAATTGAGCAAAACCAAGACTGAACAGAGATATAGTATCCAACAATTATATGACAAAAAATTTATGTGTGATACTTAAAAACAAGCTCAGTTCAGCAAGCTGTGAACAAAAAACTATGCAACAGTAAACTTTTTGAAACTTTTCTATTTGACTAAAACTAATTTATTCATCTAATTTCTACTTGTAATCTGTTGTTTTTAGCTACAATTATTCTAATCTAAGTTATCTCTAACTATCATGTAACTCTAAACTCAATTACACTAGCAGATTTTACTCTATGACTAACAGTTAATGCAATTAACTATTACTATGACTTTTAATGAGCTACACTACTGTTTTATTGATTCAATACTCTATTATTACACAAATTGAATCTACGTAAGACAGTGAATCAACAATTCATCAATATTACAACTCAGCAAACCATAGTTCCAAACACCATCTTATTGTGACAGTTACAATATAAAACCTTGATAAACTCCACAAATCTCATAACAACAGCACCTCACAGCTAACAATCACTAAAATGAAACACTATCAGCAATCAATTTCCACCTATATTAACAGATGAACAGATCCAAGCAATGACAGAAATTCTAACTAAACTTAGCAACTCAGATCCACTTAACTGAAACAAATCTCAACAACTACTAATCAAATGCAATCACAAAGTTATTTGTGAAACAAAATTCAACTTCCAAACTTAATATCTAATAGTAACTCAATTACACATTTATGACAGTAAACAGTTATAGCTAAACAACACAATTCTCAAAACACAGATGAGTCTATGAATCAGAAAACTCAAATTCAGCAGCTAATTCTACAATAACTCTAATTCAATCCAATGAAACAGTAACTAATTATGCAACTACAGAACTCAAAAACAGATACTACTAATTCAAAAGTTCAAAACAGAAATTACCAAAACATCCCCCTCAGCTAGAACAGAGGGGGCTCACTAAGCAAGCCTATCTTTAAGATAGGCTGAAACCATCCATGTCTGTCTCAGCATATCACCACAATTCCACATGAAACAATAGATCAGCTACTTTGGAACTTGTTGATTTTTTATCAATATGATGGAACTATAACTCACAATAGCTAGATAGCTAATTATGAGCTTAATATTTCTTCAATGAGCTTGGTTGCAAGCTGATTTAAAAAAAAAAGTAACTAAATAAATTTTTGATTTTTTTTTTTATTTTTCTGATTTTTTTTATATATTTTTATGAGTATAAAACTTGAAACTACTATATGAATCTAAGTGTATAAGAACTAAAATTCAATTTTAAAAGTAAACTTTCAGATTGAATACTGAAACTCAAACAGTTATCAATAAGCTAATAAGCTAATCAACACTAGAAATTTAGACAGGATAAAAAGGAATTTAACTAAACTTTTATTAAAATGAAAAGAAATTACAAAATGTGTACTGGAAATAAACAAAAACAATTCTAAAATAACTTTGATAGCATTTCATTATCTAAAAAACTACTCTCTAATGAGCTCAAAATGAGCACTATATATAGATGAGGAGAGAGTGAGGAGGTCACAATGCCATGCTGGCGATCCACACCACCTTGTGCTTCTTCTCAGCATATCCAAGCCCTCAGATCATTTTGTGTTTCTTCAATTTAATCACAACCCTTAGATGAGAATGAGTGAGGTGTCTTGGCCAATCATACACTTCCATCTGTCCCAAACGTGCATCAATTCTCTGTCCTTGTCAGACTCTTCTAGAAAGAGTATCCAAAGCTGAAAGATGAGGTGTTGTGACCAACCATGATCTGCCAAGTGTCCAATCAAGCTCTAATCATGTGCTCTGACACGCCTAAAGCACGTGGTTGACCTTCTAGAACAACCAATCATTGGTTAATTAGAGTGGCTTGAGTTAATTTAACTATGATGCAAGCTAGGGTTCATATATGATTGGGTGTTTCTGGGTTAAACGGAATGGGGGGTAAAATAGGGGCGCGGGTAACTTATATTGATTGGGGTTTGACTGGGTGAGAGCTATTTGACCATGAGGGAGTGGGCTCGGGTCAGGATTGGTGGATTGGGCTTTGGGTTTCCATTTGATTTGGACTAAGCCTTGGGATTTAATTTGTATTTGGACCAGGTTATTTATAGATTTAAATTTAGGATAGTTTAGTAATAACAAGGACCAATGCTGTAACTTTTGAAATTCCAAGGGCTGAATCTGCTAATTGAGTAAACTTGATCCAAGGGTCTTTCTTGCTATTTTCTGATTCTTGAAGGGCTTGACTTGTCAAACTTTGATAATTGGAGGACCTTTGTTGACTTTTTAGATCACAACTTTGACTATTTGACCATCTTCCACTCTCGTGCCCGTTTTTCCAGTATTTGTTTAATTTTTCGTCATTTTGTGAAAAATCCGTGCCTGCATAATCACAAACATAAAACACATGTTTCTTTGGCATTTGTTAGCTCAAGTAGTCAATTTGGGTCGGTATTTGGCCATAAAATGGTATGTGAATTAACACATACCACCCGCCCCTCCACATCGTTAAAAATGGGCCGCTTGGAGGGATAGTCCCACAAGCGACTCAAGCCAACAACACAAAGAAAGTATTCTGGCATCCTACGAATCTTTGTAGGATTGGAATGGAGCTGAGTCTCCAAAACACCATCAAAGGAATCCTCCGGCGGCGGGGGATCGCTATTCAACTTGCCACCCTCAAGCCATCGCATGACGATTGGGGCAACAGAAGCATTCACCCAAAAGAATCGATCCCTCAAGCCCTTGAGAGAATCAAAGGGTTCTTCATAACAAGCCGGAACGGGATGATTCTTTCTGTCCCTTTTCTTTTCAAAAGTTGTCCAACCACCAACACCCTTGCCGGAATAATAAAATCGCCGGAACAACGCCACCGTTGGATCCATCCCAAAAGACCGACACATAAGTTCAAAATGACTCACTCGGGCAGCACCAAGCATAGATGAGAAATGTGTATCCGGAAGTACTCAAGAACACATAAGAGAAACCGAGACAAAGGAAGATGAAAGTTGGCAAATTCTATAAACCTACAATATATACCAATCTTCCCCGGAGGAAAATCGCGAATGGTGTCATTTGGACCAGGTAAAAGAGGCCCAAAGTCATCAGTTATACCAAAATTATTGCAAAAGTTATCCAAATCAAATTGAGAAAGACTGGAGTGGGTAGTATTGATAGCTAAATCCATTGTTTATAAACAAGGTGGGAAGTAACAAACCTTTTTCCGAAATATATACGGTGGATCCGGAGAAACAACAAGAGAGAAAAACCCTAAAGCCCTAGAAAGAGTTAAAAACCTTTTGTACAGGAGTGAAAATGAAGAGAAGAAGGTAAAAATGACCCTTTATATAGGGTTCTTAGAATATCCCAAGGCTTAAATCTATACCGCTCATTAAACGACACGTGGATTTCTCAAGCAATCAATGAACGAGATTAAAGGCATCAAGCGACACGTGGAAACACTATTTGAAATCAGACGGTGGAGATGAAGGTAGATGAATAGTCGCATGTGTCAGGGAATAAACGGCCAAGATCAAGCAATCGCTAATCACATCAAGGCACTGTTCAATGCATCATAATGCACACTTCTCAAGGAAAAGAGAAGTACAATAGAGCATTGGAAATACAAGCAAATATGGGAAACAACTGTACTAATCTAGAGAGATACACGGCCGTAGCCGCCCATCACCCTAGATTGGGGGACTTGATCACGTACGCAGTGATTACCGGTCCATAAAAATTGCGAACATATCTCTGCACGGGGATAACAACATAAGTCTAGAACAGTGTTAGCCGGAGCCACACATTATTCTAGACTGGGGACTTGATCACGTATACAGTGATAACTGGTACATAAAAATTGCGAACATATCTCTGCATGGGGATAACAACATGAGTCTAGAACAATGTTAGCCGGAGCTACACATTATTCTAGACTAGGGGACTTGATCACGTACATATTGATAGCCGCTCCACGACAAAGTTAGCTGGAGATCAGAAGACAGAGAGGGGCGGAGCAAAGCTCCGGCCACTGACATTAGATGATGAGTAGGATGCAAATCATCAAACTTGTGACTACCCCGAAGAGGCAAAGAATCCCCCAGGAGAAGACCAGTGCAGGCGAATCTTGCCACAAACGAACACACCTTGGGGAGTACGCAGCAGAGTGGTCCCCATGGAATACGTCAACCAAAACAAAAGACAAAAACAAAGGCCTCATGTCACTATCTCCAACAGAGATACGCTGACAACATGAGGTAAGCAAAGTACAAGGTCAACCCTTGGTGGACAAGTAATGCCAAGATACTCTTGCCTATAAATACCAATGACATTTGCTACTAAAGGGGCAGGTTCTAACACACACTCTTATCCACTTTACTCTCACTTAAAGTTTATTCCCGTACTTCAAATACTTATTCTCACACCCGAGGTTGACCATGGAGGTCCCCTCCACGGTGAGACTAACGGTGCACTATTCTTAGCAGGCCCTAAGTTTGTGCATAACTCCCCCTTTCATGACGTGCTCACGTCTTCCTTGATATAGTTAGTATAACCCGCTAAATACTGGTTCATCATATATATATATATATATATATATATATATATATATATATATATATATATATATATATATATATATATATATATATATATATATATAATTGGTTGAACCCTTAAACCCAACTTTTAATGATAACAGAAACACATCCATTAATCGCGTCCCTATTTCTTCATCAGGTTACCTTATTTTTTATGTCATTACTCCCACATTGACACACAAAAAATGGAGATGCATGTAGAATAAGAAACTGAAACAAGAAGGAGTAGATCTTCTAATGACACTTGAAAACCCAGCCAAAGAAAACTGGGACAACTTTTATAGAAAAAAAGGCACCCATGATCATAACCCATTCGAATGGTATGCTGAGGTTCTTGTACCTGCTTGTGGGGATTCTAGGCTTTCCGAACTCTTGTACGATGAAGGGTTTACTCATATTACCAATATCGATTTTTCTCAAGTTGTTATCGAGAATATGTTTAAGAGGAATGTCGAGTCTAGGCGGGATATGGAGTGGATAGTTATAGATATGACTTGCATGGACAAGGTATTGTGTTTACATGCTTTTTTATTACAAATATATGAGGTCAGCCGAGTTGGTAAGAGCTTGTAACTATTATTACTAAATTGTGAGAGGTTTTGACCCATACTTAGTGCAAACAAACCTGAACAACACTAATAACCTCGCCTAAAAGGGAGGTCAGTTACGGGCTATAGTCCCGTGCATTAGTCAGCCGAAGGTCCGACACCATGGTTATGGAGTATATTTGTTGAATGTGACATGGAATTTGCTGCTATTTGGGTGTATTGCTCTTTAGATGGTGGCGTTAAACACTGTTTTTGGCCACTTTTGTATGTTTTAGTAAGGGGTAGAATAGATCATTTGAGATAGTAGAGAGGATGAGGTTTGTCTTTCCAATACCTTTGACTTTCACCCCACTGGACTAGTATTAGTATTCAGTTCACTAACAAAAGCATTCAGCTTATATCGTTGGTAATTTACTGAAAAATTAGATGCGGGCCTATAATGTATGTTATGATCCCATGACACAATGAGATAATATTGACACAACAATCGAGATGGCAAGGACAGAGATCCTGTGAATGGTTATGTACTTATAGAGAACTTTTAAAGACATAGTGTGTTTGTTCATTTGATGTCAATTTTCTCTTGGCTCTATATGATCATGTATGAGTGTGTTTACTTTAGCCTTTTTACTCTCTTTTAGCTTGCTTCGTATGTTTTGGTCTTTCAGGCTGGAGTATATTATGCCATACAGGAGAAGTCCATATGATATAATGATCTAATAAAGACATGTCACAATGAGTGCATCAAATATACTGCAGAATGTTTTTTAGACAAAAAAACTCCCAGGATAGCGTACATCACTACATCCCAATTTGCTAATCGGTTTGCAAAGAATTCATTTGATGTGGAATTTTACATTTTTTTTAACCATCTCTTATTTATTGTTGTTGCTTTCCAGTTTGCAAAGAAGTCATTTGATGTGGTTCTCGATAAAGGAGGATTAAATACTTTAATGGAGCCAGAGCATGGCCATGCTGCAGGGAAGCAATATGTAAAAGAGGTCTCTTGGACTCAATCTTGAGCACACTTTGCAAATAAAATAAACTAAGTTTTGTATGTTGTGCCTGCCCTTAAAAAAGTGGATTTTGGTTAACTGATAATGTTTTTTGGAACAATGGTGTATATCTAGGTGCAGAGAGTATTATACAAAGGGGCAAGTTTTTATATGTGTAACCCTTGGACAATCTAATGTTTTAGGTATTATTTGATCTAATTTTTTATGTTTGGAGTTCGATGATATATTCAAAAAAAATTTATTGTGCTAAACACATTTTTTTTTCCATGTCAATTCCTAGGCATGCTTTTCCCTTTGTTTCGGGACAACTGGAAAATCGATATTCATGTATTGCCTAAGAAACCATCTAAAAATTCAAGGTTTAGAACTTTTATGATGGTTGCCAAGAACACAAGTTCCACTACGTTGCAGACAATACGTACGTCGTTTGCTCGAGATACACTTGGCAGTGGTGAACAGGTGTGGATCTACCAAATTTATAATGCTTATCTTTCTGAGGGCCATATGATTTTATGTTGTTACAGTTTGACCACTTAATCTGTCTATATTTTATAGGCTCGTGGAATATTTGAAGCGCTTGAAACTGAGAACGCAATTCGAACAGAATGCCCAGAACTAGGAGTCATTGGTCTCCTTACAGTTCAATCCGACGTCATCTCCCTACCCATAGATGAAACTGAAAGGACACAAGAATTTAAAAATACAATTGAAGAACTTGCCGAAGACACAAAGGGCACTTCTGATGTTAGATTTTTCCTCTAAGCTTATATAGTGAAATGTGTAAGATGAAAAAGTTTGTGACAGTAAATGTGGCTTTTCAATGTCATTATTCCATCATTTGTTACTATGAGACTTTAACAAGACACTTTGTTTCCTTGTCTTTTGTTACTAGACTAATGTAGAACTTGCAAAAGATCATGAATCTCTCAAGAAATCGTGCAAGGAAATCGAGGAGAGGTACTTTTCTTTGTACACAACTATAGTCCTTGTAGAGTTAGTCAAGTCACATTTGTAGTTTATTGATCCATATGGGGATCTAGATTCAAATGCACATTTTGTGTCTATTAGGTGACAGCTTCAAGCTGTTACTTATAAATGGCTCAATGTGGGCTGTGTTTTATCCCAAGCGGGTCAAATGATCCAAATTAAAATATACGAGTATACAGCTAAACGATTTGGAAGCGATACAAAGAATATTTTTCCTGTATACAACTTCCTAAATCAATCTTACTCAAAGATTGAAATTATTGTTGTGGTTAAATTGCTTCTGTCACAACGCATTAATTACTTGAGAACCTATACGAAAATGTGTTTTTGGATCAACCTGGTTCTACCTGCCCCTGCTTCGCTATACCTGTACCGCTGTACGGAAAAGAACTTGGATTAACCTGAGCCGATTTTGGTTCATTACCCAACCAGCCGATATTGCTGCCTCTAGTTTTATTAGAGCTTAATGTCATATTGTAATAATTCGTTATTTGCTTTCAGGGAAATTGTATTGCTAGAAATGAAGGATGAGAAAATAACGGATCTTGAAGAATGGGTACTCATATGAATGTGAAGTGGTTTCACAATAAGCATGGGAAAATTTGCATTTTTGTGACCCAAGATGAAGATGAAGTTTATTTTCAACTTAGACTTTGTCATATTGTTAAAATCAAGATTTTTTTTAATAGCAAATTATCTTTTTGACACCATCTCTGCCACAAATCTACACACATTTTATTTTCATATCTTTTCCTTTTCGAGGAATGCTTCACCACTCAAATTTTATTAAAACAAGAGTTAATTGTATTTTTGGTCCCTGGGTCAAATTGCAGATTTGGTCTCTAAAACTTTGAAAGTGCACTGAACGTCCTCATTTTCAAGTTTTCGTCGCATGTTTGGTCCCTTGGGCTTAGACGACGTTAAAATTTTAGGGACCAAATCTGCAATTTGACCATACCATAGGGACCAAATTTGCAATTTGGCCATAACATAGGGACCAAAATGCAACAGAAACTTCAAAATGGGGACTTCCAGTGCATTTTCAAAGTTTTAGGGACCAAATATGCAATTTGACCATACCACAGGGACAAAAAATGCAATTAACTCTAAAAACAAAATCCACACAATGACATAGATGTTGCATCTATTTGTGTTCAACACACCTATAAGCCAATATATAATGCATCCAATATATATACCTATGGATGATACTAGAGCCCATAAAACCTCCTCTCCCTATTCTAACTCACACCTTGCTCACTTCTCGCCACAACTTGAAATCCCTCCGGCAGGCCATGGATCATCTGAACCACATTAAACAACCAATCTTCATCAGCACCAATAACCTCAATCACCAATTTCCCATACTCTTGTTTCTCACCAATCACAACTTGACCACCAAGCTTCTACACGATCAGCACCAAGATATATTTAAATCCTGGATGTGTCATATAACTTGTCCTTTTTTTTTTTTTTTTTTTTTTTTTTTTGGGATAAAGTGTACGATACCCACACTAACTATATTAAAAACAATGGGCAATTTCATATTTCCCCAACAAAAAAATAAAAATTCATATTTACCCAAATGATGCTTTAAAAACATTGTACAAAATGATTCAATAGTTGTATTTTGGGTATATATAAAATTAATGATGAAAAGAGGGTGAGATATGAAATTCTCACAAAACATGCTTCAGGAACATGACAAGAAATGAAACTAACCCATAAATCTCTATACAATAACAAGTCCAACAACTCAACAATAATAACCATTACATATCTTCGATGAACTTTTGTGACGATGAATGTATTGAGTCTAATGTTTCTTCTGATGTCACGATGAACTTTTGAACCACTTTCTTAAACTCTTCTATGTGCAACGTTTTCGCATCTGATTCTTCATGCAACTTTGAGATTTCTTAATGCAACTTTGCCTCAGTTCTGTCTACTTTACCGTCTCGAGTTCTCAGCTCCAAAAGACTCTTATTAAGCCTAATATTATCTTTCTCGAGTTCGTCAATCTTGATATCTTTAAGATGCATCGAGGAAGCAATGTATTCGCTTTGAAACATCAAGTGGCATTTTTGTAGTCATCATCCTTTCCAATATGAACAAAAAAAATCTAATTAGAAAAGTTGCTCAAAACAAGAAATGGTTTTTCAGCAAGATTTTTATAGTTTAAAAACGTACTAAATCTTAAGTAAACATAACTCAATAATTTCATTTTTTTACTAACAGACCCTCATGGCAAAATGAATTTGTAAACTGACTCCTCCCAAACCAACCAGTCAACCGTGTGCAGCTGATAGGCCCACCTGGGAGAAAGTGCAAGTTATTATTGACCGTGGAAATATAGCAAAATCCCCGGGTCGTTAAATCCCAACGAGATTGAAATTGTATTTTGGAACGATTTGGAGAATGAGTGGTACTGAGGACAATAACAAAAAATTATTGAGGGATGATTATACTACTGATTGCTTGAAATTTAGATAATATGAAAATATATAAACAATAACAGAGATACAAGTAAACGCACAAATAAGAAAATCAAATAACAGACAGAGACAAGTGGTATTTAACAAGTTACAAACTACAGGGGGCAAAAGTGAAACTTTTGAAAACTTAAAATTAAAAAGAAATTGAAAATGAAAATGAAATTATAAAAATGATTAAAATATTATTTAAATATTATTTAATTAATAAAACTATTTAAATAAGTAATTTAAACCTAAGTTAATTTAACTAAAAATTATAAATACTACAAATTAAACTAAAAACTTGTAAAAATAATTTCTAAACCTTAATTAGAACTTGAAGAAAGTACAAAAAATGAAAATAAATATTTTTGTCTTTTTATGAGTTTTTTATTAATTAAAAACTATTTAACTTAATTAAACTATTTAAACTATTTTAAATTACTATTAATACTAAATTACCATAGAAAATTATGATAAAATTTATAAAATTACTTAACCATCACAGGAATCGTACAAAATTATAAAAACTACTAGAAATTATATTTAAGGTTATTCCACTAATTAATTACCTATTAATTATTTTAAATCTAATTTAATTAAATTAAATAGGAAAATTAGAAAATGGACAGTGGAAATTATGAAACTATTTTCTAAAAATCTTAACTACTTTATAAAACTTAGGAAAAATATAAAATTCTATTGTTGTTAACTAAAATTAAAGAAAACTATTTAATTACTAATATTACCTATTTAATTATTTAAACTAATTTTAAATCTAATAAATAGTAAACAGATTAGGAAAAATATAAGAAATTTATTTTAACTACTTAAAGGTACTAGGAAATTTATAAAATTATAAAATTGGAAAAATACTTATTAATAAGCTGAGATGAAAATTAAATAGATAATTTCTATTAAATAGAAGCTATCACTATAATTAAAGTTTGCTTTTTCTGGTTTTTCTTTTATAAAACTACTAAAATACTTAAAATAAGAAACTTTTACAAAGAAAACTACTATGGAACCTCAGAATAAGCACTGAGAGTGCTTATTAGCTTATACAGTTGACTAAAGTTGACCACACAAAGAAATAAGCTAATTTGGGTTATGTGGGGTCCACACTGGTTAAGTAAGGTTCACCTAAGTTACTTGAACTTGTTTGAGCAAGTATTAACCAAATAAGCAGTAAGAATAAGCTACAAGGCCACGATAAGCAATTCCAAACTTACTTTCTAAGACAGAAATGGGACAAAGTTGAGAATTGATTCTAGGGGGGGTCCACTGATCTAGAGGTCAAACAAAAGGTCAACTTTCAAACACTGGTAGGAGGGGGGTTGTCTAAACCAAATTTGAACCACTGGAGTCCACTGATGTGGCCTGCAGCCACCAACAAAGTTGGTGGTGTGGTGGTGGTAAGCTGGTGCAGGGGAGTACTTCTTCCCTGCAGTTGTGTTCCAAGGTGTGTGGGGTCCACAAGAGTAAAAGGAGGTTCAAACTAAACCTAGGGGTTCAAAGTTGAGGTAATAAGCTACAAGTTGAGCCAATAAGCTACCCTTATGGCTCACTAATGAGCTTTGGGTGGAGCTTGGAAAAAATGGTCACACACTGAGTGATCAGTGTGGCTTGTTTTGTGCAGGGCACAAATTGGATCCTAAAAGCTATTCTACACTAAGCTAAACCTCCAAATAAGCTAAGTAATTTAAACTTATACTACTAAACTTCTTAAAATCCAAATTTAAGCCTGTAGGGTCCACTATTAAGCACACAATGGTTCAAAGGAAAATGGGTAAAAAGCTGTGCACAGGGGAGGTCTTAAGCCTGCAGGGTACTTTCAGCTCTTGCACAAGCTTGAGAAAAAATCTTAAAAATCAAATAAGCTTTGATTCCTAGAGTTTAGGTGGTAGATTATAAGCACAAGAAGTTTCAAGCTCTAAATTAGCTTCCTAAATTCTAGAAAAATCACCCAAGTTTTGAGAAATTTGAGAGCAACACACTTTGACTTTTTGAATGATGAACTATCTTTGACTTATGTGAACTTCTGATTGATCCTACTTATTTAATAAGTTGTTATAAGCTAATATTAAGTTAAATTAAGCTAGGTTATTAACTTATGAGATGATATGATGAGACTTGGACTCAAACTCCACCACAGTTAACTGTGGTGATGAATTGAGTGTGATTTTGACTTTTAACCAAATGAGACTTGAATATTTTTGTTTTTCTGAGCTAATGTTACACTATATGACTTAAAGCAAGCAAAAACAACAACTCAAACCACTCTTAGCACAGATGAACAACTTGATCCAAACACACCTTATACTAGACTGTTTTATGATTTAAGTAGTAAAATGCTTGAAGAGCTTATGAAACTGATCCACATTGACTTATTATATTATATTAAGTATAATTAAGCACTTAGAAACAGGAAATAACCACAGATACACAAGAATACTAAATAAGTTATGTTGACTGTGAAACTTTGATATTTTAGCAACTAGAAATTCCAACAAACAAGGTACCAATTTTATGTTATATTATCACTATTTAAGATTGAATAAGCATAAAGCAACTGAAAAAGCAAGTAATAATCAAAGCTACAGTACAAAGACAAATATGAGATTTTTAGAACTTACAAAATGCTTTCCTGCTCAAACCATGAACCAAAGATCTCAACTCCAATCCTATATAATCTCCATAGATTAACTAACACAAGGCCTTCCAAAATCAACCCTGCTCCATTGCTTATCACCAAGAACTTATCAGTTTGACTTTCATTGACTTTTTGTGGTATTTTTGAGTTTCTACTACTAAACTGCTTTTAATAGTTTCTAATAGCTTTTATAAGCTATCTAGGAGCTTAAGTGAGCTTATCAGTCCAGTATATCACACAATAACAACAATTGAGCTTTTGAAATTTAAGAAATTGAAACTAAAATTGCATAAGATTGAACAACCAAAGAAACTTGAAATTTATTACTTGAAAAGAGGTACAATACACTAAAGATGCTTAGAACACTGCTTAAAAGCTTAGGTTTACACTAGAAACTTGAAATTGCATTATACGACATACACTTATAAAAATTAAACTAGATATATGACTCCTCTGCTTCTCTTCCTTTTATAAGCTCCAATTAGGGTTCAGGGACACCTTCTGAGCCTTTCCCACTTCAATCTTGACCCTCCAATCTTCTGAATTGATCATAGCCGTTTAAATGAAAATTGGCGCCAAAAGTCTTCCAAGTTAACTTGGGGCCAAAGGTAAACAATTAAGGATTATTGGAGTATTGTGGAGGTGTCAGGGGACAAATGGGAAGGTTTTTAGGCAAGTTGGGGTAATAGGGAAGAAAACAGAGGACAGGGTGAGGTTTGGAGTGAAAAGGGGTGTGGTATGCATTAAATGCTGATGTGGTTTGGTTGTGAGGTGGAAGGGAGTAGGTTGGGTGAGCTGGAGGGTGAGGAGGTGGTGGAAATACCACCTGGTTTCAGGTTTCAGGTGAGGGTGAGGGTGATGAACAGTAGTGGCGGGTTTGGGGTGTTTGACCAGGGTCAAACCCTGGTTTGTATAATAAGGGTGTTGGGCTGAGGGTGGAATGGGCCTAGGGGTGGGCTGTTTATGTTTGGACTGGATTTGGTTTGTGGATTTGTAATAAAAAGGGTCCGGTTGGTTTTATTTTTACACAAGGACCATTTTTGTAATTTGAGCAAAGTTAAGGGGCTGGAATTGTGATTCTCCCAAAGTGTTTTCAAGGACTTAACTTGCCAAATATGATAAACCAAGGACCAAATTTGTGATTTTTCCATTTAAAAATATCCAGGGACCTTTTCTGTAATTTCTCAAACTCCAGGGACCATTTATGTAACTTTGGATTTTTTAGGGATTAAAGATGTAATTTCTCAAAATGTTATCATAAGGACCAATTTTGCCATTTAAGAATAGTTCAAGGTTTATTTTATTAATTTCCCATTTTTAAACCTTAAGGACTAATTTTGACATTTTTCAAACTTGAGGGACTAAAGTTGTCATTTTGCAATTTTTAACTTTAAAGGAATACACTTGACAACTTATAAATCCCTAAGGACCTTTGATGATATTTTTCATGTTTTGATTTACCAGGGACTAGATTTGACAACTTTTGAAACTTGAGGGACTGAAACTGCCAATTATGCAAACTTTGTACTTTTTTCATCTGTTTTTGCATATTTTGCATTTGAAACATATAAAACACACTTCTAAGATATTTTAAGTATTATGATGCATATTTGAGTGTTTTTGTATGTTTTGGCAGTTCAGATTGGTATAAAATGATGAGTATTTAGACACTCATCAGTCCCCCACACTAAACTATTGCTAGTCCCTAGCAATCTTTTGAGAAAAAATTAATGGATTTTTACTCTTTACCAAAAGCCATCACTTCTGGAGTAGCCAGATGTAAGAACTGTGGCACATCTGATAACCGTGTGATTTTGAGCAAACCACCAACTGTCAACGGATTTGATTTGTCTTTACCAAAAGCCGTTTGCTTCTGGACTAGCCAACTCTTGATGGAATAGTCAACATCTTGGTGAGCTGATTACCAATTATGGTTTTTCCACGGCCTTTACCACAAGCCATAATCTTGCAGGCTAGCCAACTCATTCGCTTTATGGGATATGGGGAGTTGAGGAACCATACAATTTTTGTCAAATTGCAAGCCATCAACAGTTTTGAGATGTCTTTACCAAGAGTCGTTTGCTCCTGGACTAGCCAATCCTTTTGTGGGTTAGACATGGAGGATTGATACCATTATTTGCATTTCTAAGTGTGAAAAAACTGGTAATTTTGATCAAATGGGGGTTCTTGATGGAACATGTGTTTTGCATTTGTGAGAACGCTCCCCCACACTTAGAACTAAATATTGCCCTCAATATTCAAAGTACTTGGTGTCCCACCAAGACTTAGAACGTAAGAAGGTAATACTATTAACCTTTTATTTTAGTCTATTTACATACAAAGTTAACTATTTTTTTTTTTTTTTTTTTTTTTTTTGAAAAAATTTATACATATGTACAACATGTGGTTCATCTCCCCCACACTAGGGTGGTAGAAAGGGGTGAGGAGACAGAAATATGGGTGACGACCCATATTGCTACTGTTTTTGATTACCGAGTCGCTAGCTTGACTCGACCTCGAATTGAATTGTCCATGAGGAAGCTACTGTTTTTGATTACCGAGTCGCTAGCTTGACTCGACCCCGAATTAAAATTGTCCTTGGGAAAGCTACTGTTTTTGTTAACCGAGTCGCTAGCTTGACTCGACCCCGAATTTATTGGTCCATGGGGTAAGTTTGGAGATCTGGGACAACCATTGGTTGTATGTCCCCTCCAAAATAGTGTTTTAGCCGATGACCATTTACTTTGAAATTGGGACCGTCGGGTTGCAATAACTCAACAGTTCCATATGGGTATACTTTTGTTATAGTAAATGGTCTAGACTAACGGGTTTTTAGTTTTCCCGAGAAAATTTTTAATCTTGAATTGAAAAGAAGAACTCTGTCACCAACGTTGAAAACACGGTTCTTAATTTTAGAGTCATGTATCTTCTTAGTCTTTTGTTTATAGATTAAAGAATTTTCGTAGGCTTGATCACGTAATTCATTTAGTTCGTTTAGTTGAACTTTACGGTGATCACCCGCTGTCTGAAGGTCGAAATTTGCATGTTTTAAGGCCCAATAGGCCTTATGTTCTAATTCGATCGGAAGATGACATGCTTTCCCGTACACTAGCTTATATGGAGTACACCCTATGGGTGTTTTGTAAGCAGTGCGGAAAGCCCATAATGCATCGTCTAGCTTATCCGACCAAGAGGCACGGTTTTCACCAACCGTCCTCTCCAGAATTCTCTTAATACCCCGATTTGAGACCTCCACCTGCCCACTTGTTTGGGGGTGATATGCTGTCGAAAGACGGTGAGTTACACCATATTTCAGCATCACTCTTGCAAATTGTTCATTACAGAAGTGAGTGCCACGATCACTGATAATGGCACGAGGGGTCCCAAATCTAGCAAAGAGAGATTTTAAAAATTTAACGACTACTCGGGCATCATTGGTGGGTAAAGTTTTTGCTTCAACCCATTTTGACAGATAGTCGACAGCCACGAGTATGTATTTATTCCCTCGTGAAGACGGGAATGGCCCCATAAAATCAATGCCCCACATATCAAATATTTCACAGACTTGGATGGCGTTTTGCGGCATCTCATTCTTTTTGGAAATATTCCCGTGACGCTGGCAAGCCTCACAGGTTTTGATAAGTTCATGGGCGTCTATATAGATCGTGGGCCAAAAGAATCCTGAATCAAACACCTTTTTGGCGGTGTAGTTTGGGTTATGATGTCCCCCCGTGGGTCCATCATGACAAGCTTTAAGAATTTCCATGGCTTCTTGGCCATGGACACACCATCAGATGACTTGATCTGCACATATTTTGAACAAGTAGGGGTCATCCCAGAAGTAATGTTTTACATCTTTAAAGAATTTTCTTTTCTGTTGGGACGACATCCCTTTGACAACGAAATTTCCTGCACGGTAATTTGCAAAGTCGGCAAACCATGGGGTATTGGAATTATCCCGGGTAGAGATTAGATTTAGAGTCTCCAGAGGAAAAGTTTCATTAATTTCTTTTCTCTCGAGAATATCCTGATGAGGATTTTCTAACCGGGACAAGTGATCAGCTTCAAGGTTCTCTGCTCCTTTTTTATCTCTTATGAGAATATCGAATTCCTGAAGGAGCAGGACCCAACGGAGCAGTCTTGGCTTTGCGTCCTGTTTAGTGAACAGGTATTTCAAAGCCGAATGGTCCGTATACACCACGCTTTTGTTTAAGATTAAGTAAGATCGAAATTTTTCGAAGGCATATACCACAGCTAATAATTCTTTTTCCGTGGTGGTATAGTGTGTTTGAGCTTCATTCATGGTCTTACTCGCGTAGTGTATTGGCTGAAAATGTTTGGTTTTGCGTTGCCCCAGAACTGCACCAATAGCGAAGTCGCTAGCATCGCACATAAGTTCGAAGGGTAACTCCCAGTCGGGGGCAACAAGGATTGGTGCTTCGGTAAGCCTTTTCTTTAAAATAGAAAAAGCTTCGATGCACTCAGGGGAAAAGATGAAAGGAGCATCCTTTTCAAGAAGATGAGTCATGGGTCGGGCTATTTTGGAGAAATCTTGAATGAATCTCCGATAGAACCCGGCATGGCCGAGGAAACTCCTTATTCCTTTAACAGTGGTGGGATGAGGCAGTTTAGCAATAACATCAATTTTGGCCTTATCGACCTCAATCCCACTTTTTGAAATTTTATGGCCGAGGACAATGCCCTCCTTAACCATAAAATGGCTCTTCTCCCAGTTTAGACAAAGATTAGTGTTTTCACAACGTTGAAGCATTCTTTCTAAGTGGGAGAGGCATGAGTCGAAAGAATTCCCGATGACTGAGAAGTTATCCATGAATACCTCCATGGTTTTTCCGATCATGTCATGGAAAATAGCCATCATGCACCTCTGGAAAGTGCCTGGAGCATTGCATAACCCAAAAGGCATGCGGCGATAGGCAAATGTTCCGTAAGAGCATGTGAAGGTAGTCTTATCTTGATCCTGTGGATCAATGGGAATCTGGAAGTAACCCGAGAAGCCGTCGAGGAAGCAATAATACTCATTCCCCGCTAGTCTTTCGAGCATTTGATCCATGAAGGGCAGAGGAAAGTGGTCTTTACGGGTGGCTTCGTTAAGCTTTCTGTAATCAATACATACTCGCCACCCTGTAACCAAACGAGTTGGTATCAACTCGTTGTCCTCATTTGTGATAACCGTGATGCCACCCTTCTTTGGAACACAATGTATTGGGCTAACCCAAGGACTATCTGATATAGGGTAAATCAATCCCGCATCAAGAAGTTTGATAACTTCAGCTTTTATAACTTCGTGGATTTTTGGATTTACCCTTCTTTGATGCTGCACGGCAGGTTTAAAGTCCTCTTCCATTAGGATTTTATGTGTACAAAAATCCGGGTTAATACCCTTTATGTCTGAGAGCTTCCAAGCAATTGCTTGCTTGTGGGACTTTAAAACCTTGAGCAGCGCGGTTTTCTCCTCATCCTTTAAGTCTTTTGCAATAATGACTGGTAACTTATCGTTACCTTCCAAGAATGCATATTCTAGATGAGGAGGCAGGTCCATAAGTTCAACCTCGGGGAAATCATCATTTTTCTCAACATATTTGACTTCCGCCTTATGAAGTTGTGGAGGTAGAACAGGAATGAGAGAAGGATCTTTGTTCAATAACTTCTCAAGGAGAAGTATATCCCCCTCCGGGTCAATCTCTTGGTTATCAATTCCTTCGGGAACTGAATCACTTTTGAGAAAGGCCTCTAATTCCTCAAGGACGAAATCACTTCCCTCAAACGGAGTAAGGGAAGGAGAAGAATTAGCGATTATGGGACCAGAAAAAGTAGTGGGATTGCCACTCGGAAAATTATCAGTGAATCCAAGGATTTCTTGAGCATATTCCTCGGATGCAATGTCAATGACATCAATTCGGTTGACCGATTCAGCATCATAATTCGAGGAGTATCTCGAGGTTTGATCAAGGTTGAACGTAATCGCTTCATTGCAAATCGTAACGTGATTTCCTCATCGAAAACATCGATTAATGCACGTCCCGTTCTTAAGAATCCCCTCCCAAGAATGAGAGGAACTCTTGGATCTGCATTGAAATCAACAACGACAAAGTCTGCCGAAAAATGGAACTTTCCCACTCTTACAAATACGTCCTCGGCAATACCAAGGGGACGTGAAATTGAACGGTCTGCAAGCTCGAGAGTCATGCATGTGGGACTAAGTGCCTGAAGAGAGAGCTTTTTCCAAACTGAGTGGGGCATTAAGTTGATGCTTGCACCAAGATCGGCCAAGGCAAAACATTCAACCATACCCGGGAAAGTACATGGTATTAGAAATCTCCCGGGGTCTCCTAGCTTCTCGGGAAGCTGTTTCAACAGAACTGCAGAGCAGTTTTCATTGAGTGGAGTTCGTGCCATCTCAAACAGTTTTTCTTTATTGCTCAACAGGTTTTTGATTGTCGATGCGAATTTGGGCATTAAAAGAAGAGCATCCGCAAAACTAATGTCGAAGTGTAGTTCTTGGAAAATAGGAAAGAATTTTTCCATCTGATGATTAGCTTTGTCACGGAGCTTCTGATCTTGCAATCGTGAGGGATATGGAATTGTTGGTTTTGGGTTGGCTTTTGGATTTTCAACAGGACCTTCGGTAGTTTCAAACACGGCTCTTTTAAGGGGAGTTGGGACCGGGATAACTGGAGGAGGGATGTCATTGGTACCTCTGTTATTATTAGGAAGTACCGTATCCGTAGTATCCTCAGTTTCACATTCCTCTACAGGGATAGAAGAAGAGGTAGAGGGAGCTGTAGGTCCTTGGTAAGAAACTCCACTTCTTGTGGTGATCGCCTTTACATCGCCCCTCGGATTAGCGATCGTGTTGCTAGGTAAAGTAGTACCTGAGCCCGAGGGTCGATCATTTAAAGACTTCTGTAAATTAGACATTTGACTAATCAGCATTTTGTTCAGTTCTTCTTGGGATTTCATAAACTGTTTTAATAATTCCTCATGTGATGGTCCAGTTGGAACAATGGCTTGATTTTGGTTTGGAAAATTTTGAGCCCGATTGTTCTGGAAATTCCCATGTTGCTGATTGTTATTACCCTGGAAGTGGTTTTGTTGTTGAGAATTACCCTATGGGTAATTGTTCTGACCTTGATTTCTGTTATAATTCCCTTGGTTCTGATTTTGATGAACCTGGTTTTGACCAGAGTTGAAATTCCCTTGGTTGTTATAACCTTGGTTCATTCGGTTCTGGTTCTGATTCTGGTTAAAGTTCTGGTTTCTGTTTTTTCCATTTTGGTTCTGGGACTGATTAAATCCTGGTGGTCCGATGTAGTTATTAGATCTGTAGCTCAAAAGGTTTCGATCTCCTTGCGGTTGGTAAGAATTACCTCCCGTATTATAGGAACCTTGAGCTGCGTACACGTTTTCACGAGCCGAGCCACCGGAGGCTGGGCACTCTGTGTAAGGATGTGGATCACCGCAAGTTTCACAACTTGGGTTAACAGCTTTGACCTGATTAGGATTTGTCTGATGGATACGCAAAACTGCTGTAGACAAATCATCCAGCCTTTTAGCTAGGATTGATATTTCATTGCTTGCCGGAGTGTCTGACTTAAATGAGTCGTTCCTCTCAGCAGAGGAGTCCCAAAAATTATGATGGGCAGTCATGTTTTTGATTAAGTCATAGCACTCTTCAGGGGTCCTTTTCATAAAGGTGCCCCCAGCAGCAGCATTGATGGTGTCACGATGACAGAGTGTCAAACCATTATAAAAGGTATCAATAATGGTGACAAGAAGCATGTTGTGATTAGGACACCTATCAATAGCAAGTTTGTAGCGTTCCCATGCCTCAAATAAGGACTCTTCGGGAAGCTGTCTGAAATTGCTGATATCATTCCTGAGCTTTGTGACCATAGATGGTGGAAAGTATTTAGCCAGAAATTTAGTGATCATCTCATCAAAAGTGTGGATCGAATTCTTTGGAAGTCGATCGAACCATGAAGTTGCATGATGAGTGAGTGAATAGGGAAACATGTACAAACGTAGGCCGTCATCGATGACGCCATTTTGTTTCATGCTTTGGGTGACAGTTAAAAATTTATCGAGATGCTTGTTAGCATCTTCACCCTGCAATCCGCGGAACTGGCACGTATTCTGGATCTGTTTTATCATGTGGTGTTTTAATCCAAAATCCGTGGCTCCAATAGTGAGTGGTGCAATTGGTCCACCCCTCCCTTGCATGGTAGGTTGACACAGTTCCTCCATAGTTCGGGTGTCAGGAACTGGTTCATCCTTGGGAAGGAATGGGGGCTTGTCGTTCATTTTTATTGTGTGTTCTTCTTCAATAGTACGTAACTCGGGTACGTTTTTCTTCTTTTTATTCTTTATTTGTGAACGAGTGCGCATGCACAAAAATTAATTTTCAACACAAGATCGAGGCAAAACTACAGTGAACTTAAACCCAATAATCACAAATGAACAGCTCCTTTAAAAAAAGTACACTATTCACAAGGATACAATGGTAAGTTTTTAATCTTAGGTTTGGGAACTTATTATGTTCACACCCCCAGTTGGTAGGTGTTCTGCCTTGGTTTGCGGTGGTAAACTTTTATGTAATTATATTCACAGTAAAATGTTTTTGGCTTTTCGTGTATGGGTGAAAAAAAACTTGGAAAATATTTTTGGAACTGATTCGTTAACCGAAATCGTTCCTTTAAGATTACTCGCAGATCGGCGGGAGGAAATAAATGGATTCCTCTTCAGTTCGCAATTTAATGTCAGAACTTACCTTAAACCAACTATATAGGTTGTAATCTTAAAGATAACGAAGTAATTTAACTTCACAGTTTGTTTTGTTGTTTTATGATTTGTTTGGTGTTGTTAACACTTCAGGAGAAATGTTAATGAACTTTTTCAGATTTGATTTTGATTTTCTTAAAAATTTACAAAGTGGTGATATTTGTACAGGAAGGGTTTTGAAAACCACTAAACTTAAACCGTTTTGAAATACGCAACAACCTCCCCGGCAGCGGCGCCAAATTTTGACTCCTCCCAAACCAACCAGTCAACCGTGTGCAGCTGATAGGCCCACCTGGGAGAAAGTGCAAGTTATTATTGACCGTGGACATATAGGGAAATCCCCGGGTCGTTAAATCCCAACGAGATTGAAATTGTATTTTGGAACGATTTGGAGAATGAGTGGTACTGAGGACAGTAAAAAAAAATGATTGAGGGATGATTATACTACTGATTGCTTGGAATTTAGATAATATGAAAATATATAAACAATAACAGAGATACAAGTAAAAGCACAAATAAGAAAATCAGATAACAGACAGAGACAAGTGGTATTTAACAAGTTACAAACTACAGGGGGCAAAAGTGAAACTTTTGAAAACTTAAAATTAAAAAGAAATTGAAAATGAAAATGAAATTATAAAAATGATTAAAATATTATTTAAATATTATTTAATTAATAAAACTATTTAAATAAGTAATTTAAACCTAAGTTAATTTAACTAAAAATTATAAATACTACAAATTAAACTAAAAACTTGTAAAAATAATTTCTAAACCTTAATTAGAACTTGAAGAAAGTATAAAAAATGAAAATAAATATTTTTGTCTTTTTATGAGTTTTTTATTAATTAAAAACTATTTAACTTAATTAAACTATTTAAACTATTTTAAATTACTATTAATACTAAATTACCTTAGAAAATTATGATAAAATTTATAAAATTACTTAACCATCACAGGAATCCTACAAAATTATAAAAACTACTAGAAATTATATTTAAGGTTATTCCACTAATTAATTACCTATTAATTATTTTAAATCTAATTTAATTAAATTAAATAGGAAAATTAGAAAATGGACAGTGGAAATTATGAAACTATTTTCTAAAACTCTTAACTACTTTATAAAACTTAGGAAAAATATAAAATTCTATTGTTGTTAATTAAAATTAAAGAAAACTATTTAATTACTAATATTACCTATTTAATTATTTAAATTAATTTTAAATCTAATAAATAGTAAACAGATTAGGAAAAATCTAAGAAATTTATTTTAACTACTTAAAGGTACTAGGAAATTTATAAAATTATAAAATTGGAAAAATGCTTATTAATAAGCTGAGATGAAAATTAAATAGATAATTTCTATTAAATAGAAGCTATCACTATAATTAAAGTTTGCTTTTTCTGGTTTTTCTTTTATAAAACTACTAAAATACTTAAAATAAGAAACTTTTACAAAGAAAACTACTATGGAACCTCAGAATAAGCACTGAGAGTGCTTATTAGCTTATACAGTTGACTAAAGTTGACCACACAAAGAAATAAGCTAATTTGGGTTATGTGGGGTCCACACTGGTTAAGTAAGGTTCACCTAAGTTACTTGAACTTGTTTGAGCAAGTATTAACCAAATAAGCAGTAAGAATAAGCTACAAGGCCACAATAAGCAATTCCAAACTTACTTTCTGAGACAGAAATGGGACAAAGTTGAGAATTGATTCTAGGTGGGGTCCACTGATCTAGAGGTCAAACAAAAGGTCAACTTTCAAACACTGGTAGGAGGGGGGTTGTCTAAACCAAATTTGAACCACTAGGGTCCACTGATGTGGGCTGCAGCCACCAACTGATGTGGGCTGCAGCCACCAAAATAGTGTTGGTAATTTTAGTGTTATCAACTTATTTTAGGCAATTGTGTTTTACATGAGACCAATGGCCTTATACAAGTTAAGCTCAAGATGGGTTAGGAGATGCGGAGTGCACACCGTCATAGTTAGCTTGATACGACTAAGAAAAAGATAGAAGGGGTAAAGGGGGGCGCGCCCCTTGCGAGATTATTTTTAAAAGGAACTGACATATTTCAATAGAGGTACCATTTTAGATATTTGACTTAATACACTAAAAGCAAACATACGAAGTTTAGCTTTCAACTTAATCACATTGAAACAAAAGCCTGCTACAAATTTCACCTAACTATAACTTCAAGTGATTTCATATAGATAACAAATTAAGCAACATTTAGAATATTAACATAGCGCAAATTAAAAGCAACTTGACACGTAGTTTTGAAGGTTCCTAGTAAAGTTATAGAGTTGAGCTTTATTACTTACTTTTTCCGAAAGCACCTATTTCAATAAATTCAGCAAGGAATCTCTATCTTTATCTTTACTCGATTTCTCAACTGAAAAAAAAAATCAAATTATGTAAAAAAAAAAAACAAAAACAAAAAAACCTTAACATGAATAACATAAAATGTAACAAAATTAGGTACATACCGTGAAATAAGGAGGATGAACTTGAGTCGACATTTGAGTGAATTAGGGTTTGTGTGTGAATTGTGAAGGAGATGTGGGGTTTTATAATGTTTTGAGAGTGAAATCTGATTGGTTCAACAAGGTGCACACGGATTGATGATGTTAGCTTCTATACTAGCCGTCCGATTAAGATTCATCATATTTGAGATTTTAATAGGTGGTTGGGTGTAGTTGGCAATAAATTGCAGTAATAGAAATAGAAGTTTTGACTAAAACGTCATCTATTAGGCTACCCTCAGACGGATACCCCGATCGACAAACTCGATCGATTTAAACTCGGTCGCCCTTCTATGGTGATTCGATCGTCAGACGCAAAAAACCCAACTTGGTCACTTACACGATCGACAATCACTTTTTTTTCTTTGTGTGTGTGTTTAATTAAATATAAAAAGTATTTTTTTGGGGTATATTTTTTATAGTGTAGGTCGCTCTTACTGAGCACCCAATCGTCTGCAGATCGCTGGAGAGAGAAAGCTGACGTAACAGAGAAAATGAGGGGGATTTGTTGTCCTTACTGTGGCAGCCTTAATTAATGTATCTCAACCAAGGTTATAAATAGCGCGAGTAGTGACGTGTCAGCATGGCAAGCCTCATGCCTTAGCATTCCTTTTCCTTTTCAATCGCTTTTTTATTTGTGTTCACAACAGTCCAATTTATACAATAACATTGATAGAAATGATAAAACATTTGACAAATCCACTATTTTTCATCTTCTTTCATTTTATGTTGCATCTATGTTTTTCATCCATTGTATATCTTCTTAACGAACATAATAATCACATGAAGCACCCACATAACCGTCACACAAAGAAATTGGTTACGATGACTTAAATTTGTATATAGCAGTATTAATAAATAAGTGCAAACATTTATATATATATATATATATATATATATATATATATATATATATATATATATATATATATATATATATATATATATATATATATACACACACACACAGAGAGAGAGAGACTTAACCTTTTTTTTTCAAAAATATCAAAAAGATCCATGATGTTTCATGACTCGCGGGAACCCCTTGATCCCGTCTCTGCTATGGTTGATTGTTAGAGTTTGAATGATTTTCAGCAATCATAATATTTCTATTGGATCTGGAAGACGGTCACAAGAAATTACCTCTTTCTTAACGGCAAGAAGAGACATTACTACTTTTTGGTATCATATCAAAGCGGGTACGCTTTGTAGTATAAAACCGACTTGACTTGACCATGATTTAGCGGCATATTTTTTTTAGCTTTAGTCGGCTTAACACTTTTATGTTTAGAGGCAAAGATGGGTAGTTTAGAGGCACAATATAGGTGCACATTTTCAAACTTAGTCCTAGTTGTTGATTGAAAAACAAGCTGGATTTGCTAGCTAGCTAGACCGAAATCAGTTTATGAAACTAGTTTTAGTTCAAAACTAGTTAAAATCGATTAAAAACTAAAATTGGTTAAAACCCAGTCAAAGTCGGTTTAAGATTGGATTGTGACCGAAATCGTAGCACCATTACGTTTTGTTGATATCCTACGTCTAAATTCCTAGTTTAAAGTTTGAGTTCACTCATGGTACTCTTTGATACCAAAGTTTATCTAACCTTATTTGATGGCTTATAAGTTAATTAAAATTTTGATTCTTGGATTTATAAACTTAGCAATTTAAGCTTTATGAGCTCATAAAGTCATAAGCATAAGTATATAAGCTAAGAGTTACGATTGGGAGGCCTAAAGTTGTACCTAAAGATATGTCTAAACCTATGTGGCATTATCATGATAGTTGTAGCTAAGGGACTCAATTTTTCACGAACCATTAAGATAATGTCATATGTTTAGGCCTAAATTTATGCACATATGTTAGGTCTCCAAATTATTTTTCATAAGCTAATAAGAAAGAGAAAAAAAAAATGTTTTTACACGTTTATAAGCTCATCTATCAAATTAAGCTTAGAGGAGTGGGTGTGGCAACGAGCTATTTCTCCTCATTTGGGGCCTACGGGTGTCACATCATCCCAACATCTCTTCACAACTAACCCCTCCTCACTCATAACTAACCTCAACTTACTCATTTTAGGCCCATCACTTACAATTTTATTTATTTCAATAAAAAATTAATTTCGTTTCACAAATTAAAAATATCACACCAAACTAAATTTATTTCATCAAACTAAAAAAGTTACAATACGAAAAAAAAAAAACGATACGAAAAGAAAAAAAAAAATAAATGATACGAAATTAATTATCCCTATTTTGTTGAAATTGTTCCCATTGTTGTTGTTGCCAAACATGCTCGATAAGACATCGTTGAAGTTTTCTGTGTATGTTTTTATCGCGTAGTTCTTTGTTTTGTCTCCTATGCACTGCGCAACGTTCAACCCATGACTTTTGCATATGTGGTTGCGGAGGAATATACATTTCGGCAGCTTCAGATATTGCATATTGTTGATCTTTCAAGATCATGTTATGCATTATGATGCACGAGTACATGATTCTTCGTAATTTGCCCACAGTAAATGCACGCGCCGGTTGCCCACAGTAAATTCACTCATGTTTCTTGTTTTTAATATGTGTAAGTGTTTATATTGTTGTGTAAAATTGTAGTAAAATTGTAAGTGTTTATATGTTCTATTTATAAGGGATGTAGTATGAAAAAAAAATATATATATTTGAAACGGTAATATTACCGTTCGAAAAAAAGAGAGAAAAAGCAGTATGTGTCAGTGGATCTATGCTCGTCGTCTACACGAGGAGCCCTCCAACGGCGAGCTACAACGAGGGTAGCATGGTGTCGTGGCGAGGCATGAGGAGCAAAATCATTTGCCACGTAGGAACGGCGAGCTCCTTTGAGGAGCCACACCCACTGCTCTTAGACAAACACTCGCTACATAGAGTCCATTTCTCGATTCTCTTAGATACAAATACGATTCTCAATTAAATTGAGGAATGAGCATTAGATTTGAAAATTTATTCAACCATTTTTGAAATGATATATGTAATCATTTTATATTTGATCTAAATGTTTATGATTGAGATATCACCTGCAATCAATAATTAGTCAATTTTGTCCATAATGTGCAACTAGGGAATAAGTCGTATATAACTAGATCTTACGGTTTATTAAACCCCATCCTTATGACTTCAAAAAAAAAAAAAAAAAAAAAAAAAAAAAAAAAAAAACAAAAAACAAAAAACAAAAAACAAAAAACCTATTACTATACATTTGCATCCAAAAATGTAACCGAGCGTATTTTAAAAACAGTCCTTAGAGCTATGTTTAATAAATCCTGACGTGCATAAATTGTTTGCACTTTCAAAATAACTACACATCTTCGTAGTTTAACTTCTCCCGACGAACTACTTCTCCCGACGAACTATATCTACCGCACGTAGCCCTTCAAATAGCAAAAATCTTTTTAAAAATCGTGGGTTTGAGTAACACAAGAACGGGACCCCATACAAATGACAGTTTGAACAAACTATGTATCAAATATTTTGAGACGAGCATTTTGTAAACAATTAATACTCCTCAAATTATAAGTTAGAAAAGAAACATGTTGCAATAATTTAATCAAGATTGACCGTCAACATTCGATTTTTCATACTTGCTATCCATGACTAGATCATGAACTCCGCTTCTACCAACACTGATGCTTGTTGTATTGCATATGCAAAAGCATTCAAAATATGACTTGAAACTAGTTCATATTGAGGACGACTAGTTGAGTCAAACATGTCATAAACAATGAAAAGAAAAGTAAGCATCTTTTGGTCAAAATTCAGCTTAAAAGATGATTGTAAAAAAGAAATGTAACATTAAATTTGACCATTCACATTTTCCCCCAAATCCAGCCATTTTGCTTGTTCTTCATATAGGATTTACACAGCAAACCAAAACTCTTCATGCTACTGATTCTATAGGTAATAGCAACAAATGAACAGATATTGATGCCGCATCTACTCTAAACTCTATAAAGCTATGTTCCATGTATCATCGTCTGCCTATATTTTTGCATCTTGCTCTGAAAAGTTTCAAACAAAGAGCACTACCGATGAGATTGATCAGTTGTATTTGCAACGCCCACAGTCATAGTGCTTGGCCCAGCCACACTTTCTGGCCCAGCTGAGGTACCCCATTTCCCTTCAGACTCGAGTGGCTCAATCAGACATACTCCACCATCTGTAAGTCCCAAAGCAAACTGATTGGGTTCAGACGGATGCGCAGCAACCACAAGCGGGTACACCCTTGAACTGCAAATCATAACAGATTAGAAACACGGAACTATATAACATATGAAACCATATCATTGGAAAATACTCACGTTGGATTTGAGGGAAGATATGCAGTGGAACTAATACGACAACGCAATTGGAGTGTCGATGCAGTTAAAATGCCTATACTTCCATCCTCAAAAGTGATGTATATTGATTGGCTATCACATGAGTAACTAGCATTTGTGATCGGACCACTTGCCTCTCGGGGACCCCACTGTTGGAAATAATAAATAGACCATAAAGAAAACTGTCAGAAGTCATAATTATATGATTATTATTTGGCATCTATTTTTGTATCTTGTAATACAAAATAATTGACATGGCGTCAAAAGAAGCTACAGTGTATACAGAAAAATAGCTACACAAGAAACAGACCTGTTTCAGGCATTCCAGTCTAGGTGCTTCAAAAATAGCTATCTGAGTTTCATGGACGACTAACAAATGTGTCTGATCTTGATGAAATTGTACACGCGTATCAGCAGAGGGAGCAGCAACACGCCCCCTGGGAATTTGCAACTGTGTACTGGTTTGCTTTTCATAACCAGGTTTTGCGTTCCACACACACAACTGCATAAAGGCATTACTCACTATAAATATGCAATATTATACCCGTTCAACTAATAAAATAAGATTGCCCACAATATAACACTTCAACGAACCAAAATGTTGATAACAGGGATGATGGATACCAAAGTATTAGAGTGCCCCAGTTTTACTTACCATAGCATCAGCACTGGAAGATACCAGCACACCAAGCAGATGAGAGAATGCAAGGCCGGTTATTCGTTTTTGGTGGCCTTTGAGCTTGGCCTGGACCTGCTCAGAGAACATTGAATAATAAATATCACTTCATTTCTTGACAGACTATACTGTAAATTTAAGTTTTGACAACAAAACAAGGAAGCAACCTCATCAAGCCGGACACTGAATATTTGGATAGAAGCGTCATCCATGCCTATAGCGACAATGTTGTTATCGTTTGGGTGGAATGCCAGAAAGGTTGCTACAGGTGGAGGGGGCATGAACGCTGTCATAGTCTGCATATAAACAAATTAATAAGAGCATGAATCAAGAAGTTTAAAATGGCAAAAAAAAAAAAAAAAAAAAAAAAAAAAAAAAAAAAAAAAAAAAAAAAAAACCTTTACAGCTAACATATATAACCTGGTTACCTTAAAAGTCATCATATTGAACAAAGAAATTTTTCCCCCTGAAGCAGATATAACATAAGAGTCGTTCTTTGATAGTGTGAAGCATGCTACGGAATCTTCAGGGTTTGTATCACTGATATCATTTGTCATCAATATACCACTAGTCGGTTGCCATAGCTGAGGTAGCATGCTTGTAGTTGCCTAAAAGAGGCAGATAACCATAAGAAGCAAAACTTAGGTTAAAAATATGCAATAGTCACATTAAGATGTTATAAGAGTGAATAAATACCTTCCCACTAGTATTACGGTCACTTTTCGGCCATTTCCATAGTTTATGGACAGCATTGGCTGCCAGAGCTAAGACACCATGTCCTGAATTAGTGTAAACCAAATTTGTGACCTGCAAGGCGAATAGGATAAAAATGTACTGTAGTTAGCAAAATAGCTCTTACGACCGCTTCATATCTGTTTATAAAATAATTCTAACACCAGCTAATGGTGATAAAACAAATGTTATAGACGTACCCGCATCAATGAAGATGTATTATCTGGAAGCCTTGAGGAGCGACACTGTGATGGTTCAGAGATTTCTGTCACTTTCCACATCCTAGACTTGTCAATACCCTCGCCTCCACTTCTGGGCCTATCTACCGAATTCCGTTTGTCATTACTCTGCACATCCCGTACAAATTCAACACCATGAACAATGATTTAGGATACATCAGTTTTGAAAGTAATAAGATGAGCACCATCTCAGAATCATGTCAAACATAAACACTAGGTATCAACGGCTAATAACACTCACCATCAACGTCATGGGAGGCATTGGTGGAGTTCTATTTGTGGTGCTTGGTCCACCGGATGCGCTAGCAGTACCAAATGTGGTCATTGCAGAAGTCTGTACAAGAAGAAACCTTAAGTACAAATGACATACTTGACCCTCGGCGAACAGGAAAGATTCCTTACAGAATAATCTGAATTATAAATGAAGGGGTTTAAGAATGTCTTTACCTTAGCTACAGATGCAGACGCAACTCCAGATGCATCAAAAGAACGGTTCTCAGTAGTTCTTAGTAGCCTAACCCCATCTGGATTTGCTAGAATTTTGATTCCATTTGCATGTATTGAAACGGCCAGCAACATTCCATCCTTGTTAAACCGTACAAAAGGAGAAGTCTGCATATAAATTAAGAATCAGTATTATTAGCAGGCACAAACCCAAAAATTTAACTGAAAGCATCTAATATTTACCAGTAAACCACCCTCAGAATCAACAGTTGTCAACAAGTTAGGATTGTCCATATCCCAAAACTTAACCAAACCCTCATCACCAGCAGCAATAAAGCGGTTTTTTGTAGTATCAAACTGCACAACTCCAACTGCTTGCTTCCCAAGCCCATTATAGGTATGCTTCGTATTACCTTCAGTTTCATTCCATTCTACAATGAAAGAGTCTCCTTGTTTATTTGTTCCACATGAGAATAACCTGAAAAGTTCACACATATCATTATCAAGATCAATATTTTGAACAATATCAGAAGCAACCAGCTTGGATTATCCAATCAGATAAAGAGAGACAAATTTCCAAACCTTGTTCCGTCGGCACTATATGCCATTTTGGTGGATGATTGACCTGGTGCAGTGTAGCTCACTCTTGGACCCTCATTATCATACAAATACGCCTTTATTTGCCCGTCAATAGCGGTTGAAAAAACAAACTAGTACAAGGAGAAAATAAGATACGATAAATTAGTGACTGCTATTCTAGCTTTCAATATGAGAAAATGGTCATACCTGAATATTTTCCTTGAAATGTGGGCATACAGAATATACAGGTGCTTCATGTCCTTTAAATTCATTCTTTATAGCCCCAGTTACTGCATCCCATACCTGCATGGAACTTTAACTTATACCCAGTTGATTCAAAACTTTACCACTTTAAACAGAGTAAATAAGTAAATATACAAACCTTTATCAACTTATCATCTCCGCAAGTTACAATGGAAAGTATTTTGTTCGGATAAGCGAAAGCAAGATCATTAACACTGCCCCCATGAGCCTCGATCTGTATAGTTGGTACAAACTACTGATTACACAATTTTTGCAATCTAATAAAAAAAAAAAAAAACTTGTACTGTTGTGTTATCACCATTTACCTCCAAGTGGTTCCGTATATCATCACCACCATGATATGAGTATATTTGCACAACACTCTTCGAGTATGCAACACCTATACGAAATGCATGCAAAGGATAAATACATTGGGACCTTAAATTGAGACTCCCTCTACTCTCCTTAAACTGTCCCCTTTTGTTGTTTTACTATCAATGTCATACTATTGACTTTCAAGATTCACATGAAGTATTTGTTACATTGTTAAAAAAAATCTAATGGCAAAACTCCTGTATATTATGCTATCCTTAAAAAATGAAATGTTCGAGCATATTCAAATTAAAGTTAAGAGTCAAAAAGGATGTTTGCTTAATATTTACTTATCAGGGGACACCTAAAGTGGCACTTCGAAAGATTGCAATAATTATAAGGATACCAAATAGCTTTCCATCAGGGCTCCAAGTTACACGATTGATTGATGCAGTATAATCATTGGCCAAAGTCGTCTGTTACAAATGCAAAGCCAATTGTATATGTAAGTTTACTCTATCTGTGTACGATATTAAATTGCATTCCAACATCAATCTAAATAGAGCTTAAAAAGTTGACCTGAAGGTTCACTGAATAAGAACCAAGACTGGAAACCTTGAAATTTTTCTGAACAAGCTTCTCCCTGCTACGCAAGTCCCAAATCATAATTTCTCCGTTGTTTGTTCCAACTGAATTTTGCCAACGCATATCAAAACAAATGACAAACAAACGTACATTCAAGAACGCATAAACAACCCGTAGAGCAAATGTTAAGCTCTTTAGTATAGAGAAACTAACCGAGAAGCAGGAATTGATGTATGGGGTGAAAATCCATACTGCTGACCAATGAGTTCATCAGATCAAGGGTCATAACCACAGCTTTAGGTAGATCATCAGATGAATACGAGCTTTGCCCATGACTCTGTCCACTGTAACCAACGGGTAAGACATTTACAGGCGGATGATTAACCTGCACCAAGATCAGGGATATGTCAGCAGCTAGTATCAAGTAATAACTGATCAAGCATTAAAATGTCAAATTTTCAAACACGTTGAGGTTATGAAAAGAAGAGCTAGAGTCGTCCGTACTTCATCAGATATCCCAAAGGCCCTTGTCCTCTTAAAAGCATGTCCCGAGTCAGCTGTTCGAAACTCTAAAGCTGGATTGTTGGTAGGAGGAGTCCTTCCACGCTTTAACATAGCTGCCATGTCAGAAAATGAATGATCAACTAAATCAGCAGTAATAAACATAATAGAGACTCGGTATGTTAATGATATGACCAATCTTAACAAATTATTTTATAAAAAGGAATTACATACAAGCATCATTGAGAGGACCAAAACCAATAATAGGTCCAGCAGAAGCCGACGGGTGATGCACAGGTGGATTCGGCATCCACCCAGCAAGATTAGGCGGCAGAGGTGCTGGTGCAGCCTGAAATAGCTTCAGATAATAACATAAAAAAAACACATTAAAGACCGAGTCACCATGATTATTGGAGTTGAAACGAATTAAACATAAAAAGAATACAGCTGAATTATATAACTTACACCATGAGCACCCAAATGAACAAAGCCTGGCTGCGGTTTAGGTACTACGCTCAATAATTGATTAGTAACAGGGGATGGAGCTCGTGCAACATTTGGCTGTGGCTGTGGCTGTGGCTGTGGCTGTGGCTGTGGCTGTGGCTGTGGTTGTGGCTGTGATAGTGACTGCACACAAGAATGATCAACTAACAGAGTTCTTATATCCGGAGTCGACTTCTGATTTTTGCACAGCTGATGTTGCCAATTTAAACTACAACCCAAACAAACTATATAATAAGCAAACACTATAACTGAACAAAATATTCTCCACTAACCTAATATTCACAAAACACAAACCTTTGATTGATAAGTGTCCTCAACCTCTGACTCTTAAAACTAGGATAGGTTAGCTTATCACGAAACAGAGGATTTGCTTCAATCAGCTTTTTAAGTTCAGCAAGCATTACACTCCTAGCTGTCTTGGCGTCTGCGTATTTGGACAATTGCTCGTTCTCTCTAAACACATGTTAACAAATGATAACACATTACACAACAAAACTCATACACATCTAGCGTGTAAAAACTACCATCACCAAAATAAAAGCAATCGGCGTCTTTACCTGAAGTTCCCTAGACCCAAAAGCAGCGTTATTTCCTTATAAAGTTCTTGATTAAACCCCGAAAACACTTTCAAGTCCTTACGTAGAATTTCACAAGCTTTAGGATGATCATTCCTAGAAAATTCAGCAATCGCTTACAATCCACAACAACATTTTAACTTTCACAACCATAACTCTTAACTAACAAATGTACCACAGTAAAATAAAAACACATTAGGATGCAATAAACGTACCTATCTAACGCTTCAAGGTACTTCTGTTTCTGAATCTCGAAAAATACCTTCATCGAATAACGATTATCCTCAACTTTCGTAAACCCGTGCAAGTACTTAACCACTTCCTCCCACTCGCCATTCGTCACCATTTCCTCGAAATATCGCATATTAAAATAAAATCCTGACTCTTGCTCCAACCTCCACAACAACAACCACAACAAATTCATTCACAAATAAATAAATAAATAAATAAATAAATAAATAAATAATAACACTAACCTGTGTAGAGTCTCTTTGTACTTCCCCTCTTCATCTAAAAACTGATGTATTAACAACACCAGCTCTCGAGCTAACGACGCCATCACTCTAACTGCACAATTAAATTATATATTAAATTAAATACATTATTAATTAATTAATTAAACATGTAGCTTAAAATAAATTCCATACAATTAATTTACACATAAATCACAAACTCCATTAATAATGACGTCATCACACTACAAAATTAAATTAAAATAAAATAAAAACGTAATATCAATTTAATTTACACCTACTTAATGACGTCATAACTCTAAAAAATTAATTTAAATCAAAATAATTATAATCACAAGCTTTTTCTACTTAATGACGTCATAACTCTAAAAAAATTAATTTAAATCAAAATAAATCATAATCACAAGCTTTTTCTACTTCATGACGTCATCACTCTACAAAATTAAATCAAAATAACCTAAAATTTCTAAAACATATATATAACTTGAAACTGATGACGTCATCACTTTAACCGCACAGATAATTTACATTAAAAAAAATCTAAAAAACAGAGCAACCGACTTAATGACGTCATCACTCTACACAATTCTTTTTTATAAAAAAAATCCGTACAATGAATTTAGACCTAAATATAACAATCGGTACATAAAAAGTGAAATTAATTTGTGCATATCATAACACTGATGCATAATTTTACCACAACAATCATTATAACCACTAAACATGCTCATTTTTTTATAAAATTTCACACAATTTTATAAAAATTTATGAAATAAAAAACATTAGGTTAAATAAAAAAAAAAAATTATACCTTCGCAACAAACAGATCGGTGTTTATTTTCTAGAGAGAGAAAGTTGTTATTGTGGAGAGAAAGAGAGGGGTTTGATGGAATGTGGATTGAGAGGTGGTATTTATAGTGGTTAGGGATTTTATAAGTGAAGGGGGAAATTAGGGATTTTTATAAGTTGGTGTGTTTATGATTGATAGGTTGCTGTGGTTATGATAAGTGATGTGGGTTATATTTTGGCTTGTAGGAAAACGGTGGTTTTGGTATTGCTTAATGGAAAAGTTAGCATTTATTGATGGAAATGTTTTTTGATTATGGAAATATGGTGTAATTATTATTCTGTGTATGGATAATTTTATTTCTGGATATTGCCTATTAACTTCTTTATGTGTAATATTTTGTGGTCGGCTTTTCTTTCTTATTTATGGTATTACACTATTACTAACGTTTAAATATTAAATATAGATAAAACAAAGTTTTTAATTAATTAATTAAAAAGTTCAGTAAATGATGCACCATAAAGAACTTTTGTGTCAAAAGTTGTTTGATGAATGTACTTTTTCTATAATTTTGTTTCGATGGAAAACATATCATAAATTTGTTATTGCCTTTCTAAAAAAAAAAAAAAAAAAAAAAAAATCATAAATTTGTTATTTTAGAATTAGCACAAAGATTTTTCTATGTGCTTTAAAAGCACAAGATAAGGAGGCGAAAAAAATAAAATAAAATAATCAACCATACGGAAAATACATTTTTTATAAGTCTCTAAATACTTGTAGTTTTTTTTTTTTTTTTTTTTTTTTTTTTTTTTTTTTTTGTCTTTTGTCTTCTTAGCATGTGTCCCTAAAGCATAAAATAGAAAAACTCATATCACAAATCCCATGTTTATGTTAAAAAAAAATGCTTAAAAAATGTTAATTTACTCATCTACGTTGTTTTTTTCTTTACTAGAAAACAATTTTTTTAAAATCTAAACAATACGTATGTTGTTTGACTTGACATTTATTTATCTATAGTTAAATTTGAACTTTTTTGTTTTTAATACATTTATTTGATATAAGTAAAAAAAATACTTTTTCTGACTCAATATTATTGTATACATTTCTTTTATAATGTCTCAAACTAAATGTTCACTACTAAAATTAAATTAAAAAGGAGAAAAAAATTGATATAATTTACCATATTACATTTCCTTGATATTATTATTACAAACTAGTAATTACTTATTGTTCGTTTGGTAGGACGGAATAAATGTCAAATAAATGGAATAATCGACGTAATAGAATAAGTGATGTAATGTAACAATTAACTACCGTTATTGATCATGTTGGGTTGTATAATAGGACGGAATGTAATCGATAAGAAAAAACTAAAACGTCCATTGATTATAGAAAATTTATTTAATGTGATTAGTTAATGATCGATTATTATGTAATTTTGATTCCATTACAACATAAAATTAAAAAAAAAAAAAAAAAAAAAAAAAAAAAAAAAAAAAAAAAAAGGACCTCTAAGTTATGAATTCGTTGTAATTGGTCATTCCTTGTAATGCACCATTACATTATATAATTGTAAACAAACAAGATTTTTTTTTATTTCATTGTAATAATCAATTTCATTCCTACTTTAATTACAATATACCAAACACTACCTTAGTAATGATAAAACTGTCATTTTATAAAGGGTCCTATTATAAATATTACCCACTTTTTACATTCTCTATCCCTAGCTTACTATTCTTTACAGTACAATACAATTTTTTTATTTGTTTTTGTTCTGTTTTTTTTTTTCAATTTAATATTTTTGACCTATTAAACTTTACATTTTATGTTATGTACTTTCAATTTTATAGTTTTTTAAGATAAATAAAATTAAAAAATTAAAAAAAAATAAAAATAAAAATAAAAAAGATTGTTATTTGTGTTTTATGGGATACCAATAAATCATCTCTTTTGTAAAAACTAAGAAAAAGAAAATATTAATGATTATGTTTTTCTTAAGTTATGTGTTATTTGTCATGAAACAATTATTTTAAGATGAGGGGTACTTGAAAATATGTTCACACGCATTTGACGTGACATTTAAAATGTTCACATGTTTTTTATTTTTGAGGTGATATGCACACCATCAAAAAGGATGTGTACATCACAATCATGCATATTTAAAGGTTTTTTTTTTTTTTTTTTTTTTTTTTTTTTTTTTTTTTTTGTCCTTTTGGTCTTTTTAACATGTGCCCCTAAGACATAAAATAGAAAAACTCGTGTCACAAATACCATGTTTTTGTTTAAAAAAATTAAAAAAAAAAAAGTTTTAAACAAAATGTTAATTTACTCATCTACTTTGTTTTTTTCTTTACTAGAAAACAAATTTTTTAAAAGCTAAACAATAATTACGCTGTTTTACGTGACATTTATTTATCTATAGTATTTAATGTTTAAATTTGAACTTTTTTGTTTTTAATGCATTTATTTGATATAAATTGGTTATCTTGTAAACTCGAAATAAGAAAATTACTTTTTCCATCTCAATATTATTGTACACATTTATTTTTTCAATGTCTCAAACTAAATGTTAACTACTAAAATTAAATTATTAAAAAAAATGTAGTTTTACCTTATTAAGTTTCCTACTATTAATGCTACCCACTTTTTACATTCTCTATCTCTACCTTACTCTTGTTTACAGTACAAAATAGTTTTTTATCTGTTTTTGTTTCGTTTTTTGTCAATTTAATACTTTTGACCTATTAAACTTTATATTTTATGTTCTGTAATTTCAATTTGATAGTTTTTCAAGATAAATAAATTTATAAAATAATAAGATTATAAAATATAAAAAATGAAGTTGTTATTTGTGTTTTATGGGGATACCAATAAATCATCACTTTTGTAAAAAAAGTAAGAAAAAGAAAATATTAATGATTATGTTTTTTCTTAAATTATGTGTTTTCTGTCATGAAACAATTATTTTAAGATGAGGGAGTACTTGAAAATATGTTCACACGCATTTGACGTGACATTCAAAGTATTCACATGTTTTTATTTGGAGGTGATATGCACACCTTCAAAAATAACGTGAACCCCACAATCATGCATATTTAAGGTTTTTTTTTTTTTTTTTTTTTTTTTTTTTTTGTCATTTTGGTCTTTTTATCATGTGCGCCTAAGGCATAAAATAGAAAAACTCGTGTAACAAATATCATGTTTTTATTTAAAAATAATAATAATAATAGAAGTTAAAAGAAAATGTTAATTTACTCATCTACGTTGTTTTTTCTTTACTAGAAAACAAATTTTTTTAAAAGCTAAACGATAAATACGTTGTTTTACTTGACATTTATTTATCTATAGTATTTAATGTTTAAATTTGAACTTTTTTGTTTTTAATGCATTTATTTGATATAAGTTGGTTATCTTGTAAACTCGAAATAAGAAAAACACTTTTTTCGTCTCAATATTATTGTACACATTTTTTTAATGTTTCAAACTAAATGTTCATTACTAAAATTAAATTTTAAAAAAATGAAGTAATTTACCATATTACTTTTCTTTGATATTATTGTTACAAACTAGTAATTACTAAGTTAGTGATAAAATTGTCATTTTGTAAAAGGATGTGATCTACACACTCTCATAATTGATTGACACACTCAAATTATGAGTGTCTTGACATTTATACCTTAAAATCATTTTTACTTATTTTCACCCTGTTAGGGTATAAATATCAAAACACTCATAATTTGAGTGTGGCAATCAATTATGAGAGTGTGCAAATCATATCCTTTTTGTAAAGGGTCCTACTATCAATACTATACACTTTTTACATTCTCTATCCGTACCTCACTCTTGTTTACAGTACAATACAGTTTTTTATTTGTTTTTGTTCCGTTTATTCTGTCAATTTAATACTTTTGACTTATTAAACTTTATATTTTATGTTATGTACTTTCAATGTATAGTTTTTTTAAGATAAATAAAATTAAAAAAAAAAAAAAAAAAAAAAAAAAAGTTGTTATTTGTGTTTTATGGGGATACCAATAAATAATCTCTTTTGTAAAAAGTAAGAAAAAGAAAATATTAATGATTATGTTTTTCTTAAATTATGTGTTTTCTGTCATGAAACAATTATTTTAAGATGAGGGAGTACTTGAAAATATGTTCACACGCATTTGACGTGACATTCAAAATGTCCACATGTTTTTTATTTGGAGGTGATATGCACACCATCAAAAAGATGTGCACACCACAATCATGCATATTTCATGTTGTATTATGTGCATCACTAATGTGTTTTTGTTGTGTGCACATCATTTTTATGATGTGCATATCACTCTTTTTTCTTTTTCTTTTTTGACAACCAAAACATTGGTATTCACTTTCTTATATTTGTTTTCAGTGCATAATTGTTGGTCCCTTTTACTAGGTTAATATTAACTAATGAGTTAAACTAACCAAGTTTCATGACTTTAAACAAGGATGTAAATGATTAACAACAAATAAAACGTAAAGATAAGAGACATAATATTTTTCAACGTTTAATTCTTATTAGAAGTTAATCAAATAATTATACCCAAGTGTTTGCGGAATAACACTTGGGATTAAAACGACAAGTATGGTATGAATCCTCTCTAAACCCAAACTATGTTTGAGTGACAACTAAAGGTCCTACTGAGCTATCTCAGGGACTGTGTTGTTCTTTGGAGGAGTAAAAGTTGTTTGTGAATGTCTAAGCATTAATTGCACAAATTTGTTAACTTTTACTCCTCACTTATGCTACCTATTTATACACAAGTAAATTACAACTTACTGATAAAGACAAATCGATGACCTAGGCTAGTGGAGACAAAATACTTTCGTATTTTGTCTCAGTTACAATAGACTATATTGGGTAAAAGACAATGTGCCTTTCTAATGCACAGTGATGACACCATCTTGACTTTATGCCTTTCAGGGAAAGTTTGACTTCAGGTTGATAGGGACACCCACTCATACTTTCAAACATTTCCCACTTTGTCCCGCCCATTCTTCAGTCTTCAGGTCTTCAGTCTGCAGTACTTAAGTAGTTGTTGAGGAGTCCTGGGGGTTCAGTAAGTTATTGTCATCCTCACTGAACCCATCACCTTCTTCTTTGGCTTAGGTGTCACTCACTGAGTTCCGCCTCACTGAATGGAGAGACTTTCATCTTAGACTCGTCCTAAGCATCCTGAAGATGACTCACTGAGTTACTGTTCACTCAGTGACTTGTTTGCGTTTAATGATTTCCAACACTTAGGTTAATTTGTGTTCAAATCTTTGTTTTATGAGACTTGGGGTACTGAATGAACCTAACAATCTCCCCCTATTTTGATATAAATTATTCCTAAGTGTTTGATCAGTGTAAGTGAGCATTTAGGCTTCTTCTTACACTAAGAATACAATTTCACAACCACTGAACACTTGAAATTTTTAAACATGGGCCATCATCTTTATTCATCAAAAACATTACAAAATATCCTAACATCTATTACATAAGCTTAGGGCAAAGTACTCAGACTTCCTTCATGCCCATAAGCTCAAGCTTCAGCTTCTTGGAGAGTAGGATGTGTTTATCAGGACGTTCATTCATCATCTTGTCCATCAGGAACATGAACTCCTCATTCTCAGGACTCTTATGATTTCTAGCCATTAGTTTGTAGGCCAGAAGAGTTGTAGTCTCCACCAGATTTATGTCACTCACTCTCTGAAAGGTAGGGGCACCAAGTCCATCAATGAACAAGAGTCCATACTCAGGTGCCTTGATCACTTTGTTGTTGATAAATGTAACACCAAGAGGAAGAGCTCTATTGCAGTGAAGTCCAGCAATGAATGCTTCAGGTTCGAATGCTACTGCTTTTCGTTTCTTCCTAGTGACCTGAGCTGGCTTAGGAATTGCCAGTCCTTGAGATGCAAGTGCTTCCTGATGATTGATTCCCATGCTTTTGGCAACTCTTTCCAACTCCTTGTATTTGTTAGATAGAGTTAATAAGAGTTCAGGAACACACTTACTCTTCTTCTTCTTCAGGATGGGTACCATCATGTCCCACTCCTTTATCCCAAAGTCAGAAGGCCTGAAGGGTTTGTAGTTTTCATAGACTCTTCGGCCTCTTTCAATGGTGACTTCAATGGGTTCATTCTTCTTGTATGGATGAATGATCATGTCAGTGATAGCACCTTCACCCTTAGTCTTGGTCATGGTCCAGACATACCTTTCATAGTTCCTTTGCTTTCTTTCAGCCACTGATGAGGCAAAAAATGATCCGTTTTTAGGGGGTCATTTAAGCCCGAATTCGAATTTATTTGATCAAATATTGCCCTAAATCGTTCCTTTTGTGATTTTAGGTACTTTGGGAGTGAAATCTGGAAAAGGAAGCAATTCGGACGTTTTTGGAGCATAAAAGTGAAGAAAACGCCAAAGTCTTAATTTTCCATGCTGGGAACAGTGCATGACGGCGTCAAGAGTAGTTCCCTGACGGCGTCAAGAGTAAAATTCCATGACGACCCAGAAGAGTTTTGACGGCGTCATGAAGTTAAGGCGTCAAGAGTAAAAGTCATGACGGCCTGGAAATGAATTGTACTTGACGGCGTCAAATGTAGATCTAGGCAGTCCGAGGATTGTTTTGGCGGCGAGGTGACGGCGTCACCTATTTGGTCTTGACGCTGTCAGACCCCTTTTCCTATATATAGTTTTCTAATTTTTCACATTAAAAAAGAGAAGTTTTGGGAGAAACCCTAAGTACGATTTTGGTGTAACTTTACAGGTTTTTCAAGGGTTCCAACCCCTTGATACCTTGCATGATTAATCAAGATAAGTGTTCTTCTAATTCAATCAATATGTCTATGTGTTGGTTGTCTATATTATGTTTTTGTCTTAATTCTATCATGCTAGGCTAGATCTATCTTGTGTTTGCTTAGATCTAATGAAACCTAGATATTGATTATGTGTTGATTACTTGTTTATTCTTGTCTTGGATGAATGATTTATATGTTAGGCTTAAGAAAACTGGCAGATCTCCAATTGGTAACATGCTTGAACGTCTTAAGAAACATGAACCAACACGTACTAGGTCTTTATTGGTTGTATTTAATGCATGAGCCACTGTTTACAATCCCTATAGTTGTGCTGGGCATGGTGTAGGAGGAGATAAGAGCTCATAGAATTGGGGAGTTATGTGTGCCACCCCATGAATGGTATTAAGGAATACGATCCGTCATCCATGCAATTATAACAAGTAATTAACGTGTAAAAGATATCTAGGGAGTAGTGAAATCTAAGTAAACACATTTTCTCCAATTACTGCTCACAACCTTAGTATAAATTAGTTTATTTTCATTTCTAGTATTTTATTTTGATTGCATCCTAGTATTGGGTTAGTTGATTAGCAACTAATTCCGCCCAAATCCTTCAAATACGAGATTTTAATTTGCTTTCTATAAAATATAAAAACACAAAAATAATCATCCCTCGCCTTTAGAACTAGTATTTAGGCTTTCTAATCCTAGCGACACTATTCCTAAGCTGAACGATCAATCCCCCGGTACTTGTCACTATACTATACTACAATGATCAGGTACACTGCCTGGTGGGGGTTGTAAGCTTCTCGAGATCCCTCGAGAGGTAAAGCCTGTTGCGATTCCCACGCATCAAGTTTTTGGCGCCATTGCCGGGGAATAGTTATTGTCTAGGTTAGAATTTCTTTTTATTAGGTCTACTTGCTAGATTCCTTTCTAGTAAGATTTTATTTTTATTTTTAGGTTTTCTTTATTCTATCTCATTTCTTTGTGCTTTTGTTCGTAACTCTTTGCCATCCGACATCATGGAAGGTGGTAACATCTTTGAACCCGTCATCCCACCACAACAAAACCCACCACTAGAACCCCTTAGGCCCCGAACCTTAGGAGAATATTCCCAACCTAGCCACCAAGGCTACCGAAACACCATTGAGCTCACCGGAGCCAATGTGACCCCCTTGCGATCCGACACCATCCGGTTGGTGCAAAGCGGATGTGCATTCCATGGACTTCGTTCCGAAGATCCAAACCAACATCTTAAGGACTTTCTTAAAATCGAAGATTCCATAGACCTAGGTGTTGAAACTAGAGAGACCACCCGTTTACGCCTATTCCAATTCTCTCTACGGGATCAAGCTAGTCAATGGCTTGAGCGTTTACCCGCGGGATCCATCACCACATGGGATGATCTCACCACTCGTTTCCTTGCTCAATTTTTCCCATCGGGGAGAACTACTAAGCTTAGAAATGACATCTTGATGTTCCAACAACATCAAAATGAATCTCTTTATGAAGCATGGACTCGTTTCAAGGACTTACTCCAAAAAGTCCCTCATCATGGCATAGATCTTTGGCTCCAAGTCCAAATCTTTTATGACCATATCGACATCTCCACGAGGCGAGCCATTGACCAATCGGCCGGTGGTAAGCTACGTGATCTTAGTGCGGAACAATCATGGGAACTCATAGAAGATCTTGCTCTCTATGACAACGAAAGTTGGAATGATCCCCGTGATTTAAACAAAACGGTCAAGGCAATATCTTTGCCTTCGAACAATTCTAGCACTCCCGACCGTAGGATCATGGAACTTGAGGACCAAGTCAAGTTTCTCATGAAATCTTACGAAGCTCCTAAGCCTTCAAGTCAAGTGAACAAAATCACTTCTTTATGCGAATTATGTAGTGGTCCCCATGACACTCGTGATTGTATGAAACTCCCCGGAACAGCTTTTGTGGACTACGCATCCACGCGTACCGACGAAGCGGGAGATAAGTGGTACACTTTCAAGCCCGAGCCAAACACTTACGGTGATTCATACAACCCCTCATGGAAAAATCACCCAAACCTTAGGTGGAAACAAAATCAACCCAATTCATCCAACCCACCTAATCGTTACCAACCAAACGGTCCAACATCCAACCGTACTTTCAACAACAATCCTTCTAACAACTATGGTAGTACCAACAATCTTGAAGGATTGATGTCAAAGTTTATGGCATCTCAAGAAGCTCGCATATCTAAGTTTGAAGCCGATTTCAAACAAAAGCAAAGCGAGATGACCACTAGAATTGATGCATTGTTGAAAGTTCTCAATGACCGAGAAATGGGAGCACTCCCAAGCGACACGGTCAAGAATCCGAAACTAACCGTTAATTCCATATTCTCAGTTTCGTCACCCACTTCGTGTCCACAATACTACTCGGTTAAATCAACGAGCACGTGTTTCAAACAAAACCAAGTTCTCCAAAAGGACCAATCAAATAAAACACCCACTATAGAGCCGGTCAAAAGCATAGTTGAAACACCTCTTACGCAAGACCTTGACGATGAATTCAAAGAACTTCACCTTGAACGCCCCGTCATTGATGTCTTAGCGCGTGCTCCTTACTATAGTGCCCTCCTAGAAAAATATGAGAAGTGTAAGCTAGGTAAAAATGGGACCGCCTTCGTTCAAAACAAGTTGCCTAAAAAGCTTTGTGATCCGGGTATATTTGTTTTACCTTGTAAGATAGGAAGATCCAAAGCTTTCGACACACTAGCCGATTTTGGGTCAAGTCTCAACTTGATTCCCTTATCCTTATTCACCGTTCTTAAGCTAGGAAAGTTAGAGGAAACGGAGGTATTGATAGGGCTAGCGGATGGGAGTATTTCCCACCCAGTTGGAATGATTAAGGATGTAGTTGTTCACGTAGGAAAGTTAACTATATTAGCGGATTTTCACGTCCTAGACATGGTTAGTGACACTACATGCCCATTGTTGGTAGGAAGAGGATTTTTAGCAACCGCTAGTGCCATGATAGATTGCAAGGAATCCAAGATAACGGTAGGTGAAGGCGATACTTGGTCGGTGTACAATGTAAAGAAGCATAGTTATGATTGTGATGATGAACCGACACTGCATTGGGTAGAGATGAGTAGGAGACCGTCTAGATATGGACCTTGGATAGAAAGGAACTTTATAGGACCTCAATGCCCATTCTATCTAGAAAAAGATTTTGTTGAAAAGACACATTCGGTAGAACAACTCATAGCTAGAGATGAAGAGTTAGACCCCTTTGAGGACCCCTTAGTCTTTAGGAAGATGATTGAGTTATTAAGCGTAATGCCCATCAACATAGAAAGGAATAAATGGAAAAGAGAAGGAGACAAGTGTAAATGGAGGTGGGACAAGCCACCTAAAGAAGGTGACGGGTCATGGCATATTAGAATGACTTTGTATGATCCGGATGGAGAAAAGTTTGAAAGGTCATACCATACTAAGGAAACCGATAGGAAGTTGAAACCTAAGTTTGATCCCAAGGATGTCCTCAACGAGGAACTCACCCGTATCACGTAGTAACCCATGACCTTGAGTCTAGCTACAAGACTCGTAAATAAAGAAAATCGCTTCTTGGGAGGCAACCCATGTTTTGTGTGATTTTATTTGTTTGTTTGTTATTTGCTTCCGTATGCATGCTTTATTTTTATTGTTGGTAGATCATGTTTCTAAACTAAAATAGTGGAAATACTTTACTTTGTTGTTTTGGCCTAGTCTTAACTCCACCTAAAGGTATTTTTGTAAAAGATAAGTGTAGGGGGAAACCCCAAATATGTTTTCAAGAAACAAACCGATCATGATTCTCCACAATATTAAATTAACATGTATATTCGTACTTGTTAGAGTCAAATGCTTGTATTGAGTCATAATGAAGTTTTGCAGGATTTTTCAGGAAGTAGGACCAAGTTTTTCCAAAAATTTTCCGGAAACTTAACATAAGAATTTCTGCAGGTCAATTCTGACGGCGTCAGGGGTTTACTCTTGACGGCGTCAGGAGTAAAAATCTGGAAATTTTACCGGTTTTGTTTTTCTAACGGAGTCTTATGGTTTTTGTGAATTATTAAGTTTTATAATCTCCAGGAGATCTGCAAACTTCATTCCACAAGCATTATATCTTATCTTGTTTTCTAGGATTTAGTAACTTATATAGGATGCCGCCGATTTTACGCGAGGTTGTCTTGTCTATTTTGTCAGGTTTTACAGGTTATGTATGACAAGAAGATGATTTATATTCTGGAAGGGAAAGCTTTGATTATTCATTTTCTTGGAGGAAGATTTAACCTGGCCACCTCATTATCCATACCGAGCGAATCAGGGGAGTATTTGATTTCATTCTTTTTACTTTTTAACTTTACATTCTTTACTTGAACATTGGGGACAATGTTCATCTTAAGTGTAAGGGGAGGGTAAAAAGATGATACCTTACATATGCACTTTCGCTTGAGTTTGTTTTGTTTAATGGTGGATGTGTAATAAAACTATGAGAAATACTTGTTAGTGCAATTTTAGCGCCAAATTTAAAATTTTTTACAACATTTAGGAGTGAAACTTTAGCCATAGCAAGCGTCTCATGGATAAGAGATTGTATGACTAGCACATAACCGTATATTCAGAAAAATTATCCAACCAAAAATGTGAGGTTCGCCTTTAGATTTGATAGGAAAAACATTTACTATTAGTGCTTATGAGTGTACCGGTAGCATTTAGATTCTAGAACTTGCGTTAGTGATGCATCCCGAAACCGCTAGTGAGACTACATTCGTGTGGTAGGATTTACTACATGATAAGAGGCATTAGAATCACCCTTGTGTTAAACCCGTATCATAATTACTTGACCATTTAAGTCATATTGTTTGGCTAGTTAAGTCAACTAATTTTTCCCACACCCTTAGCGTTGTACTCATTTTTAGTACACGATACCCTTAGTACACCCCTCCGAGCCTATCCTTTCGTTTCTAACTTTAAGCATTTTACTTAAAGGAAGAATTTGTTACACCCCACTTAAATGTACCACCAAATCGCCTTAGCCTTCCATGTATGCGCTCATTTTTAGTGCATTATTGTTATTTGTTAAACCCTAAGTTAACTATCTAATTGATTACATGGTTGCTAAGTCGAGTCATATCCTTGTACATATTGTTTTGGGACGATTGGGACTCATGGGTAAGTACTTATTTTATGGAGTAATGGGGAAGATCATCATTTATTACCCCCATATGTACGTTAATCTTAAAAGTGCTCCAAGTGTTTTAATTATCTTAATTCGAGTCATTAGATTAGTTAATTGTAAAGTATGTAAAGATTCAAGTGTAAGGGGAATGTTCAACCCCTATGATGTATTATTTTGGATGGTAGGATAAGAGTGTATGCAAAAAAAAAAAAAAAAAAAAAAAAAATCGAAAAAAAAAGAAGAAAAAGAAAAAAAAATAGAAAAAGAAAAAAAAATAGAAAAAGGAAAAAGAGAAAAAACATACGGACTACCATCCCGTTTCATTCTATGTTCATTTTATGTTTTTGTTATTTCTCATTTATTAGCATAAGTCGAGTCTAGTCTTGGCTTAGCAACGCCACATTGTACATGTAATTAACCAAGATTGTTAACTCGCCACCAATAAAACTTCCTTTATCCAACAAAACCGTGTATTTCATATCCCTACACCTAACGTTACAACCCTTTAAAAGACCTCTTTGATAGTTTATCCTAGGTGCTTACGCCATGTGGTGGAGGTTTGATCCTTTCCCAAGCCTATGGTAATCTATTTTGCTATGACAGGTAGTGAGAGATATCTTCCGTTTCCATATTGTAATTTACACTTTATTGCACCCGAGAGATGTGAGTATCTAAACACTATTTGTGAGGTGCTTGTGTATGACCTCCGTGCTTGTCTATTGGTCTTTAGTGGAACGATTATTTGTTGTAATTACTTTTATATTAGTGTTAAATGACCCCTAACTTGTCTTTTGAGTAGAATAAAAGCACATTTGCTTGAGGACAAGCAAATCTCAAGTGTAAGGGTATATGATGAGGCGAAAAATGATCCGTTTTTAGGGGGTCATTTAAGCCCGAATTCGAATTTATTTGATCAAATATTGCCCTAAATCGTTCCTTTTGTGATTTTAGGTACTTTGGGAGTGAAATCTGGAAAAGGAAGCAATTCGGACGTTTTTGGAGCATAAAAGTGAAGAAAACGCCAAAGTCTTAATTTTCCATGCTGGGAACAGTGCATGACGGCGTCAAGAGTAAAATTCCATGACGACCCAGAAGAGTTTTGACGGCGTCATGAAGGTAGGGCGTCAAGAGTAAAAGTCATGACGGCCTGGAAATAAATTGTACTTGACGGCGTCAAATGTAGATCTAGGCAGTCCGAGGATTGTTTTGGCGGCGAGGTGACGGCGTCACCTATTTGGTCTTGACGTCGTCAGACCCCTTTTCCTATATATAGTTTTCTAATTTTTCACATTAAAAAAGAGAAGTTTTGGGAGAAACCCTAAGTACGATTTTGGTGTAACTTTACAGGTTTTTCAAGGGTTCCAACCCCTTGATACCTTGCATGATTAATCAAGATAAGTGTTCTTCTAATTCAATCAATATGTCTATGTGTTGGTTGTCTATATTATGTTCTTGTCTTAATTCTATCATGCTAGGCTAGATCTATCTTGTGTTTGCTTAGATCTAATGAAACCTAGATATTGATTATGTGTTGATTACTTGTTTATTCTTGTCTTGGATGAATGATTTATATGTTAGGCTTAAGAAAACTGGCAGATCTCCAATTGGTAACATGCTTGAACGTCTTAAGAAACATGAACCAACGCGCACTAGGTCTTTATTGGTTGTATTTAATGCATGAGCCACTGTTTACAATCCCTATAGTTGTGCTGGGCATGGTGTAGGAGGAGATAAGAGCTCATAGAATTGGGGAGTTATGTGTGCCACCCCATGAATGGTATTATGGAATACGATCCGTCATCCATGCAATTATAACAAGTAATTAACGTGTAAAAGATATCTAGGGAGTAGTGAAATCTAAGTAAACACATTTTCTCCAATTACTGCTCACAACCTTAGTATAAATTAGTTTATTTTCATTTCTAGTATTTTATTTTGATTGCATCCTAGTATTGGGTTAGTTAATTAGCAACTAATTCCGCCCAAATCCTTCAAACCCGAGATTTTAATTTGCTTTCTATAAAATATAAAAACACAAAAATAATCATCCCTCACCTTTAGAACTAGTATTTAGACTTTCTAATCCTAGCGACACTATTCCTAAGCTGAACGATCAATCCCCCGGTACTTGTCACTATACTATACTACAACGATCAGGTACACTGCTTGGTGGGGGTTGTAAGCTTCTCGAGATCCCTCGAGAGGTAAAGCCTGTTGCGATTCCCACGCATCAGCCACCTCCTTGGCTTTCAGGTTGGCTTCTTTTATCATGTTCGCCTGAAGCCTGACAAACTCATCTCCTTCCATATCCTGGTTTGATTCCTTAATCACTTCCTTAGCCAATTCAGTGATGACTGGCTTACTTAGCAGTTTAGCGTTAAGTTTGTCATCTTTCTCCAGAGCAGCAGCCACCTCTTCATTAGTACCCCCTGAATATTTTCCCATTGTGCAGGGTGACTTCTACAAGTTCTAGTGCATCAGGATCACGGCGCACTTCTTTTGATGTCAGTACCAATTTGGGTGGTGAGTCATCAATGCCTTTGATTTCCTTCCCTTTATCAGGGCGTCTTGTTGTTGTGGTAGTTGCTTCACTGATGACAGGGGTTATGATGGGAGTTGAAGTGGTGGACCCAGGCATGAAGCTTCTCAAGGGAACATCCTCAGTGATGACCTCAGTGGTAGGTGTTGTTTGAGCGTCATTCTTAGTCTTCCTAAGAGGGTCCAACTGTTGACACAGCTTCCTCATAGGAGTGATAGTGACCAATTTCTCCCCCTCAATAGATGCATGAGCTTCAGTGGAAGCATCTGTTGATTTGGGACCAGTAGGAGCAGCCTGAAGAAGTCTTAGCACTTCGGAAACCATGCCTTTGAGTTCAGAGGTTTCCGTCTTCAGGCTTGAAAGTTCAGTGGACATGGACTTCTGAGCGTCAGTGAGCTGAGTGATCTTGGTGGTGTAGCAGTCCACAAGCTCATTGTGCTTGGTTTTGAACCCTTCATAGCCAGCTGAGATTTTGCCAAGGTGAACACTTTGCTCCTTGAGAGTGGTGAGAATGGAGAACTGTTGAGACTTGAGTTCAGCAAATTGACTTCCCTGAACAGAGCAAGCAGGCTACTGAGTGCAGCAGATGTGGACTTGTGAGCATCCATGAACTCAGTGAGCTTGGCAAAAAGGGCAGGATCATCCTTAAACTCTTGTTGTATGGCAGTGAGAGTCTGAAGGAGATTAGTAAAGTTGGTCCCTTGATCAGTAGCCAACTTCTCAACTGAAGTCTTAAGTTCCTTGACCTTTTCATCAGTGTTCATGAAAGCAGACTTTAGTTCAGCCTGCTTCTCTTCAACTAAGCCCCTGAAGTTAGCATAAGAGGCAGCTGCTTCAAGGTGCCTGTGTCACAACTCACCATTTCAGGTCATTTCCCAAACTTTGGAAAAACACTATTCATCAAACACTATTCATCATTTTACTATTCATCATATTTGGTGTCAGTTTGACATTCCGAGAAGCATTCAGAAATTTTACTATTCATTGAACACTATTCATTCCGGAAGAAATTTCATCATTCACGTGCATTATTCATTTCATCGTAAATTTAGTTTACAGGTATTTAAATTCGCGTAACCGTATTGGTTCAGGTGCAAATTCATGCATTATCAGTAAGGACACTGCATACGGACTAGAGACATTCTGCATATCATCATAACAACATTTTCATGTTATACAACTCTTAGGATTTTCAAATTTACATATTTGATACATTTAACGTTCTACGTATAATTATTTATAAATAAACGTTAACACCTGGTTTATAAACACGACGAATATATCTAAATATTCCCACAATGGTCCCGACATATTTTTATATCCATTTTATCATCATAAAAGTTATAACATTCATTTACCCAGTATTTTGGAAATTTATTTTATTTATAACGTGAGCTTATGAATATTACGATGGTTTTCGTGAAAACTAAACAATAATCACCCGAACACTAAGTAATTGTACCCAACATATTCTTAACATTTTTATGACTTTATTAAGTCCCGGTTAACTTCGTTAATATTTATTTCTAACAAACCCGGTACCCGATTATAACTAATACTTACACTAAACTACAACTATTATTACACTACATTTCCTAAGTGATCAAAACCGATTTTGCTACCCTTTCACTTATTGAAAACCGGCCACAAGACATCCCAAGACCACATGACTAACAATTTTAACCTTATGTATTCATGTATCATTATTATACATTAAAACCTTTATCTAAATATCCTTACAAACACCTTTTACATAAACATACATAATTTTAGAATCAAAAAGCTCATTTCCCATCTTCTCCATCCAAAACCCACGACCCAAATCCATTCTCCATGATCAAGTGATGATTTTCCAAAATACAAAGCTACAAAGTTGTTCATTTCATCATTCTAATCAAGAATCTTACAACAAAAACATAAGTAACACAAGGTTTCTCATCATCTAATCACCCATTATTTCAAAGTGAGTTATCAAATTTATTTTCATGTTTTCATCTAATTAACACACGTATCTTATGGTTTTCATGCTTAATTTCATGTACAAGTTAGCTATACCACATTATTTTTGTTAACTTTTTGAACATACAAACCCTAGATTTTGATTTAGGTGTTCCTTTGTTAAATTAACATGATTACTAGTGATTAGGAACCCATGGCACCCTAAGAAGGTGTATGGTAGGATTAGTATAGATTTGTGGTGTTTGCAAGAGATTTGGTTGAAGTAGAAACTAGTTTTGAACATGAAAAATGGATTTGTAACAAGTATATATACATTCTGTCCCATTTTGGTAAATCCAGGAAAATTAGTAAATATAAAGGGAACTTTGGCAAAATTTTTAGAAAATACTTTCAAAAACGAATCCGTAGGCGAAAGAACGGATTAAAAAGAGTTTATAACGAAGAAGTTATGATTTTTGCAAGTTTATTGACGAAAAGTATATTTTCTGAAAATTGTTGCTGTTGGACGTTTTTTGTCGGACAAAAAGAGGCTTTAGACGTAACCCGGAGGAGCCAAGCTTTCCAAAATATATTACTACATACTAAGACGTAACCGTGGATATAAAGAACAAGTAAAACGGGCTTATAACGACAAAGATATTCACGTTTCAATATCGGCAAAAATCCTCTATAATTGGCAGCTTTCACTAGTAATAATAATAATACTACTTCTACGTACTAAACTCTAGATTTCTAGAAATAATACCAAGTACCCAAATTCATAACTAATGAAGTATTAGTGATTACAAGTATATTTTTTATCACTACAAGGCGTTATTTCAAGGATTTCAACCCGAGGATTTCAACACTAACATTGATACATATGATATATATATATATATATATATATATATATATATATATATATATATATATATATATATATATATATATATATATATATACACATTGCAACTAGTTTTATTTTTCTAATAGCCATATTTTCCTAAGTCTTGGAAAATATATATTTTTGATAACAACAAGTATTTTTCCAAAGAGTAGAGTGGTATAGGAAACATGTGCATGGACATTCATAACATCATTTCATGATCTAAAGTAGATCATTCATCATTCATATTAGGTTGCGGCTAGTGTGCGCGCCTTGTTTTTCAGCTCATTACATGTTCATGGTACCATCATATCATATCAGGTGAGTTTTCCACGGGGGGAATACATTGCATCAATTATTTTAGTATGAGCCCAAGTACCAAAACATATGTACATTGCTTAAGTTGCCTTACCAACCTGTTAAAGTCCCCTATTTATTATCATGAACCGTTAATTTGCCGATTAAGCGAGAGTGAGTGGATAGATCTATCGAGGGTGACGCCTCCATCCATGGTAGTTATTACCAACAGTAAGCGGATGCATTTCATTTTGACATTTTGGGAGTGTTCTGGTAAAACATTCGGGAGGGGCATATAATTTCATCAGTCATAGCTTCGGGGTCATGAGCTTAAGGTCTATTGTACTATTTTACTTGATTTTTATCTTGCACTTTTACTTGTGGTGGCCGTACAACATTACATTTTATAAACCTATGGAATTCACCAACATTCGTGTTGACGTTTTAGCAATGTATTTCAGGTTATTAAGGTAGCTCATGTGACATGCATTTGGACCTTTATGGAGTCGCGGAGTCGACGCGTCTCATCATTATTTCATGCACTTATGTAAATGTTTGATCTAGTAGGACTTGTTTTCATAAACTTGCAACACCTTTTGGGGACCTCATATTGTAAACTCCAGATTATTTCAATGATCAAACGAAGTATTTTCCAAACGACACTTTAGGTCGTTCAATGTAACTGTAACTGTGGTGCTATGACAGACACCCCCAGGTATTCCATTCCGCTGCAAGTCAGGTAAATTGGGGGTGTAACAGCCTGTCCTGCTTTGCATCTTCAAGCTGATTAAACAACCATTCATTGTTATATTCACCAAATTCTACCAAGACCTTTTCAGTAACTGGCTTGGTGTCATCCAGATTATAGTAGCCTGAAGATGAGGGCTCAGTGGGCTTGTCTCCTGATGATGATGATGATGATGATGATGATAATGGTGATGATGATGGTGAGGATGGTTGTTGTTGTTCTCCAGTGGTGTTTTCAGGGGATGATGTGTGATGGGAGTCAGTATGCTGCTCTCCAGTGTGTGAATCAGGATTGACATCTTCAGTATCCATGTCATCTGCAGCAACTAACCCTTCATCATCCCCAAAGTCAAAATCGTCCTCCTCTGACTCTTCTTTAGTAAGTAGTTGTATGTCAGCCATAGTTGGACCATGGGATGCAACCAGCTCCCCCTCAGAAGAGGGTTTGCTTTTGTTATGGTCAGGTCCTGACCCCTCTATTATAGTAGATTGGGTTGTATCTGCCTGGTCCTTAGGGTCATTCCCCGAAGAATGCGCATCGCCGTGAGAGGGTGAAGGATCCATATCAGAAAGTGGTTGTATGCTCCTTGAGTCTTTGTCCCCTATGATCCCTTCATACACTGACGGGTATTTTCCAGTGGCATCTTTAGGAATCGTGAAAGTTATTTCCCTATCAGTGGGTTGTATGTTTCCCTCTGAGTCTTTGGGATGAGTAGTGGTGCCCTCAGACAAAAGCTGTGATTTTCGAATGTTCTCATCAGGTGAGTGAAGGTTATGGCCCCCCTTTCCAGCAGGGTGGTGCTTTCCTGCCAAAGATTTAGGGGCCTCAACTCCCTGAGACTTTGGTTGTGATTTACCGGAGCCTTTAGCAGGATGTGAAAAGGTGTGGGTCCCAGTCTCAGTGGAGTAGTGCTGCCCCGAGGGTATAGGACCCTTTGCTCCCTGAGACCCTAGTTGTGATTTACCAGAGCCTTTATTAGGATGTGATTGTTGAGTTGATTCCGACTCTACTGACTTGTGTATGTCAGCAGACCCTTTGGGAATGGGTTTGCCCGAGGACACTGAGTGTGATGTCTCGGTGCCCTCCGTTAGCTTTTGTTTCAGGGTCAGTGGATTGGCCTCATCACTGGGTGTCTCATTGTTCAAGGTCTATTTTGGCTTATTCTTGCCAGGCTTGGAGACAGGGGTACCAGTGGCGAGTGACTTGGGTTTAGCCACCTTCCTCGACCCATGTCCTTTCTTCCTCTTCACCTTCTTGGAAGGAGAAGGAACAAGTGAAATTTTGTTGTCACCCTGGATAGCAGTCAACATGTATGTTGTTAGGGCGACAGGTGTAACCTCAGTGGGGTCGCGAGAGTAGTTAGTCTTATGTAAGACTTCAGGATTGAAGCCCACGCCATCAGGCTTAATATACTCAGACCCCAACAAGTCTTGCAGGGCGCAGGAAATGAATCTAGGGTAAGACATGAGTTTTTTCCTAGACTTCCCACCTAGCTTAGCAATGAGGTCCTTGAAGATTATTTCTCTAAGGTCAATTTTTATACCCTCCAATAGACAATACACTATCATTGCTTGAGTAGTGTTGATTTGCTCAGTGGATGATTTGTTTCCCCCAAGGACCTGACAAAGGTAATCAGGATCCTCCAAGGGGCAGGGAACCAGGTTTTGATGATAGGGGCTTTGGATAGAAGGGCCCCTGGGTTAACATCATGGTGATTTTTATCATATGACCCAAATTCCAGCAGTATTGCTTTCACATCCTCTTCCTTAGGTTGGGCAGCAAAGGTCTCAGAGTAATCAAGGCTAGTGGCTTTGATAAAGGTCTTGTAGGTAAGAGTCAGGGACTTTGTCCCATTCTTCACTAAGAACCTTATGGTCGCATCCTTTGGTACATCAGGGTTTTCCACCACTGTTGTACACCAGAATTCTCTCAAATAATCATGATATATGATAGAGGGGGTTTTTGTGAATGCGGTGGAGAGAAAATAGTTTTGGAGGTATTTCACCACATCCCTGTAATTAGGGAACCTTTCAGGGTAGGCAAAATTCCCGACCACATTGTTTTGGTAAGGTCCACACTCTCCATCTGGTAGACCACATTTAGAGCGTATGTGATTACTTTGGAAGAAGCCATTGTTTGAGAATAGGTCTGGTTTTGAAAGAGGTTTTTGGTCACAAGATAGAACACACACAGTTTTTTAAGAATAAGAAAAAAAAATTGCAAGAGTTTTTCTAAATAATGAAAGCGTGTGTGTGTTTTTCTTTGTGGGGGTATTTATAGGAGATGGAATTAGGGTTGCAAATGTTGCGGATATCAAAAGGTTGTGAATTGATTTGATTGGGTGTTATAAAAAGTGGTTTGATATCCGCATTAAATGCCACGTTTCCCATCAACCCCATTTTTTGCAACATGATCAGATGAACAGTTGTGCGGCTCTGCAAAAGGTACTTTTGCAGAGTGATATCACCACATAAAATATCAAGAGATATTATATGTGAGTGAGAGCATTTAATGCCTAGTGGAATTGGTGAGGGAAGTGTGGGGGCCCAAGACATGGATGCCAGAAGTATAAGTAACATATATTCCTATATTAAATAGAAATTCAATTACCAACCTAGGACATTTACTAACTAAGTACTTAGAGCATTTAGTTTGAGTATTCAATGCCATATGGTGTCTTGAGCCCCCTGAATGACTTTTCATTCAGTGTGTTGATGTTCAGGAATGGATGATCAGTGAGTAAGGTGATTGTTACATCACTGAGAAGGGGGTTAGTTCAGGGACCTAGGATAGACTACATCATGTTGGAACAACTTTAATCAGTTGCCTGACTCAATGGCAAACATACCCAATTTTGCTTTTAGTCTGGTGAAAGTGGGTTCATCCAAGGGTTTAGTAAAGATATCAGCTAGCTGATATTCAGTGGGGATGAAATGTATTTCAATCTCTTCATTCATGATGTGGTCCCTGATGAAGTGATATCTTATGTCGATGTGTTTGGTTCTTTGATGAAGCACAGGGTTGTTAGAGATGACTATGGGACTTGTATTATCACAAAATATAGGTACCATCTTGTACTGAATGCTATCGTCACTCAGTTGACTCTTCATCCAAAGTACATTTGCACAACACCCTGAAGCAGCCACATATTCAGCTTCAGCTAAGGACATGGCCACTGATTGTTGCTTCTTTGTACTCCAACACACAAGTTTTCCACCAAGGAATTGACAGGATCATGAGGTACTTTTTCTATCCATATTGCACCTTGCATAGTCTGAGTCAGTATAACCTTTGAGATCAAACCCTGAGCATTTTGGGTAATACAAAGCAAGGTTTGGTGTACCCTTCAGGTATCTGATGATTCTCTTGAAAGTAGTGAGATGAGACTCTATTGGATCAGACTGATATCTAGCACATAGACATTCTGAGAACTAGATATCAGGCCTTGGGGCGAGTAAGTACATCAGAGACCTTATCATTCCTCTGTATAGGGTTTGATTCACTGATTTATCAGTGAGATCAGGACCAAGGTTGTTTGGGGGGAACCATAGGAGTCTTTACTAAATAGCAGTCAGTGAGCTCATACTTCTTTAGTAGGTTCCTAATGTATTTTTCTTGACAAATGGATATGCCTTTATCAGTCTGTTTAATTTGAAGTCCAAGAAAGTAAGTGAGTTCACCCATCATGCTCATTTCAAACTTAGTAGTCATCAGTTTTTCAAACTGTTTGCAAAGTTTGTACCTTGTTGAGCAAAAGATGATGTCATCAACATAGACTTGAACAAGGATGACATCACTTTTTGTTCTATAGATGAACAGGGTGTTGTCTTCCTTCCTCTGACAAACTTGTTTTGGATCAGGAAGGCGAAGAGTTTCATAACATGCCCTGAGTGCTTGTTTTAGTCCATAAAGGGCCTTGTTAAGCTTGCAGACATGGTTAGGAAATTCACTACTTTCAAAGCCAGGAGATTGTTGCACATAAACATCTTCTTTAATGTTTCCATTCAGGAAGGCACTTTTAACATCCATTTGGTAAACTTTAAAGTTCATGTATGTAGCATAGGCTAGGAAGATCCTGATGGCTTTCATTCTAGCAACAGGTGCAAATGTTTCCTCATAATCAATACCTTCCTATTGATTATATCCTTTAGCAACAAGTCTTGCCTTGTTTTTGATAACTGTACCACATTCATCAGTCTTGTTTTTGAAAACCCATTTCATTCCAATGAATAAAACACCCTGAGGGCATTCAAATAGGGTCATGACATTGTTTCTGTCTAATTGTTCTAATTCATCTCTCATGGCCTGAACCCAGCTCTCATGTGTCGGGGCTTCTTTGATATTCTTAGTCTCTATGTCAGAGAGAAAGTCTACATAGAGACATACATTGGCTGAGGCTGCCTTGATTTAGCAGCCATGCTTCTGGTAAGCATGCCTTCAGTGGGCTCACCAATGATGTTCACAAGCTCAATTGTTTTGGACTTAGTCTAGCTATCCTGAGGTCTAGGATATGAGTTAGAGCTCGTAGAAGCCTGATTTGTTGGAGGAGTAGGTTCAGTCATTGGAGACTGAGGTGCCTTAAGATTTTGATCTTCAGTGACCTCAGTATTGTCAATTTGATCAAAGGGTTCCTGAACAGTTGGTTCAGTGGGTGTAGTCTCATTGGAGACTTGATGAGTTTCAATAAACTCACTGATGGTTGGTTGAGGTAAATTGTGAGGAATGATGTAGTATGAGATATCTGCATCAGCTTGGTATTGAGTAGAGGGTTTGTTCTCAGGATGATACTCATCAGGAGGATATCTAGATGAGTCATCAATACCAATTTCCTCAACTGAGGAGTTGGAGAACCTGATGGATTCAGTACTCTCATCAACTGTTATGTGATAAGTTTCCTCAGTTTGTTGTCTCCTAGTTGTGGAAAACTAGAAGGGAGGTTGAATAGTTTTACGTCCTTTTTATTTTATTATGAAAGCTTAGCTTAGTTTTAAAATCTTGTTTACTTTTAAAACTTTAATTCGATCTTATGTGAAATCAAATCTTGAACAATATGAACAATTATATCTAAGTATGAACAATAATAATAATGTAAGCTAAGTATGTGAAATCAACACATGCATAATATAAACAATTATAGCTATATACGAGAGATAAGTAAGTAAATGTTTATTTTGTAATCCTTAATTATATTTTGTATGAAAACTATACTTGATCGAAATGATCAATTATATGTATGTTACCTTTTTAGTTTGATTGTAAAAACTTTGTTTTATGAATGAAACTTTTGTTTGATCTTTAAGTTGTAACCATTGGTAAATTTCGCCTTTTATTAAATTAATATAATATTCTAATGAAAGAATACTTATCCATTTTCTACGTCTAATTTTTTTTATTTAACTAAATATTTCTATGTATAATCAAGAAAGCTCAATTGCGTAATGCATAATTAGTAACCAACACTAGACTACGATCAGTCTAGGTGTTCTATATACTTTATTTCCTCTAAATAGTCGTATTTTATATGTATTATTATTATTTTGACATTTTTACGTAAACCTCATACATTTTACATTTTACATTTTAATTATTATCCTATTTTAAGTAAATTTATTTTACCGAGAGAATCTAACCGCGTATGTCGTAACGCGTACCCGTAATTTTTCGGAAGCATTTTAATAATAAATTATACTTATTATTACTTATATTTCATTTCCAAACTTTTCCGAACTCTTTTAATTTAAAAACGAGAAATTATCTCGCGAAACGTGAAAAACTACACGCAGCGCATACCGACACGATAATAATTAGTTTTTATATTTAATTATCATAAATTATTTTAATAAACATATTAAAATAAGTTATTTATTACTTTATAAAAACGTTTTCCATAAACACAAATTTTCGGGTTTCTTTTGTATTTTTACGGACCAAGCTTACCCGTGATACCGGGTATACACTTAAAAATAAAACAAATAAATAAACTCCTTTTTCTTTCTTGTTTATGTCGACAAAATATATATATATATATATATATATATATATATATATATATATATATATATATATATATATATATATATATATATATATATATATATATATATATATATATATATATTTCCTGCTCTCTTCCTCTTTCTCTCTTGGGATGAATCGACAGCAGCAACACCACACAACATCTCCATCATTTTTCTTCCATCAATCTCCTCAAGAATCCAAGCTAATGTCTTTTATATCCCCGGGTTTAATTTCAATCCAATCAAGGGTGTGATTAGTTACGAATTTCGTGGGTTGTTTACATCTTCAAATAGGTTTTTCACTAACTTTCAATCTCATCTTTTTAGTTTTTCAATTGGATGGTTAATTTGCATGTTATGAATTTTTGAAGTTTTTAAAACAAATCGAATGACCATTTAGGGCTGTAGAAATCGAATTGGGTATATGGTTCTTTTGTGAAAATTAATAGTTAAATTATGGTGGTTAATTTGATTAAATAAAAAGGCTATTGCAAAATTTCTTATTTTTGGCTTATTAGCTTATTTGGAGTGCTTATTGCGTTTTTACAGCTTTTAAGGGTGTTTGATTGTTCGTGGCTGTAAACCACAGGATTATGTATGTTTGGTTTTGCCTTGTTTTCATTTTGGAATATGTGAACTTATATTTTGGACTAAATATCTTGCTGTCAAAAGTTAAACTATAGGTTTTGGGTAATTTAAAAATGTTTTGGCAAGCTAAAAGGTTAATTTTTGGATAGCTTATTTTGTATAGATAAATTTTCATATAAGGAACGTCGAAAACAAACACATAATGAAGGAGATACGGCCAATCTAAGATTGACAAAATACATGAAATTTTGACAGCATCTTATATAATATAACATGCTGATATAATTTTAAAACGAGGTTTCGGACCCTTTCTAGTCCGAACCGGCTTAAGTGTAAAACATAAAAGTTGTCCGGCTATGTAGCACTGAAACGGGAACGACAAAGGGATACGGGAACGGGAAACGGCAAAAATAAAAAATTCAAGATACGGGAACGGCATAGATACGGCAATAAATAATATAAAAAATATAAAAATATATTAAAGAAAATCCAAAATAAATATATGTTGATGTAAATTATAAGCTTTTAACTCTAAAAATTTACATTATATTAATTAACACTAGTATTATTGCGAAATTTACATTGTACTGTATTAATTAACATTAGTATTATTGGGTCAAATTAAATAGGCCCATTTGTGTGATTTACTGTAAGACCCAAAAAAAAAAAAGAATAAAAACAATTTAGCGTAAACAACGTTCTTTTTCCTATTCAGCCGTCTTCCTTATTTCTCTCTTCAACAAAGAAGTCATCTGAAAACATCCTACGAAAAGCACTACATCAGAGTACTTCAAACCCAAGAAACGGCTTGGAAACTTCTTCGAAATCCAAAAACGGTAAGGATACTTCATACGAAACGTTTCGCAGATTCGAGAAACGCCTTGGAAACGTTTCGATGGCGTATCCGTTCCCATCACGTTCCCAAACGGGAACGCCAGCCTAAATGGTGTTTCGGTGCATCATAGTTGTCCGGAATAATATTTTACTAATGACAACGCGGATTTTTAAGCTTGAAAGTGTAAAACGTGGGATTTAAGCTTGGTCAAAGTCGGACAATTTTTCTGAAAAGTCAAAGTAACATTGCTGTTTGGAAATTAAATTGGTGTTTTTAAATGTTTTCGAGTCCGTTTTAGCTTTAAAAACCTTAGCGAATGCTATTGTATCATTTATATATTATTAGGGAACATTAGAAACCTTATAAAGACGATACTTCATAAGCGTAAAGGTTTATTAAAAACATAATGGGGTGTTTGGAATAACGTTACATTAATTATACATAAGCTGTCATAATTTTATTTAGTATGAACAGTAGCCATAAAATATTTTTGATAACTTATAATCTTGAAAATATGTTAGTACTCTTAATTACCTTTCCGGGGATATAAAGAACATAAAAATCGGACTTAAAACGAGAAAGTTATGACCAAATGAAGTTTAACGAAACTTGTATATTTTTTAACAGCTTTTGTATAAATAATAACATCAGACCCAGATTTAAAACGACGATTTTGAGTACTTTCGAGGCTGTTTCAGCCTTCCGGCGAAACACGAAAGTTGTTCGGATTGACGTTTTACATAAAATCTCTTTAGAGTCGAAACTGTGAAAATGGGTTATAACGGGTAAAACTGAGTCAAACTGCTGTCATTTAATAAAAAGTCAACTGTTAACTGAATCTGGTAAGGGCAATTTGGTCATTTTCTGTTGAGTTTCAGGTCTCGGCCATAACTAAAAAGTTGTCCGAAACGTTGTTTTCCATAAGATCTCTTTTATATCTGAGACGTGAAAATGTGTTTTAGTGGGTCGTTTTGGCCGGGTCAGATTTAAGTAAAGTATATATATATATATATATATATATATATATATATATATATATATATATATATATATATATATATATATATATATATATAGGAAAGACAACATAAAGACTTATTAAAAATATAAAAGATTGTTTGGAATTGCTTACTTGTTTTGCTTATTATCTTTAGATTATGGATTAGCCGTATTTGGTTATAGTGCACTTTTGGATGCGATGATCCAAAAGGGGCGTCTCGAGTCCGTTATTGTTTATTTTTGTCACATTGGATAATTGTCGTTTTGTCGGATGCTTTTAAATTGCTTAATGATAGTTTTGTAAAAATATGGAAACGTCCAATAAACGAATGGGTCATGCCGAAATTTTCTAAAATTTCTAGACTTAGAATATTTTTCACAAAATGACGCTTTCCTAAATTCCGACAAAAAGACGAAAAATATAAAAATTTATAAAAATTTAGATTTTCTTTTAAATCATTTAGAATACTTTTATAGTATGTTTTCTTTTATCGAAAACTTTCTTTTGCTCTATTTCGAGGTTTCCGGATCGTGTCGAAGTGTATTGTTTTACTATTTATTTATTTTCTTGATTCTTCTTATATAATACATGCGACGTATTATATACATCGATTACTTTTATTTACTCATTCTTTTATATAATACATGTCGTGTATTATATTTTCGCTTATATTTCATATGTATATATTACATACTTGGTATTATTTTTCCGATTTATTTTTATTTAACCAACCACCAAACTATTACAAATTGAAAACTAAATCTTTTATCAACATATCATGATAATGTAACCATCCATTCGAAAACTTAATTTCATTATTCTATTCCTAGCGTGTCTTAACCGTTAAGGTAAACCTTATCTTCTAGATCGAGCCGTCCGATTATTGTTGTGCTGTGCTTCTTGATTATCTGCTTATGTTGGTTGCTCATTCGCTTCGAGGTGAGTTCATAGCCTCGCATTTGACTTACTTAAATGTTTTATAAACCTCGCGAGGGGGATACATGCTAGTTTTTACAAACTGAATACAAATAGTTTTTGGTATGCTGGACCCGATTATACGATTATAGATATTGAATGCTTTTTGTCAATTAAGTCCCCTCATGAACCGTTAATTACTCGAGTAGTAAACGCTAGTATTATGGATATGCATATTAGGCTTGGCGGGCCTTGTTCGGGATACGGACACATAATAGTTAGAATTGTGGTAAATGGCAAAATTTACCTTTCCGGGGCATTATTAAAAATCGTCAAGGTTCGGTTACATGAACTCAATACTATAATCAAATAAACCGACATGTAATTGCAATACTTGTCGCCCGATAAATAATGCTTGTATTCAACTTATTACTTATTAAACTCTATGAATTCACTCAACTTTATGTTGACTTTTTTAGCATGTATTTTCTCAGGTATTATTTGCTAGCTGAGCATTGGGAGCAATCGGAGTCGCGTGGATATCAAACTTTGAAGGACTTGTTTTCTTCACATTCGATAATTATTTTCTTTAAATATGCAAATGAGTCATTTTTGAACTCTTGTAACTTAAGTTTTAAATATAAATTGTTGAGACCTTTGTACTCTGATTTATCAAATCGAATGTGACATTTTATTAAACGTCTCCTTTGAGGTCGTTTTATTTAACTTGTTTTTATGAACTATGAAGTGACACCCAAATTAGTATTCCGTTGCGTTGTAAAGTTTTGGCCGGGTCAGATTTAAGTAAAGTGTATATATATATATATATATATATATATATATATATATATATATATATATATATATATATATATATAGGAAAGACAACATAAAGGCTTATTAAAAATATAAAAGATTGTTTGGAATTGCTTACTTGTTTTGCTTATTATCTTTAGATTATGGATTAGCCGTATTTGGTTATAGTGCACTTTTGGATGCGATGATCCAAAAGGGGCGTCTCGAGTCCGTTATTGTTTATTTTTGTCACATTGGATAATTGTCGTTTTGTCGGATACTTTTAAATTGCTTAATGATAGTTTTGTAAAAATATGGAAACGTCCAATAAACGAATGGGTCATGCCGAAATTTTCTAAAATTTCTAGACTTAGAATATTTTTCACAAAATGACGCTTTCCTAAATTCCGACAAAAAGACGAAAAATATAAAAATTTATAAAAATTTAGATTTTCTTTTAAATCATTTAGAATACTTTTATAGTATGTTTTCTTTTATCGGAAACTTTCTTTTGCTCTATTTTGAGGTTTCCGGATCGTGTCAAAGTGTATTGTTTTACTATTTATTTATTTTCTTGATTCTTCTTATATAATACATGCGACGTATTATATACATCGATTACTTTTATTTACTCATTCTTTTATATAATACATGTCGTGTATTATATTTTCGCTTATATTTCATATGTATATATTACATACTTGGTATTATTTTTCCGATTTATTTTTATTTAACCAACCACCAAACTATTACAAATTGAAAACTAAATCTTTTATCAACATATCATGATGATGTAACCATCCATTCGAAAACTTAATTTCATTATTCTATTCCTAGCGTGTCTTAACCGTTAAGGTAAACCTTATCTTCTAGATTGAGCCGTCCGATTATTGTTGTGCTGTGCTTCTTGATTATCTGCTTATGTTGGTTGCTCATTCGCTTCGAGGTGAGTTCATAGCCTCGCATTTTACTTACTTAAATGTTTTATAAACCTCGCGAGGGGGATACATGCTAGTTTTTACAAACTGAATACAAGTAGTTTTTGGTATGCTGGACCCGATTATACAATTATAGATATTGAATGCTTTTTGCCAATTAAGTCCCCTCATGAACCGTTAATTACTCGAGTAGTAAACGCTAGTATTAAGGATATGCATATTAGGCTTGGCGGGCCTTGTTCGGGATACAGACACATAATAGTTAAAATTGTGGTAAATGGCAAAATTTACCTTTCCGGGGCATTATTAAAAATCGTCAAGGTTCGGTTACATGAACTCAATACTATAATCAAATAAACCGACATGTAATTGCAATACTTGTCGCCCGATAAATAATGCTTGTATTCAACTTATTACTTATTAAACTCTATGAATTCACTCAACTTTATGTTGACTTTTTTAGCATGTATTTTCTCAGGTATTATTTGCTAGCTGAGCATTGGGAGCAATCGGAGTCGCGTGGATATCAAACTTTGAAGGACTTGTTTTCTTCACATTCGATAATTATTTTCTTTAAATATGCAAATGAGTCATTTTTGAACTCTTGTAACTTAAGTTTTAAATATAAATTATTGAGACCTTTGTACTCTAATTTATCAAATCGAATGTGACATTTTATTAAACGTCTCCTTTGAGGTCGTTTTATTTAACTTGTTTTTATGAACTATGAAGTGACACCCAAATTAGTATTCCGCTGCGTTGTAAAATTTTGGGGGTGTCACATAAGTGAAATCAACACTAGCACTATATGAGCAACAATATATATACGTCTACGTCTACAAAAGTAATAACGATATAAGCAAGATAATAAGTAAGAGATGGAAAGATCTAACCGCGAGACAAGAGATTTATAGTGGTTCGGCTACAAGGACACCTTCCTTACCCTACTCCACTCCCTGAGCTCCTAACTCGAGAGTTTTCTTCACTATGTCAACAAGCTCCCTTATGGCGGAGAAAACCTTACACACCAATTATCACACCACAACTTCGTCACACCTTTTTCACAACTTTTACACAACTACTTCACAACTTCTTCACAACTACTTCACAACTTCTTCACACCTAAACACTACCTAATCACACTACTTCTTCTTCACACCTACACTACTTGCACACCACAATCAATTCACAACTTCTCTACCTACACACCTTACTAGCCTAACTCCTTATGTTTACTTCTATCTAACCTGTGGAAAACTAGAAGGGGGGTTGAATAGTTTACCGCTTTTTAACTTGATTATCTTTTTAAAACTTTACGTTTGTTCAAAGCTGCAAGTACAACTTTGCATGTTTAATTCTTTGAAAAGCTTTACATGTGAATAACAATTCTAACTTTGCTTGTTTAGTTCTTTGAAAAGCTTTACGTTTGTTTAAAGATATAAACACAACTTTACTTGTTTAATTCTTTGAAAAGCTTTACGTGTGATTAGCAATTCTAACTAAAGACAATATGTAATAAGCAAAGATAAAGAAAGAAACGATCAAACCACAACACGATTGTTTATCGTGGTTCGGCTACAAGGACTCTTTTTCCTAGCCCTACATCCACGCCCCGAGTTTCCAACTCGAGAGTTATAAGCACTAATCAACAAGCTCCTTTCCCGGTGGAGAAACCTTTACAACGTCGCTTACACTTTTACCGACACTAAGCTAGATGTCGAGTTCTTTTACACGGGTACAACCACTCCCATCGTCGCTTACACTATTACCGACACTAAGCTAGATGTCGAGTTCTTTTACACGGGTACAACCACTCCCATCGTCGCTTACACTTTTACCGACACTAAGCTAGATGTCGAGTTCTTTACCAAGGGTACAACCACTCCCGTTAGTTCTTTTACAAGGGTACAACAACTCTCGACACACTACGTATTTTGAGGCCTAAAATACTAACCGGTCACTTCTATACAAGATACACATGAAGTATAAACTACCAAAGTCTATACACAACAAAGCTAACAAGTCTTGCAACTTAGAGTTGAAACTTGTAACTTCTTAGATGAATATGTGAACTCCTTTGCTACATAAGAGAATCATACAAGTTAGTAGCTACTGAGTATAATGAGAGAATATGTATAAAATATGACTCTAAGTGATGACTCAAAACTAACAAGTGGTTTGGTATTTATAGCAAAACATTCTGCAGGTCTGGCGGATACGGCGGAACCCTCAGAAGGGTTCCGCCCGTGTATCACCAGGGTACCGTCAGGGCTGCAGTTGGTTTTGCAATAAATCTTCCAAACCAAACAAGGTCACATCACATGAATACTAGTCAAAAACAAACTTGCACAAGAAAACTTATGGTTAGTCAAACACACTTTCTTTCCATAAATGTATAATGACAAACTTACCATAAATGTGATGTGATATTTCTATTTAAAGAAATAAATGTGATGTGACAAGACTCTTTCTAATTTAAGAAATAAAAGCAATGTTTTGTTTAAAAGGAAATGTAAACCTTAGTTAAACAAGACTTAAACATTAAAGTGATGATTTACTATTAGCTAAAGTTCATACTTTGTCATTAACAAAACTTAGCAAAGATAGTAAAATATAAATAATATTTTTAGGCGATATTTGTATTAACAATCTCCCCCTTTTTGTTGATGACAAAACATAAACTTTATTTATAAATAAGCCACTAGATTTAGTGTTAAGTCTTATAAAGTTAGTATTAAAACTTGTTTGTGACATGCAAGAGTTAGAAAGAAAAAAGATAATGAACAAGTTTTTATATAAATTCTCCCCCTTTTGTCGAAACAAAAAGAAGAGTAGCGAAGCGAAAGTATGCACTTGCTCCCCCTTGGACGATACTCCTCCTAAATGGAGTGACAAGAGAGGAGACATGGATTTTAAACCTACAAGAAAAAAGTTAGTTGCCACACAAGACAAGTCATGAAAGCATTTTATGTCTAAAACACAACTAAGAGTTGTGAAGCGGAATAATGCAATACTCATGTCCCCCCCCCCCTTGAATATTACTCCCCTAAATGGAGTATCAAGGAAAGAAAACATGGAAAATTATCCTACAAAAAGAAAGGTTAGTTTCTAAAACACAAGATATATGTATGCTACCATAGCGAGGTATAGTTTACTCATCATATCTAAATGGTCAACAAACAATGCACACCTTGTAGTAGAAAGAAAATCATTTCATGTAAAATTTTGACTCTTAGAAAGTCAAGGACAAGAAATTAGGAAGAAAGCATCCTACTTCTAAAAATAAAAAGAAAAATAAAAAGAAACTAAGAACATAAAATCCTACATCGATAAAAGGAAACCATCATTTTCTGTAATGAGAAACATTTTCCAAAAACAAGGCAAAGGTTGTTTAAGGAGGAAAATGTGTGTTGGATGATGTAGCGGGTTTTGTTTTGAATGTTGTGGAGGTGAAACGGTTTTGGTTTGTCGGTTTTGATGTTGGTTCTCTAAACTTGGTTTGTTGGATTTAATGAGAAACATTTTCCAAAAGAAACGGTTTTGTTTCATTTTGGAGACTCTAAACTTGAGACGATCCAAAATGTGCTTTAGGATAAACCTCATTTCATTGGTTAGAGAACCATGGATGTCTTTGTAGATAGGGTGAAACAAAAATGGTTTTGGGTGGTGATACTCTTGTTGTGGTGGTTGGTTGTGCTCAAAATGGTGTAAGCTTGGTTCTTTGTAAATGGGGTGAAACACAAATGATTGTAGGTGTGTAAAGCCTTGATCATTTGGAAAAATAGAGAATCTAGCATAACGGTAAGCCAACCGTTCTACCAATGATGGTTGATGGGGTTGATCATCTAATTGCTCACTTGGTTGTTGTTGGGTTTCCATTTAAGCAATGGTGTCAAAGAGTGACAAAGATGGAAGGATTGATAATTTAGGTGATAGGTCTTCTAAAGTTTCTAAATAGGGTAGTGGTGATGTTGGTAGTGTATGGAAAAGTTCCATTGGTGTAAATGTTGGTGATCGATGGTTGAAAAAGTTTTTGATGGTTGAAAAGTGTATATGTTTGTATTGCCATGTTTGGGAGAGGATGTTGGAGTAGCAAGATTGAGGAAATCTTGAATAGTGGTCATGTTGATGTTGCAAGGTATTGAATATGCTGTTGAGGTAGTAAGGTTAAGGAAGTCTTGGATAGGTGAAGAAATGTCAAGTGATGAGCTTGATTTGATGGTTTTGTTGAAGCAACAAGGTTTAACACTAATCCTAGTGGTTTTAGCTTGATGATTCGGATGAGGTGTTTGATTTAGTCATCTCAAATCTTTGGTTTGCAAGAGTTTTGAGATTAAGAGAAGTAATGGTATTGGTGTGAGTTTTGGGGTATTCTAAAGTGATCAAACTTAAAAAGAATTGTGGGAAGGAGTGTTTGGATTTTATGTGTTCCATACAAAGATTTAGGTTTCAAATGATTTGATGTCAATCCAATGGAATTTGGTGGAGTGAAAGACCAACATATGCACTCAATGCTTTGTGATCATGGGAAGTGATTTGGTTGAAAATGTTCCAATGGTTTGAAGGATCCTTTAAAAGGGTTCCTTGGGTTAGTTATGTTTGAATTTGAATTTTTGGCGGGAAGTGGCTTCCTAATTGTTTTAGTGAGTGAGAGTTGTCATAGTATGGTTATTGGAGGTAAGGGAATATGTTTCTCACTAAAGAAAATGATTTGACACTTTACAAGTTTTGAACTTAAGAAAAATGACAAAAATTTTCTGTAGGAGACTCGCGGAACCCTCGCGAAACACAGGCGGAACCCTCCTGAGGGTTCTGGATGGTCCGTTGGGCCATTTCTGGATTGCCCAGAAAATACACTAGTGGAACTCATTTTTGGGTGCCGCCAGACCTGAAAAACTTGGCAGTCCGCATTTTTGACCCACGAGACGATTTTCAAATTTTTTGAAAACTTCTAAAAACAAAAACATAATTCATATCTGGTTAGAAAATGCAAAAATTGGACTTGTAAAGACGCATACCATTGGACTTTGATCGGGGGCTAACGAATTTCACTATACTTAGTGAAATTATCATAAACTTGAAAATTTGACAACATGCCAAATGTTGTCTTCCTGCATCATTGTTAGTTCCTACAAGTTTCAAATAGTACCAAATATCTTACCAACATACAAATACATATCACGTAATGTTTAAACGACCAAATTGTTCAAATAGCACCTAGTGCCAAACACTCCTACACACCCGCTCTCATAGACGGTCAATCTTCTTCTTGAGCTTTCCAAGAAATCTCTCGATGTTTTTGAACATCCCCTTTGTTTTCTTGAACTCCGCCGACTCATTTGGAATATCCGAAAGCTGGAAAATGTATTCTAGAGGTGGGAGCCTAGAGTTGGAAAATGTTTACCTTGGGCTTTGTAGATTCTCCTATCACTTAGTGAGACAAAAGCGTGTGGGATGAGAGAGTAGTCTAGGTGAAGACCTCTAGGAGTTGATGAAATGGGAGAAATGAACCTAAAGAGATGGTTCAAGAGCATTCCATTACGACATAGACGTTGTGCCTTGCACGGGAATGTCGGGCATTCTCTTGGTCATGTAGTAGGCAAGGTTGAAGGGTTGCCTAAAGGACAAGGAGTAGAGCATGTAGCAAAGGCAAACATTGATGTGATCCCAGTTTCCTATGGTGCTATTGAATTCCATTCCATATGGGTCCTTGATGACCTCATTTCCGGTTCTAGTTCTCCTAGTGTTGGTGGTCCTAATGAAGAGGTGGTCACGAAGTTCATCTTTGGACACAAGAGGGATATCATAGGGATGGATGCGGTCAAAGAGTGTGTCAAGAGTTGAGAGGGAGTGCAAGTCGGAGTAGATGCAAGTACCATGGTTTGGGACACCTAGGATTTGAGCAAACTCCACGAGAGTGAAGGAGTATTGATGACTACTAGCCCTAAAGTTAATAGACATGCGACCATACTCATCCTTGGAGAGGGTGACGGATGCATAGAATTCTAAAATGAACCTAGAACAAATAGGCTCGTCGATTTCTAAGAGACACTCAAAGTTGATTGTGGCAAGTTCTATGTAGAGGTTTGTACCTTCTAAGAAGGATGGATCAATGGTTCTACCCTTATGGACATATCATTTTTCTAAGGCTTTGAAAACAACGATTTGAGTTTGAGTAAGACCTTTGGTTTTGTGGTGTTTGGGTAGGTACTTGATGGTGTCCTTGTAGTCGTAGTGAGTTAGAGGAGGCATGATGATTCCTAGAAAATTAAAATTTCACATTTTAGTCTAAGTAAATGACTATTGTAATGTGTATGTTCTAGTGTGTGCCTATATGAAAACAATGTGGATGTGCGGTTAACTTGACTCATTTTGATGCTTAAAAACATTTTATAATGCAAGTGATGTTTCAATGACGTTTTTCATTTGTTTTAACAATGTGGTGAACGGTGGTAAAGTATGGTTGACGACCGAGAGTGGATATGTGAAATGAGGTGGTGATTGCTTGACAACACTTGAAGCATGGATATCTTCTTCGTGTTCTTCACTTGCTAGAAAGTTGAAGAGACGCATTTCATAATGAAATTCACTTGACTTTTGACGACATAGACAAGTATGTTAATGAGAGTATGGATATGACAATTGCCCTTTGTTTCAAAGAGCGACACAAGGGTGAACATAGGTTTATGTATCATGAAAGGTGGTTTAATCTTAATAGGTTAGGTTATAGTGGGGATGACACACTTGTTTGGTTACATTGTGGAATCTTCTTGTGAAGATGACTAGGTGGAGTTATTGGTGAAGATGATATTGACTCTTGGTTTCTTTGAGGGCATGGAAATGGTGGATGACTCGATATTGATAGGACAAAGGATAACTCGGTTTCTCATTTCACATTGCTTGTTTGAGGTTTGGGTGATGAAAGGTTATGAGGAATGTCTTAACCATTGAGAACAAGAGAGTAACTAGGAATGTCTTTAAGTTAAAATCCCTTGCTTTTGGGGCTTGCTTTTATTATCAAAAAGTCTTTCAAATATTGACACTATAATCACTTGATTACTTTGAAAATTCTATTTTGTTTCACTAGTTGTTTTACTCTAAATTCCAAAAACTGTTTTTGTTGAATTTGTTTAGACACAACTATGACCTGTAAATCAAGTTTTATAACTTTTGTCAATTTTGCTTGATTCAATGTTTGACTCAAGGTGAGAAGATGTTATTTTGTACTTTTATCCTTAATGTTTTACATAACATACTTGTCTTGCCATCATTAGACTTTCGACTAAGTCATCATCTACCAAAGATGATATCTTAGAAGGAGAAGATCACTCGTTAAATGTTATATTCAACGACTTCTCGACTCTTTGGGTTTCCTTACTTAAGACACTATGAACTTTATTTGTTTTTGAAAAAGTCCAAGAGGTACAACATCATAAGACTAAGTGTCACATTTAATGTGTAAATCCTAGATGTTGAAAACTCATTTTCTTCCACACATCCTAATGTATGCTAATGTGATTTATTTCACCTTGTGTGTTCTATGTGAAATTATTATAAAGGAGTGGTTGAAGTAAAACACAATTTAAGACCCAAAGTATGGTGTTTGAGAATGTTGTTTTACAAAGGTTTGTTTTGCAAGCATCACAAAAGTGTTAGACATTTTGACACTTAGGAAATTCTTAGTTAGCTCACTTGTAAGCAAGAGTTGAGTGAGACTCACTCAAGAGTTTCTCGTGTTTATCTCTTGATGGTTAAAGAACCGAAACACCTTATATCTCCTACTAAAAGTAGTGTCTAAGTCCTTTAATCACAAAGGATCTAAACCTTATTGTTACTTACACAATATAACAATCTTAGAATGAAAACTACTAGTATCACTCATGATAGAACTTAATACTAATCAACATGAAACACTGAAAGGTAAGTTGAAGAGACGTGTACCTTTTAAGCTCCATAGATTAGCCATCAAGAAGATAGTCATAAAGCAAATAATCTTGACTCGTAGAAAAGCTAAACTCAAATACTTATGAATCCAAGAAGGTTAGATAAACACATAAAAATGATATCTTAATCCTTTTATCATGAGTTTCTATTGAATTATCTCTAACTCTCTCTTCTAGGTTTAACAAATTTTACTTGCTTAGTTTTACTAGTTGATAGTGCTTTTTAGTTAAATCCTAATCCGGTTTTATCATTAAACAACCTTTGACTCCTCAACAATCTTTCAAGAGATTTTGAGCTTTCATCAAATTTAGCTAACATTTTTCCTTTCTCATTTTGCTTTTTAATCTCATGTTTGTAATCTAGACATAATTTACATTCTAGATCAATTTCAACATGACTCTCAAGTCTAGATATTTTATCTTCTAACATGATTTCATTTTCAAAACTATTCACAAAAGATTTTGAAGGTTCATTGTTAAAGATAGTTTTTAGGTCCATGTTGCATAAAAGTTTAGACTCATTTTTTAGTTTAGAAAACTCTAGGATAAATGTGTCAAAGCAAAAGTGTTTAGTTTCAAAATGTACCTTGCTTGATGTTTTATCTAGTTGAGAATCACAAACAGGATGGTTGGCTTCATTTTCATCCGTGTAATACCATGAATCGTAAGCAAGTCCACTAAGAGCTCGACATGAGTAACCATCTTCACTTACACCTTCATTTAAAACATTTAAACTAGTAGCACATGTATTTATCTCAACTAAATGTCTATCTATTAATATTTCTAAGACTTCTAATTCATATGTGAGATCAAATTGATCATCTTTGACTTGACATATTTCTTGATGAAAGTTTAACATATTTTTCCAAATATCATTAGCCGTTTGACAAAAATACATTCTTTCATATTTGGTACTAAAGCTTTATAAATCATTGTTTTAGCTTTAGTATTTTTATCAAGTTTAAGATAGTTATCTTGGTTTTCAAAGCTTGTTTTCTTTGGTTTGAAATCACCAAAAGAAATAATATGCCAAAGATCTTGATCAATTGAATTCACATAGTTTTCAAAAATTACTTTTCCATTCAAGTAAGTTTTCTTTTTCAAATAGCGGTGGGTTTTGAATAGCTTTCCCTTCTTTGAGATTTTCAAAATCCATGGATCGATCCAAGTTTTAAAATACACTATATTTTAAAGATCTTGAGTAACGTAGCTCCTGATGCCAATTGTGGAAAACTAGAAGGGGGGTTGAATAGTTTACCGCTTTTTAACTTGATTATCTTTTTTAAACTTTACGTTTGTTCAAAGATGCAAGTACAACTTTGCATGTTTAATTCTTTGAAAAGCTTTATATGTGAATAACAATTCTAACATTGCTTGTTTAGTTCTTTGAAAAGCTTTACGTTTGTTTAAAGATATAAACACAACTTTACTTGTTTAATTCTTTGAAAAGCTTTACGTGTGATTAGCAATTCTAACTAAAGACAATATGTAATAAGCAAAGATAAAGAAAGAAACGATCAAACCACAACACGATTGTTTATCGTGGTTCGGCTACAAGGACTCTTTTTCCTTGCCCTACATCCACGCCCCGAGTTTCCAACTCGAGAGTTATAAGCACTAATCAACAAGCTCCTTTCCCGGTGGAGAAACCTTTACAACGTCGCTTACACTTTTACCGACACTAAGCTAGATGTCGAGTTCTTTTACACGGGTACAACCACTCCCATCGTCGCTTACACTATTACCGACACTAAGCTAGATGTCGAGTTCTTTTACACGGATACAACCACTCCCATCGTCGCTTACACTTTTACCGACACTAAGCTAGATGTCGAGTTCTTTACCAAGGGTACAACCACTCCCGTTAGTTCTTTTACAAGGGTACAACAACTCCCGACACACTACGTATTTTGAGGCTTAAAATACTAACCGATCACTTCTATACAAGATACACATGAAGTATAAACTACCAAAGTCTATACACAACAAAGCAAACAAGTCTTGCAACTTAGAGTTGAAACTTGTAACTTCTTAGATGAATATGTGAACTCCTTTGCTACATAAGAGAATAACACAAGTTAGTAGCTACTGAGTATAATGAGAGAATATGTGTAAAATATGACTCTAAGTGATGACTCAAAACTAATAAGTGGTTTGGTATTTATAGCAAAACATTCTGCAGGTCTGGCGGATACGGTGGAACCCTCAGAAGGGTTCCGCCCGTGTATCCCCAGGGTACCGTCAGGGCTGCAGTTGGTTTTGCAATAAATCTTCCAAACCAAACAAGGTCACATCACATGAATACTAGTCAAAAACAAACTTGCACAAGAAAACTTATGGTTAGTCAAACACACTTTCTTTTCATAAATGTATAATGACAAACTTACCATAAATGTGATGTGATATTTCTATTTAAAGAAATAAATGTGATGTGACAAGACTCTTTCTAATTTAAGAAATACAAGCAGTGTTTTGTTTAAAAGGAAATGTAAACCTTAGTTAAACAAGACTTAAACATTAAAGTGATGATTTACTATTAGCTAAAGTTCATACTTTGTCATTAACAAAATTTAGCAAAGATCGTAGAATATAAATAACGTTTTTAGGCGATATTTGTATTAACATAACCAATATTCACAACTAATACACAAATGGATGAATGCTATACAAGTGATGATGCACAAACAACTTGGATGTGGAGGTCACAACAAGTTGTAATACTTCTTGTCTTGAAGGATTGAAGTATTCTTCTCTAGCACTTGAAAGGTTGAAGCTTGGATCACTTGAAAACATAAGCTTATGATTATATGATCAAAGGGTTTAAGAGAATGGTATAGAAGATTTAGATCAAAAAGTTTATAGTGCAAAAGGTGAGGAAAAATGCCAGATTTGAGCCAGTATTTATAGGGGGAAAATACTGTTTGGGAGCGTGGCCGGTCCCCTTAATTATTAAGGGGGCCACCCCCCAAAACGGCCATAAAATTTGTCTTTTACTGGGGAAGGTTTTTCTGGAACATTTTTACCATTTTTGGTTAAAAATTTGAATTCATATATTTATAATGATTTAAACATATTCTTTTATTTCCAAAAATGATTTTGTAAAAGATATAAAATGTTTTGTGACATTTTCTAAAAAGTCTAGTGTTTAAGAAAAATGTTCCTTTGATCATAGAATGCAATAAACACTTTGTTTATTCATACCTTAAGTGATTTGGATGTAAAGTGAATATTTATCACTAAATACTTGTTTACGTCATAATTTTTAGCTCAATGGGTTTACGTTTTGTGATTATCAAAACATAGAGATATCGATAAATGTTAATAATGTTTTTAGGCATTATTTATATCAACAATCTCCCCCTTTTTGATGATTACAAAACATAAACTCATCAAGTCTGAAAATTAATTTTTTTTCGACATGTATTTAGTGAGTTTATATTCACTTCTCCCCCTTTTTGTAGAATCAAAAAAGGTTATGCCGACTAGCTTCATAAATGAAGTTAGACGGGATGAAAGCTCCCCTTGATGTGTGCTCCCCCTCGTTCGATGGCACCAAGGAATCGAGCAATGGGAATCTTGGCTGCAAAAATATTAGAAGCATACATAGAAAAATATGCAATATGCAAATAACAAGCATAGCAAACAAATATTAAGGATACATAGCAATTAACTCAAAGTGATTATGTTAAAGATCCTAATTTGCCAAAGAGAGCCATCGGACTTGCTTGTAACAAAAGGTTGGTTGATTCTTATTTGAAAGTAAATATCATAAGCATATATTATGCTTAGATGGTTGATGATTGAGTGTTTGGAATGAAAATGGTTAAGTTAGGGTTAGATTGTTGGATTAATGGAGGTATATGTTTGGGTGCATGAGTGTTGGAGAGTTTGGTGGTGGAGAGTTTAGAGGTATAGAGTTAGGAGTGGAAGAGGTTGATTGAGAGTTTGGATGTTGTTCAAGCGAGGGTTTTGGATGAGATCTAGTTAGAAGATACTCAATCTAAGTGAAGTGTTCATTCAATGAAATGGTTTGTTTTTGGAGAAGGATGCAACAAGGAAAATTGTTGACATGTTTTGCAACTTGTTTCAAGTTGTGGGGTGATGAAGGAGAGCTAGAGGAAAATTATTCCAAGTTGCATTGAGCAAGGTGTAAGACAAGAAGATCACAAAGCTCATGGGCTTCCTTGAGTTCTTCAATAAACTTCAAGTGTTCGGAGGAAGGTGATGATGGTGGAGTGTGGTTGTTATTTAGGGATGGATGATTGGACATGCAACATAGGGATAACGTGTGTATTGGTAGGAGGTGGTGGTGATGCTCTTGGTGGTGGAGATATTTGTGAGTTTGGGTAATCATGAATGGATGAGAATGAAGTTGTTCAAGAATAGGATGTTTCATGAGTGGCAGATGTTTTGGATGGTGGATTGGTAGGTTGAACAAAATGTGAGGTGTTAGGAATGAGATTGGGATTGTTGTTTTGAGATTGAACATGCTCTTTATATGGCTTATGTGGGTGAGATGAAGGTGTATTTTTGGGAACAAGGATGGATGTTTGGTTATTATGATGAGGTTTGTGAAAGGGTTCATTTGAGTGAGCATGAGGTTTATGTATCATGAAATATAGTTTGACCTTCATGGATTAAGTTGTAGTGGTCATGACATACTTTGTAGAGTGTAGGGAATGGTTATATGGTTGAATCTTTTTGTGAGGATGATTAGGTGGAGTTATTGGTGAAGATGGGAAATGAGTATCAAGTGATGTGATTGGTGAGAGTGAAAGAGCGATGTTCATGGAAGGGATTTCTTTGTAGGAGGGTGTTATAGATGGTGCATTAGGTGCACTAGGAAATGAAATTTGAGGTTGAGATGAGTAAAGGTTATGAGGTTTGAGTGTGTAAAGGTTTTGAGGTTTGAGTTTAAGGTTGAAGGATATGAGGTTTGAGTGTGTAAAGATTATGAGGTTTGAATGTAATGTAGAAGGATATGAGTGAGTAAAGGTTGTTGATATGTAATGTTGGTGGAAAGGAGAGTGAGGTGTTAGGTATGTAATGTTGAAGACATAGGAGGAATTTGGTGTTGGTTGTTTGACAACATCATTTGGTTTGACGGGCTTTTAATGGAGGTTAGGCTTTCTTCTCCAAACGGGTTTCTTGGTGATTTTGGTTTAATGGGAGAGGACATGATGAGATGAGTGGAGATTGATAGAAATAAGAGTGTTTATAATGTAGGATTGGTGGGATTAAGGATGTATAAACTTTGATAGAAGGTTTAGGATAAAATAGGTTTGTGAATTTTGGGAAGTATAGGATGAAATGGGCTAAAAAGGAAACAACACCTTCGGCCATCAGATGGCCCGTCCCCTTAATTGGAGGCTGGTCCCCTTAATAATTAAGGGTTTTTGGTAGTGAATAGTAGAAAGGTTGTGTTTTTGGTTTCAAATAAGTCCAACTCTTTGAGGCAATTAAACATATACTAAATATGTAGGCAATTATGTAGCCAAAGCATGTTAACCAAAGAGATTAAGTAAACAAGCAATTTCATCTAGCATGCGAACATACTCATCAAGCAAGTAAAATATAAGTGCTAGGAAACAATAAGCAACATCAAGTATTACATAACTACATAACTAGGAGGATTAATCCTAATTTGTATCAATGTGCAATAAGTGGATAGTTATGATAGCATGGATTTCTAGACTTGTTACAAACAAAGTTTTAATAGACAAACCATGGTCTTCTTGATTTGATTTAGTTCACTTATAAGTGTCATATATATAAATATAGATAACAAATATGAGATCACCATGCATGATTTAAAGAGACGTTTTTAGCATTATTCAACAATGTTTGAAAGTAGGTTTTCACATAGATGTGAGAGTTATTTGAATAAAATAGATTGGGTTTTACTTCAAAATGTGTTAATGAAAGGTAAAATTTTTTTTCCGAATCTTTGGTTTTGATCAAAACAAAATTGTGGATATAGATATTGAAAACATGTTATTGAAAAGTGGGATAGTCATTTGAAAAAACTATTTTTCAAAATGTGAGGTTTTTGCATATTTTTAGAGATATTAAATTTCTTACAACAAATATCATTAATCATATATTTTAAAAGATGTTAATTAGAGATCTCATGCTCAAGAGGATTGGTTAAGCCTATTATTATCTCATGCTATCGTTTCTACATATCCTATGATCCTAAAGGAAGTGATGACGAAAATTTATATGTTAGATGCGAGAGTGTTGAATGGGGTATAACCTAACATCTATATTTCCTTTGTTTTCGCACGCTTATCTAACTTAATGCCATAGTGTACGAGAGCTTGTTTCATCCATAGTTTTCTTACACGAGGGATCTAATCCTACTTCTATATTAACGATTGATCCACTTAACTCATTTCACTTCATTACCATGAGTTTGCTAATAGTAGATATAGAAGATTTCCATTTTCTATTTTGTTCGACAATGAACAATTTCATTTTATTCCTAGGAAAGTCAACTAATGATGTTTCTAGGTTATAAGTATATAAGCTATTATGTACGTATATATGTATAAGTGTTACAAACAATATATATGCATAACTAAGCATAAATCTAACTAATCATTTATCAAAGCATGCAAATTATAGCAATTAACTTAAAAGAGACGCGTGCCTTTTAGTCTTCAATGGAATTTCTTCAAGCACTTCAAGTGACTATGTTGACTTATAGAAGTCATTTGTAGATGAGATTCCAACTTCTTTGAAGATTGACAACTTAGTCACTTGGTCCCCATTGTCTCATTGGTCCAAAGTTGTTTGGTCCAAACATATTTAACATTTGGGTAGGATGCATGTATGGTGGTAATATTCCCTAAGGATTGTAACTTGGTTGATAATTCCACATTTGATGACTAGTATTATTGTAGTTTTGTTTATTTTGGTTTCTTCTAGGTTGAGGGGTTTTAGACCGAGGATGAGGATTATTTGGTCTATTTGGAGGTGGAGTTTTAGATCTTAATTTTGGTTTAGAAGATCCAGTTTTGGCTTTTAATGATGGTTTATAAAAACTTTTTACTTCCTCATCACTCGCAATAGGTATTTTTCTATCTTTTATAAGTATATACTTAGGTTTTGACTTTAATGGTTTTTGTTTACTAGATTTACATTCAAACTTTATATTTTTATTTTCACTAGTTGAAACATTAGTTGAGGTGAATCCTAGACCGTTTTTATCTCCCGAAGTTTCTTGAACACTTATTATTTTCTTAAGTGAGTTACTACCATTTTTAAACTTGTCAAGTTTGAAAATTTTATCTTTAAGTTTTTCGTTTTCATTTTTTAGCTCTAAGCATGTTTTACATTCTATAAAAACTTCTTTTTCTTTTCCCAAATGTTGTAGTTTAATTTTTAATTCGAGTACTTCATTTTCTAATAGATTATTAATATGCTTTAGTGACTTATTTTTAGCTATAACCTTTTGACATAATTTGCATAACCTATTATATTCATTATCTAGGTCTTTTTCATCTAACGATTGTTTTTCATTACTAAAGTATTCAGTTTCGGAAAGTACCTCATTGGATGCCTTGGTTATAAGACATTTTTCGTCAGACTTCTTTTTCATCTTCATCGCTATCACTCCATGCTCCTCCTACAAAGGCCTTGTGGTTTTGACTTCTTGACAATTTCGGACATTCTCCAATAAGATGATTTGGACCTCCACACTTAAAACACTTTCTTTCATTATATGGTTGTCTAACGTATCTTCCTCGTTTTTTGAAGAATTTCTTGAAGTCTCGTACGGCCATAGCATACTCTTCATCGTCACTTTTGGAGGTTGAGCATTCTTCGTCACTAGAGTCCTTTTTAGCTTTCAACGTAATTGATTTGCTTTGCTCCATTTTTCCTTTGACCATCTCAGAGTCTTTCTTTATTATTTCTTCGTAGACCTTTAAGTTGCCGATCAATTCGTCAAGTTGTAGAGTTGACAAATTCTTTGATTCTTCAATCGCCGTAACTTTAGCTCCCCATTTTGGATGAAGAGCCCTAAGAAATTTCCTAACAAAATTCTTACTAGAAAAATTCTCATCAAGTGCTTTTAAACTTGTGATGATAGTGTTAAACCTAGCGAAAGCATTATCAATTGATTACTCTTCAGGAATCGTGAATTGCTCATATTGTTGAACAAGTAGATCTATTTTGTTATCTTTGACTTGACTATTACCTTGGTGAGTTATTAGTAAAGAGTTCCAAATTTCTTTTGCGGTTTCACACATAAAGATCCTTTCGTATTCCTTACGTGGTAGCGCATTGTAAATAACCATTTTTGCTTCAACATTTTTAGCAAGTTTTCATTTTAAATCATCGTTTTGTTTTTCAAAATGTACGATTTCATCTTTCTTTGTTTCGGGGTTATTTTGAATAGGTAAAAAATCACCATTAGTAATAACATGCCAAAGATCTAGATCTTTTGATTTCACATAAGTTTCGAATCGATTTGTTGGATCGTTGTAGCTCGAGGTTGTTTAGACCTCATAGGATCTAGGGCAAACAATAACAATGATAATAACAATATGCAGCGGAATAGAATGAATCAAAGTTATTGACACAAGGTTTTTCCCAATCACCTCCAATTATATTTGATCAGAATATAACGTGTTACCTAACTGTAACATGGATCTAAGACACCTCAGACCTTGAAGGATTCGAACAACACAAACTAGTTCTAGGCGTTTATAGTTTACACGCCCTAGAACACACACACACCTTTAGTCGACTACATTATGAAAGACATATTAAAACCTATACCCTATGTCTCTTTATATAGAGAGATACTAGGGTTTACAAAGAGATATGTATAAAACTAAATACAGAATAATATAAAATCGTTTCAACATATAAGAATATTTCCTGTATCTTGAATCATTGTAGCTTTCTCTCTTTGTCATCTTTAGCCCTTCTTGTTTCATTCTTTTATCTATTTTGTCACATCAAATCAAGAATCCCAACAATCTTCCCCTATTTGATGATGACAAAACAAACAAAGTCGTGTACGAACTTCCCTAGACGAAGTAGAGAGATTGAGATGTAGACATCTCCCTGAATGAAACAAGTATGTCTTCCCCTTAATCCATGCCATGCCACCACAATATTTCTTCCCCTTTTTGTTATCAACAAATAGAGAATGAATAAACCGTAGAAACTTCCCCTCGAGTGATGCATGTACATAAAATGATTCTTCAAATCTGTAGGCTTTATATAATGATCACTGATGAAGAAAACTGAGTATGACGAATTTGATGAAGAAGTTGAATTTTCCAAACTTGTGTCTTATGTCTTGTACTAACCATGTGACTCCAAACTTATACCCAAAACTGAATATATAAGTAGACCGCGATCCCATGACAAATCCTCATCTTTAATGAGACACTGAGCACTACAATGTAACTCCTTTAAGTGATAGTTAACTAGGTCTTCGTCCATCCTCCCCTTGACCTATGAAAACTAGATTTATCAAGCTGTTGTCACCACCTTTTAAAACAGACAAGTTATCTTCAAAGTGTAACATCCCCACTTTGAGATATGATAAGAACACAAACCTGTGAAACTCAACTACAACATCAAATAAATGATCTTCAACCTTCTTCGTAATCAATTAATCCAATAAGAATGAGCCATAAATCTTTTACGAACAAATAAACCAAAAACCTTCTTGTGTGTGTAAACCAAAACCAATCAAACATACATACTTCCCCTCACTGCTCACAAATTATCAAAACGCAGCAGTAGATTAAATTTCGCACAGCAGCAGAGTCAAATACCCAAGCAGCAGTGTGGAGCAGCAGAGTAAAATTTTCGAGCAGCAGAGTTAATAGCGTAGCAGCAGAGTCATAAGCATAGCAGTAGGAACTCGTCTTGCGCAGCAGCAGAAACAAATAATTAACCATCAGACTGCTCATAAAAACATTATATCTCTCACGCACGATTCATTAATATATTCGACCACTTGAATCCCAACAATACCTCCACCGTCCCATGATAGAATTAAACAATTAAAGATAGCACAGTTGTTTAATATTGAATAAAGAAATCAATATACCTCATGCGCAAGATGATAGTTTCCTATGAAAATACCAATTTTATATTGCACCATCCAATCACGTTTGTAATATAAGGTTATGCATCTTTAATTGACCAACCGAATATAAATAATACAAGGCTGACCCATGTATTAAAAGCACTACTAGGTTAGATTAATTCAACCAATCAGTGTAGAAAAAGTACCATGTGTATTAATAAGTACGAGAATAGAACACCTTGTAGCACTTTTATCTTGCAGAAGACGACAAACCGAATTAGAAGTATCACTGATTAATATGCCTTGACCAAGAAATAAAATCCATAGTAGCAGTACCACTTAGCAAAGCATTGATCCATAAAATAATATTGTGACCGAGTCTTCAACCATCACCGACCCATTAATTTAAACACTCACCAATTATCAATAATAAATATCAGTACGAGGAACTTTAATGAATCATTCATTCACAATAGATAAAACACAATACCCTTGTCGCCAAGCAACTTCATCACAACAGCAGCAAAAATATACGAAACCCTTAAAAACGAATTTGTACCTTCACACAGCAGCAGACTTCGACAACCCAGTAAACCTTGTGAATCCCTAGATATCACGAGCAACCCGAAGCTCTGATACCACCTGTTGATCCCAGTTGAGCTAATACGATCTTATATAGAAGTTAACTTAAACAAATACTTAAGCTTAAACGCGGAATATAAAAGCTTAACTTAAGAAGATTTAGAATTCTCTTTCAACACTTCAATATTATTAATACGAGCACTCGATAATGCTAGGGTTTTACAACCTTGAAGTGAATAATAATTCGTACATACTCTAACCCTAGGATCCTCCTTTTATAGGCCAAGGAGTCCTACTAGGTTTACAATACCTTTCTCTACAAGATAAGAATAATCTAAATAGATAAACTATACAAAGAATCTATTCCATAATTATCCTATCGTATACAATGTTAATCCCTTCAGCAGTAGTTTCACCAAGCAGCAGATAGTCTTCAGCAGCAGAGTCATTAACACTAGCAGCAGTTTCATTGTAGCAGCAGTATTACTCAGCAGCAGAGTTACTTAGCAGCAGTGTCACTTGGTCAAACCCAACAATCCTCCCCTAAACTTAATATTTATTTCTAAATATTCAAGTTTCTTCAAAGCTCAAAACATTACTAGGAGGATGCTTCCAAACACTTCATCTCTTGAAAATTCAGTTGATCAAATATCTTCTTATACTTTGACAGCAAATTGAATGCTTGATCATCAGAATCATAATCTTTCTGCAGCTTAAGTGTTTTGTCACTATTAACCATCTGATTAACAACATTCCAGTATCTTACCACTGGATAATCCTTTTCAGCTAGCATGTACAAGGTAATTGGTCCAAGAGTTAACATATGAACTCCAGAATCTTGAAAAAGTCTCCATCTTCTTACCTTGTAGTCAGCTATCTCTGTCCATTCAGAGTCATCCATTGAAGGTTCAAACATAAGTTTAAGAGCTCTCCACATAACATTATCAGAAGCAGTTAAGATATGATCAATTTGATCTACCTCATACTTTTTCCAATATCAAAATCCATCACTTTCAAATAGTGGTGGTCTTTGCATAGATTGCCCTTCTAAATATTTTTCAGATTCCATAGATCGTTACAAGTTTTAAAATACAATATATTTTAAAGATCTTGCTAGACGTGGCTCTAATACCAATTTTGGAAAAATATAAGGGGGGTTGAATAGTTTTACGTCCTTCTTATTTTATTATGAAAGCTTAGCTTAGTTTTAAAACCTTGTTTACTTTTAAAACTTTAATTCGATCTTATGTGAACTCAAATCTTGAACAATATGAACAATTATATCTAAGTATGAACAATAATAATAATGTAAGCTAAGTATGTGAAATCAACACATGCATAATATAAACAATTATAGCTATATACGAGAGATAAGTAAGTAAATGTTTATTTTGTAATCCTTAATTATATTTTGTATGAAAACTATACTTGATCGAAATGATCAATTATATGTATGTTACCTTTTTAGTTTGATTGTAAAAACTTTGTTTTATGAATAAAACTTTTGTTTGATCTTTAAGTGAAATCACCACTAGCACTATATGAGCAACAATATATATACGTCTACATCTACAAAAGTAATAACGATATAAGCAAGATAATAAGTAAGAGATGGAAAGCTCTAACCGCGAGACAAGAGATTAATAGTGGTTCGGCTACAAGGACACCTTCCTTGCCCTACTCCACTCCCCGAGCACCTAACTCGAGAGTTTTTTTCACTATGTCAACAAGCTCCCTTATGGCGGAGAAAACCTTACACACCAATTATCACACCACAACTTCGTCACACCTTTTTCACAACTTCTACACAACTACTTCACAACTTCTTCACAACTTCTTCACACCTAACCACTACCTAATCACACTACTTCTTCTTCACACCTATACTACTTGCATACCACAATCAATTCACAACTTCTCTACCTACACACCTTACAAGCCTAACTCCTTATGTTTACTTCTATCTAACCAATATTCACAACTAATACACAAATGGATGAATACTATACAAGTGATGATGCACAAACAACTTGGATGTGGAGGTCACAACAAGTTGTAATACTTCTTGTCTTGAAGGATTGAAGTATTCTTCTCTTGCACTTGAAAGGTTGAAGCTTGGATCACTTGGAAACAAAAGCTTATGATTATATGATCAAAGGGTTTAAGAGAATGGTATAGAAGATTTAGATCAGAAAGTTTATAGTGCAAAAGGTGAGGAAAAATGCCAGATTTGAGCCAATATTTATAGGGGAAAAAATATTGTTTGGTAGCATGGCCGGTCCCCTTAATTAGGGGCCGGTCCCTTTAATTATTAAGGGGGCCGCCCATACAATTAAGGGGGCCGCCCTCCCAAAACGGCTATAAAATTTGTCTTTTACTAGGGAAGGTTTTTCTGGAACATTTTTACCATTTTTGGTTAAAATTTTGAATTCATATATTTATAATGATTTAAACATATTCTTTTATTTCCAAAAATGATTTTGTAAAAGATATAAGATGTTTTGTGATATTTTCTAAAAAGTCTAGTGTTTAAGAAAAATGTTCCTTTGATCATAGAATGCAATAAACACTTTGTTTATTCATACTTTAAGTGATTTGGATGTAAAGTGAATATTTATCACTAAATATTTGTTTACATCATAATTTTTAGCTCAATGGGTTTACGTGTTGTGATTATCAAAACATAGAGATATCGATAAATGTTAATAATGTTTTTAGGCATTATTTATATCAACACTAGTGTTGAACACCCTAAGGGCTTTGGAGACAAGAGAGTATCCAAGGAAGTATCCATCATCAGCTTTGGTATCAAATTTACCTAAGTGATCCTTGTGGTTATGAATAAACACAGGACACCCAAATACATGAAAGTAGCTGATGTCAGAGATTCTTCCTTTGAATATCTCATAAGGGGTCTTATTGTGTCTTTTCACAATGATGGACCTATTTTGAGTATAGCAGGCTGTTCTGACTGCCTCAGTCCAAAAGTGTTTTGAAAGGACCGAGCCATTTAGCGTTGTCCTTGTTGCCTCAATGAGTGTCCTGTTCTTCCTTTCAGCTACTCCATTTTGTTCAGGAGTATAAGGAGAAGAGAAGTTCTGAGAAATACCATTCTCATCACAAAAACACTCAAGGTCATGGTTTCTGAATTCAGTACCATTATCAGTTCTAATCTGTTTAACCTTGATATCATCTGATTTTCGATGTTCCTAACAAAAGACATGATTGTACCAGCTGCCTGACTCTTTTTGGTAAGGAAGTAAACCCAAGTGTATCTTGAGTATTCATCCACTATGACCAGAGTATATTTCTCATGGTTAATAGACATTGGACTGACAGGTCCAAAGAGGTCCATGTGAAGGAGGTAAAGGCAGTTTTTGATGGAGAATGTTTGTTTGGTTTTGAATGATGCCCTATGATGTTTTCCTTTCTCACAAGCAGAACATGGCTTATCTTTGGTATACACCAGGGATGGAAGGCCAAGAACTTGGTTCTGTTTGGCAAGGTTGTTGATACATTTGAAGTTTAGATGAGAGAGTCTTCTATGCCAGAGCCAGTTGATTGTTTCACTTGCCTTAGTGAATAGGCAAGTCCCATTTTGAGTAAGGGTTGACATGTCTAGGACATAGACATCATCCCTCCTGGGAGAAATCACACAACTTCTTTGTTGGCATTGAAGATGGTTCCTCTCTTGTGATCAAACTGAACTATATATTTTGCATCACATAGTTGACTCACACTGATAAGATTGTACTTGAGACCATTGATGTAACACCCCAACCCGACAAGGGTAAAAATGTCACAATAATATAGTGTTACATCAGAACAAACAGAACAGATCAAAAGCGGAAGTCTTAAATAAATAACTTACTTTAAATGACTATGGTCAAAATCTTCAATTCAACTCTACTCTCAATCCCAGAAAACCATCCCAAAGCTATCTTGAATACCTGCCGCGGTGAAAGAAAATGCGGTTGAGCTTAAAAAGCCCAGTGAACAGATATAACGATAATAAACTGAAATAAATTTCTGAAATACGAATGACATATTTTAGGGAAAAACATTTTTAGGTATAACAGTTAATAAGGAAATAAAATGTGCAGGTTAGGTCAGGAATTCATACAGTTACCTATACGAATAGAGTCAGAACCATATTAATACCATAAGCTCATAACATATCATATAATAAACACATATAAGGCAACATAATGGAGTAGCTAACTCCTAGAATTTTGTAAAGGACGTGTATTGCACACACAGCTACATTCACCAGATAATAGATAACAGAAACAGATCTAGGATGCATCCAAACGCCCCTTCCCAACCGATAAATATATGCAGCCAAACCCAGGGACGTGGCAGAACATCACTCTACTGCCCTAGAGTCATGTCAGAGGTGCATCCCTGACACGGACATGGAACCCCCATGTCTAGTGAAACTCATGTAATCAAATGGTTCATATTTAAGGGTTCAAAACATAATTTTCATATCAAAAGTTCAAAAATAGAAGGTTCATAGAAAATGTTTAAATCAAAAGGTTCAAAACAGAAAGTTCATAACAGAAGTTGTAATCACGAAGGAAACCTTAAGAATAAGGTCAGAATATCCATACCTTAGCAAAGCAATGAGATCAAAGGAAAGATTCCTAGAAGGGAAGAGTTCACTTCTTCTTTAATGTATCCACCTGATTTAGTGATCATTTAATTTGTTAATAACTTTATCTTAAATTAGTTTACTTCTCTTACTCGACTTTCCATTTTTAATAACTTTTCACTTTTAACAGATTTCCATAATTAGTAAGTTTCCGAATTAAGAAAGTTTTCACAAATAGTAATGTTACATATTTAGTAAGATTTCATATAATTATTAAGTTAAATATTATATAAATTATTAATATAATGTCTAGGGTTAATTATTATATTTATCAACATTTTAGGATTCAAAGTGTAATTATTCTAAATTACAAGGTTTAAAATATAATTATCATAGGTTTCACATTTATCCAATTTAAACCCTTAACTTTCATAATTTACAAATTAATCCATATATTATAGGAATTTACAAATTAAACTCTTAAGTTATAAAAGTTACAATTCCAATCCTTTAAGTTATATAATTTCTACTTTAAACCCTTAATTATTTAATTATACGAATATACCCTTAAATATAATATATTACTCAATATACCCTACACTTTTGTTTATACTATTTAACCTTTATATATATATTAGTTTACAAATCAATCCTTTATGTTTAGAAAGTTACAAATCATCCCCTAAACTTTTCTAAACCCATTCGAACCATAAACTTCTTCTATAAACCCTAACCCTATTATTAACTAACTAATCATTACACAATTATAACATTAATTACATGATCATAACCAACTAACCCTAACCCTACTTTGATTCGAAACAAACAAACCCTAAGTTTCTTTATTCTTGTTCTTCTATGCATCGACCTAACCACAAAACCATGATGAGTTCATCTCCTTTTGTTTCCTGTCGAGACTCACACCAAACCCTCCTCTATGTTTTCTTTTCATTCGAGCCAACCAAACCCTAACTTAACTTCCTAGCTCGACATGCATTACTTAAACCACACTAAACCCTTGATTCGAATATACATAGCTCAACTAGGTTTATTAGTTCATGTTTTTAATCCTACTAACATATTTAAGCTAGATTGAATGATATATACGTTGGTTAAGAAAAACATGTATACGTACGATGAGTAAAAAGAACAAGAAAAGATGTAAAGGATTACCAAGCTTATTGAAAACTTCGAATGGTATGCAGAAGAGAAAAGAATCGATTTCTTTGAGACTTAGGTTTCCTGGTTTCTTTTTCGTATATTTTATTTGGGGTATTATGGGTCGAGTATGGGCCATAGAAGGCAAGAACTCATGGGCTTAATTTATTACTTGGATCATTTTATTATTATTAGTTTGTGTACAAAAGAAAATGGCCCAACAATAATTATTCGTAGTGTATTAAAATAATTTTTGTAACTTATTTTAATTTTCTAAATATTTTATATCATAAATAATTAATTGTAAACTTGTTAGGAATTATTTGGTATTATATAAATATTTATTAAGGACTTTTAGATATAAGGGCATTTTGGTCTTTTCACACATTTTGGAATTTCAGGTATTACAACTTCTTCCTCTCTAAAAAGAAATTTTCGTCCGCGAAAATTGAATAAGCAGATTAGATGGAAACGGATTGTATTTCAGAATTTATAAGAATGAAACAAATGCAGAATCTTTCAATCATAGAAATAATCTCAATTTAGAAAACTTTTCCAATAGATTTCCAACAGACAAACAGATCTTTCTTATCAGATTCTCATAACTTCATATCTTATTCAAATTAGATCATAAATCAATTCAACGGATGCGTACTTGCAATTAATATCAGAAAATAGATTGAGTGCTGAAATTCAGACGATAGGAACTCTATAATGAGTTTTAAATTTCTTAACAGATGAACAATGATCAACAAACGTACGATGAGAATTCGAATTTATTCAGATATCTAATGTTAAAGACAGAACTCTCATACATAGAATGAATCCTATAAATCTTCCTCTAATCACGAATAATCCAACTAACGGAGATTTAATTCTTCTCAAACATTTCCTGAAATATCCTATGCTCACAATGAATGTAAGTTATATAATGGAAATATTATCACGTTGGCCAGGCATCATAATATTTGCATCATATAAATATACCTTCATGGTGATCATACTTTATCTCAAGTCATGGATAAGCAATCAATAACGGCGTCACGATACTTCTTCTTCAAAATAATCATCATTAATAGAGTCGAACGGAAAACGAAACATGTCAGAAGATAACAAAATTTTAACAGAAATACGCAGAATTATCATAAAATGAAACTTCCAACGGAAAACTTAGTAGTCTAAAAGATCCAAACACATCATTGAAGTCTTGAAAACGGAAGTAAAATCAGAATCTAACATCCAATTGGAAAAGGAAACAAAAAAAACTAGTTGAGTGCACAATCTCCTGGTTGATTTTGCTTATCCTTCCTTGCCTTCTTGTTGTATCTATTGACCCGATGCTTAAGACAATCCTTAATCTTATGATCCATTGAACCACATGAAAAACAAGCATTGATAAGTCTATTGCACACTCCTCTGTGGTATTTTCCACATGTAGCACATTGAGATACCTTCTTCTGATCTGCTTCTTCTCCTGATCCCTAGATCTAGTGTCCTGATTAATCCGTTGAGTTTGATCTCCCTCCCTCTAGGATCTTTGGTTATTGGAATAGTATCCTTGTCGGTTATTTCTCTGCCTATCACCAGCCTTCTGATCTTATCTTTTTAACGCTTTTCGCCGTACATTCTAACCCTTCTGATCACTACCCTTGTCATCTCGCCCTCTATGATCGAAGCTCCTATCTTGTTGACCTGGTCCCTTGTCCTGAATGCGCTCTCCATCTTTGTTTCTCTTATTTGAACTGCTACTCTTATTCAACAACTCAATGTTATGACCTGCAACACAAACCTGTGCAACATCAATATACTCATTGTTGTCAATTTGATCTAGAATCCATCTCTTCAAACCCAACTTGAAATGTCTGGCTTGTCTCTGATCATTACCAGCAACAGATCCCACAAAACTAACCAATCTCACAAATCTTTGCATATACTCCATAGAATTCTCTGTCTCCAACTGATAGATAGATCCATATTCCCTTTCATACCTCTGCTGCTCAGAAACAGGGAAATGCCATTTATAGAAAATCTCACGAAAAGCAACCCAAGTACATGTATCAGCGAAAGCTTCTCCTCCTACTTGAGTTTGAAGATAAGCCTTCCACCAACCCAGAGCATCTCCTTCAAGCTTAAACGCAGCCAAACGGGTCTTGAAGTTATCAGCACAGCCCAAAACTTGAAACAACCTCTCCATATGAGTAATCCAAGCTTCTGCCTCAGTAGGTGTAGCCGCAGATCTAAAAGCAAGTGGTTTCAGATTGTTGAATCTCTCAATCCAAACATGAAACTCAGTAGGTGGAGCACTGCTATCACCACCTGACGACCCAGCAACATTTCTGATGTCATTAGTGATCTGCGTCTTCAGTTCAGTAGAGAGATTCAGAAGAACATTGGCCAAGGCAGCAGAAATCATGGCCTAAAAGTTAGGAACATCAGCTCCATTACCATTCCTATGAGTATGCTCCACCTGAACGATCATCAAAACGATTTCCAAAAAAAAATAAGGACATAATACGGATAAGGAAAGTACGCAGAAGGAAACCTAATGTCTACCCAATCCTCACAGGTCATATCCTAAGCTCTACGGGTTATGAATCCGCCGATCAAACCTGGCTCTGATACCATAAATTGTAACACCCCAACCCGACAAGGGTAAAAATGTCACAATAATATGGTATTACATCAAAACAAACAGAACAGATCAAAAGTGGAAGTCTTAAATAAATAACTTACTTTAAATGACTATGGTTAAAATCTTCAATTCAACTCTACTCTCAATCCCAGAAAACCATCCCAAAGCTACCTTGAATACCTGCCACGGTGAAAGAAAATGCGGCTGAGCTTAAAAAACCCAGTGAACAGATATAACGATAATAAACTGAAATAAAAATTTTGAAATACGAATGATATATTTTAGGGAAAAACATTTTTAGGTATAACATTTAATAAGGAAATAAAATGAGTAGGTTAGATCAGGAATTCATACAGTTACCTGTACGAACAGAGTCAGAACCATATTAATACCATAAGCTCAGAACAGATCATATAATAAACACTTATAAGGCAAAATAATTGAGTAGCTAACTCCCATAATTTTGTGAAGGACGTGTATTGCACACACAACCACATTCACCAGATAACAGATAACTGATAACAGATAACAGAAACATATCTAGGATGCATCTATACGCCCCTTCCCAACCAATAAATATATACAGCCAAACCCAGGGACGTGGCAGAACATCACTCTACTGCCCTAGAGTCATGTCAGAGGTGCATCCCTGACACGGACATGGAACTCCCATGTCTAGTGAAACTCATGTAATCAAATGGTTCATATTTAAGGGTTCAAAACATAATTTTCATATCAAAAGTTCAAAAATAGAAGGTTTATAACAAAGGTTTAAATCAAAAGGTTCAAAACAGAAAGTTCATAAAAGAAATTGTAATCCCGAAGGAAACCTTAAGAATAAGGTCAGAATATCCGTACCTTAGCAAAGCAATGAGATCAAAGGAAAGATTCACAGAAGTGAAGAGTTCACTTCTTCTTTAATGTGTCCACCTGATTTAGTGATCATTTAATTTGTTAATAACTTTATCTTAAATCAGTTTACTTCTCTTTCTCGACTTTCCATTTTCAATAACTTTCCACTTTTAACAGATTTCCAAAATTAGTAAGTTTCCGAATTAAGAAAGTTTTCACAAATAGTAATTTTACATATTTAGTAAGATTTCATATAATTATTAAGTTAAATATTATATAAATTATTAATATAATTTCTAGGGTTAATTATTATATTTATCAACATTTTAGGGTTCAAAGTGTAATTATTCTAAATTACAAGGTTTTAAATGTAATTATCATAAGTTTCACATTTATCCAATTTAAACCTATAACTTTCATAACTTACAAATTAATCCCTATATTATAGGAATTTACAAAATAAACTCTTAAGTTATAAAAGTTACAATTCCAATCCTTTAAGTTATATAATTTCTACTTTAAACCCTTATTTATTTAATTATATGAATATGCCCTTAAATATCAAATATTACTCAATATACCCTACACTTTTGTTTATACTATTTAACCTTTATATATATTAGTTTACGAATCAATCCTTTATGTTTATAAAGTTACAAATCATCCCCTAAACTTTTCTAAAACCATTCGAACCATAAACTTCTTCTATAAACCCTAACCCTATTATTAACTAACTAATCATTACACAATTATAACATTAATTACATAATCATAACCAACTAACCCTAACCCTACTTTGATTCGAAACAAACAAACCCTAAGTTTCTTTATTCTTTTTCTTCTATGCATCGACCTAACCACAAAACCATGATGAGTTCTTCTCCTTTTGTTTCCTGTCGAGACTCACACCAAACCCTCCTCTATGTTTTCTTTTCATTCGAGCCAACCAAACCCTAACTTAACTTCCTAGCTCGACATGCATTACTTAAACCACACTAAACCCTTGATTCGAATATACATAGCTCAACTAGGTTTATTAGTTCATGTTTTTAATCCTACTAACATATTTAAGCTAGATTGAATGGTATATATGTTGGTTAAGAAAAACATGTATACGTACGATGAGTAAAAAGAACAAGAAAAGATGTAAAGGATTACCAAGCTTATTGAAAACTTCGAATGGTATGCAGAAGAGAAAAGAATCGATTTCTTTGAGACTTAGGCTTCTTGGTTTCTTTTTGATGATACGTACGTATGCCACAAGGGACACACAACCGTATATTTTATTTGGGGTATTATGGGTCGAGTATGGGCCATAGAAGGCAAGAACTCATGGGCTTAATTTATTACTTGGATCATTGTATTGTTACTAGTTTGTGTACAAAAGAAAATGGCCCAACAATAATTATTCGTAGTGTATTAAAATAATTTTCGTAACTTATTTTAATTTCCTAAATATTTTAAATCATAAATAATTAATTGTAAACTTGTTAGGAATTATTTGGTATTATATAAATATTTATTAAGGACTTTTAGATATAAGGGCATTTTGGTCTTTTCACACATTTTAGAATTTCAGGTATTACAATTTACATAAGCTATTATTGTAAAAACTATACCATTACAATTTACTGAACTATAACCTTCAGTGGGAGCTTATGAGTTATCACCAAATACTACCTTGGATCCTGGTTCTTCCACATATGTGTGCAGATAATGCTTCACACCAGTCATACTCCTTAAGCATCCAATGTCTAGATGCCAAACAGGATCCCTGGTATGTTTCTACACAAATAGTAAACTAGGTTAGTTTTTCTTGTTAGCCCATTTCCTAGTGGGTTTAGTCCTGAGGGACTTTTTGAATTTAGCTATTGAGTCATGGTCTGAGGTAGAGTGAACTGAGCTTCCACAGGTTTTGCATTTGATGGTTGATGAAGACTCAATAGACAGAGAGGTGCTGGAGGTGATGCCTCTTCTGGCCTGAATAATTTTGTCATGTCCTCTGTCATCATGGGAGGGGTCACTACAAATTTTACAACATTTGTTCATCATACAATCATCGGGAAGATAATCATTGAATCCATAGTGAGGACATGGCAGGAAAGGCTTTGCCTTTTTATTTGTTTGGAAGGAGAGGCATATTGATGAGCTTGTGCTTTGTAAAGTCCTTGTGTATTCAGTGATACATAGTGAGAGTTGTGATCAGAAATCCTGTGGTCCTCTTTTTTGCATATCATGCAAAACAGGATTCTGTAGCAATTATCAGTGGTGTGGTTTGTATAATCATACAGTTCACATCTCACTGAAGGTTTGGATGAGGATTTTGGTTTGGAGGAACTTGAGGAAGTTGGTGGCTGTTGTTTAGGTTTTGAACCAGAGGATTTTTCAGTAGACTCAATTTTTTCACTCAACTTCCTGACAAGTTCAGCTAACTGATCATATTTTGAATCAGTACTGTCTGGTTTCACTTCAGTGGATACTGAAGGTGTGTGGGTTTCAGTGGGTACAGAGGTAGGTCTCTTCAGGATAGTTCTACCTAAACCTGATTTCTCCTTGGGAGAATGTGGTTGATAGACAGATGGGGTAAGGTCAGAACTAGGTGCAGCTCCCTGAAGTTGTTTCAGTCTTTTTATTTTTATTTTTGAATCTCGGAAAAATGAATGAAAATAAAAGCGGAGGCCCGCCATCTGCTAGCCCCTTCGTAGCTTCTGGCGAAGCTGCGATTTCATGAGCAAGTGAATGAACGAGCCATGTTCCTAAAAGGAGTGAGTGGAGGGAGTGGTGATTGGGAATCAGACTTAGATTCAGTGATGGACTCAGTATGACTGGTTTCATCAGTGACTCCTGGCATTTCCTTAATGGCCTGACTTTCAGGTTCCAAAATTCTTCCAGTGTTGAAATTTGGCATTTTACTATCAGGATTGACTCTTTCAATCCAATCATTGGGTTTTGGTGCTAGTTCTTTGCTAGAGAGTTTGTTAGCTGATAGAAAGGTTGTTGCATGGTTACTCACCCCAGATACTTCAGTGAGCTGATCTTCACCCAATGTAACCTTTTTGGAATTGGGTGTGAGACTCAATGTGTCAAAAAGTTTGGAGTTCTTTTGAGTCCAGCTCCAAAATGACAGCCTTTTCTTTCTTAAGTTCTTCCTGAAGAGCTTGATTTTGTTTTACAAGTTCAAAGTTTTGAATTTGAAGTGTAATGTTTTCAAGTTTGGCTTGTTTAAAAGCAAGAAGTTCATATCTACACTGATTTAACTCAAAACTCAGTTTGTTATATTTTGAAAACAAGTTTAATCTATGCTCTTCAACATACTTAAGATCAACATTTATATAATCTAAGTAAGATTTCCAATCAGAATCATCATCCACAGAGAGTAAGATGTTTACCTTTCTCATGGTGATGCTCACCCACTCTCCATTCCTTGCATGGTTCTTTCCCACAGCCAGCTTGTTGTCTTCTGATAGCGCCATCAGGGCACTGACATGAACTTCTTCATCCTCAAAGGACACTTCTTCCTCGTCCCAATCAAATGTTTCAGCAACTAGCCCTTTGTTTTTAGCTTGAACAGGTTTAGGGGCCTGAGGTGACTGAGGAGGCTGACTCAAGAAGGGCAAGTTTGGCCTTGGCCTTTCTATATTTGGCTTCAAAATCTTTTTGAGGAATTTTTTCAATTTTGTTTTGAAAGGACTGACTAGATTGAAGCATTTTTGGTTGAAACTTGCTAGTTCTTGAGAGAGAGTTATTTCCTGAGAATTTGTAAGATGGTTCTGAGGTTGTTTTAGAGAAACAATCTTTTGCAAAATGACCCTTTTTACCACATTTAAAGCATTCTGAATTGTCATTAGCTTTTGTGTTTGAAAAGTTTTTGTTTCTTTTAATAAATCTTTTTGAAGTTGCAAGAAGTGCCCTTTCATGAAATTCAATTTGTAAACCATTCAAGTACTCCTCACTTGTTCTTTCATCAACCTCATCATCAGATCCATTTTGAAAATCCTGCACAACACCATTGGAATAGAAAGCAGTGGATATGGGTAAGGAGGTCAGGGTCTTTTTAGTCTCTTGAACTTTTTTGTAGTCTGGGTATCTCCTTGAGATTAGGTTATCCTCATAGAGAAATTTACCATAGATCTCAGGAAGCTCAAGATTTTGGAGATGATTTGCATTTCTCTGACCCTGAGAGAACTTTAACAACTTATCAGGGAGACTGTTGACAAAGCCAACATTGATTTCATGCTTAGACAGGCTGACACTATCATTGGTCAGTTCATTTAGAAAGTTCTTATACAGGGTGTAGGTCTCTGAGAGACTTTCAGAGTCTTTGGCCCTGAAAGTATTGTACTCAAGTTTCAGGTCCACGATCCCGTTTTCCTTGGAATCTGAGGGACCTTCATAGCTGTGAACCAATACAGTCCATGTCTGCTTGGCAGTAGGACAGTTTATGACTGATTCCATTTTATCGTCAAGATGACATGATATAATGATGCTTTTTAGGCGTTGGTCTTGATTGACCACCCTTCTCTCATCTGGAGTCCACTGGGCTTCAGGTTTGATTATACCTTGAGTAGTTTTAGGGACATATGGACCATCATTAATAAGCTTAATGTAATATGGTTCCATCCCAGTCAAGTAGCAAAGCATGCGCTTTTTCCACTTGTTAAATTTACCAACTTCAAGTCTAGGGGCAGTAGCAGAATAGCTTCCACCCTTTTTATCGACAAGTTGGGGAACATCAATGTCAGCCATGGTGATGAGGCGAAAAATGATCCGTTTTTAGGGGGTCATTTAAGCCCGAATCCGACTTTATTTGATCAAATATTGCCCTAAATCGTTCCTTTTGTGATTTTAGGTGTTTGGAGAGTGAATTCTGGAAAAGAGGCTATTTTGGACGTTTTTGGAGCATAAAGTGAAGAAAACGGCAAAGTACCAAAAATCCAAGCTGAAAATACAAGGTGACGGCGTCAAGACCAAAAGCTTGACGGCGTCAGACATGAAGAATTAAAAATCGTAGCTGGTGACGGCGTCAGATGGAGAGGTGACGGCGTCAAAGTGGCCAAGAATAAAATACCGAAGGTGGTGACGGCGTCACATAGGCCGTCACAAGTGGATCTAGGGCGTCCGAGGAAGTTTATGGCGGCGAGGTGACGGCGTCAGAATTAACTCTTGACGCCGTCAGAACGATTTTCCTATATATAGTTTTCTAGTTTTTTTCATTAAAAGAGAGAGAAGTTTTGGTGAAACCCTAAAGACGATTTTGGTGCCTCTTTTACAAGTTTTTCAAGGGTTCCAAACCCTTGAGACCTTGCATTGTAATTGAGATAAGTATACTCTTAATTCAATCAATATGTCTATGTGTTGGTTGTTTATCTTTTGTTCTTATCTTAATTCTACTATGCTAGGCTAGATCTCTCTTGTGTTTGCTTAGATCTAATGAAACCTAGATGTTGATTATGTGTTGATTACTTGTCTATTCTTGTTTTGAATGAATGATTTATATGTTAGGCTTAAGAAAACTGGCAGATCTACAAATGGTAACATGCTTGAACGTCTTAAGAAACATGAACCAAGGCGTACTAGGTCTTTATTGGTTGTATTTAATGCATGAGCCACTGTTTACAATCCCTATAGTTGTGCTGGGTCATGGTGTAGGAGGAGATAAGAGCTCATAGAGTTGGGGAGTTATGTATGCCACTCCACGAATGGTATTAAGGAATACAACCCGTCATTCATACAAGTGTAACAAGTAATTAACATGTAAAAGATATCTAGGGAGTAATGAAGTCTAAGTAAACACAATTTCTCCAATTACTGCTCACAACCTTAGTATAAATTAGTTTAATTTCATTTTTATTATTTTATTTTGATTGCATCTTAGCTTTGGGTTAGTTGATTAGCAACTAATTCCGCCCACTCCTTCAAAACCCGAGATTTTACTTGCTTTAATAAAAATATAAAAATACAAAAATAATCATCTTTCACCTCTAGAACTATTAATTAGGTTTTCTAATCCTAGCGACACTATTCCTAAGCTGAACGATCAATCCCCCGGTACTTGTCACTATACTATACTACAACGATCAGGTACACTGCCTGGTGGGGGTTGTAAGCCTCGCGAGATCCCTCGAGAGGTAAAGCAAGGTGCGATTCCCACGCATCAAGTTTTTGGCGCCGCAGCCCGGGGAATAGTTATTGTCTAGGTTAGAATTTCTTTTTATTAGGTCTACTTGCTAGATTCCTTTCTAGTAAGATTTTTATTTTTATTTTTTTAGGTCTTCTTTAGAAAATCTTATTTCTTCGTGCTTTTGTTTGTAACTCTTCACCATTCACCATCATGGCAACCAACGAATTCTCCAACCTTAGGATCACTAGAAGTCGTAGCACCACTAAAGACCTCGTCTTGCCTTATGCAGAACCCGAAAGAGAAATGTGTAGGTTAAGACGAACTCACTCAACACCTGAACCATCCAGCATTGCTATCGACTTTGATGCACCTCTCTCTGAAGAAAATTCAGAGAATCACATCACAACCCCGAGCTCCCACAATGAGACGAATACTCCTATAATACCTCCTCCTAAGCGTCTCAAGGATTACTCTTCCCCAACTCCTCGTGGGTTTTCCAATGCCATTGTTTATCCAAATGAACATACCAACGAGGTCTTGCATGCAAATGATATTTGGCTTGTCAAAAGTGTGTGTATGTTCCACGGACTTGATGAGGAAAATCCGATCCAACACATCAAGGACTTCCTAAAAATAGTGGATACCATCCATACGGGTGGGACTACTAGAAACACATCCCGACTGCGATTCTTCCCTTTCACCTTATACGAAAAAGCCCAAGAATGGTATAACAAACTCCCTTCCGAATCTATTTTCACATGGAAGCAACTCATATCCAAGTTCTATGAGAAGTTCTTTCCACCTGGAAAAACCTCAGCATTTAGGGATAGGATCCTTCGTTTCCGAAAGGGGAAGGATGAACCCTTCCATAAAGCGTGGACTAGATTCAAAGATTTAATAAGACAAGTTCCACATCATGGCATTGAACTTTGGCTCTTGGTCCAAATCTTTTACGAAAATATCTCCTCTAATGACCGGAACGGAATCAACCAATCTAGGAAAGGAAGATTGGCCAATCTTAGTGCCGAAGAAGGATGGGACAGGATTGAAGAATATGCCCAAGACCAGGATGACACTTGGGATGAACCTGAGTCGACTATCGGCAATTCTGAAACCATCCCGGATCGGTTAAGCAAAGTTCACAAAAGAATGGATTGCCTAGCTGGATCGCAACCACCTAAAATGCTGTCAAACCCTTACTTGATCTGCGATTACTGTGGAGGTCCGCATGAGGTGGAGGAATGCGGAGGAGCAGCCACAACTGAACATGCGTGCTTGTCAGGAGGAGACATTTATGCTGATCCCTCCCTTTTGCCTTTCTACCAAAATGATGATTATACCCTTTGGGGAAATCTGGTAAGGAAAAGAAAAGGGGAGGGAGGCCCTGAATTCAAGATCAGGAGCAATTTCGAAGATGACCTTGGTCACTTCACTCAAGAAAAAGACTTGCAAATGAAGGGGCTTAATGAGCTTCTCGACGAACAGCAGGAGGATGTCGGAGAATTTTTCAGCAAGCTTAACTTAGCCCTAGATAACCTCCAACCACCGTCAGGAAGAAGAAAAGATCCCATGCTCGCGATAACCACACGGGCCGGAACGACAACCAAGGACCCTCCTTACCCAAATTCGTCCCCCATCACACTCGATTCAGACAAACCTGGGGAGGAGGAGCAGGATGTCGGCATTGGCACCCCGGACCAACCACCCGTGACAACCCCCTCCCCATCAGCCCTTCCTAGCCCACCTGTGAGAATTCCATACCCATCCCGACTAAGGAACCAGAAAACGGAGAATGATAACAAGAGGTTCTTGTCATACCTAAAAGACTCGGTTGTCACCATACCTCTCCTGGATGCTTGCTATCACATGCCAAAGTATAGCACATACTTCAAAAAACTGCTCGCTAACAGGAAGAAGCTCGAGGGTCTTGTAACCCTAGGGGAAGAATGCTCAGTGGTGACCCATAAAGGGCTACCAAAGAAAGTAGACGATCCGGGCAGCTTCACCTTGCCATGCTCTATAGGACCTCTATCAATCAAGAATGCTCTTGCCGATTTGGGAGCAAGTATCAACCTCATGCCTCTCTCTATGTTCCGTAAACTAGGATATTCCGGATTGAAGCCTACCCGTATGAACATCCAAGTAGCCGATAGATCAGTCAAATACCCCGAAGGGATATGTGAGAACGTGCTAGTCAAGGTTGGGAAATTCAAATTCCCTGTCGACTTCGTAATCCTGGATATGGAGGAGGACGACGTGGTACCTATCATTTTAGGTAGACCATTTCTTGCTACCGCTCGTGCAGTCATCGATGTCTACGATGGCAAATTGACCTTACGAGTAGGAGACGATAGCACAACCTTCGACATTAAGGATTCTATGGATCTCTCCCTCGAAGCATCCAATCGGCTCTACTTTATCGGGGAAGTAGATGAGCTCACAGATATCATTGATGACTGTATCGATGAACAAATCGATGAAGGTTGGCTACGGGACGAGAGTTTTCTGCCTTTGCTGGAGGTGGAAAAGACGGAGGAAGTTAATGCAGTCTCCTTCTACCCCAGACAAGAGGCAACGGAGCATCTCGAGCTCCGAAAGCCCGAGAACAATCTCAAACCTTCTATTATCGAGCCCCTTGACGTTGAACTTAAAGAGCTCCCTAATCATTTGGAGTATGCCTTTCTTCAAGGAGAAAGCCAACTCCCGGTAATCATAAACTCTTCCTTGGAAAAGGAACAAAAAGTTAGACTCTTAGAGGTCCTAAAAAAATACAAGGGGGTACTCGCATGGAGTGTGGCCGACATTAAGGGGATTGACTCCACTTTTTGCACACATAAGATTCTTATGGAGGAAAATTATAAACCCACTGTGCAACCCCAGAGGCGAGTTAACCCTAACATTAAGGAGGTAGTGAAGAAGGAAGTTATCAAACTTTTGGATGCAGGACTGATTTACCCGATCTCGGATAGCCCATGGGTTAGTCCTGTGCAGGTTGTACCTAAAAAGGGTGGAATGACTGTAGTAAAAAATGACAAGGGTGAGATGGTGCCACAGAGAACTGTCACTAGATGGCGGGTATGCATTGACTATCGAAAGCTCAACGATGCCACGAGGAAAGATCACTTTCCCTTACCATTCATTGATCAGATGTTAGAAAGATTATCTGGACACGAGTACTATTGCTTCTTAGATGGATTCTCTGGATATTTTCAAATCCCCATAGCACCTGAGGACCAAGAAAAGACCACGTTTACTTGCCCCTATGGAACGTTTGCCTACAAAAGGATGCCTTTTGGGCTATGTAATGCCCCCGCCACTTTCCAACGTTGCATGACCGCAATCTTTCACGAACTCATGGAAGACAGCATGGAAGTATTCATGGATGACTTTTCAGTCTTCGGAAACTCCTTCGACCGCTGTCTTGCTAATTTAGAGAAGATGCTTAAACGTTGCGAGGAAACCAACTTGGTGTTGAACTGGGAAAAGTGTCATTTCATGGTAAAGGAAGGGATTGTGTTGGGCCATAAGATTTCAGGGAATGGGATAGAGGTGGACCAAGCTAAGGTTGAAGCTATATCTAAGTTACCATACCCCACAACTGTTAAGGCAATACGCAGCTTTTTGGGGCACGCCGGATTTTATCGGAGATTCATCAAAGACTTCTCCAAAATTGCCCGGCCAATGACTCAATTGCTTGTGAAGGATGCTCCATTCGATTTTTCCCAAGAATGCAAAGATGCTTTCGACCTCCTAAAAAGGGAACTCACTCAAGCTCCAATCATGATCACACCCAACTGGGAGCTACCATTTGAAATAATGTGTGACGCTAGCGACTTCGCTGTCGGGGCTGTATTAGGTCAGTGACGTGACAAGCTTTTCCAACCTATTTACTACGCTAGCAAAACCATGAATCCCGCCCAAGAGAACTACTCCACCACCGAAAAAGAATTATTAGCCGTAGTGTTTGCATTCGACAAATTCCGGCAATATCTTGTCCTTTCAAAGACAGTCGTCTTCACTGACCACTCAGCTCTTAGATATCTGTTTGCGAAACAGGACGCCAAGCCACGACTGATTCGGTGGATCTTGTTGCTACAAGAATTTGATGTTGAGATTCGCGATAAGAGGGGGGCAGAGAATCTAGCCGCCGATCATCTATCTCGCCTGGAAAACCCCTTGGATAAACACGATAGAAGTGAAATTAAGGATTCGTTTCCCGACGAACGACTGATGTCTATCCTTGATTCGGAACCATGGTACGCTGACTTCGCCAATTACTTCGCAAGTAGATGTAGACTTGTTCCTGAACACCTGACTAAATACGAAAGGAAGAGGTTCTTTTCCCAGCTGAAATATTACTTCTGGGATGAACCATTTTTATTCCGAAGGTGTCCTGACCACATTATAAGGCGTTGTGTTTCGGAGAATGAGGCAGTGAAAATCATGAGGGAATGTCACTCCGGTCCCTCTGGAGGGCATCATGGGGTAAATGTTACTGCTCGAAAGATTCTCGATGCAGGATTCTATTGGCCCACAATTTTCCGTGATGTAAAAGATATGGTACAAGCGTGTGATGCATGTCAACGGGCTGGAAATATATCGCATAGGGATGAGGCACCTCAGAACTTTATACAAGTTTGTGAGGTATTCGATGTTTGGGGGATTGACTTTATGGGACCCTTTCCATCCTCAGGGGGGAACGAGTACATCTTAGTAGCCATTGACTATGTTTCGAAATGGGTTGAAGCACAAGCCCTTAGGACTAATGATGCTAGAGTGGTAATTCATTTCCTGAAAAGGCTTTTCGCAAGATTCGGGATTCCGAAGGCTCTCATCAGTGATAGGGGGACACATTTTTGCAACGCGCAAATGGAAAAGGTCATGAAGAGGTATGGAGTACCCCACCGATTCTCCACCGCCTATCATCCACAGACCAATGGCCAAGTCGAAAACACCAATAGAGCTATTAAAAGAATACTTAAAAAAACGGTTAATCAAAACAGAAAGGACTGGTCATTCAAACTCGACGAAGCCTTATGGGCATTCCGAACTGCTTACAAAACACCTATTGGAACGACCCCGTTCCGCATGGTGTATGGTAAGGCATGTCACTTACCGGTAGAATTAGAACACAAGGCTTATTGGGTGCTTAAGGCATGCAACTTAGATTACACAACTGCGGGGAACAATAGGTTTTTGCAATTACACGAGCTTGATGAGCTTAGATTAGAAGCCTACGAATCCTCCATCACATAAAAAGAGAGAGCTAAAAGATGGCATGATCAAAGAATTAAGAAACCCAAAGAATTTTCAGAAGGAGACAAGGTCCTATTATACAATTCTCGGTTGCGATTATTTCCGGGAAAACTTAAGTCTAGATGGTATGGGCCGTTCACGGTGAAGAATTCCTCTAAATTTGGAGCTGTAGTGTTGGTTGATGATGAGGGTAGGGAATTCACGGTTAACATACAACGTGTAAAACATTACCAAGAAAATAACAATGAAATGATTAATGAGGAGGATGTGATGTTTGATGATGAGATCACGTAGTAACCCACGACTTTGAGTCTAGCTACAAGACTCGTAAATAAAGAAAAGCGCTTCTTGGGAGGCAACCCATGTTTTGTGTGATTTTTATTTGTTTGATTGTTATTTGCTTCCGTATGCATGTTTTATTTTTATTGTTGGTTGATCATGTTTCTCAATTAAAATGTGAAATACTTTATTATGTTGTTTAGCCTAGTCTTAACTTCAACCTAGAGGTATTTTTGCAAAAGATAAGTGTAAGGGGAAACCCCAAATATGTTTTTAAGAAACAAACCGATCATGATTATCCACAATATTAAATGAACATGTATATTCGTATTTGTTAGAGTCAAATGCTTGTATCGAGTCATAATGAAGTTTTGCAGGATTTTCCAGGAAGTAGGACAAAGTTTTTCCAGAAATTTTCCGGAAACTTAACATAAGAATTTCTGCAGGTCCATTCTGACGGCGTCAGGGCATTGCTCTTGACGGCGTCAGGAGTTAAAATCTGGAAATTTTACCGGTTTTGTTTTTCTAACGGAGTCTTATAGTTTTTGTGAATTATTAAGTTTTATAATCTCCAGGAAATCTGCAAACTTCATTCCACAAGCATTATATCTTACTTTGTTTTCTAGGATTTAGTAACTTATATAGGATGCCGCCGATTTTACACGAGGTTGCCTTGTCTACTTTTGTCAGGATTTACAGGTTATTTATGACAAGAAGATGATTTATATTCTGAAAGGGAAGCTTTGATTGTTCGTTTTCTTGGAAGAAGATTTAACCTGGTCGACTAAAATCCATACCGAGCGAATCAGGGGAGTATTTGATTTCATTCTCTTTACTTTTTAACTTTTACATTCTTTACTTGAACATTGGGGACAATGTTCATCTTAAGTGTAAGGGGAGGGTAAAAAGATGATACCTTACATATGCACTTTCGCTTGAGTTTGTTTTGTTTGATAGTAGATGAGTAATAAAACTACGAGAAATACTTGTTAGTGTAATTTTGGCGCCAAATTTAAAATTTTTTACAACATTTAGGAGTGAAACTTTAGCCATAGCAAGCGTCTCATGGATAGGAGATTGTATGACTAGCACATAACCGTATATTCAGAAAAATTTTCCACCCAAAAATGTGAGGTTCGCCTTTAGATTTGATAGGAAAAGCATTCATTATTAGTGCTTATGAGTGTACCGGTAGCATTTAGATTCTAGAACTTGCGTTAGTGATGCATCCCGAGACCGCTAGTGAGACTACATTCGTGTAGTAGGATTTACTACATGATAAGAGGCATTAGGATCACCCTTGTGTTAAACCCGTATTATAATTACTTGACCATTTAAGTCATATTACTTGGCTAGTTAAGTCAACTAATTTTTCCCACACCCTTAGCGTTGTACTCATTTTTAGTACACGATACCCCTAGTACACCCCTCCGAGCCTATCTTTTCATTTCTAACTTTAAGCATTTTACTTAAAGGAAGAATTTGTTACACCCCACTTAAATGTACAACCAAATCGCCTTAGCCTTCCGTGTATGTGCTCATTTTTAGTGCATTATTGTTATTTGTTAAACCCTAAGTTAACTTTCTAATTAATTACATGGTTGCTAAGTCGAGTCATATCCTTGTACATATTGTTTTGGGACGATTGGGACTCATGGGTAAGTACTTATTTTATGGAGTAATGGGGAAGAACATCACTTATTACCCCCATACGTGCGTTAATCTTAAAAGTGCTCCAAGTGTTTTGATTTTCTTAATTCGAGTCATTAGATTAGTTTAATGTAAAGTATGTAAAGATTCAAGTGTAAGGGGAATTCTCATCCCCTATGATGTATTATTTTGGATGGTATGGTAAAAGTGTATGCAAAAAAAAAAAAAAAAAAAAAAAAAAAAAAAAAAAAAAAAAAATCAAGAAAAAAAAAATAGAAAAAGAAAAAAGAAAAGAAAAAAACATACGGACTACCATCCCGTTTTTATTCTATGTTCATTTTATGTTTTTGTTATTTTTCATTTATTAGCTTAAGTCGAGTCTAGTCTTGGCTTAGCAACGCCATCTTGTACATGTAATTAACTAAGATTGTTAACTCGCCACCAGTAAAACTCCCTTTATCCAACAAAACCGTGTAATTCATATCCCTACACCTAACGTTATAACCCTTTAAAAGACCTCTTTGATAGTTTATCCTAGGTGCTTACGCCATGTGGTGGAGGTTTGATCCTTTCCCAAGCCTATGGTAATCTATTTTGCTATGACAGATAGTGAGAGATATCTTCCATTTCCATAATGTTATATTACTTTATTACACCCGAGAGATGTGAGTATCTAAACACTATTTGTGAGGTGCTTGTGTATAACCTCCGTGCTTGTCTATTGGTCTTTAGTGGAACGATTATTTGTTGTAATTACTTTTATATTAGTGTTAAATGACCCCTAACTTGTCTTTTGAGTAGAATAAAAGCTCATTTGCTTGAGGACAAGCAAATCTCAAGTGTAAGGGTATATGATGAGGCGAAAAATGATCCGTTTTTAGGGGGTCATTTAAGCCCGAATCCGACTTTATTTGATCAAATATTGCCCTAAATCGTTCCTTTTGTGATTTTAGGTGTTTGGAGAGTGAATTCTGGAAAAGAGGCTATTTTGGACGTTTTTGGAGCATAAAGTGAAGAAAACGGCAAAGTACCAAAAATCCAAGCTGAAAATACAAGGTGACGGCATCAAGACCAAAAGCTTGACGGCGTCAGACATGAAGAATTAAAAATCGTAGCTGGTGACGGCGTCAGATGGAGAGGTGACGGCGTCAAAGTGGCCAAGAATAAAATACCGAAGGTGGTGACGGCGTCACATAGGCCGTCACAAGTGGATCTAGGGCGTCCGAGGAAGTTTATGGCGGCGAGGTGACGGCGTCAGAATTAACTCTTGACGCCGTCAGAACGATTTTCCTATATATAGTTTTCTAGTTTTTTTCATTAAAAGAGAGAGAAGTTTTGGTGAAACCCTAAAGACGATTTTGGTGCCTCTTTTACAAGTTTTTCAAGGGTTCCAAACCCTTGAGACCTTGCATTGTAATTGAGATAAGTATACTCTTAATTCAATCAATATGTCTATGTGTTGGTTGTTTATCTTTTGTTCTTATCTTAATTCTACTATGCTAGGCTAGATCTCTCTTGTGTTTGCTTAGATCTAATGAAACCTAGATGTTGATTATGTGTTGATTACTTGTCTATTCTTGTTTTGAATGAATGATTTATATGTTAGGCTTAAGAAAACTGACAGATCTCCAAATGGTAACATGCTTGAACGTCTTAAGAAACATGAACCGAGGCGTACTAGGTCTTTATTGGTTGTATTTAATGCATGAGCCACTGTTTACAATCCCTATAGTTGTGCTGGGTCATGGTGTAGGAGGAGATAAGAGCTCATAGAGTTGGGGAGTTATGTATGCCACTCCACGAATGGTATTAAGGAATACAACCCGTCATTCATACAAGTGTAACAAGTAATTAACATGTAAAAGATATCTAGGGAGTAATGAAGTCTAAGTAAACACAATTTCTCCAATTACTGCTCACAACCTTAGTATAAATTAGTTTAATTTCATTTTTATTATTTTATTTTGATTGCATCTTAGCTTTGGGTTAGTTGATTAGCAACTAATTCCGCCCACTCCTTCAAAACCCGAGATTTTACTTGCTTTAATAAAAATATAAAAATACAAAAATAATCATCTTTCACCTCTAGAACTATTAATTAGGTTTTCTAATCCTAGCGACACTATTCCTAAGCTGAACGATCAATCCCCCGGTACTTGTCACTATACTATACTACAACGATCAGGTACACTGCCTGGTGGGGGTTGTAAGCCTCGCGAGGTCCCTCGAGAGGTAAAGCAAGGTGCGATTCCCACGCATCACATGGTAAGATCTTGATTTTAAAAACTTTGAGCACTATTTAGTTTTGAAAACAAATTTTGAAAAGTTTTACAAATCAGAGGCTCTGATACCACTTGTTGGTCCCTTTTACTAGGTTAATATTGACTAATGAGTTAAACTAACCAAGTTCCATGACTTTAAACAAGGATGTAAATGATTAACAACAAATAAAACGTAAAGATAAGAGACACAATATTTTTCAACGTTTAATTCTTATTAGAAGTTAATCAAAGAATTATACCCAAGTGTTTGCAGAATAACACTTGGGATTGAAACGACAAGTATGGTATGACTCCTCTCTAAACCCAAACTATGTTTGAGTGACAACTAAAGGTCCTACTGAGCTATCTCAGGGACTATGTTGTTCTTTGGAGGAGTAAAAGTTGTTTGTGAATGTCTAAGCATTAATTTCACAAACTTGTCAACTTTTACTCCTCACTTATGTTACCTATTTAGACACAAGTAAATTACAACTTACTGATAAAGACAAATCGATATCCTAGGCTAGTGGAGACAAAATACTTACAATAGACTATATTGGGTAAAAGACGATGTGCCTTTCTGATGCACAGTGATGACACCATCCTGACTTTATGCCTTCCACAGAAAGTTTGACTTCAGGTTGATAGGGACACCCACTCATACTTTCAAAAGTTTCCCGCTTTGTCCCGCCCATTCTTCAGTCTTCATGTCTTCAGTCTTCCGTACTTCAGTAGTTGTTGAGGAGTCCTGGGGGTTCAGTGAGTTATTGTCATCCTCACTGAATCCATCACCTTCTTCTTTGGCTTAGATGCCACTCACTGAGTTCCGCCTCACTGAATGGAGAGACTTTCATCTTAGACTCGTCCTAAGTATTCTGAAGATGACTCACTGAGTTACTATTCACTCAGTGACTTGCTTGCGTTTAATGATTTCCAACACTTAGGTTAATTTGTGTTCAAATCTTTGTTTTATGAGACTTGGGTAGTAAATGAACCCAACAAAAATATAATCTCAATTGTTAAACTGGAACTGGGATGAGTTATCCTAGATGACGTTATTAATACTATAGTTTCAATATTTTTTGTTGTTTGTATAAACGTTACACGAAACAATTAACTACAATTTCCTAACATAACTACTTGCCGTTATAAATTAGATTACACCACTATGCATGGTATGCCGCTAGTTTATTCAAAAATCCTTGAATAATACAACATTCCTTTATTAGGAATAATAAGGGTGCGTTTAGTTGAAAGAAAACATTTTTGGTATCTACAAACAAAAAAAAAATTAAGATTGTGTTCAAATCAAAAAATTTCAAACAAATACTCTAATACACAAAAATGTGTTTCCCTACTTAACAAGTGAAACTAGAAAACACATTTTTTTGTGTTTCATTTGTTTCCTTTGTGACCCCTTCTTTTCTCAGGAATACAAAATCATGTCACTATAATGTGTTTTCTGCGTTTTATGGAAATTATATGTAGCGTTTAGTTGAAGAAAAATTGTTTTTTCGTATCTTTGAGAAGTGTACTCTCTCTCTCTCTCTCTCTCTCTCTCTCTCTCTCTCTCTCTCTGTGTGTGTAGAGGAGTTGAGACCTTTGAAAATCTATTTATAAGGAGTTATATTTTTCTTTTAAAAATATTACCTCGGATTACGACAGTGAGCAACGATAGCAATGATAGAATGTGGAGATGTTACCAATGATGATTAGAGTTAGAATGAAATACTTAAATGTTAAATTAAAAAAATCATGTTTTTTCTATTGTTAGAGAGAAAAAAATAGAGAAGAATATATTTTAGAAAGTGACTAAATGGTTTTAGTTTTTTCATGTTACTATGAAAATTCTGAAAAATGGTTGTTTTTCGTCAACTAAACACATCCTTAATCCTTTTTTTACAAAACTAAAAATAAAAAATTAATAAATTTTTTATCGACTAAACACATTAAAAAAAAAATAATAATAAAAAAAAAAAATAAATAAATAAAAAAAAAAAACTTACTTACACACTTCAAATTTTGATTATCATACTCTTTTTTTGCGGTGGACAAATTGTGCATATATCACATACCACACTTGTACATTAAAATATACCGATCAAACTTTATAATGTGCAAATCACCCGCTTCAGGAAGTACACGAGGCTAAGGCACCAAGAAAAGAATGTGTCGCAGTTGCCATCTATGACACGTCTCCAACTTTACAATGCAAGATATTTTCAAAATATCAAATATCACGATATTCTTCAACATATCGTAATAAGAATTCTATGAATTGTCCTTTTCGCAACTTTTTAGACTTATTTCAAGACGGCAACTTTTCATGTCAACAACCACTTTTATTTCTTCTGCCTCATTTTTTAAGTTAAAACTCATTATCATTTTTTTTTTAAATAAAAGAGAGAAAATGTATTAGTTCATAGAGTTAGAATTTAGATTTAGATTTAAATTGGGATTATTATTTGACATAGAAAAGAGAAAATGTATTAGTTCATAAATAAATAATTATTTTAATTTAAAATATTAATTAAACTTAAATTTAATTATTTTTAAATATTACTCCCTCAGTCAAAAAATATAAGTCTAGTTTGACTTTTTAAATCGAAATTTATCCTTTAATATTTTTGTTTATATTGTATAACACTTAATGAAAATTATATCAAATAAAAATACATTTAAAACACAATCTATTTATATATTTTACATCAATATTGTATAATATAAACAAAAATATTTGGTCAAAGTTCGATTCAAAAAGTCAATCTGAACTTATATTTTGAGACGGAGGTAGTAATAGAAAAGAGAGATAGAGGCTACGTTTGGCGACACGTAGTAGTAACAATAAGCAATAGCAGTAGCAGTAACGAGTAAGCAGTAGCAGTAAGGAGTAAGCAGTAGCAGTAAGAAGTAAGGAGTAGCAGTTAGCAGTAAGCAGTTTGCCATATTTCAAATGCTTGTTGAGCTGTTGCCAAACAAGCATATACTTACCGCTTGTTGCTTATCGTTTCTAAATGCTCTAAAACGCTTGTTGTCAACACACAGTCAGAGAAGAAAGTATAATATGAAACCCACAATTCTTCAAATCCCCTTGCAAATCCTAGCAAGGCATGACATTTCAAATAGTAACCAAAAATGGGTCTTATCCTCAAATTTTAATCCCATCTTTCGAAACAAATAAATATTTTTATCATTAAAGTCAAATCTAAATGACACGGGTACCAACCAAACGGGCCTCAAAAATCGAGGGTTTGATATACAATTTGATTTACTTTTTGATTATGCTTTAAATAAAAGCATTACAAACTATAACAATAATAATAAATGTTGATTTTTTAAACAAATACCAAGTTCATGTGGTATTTGTTATATAAAAAGATTATACTCCCTCCGTCTCATATTTATTGTCAATATTCCATTTTAGGATGTTTCAAAATAATTGTCCACTTTTCTTATTTAGTAAAAACTAGAGAATCTAGTGGAAGAATATTCATTTTAGTGGCTGAAAATTAAAGTGTCCCCATTTTTATTAAACTTTGTGTATTCTCTCTCATAACAATAATTTTGAGACGGATAGAGTATATCTTTTTCAAAATTTTGAGTTTAAATGTAAGTGTTATATTAACCCTTTTTTATTTTACATTCACCCAAAGCATTGCCCAAATCAATAAGTATTCGCCTACACCAAAAGATACTTTTGTGATTTCCATGTTCCAACTAGTTTCATCGTTCCTTGTTCCTTTATTAGCTATTTGCTTTCTTTTCTGTTTCACTCAAATAGAACCAAATCTCAAGTTGGCATGCTTAAGTAAATGGGTTAGAAATGAGCAGGGCCGGATCTGGCTATGGGCAGTGACGGCGACGGCCCAGGGCATCAAAAAGAGAGGGGGCATCAAGTTCTCGGTCATGTGAATTCGTTTATGTAAAAAAGATGAAGAAAAAAGAGAGTTTTTAAAAGTATTACTAGCTTGGCTTCTTTGTGCTTCTAGTTTAGTTAAGAAAAGGTAATAAAAAGATAAAAAGTTGAGTCATTGCCGGACATGGACGCCGGACCTTGCGGAGGAAGAAGGAGCGTCAAATTGTTTGTATTTTTCTTGTGGGTCAATGTGTTTATTTAATATTAATTGGCCTATTTTCAAAGAACACCTCCAACTTTCATTTATCTTACTTAAGACCTTTTAGTTTATATTAGTTTCACTTATCTTATATTTGATATATTTTGCTAATCAATGAGTATGCTATCTTTTAAACCACTTTTTTTAAACGTTACATCAAACAATTAATAATGTATTTACCTTAAATACGATAGCAATATGTACATAAAATTTTTAATTTTTTTTTTGTCAATTTTATCACAAATAAAATAAGCCATTTCGTTAACAAATATATACATATTAATATCAGATATATATGTTTCCCACTTTTAATCATATATAAATTTCAGATATGAATTAATACGTTCTAATTTTTTCTGTATCTTTTTGTGTTATAATGCACCTGAACCAACCTACAAAGTAAATCAAAATTAATAGTTGTCTTATGAATATATTAAGTTATATGTGAAGTTCGTTTATATGTCAAACCTTTAGCTAAGGGCAATATTCTAACATCTCGCTTAGGGCATTCAAAATCTCAGGACCGGCCCTGAAAATGAGACATCCGGTTATAATCACATTCACATTTCTTGTTTAATAAATTAGTCGATGTTATTATCTTGAGTTATTTGTTTCTGTTAAGTTTGGACTATTGGTGATTTTCATTTTGTGAAATGATGGAAAACATGTAAACATTGATTTGATTGCCTATGACAAAAACACATTCAAAACGCCCAGTATATTCGCCGATGATTATCATTGTTCACGTGTACATTTCATATGCAAGTATTAAGTGTTTTCTTGTGAATGACATTTTAGATGGGATGATCCTCGTTTAGTAAACAACCATTCACACCTAAATATACCACGTTTACTACACATTCATTCACACCTAAATGCATCAAAACCTATAAAAACCTAAATTCACATATCAAATACATAACTACTACTGTGAAAAACTAGAAAGGGGTTGAATAGTTTTATGTCTTTTTAATTTTTGTAAAACTTAGTTTCAAAATATTAATACGAGTTTATTCAATTGTTTGTTTGAAAAAGCCTTTAATTAGAGTTAAGTTCAAAAACAACTATATGATCTATTATATGTGAATCTTTTAGGTTTGTTATAAGACTTTGTTTTTGAAAACTTGGTATAATTTTAAAAACCTTGTTTACTTTTAAAAATTTGATTCGATCTTATGTGAACTCAAATCTTGAACAATATGAACAACAATATCTAAGTATAAGAAATAGTAAAGATATAAGCTAAGTATGTAAGATCAACACATGCACAATATAAACAATTATAGCTATGTACGAGATGTAAATAAGTAAGCTAAGTAAAGGAAAGATCTAACCGCGAGACAAAGGATTTATAGTGGTTCGGCTACAAGGACACCTTCCTTGTTCCTACTCCACTCCCCGAGTCACCTACTCGAGAGTTTTCTTCACTATGTCAACAAGCTCCCTTATGGCGGAGAAAACCTTACACACCAATATACACACCACAATTTTGTCACAACTAATTCACACCTTCTACACAACTTCTTCACACCTAGTCACTACTTAATCACAACTCTACTTCTTCACAACTATCTATCTTCACAACTATCTACTTCACAACAATCTTCTTCACAACTATCTACCTCCCAACAATCTTCTTCACACCATTACTTATATCTCACTACTTCTATTCACAACTTCTACTCCTAGATCTATCTAGTTACACTACTATCACACCTTTACAATGAATGTACACAACAACTAGACTATACACACAAATTTACAATACTTCACAACTTGATGTTGAAGAAGTATTCTTCTCTTGAACTTTGAGAGATGAGAGTGAGGGAATGAATCACTTGAAACAAGGATTAACAATTATATGATCAAAGGGTTTTTAGGAGGATGTTTAGAGAGATTTGAATCTGAAAATTTTCGTGCAAGAGGTGAGAAAAATTCCAGGTTTGAGGTGGTATTTATAGGGAAAAATTTCTGACAGAATCTGACAGGGGAGCGTGGCCAGCCCCCTTAAAATTAAGGGGGCCGCCCAGCTGTAACGGCCAGAAAATCTGTCTTTTAGTGGAGAAAGTTTATTTGGTGAAAAACTAACTGATTTTGGTTAAAAATTTGAATTCATATATTTACTATGAATTAAACATTTTCCTTTATTACCAAAAATATTTTTCAAAAATATATAATAAGTTTATTTAATTTTATAAACTTTGTATTATTTAAATAAACATCCCTTTGATCATAAAATGTATTAGTCACTTGTTTATTCATACCTTAAGTGATTATGTTGGATGAGATGATATAAACTTGCTTAAAACTTGTTTACGTATTAACTTTGCGTTTAATGTTTTTTTATATTTTGTGATCGTCAAAACTTAGGGATATCGAAAAATATTAATAACGTTTTTATATATTATTTATATCAACAATCTCCCCCTTTTTGATGATTACAAAATCTAAACTCATTAAACTAAAAATTAATATATATGCAAGTTTTTAGTGTGAGTTTATATCACTTCTCCCCCTTTTTGTTAGCATCAAAAAGGTTATCCCGATGAATGTATAGCTCCCCCTTGAAGTATACTCCCCCTCATTTTGAGGTCATAGGAGATCGAGATATGGAAGGCTTGCAAAAATATTTAGAACACAAGGAACATTGATATATATGCATGCAATAGATATGAAAGTAACTAATAAGAATGCATGGTAATAAAACAAAAGAAACATTCATTAGTAATTATGTTGAAAACATAATCATTAGTACATAAGCATATAGATGTATGCTTTTCTAGCAAATTACACTAGATAATACTAAGTTGCCAAGTTGAGGTCTCTTGGACTTGCTTGGAACACAAAAGGTTGAAATGATTTTATTTTTGGAGATGGGAAACATGGTATTTAGGAAAGGTAGACTTTTGTGGAAATGGTGTTTGTAGAGTTTAGAGAGTTTGGTGGTGAGTTTGAAGCGGAAGGATTTGCTTGAGGGTTGGTGTTTTTTGTTATGGATGATGTTGGAGAAGTCCCAGTGAGGAGATACTCAATCCAAGTGAGGTGTTCATTTATGGCCATGTTTTGTTTTTGGAGAAAAATGCAACAAGAACAATTGTTGACATGATTCTCAAGATGGATCAAGTTGTTGGGTGGTGATGAGTTGGTGGATGAAGGTTGTTGATCCAAATTGCTTTAAGCAAGATGTAAAGCAAGAAGAGCATTAAGCTCATGTGCTTCTTTAAGTTCTTCAACGAACTTTTTATATTCGGAAGATGGTGATGATGGTGGAGTTAAATATTGATTATTGATTGTGGATTGAACATGGAACATAGGTTTCATGTATGGATGAGTTTTGATGGTTGTTGTTTAAAGATTGAGTAAGTTCCTCAAGAGGGTCATTTGGAAGAAATGAGTTGGTTGAATGTGGAATTTCATTAGTGAGGGTGATTGTGAGATTGTCTTGTTGAGACACAAGAGAGGTTTCATTTGGGTAATCATGAATGAATGAGGATGAATGTATGGAAGAATGGGATGTTTCATGAGTGGATTTGTAGTTTGACCAAAATGAGTGAGATTGGGATTGTTGTTTTGAGATGGAGTGTGCTCTTCATATGAATTTTATGGGTGAGATGAAAGTGTATTTTTGGGAGTAAGGATGGTAACGAATGTGGATGGAGTAATTGTGTGAGGATGAGTGAGGTGAGGAAAGTGTGTGATGCAAATTGCGTTGTGCGAGGTGCATAGTATTGAGATCACGAAGATCATGGAGTTGGTCAAGTTCTTCACGAAACTTCAAAGTTTACAAGGAAGATGATGATGAAGGAATTTTGTAATGTTGGTGGAAAAGAGAGTGAGGTGTAATATTGATTATTGTTTGGAGGTTGATATTTTTCAATAAAAGGATTGTTTCGAGGAGATAGATGAAATGTAGGTATGTAGATGGGAGTATAGGTAGATGCTTGGCCATTATGAGGATTGAGAAAGGGTTCTTTTGAGTGAGCTTGAGGTTTGTGTACCATGAAGTATGGTTTGACCTTCATGGGTTAAGTTGTAGTGGTAATGACACACTTTGTAGAGTGTAGGGAATGGTTTCATGGTTGAACCTTTTTGTGAGGATGACTAGATGGAGTTATTGGTGAGGATGGGAGTTGAGTATCAAGTGGTGTGATTGGTGAGAGTGTGTAAAGGTTATGAGGTTTGAGTGTAAGGTAGAAGGGTATGGGTGAGTAAAGGTTATGAGATTTGAGTGTGTAAAGATTATGAGTTTTGGTTTTGGGCAAGTCCAACTCTTTAGGCAACTATGCATGTATTATCTTAATGGAATATGCATGAAAAGCATATAGGCAAATAAACATGTAATATAATTACAACTACGCATGCATGCACACTTAATAAAGTAATAGATCAAGCAATTAAGGCATTCTACCTAGCATGACTAACTTAGTGCAAGGGCAAAAGCAACTAATGAGTGAGACACTAGTGATGGAACAAATGTGATAGTGTAATTCCTGATTTTGTTCTAGTCTATGCCTATATGAAACAAATACGGAGTTAAGATTGTTTCGACTCCTAAACAAATTGTCCTAAGAAACGATCCTTGATCTCCTTGATTTAGCTTTGCTCACTTCTAAGTGTCATGTATATGTATATATTGGATTATATATATATATATATATATATATATATATATATATATATATATATATATATATATATATATATATATATATATATATATATATATATATATATAACGAGAGTGAGACTATTGTGCATAGTTTGATAGAAAAATGTTTTTATCATTATTCAACAATGAGTTTTCCTAATCGTGAGAATGATTTCAAAATGAATTGAGGTTTTCTTTTGAGAGTATATATGCAAAAAAAAAAAACAAAATATCTCAATTCCTGATTTTTGTGCAAAACAGAATCCTAGATTCAGATTTGAGAAGAAAGAAAAGAAAATTAAATATTTTTATGCTCAGATGGCCGGCCCCCTTAAAGTGAGGCCGGTCCCCTTAATTTTAAGGGGGCCGCCCTTATAGATTTAAGGGGTCCGCCCATCTGACAGAAAAGAAATTTTCTGAACTTTGATTTTTCAAAAGATATTTAGCATTCCAAGAATTTAATCAATTTGCTCCATCATTCCTAATCCTAAATGCAAGTGATTAAATAGTTCATGCTTAAGGGGTTTGGTAAACATATCGGCAATGTTATCTTCCAAAGCTACCTTTTCTACATAACCTATGATCATAAGTGATTGATGAAGTTGTTCTATATGTCTGATATAGGAGTGTTGAATAGGGTATATCCTAACTTCTATGGCTCCTTTGCTGTCGCACACTTATCTAACTTAATGCCAATGTCTACGAGAGCTTGTTTCATCGATAGTTTTCTAACACGAGAAATCTAATCTTACTTCTATGTTAATAATTAATCCACTTGACTCATTTCACTTCATCACCATGAGTTTTCTACTAGTGGACATAGAAGATTTCCATTTTCTATGTTGTCCGACAATGAAAAATTTTATTATAATCCTAGGAAAGCCAACTAAGAGGGGTTCATAATGCGTGAGTAAGTAAGTATAACTAGCTATATAACTAAGCATTAATCTAACTAGTTGTTAATCTAAGAATATAAATTTTAACGATGAACTTAAAAGAAACGCGTACCTTTTAGTCTTCAATAAATTTTCTTCAAACACTTCAAGATGCCATGTTGACTTATAGAAGCCATTTGTAGATGAGATACCAATATTTTCCAAAAGTGACAACTTAGCCACTTGGTTCCCATGGTCTCATTGGTCCAAAGTTGTTTGAACCAAACATGGTTTGCAATTGACTAGGATGCATGTATGGTGGAAGTATTCCCCATGGGCTAGAGCTTGGTTGATGTGGATAAATCCACATTGGGTGACTATTATTAGAAAAGTTTTGTCTATCTTGATTTCTCCTATGTTGAGGGGTTTTAGACCGAGGATGAGGATTATTTGGTCTATTTGGAGGTGGAGTTTTAGATATTAATTTTAGTTTAGAGAATCCGGTTTTGGCTTTTAATGATGATTTATAAAAACTTTTTACTTCCTCATCACTCGCAATAGGTATTTTTCTATCTTTTATAGGTACATACTTAAGTTTTGAGTCTAATGGTTTTTGTTTACTAGATTCACATTTAAACTTTTCATTTTTATTTTCACTAGTTGAAACATTAATTAAGTCGAATCCTAGACCGGTTTTATCTCCCAAAGTTTCTTGAACACTTATTATTTTCTTAAGTGAGTTACTACTATTTTTAAACTTGTCAAGTTTAAAAATTTCATCTTTAAGTTTTTCATTTTCATTTTTGACCTCTAAACATGTTTTACATTCTTTAAAAACTCCTTTTTCTTTTTCCAAATGTTGTAATTTAATTTTAATTCGAGTACTTCATTTTCTAATTGATTATTAATATGTTTTAGTGACTTATTTTTAGCTATAACCTTTTGACCTATTTTGCATAACCTATTATATTCACTATCTAGGTCTTTTTCGTCTAATGATAAATTTTCGTCACTAAAGTATTCAGTTTCGGAACGTACCTCGCTTGATGTCTTAGCCACAAGACACTTCTCCTCATTTGTGATTTCTTTCTCATCGTCATCGCTATCACTTCAAGCTCCTCCAACAAACGCCTTTTGATTTTGATCTCTTGGCATCATTGGACATTTTTCGATGAGATGATTTGGATCACCACATTTGAAGCACTTCCTATCACTTTTGCCATTTTTGTCATCTTTATTTCTTTGGTTTGCTTTCCTTTCATCATACGGTTGTCTAACGAATCTTCCTCGCCTTTTGAAGAATTTCTTGAAGTCTCTTACGGCCATCGCATATTCTTCGTCATCACTTTCGGAGGTTGAGCTATCCTTGTTACTAGATTCCTTCCTAGCTTTCAATGCAATTGACTTGCTTTGCTCTCTTTTTCCATTGACCATCTCGGAGTCTTTCTTTATTATTGCTTCGTAAACTTTCAGGTTGCCGATCAACTCATCAAGTTGAAGAGTTGACAAGTTCTTCGATTCTTCAATCGCCGTAACTTTAGCTCGCCATTTTGGATGAAGTGCCCTAAGAAATTTTCTAACAAAATTCTTACTAGAAAAATTCTCATCAAGTGCTTTTAAACTTATGATGATAGTGTTAAACCTAGCAAATGCATTATCTATTGACTCCTTTTCAGGAATCATAAATTGTTCATATTGTTGAACAAGAAGATCTATTTTATTATCTTTGACTTGACTATTACCTTGGTGAGTAATTAATAAAGAATCCCAAATTTCTTTTGCGGTTTTACACATAAAAATTCTTTCATATTCTTTGCGTGGTAACGCACTATAAATAACCATTTTAGCCTCATTATTTTTTGCTAGTTTCTTTTTCAAATCATCATTTTGTTTTTCAAAAGATACAATTTCATCCTTTTTAGTTTCAAAATTATATTGAATAGGGAGAAAATCACCAAGGGTAATAACATGCCAAAGATCAAGATCTTTTGATTTCACATAAGTTTCGAATCTATTTTTCCAATAAAGAAAACCATCACTTTCAAATAACGGTGGTCTTTGCATAGATTGCCCTTCTAAATATTTTTCCGATTCCATAGATCGATTCAAGTTTTAAAATACAATATATTTTAAAAATCTTGTTTGACATGGCTCCTGATACCAATTGTGAAAAACTAGAAGGGAGGTTGAATAGTTTTACGTCTTTTTAATTTTTGTAAAACTTGGTTTCAAAATATTAATACGAGTTTATTCAGTTGTTTGTTTGAAAAAACCTTTAATTAGAGTTAAGTTAAAAAACAACTATATGATCTATTATATGTGAATCTTTTAGGTTTGTTATAAGACTTTGTTTTTGAAAACTTGGTATAGTTTTAAAAACCTTGTTTACTTTTAAAAATTTGATTCGATCTTATGTGAACTCAAATCTTGAACAATATGAACAACAATATCTAAGTATAAGAAATAGTAAAGATATAAGCTAAGTATGTAAGATCAACACATGCACAATATAAACAATTATAGCTATGTACGAGATGTAAATAAGTAAGCTAAGTAAAGGAAAGATCTAACCGCGAGACAAAGGATTTATAGTGGTTCGGCTACAAGGACACATTCCTTGTTCCTACTCCACTCCCCGGTCACCTACTCGAGAGTTTTCTTCACTATGTCAACAAGCTCCCTTATGGCGGAGAAAACCTTACACACCAATATACACACCACAACTTCGTCACAACTAATTCACACCTTCTACATAACTTCTTCACACCTAGTCACTACTTAATCACAACTCTACTTCTTCACAACTATCTATCTTCACAACTATCTACTTCACAACTATCTACCTCCCAACAATCTTCTTCACACCACTACTTATATCTCACTACTTCTATTCACAACTTCTACTCCTAGATCTATCTAGTTACACTACTATCACACCTTTACAATAAATATACACAACAACTAGACTATACACACAAATTTACAATACTTCACAACTTGATGTTGAAGAAGTATTCTTCTCTTGCACTTTGAGAGATGAGAGGTGAGGGAATGAATCAATTGAAACAAGGATTAACAATTATATGATCAAAGGGTTTTTAGGAGGATGTTTAGAGAGATTTGAATCTGAAAATTTTCGTCCAAGAGGTGAGAAAAATTCCAGGTTTGAGGTGGTATTTATAGGGAAAAATTTCTGACAGAATCTGACAGGGGAGCGTGGCCGGTCCCCTTAATTGTGTGCCGGCCCCCTTAAAATTAAGGGGGCCGCCCAGCTGTAACGGCCAGAAAATCTATCTTTTAGTGGGGAAAGTTTATTTGGTGAAAAACTAACTGATTTTGGTTAAAATTTTGAATTCATATATTTACTATGAATTAAACATTTTCCTTTATTACCAAAAATGTTTTTTTTTCAAAAATATATAATAAGTTTATTTAATTTTATAAACTTTGTATTATTTAAATAAACATCCATTTGATCATAAAATGTATTAGTCACTTGTTTATTCATACCTTAAGTGATTATGTTGGATGAGATGATATAAACTTGCTTAAAACTTGTTTACGTATTAACTTTGCGTTTAATGTTTTTTATATTTTGTGATCGTCAAAACTTAGGGATATCGAAAAATATTAATAACGTTTTTATACATTATTTATATCAACAACTACTACCTCCGTCCCAAAATTATAGTCCCCTTTTAACTTTTTCGGTCTTTTTTTCTCAACTCTGACTTTAAATATTTTTGTTTGTGCTATATAACAGTTGATGAAAATTATACCAATGAAAAAATACATTTAAAACTCAATCTATTCATATATTTTGCATCAAATATTATGTAATATAAACAAAAATATTTAAGATCAAATTTAAAAAATAAATACCGAAAAAAAGAGACTATAATTTTGGGACGAAGTGAGTAAAAAATTTCAACACACCTTATGATAACACATTTATCCATCCCAATTCCCAGTTATCCTAAACTTACAATCCATCCTCTTCCTCGAACCCCTCACCTCGCCCAACACCTCGTCTAAATCACTCTCACAACCTCGCCCAACACCTCGCCTAAATCACTTCTACATTTAATTCACATTCAATTCGCCTAGAATACTGCATGATCACGCCCTCAAACTCGCCCAAAATACAATACTGATAAAACTCCTTTCTCGCCTCCTCTCTTACCCCAGACCTCGCCCAGAATCTGATAAAACTCTGAATTTTCTTGCCTCCCATCTTGCCCCAGACCTCGCACAGATAAAACTTCTACCTTTAATTCGCGTGTATACTCGCCCCTCACCTCGCCTAAACCCTCAGCTCGCCCAACACTCGCCTAGGTTTCGCCAATAATTCTGAATCACATTAGCCTCGCCCAACACTCGCGTATCACTAGTTTTATACATGTGTACAGTCTATATTTGGGCCACAAGCCCAAATGATAAACATTACTAAAGCCCAAACCCACCACGAGTGGGCTATCATAACAATGATTTGGGCCGCGCTACCAATGGGTTGGACTCACGTAGGCCCAAGCCCAACCAAACTATTTATGGTCTAGATAAGGATCTTCTATTTATGGATAAAGATCCTTGGACCGGATAAGCACCATGTGTGCGAAGAGTAAGGAGCACAAAACCTACAAGGATTATGCGCCTGTATATAGAACGACATAATTCTCGTTAAAGGTATGATTTACAAAACCCTAACTCTTCAATATAACCCTAAACCGATTACTTACTCTCACGCCGGAGGATAATCGTGGGAAACAATCCCACGGTAAGCCTAACGGTGTTTGTTTACTTTCTTAGTGCGCAGGTTTCAAGAATTAAGAGCTAATTGGTACGAGAGCAGGAACCCAAATAAGGAACGCCCAACTTTTGTATCAACAAGTGGCGCTATCCGTGGGACCCTACACTAAGAACTAGAATGACGAAGAACAAAAACTCAAGCCAGTGAACTCCGCAGTTGGAAAAAACACGTGGTGACCCCCAGAGGAAGAACCCACAAGACTCGACCTCTAGGCATGCCTCTGGAACAACCAGTGCACCTGGTCACCAAGAAGCGGGACCAACCCTACCTTTCCCAGCGGTAGAATTGCCTATAAGGACTACTCAAACAACCACGGTGGTCCCAAGCGTTGAAGAACTTCAGCGCACCCTCTTCAATACTCCTCACCAAACGGCACCTATAGTGGACAACACTGTGCCACCTGGCGCACCCAACCGAGATAGGGCGCCTAATGTTGAGGCAGAAATTCTTGTAGCGGATGAGGACGCGCCTGATTTAACGTTAAGTAATTTTGTATCCCAAATTACGAAACCCTAACCTCCCTCATGCAAGAAGAAGCAAGGAGAAGGTCAAGTATGAGCCTGCAAGCCCGGCTCAACTTTGGTCCTGAACGCGAAACATCACCACCACGCTACCAAAGAGGGGGGCGCGAAAATAACGAAAGACGTACCAATATCCATGATAGACTTGGTACAACATCTGACTCACAATACTCGGAGGAATACGAAGATGGCGAGAGGCGCACCAATGTTCACTCCAGACTTGGTAGTCGAAGGATGCAAGATAGACTTGGACATCAACATTCACCAAGCGAAGGCTCTTCCAAGTCTGGGGGCCGAAGAATTCACGACAGGTTGGGAAAGAGAACTTCCCCAAGTGAAAGCCCCTCAAGCTCTTCCTCTGAGGAAAACCGGCGCAAGCGCCGCAAAAGAGATAACCTCTCCTCCAGTGACTCCTCGGACAACGAGGACAAGGAGACAGGACACTGGAAGTCCAAAGGAAGACGTCACGAGGAAGAGTACGAGGACATATCTCTTCCTTGGCGTCGTCAGAAAGTTGATGCATTTACACGGCGCATCAGCAATTACTCTGATCGTAAGAAAAGGCGCATGCCCACTAATGTTAAAACATATGATGGAACGGGTGATCCTGATGACCACCTAAAATTTTTCGAATCCGCTGCTACTATCGAAAACTGGCCACAACCTGTGTGGTGTCTTATTTTTAACTCCACATTAGTAGGGAATGCGCGCATGATGAGGCGAAAAATGATCCATTTTTAGGGGGTCATTTAAGCCCGAATCCGAATTTATTTGATCAAATATTGCCCTAAATCGTTCCTTTTGTGATTTTAGGTGTTTGGAGAGTGAATTCTGGAAAAGAGGCTATTTTGGACGTCTTTGGAGCATAAAGTGAAGAAAACGACAAAGTACCAAAAATCCAAGCTGGAAATACAAGGTGACGGCGTCAAGGGTTTGCTCTTGACGGCGTCAGACATGAAGAATAATTTACCGTAGCTGGTGACGGCGACAGATGGAGTTATGACGGCGTCAAAGTGGCCAAGATTAATTTACCGAAGGTGGTGACGGCGTCACATAGGCCGTCATGATTGGATCTAGGGCGTCCGAGGAAGTGTATGGCGGCGAGTTGACGGCGTCAGATTTAACTCTTGACGCCGTCAGGACGATTTTCCTATATATAGTTTTCTAGTTTTTTCATTAAAAAGAGAGAGAAGTTTTGGTGAAACCCTAAAGACGATTTTGGTGCCTCTTTTACAGGTTTTTCAAGGGTTCCAAACCCTTGAGACCTTGCATTGTAATTGAGATAAGTATACTCTTAATTCAATCAATATGTCTATGTGTTGGTTGTTTATCTTTTGTTCTTATCTTAATTCTACTATGCTAGGCTAGATCTCTCTTGTGTTTGCTTAGATCTAATGAAACCTAGATGTTGATTATGTGTTGATTACTTGTCTATTCTTGTTTTGAATGAATGATTTTATATGTTAGGCTTAAGAAAACTGGCAGATCTCCAAATGGTAACATGCTTGAACGTCTTAAGAAACATGAACCGAGGCGTACTAGGTCTTTATTGGTTGTATTTAATGCATGAGCCACTGTTTACAATCCCTATAGTTGTGCTGGGTCATGGTGTAGGAGGAGATAAGAGCTCATAGAGTTGGGGAGTTATGTATGCCACTCCACGAATGGTATTAAGGAATACAACCCGTCATTCATACAAGTGTAACAAGTAATTAACATGTAAAAGATATCTAGGGAGTAATGAAGTCTAAGTAAACACAATTTCTCCAATTACTGCTCACAACCTTAGTTTAATATTAGTTTAATTTCATTTTCATTAGTTTAATTAGTTATATAGTAGTTTTTGGGTTAGTTGATTAGCAACTAATTCCGCCCACTCCTTCAAAACCCGAGATTTTAATTGCTTTCATAAAATATAAAAACACAAAAATAATCATCTTTCATCTCTAGAACTATTAATTAGGTTTTCTAATCCTAGCGACACTATTCCTAAGCTGAACGATCAATCCCCCGGTACTTGTCACTATACTATACTACAACGATCAGGTACACTGCCTGGTGGGGGTTGTAAGCCTCGCGAGATCCCTCGAGAGGTAAAGCAAGGTGCGATTCCCACGCATCAAGTTTTTGGCTCCGTTGCCGGGGAATAGTTATTGTCTAGGTTAGGATTTCTTTTTATTAGGTCTACTTGCTAGATTCCTTTCTAGTAAGATTTTTATTTTTATTTTTTAGGTCTTCTTTAGTCTATCTTATTTCTTCGTGTCTTTGTTCGTAACCTTTACCATCCGACATCATGGAAGGTGGTAACATCTTTGAACCCATCATCCCACCACAACAAAACCCACCATTAGAACCCCTTAGGCCCCGAACCTTAGGAGAGTATTCCCGACCTAGCCACCAAGGCTACCGAAACACCATTGAGCTCACCGGAGCCAATGTGACTCCCTTGCGATCCGACACCATCCGGTTGGTGCAAAGCGGATGTGCATTCCATGGACTTCGTTCCGAAGATCCAAACCAACACCTTAAGGACTTCCTCAAAATCGTAGATTCCATAGACCTAGGTGTTGAAACTAGAGAGACTACCCGTTTACGCCTATTCCAATTCTCTCTACGGGATCAAGCTAGTCAATGGCTTGAGCGTTTACCCGCGGGATCCATCACCACATGGGATGATCTCACCACTCGTTTCCTTGCTCAATTTTTCCCACCGGGGAGAACTACTAAACTTAGGAATGACATCTTGATGTTTCAACAACGTCAAAATGAATCTCTTTATGAAGCATGGACTCGTTTCAAGGACTTACTCCAAAAAGTCCCTCATCATGGCATAGATTTGTGGCTCCAAGTCCAAATTTTTTATGACCATATCGATATCCCCACGAGGCGAACCATTGACCAATCGGCCGGTGGTAAGCTACGTGATCTTAGTGCGGAACAATCATGGGAACTCATAGAAGATCTTGCTCTCTATGACAACGAAAGTTGGAATGATCCCCGTGATTTGAACAAAACGGTCAAGGCAATATCTTTGCCTTCGAATAATTCAAGCACTCCCGACCGTAGGATCATGGAACTTGAGGATCAAGTCAAGTTTCTCATGAAATCTTACGAAGCTCCGAAGCATTCAAGCCAAGTGAACAAAATCACTTCTTCATGCGAATTATGTAGTGGTCCCCATGACACTCGTGATTATGTGGAACTCCCCGGAACAGCTTTTGCGGACTACGCATCCACGCGTACCGACGAAGCGGGAGATAAGTGGTACACTTTCAAGCCCGAGCCGAACACATACGGTGATTCATATAACCCCTCATGGAAAAATCACCCAAACCTTAGGTGGAAACAAAATCAACCCAATTCATCCAACCCACCTAATCGTTACCAATCAAACGGTCCACCATCCAACCGTACCTTCAACAACAATCCTTCTAACAACTATGGTAGTACCAACAATCTTGAAGGATTGATGTCGAAATTCATGGCATCTCAAGAAGCTCGCATAGCTAGGTTTGAAACCGAATTCAACCAACAACAAACGGAGATGACCAACAAGATCGACAACTTGTTGAAAGCCCTCAACAACCAAACATTAGCCACACCTAGGAAGGACACTAGGGACACCAATAGCGGAATCCAAGCTAAGGACCCCTCATTATCCAAACATGTCCACTTTGTCAATGTTGTCACCATTAAGCCGATAGATAGGGAGATAGAGGAGAGTGACAAAGATGAAGTTAGAGTAGAAGCCAATAGTGAGGATGAGAGTAGGGAAGTTGAGGTTAATAAGGATGAGGAATTAAAGGAGGTAGAACCTATAGAGGAATATTTTGATAAGTTGCCAACCAAGGAAGAACGGGAATACCATAAGTATTTATTCGATAGTCCCGAGACAACGTATATCTTTGGCGATCCCCTGATCAAAATGGGAGACCCCTCTAACATCAACATCCCATGCAATATCGGGCACATGCATGTATGGAAAGCTTACATAGACCCTAGATCCCCCGTGAACATCATGTCTAGGACTTATTACAATTGGGTGATGAAGAAGCAACTCAATTTTAGGATAATGCCCGGTAAAAGTTGGATAAGTAATTTTGCAGGAAGAATTAAGGGAGTACATGTGATTATAGGGAATCTCACCTATGAGATTGATTTCATGATAGTGGAAGACACGCGTCCGGTGATAGATTCTTGCCTAAGTCAAATAATATTTGGGAAACCATTTGTTGAGGTCACTAGGATGAGTTATGATCCGACGTTAGGGATAGTTAGATTCAAGGAAGAGAATGATGAGGTTGCTTATCAAATGCCCTACAAGATTGAGCAATACCGCCTTCTCTCTAATTTCGAAAAGGAACGTAAGCAAGCGGCTTATTATAGGAATGATGAAGATAGACGTAGAGGAGTAGAGTATGTTAGAAATAGGATGCTTGGTTTCTATAAAGAATGCTTGCAACTAGGCCCGGAATACAAAACTGGTTTAGAAGATGACCTAGGTAGTGGAACCAATGATGAGATCACGTAGTAACCCACGACTTTGAGTCTAGCTACAAGACTCGTAAATAAAGAAAAGCGCTTCTTGGGAGGCAACCCATGTTTTGTGTGATTTTAATTGTTTGATTGTTATTTGCTTCCGTATGCATGTTTTATTTTTTTTTTGTTGGTTGATCATGTTTCTCAATTAAAATGTGAAATACTTTATTATGTTGTTTAGCCTAGTCTTAACTTCAACCTAAAGGTATTTTTGCAAAAGATAAGTGTAAGGGGAAACCCCAAATATGTTTTTAAGAAACAAACCGATCATGATTATCGACAATATTTAATGAACATGTATATTCGTATTTGTTAGAGTCAAATGCTTGTATTGAGTCATAATGAAGTTTTGCAGGATTTTCCAGGAAGTAGGACGAAGTTTTTCCAGAAATTTTCCGGAAACTTAACATAAAGATTTCTGCAGGTCCATTCTGACGGCGTCAGGCAATTGCTCTTGACGGCGTCAAGAGTTAAAATCTGGAAATTTTACCGGTTTTGTTTTTCTAACGGAGTCTTATGGTTTTTGTGAATTATTAAGTTTTATAATCTCCAGGAAATCTGCAAACTTCATTCCACAAGCATTATATCTTATTTTGTTTTCTAGGATTTAGTAACTTATATAGGATACCGCCGATTTTACGCGAGGTTGCCTTGTCTACTTTTGTCAGGTTTTACAGGTTATATTGGACAAGAAGATGATTTATATTCTGGAAGGGAAGCTTTGATTGTTCATTTTCTTGGAGGAAGATTTAACATGGCCAACTAAAATCCATACCGAGCGAATCAGGGGAGTATTTGATTTCATTCTCTTTACTTTTTAACTTTTACATTCTTTACTTGAACATTGGGGACAATGTTCATCTTAAGTGTAAGGGGAGGGTAAAAAGATGATACCTTACATATGCACTTTCGCTTGAGTTTGTTTTGTTTGATAGTAGATGAGTAATAAAACTACGAGAAATACTTGTTAGTGTAATTTTAGCGCCAAATTTAAAATTTTTTACAACATTTAGGAGTGAAACTTTAGCCATAGCAAGCGTCTCATGGATAGGAGGTTGTATGACTAGCACATAACCGTATATTCAGAAAAATTTTCCACCCAAAAATGTGAGGTTCGCCTTTAGATTTGATAGGAAAAGCATTCATTATTAGTGCTTATGAGTGTACCGGTAGCATTTAGATTCTAGAACTTGCGTTAGTGATGCATCCCGAGACCGCTAGTGAGACTACATTCGTGTGATAGGATTTACTACATGATAAGAGGCATTAGGATCACCCTTGTGTTAAACCCGTATTATAATTACTTGACCATTTAAGTCATATTACTTGGCTAGTTAAGTCAACTAATTTTTCCCACACCCTTTGCGTTGTACTCATTTTTAGTACACGATACCCCTAGTACACCCCTCCGAGCCTATCTTTTCGTTTCTAACTTTAAGCACTTTACTTAAAGGAAGAATTTGTTACACCCCACTTAAATGTACACCCAAATCGCCTTAGCCTTCCGTGTATGCGCTCATTTTTAGTGCATTATTGTTATTTGTTAAACCCTAAGTTAACTTTCTAATTGATTACATGGTTGCTAAGTCGAGTCATATCCTTGTACATATTGTTTTGGGACGGTTGGGACTCATGGGTAAGTACTTATTTTATGGAGTAATGGGGAAGAACATCACTTATTACCCCCATATGAACGTTAATCTTAAAAGTGCTCCAAGTGTTTTGATTTTCTTAATTCGAGTCATTAGAATAGTTAAATGTAAAGTATGTAAAGATTCAAGTGTAAGGGGAATTCTCATCCCCTATGATGTATTATTTTGGATGGTAGGGTAAGAGTGTATGCAAAAAAAAAAAAAAAAAAAAAAAAAAAAAAAAAAATCGAAAAAAAAAATAGAAAAAAAACAAGAAAAAGAAAAAAAAAATAGAAAAGAAGAAGAGAAAAAAAAAACATACGGACTACCATCCCGTTTTTATTTTATGTTCATTTTATGTTTTTGTTATTTTTCATTTATTAGCTTAAGTCGAGTCTAGTCTTGGCTTAGCAACGCCATCTTGTACATGTAATTTACTAAGATTGTTAACTCGCCACCAGTAAAATTCCCTTTATCCAACAAAACCGTGTAATTCATATCCCTACACCTAACGTTATAACCCTTTAAAAAGACCTCTTTGATAGTTTATCCTAGGTGCTTACGCCATGTGGTGGAGGTTTGATCCTTTCCCAAGCCTATGGTAATCTATTTTGCTATGACAGGTAGTGAGAGATATCTTCCATTTCCATAATGTTATATTACTTTATTACACCCGAGAGATGTGAGTATCTAAACACTATTTGTGAGGTGCTTGTGTATGACCTCCGTGCTTGTCTATTGATCTTTAGTGGAACGATTATTTGTTGTAATTACTTTTATATTAGTGTTAAATGACCCCTAACTTGTCTTTTGAGTAGAATAAAAGCTCATTTGCTTGAGGACAAGCAAATCTCAAGTGTAAGGGTATATGATGAGGCGAAAAATGATCCGTTTTTAGGGGGTCATTTAAGCCCGAATCCGAATTTATTTGATCAAATATTACCCTAAATCGTTCCTTTTGTGATTTTAGGTGTTTGGAGAGTGAATTCTGGAAAAGAGGCTATTTTGGACGTCTTTGGAGCATAAAGTGAAGAAAACGACAAAGTACCAAAAATCCAAGCTGGAAATACAAGGTGACGGCGTCAAGGGTTTGCTCTTGACGGCGTCAGACATGAAGAATAATTTACCGTAGCTGGTGACGGCGTCAGATGGAGTTATGACGGCGTCAAAGTGGCCAAGATTAATTTACCGAAGGTGGTGACGGCGTCACATAGGCCGTCACGATTGGATCTAGGGCGTCCGAGGAAGTGTATGGCGGCGAGTTGACGGCGTCAGATTTAACTCTTGACGCCGTCAGGACGATTTTCCTATATATAGTTTTCTAGTTTTTTCATTAAAAAGAGAGAGAAGTTTTGGTGAAACCCTAAAGACGATTTTGGTGCCTCTTTTACAGGTTTTTCAAGGGTTCCAAACCCTTGAGACCTTGCATTGTAATTGAGATAAGTATACTCTTAATTCAATCAATATGTCTATGTGTTGGTTGTTTATCTTTTGTTCTTATCTTAATTCTACTATGCTAGGCTAGATCTCTCTTGTGTTTGCTTAGATCTAATGAAACCTAGATGTTGATTATGTGTTGATTACTTGTCTATTCTTGTTTTGAATGAATGATTTTATATGTTAGGCTTAAGAAAACTGGCAGATCTCCAAATGGTAACATGCTTGAACGTCTTAAGAAACATGAACCGATGCGTACTAGGTCTTTATTGGTTGTATTTAATGCATGAGCCACTGTTTACAATCCCTATAGTTGTGCTGGGTCATGGTGTAGGAGGAGATAAGAGCTCATAGAGTTGGGGAGTTATGTATGCCACTCCACGAATGGTATTAAGGAATACAACCCGTCATTCATACAAGTGTAACAAGTAATTAACATGTAAAAGATATCTAGGGAGTAATGAAGTCTAAGTAAACACAATTTCTCCAATTACTGCTCACAACCTTAGTTTAATATTAGTTTAATTTCATTTTCATTAGTTTAATTAGTTATATAGTAGTTTTTGGGTTAGTTGATTAGCAACTAATTCCGCCCACTCCTTCAAAACCCGAGATTTTAATTGCTTTCATAAAATATAAAAACACAAAAATAATCATCTTTCATCTCTAGAACTATTAATTAGGTTTTCTAATCCTAGCGACACTATTCCTAAGCTGAACGATCAATCCCCCGGTACTTGTCACTATACTATACTACAACGATCAGGTACACTGCCTGGTGGGGGTTGTAAGCCTCGCGAGATCCCTCGAGAGGTAAAGCAAGGTGTGATTCCCACGCATCAGCGCACTTGGTTTGGTAAGCTTCCACGAAGGAGCATAGACGGGTTTGAAGAGTTGTGAAAAGCATTCCGCTTAAACTTCACCCAAAGAAAGAAGTGCGCTAAAAACCCTGTTGAATTAGCCCGAGTAAAACAGCGCCAAGGGAAATCAACCAGTGCTTATATGGAACGCTTCAAAGATGAATGTATACATGTCAAGGCGTGTCCCGAAGTCCTAAAAATTTCAGGGTTCATGAATGGGATTAATAACCCAGAACTCATTAGGAAGTTAAACGACAAGGTTCCCCAAACCTTCGATGAACTAATGAAGCGCACAAGATCCTTCATCCAAGGAGAAGCGGCCGTTGCGGATAGTAAAAAAGGCTACTCAAATTATAGGCAGCAAGAACAGCCTAGGAGACAATCCAATGATCAGAGCCGCAATCGCAGCAAGAATTATCGCAGTCAGGGAAGTGGACGAGATAATGACAAGTATACCCCCCTCACAAAGACTCTGAGGGAAATATTTGTAACAGAAGGCGCAAACTTCCCAAAACCCCCACTAATGCGCACCCTAGAGGATAAGCGTATAGGGAACGAATACTACGAATACCATGGACAAAAGGGCCATACTACCAACGAGTGTGTCGAGCTACGACAACTAATTGACAAATTAGTAAAGGAGGGTAGAATGGATCACCTCGTTAAAAACATTAAAGAAGGGAAGGACAAACAAAAGAATGGGGGTAAAAAAGAACCTTCCAAATATAAAACGGACATCATCTACATGATATAGTCATAGCAGCGCAAAACAAAGCAAAAAGTCAGCCAAAAATTCTCTTCAGAGAATGAGATATCCTTCCCCACTCTAGCTGCGGACAACGCAGTAATAGAGCCACTGGCCATTGAGATACATACTGGGGGATACGATATTCGCCGCATGTATATCGATGGAGGAGCATCCGCAGATATTCTGTATGAACACTGCTTCAAAAGGCTACGACCTGAGATACAAAGTCAGTTAATACAGGCCACGACGTCGCTGACTGGCTTCACAGGAGAAAAGATATGGCCTATGGGGCAATTACGCCTACTTGTAGTTGTGGGCGATGAACAACACTCTACAGCAACGTGGATAAACTTCATGGTAATTAAATCTCCTTCACCGTACAACGGCATCATTGGGAGACCTGGAATATCATCCATGCGCGCTGTACCATCCACAGCACATGGGATGCTCAAATTTCCAGTAGAAGGAGGGATTGTCACCCTCTACAATACTACGGTGCCGCCTAAAGAATGCAACGCGGTAACCAATGAGGTGGAGAATGTTCCAGAACAGCGCTCAGTAAAAATACCAAACCTTAAGGTTGCCATCCACCCTGATTACCCGGATCAACAAATATCGATTGGAGGATCTCTATCTGACAAAGGTAAAGCAGCCGTGTGCGCACTTTTGCAAAAGAACCTAAATATCTTTGCATGGGAACCAAAGCACATGACCGGAGTGCCACGCTCTATTACAGAGCACAAGCTACAAATCCGACAAGGATTTCCCCCAATACGAAAGAAAAAGCGCGGCCAAGCTCCTGATCGCGCAAAAGCCATCCTGGAAGAAGTGCACAAACTGGTAGACACAGGCATCATGCGGGAAGTCTACTACCATGACTGGCTTTTAAACCCAGTAGTGGTAAAAAAGAGTGATGGCAGTTGGAGAATGTGCGTAGACTTCACTAATCTTAATAAAGCATGTCCACAATGTTAATACAAATATCGCCTACAATCATTTGTGTTTCACCCCATTCACAAAAACCTTCATGGTAACCATTTACAAATAACCAAGCCTACACCATTTTGTTCAAACAACAACCACCACAACAACAATAACTACCACCACCACAAGAACCTTCCCAACACTTTGAATCTCTATTTTCTTCGTATAAAGCATCTCAATGATCTTTCACCAAGACCAACAACAACCACCACCTTTCACAAATGAATAACCAAGGTCATTGCTAAACCAAAATGAGTCTTTCGACCACAACCAACCACCACAACAAGAGTATCATCACCCAAAACCATTGTTGTTTCACCCTATCCAATAAAATGAGGTTTATCCTAAACCACATTGTGGAACGTCTCAAGTTTAGAGTCTCCAAAATGAAACAAAACCGTTTCTTTTGGAAAATGTTTCCCATTTAAACCAACAAACCAAAACCCGTGTCACCCTCTCAACCTTCAAAATAAAGCCCGCTACAACCACAACCCACATTTTCTTCCTTAAACAACCTTAGCCTTGTTTTTGGAAAATGTTTCTCACAAAGGAAAATGATGATTTCCTTGTAGCTTTTTATGGTCGTAGCTTATTTGTAGCTTTTTCTTTATTTTTAGAGGTAGGATAGTGTAACCAAAATTTCTTGTCTTTGACTTTTTAAGAAGTCTAAATTTTACATGAAATGAATTTCATTACACTACAAGGTTTTCTTTGTTTGTTGACCATTTAGGTATGATGTGTGAACTATACCTTGTTATGGTACCATACATAAATCTTGTGCTTTAGAAACTAACCTCTCTTTTTGTAGGTTCATTATCCATGTTTTCCTTCCTTGATACTCCATTTAGGGGAGTAATATTCAAGGGGGAGCATGAGTGTTGTACTATTTCACTTCACAACTCTTAGTTGTGTTTTAACATGAAACATTTTCATGACTTATCTTGTGCGGAAACTAACTTTTCTTTTGTGGGTTCAAAATCCATGTCTCCTCTCTTGGCACTCCATTCAGGGGGAGTATCAACCAAGGGGGAGCATGACCATTATTCCGCTTCGCTTCTCTACTTTTTGTTTCGACAAAAAGGGGGAGAATTTATATTAAACTTGTTCAAATTTTGATATTTCCGCTTCGCTAACTCTTTGCAAAAACAAGTTTTAATACTAACTTTATAAGACTTAACACTAAATCTTATGGCTTACTTTTAAATAAAGTTTATGTTTTGTCATCAACAAAAAGGGGGAGATTGTTAATACAAATATCGCCTAAAAACGTTATTTATATTTTACGATCTTTGCTAAGTTTTGTTAATGACAAAGTATGAACTTTAGCTAAGAGTAAATCATCACTTTGAGTGTTTAAGTCTTGTTTAACTAATGTTTACATTTCCTTTTAAACTAAACATTGTTTTTATTTCTTAAATTAGAAAGTGTCTTGTCACATCACACTTATTTCTTAAAATAGAATTGTCACATCACATTTATGGCAAGTTTTGTCTATATGTATTTATGGTAAGAAATGTGTTTGACTTGCTTTGGTGTGGCTTACAAGTTTTGTGTTTTGACTTGATTTAAGTGATGTGACATTGTTTGGTTGCTAGGATTTATGAGACAAGACCTTGTTTGGTTTGAAGAGTTATTGCATAAATCTACTGCAGACCCGGCGGTACCCTGGGGGTACACGGGCGGAACCCATCTGAGGGTTCCGCCTGATCCGCCAAGCATGCAGTATGGTGTGCTATAAATACCAAGCCATAACTTGATTTTTGGCTAACTGTTTAGGACATATATTCATATATTCTCTCAACTAACTCAGTAACCCTTGACTTTTGTGATTCTCTTATGTAGCAAGGAACTCCACAAGTTCATTCAAGAAGTTGCAAGCTTGAACTTTAAAGTTGCAAGTCTTGGTAGCTTGGTTATGTATAAGCTTTGGTAGTTTATACTTCTTGTGTGTCATGTATATAGAAGTAAGTGGTTAGTATTTTAGGCCTCAAAATACTTAGTGTGTTGGGAGTTGTTGTACCCTAGTAAACGAACTAACGGGAGTGGTTGTACCCTCTGTAAAGAACTCGACATCTAGCTTTGTGTCGGTAAAAGTGTAAGCGACGAATGGGAGTGGTTGTACCCTTGTAAAAGAACTCGACATCTAGCTTAGTGTCGGTAAAAGTATAAGCGACGTTGTAAAGGTTTTCTCCGCAGGTGAAAGGAGCTTGTTGATTAGTGCTTATAACTCTCGAGTTGGAAACTCGGGGCGTGGATGTAGGGCAAGGAAAAAGAGTCCTTGTAGCCGAACCACGATAAACAATCGTGTTGTGGTTTGATCGTTTCTTTCTTTATCTTTGCTTATTACATGTTGTCTTTTAGTTACAATTGCTAATCACATATAAAGCTTTCCAAAAGAATTAAAACAAGTAAAGTTGTACTTATATCTTGAAACAAATGTAAAGCTTTTCAAAGAACTAAAACAAGCAAAGTTAGGATCATCACAAGTAAAGCTTTTCAAAGTATGAAACAAGTAAAGTTAGAATTGTTATTCACATGAAAAGCTTTTCAAAGAATCAAACATATAAAGTTGTGTTTATATCTTTAAGCAAACGTAAGGTTTCTAAAAGGATATTTAAGCTAAATAAGAATCGAAAAAGCGGTAAACTATTCAACCCCCCTTCTAGTTTTCCACAATTGGCATCAAGAGCTACGTTACTCAAGATCTTTAAAATAGAATGTATTTTAAAACTTGGATCGATCCATGGATTTTGAAAATCTCAAAGAAGGGCAACCTATTAAAAACCAACCGCTATTTGAAAAAGAAAACTTACTTGAATGGAAAAGTAAAATCTAGCCACGAGTTTAACGACGAAAACTATATTTTCCGGAAATGCTTGCTAATGAACAGTACTCACGGGCAAATTTGAGGCATAAAACTAAAATCTAGCCATCCCGACTTATCAAAAATATGTTAGTATTTTGTCCCACGATTCCGGGGATATAAAGAACGAGTAAAATGAGCTTAAAACGACCAAGTTATACGCGTTTTAACATCGTCAAAACTATATATATATATATATATATATATATATATATATATATATATATATATATATATATATAGTCACAACTAGAAAATAATAACTTACGCACTAAATGGTATATTTTCTAGAAATATTACTAAGGACTATATTCTTAACAAATGAAATACGTATGACCCAAAGGAATATTTATACGACTTAACGACGTTATTTTAAGGTTTTCGATACGAGGAATAGAACGCTAACATTTTTATACGATATATTACGACAAGTTTTTATAACTCCATTGGGACTTATTTTTCCTAAGTATGGAAACTATTTTACTTTGACAATAACTAGTGTTTCCAAGTTACGAGTGGTATAGGCATCATGTGCACGTGCATTCATTTCATTATGTCATGATCTAAGGTAGATCGTTATTACTCATATTAGGTTGCGGTTAGAGATCGTGCCTCATTTCAGTGTATCCATTCTTGTCATCGTAGCTATCGCTCCAGGTGAGTCATAGCCCCTACTATTTTAATTTTTTTTGTAAACTCTTTGGGGGAGAATACATGCTCGTTTTACTTAAAACGCATTACTTGTTTTACCTGGTTGATTTCTCAAATATTTCCAGCTTTGTCTAAATATATATTTGATCACCTGCACTTCATTAGTATGCTTGACTACCGGTATTTCTTTGGTATATTTAACCACCTGCATTCATTGGTATGTTTGATTTTCTTGTATTTCATGGGATTGATTATCCTTGTTTATATGACCTCATTGTCATTATTGTTTACTTGGCGACATTGTCAAACTTATTTACATGACCACATTGTCATAATTGTTTATCTGGCGACATTGTCAGTATTATTTATCTGGCGACATTGTCAGTATTATTTATCTGGCGACATTGTCAGTATTTTTTTTATCTGGCGACATTGTCAGCATTGCTTATATAACCTCATTGACTGAATAACTTATATAGCCATTTTTGCTATGTTTATCTGGGAATTTGGATACCATTATTACTTTTGTTCACGTAGACTTTAATACTTTTGGCAGTGGGTTGTAAACACACAGGTTACAAGTCTCTTATGGCGGGACTTGCGACTGAGTGGATTTACGATGCCTTTGCTGGGCGATCTTTTCTTTATAGGCATTCTTTGTTAAACAAACTCTATGAACTCACCAACCTCGTGTTGACACTTTAGCATGTATTTTCAGGTTTTAAGCTATGGCACGCTACAGGAGGTTTTGGCAGGGCATGGCATGGTTATAGAAGACTCTGATTATTTATATGGGGACCGTTTTAAACTATTTTAAGGGCCTACTTCCGCACTACCTTTAACAATGTAAATACAATATTTTTGACTTAACTATTTTATTCTAAATGATTGAAGTGAAAACTAATTTTGTACTTGTGCTGTAATACCAATTGAGTTACACCCCAGCTACATGTATGCTTCCGCTGGACCCGATTTTGGGGGTGTGACAGATTGGTATCAGAGCTTTGGCTATAGCGAACTAAGTGTTTTTAAAACCTAGACTATAGCTACTTTTACGAAAAACTCAATCCTATGACCGTCACATGCCTGCCTGCCAAGATGATGCCTCACTTGTGGTTTGTTGCTGACTTAGATGATGAGATTTGTGTCTCATTATCTGATATATTATATTCACTTATTCTAGTTGATTACTATCATTGTCTTTCATATAAGCATGTTCACGTATCATATATGTCACCGCGTTATGTTTTTCCTTGCATAGTTTCAGCATTCGACCTCGAGTTTGGTCACCTGCCTTAGTCTTTCTGAACGTCTTGGTATTTAGGAAGGACATGGTATTAGTATAACTGAACTAAGTATTTCAAAATTCATGGAACCTCGGTGGAATATAGACTGGTCATCTATATTCAACCCGGGATAGTGAGATATAGGCTGACCACCTATGTCTGACTCAGAGATGAATTTTGCAACACTGAGAATGGTTATAATAAGATTATGTCTGGATTGAATTCTCAACTCATTTTCCAAATGCTTCATTTACGTGTGTGTATACTCTCGTTGTCATAACATTCCTACTTTTCATCACTTCGTGAACCACCGATTGGAAGCTTGTCAACTAGTGATTTTATTTCATGAATCTTCATATTTATACACAATGCACTTACATTTTCTTTTATCACAATCTCGTTTTGTCGCACTTGTCACAGTCTTTTCCCTTCTTACTATCACTATCATTTCCTTTTCCACCCCCATATATATATAGGAATTAGGTGACACCTTATAGAGTCCTATGTCACTCATCACTCACTACTATCAATATTGATAAGTGGATATTATCAATGACCTCCCTAGGAAAGACTTTCCATACCATCTATGAGGAGGATCCCTCGGTACAGTAAGACCATTCAAAACTCAACAGAAATCCCAAGATATCACAAAACTATTCGAACCACTATCACTGGCCTGATCACCAAAAATTCCATCATCTGGAAAGTATTGGCTTGACTGAATTACAAGATTAGTTTCGATGCGAATGTTCACTAAGCAACACCATGGAGATAAATCCAACCTCTTAACCAAGACTATAAATTGAACATGTCCTCACCAATAGACTTTATTCGAACGTGTTAGACACCTATGCCTTTGTGCAGACATACATACCTGACTATTTTATCCTCTTAATATTTTCACTTTTAAATGGATTTTTCTCCAAACTATAGGTATGCAAAACATATATCTTGTAAGAAATACTTTTCTAAGGCACTTATTTTGACAAACAAATTTCTTTTGGTTAATCTTTTACAAAACTACTAGATGCTAAGAAATTTTAAACATCGATTTTTGGTAAATCATATTATCCATCTTGTGTTGAAAACAGTCCTATCTTGCATAACTATTAAATTTTGAAACATTAAGAAAAATGTTACTAAGAAAGCCGTTTGCTTAAAAATTGTAAATTCATTTACTCAGGGGAGGTGTATGAACAAAACACACAATCTCAAAACAAACTTTGAAAATCAATCACTATAATACATCACTTATACCTTTAGGAGTTTGTGATTTGATGACATATAACTTGGGGAAAATCTTAGTAATGGAGACTAAGCACCGTAGGTGGAGAGAGACCCTAATTCATGACATTCCTGCGGAGGAATCATAGCCTTATCCTAATCTATTATTTTCAACAACACCCTTGACGGACCTAACCTTGTAAGCCTTTCAAAACAAGATTCATGATACCCATCTCAATTACTCCTAATAGAGGAACTTGATTCATCTCAAACTCCTAGCAATTTCATTAAGATTTCTTTGGAACCACACCACCTATCATCTGCAGACCAATGGTCAGGAAGTAGAGAATGATTCACACATAGGGAGATATGCTCAGAGCATGAGTGATTGACTCTAGAAATGGTTGGACTAACCATTTTCCATAAATCAGATTCCTTTATAACTATAGTTACCACACGAGCCTAGAGACTATACCATTTGAAGCACTCTGTGGTCGAAGTGCCCATATCCAAGGACGGATCGAAATTCGGAAAAAGCCAAACTCACTAGTCCAGTAGGCATTCATGAAATAACCAGGAATTTCCTACAAGTCAAGAATCAATTACAAATTCTATAAGTTGTAAACCCTTAAAACTTCAAGTTGGTAGCCAGATCATGTTTGAAGTTCTACCTAGGAAAGGCATGATATTATTCGGAAAAATTTGGAAAGTTAAACCTGATATACACTGGACCACGTAATATTTCAGACAGAGTAGGCCTAGTGGCCATCCGACTTGAGCCTTGTTAGAGAATAGCCGGATTACACAACTATGTTTCATCTATTCAAACCCCAGGAAATGACTTTCAGATTAGTCACTTATGATTCCATTGGAAGGAATCCAACCCAATGACAAACGTAAACTTGGTAAGAGAACCAATAGAAATCATGGACTGTTAGGTCGAACGGTTGAAGCGGAGTCGAATTCCTATCGTGGAAGTTCGTTGGAATTCTTAATTATTATTATCTTTTCCCCAATATACTTCAGAGACCAACCAAAACTGAACTTCGGGACGAAGTTCCTGTTAGAAGGGAAGACTGTCACAACTCGTAATTTCCGGTCATTTTCCAAACCTCGACAATTTACTATTCACAAGTTACTATTCACCATTTACTATTCATCGATCACTATTCATCGTTTTTGAGGTCAATTTGACATTTCGAGAAACATTCGGAAATTTTACTATTCACTTGACACTATTCATTTCCGAGAGAAAACCACTATTCACGTGCATTACTCATGTCATCGTAAATTTAGTTTACGAGTATTCAAATTCGCGTAACCGTATTGGTTCGGGTGCGAATTCAAGCATTATCATTTGGGACATCTCATACAGACTAGAAGTAGTCTGCATATCATCATTAGGGCACTTGCATACTATTCCACTCGTAGGGTATTCAAATCATATTTTTAATATAATTAACGAATTACGTATGTTTATTTTAAATAAACACTAATACGCGAACTATAAACGAGAATAACACGTCCGACACTCCCGACTATGATCCCAACATATTTTTATATTCATTTTTATAATATAAAAATGATAATATTAATTTACCCGGTGTTTTGGAAACTTATTTAATTTATATCGTACGCCTAATTTATTTACGACGGTTTTCGTAAAAACTAAACTATAATTATCTAAACACCCAATAATTTTACCCAACCTATTTTTATAATTTTTATAACTTTATTTATTCCGGTTAACTCCGTTAAACTTTATTTCTAGCAAACTCGGTACCCGGTATCACCTAAAAACTAATAATATCCAACAAATCTTACAAATATCTTACAAGATCTACCCACCCCCCATTTTTCTTCCTTCCTTTCCTCATTTCCACGCCAACTTGAACACCCCTAGTCCATATTTTGCTTGATTTTCTTGACAATAATTAATGCTACTTAGATATTATTATCAAAGACTACATTTTACTTCATTTCTTCACATAAACACTTCAAGAACTAGCCAAAACTCTCTCAACTCTCCCACCCTTATATGGTTCGGTCCATATTTAATCAAGAAGAAGAAACCATAAATTTTGCAAGATCAAGTATTTAACAAGTCTATTTGGTACTTCTTTTTGGGATTTTGAAATAAAAATCCAAGAAGTTATTAGGTTTCCATCATCAAAAACCCTCTAATCTTTCAAGTAAGTAAACAAAACTCATCCTTATGATTTTACCAAGTTTTTACAAGATTCATACTATATATATACAAGATCTACATGCATGTATTGTTTATACCACTTTATTTTACAAACTCTTAACTTTTGAAACCTAGAAAGTGTTTATGGTTAGATCCTTGTTAGATCTACTTGGTTATGATGTTTAGGAACCCATGACACCCTAAGAAGGTGTATGGTAGGATTAGACTAGTTTTGTGGTGATTGAAAGTGGTTTGGTTGAAGTAGAAACTAGATTGAAACCTTGAAAATGGTTTTTGAACAAATAAAAATACATGCTGTCCTATTTTGGTTCACCCAGAAAACTCCGAATTTACACAGTAACTTTTGATAATATTTTTAGAAAATACTTTCGAAAACGAAGCCGTGGCCGAAAACGGGGATAAAAACGAGTTAATAACGAAGGAGATACGCTAAAAACGAGTTTAACGACGAAAACTATATTTTCCGGAAATGCTTGCTGATGAACAGTACTCACGGGCAAATTTGAGGCGTAAAACTAAAATCTAGCCATCCCGACTTATCAAAAATATGTTAGTATTTTGTCCCACGATTCCGGGGATATAAAGAACGAGTAAAATGAGCTTAAAACGACCAAGTTATACGCGTTTTAACATCGTCAAAACTATATATATATATATATATATATATATATATATATATATATATATATATATATATATATATATATATATATATATATATGTATATATATATAGTCACAACTAGAAAATAATAACTTACGCACTAAATGGTATATTTTCTAGAAATATTACTAAGGACTATATTCTTAACAAATGAAATACGTATGACCCAAAGGAATATTTATACGACTTAACGACGTTATTTTAAGGTTTTCGATACGAGGAATAGAACGCTAACATTTTTATACGATATATTACGACAAGTTTTTATAACTCCATTGGGACTTATTTTTCCTAAGTATGGAAACTATTTTACTTTGACAATAACTAGTGTTTCCAAGTTACGAGTGGTATAGGCATCATGTGCACGTGCATTCATTTCATTATGTCATGATCTAAGGTAGATCGTTATTACTCATATTAGGTTGCGGTTAGAGATCGTGCCTCATTTCAGTGTATCCATTCTTGTCATCGTAGCTATCGCTCCAGGTGAGTCATAGCCCCTACTATTTTAATTTTTTTTGTAAACTCTTTGGGGGAGAATACATGCTCGTTTTACTTAAAACGCATTACTTGTTTTACCTGGTTGATTTCTCAAATATTTCCAGCTTTGTCTAAATATATATTTGATCACCTGCACTTCATTAGTATGCTTGACTACCGGTATTTCTTTGGTATATTTAACCACCTGCATTCATTGGTATGTTTGATTTTCTTGTATTTCATGGGATTGATTATCCTTGTTTATATGACCTCATTGTCATTATTGTTTACTTGGCGACATTGTCAAACTTATTTACATGACCACATTGTCATAATTGTTTATCTGGCGACATTGTCAGTATTATTTATCTGGCGACATTGTCAGTATTATTTATCTGGCGACATTGTCAGTATTTTTTTTATCTGGCGACATTGTCAGCATTGCTTATATAACCTCATTGACTGAATAACTTATATAGCCATTTTTGCTATGTTTATCTGGGAATTTGGATACCATTATTACTTTTGTTTACGTAGACTTTAATACTTTTGGCAGTGGGTTGTAAACACACAGGTTACAAGTCTCTTATGGCGGGACTTGCGACTGAGTGGATTTACGATGCCTTTGCTGGGCGATCTTTTCTTTATAGGCATTCTTTGTTAAACAAACTCTATGAACTCACCAACCTCGTGTTGACACTTTAGCATGTATTTTCAGGTTTTAAGCTATGGCACGCTACAGGAGGTTTTGGCAGGGTATGGCATGGTTATAGAAGACTCTGATTATTTATATGGGGACCGTTTTAAACTATTTTAAGGGCCTACTTCCGCACTACCTTTAACAATGTAAATACAATATTTTTGACTTAACTATTTTATTCTAAATGATTGAAGTGAAAACTAATTTTGTACTTGTGCTGTAATACCAATTGAGTTACACCCCAGCTACATGTATGCTTCCGCTGGACCCGATTTTGGGGGTGTGACAGATTGGTATCAGAGCTTTGGCTATAGCGAACTAAGTGTTTTTAAAACCTAGACTATAGCTACTTTTACGAAAAACTCAATCCTATGACCGTCACATGCCTGCCTGCCAAGATGATGCCTCACTTGTGGTTTGTTGCTGACTTAGATGATGAGATTTGTGTCTCATTATCTGATATATTATATTCACTTATTCTAGTTGATTACTATCATTGTCTTTCATATAAGCATGTTCACGTATCATATATGTCACCGCGTTATGTTTTTCCTTGCATAGTTTCAGCATTCGACCTCGAGTTTGGTCACCTGCCTTAGTCTTTCTGAACGTCTTGGTATTTGAGAAGGACATGGTATTAGTATAACTGAACTAAGTATTTCAAAATTCATGGAACCTCGGTGGAATATAGACTGGTCATCTATATTCAACCCGGGATAGTGAGATATAGGCTGACCACCTATGTCTGACTCAGAGATGAATTTTGCAACACTGAGAATGGTTATAATAAGATTATGTCTGGATTGAATTCTCAACTCATTTTCCAAATGCTTCATTTACGTGTGTGTATACTCTCGTTGTCATAACATTCCTACTTTTCATCACTTCGTGAACCACCGATTGGAAGCTTGTCAACTAGTGATTTTATTTCATGAATCTTCATATTTATACACAATGCACTTACATTTTCTTTTATCACAATCTCGTTTTGTCGCACTTGTCACAGTCTTTTCCCTTCTTACTATCACTATCATTTCCTTTTCCACCCCCATATATATATAGGAATTAGGTGACACCTTATAGAGTCCTATGTCACTCATCACTCACTACTATCAATATTGATAAGTGGATATTATCAATGACCTCCCTAGGAAAGACTTTCCATACCATCTATGAGGAGGATCCCTCGGTACAGTAAGACCATTCAAAACTCAACAGAAATCCCAAGATATCACAAAACTATTCGAACCACTATCACTGGCCTGATCACCAAAAATTCCATCATCTGGAAAGTATTGGCTTGACTGAATTACAAGATTAGTTTCGATGCGAATGTTCACTAAGCAACACCATGGAGATAAATCCAACCTCTTAACCAAGACTATAAATTGAACATGTCCTCACCAATAGACTTTATTCGAACGTGTTAGACACCTATGCCTTTGTGCAGACATACATACCTGACTATTTTATCCTCTTAATATTTTCACTTTTAAATGGATTTTTCTCCAAACTATAGGTATGCAAAACATATATCTTGTAAGAAATACTTTTCTAAGGCACTTATTTTGACAAACAAATTTCTTTTGGTTAATCTTTTACAAAACTACTAGATGCTAAGAAATTTTAAACATCGATTTTTGGTAAATCATATTATCCATCTTGTGTTGAAAACAGTCCTATCTTGCATAACTATTAAATTTTGAAACATTAAGAAAAATGTTACTTAGAAAGCCGTTTGCTTAAAAATTGTAAATTCATTTACTCAGGGGAGGTGTATGAACAAAACACACAATCTCAAAACAAACTTTGAAAATCAATCACTATAATACATCACTTATACCTTTAGGAGTTTGTGATTTGATGACATATAACTTGGGGAAAATCTTAGTAATGGAGACTAAGCACCGTAGGTGGAGAGAGACCCTAATTCATGACATTCCTGCGGAGGAATCATAGCCTTATCCTAATCTATTATTTTCAACAACACCCTTGACGGACCTAACCTTGTAAGCCTTTCAAAACAAGATTCATGATACCCATCTCAATTACTCCTAATAGAGGAACTTGATTCATCTCAAACTCCTAGCAATTTCATTAAGATTTCTTTGGAACCACACCACCTATCATCTGCAGACCAATGGTCAGGAAGTAGAGAATGATTCACACATAGGGAGATATGCTCAGAGCATGAGTGATTGACTCTAGAAATGGTTGGACTAACCATTTTCCATAAATCAGATTCCTTTATAACTATAGTTACCACACGAGCCTAGAGACTATACCATTTGAAGCACTCTATGGTCGAAGTGCCCATATCCAAGGACGGATCGAAATTCGGAAAAAGCCAAACTCACTAGTCCAGTAGGCATTCATGAAATAACCAGGAATTTCCTACAAGTCAAGAATCAATTACAAATTCTATAAGTTGTAAACCCTTAAAACTTCAAGTTGGTAGCCAGATCATGTTTGAAGTTCTACCTAGGAAAGGCATGATATTATTCGGAAAAATTTGGAAAGTTAAACCTGATATACACTGGACCACGTAATATTTCAGACAGAGTAGGCCTAGTGGCCATCCGACTTGAGCCTTGTTAGAGAATAGCCGGATTACACAACTATGTTTCATCTATTCAAACCCCAGGAAATGACTTTCAGATTAGTCACTTATGATTCCATTGGAAGGAATCCAACCCAATGACAAACGTAAACTTGGTAAGAGAACCAATAGAAATCATGGACTGTTAGGTCGAACGGTTGAAGCGGAGTCGAATTCCTATCGTGGAAGTTCGTTGGAATTCTTAATTATTATTATCTTTTCCCCAATATACTTCAGAGACCAACCAAAACTGAACTTCGGGACGAAGTTCCTGTTAGAAGGGAAGACTGTCACAACTCGTAATTTCCGGTCATTTTCCAAACCTCGATAATTTACTATTCACAAGTTACTATTCACCATTTACTATTCATCGATCACTATTCATCGTTTTTGAGGTCAATTTGACATTTCGAGAAACATTCGGAAATTTTACTATTCACTTGACACTATTCATTTCCGAGAGAAAACCACTATTCACGTGCATTACTCATGTCATCGTAAATTTAGTTTACGAGTATTCAAATTCGCGTAACCGTATTGGTTCGGGTGCGAATTCAAGCATTATCATTTGGGACATCTCATACAGACTAGAAGTAGTCTGCATATCATCATTAGGGCACTTGCATACTATTCCACTCGTAGGGTATTCAAATCATATTTTTAATATAATTAACGAATTACGTATGTTTATTTTAAATAAACACTAATACGCGAACTATAAACGAGAATAACACGTCCGACACTCCCGACTATGATCCCAATATATTTTTATATTCATTTTTATAATATAAAAATGATAATATTAATTTACCCGGTGTTTTGGAAACTTATTTAATTTATATCGTACGCCTAATTTATTTACGACGGTTTTCGTAAAAACTAAACTATAATTATCTAAACACCCAATAATTTTACCCAACCTATTTTTATAATTTTTATAACTTTATTTATTCCGGTTAACTCCGTTAAACTTTATTTCTAGCAAACTCGGTACCCGGTATCACCTAAAAACTAATAATATCCAACAAATCTTACAAATATCTTACAAGATCTACCCACCCCCCATTTTTCTTCCTTCCTTTCCTCATTTCCACGCCAACTTGAACACCCCTAGTCCATATTTTGCTTGATTTTCTTGACAATAATTAATGCTACTTAGATATTATTATCAAAGACTACATTTTACTTCATTTCTTCACATAAACACTTCAAGAACTAGCCAAAACTCTCTCAACTCTCCCACCCTTATATGGTTCGGTCCATATTTAATCAAGAAAAAGAAACCATAAATTTTGCAAGATCAAGTATTTAACAAGTCTATTTGGTACTTCTTTTTGGGATTTTGAAATAAAAATCCAAGAAGTTATTAGGTTTCCATCATCAAAAACCCTCTAATCTTTCAAGTAAGTAAACAAAACTCATCCTTATGATTTTACCAAGTTTTTACAAGATTCATACTATATATATACAAGATCTACATGCATGTATTGTTTATACCACTTTATTTTACAAACTCTTAACTTTTGAAACCTAGAAAGTGTTTATGGTTAGATCCTTGTTAGATCTACTTGGTTATGATGTTTAGGAACCCATGACACCCTAAGAAGGTGTATGGTAGGATTAGACTAGTTTTGTGGTGATTGAAAGTGGTTTGGTTGAAGTAGAAACTAGATTGAAACCTTGAAAATGGTTTTTGAACAAATAAAAATACATGCTGTCCTATTTTGGTTCACCCAGAAAACTCCGAATTTACACAGTAACTTTTGATAATATTTTTAGAAAATACTTTCGAAAACGAAGCCGTGGCCGAAAACGGGGATAAAAACGAGTTAATAACGAAGGAGATACGCTAAAAACGAGTTTAACGACGAAAACTATATTTTCCGGAAATGCTTGCTGATGAACAGTACTCACGGGCAAATTTGAGGCGTAAAACTAAAATCTAGCCATCCCGACTTATCAAAAATATGTTAGTATTTTGTCCCACGATTCCGGGGATATAAAGAACGAGTAAAATGAGCTTAAAACGACCAAGTTATACGCGTTTTAACATCGTCAAAACTATATATATATATATATATATATATATATATATATATATATATATATATATATATATATATATATATATATATATATATATATATAGTCACAACTAGAAAATAATAACTTACGCACTAAATGGTATATTTTCTAGAAATATTACTAAGGACTATATTCTTAACAAATGAAATACGTATGACCCAAAGGAATATTTATACGACTTAACGACGTTATTTTAAGGTTTTCGATACGAGGAATAGAACGCTAACATTTTTATACGATATATTACGACAAGTTTTTATAACTCCATTGGGACTTATTTTTCCTAAGTATGGAAACTATTTTACTTTGACAATAACTAGTGTTTCCAAGTTACGAGTGGTATAGGCATCATGTGCACGTGCATTCATTTCATTATGTCATGATCTAAGGTAGATCGTTATTACTCATATTAGGTTGCGGTTAGAGATCGTACCTCATTTCAGTGTATCCATTCTTGTCATCGTAGCTATCGCTCCAGGTGAGTCATAGCCCCTACTATTTTAATTTTTTTTGTAAACTCTTTGGGGGAGAATACATGCTCGTTTTACTTAAAACGCATTACTTGTTTTACCTGGTTGATTTCTCAAATATTTCCAGCTTTGTCTAAATATATATTTGATCACCTGCACTTCATTAGTATGCTTGACTACCGGTATTTCTTTGGTATATTTAACCACCTGCATTCATTGGTATGTTTGATTTTCTTGTATTTCATGGGATTGATTATCCTTGTTTATATGACCTCATTGTCATTATTGTTTACTTGGCGACATTGTCAAACTTATTTACATGACCACATTGTCATAATCGTTTATCTGGCGACATTGTCAGTATAATTTATCTGGCGACATTGTCAGTATTGTTTATCTGGCGACATTGTCAGTATTTTTTTTATCTGGCGACATTGTCAGCATTGCTTATATAACCTCATTGACTGAATAACTTATATAGCCATTTTTGCTATGTTTATCTGGGAATTTGGATACCATTATTACTTTTGTTCACGTAGACTTTAATACTTTTGGCAGTGGGTTGTAAACACACAGGTTACAAGTCTCTTATGGCGGGACTTGCAACTGAGTGGATTTACGATGCCTTTGCTGGACGATCTTTTCTTTATAGGCATTCTTTGTTAAACAAACTCTATGAACTCACCAACCTCGTGTTGACACTTTAGCATGTATTTTCAGGTTTTAAGCTATGGCACGCTACAGGAGGTTTTGGCAGGGCATGGCATGGTTATAGAAGACTCTGATTATTTATATGGGGACCGTTTTAAACTATTTTAAGGGCCTACTTCCGCACTACCTTTAACAATGTAAATACAATATTTTTGACTTAACTATTTTATTCTAAATGATTGAAGTGAAAACTAATTTTGTACTTGTGCTGTAATACCAATTGAGTTACACCCCAGCTACATGTATGCTTCCGCTGGACCCGATTTTGGGGGTGTGACAGTAGTTTATTGTCAACTTATTGATACAACAAGCAAGGTGTTAGTTAAGGTGATTACTCGTGTCAAGCTCGTAGTAGTCTTGCTTGCGATTCATGGAATAACTCGGATGAAGATGAAGTCAATCATCCGGTTTGTGATTCTTAACTAGATAAAATATCAAGCAAGGTACACTTTGAAACCAAACTCTTTTGCTTTGATTAATTTATCCTAGAGTTTTCTAAACTAGAAAATGAGTCTAAACATTTGTGCAACATGGACCTAAAAGCTATTTTCAAGAATGAGTCTTCAAAATCTCTTAAGAATATCTTTGAAAAGGAAATCTTATTAAAAGATAAAATGTCTAGAATTAAGAGTAATGGTGAAATTAATCTAGAATGTAAATTATGTCTAGATTACAAACATGAGATTAAAATGCAAAATGAGAAAAGAAAAATTATTAGTTAAATTTGATGAAAGCTCAAAATCTCTTGAAAGATTGTTGGGGAGTCAAAGGTTGTTTAAAGATAAAACCGGATTAGGATTTAACTCAAAAGCACCATTAACTAATAAAACAAAGCAAGTAAAATTTGTCTAACCTAGAAGAAAGACTTAGGGATAATTCTATCTCTAATAGAAACTCATGATAAAAGAATTAAGATTATCATGCTCTATGCCTTTATATGATTGTCTAACCTTCTTGGATACATGAGTTATTGAGTTTCAAAGCATGTCGTCAAACCAAGTCTTTACGCTTAATGCTTATTCGCTTGATAGCATCTCTATGCAATTTAAAAGGTACGCATTAATTAAACTTGACTTTGGTTATATCTTGTCTCTAGCATTATGTGCTCAAATATGTGTTATTTGTAATACTCTAGAGTGTCTACCTGCTATTTGTAAATAACTAAGATTAGATTCTATGCAACAAGGAATTTAGTCTTTAGTACTAGTAAGGAGATATAAGGTGTTTTGGTTATTTAACCATCAAGAGATAAACACGAAAAACTCTTGAGTTTGTCTCACTCAACTCTTGCTTACAAGTGAGCTAACTAAGAATTTCCTAAGTGTTAAAATGTCTAACACTTTTGTGATGCTTGCAAAACAAACCCTTGTTAAACAATTCTCTCAAACACCATACTTTGAGTCTTTAATTGTGTTTTTCTTCAATCACTTCTTTATGATAATCTCACATAAAACACACAAGGTGAAATAAATCACATTAGCATATATTAGGATGTGTGAAAGAAAATGAGTTTTCAAACATCTAGGATTTACACATCAAATGTGACACATAGTCTAATGATGTTGTACCTCTTGGACTTTTTAAAAATAAATAGAGTTCATAGTGTCTTAAGTAAGAAAACCTAAAGAGTCGAGGAGTAGTTGAATATGACATTTAACGAGTGATCTCCTCCTTCTATGATATCATCTTTGGTAGATGATAACTTAGTCGAAAGTCCAATGATGGCAAGACAAGCATGGAGTAAAAGTACAAAACAACATCTTCTCACCTTGAGTTAAACATTGAATCAAGTAAAATTGACATAAGTTATAAAACTTGATTTATAGGTCATTAGTTGTGTCTAAACAAATTCAACAAAAACAATTTTTGGAATCTAGAATAAAACAACTAGTGAAACGAAATTGATATTTCAAAGTAATCAAGTGAGTATAGTATCAATATTTGAAAGACCTTTTGATAATAAAAGCAAGCCACAAAAACAAGGGATTTTAACTTAAAGACATTCCTAGTTGCTCTCTTGTTCTCAATGGTTAAGTTATTGATGACCTATCAAGAATGAGATTAGTAAATCCGTAGGTAAAACTAAACGTAGAGAAATGTTTGGAAGACTACTTGTTCTCATAACATTTAGATTCAACATTATGTTTAGCGTTTGTCTATGTGCTCGTGTTAACGAAGATCCTTAAAAAACTCGTTAGTTGAGCCTAGTTGGATACATCATAAGGTACTACACAACTAGGATTATGGTCTCCCAAAAGAACGGGAATAGAAACCATTGTGTATGCCAAATGGAATTATGTCGGTAATAAGTTGATAAGAAAAGCACAAGTGGTACTTGCACTTTTATCCTTACTTACCCAATGATTCTCCAAAACGCGTAAGATTCTCAAATTAGTATCGGATGGAGAAGCACATCAACAAGCTCCGCTTGAACAAGCAAACTCGCATCAACAACGGAATTCATCTTATCAACATTGTTATACCTTTAACAAAGGAAGCATCGACTTCAGCGACAATTCAATCCCTTATGTTCTTAATTGAAATATTGTGATCCATCATCATCGTCTTGGTAAAAATGTTCATTGAGGAACATCTTAACTAAGAAAGTCTTATACGTTAACCATTCTATCAACGTTTTCACAAAACCTCTTGAATGAGAAGCATTCATCATCCCTAGGCTTAGTCAAGGACTCATAAGACCTAAAACCTTAGTTTTGAACATTAGGATAAAACCACAAAAATCAAGACAATTCCTTTTGAGTTTTCCCTGCAGATCCCACGGCACCTTCAGACCATACGAGCGGAACCTATTTTTTGGTTCTGCCTGGTCCGCCAAAGCCATAGAATGTTTTATTTAAGTTCAAAACCAAACACCTCTTTACTCACAACTCCAACTTACCATCAGCCCATAAGATTCACAAAATGAGCAAAACTTCAATCATTTTCCTCATAACCTTTCATCACCCAAACCTCAAACAAGCAATGTGAAATGAGAAACCGAGTTATCCTTTGTCCTAACAATATCGAGTCATTCACCATTTCCATGTTCTCAAAGAAACCAAGAGTCAATATCATCTTCACCAATAACTCCACCTAGTCATCTTCATAAGAAGATTCCACAATGTAACCAAACAAGTGTGTCATCCCCACTATAACCTAACCTATTAAGATTAAACCACCTTTCATGATACATAAACCTATGTTCACCTTTGTGTCGCTCTTTGAAACAAAGGGCAATTGTCATATCCATACTCTCATTAACATATTTGTCTATGTCGTCAAAAGTCAAGTGAATTTCATTATGAAATGCGTCTCTTCCACTTTCTAGCAAGTGAAGAACACAAAGAAGATATCCAAGCTTTAAGTGTTGTCAAACAATCACCACCTCATTTAACATATCCACTCTCGGTCGTCACCCATACTTTACCACCGTTCACCACATTGTTAAAACAAATGAAAAACATCATTGAAACATCACTTGCATTACAAAACATTTTTAAGCATCAAAATGAGTCAAGTCAACCGCACCTCCACATTGTTTTCATATAGGCACACACTAGAACATACACATTACAATAGTCATTTACTTAAATGTGAAATTTTGATTTTCTAGGAATCATCATGCCTCCTCTAACTCACTACGACCACAAGGACACCATCAAGTACCTACCCAAACACCACAAAACCAAAGGTCTCACTCAAACTCAAATCGTTGTCTTCAAAGCCTTAGAAAAACAATATGTCCCTAAGGGTAGAACCATTGATCCATCCTTCTTAGAAGGTACAAACCTCTACACGGAATTTGCCACAATCAACTTTGAGTATCTCTTAGAAATTGACGAGCCTATTTGTTCTAGGTTCATTTTAGAATTATATGCATCCGTCACCCTCTCCAAGGATGAGTACGGTCGCATGTCTATTAACTTTAGGGCTAGTAGTCATTAATACTCCTTCACTCTCGAGGAGTCTGCTCAAATCCTAGATGTCTCAAACCATGGTACTTGCATCTACTCCTACTTGCACTCCCTCTCAACTCTTGACACACTCTTTGACCGCATCTATCCCTATGATACCCCTCTTGTGTCCAAAAATGAACTACGTGACCACCTCTTCATTAGGACCACCAACACTAGGAGAACTAGAACCGGAAATGAGGTCATCTAGGACCCATATGGTATGGAATTCAATGAACTCAAGCCCCAATTAAAGGAATGGGAAGAACTCCTTAGAACCAATGAAATTAGCACCATAGGAAACCGGGATCACATCAATGTTTGTCTTAGCTACATGCTCTATAGCATTTCCACCAGTCAACCTTTTAACTTAGCCTATTACCTCGCCAAAAGAATGACCGACATACCTTTGGTAGGAACAACCGCTCTTCCTTATGGAATGCTTCTCACCCGCCTCTTTAGAACAATCTCACCCATTCCTCCTAACGATAATGGAATGTGCCTTGACTATTCTCTCATTCCTCACATCTTCGTTCCTCTAAGTGATAAACAAGTTTTCAAAGGTAAGGGCAAACGTACTCGCTCACCTACACCATCATCATCATCATCTAACATGAGAAAGGATGATTAACTTCCTAACTCTAAGTTACCTCCTTTAGACTACCTTCTAGAACTCCCCGTCATTGAAAATGTATCCGAAGAGTTCAAGCAAACCAAAGGAATTTTCAAGTGCTTTGGAAGGTACATAAGCATGCTCAATAAGAGGATAGACCGGTTATGAGACGATTAAGGAGTGTTTGGCATAAGAATGCTTTAGAATCGTCTTTGTGTTAAAACCACGTGAATTATGTGTTTTTCACTTTCATGGTTTATTATGTTTGTTGGATTATGTTTGTATGAACTTTCATGGATAATGACAATGTTTAAGGTGTTTGTCATTTTTTTTATGCTTATGGCAATTCTTACTAAGTATAGTAAAATCCTCGACCTCAAGGTCAAAGTCCCATGATATGTATGTTTACATGTCTAGTTTTTGCATTGCCTAACCAGAAATACCTTATCTCTTTGATTTTAGGAGTTTTCGAAAATTTTGAAAATCGTCTCGCGGGTCAAAAACGCGGACTGCCTAATTTTTTACCCCTGGCGGATCTGGCGGTACCCAAAATTGGGGTCCGCCAGTGTATTTTCTGGGAATTCCAGAAATGGCCCAACGGACCAGGCGGTACCCTCAAATGGGTTCCGCCACTGTCTTCTGAGGGTTCCGCCAGACACCTGCAGAAAATTCTTCCATTTTTCTTAAGTCCAAAACTTGTAATGTGTCAAAACCATTATCCTAAGTGAGAAACATCTTCCATTAACTCCAATAACCATATTAGAACAACTCTCACTCACTAAAACAATTAGGAAGCCACTTCCCTCCAAAAATTCAAATTCAAACATAACTAACCCAAGGAACCCTTTTAAAGGATCCTTCAAACCATTGAAACATTTTCAACCAAATCACATCCCATGATCACAAAACATTGAGTGCATATGTTGATCTTTCACTCCATCCTATTCCATTGAATTAACATCAAATGATGTGACATGGTCATGAAAATCATTTGAAACCTCATTCTTTGAATGGTAGAAACATCAAATCCAAACACCCATTTCAACACCTTTTCAACCTTATAAATTTGAAAGTTTTGCAACAATTCAAATCACACCATAACCATCAAAATCCTTCTCAAAAACCACTAGGATTAGTGTCAAACCTTGTTGCTTCAACAAACCCATCAAGTCAAGCTCATCATCCTCAAGTGATGCTTCGCTTAACATTTCTTCACCTATCCAAGATTTCCTTAACCTCACTACCTCAACACCATCCTCAACACATTTCAATACCAATGTGATCACTATTCAAGATTTGCTTAATCTTGCTACTTCAACACTTACACCAATGGAACTTTTCCATACACCACCAACATCACCACATCCACTATTGGAAACTTTTGAAAACCTATCACCTAAACCATCAAGCCCTCCATCATTGTCACTCTTTGACACCATTAACGAAATGGAAACCCATCAACAACCAATATTTCAACCAAACGAGTCATTGGATGATGCACCTCATCCACCGTCATTGCTTGAGAGTTTGGCCTACCTTTATGCTAAATCCTTAATTTTTCCAAATGATCAAGGTCATACACACCTACAATCATTTGTGTTTCACCCCATTCACAAAAACCTTCATAGTAACCATTTACAAATAACCAAGCCTACACCATTTCGTTCAAACAACAACCACCACAACAACAATAACTACCACCACCACAAGAACCTTCCCAACACTTTGAATCTCTATTTTCTTCGTATAAGAAAATAAAAGCATCTCAATGATCTTCCACCAAGACCAACAACAACCACCACCTTTCACAAATGAATAACCAAGGTCATTGCTAAACCAAAATGAGTCTTTCGACCACAACCAACCACCACAACAAGAGTATCATCACCCAAAACCATTGTTGTTTCACCCTATCCAATAAAATGAGGTTTATCCTAAACCACATTGTGGAACGTCTCAAGTTTAGAGTCTCCAAAATGAAACAAAATCGTTTCTTTTGGAAAATGTTTCCCATTTAAACAAACAAACCAAAACCCGTGTCACCCTCTCAACCTTCAAAATAAAGCCCGCTACAACCAGAACCCACATTTTCTTCCTTAAACAACCTTAGCCTTGTTTTTGGAAAATGTTTCTCACAAAGGAAAATGATGATTTCCTTGTAGCTTTTTATGGTCGTAGCTTATTTGTAGCTTTTTCTTTATTTCTAGAGGTAGGATAGTGTAACCAAAATTTCTTGTCTTTGACTTTTTAAGAAGTCTAAATTTTACATGAAATGAATTTCATTACACTACAAGGTTTTCTTTGTTTGTTGACCATTTAGGTATGATGTGTGAACTATACCTTGTTATGGTACCATACATAAATCTTGTGCTTTAGAAACTAACCTCTCTTTTTGTAGGTTCATTATCCATGTTTTCCTTCCTTGATACTCCATTTAGGGGAGTAATATTCAAGAGGGAGCATGAGTGTTGTACTATTTCACTTCACAACTCTTAGTTGTGTTTTAACATGAAACATTTTCATGACTTATCTTGTGCGGAAACTAACTTTTCTTTTGTAGGTTCAAAATCCATGTCTCCTCTCTTGGCACTCCATTCAGGGGGAGTATCAACCAAGGGGGAGCATGGCCATTATTCCGCTTCACTTCTCTACTTTTTGTTTCGACAAAAAGGGGGAGAATTTATATTAAACTTGTTCAAATTTTGATATTTCCGCTTCGCTAACTCTTTGCAAAAACAAGTTTTAATACTAACTTTATAAGAGTTAACACTAAATCTTATGGCTTACTTTTAAATAAAGTTTATGTTTTGTCATCAACAAAAAGGGGGAGATTGTTAATACAAATATCGCCTAAAAACGTTATTTATATTTTACGATCTTTGCTAAGTTTTGTTAATGACAAAGTATGAACTTTAGCTAAGAGTAAATCATCACTTTGAGTGTTTAAGTCTTGTTTAACTAATGTTTACATTTCCTTTTAAACTAAACATTGTTTTTATTTCTTAAATTAGAAAGTATCTTGTCACATCACACTTATTTCTCAAAATAGAATTGTCACATCACATTTATGGCAAGTTTTGTCTATATGTATTTATGGTAAGAAATGTGTTTGACTTGCTTTGGTGTGGCTTACAAGTTTTGTGTTTTGACTTGATTTAAGTGATGTGACATTGTTTGGTTGCTAGGATTTATGAGACATGACCTTGTTTGGTTTGAAGAGTTATTGCATAAACCTACTGCAGACCCGGCGGTACCCTGGGGGTACACGGGCGGAACCCATCTGAGGGTTCCGCCTGATCCGCCAAGCATGCAGTATGGTGTGCTATAAATACCAAGCCATAACTTGATTTTTGGCTAACCTTTTAGGACATATATTCATATATTCTCTTAACTAACTCAGTAACCCTTGACTTGTGTGATTCTCTTATGTAGCAAGGAACTCCACAAGTTCATTCAAGAAGTTGCAAGCTTGAACTTTAAAGTTGCAAGTCTTGGTAGCTTGGTTATGTATAAGCTTTGGTAGTTTATACTTCTTGTGTGTCATGTATATAGAAGTAAGTGGTTAGTATTTTAGGCCTCAAAATACTTAGTGTGTTGGGAGTTGTTGTACCCTAGTAAAAGAACTAACGGGAGTGGTTGTACCCTCTGTAAAGAACTCGACATCTAGCTTTGTGTCGGTAAAAGTGTAAGCGACGAATGGGAGTGGTTGTACCCTTGTAAAAGAACTCGACATCTAGCTTAGTGTCGGTAAAAGTATAAGCGACGTTGTAAAGGTTTTCTTCGCCGGTGAAAGGAGCTTGTTGATTAGTGCTTATAACTCTCGAGTTGGAAACTCGGGGCGTTGATGTAGGGCAAGGAAAAAGAGTCCTTGTAGCCGAACCACGATAAACAATCGTGTTGTGGTTTGATCGTTTCTTTCTTTATCTTTGCTTATTACATGTTGTCTTTTAGTTACAATTGCTAATCACATATAAAGCTTTCCAAAAGAATTAAAACAAGTAAAGTTGTACTTATATCTTGAAACAAATGTAAAGCTTTTCAAAGAACTAAAACAAGCAAAGTTAGGATCATCACAAGTAAAGCTTTTCAAAGTATGAAACAAGTAAAGTTAGAATTGTTATTCACATGAAAAGCTTTTCAAAGAATCAAACATATAAAGTTGTGTTTATATCTTTAAGCAAATGTAAGGTTTCTAAAAGGATATTTAAGCTAAATAAGAATCGAAAAAGCGGTAAACTATTCAACCCCCCTTCTAGTTTTCCACACACAAGACTGCTACCCACTACCAGAAATTGACTGGAAGATAGAATCCCTATGCGGATATCCCTTTAAATGCTTCCTAGATACATACAAAGGGTACCATCAAATTCAGATGGCATAGGAGGATGAAGAAAAAACAGCCTTCCACACAAGTCAAGGGGTATATTGCTACACAAAAATGCCTTTTGGTCTAAAGAACGCGGGTGCAACATACCAGCGATTGGTGGACATGGCTTTCGAAAAACAAGTAGGTCGCAACTTGGAAGTTTACGTTGATGACCTTGTCATAAAGAGTCACACAGATGAAGAATTGATGCGCGACATTGAGGAAACGTTCAAAACATTGGGAAAAATAAACATGAAGTTAAATCCCAAGAAGTGCACATTTGGCGTGACAGAAGGCATGTTCCTTGGGTATTTAATCGAACCTGACGGCATCAAGCCTTGCTCAGAAAAGACAAAAGCTGTCATCGATCTTCCCTCACCGCGCACATTGAAAGAAGTCCAGTCATTAAACGGAAAGCTAGCTGGGCTAAACCGTTTCTTATCCAAGTCAGCAGACAAATCACTCCATCTCTTTAAAACACTCACGAAGTGCACAAAAAAGGGAGATTTTCGTTGGACTGAGGAGGCAGAGGAAGCCTTCCAACAACTAAAACAGCACCTTGCATCACTTCCCAAACTTGTCATCAAACCCCCATATACTTTGTAAGCAAGGCACTGAAAAAGGCAGAGACTAACTACAACGCTATGGAAAAGCTGGTCCTAGCTCTAGTATTCGCAGCTAAAAGACTGCGCAGATACTTTCAGGCGCACCCAATAGTTGTAATCACAGACCAGGCCATCAAACAAGTTATCTCTAAACCTGACGCATCAGGACGGCTACAAAAGTGGAGTGTGTTGTTGAGTGAGTATAACATCTCGTACAGACCACGCACTGCAATCAAGGGGCAGATATTAGCCGACTTTATTGTTGAAAAGCCAGATACCGATACTCCACCTTCAACAAGCCAGACAGAGTTACAAAAACCATGGATTCTATTCACAGACGGATCCTCATGCGTGGATGGATCAGGCGCGGGCCTTATCCTTACTAATCCAGAAGGGGTAGAATTCACCTACGCACTGTGCTTCGAATTCACAGCCATAAACAATGAGGCAGAATATGAAGCCCTACTCGCTGGACTGCGTATTGCAATCCAAATGGGTGTACGCAACCTAGAGGCAAATGTGGATTCCAGGCTAGTAGCTAATCACGTGCTAGGTGAATATGAAGCCAAGGATGAACACATGATCCAATACCTTGAGAAAACCAAATCTTTAATTCAGAGCTTTGATAGGTTCACAATCAAACAAGTACCTAGAGGAGACAACAAGAAAGCTGACGCGCTTAGCAAGATCGCATCTACAAGCTTTGCGCACCTATCAAAACAGGTATTGGTAGAAACTCTAAAAAATAAATCAATCTTGGAGACGGAAGTATCCACGGTGATAGAGGAACAGGATCCCACGTAGATGACACTTGTCATTGAATTTATAAGCAAAGGAATCTTACCACAAGATCAGAAGGACGCTCGAAGGGTGCGGCGCACAGCGCAGAAATTTGAACTCCGAGATGACATCTTATATCGACGTTCACTCCTGCAACCTTGGCTCCAATGTGTTGGACCTCTTCAAGCAGATTATGTACTCCGAGAAATTCACACTGGATCATGTAGCATGCACTCGGGGACCACAGTCCGTAGTGGCGCACGCGACGCGCGAGATATGGTAAAGAAATGCAGTAATTGCCAAGTCCGAAGTCCAATTCTGCGCCGACCACAACAAGAGTTAACCCCCATCACCTCACCATGGCCATTCTATAAATGGGGCATCGACATCAAAGGCCCTTTCCCAGTTGCAGTGGGAGGGCTAAAATTCCTCATCGTAGCCATCGACTATTTTACCAAGTGGATTGAGGCAAAAGCAGTGGTAAGCATCACGGGCAACCAGGTAAAACGCTTCATGTGGGACAACATTGTGTGCCGCTTCGGACTACCTAGGGAAATTATTTCAGACAACGGAAAACAATTCTGCGATAACCCGTTCAAAGATTGGTGCGCACAATTGAACATCACACAACACTTCGCTTCAGTAAAACACCCACAAACCAATGGCTTGGTTGAACGCGCGAATCACAGTCTAGGCGAAGGAATAAAAGCGCGCCTTGACAGACACAAAGGAAAATGGGTGGACGAATTGTCACATGTTTTATGGGCGCACCGCACGACAATCAAAACCAGTACTGGAGACACACCATTTTCTCTTGTCTATGGGACAGAAGCCGTTATACCAGCCGAAATTGGAATGCCAACTATACGTACAGCGGAAATAAACGTCACAACAAATGATGAGGAGCGGCGCATAGACTTGGACTTGCTGGAAGAAAGGCGTGAACGCGCAGCTATACGCGAAGCGAAGGCTAAAGCAAAGATGAAGAAGTACTATGATGCAAAGGTCAAACACACTTCTTTCAGGCCAGGAGACTTTGTATACCGCGCTAATGATGCAAACCACGCAGAGGACACAGGCAAGCTTGGACCCAAATGGGAAGGACCCTATGAGGTCCCGGATGCACAAGGTAGTGATGCATACAAGCTGCGCGATATGGAAGGCCACGAGCTGGCACGCACTTGGAATATCTGCAGTCTAAAAAGATGCTATCTTTAGGAAAGGCCACGGCCCACAAACAGACAACCTTGCACTTTAGTACGTGCCCAATAAATGTCTGTCTTTGAATTTTCTCTTCTTTTTTTTAGGAATTGTCTTTTATCTTTCAAAAACTTGCAAGTATTAACAAAACGTTGTGGTTTCTAGCTAACTCCATAACACACTTAACTTTATTGTGCACATTTTTATTATGTTTCAATATTGTTATTTTATATTTTGCCTACATGCACTTCTTAAGACCTACGATGGTAGAAAGGATGAGTAAACCTACTAACCAACTCGTTGAGTAAGAGGGTTGCAAACCCATCAACACTGGATCATGCATCCTTGCTAAGCGCCTTACCTTCAAGACGTTGAAGTAAGTTTCCATGCGCATTCCACGAAGGATGCGCAATATCACGTACACCGTACCTGCTTAGCAATTTATGAGCCAAGACACTTGGTCATTTGATAAAAGTCTTTGCAAAATAATGCAAGTCTATCTTTATACTTATGATTTGTTTTTTTTTAAGTTATGCACTTAATATGAGTATGTCATGGTTTCAATTTGACTCTTAGTTGATCTTTTACACAAAGGATAACAATTTAAGTACAAGTTACATAGCACACGAACAAAAGATATAAGTTGTTATTTATAAGAACCGTACATTTACAAGTTACAAAAGTCCATGTATATCTACATGCTATGACAGCGCTCAGGGCTACGCTCTTGGTCAGCAGAGCTCCCAGCCTCTTGGAGTCTCCTCAACAGTAATGCATCCTTAGGCGACACGGTCGCCACGCTGACTGAGACTCCATCTGATCTAGGGATATGCGCATCACCTACTCCACAAAGGATGGCTTTCCCCTTCACACCCTTATTCTTTGCCGCCCTCTCCACATGAGCCTCTAAGATCTCCTTCAGAGGGACCTCCTTCTCAAGGGCGAAAGGGTTAAGAATATCACGCGGCTGCGCAAAGACCGGAACTTGCAACTGCGACTCGTCAGGCTTCAAGAAAAAGTCAGGTTCTGCATCCTCCAAGATGTGCCTCCCCAGGGTTAACCCCTCCATGATCAGATTTATGGGGTAATCCTGGTCGCGCTCTAGCCGCGGAATATGTGGAAGCTCAAAGAACTTCATCCCCTCCATGGCCTTCACGAGCTCATCATAGGCATCCGCCTTATAACGAGGCACCTCAGCAAGTGACACTGTCAACATTTTGGCCTCATGGAGTTCCTCCATAGCCTGCGCCCTGCCACGCTCCACGGCGCACTCTACAACCTTCCCAAAGGCCTCCAACACCTCCGGGGACTCCAACGTGCCCATAGCAGCTAAGCGCAAACCATGGCTGATCAACCACCTACACAAGCAACAATAGATGCATTAGAAGGAAAAAGGAGCATCAATACATATAGTAAATAACAATGGCAGAATGGACAACACATACCTGCGCTCAGTGATTGTAGACATAAGATGAGGATATAACTCCTCATCGTATTCTATACTCAGCTTGCGCAGCTTGCCCTCCTGCACCTTTAGAGCATTCTCAACTTGAGCGCGAAGGTTATCAATATGGCCGAAGTGCTCAGCCTTCTTTTCTTCAAGGTACTTTATCCCCCAAGATAAGTTAGACCTGAACTGATGCAGCTCCCCGCGCTCGTGCTGCAGCTCAGCCATCACGGACAGCTTCTCATCAGTAACCTTCTTAGCATGCTCCGTGACAGACTCTACCTCTGCTCGCGCATCAGCCAACTGCGCCCTGAGCAAGGCAATCTCCTCATCTTTTTGAGCGAGAATACCACCTTCACCAACATAACGCGTCTTCAACTGAGTGACCAACTCAGTCTGATGCTCAGCAGCAGCAGCTAGCTCCTCCATCAACTACTGCGCAGACATCTCCTCAGCTACCTTCACCGTTTCCTCCACGTTAGCATCCGAAGGGGGGACCAAGCCTTCAACAAACGCCGCATCACCCTCTGCAGCATGGTCACTACAAGCGAAGGAAGAGGGTCAGGGCATAGTGCAACAAGTAATGCAAAAGAAATATGATCATCACTTACATAAAGGGAGAAGACTTGGAAATATTCTTATCCGCGCCAGTAGCAGACATGTCATCCTCTACGGACAATTCTTCTTCAGTAATAATATGGCGTCTCCTCTTAGAAGTACCAGCGCCATAACCACCAGACGCTCCCTTCCGCTTTACGCCCTGCGCACTTCCCTCGGGCTTCAGGATCTCCACACTATCAGAGGACTTAACATGCAATTCCTCTACCACGGGAGACTGCTCCCCAGAAGAAGGAACGCTCTACACAGGAGTAACAAGCGCAGCCGCGGGGAGAGAATCCTCAGGCCCATCCTGCCCTAACACCGTTGTGTGTCCCGCAGTAGCTTCCAAAATTGGCTCCTCGCCATCTCTAAGAGGGCGCACCCCCACTGTCACTTGCTTGGGTTTCTCCAGCTTCACTACGGCAAACAAGTCCATTTCTGCGCAACATATGAACAAATAACAAAAACAACTCAGTTATTGAAATTACATATAAAACGAGCGCTTACATTATCGAAGCGAAGGTAAAAAAGGACAAGCACCCACCCCGGCCGCTTTCGTCGAGGAATGTTGGAACCTCGTCAGAACCATGGAAATAGTTGCGACTAAGCCCCACATGAACCAAAAACTCCTCAGGATAGGAGTTAATGGGGATGTGGTTAGCATCAATCGTATCCGCATCCTCCGCGCTATACGAACATGGTAAAGGGCGCTCATCCCTTGGCAGCGTCCCTTGAGTATAAAACTCAAACGGCGATGGAAACACTATATCATCTACCCAGAAAAATTTTTCCCTCCAATCCCTAAGGGAATCTACCTTGTCTGTATAACACTGAAGATGCCCAGAGCTCTTCGCAAAAGATACCCACCCATGCGACCACGTTGTGCGGTAAAACGCACGGAATAGATTAAGGGTAGGGTTGACTGGAAGCAAACGGCAGTTTATTTCAAAATTTGATATTTTTGCCGCACCTATACAGTGCAACTGAGAAATATGAAGGTGGTAGAAGTTGAGCACATTACTCAAGAATAGGGATATAGGTACGCGCTGGTTCGCATACTCAAAAAAGCGCGTATATAACCCTATCTTTCCCTCAGGGAAATCCGCGATACACGCGTTTGCCTCCGGTACTACCGGATGCACATCAAGAGGAATGAAATAATCAGAAGAGAACTGACGAAGTTCATCCTCGTCCATTTCAGAAACAAACTCTTCTAATCGACGAACCATTTCTAAGGAATGACAATATTTGCTTAGGCGCGTACTCGCGGTTACCTAATAAAAAGCTGATCTCTTAAAGAAGCTTTGAAAAAGTTTGAAAATGGCGGAAATAGGTTTCTACTGTGATACTTTCAGTAAAAAGGGGAGGCGGTGATTTATATAAGGTCACAAAAACCCTAGAAAGGTTGCCACGTGGATTCCACTAATCTAATCGTTTGGCTAGAAGTTGAGAAGGTACATGCACTTTTTCCCATTTCCCGAAGAATACGTGGACACACTCCCCGTTTCCCGAAGCATTTTTTGGATATTTTGGACTAGATACATGGTCCCTAATATTGGGCGATCATTTTTCCCACCACACTTACCGTTGCTCTCACTAGTCTAGCATCCGCAGCTACGAACCGCGCACACTAGACTGGGGGGACATGATGACGTATAGTCTATATTTGGGCCACAAGCCCAAACGATAAACATTACTAAAGCCCAAACCCACCACGAGTGGGCTATCATAACAATGATTTGGGCCGCACTACCAATGGGTTGGACTCACGTAGGCCCAAGCCCAACCAAACTATTTATAGTCTAGATAAGGATCTTCTATTTACGGATAAAGATCCTTGGACCGGATAAGCACCATGTGTGCGAAGAGTAAGGAGCACGAAATCTACAAGGATTCTGCGCCTATATATAGAACGACATAATTCTCGTTAAAGGTACGATTTACAAAACCCTAACTCTTCAATATAACCATAAACCTATTACTTACTCTCACGCCGGAGGATAATCGTGGGAAATAATCCCACGGTAAGCCTAACGGTGTTTGTTTACTTTCTTAGTGCGCATGTTTCAAGCATTAAGAGCTAATTGGTACGAGAGCAGGAACCCAAATAAGAAACGCCCAACTTTTGTATCAACATGTATAGTTGGAAAGTAATCTAGTAATAGATCTAACGGATAATATTGAAAAGTTCATTTTTGATAATTTTATATGTGAGGTTTATATCCGTAAAATAAGTTTATAAACGGTTCATTTAAGTAATTTCCTCAAAAAAAAAAAGTCAAATTTGTTGCCATTTGCCCTTCTAAAGCATCACATATTCTAGAGGAAAACAACAGAAAATTACCAAATTTGCTTTTTAGGTTTGTGTCCGTTTTCTCTTGCTTCCTTTCTTTTCTTTCTGAAAATGACAGTGTTAGAAAAAGAAAAGCAAGTGAGGAAACACGCTATGACGTGTTGATTGTGCAAATGATTTACAAATTTATATGTCTCATACATTTGACAATTATTGTTCCTCTTTGGATATGACATAGCTTGTTTAGCACATGGAATATGTTGAAATTTTCAATAATTTCGTTGGCAAATACGTTCAGGAACCACGAAATTTTTAACATTTATAAAGGGTGTTAAATCTTACATGTGAACGTAAAGAATGAGAAGCATTAAAAAGATGTCAAGAGTTCATATATCTATTGTACTTTAGATAATTATTGAGTTTTTCATAGTGCATTGATAAGCAAGCTATGTTCATTTTTAATGTTATAATGTATCTTCATTATTGTGTTGAGGTGACCAATTACAACAATTGGTACTCGAGCAATATTTGCAGAAGTAGAAATCTAACCATGGAAAAACCCAATTCAACTTTCAACGTGAAAACGGAAACTTTTATCTGATTGCTAAGCTTTGCTTAACTAAAGGAGTATAGAGTTTGGAGTATGATTATCGCTGGGACATCGGGTAGGAGTCTTGGGAAAAAAAAAATTAGATGCATATACATATATTAGATGCATTTCATTAAGTTAGACGAATCCTATACATTTTTCGTCATCTGCGGGTCAAATTTGTTGTTAGTACTATTTTGCATCGTTTTCACTTCAAAATCACTTTCGAAACTAATTGGGATGCATCTAAATCAAGTCGATGCATCTTAAATGTGTGGTTATAATTATTTCTCATCCTTCTCATTTTAAATTTTCTTCTCACCGGATCCTTACCCCTTTATCTAATAGGAACATTAGGTTGAGTGTTCAAATCGCACTATGGACATAGAGGTAGTTTAGATGTGTGCATAATCTTTGCCTTGTAAAAATTAATCCTGACAATGGAGATCGTTAGTGACTTAGTGAAGGTTCCACAAAAGCCGAATCATAGTTGGTATGTTTGTGCAAAGATTTTTTTTTGTTTTGTTTTGTTTTTTGTTATTATTATTATTATTATTATTATTATTATTATTATTATTATTATTATTATTATTATTATTATTATTATTATTATTATTTATTTGGGATGTAGTTTTTAGTGTGACATGAAAGAACCTCTATGCACAAAAGTTGATTCAATGAAATGGTGTTTTCTACGGTTTGACAGATGATGATTAAGAATGTACAAACTTCACAAGAGAAAATAGTTACGTGCAGATGGGAACAAAGCTTTATATGATAGAACCTTACGGGTTTTTTGCGTTGAAATTGTCGGTATGTGTCCATCCAAAATCCTTGTTAATTACTTTGTTGTCTCCAAGATTTGCACTGGTTGTAACACATTAAGGTGAGAGTTAACTACATTTTTGGTCCTCGTGGTTTACCGGGTATAACAATTTTGGTCCAATAGTTTGAAACGTAACGGATCTTGTCCAATATCCGCTGACCCGTAACACTTTTGGTCCAATGTTAACACTCCCGTTAAATTGACTACGTTTGACCGTTAGTTTTAGGGGTATTTATGTCATTCACATATTTTTATTAAATATAGAGTATATATTAAATACACAAACACACACACTTCTTCACAAACACAAACCCTTACATAAACACAAACACAAACACAAACCCTTTTCCCTCCCTAGATCTCCGGCCAACATCACCGGCCACCACACTACCTTCGGCGATACACCAAACACCACCATGACCTCACCAAACAAACACCAAAAACCACCACGACTTCACCACATAAACACCAAACACCACCACGACCTCACTAAACACCAAACAAGACCTTTAACAAGATCTTTAGTCGAAACCAACAAGACCTTTACATAGATCTTCTCAATCGAGACCTCAAAGATCTACAAGAAACCATTACACTCTTTATCAAAACCATCATAAACACAACATCGAGAACAAAAGAGTGTCAATTGTTTTCGAAAAGAAAGAAGCACAAGAAAGGGTGATTCAAGTTTGTGTTCGTCAATCAAGAAAATAAAAAAGGTGAGATCCGTTTTTTTTTTTTTTTTTTCGAGTTCGAATCTTTGTTGTTGTGGATATGGAGGTAGGTTTGAGGGTTGTTGTAGTTAGTTGTTGTGGTGGTTTCGTGTTGGGATGGCGGTGGTGAGGATTTGGTGATGGTTGTGGTAAGGATTTGGTAGTGGTTGTGGTGAGGATTGCGGGTTGAGGATTTGGTGATGATTGTGGTAAGGATTTGGTGATGGTTGTGTTTACCGATTTGGTGATGGTTGTGGATCTATGTTTGTGGTGATATATGGACTGCCCAGAAGATGTTTGTGGTGATGGTTGTGTTTACATATTGCTTGATTGTCTAGGAACTGTTAACAGCAGAACATTGGGAGTTTGGTGAGTTTAAAGCAAGAGGAGTCTTGACTCATACATGACCCAGTTTTTAATATCATGTATGTCCAATTGAGTACCTTATTGAACAAGTTTTGAAGTTGGATTGTTGTAGCAGATTTTATATATAATTTATGTCTTTTTCTTTCGTTTTTTGGAACTTGTTTTATTTATTTATATGTGAATTTGTTGATAGCTTCTTTTACTGTATTTGATTTAACTCTGTTTCAGGATTATTACTGAAATATGTTTGTGGAAGGATCTATGATGATTGTTGGTTAATCAATTTATCAGCTTGTTTCTTTTTTGGATGGATTTGTTGAGTTTGATGGTGGAGGTGTATTTAAATAATAATAATAATAATAATAATAATAATAATAAAGAAGAAGAAGAAAAGGGCATTTTAGTCATTGTACATCAACATTTGAGGGTATTTTAGTTATTTCGCATGTTTTTAACTAGTCAAACTAGCGGTAAAAAAAAATTGGACCAAAAGTGTTACGGGTCAGCGGATATTGGACAAGATCCGTTACATTTCAAAATTTTGGACCAAAACTGTTATACCCGGTAAACCACGAGGACCAAAAATGTAGTTAACTCTTAAGGTGATATATGACCATGTAAGTGATCAACTTTGTTGACATTTCAAACATTTAAGTCTTACAAGCCATTTGTTCACACTCTGTTGATGTTGAACAAGAGGAACTACTAGCTTAAAGATGGTCTAAGTGATACATCATTACATCAACATGGGTGATATACCGTTTCGTGAAGATTTAAGCAACTAATGATAATGATGATGACTTTTAATGGCATCGACTAGAACCAACGAAGTATCATATAAACAGCCTGCAGCCACATTATGTATTTTGATCTTTTTCATCAGATCAAGTCGAGATCTCCTTTAGACTCGATAAACAGCTTAAGTTTGGAATATCAAACTTTTTGGTATTGTTTTTATCATGACAAAGTTACTAGGCTACTGACAGCAAATAACTGAAAGGATTAAACTATACAACAGTCTCTAAATCACCCGATAACAGGTTATAGCCAACCACCACAAGCCAATTATTAGATCTTATTTACTCATGTCAGCTTGTTGCTGCAGCTCAAAATAATTCTCTGACTCGATTTGTTGAATACAACTTCTTAAAATCTGCTTATAATGATAAAAATTGTTTACTTGGAATAACTTTTGATGTAGCTATATGTATAGTAGCTATCGCTTGGGATTTACTAATGATCCAGGATCATGGTTAAATCACTTTCTATTGATTTAACGGGTAACATTTGTTGAATACAACTTCTTACAACATATCGCTTATCTGCCATGATACAATAAACCAACTACAGAAGAACTGGTCTGTCCATCACACGTACTCTAAAATACGTGTGTAAGATATTCTCCGAGGTTTCCTACTTTTTCAAAACGAATATCACTCAGGAGAACGCTGACAACCACCAGGAAGAAGAAACTTAAACTTCTCAGCATTTTCTATCAAGTAAGACGGAAGGTGAACTGCAGAAGCGGAACGAGGAACTGACCCCATCTTGCCAATCAAGTTCTTAAAAGTATATTCTTCTGGTAACATCCCATAAAGATCATCTCCACCACAAATCTTCCTCTGAATCCTCGAGTAGTCCAAATAATCTTTCTTCTTCACACGATCAGCGTGACTGTATGCTGTCATTTTGGTAACAAACTCACTCAAGTGCCTAAAACAAAAGCTGCAGTGCCATCCAGCATCAGATAAAATAAGATCCGTCTGGCGTGAGTGCCTGTATTGAGTCCACCGGCTATACATATGTGCAGTCGCTCTCCAGCTATTGTAATCGACTGGAAACTCAAACGAGTAAACATAATTTCTCATTTCAAGATGCAAAACCGTCGGTAAACTGTCACATGATTTAAGAAGCTTAACCGTGTGTGAACTTGGAATCTCATCGGTATCTGATACAATTAAAAGATCGCCATCAGTGATTCCTGACCGTCGGATCAACTCATTCATTATACTCCTATGGTGTGATTCTACTAAAAAAGGGTCTACTTGAACACCGCGTGGTATTTCAAGAGGGAGAAAACCGTAACTAATTTTTTCCTCAGCAAACGCAAAACGTTCCCGATTCAAAGCAAAGGTGAGGGGTTTGGGGATACCGGTAAAGGTCATGTTTGATTCAAGGATGATGAACTTGGTGACATAAGGGTAAAGTTCGCGCCATCTGAGTTCAAGCAAGTCTAGCTCGTTGTTGAATAGGATTGCATCAAAGACGTTGCGTGGTTCAGAGCTTAAGGACCATCCATGGAGGTTGCAGAGGTTGTTCATGGAGGCGTTTTCTGCATAGTAATGTGGAATGTATTCAAAAGGAGATGGCGGTGTGTCCCAAAGTGGTCGAAAGAATGAGGTAATGTTTTGAGTGTGGTCAAAGATGGCAATGAATGAAAGTGAAATGAGGACCAGAAGTACAAGAAACGTGTACTTAGTGAATCCTCGCTTAGTGACATAACGTTTTGAGTCCATGTTTTTGAAAGGCGATTATCAGGACTAACGCCTTATGATCTGCAAAACAAGAGGAATTACATGTTTTCAGGGACTTGTGTAAATAATGTTACAGTATCAAAAATCACTAAAAGGGTCTAAAATTAACAAGATTTGAGATATCACATGGTTTGTTCATAAATAAAAACAGAACGAATATATATAGGTAGTTCTATACACGTAACATTCAGGGGTGACCAGAGAAGGGTACATTTGAGACAAAAAGGCCTGCCTTCCCCGGGTAACCTGAACAGGGAAAACATCATCCGTTTACCCGTTTATACATGTAACATTCGTTAATAATGAAACAGACAAAACCATGTATTATAAGATCCCTTTATGATCAAAGAATGTCTATCGAATGCTGCTCCCATCCCTGCACTTACATTGTAAAAATCCTTGGCAAATAGGCCTTCCCCCTATACTGATCAGTACTAAATACACGAAAAAGACAAAGGGGATCTAGATTTTAGAACCAATACCCCAGATCTAAAGTTTTTGTTACTCCTTTGAATCCTAAATATGAATTCAATAATCACAACTGCTAACACATTAATTCCAAGCAAAACGAATTACCAGCAAAATTATGAGATAAAGCAGGCAATAAACTGAATATAAAATAAAATCACTAGAGTTCAGCTCAGCTCAGCTCATAGAAAAAACAACTAACCATTCACATCGCCGTAGAAGTAATCAAGAGAGTTGAATCATTACGACTAGTAAATACATATGAGATACAGTAGTAGAGTATGTTTTAGTTATAGATGTAGGTGGGTGGTCAGTTTAACAGAGAAAGGGCACCAGCTGTACCCAGTGACTGTTCAATCTATCCATACACTACTATTACTACTAGTAGTAGAAGTCTACGTTTCTATCATCGGTACGACACCACTTAAACTAAGACACGTATAAATTACAAATTATTTCTTTTACTATTTACTGTTATTTTTTATCTATACTAACATTTATATTTAAAAGTCTTAAAATGTTTAAGACCAAAAACATTTCTTTAATAGGAAAGATGCATGTACACCACTTTAATGCAAATAATTTTCAAACTTACAAGACAAGAAGCATAGTGTACACCACTTTAATGCATATATTAAAAAAATACATCACATTAATGATACTTAATGTAGTCAATTAATTAATTGGTCAATAAATACAATTAATATAATTATGAAAACACCCCTTACATCACAAATACAAATTATCAAGCATAATGTACAACCAAATTAAACATAATTCCTATATTAAATGTCACTAATACAAATAATAAAACACAGTATACAAATATTCAGGCTCGAACGGGCAACGAGCCAAATGGGCTTGAGCCCGAACGGGTGCGGGCCAAACAGGCTCGAGCCCAAACGGGCACGGCCTAAACGAAATTCTTGATATGCGTAAATTTATTGTTAAAAAGAACGTAATAAACTAAAATACATGATTCATCGAAAAATTTAATTTCAGGGTACCCGCAGCTGCAATGCACGGGTACCCTGCTAGTAGTAAATAATTATACCATTTTTAAATTAAATAAGTTATATGGATTAATATCATAGTATTAGGTTCATGGCTGTCAAGATTCCGATCCCGCGTAGGATCGTTTTTTTTTTTTTTTTTTTTTTTTTTTTTTTTTTTTTTTTTTTTAGATTGAGATAGTAGGATCGGTGTGATCCTACCAATTTGTCATATTTTGTAAACAAATGATATACAAGTCAAACTGTTTTACATTTCTACTCAACGTCAAAGATAAATTCATATAATATCCTGTTGAAAATGACAAAGTTCAAATTTCAAACACCAAAGTAATAGTAAACACAAAAAAGTCAAGTTTCAATCGTTACATTAATGATTTAATGAAATAATATTACATAACATAGGTCCTAAATGTATCAAAACATATGAGCCATCAACATGGTTTTAACAAAACAAACGTTTCATAAGTGGCTTTCCAAAACATACCATTTGATTAGTTTAATCACAGTGAAGTAAACTAAATTAAAACTATTGAACACTTTTAGACTATAATCTATTTAGAAAAGTAGAAACTATGTATAAACTTCGGATCCCGTGTCGATCTTACGATCTTACGTGCGATCCTACAATATTACTTACGATCCTACTTCAGATGCGATCCTACCACGTTCCTACACGATTTTGACTGTGTGCACATAAGATCGTACGATCTTACGGGTAAACTAGCGAGTTTGACAGCCTTGATTAGGTTTATATAAATATAACTAACTGGCAATGTTGTCTCACAATTAAAAAAAAAAAAAAAAAAAAAAAAAAAAAAAAAACTTAGTAAGCCTCATTGTTTTGTTTATGAAATAACATTACCTTTTGTTCACAAGATTTTTACACTTGGTTAGTTGGTTTGGATGAAAATATAGAACAAGGAAAAAATAAATGTTATAATTCTGTAGTTGAGATTAATATAGATCCTATATCATTTATAGATCAAATAAGCTAATTATTTTTTATACGGCTTGTTAGTTGTTAGTTGTTCAGGAAGCAGTGACATCTAATTGGGTAGTATGCTAAACCTTAACTCCGCCTGTACTTTCTCCTATTCCACCTGAAGAGGTAAAAGTCTCGGGTAGGACTCGAACTAGATGCCTCCCCTAGCCAGACCTCCCCTTGCCAAACTTCCCTTCCCCAAGACCCTAAGAAATCTTGGTGGCCAAGTGAGCTATCCCAATTGGTTCAAACAAGCTAATCCTACTCATTCTTTTTTATCAAAATTAATAAAAATATCCTTTTTCACTTTTATTTTTTAAAATAAAATATTTTGCAAACGGTAAATTGTTAAGCGATGAAAATACACCATCACAACGATATTTTTTTTTTATCTTTTACTAGTTGGGCACTTCGATATACTTTCGACGAACTTCTTTTTTCAAATATTGTTTTGGTGTTAAAATTAGAGTATTGAAAAATCACATGTGATTTGTATGTTAGTAATCACTTGTGATATCACAAATCACATGTAATTTCATATAATCACATGTGATTTGAAAATATCAAATCACATGTAATTTTCTTGAGACATAAATTTCAACACTTACAAAAAATGTCCAAATAAAGTTCCTCAAAAGTATGTAAAAGTGCCTCTCTATAAATAGATGATTTAATTCTCGTTGTGATGGTATGATTCTTTTCGTGTAACGACTAACAGTTTGCGAGATATTTAATGTCTTTTTATTAAAATTGAAAGCTTTTTTTTTTTTTTTAATCAAAATATGGATGATTAGGAATTAGTTCATTTGATCTATGAAAAATATGAGATCTACATTAAACTTTGAGGAAAGTTATTTTACATACAAAACTTATCTTACATATCAAGGGACTTATACCTATCAGGCTATCATTCATGTAAAATAAATCAATAGTTGAGATTAAAAGCATTTTAATATTTTATCTATTTTTTATAATTTAAATATCTCTTAATCGTTAATCGTTAAGCGAAATTAATTACACTATCGCGACGAGCATTTGATTATATTTCTATAGACGGACACTTTGATATACTTTCGACAAAAAAATAAAAAAATAAAATAAAATAAAATAAAAAGTCATTTTTTCACGTTTTTTTTTTTTTTTTTTTTTTTTTCATTATTGAAATTTGCATTAAAAATCACATGTGATATTAGTATTAAATCACATATGATATGTAATATCACATGTGATATTAGTGTTAAATCACATATGATATATAATATCACATGTAATATTAGTGTTAAATCACATATGATTTTTTCATGCAAATTTTAGTATATAGAAGTGCCTATCTATATGATGCGTGAAATTGCGCCCTTTCAAAAAGTTTTACCTCTCAAGGGATCTTGAGAAACTTGCAATCCTCACCAGGCAGTGTACCTGTTCGTTGTAGTATAGTATAGTGACAAGTACCGGGGGATTGATCGTTCAACTTAAAGAATAGTGTTCGTTACGGTTAAAACTCACTAAAACTAGATCTAGAGGTGAGAGATGATTCTTTTTGTATTATTTTTTTTTATATTTTAAGGAAAGCAAGTAAAATCTCGGTTATGGAAAGAGTGGGCGGAATTAGTTGCTAATCAACTAACCCAATTAACTAAAAATGCAATCAAAATAAAATAAACTAAACTTAAACTAATTTGTGGTGTAAACAATAATGAGAGAAAATTGTGTTTACTTAGATTTCACTACTCCTTAAATATCTTTTATAGGTTGATTAGCTTGTTATAATTGCATGGATGACAGGTTATATTCTTTAATACCATTCGTAGGGCCGTGTACGATCTTCCCTAACTCTATAAGCTTCTACCTCTTCCTATGTCGAGCCGACTACTAGCTCCTAACATGGCCTCATTAGTAGTTACCTACGCATTAAATACAACCAATATATCGTAGTACACCTCCGATCATGTTTCTTAAGATGTTCAAGCAAGTTACCAATTGGAAGTCTGCCAGTTTTCTTAAGCCTAATATCGAATTCATTCATCCACAACAATTATAAATAAACAACCAATCCATAATCAATATGTAAGTTTCACTACAGCTAAGCAAACACGAAGAAAACCTAGCCTAGCATGTTAAAGAGAATACAAGCGTAAGATATAATCAAAAAACACATAGACATATTGAATGATTTGGTAAAGTACTTATCTTCAATTAAGCATGGAAGAAATAAGGGGTTGAAACCCTTGAAAAAGCTGTAAAATTCTTCTAGGGTTTATTCCCTCAAAGTTGCACACAATAAATGAAAACTAGAAAACTATATATAGATTTTGTCTCCTGACGGCGTCAAGAGCAATGTGTGACGCCGTCAACTCGCCGCCAAAATAAACTTGTATTGCCTAGAACCACTTCTGACGCCGTCACTCTGTATAGGTTCTGGGCCGTCACTCTTTGGAGTTACTCTTGATGGCCTTGACAAACTTGTACGTGACGCCGTCACGACCCTCTCACAAAACATTCTGGCGTGTCACGTGTATTTGATTTATCCACCCTTTTGTTAACTCATGACGCCGTCACTAGCACCTTGTGACGCCGTCAAGTGTAATTTCCAGCATGCTTTTGAGACTTTGTCGTTTTCTTCACTTTTTTGCTCCAAAAACGTCCAAAATGCTTCCTTTTGTAAAATTCATCTCAAAAGTACCTAAAATGACAAAGAGAACGATTTAGGGCAATATTTGATCAAATAATCTCGACTTTGGCCTTAAATGACCCCCCAAAAGCGGTACATTTTTCGCTTCATTAAATACCCTTACACTTGAGATTTGCTTGTCCTCAAGCAAATGCGCTTTTATTCTAATCAAAATACAAGTTAGGGGTTATTTAACACTAATATAAAAGTAATTACAACAAATAATCATTCCACTTCAACCAAAAATAAGCACGGAAATTATACACTAGCACCTCACAAATAGTGTTTAGATACTCACATCTCTCGGGTGTAATAAAGTATATATCACAATATGGAAATGGAAAAAATCTCTCACTACCTGTCATAGCAAATAGATTACCATAGGCTTGGGAAAGGATCAAACCTCCACCACTTGGCGTAAGCATCTAGGATAAACTATCAAAGAGGTCTTTTAAAGGGTTATAACGTGAGGTGTAGGGATAGGATAAACACGGTTTTGTTGGATAAAGGCAATATTTACTGGTGGCGAGTTAATCATCTTGGTTAATTACATGTACAATGCGGCGTTGCTAAGGCAAGACTCGACTCTACTTAAGCTAATCATAAACTAACAAAAACATAAAATAAACATAAAAGGAAACGAGATGGTAGTCCGTATGTTTTTTTTTCTCTTTTTCTTTTTCTATTTTTTTTCTTTTTCTTGATTTTTCTATATATTTTTTTTTTTTTTTTTTTTTTTTTTTTTTTTTTTTTAGCATACACTCTTACCCTACCATCCAAAATAATACATCATAGGAAATTTGCATTCCCCTTACGCTTGAACTTTTACATACTTTACAATTAACTATTCTAAAGATTCGAATTAAGATAATCAAAACACTTGGAGTACATTTTAAGATTAACGCACATATGGGGGTAATATATGATATTCTTTCCCATTACTCCATAACAATAGTACTTTACTCATGAGTCCCAATCGTCCCAAAACAATATGTACAAGATATGACCAGACTTAGTAACCATGTAATCAATTAGACAATTAACTAAAGGTTTAAACATGTAACAATAATGCACTAAAAATGAGTGCATACACGGAAGGCTAAGGCGATTTTGTTGCACTTTTGGGGTGGATTGTTAACAAATTATTCCTTTAAGTAAAATGCTTAAAGTTAAAAACAAAAAGATAGGCTCTGAGGGGTGTACTAGGGGTATCGTGTACTAAAAATGAGTACAACGCAAAGGTATGGGAAAAATTAATTGACTTTACTTGTCAAGGTAATTAACTTAAATGGTCAAGTAATTATGATACGGGTTTAACACAAGGGTGATCCTAATGCCTCTTATCATGTAGTAAATCCTACTACACGAATGTTGTCTCACTAGCGGTCTCTGGATGCATCACTAACGCAAGTTCTAGAATCTAAGTACTACCGGTACACTCATAAGCACTAATAACGAATGCTTTTCCTAACAAATCTAAAGGCGAATCTCACATATTTGGGTGGAAATTTTTTTGAGTGGTACAATTTTTGTGCTAGTCATACAACTCCTATCCATGAGACGCTCATTAAGGCTAAAGCTTCACTCCTAAATGTTGTAAAAAAATTTTTAATTTGGCACTAAAATTGCCCTAACAAGTATTTCTCTTAGTTTTATTACACACCTACTATTGAACAAACAAACTCAAGCGCAATTGCATTCTCTAAAGTATCATCATTTACCCTCCCCTTACACTTAGGCTGAACATTGTCTCCAATGTTCAATAAAAAGATGTAAAAGTAAATAAGGTAAAAGAATGAAAACAAATACTCTACTGATTCGTTTGGTGTGGATAAATCGTTAACATGGTTAAATCATCCTCCAAGAAATGAACGTTGAAAGCCTCCCTTCCGAAATAATAAATTATCTTCTTGTCCAATATAACCTGTTAAACCTGAGAAAACAATCATGGTAACCTCGCGTAAAATCGGCGGCAATCTATATATATAAGGATATAATGCTTGTGGAATGAATGTTTGCAGATTTCCTGGAATTTATAAAACTAAAGAATTAACAAAAACTTCAAGACTCCGTTAGAAAAACAAAACTTGCAAAATTTCCAGATTTTTACACCTAACACCGTCAGATGTTAATCCTGACGCTGTCAGAGTGTTCTGACAGAAATCTCATGTTAAATTTCCGGAAAATTTCTGGAAAAACTTATGCCTTAATTCCTGGAATTTCCTGCAAGACATCATTATGACTCGATACAAGCATTTGACTCAAACAACTACTAATATACATGTTCATTTAATATTGTTGTGGGTCATGTTAAATTCCGTTCTTAAAAGCAAATTTAGGTTTCCCTTACACTTATCTTTTGCGAAATACCTTTTATGAAGTTAAGACAAACAACAAGGTAAAGCATTTTCACAATTTAGTATGAAACATGATCCACAAACAATAAGAATCAAACATGCATACGGAAACAAATTAAAATCAAACAAACAAACAATCAAACAAACAAAACAAATAAAATATGGGTTGCCTCCCAAGAAGCGCTTTTCTTTATTTACAAGTCTTGTAGCTAGACTCAAAGTCACGGGCTATTGTGTGTCGCTTATGCTCACATACCCAAGTGTGAGCCATCTAATAGTTGCCTCATCTTTCTTGTAGTCATCACTTAGCTCTAAACATCCGCGATAATACCTTTTATTCTTTTCATGAGGATACTTAAGCCATTTCTTTTTATCATTCTCACTTAGCATATCGAAAGGTGAATACCTATTACATTTCTCAATAGAAAAATCTTTGAACCTTGGGTGTGCACGGGGCATTTGGTAAACAAAATCCTCCTCCCCGTCCGAGAATGTAATTAACCCTTCCATAAGTTTTTCATCTAGGTTGGTTAACCTTTTGAAGGGTTTCCCAAACACAACTTGGGTTAAGTTACTACCGATAAATTCTCCTAGATTCTCCATAACCATAAACTCAACCAAATAAATAAAGCTTCCAACAAACACATGCAATGTCTTTGCCCTAGCAACAATATTATCTCCATTGTATTCTAACTCATTTACCATGATTTTATTGTATTCACTACACGAGATTATGTTCATTGGTAACGATGAGTTAAGGTAGGTATCAAAGCTCCAAAATCTAATCTTACAAGGAAACTGCATATTAAATGAGCTGTCATTCTCAATACTTGTCCTAGGGTCGACATACCTAAGAGGGTTCATCTCATCTTCCACCCTATCCTCATTGATTACATCACAATCATCTAGGTCCTCATCGGAGTCCGAATAGTAAAAAGGACTAGCCCTATGGTCATTATCATGGTCAGACTCCTCCATCTAAGAGTTATTGTTAAAGTGATGGTCAGGCAAGAGGTTGGGTGGGTTCTCATTTTCCACTGAAGGGATTGGGGTGGGTAGTTGGAAAATCCTACGACGAAAAACACGAATAACAGGAATCAAACGATCAATGCTATTGTTATCCATTGAGATAGTTTACGAACAAAGGGGACAAAAAAATAAGATAGACTAAAGAAACCTATAAAAATAAAATAAAAATCTTACTAGAAAGGAATCTAGGAAGTATACCTAATAAAAAGAAATTTTAACCTAGACAATAACTATTCCCCGGGCTGCGGCGCCAAAAACTTGATGCGTGGAATTGCGCCCTCGCAAAAGGTTTTACCTCTCAAGGGATCTTGAGAAGCTTGCAATCCCCACCAGGCAGTGTACCTGTTCGTTGTAGTATAGTATAGTGACAAGTACCGGGGGATTGATCGTTCAACTTAAAGAATAGTGTTTGTTACGGTTAAAACTCACTAAAACTAGATCTAGAGGTGAGAGATGATTCTTTTTGTATTTTTTTTTATATTTTAAGGAAAGCAAGTAAAATCTCGGTTATGGAAAAAGTGGGCGGAATTAGTTGCTAATCAACTAACCCAATTAACTAAAGATGCAATCAAAATAAAATAAACCAAACTTAAACTAATTTGTGGTGTAAACAATAATGAGAGAAAATTGTGTTTACTTAGATTTCACTACTCCTTAGATATCTTTTATAGGTTGATTAGCTTGTTGCAATTGCATGGATGACGGGTTATATTCCTTAATACCATTCGTAGGGCCATGTACAATCTTCCCTAACTCTATAAGCTTTTACCTCTTCCTATGTCGATCTGACTACTAGCTCCTAACATGGCCTCATTAGTAGTTACCTACGCATTAAATACAACCAATATATCATAGTACACCTCCGATCATGTTTCTTAAGACGTTCAAGCAAGTTACCAATTGGAAGTCTGCCAGTTTTCTTAAGCCTAACATCGAATTCATTCATCCACAACAATTATAAACAAACAACCAATCCATAATCAATATCTAAGTTTCACTACATCTAAGCAAACATGAAGAAAACCTAGCCTAGCATGTTAAAGAGAAGACAAATGTAAGATATAATCAAACAACACATCGACATATTGAATGATTTGGTAAAGTACTTATCTTCAATTAAGCATGGAAGAAACAAGGGGTTGAAACCCTTGAAAAAGCTGTAAAATTCTTCTAGGATTTATTCCCTCAAAGTTGCACACAATGAAAGAAAACTAGAAAACTATATATAGATTTTGTCTCTTGACGACGTCATGAGCAATGTGTGACGCCGTCAACTCGCCGCCAAAATAAACTCGTATTGCCTAGATCCACTTTTGACGCCGTCACTCTTTCTGGGTTCTGGGCCGTCACTCTTTGCAGTTACTCTAGATGGCCTTGACAAACTTGTACGTGACGCCGTCACGACCCCTTCACAAAACATTCTGGCGCGTCACGTGTATTTGATTTATCCACCCTTTTGTCAACTCATGACGCCGTCACTAGCACCTTGCGACGCCGTCAAGTGCAATTTCAAGCATGCTTTTGAGACTTTGTTGCTTTCTTCACTTTTTCGCTCCAAAAATGTCCAAAATATTTTCTTTTGTAAAATTCCTCTCAAAAGTACCTAAAATGACAAAAGGAACGATTTAGGGCAATATTTGATCAAATAATCTCGACTTTAGCCTTAAATGACCCCCCAAAAGCGGTACACTTTTCACTTCATCATTATAGAAAGATAATTAAATGCTCGTCGTAACGGTATATTTTTTTTCGCTTAACGATTAACGGTTTGAAAGATATTAATATTTGTAATAAAAAAAAAAAAAAAAAAAAGAAGATGAAAGTGGGTTTTTAAAATTGTTGGGATTAATCTCATATATTAGATCAAATAAAGATGTAGGGTGGATATTAATCGTATGTAAAAAAGTTTGTTCCTCAAATGATCGATAGTACGGAGATAAGTATGAATATTGAGTAAGAAGATATAATGTTTGTTGACATAAATAATGCCTAATATATCTCTATGTTTTGATAATTACAAAACATAAACTCATTGAACTAAAATTTATGATGTAAACAAGTATTTAGTGATTAATATTCGCTTTACATCCAAATCACTTAAGGTATGAATAAACAAAGTGTTTATTGCAATCTATGATCAAAGGAAATTTTTTCTAAGTCACTAGAACTTTTATAAAATGTCATAAACATTTTATATCTTTTATAAAACATTTTTGGAATTGAAAGAATATGTTTAAATCACTATAAATATATGATTTCAAATTTCCAACCAAAAATGGTAAATTTTATCCAGAAAAACCTTCCCCACAAAAGGTCAAAAATTTCAACGTTCTGGAGGGCGGTCCCCTTAATTATACAAGGCGCCCCCTTAATGTTTAAGGGGACTGCCCCTTAATTAAGGGGACCGGCCACGCTCCAGAATAGTAAAATTTTCCCCTATAAATACTAGTTCATTTCACAGATTTTTCTCACCTTTACACTCCTAAACTTTATGTTCTAGAGCTCCATTTCTATTCTCCTTATCCTTTGATCATACATACATAAATCTTTGTTTCAAAGTGATCTAAACATAATCCTCTCAAGTGCAAGAGAAGAATACTTCTATCCTCCAAGACAAGAAGTATTACAACTTGTTCTGACCTCCACATCCAAGTTGTTAAAGCATCATCAATAGTATCTATCTCTTTGTGTAATTAGTTGTGAATATTTGATACTAGATACTTTAGCTAGGTATATAGATAGTGTGATTGGTTAGTAGTTTGTTGTGAAGGAGAAGAGTTAGAAAGTAGATTGTTGTGAAGGAGATTGGTGTGAAATAGATCGGTGTGAAGTAGAAAGTTGTGAAGTAGATTGGTGTGAAGAGGTTGTGTAGAAGTTGTGATTAAGTTGTGACGAAGTTGTGGTGTGTACATTGGTGTGTAAGGTTTTCTCCGCCATAAGGGAGCTTGTTGACATAGTGAAGAAAACTCTCAAATTGGGTGCTCGGGGAGTGGAGTAGGGCAAGGAAGGTGTCCTTGCAGCCGAACCACTATAAATCTCTTGTCTCGCGGTTCGATCTTTCCATCTCTCATTTATTTCTTTACTTACATTATTATTGTTATATCGTACATACTTATTGTTGTTTATATTGTGCAAGACTTGAGATCACATAGTATCGAATCAAAAAGACGTAAAACTATTCAACACCCCTTCTAGTTTTCCACAATTGGTATCAAGAGCCACGTCTAACAAGATTTTTAAAATATATTGTATTTTAAAACTTGTAACGATTTATGGAATCTGAAAAATATTTAGAAGGGCAATCTATGCAAAGACCACCACTATTTGAAAGTGATGGATTTTTATATTGGAAAAATAGATTCGAAACTTATGTGAAATCTAAAGATCTTGATCTTTGGCATGTTATTACCTTTGGTGATTTTCCTCTAACTCAACAAAATTCGGAAACTAAAATAGATGAAATTGTACCTTTTGAAAAACAAAATGATAATTTAAAAAAGAAACTAGCTAAAAATAATGAAGCTAAAATGGTAATTTATAATGCGTTACCACGCAAAGAATATGAAAGAATTTTTATATGTAAATCCGCTAAAGAAATTTGGGGGTCACTACTTCTTACTCACCAAGGTAATAGTCAAGTCAAAGATAATAAAATAGATCTTCTTGTACAACAATATGAACAATTTACGATTCCTGAAGAGGAATCAATAGATAGTGCATTTGCAAAATTTAACACTATCATCACAAGTTTAAAAGCACTTGATGAGACATTTTCTAGTAAGAATTGTGTTAGGAAATTTCTTAGGGCATTGCATCCAAAATGGCGAGCTAAAGTCACGGCAATTGAAGAATCGAAGAATTTGATGACGTTGTCACTTGACGAACTTATTGGCAATTTAAAGGTCCATGAAGAAATTATAAGAAGAGATTCGGAAACGGTCAAAGTCAAGAAGGAACAAACCAAATCCATTGCTCTAAAAGCCAAAAAGGAACTTAATGAAGATGATGATTCAAGTGACGAAAGTGAAGACGAAGAATATGCAATGGCCGTAAGAGAATTCAAGAAATTCTTCAAAAGACGAGGAAGATTCACTAGATTACCACGAGATGAAAGAAAGTCGTTCCAAAGAAATAGAAGTGATAACTACGGAAAAAGAAAGTGCTTTAGATGTGGAAGTCCAAATCATCTCATTGGTGAATGTCTAAAGCCACCGGGTTAAGAAAATCAAAGCGCCTTCGTTAGTGGAACATGGAGTGATAGTGACAAAGAAGAAGTAGAAAAACCAAGAGACGAAAAATGTTTTGTAGCCAAAGCGACTGACAAAATATGCTTAGGAATAGACTTGGAGCCCGACGAATGGATCAAAGATAGCGGATGCTCGAGGCACATGACGGGGAACCGCAAGTTATTTTCTTCATATAAGGCATACAATGGAGGTAACGTTATTTTTGGTAGTGACTTGCGTGGAAAAATCATTGGCAAAGGTACAATTTCTCATGACTCACTTACTATTGAAAATGTTGAGCATGTAGATAATTTAACATATAACTTGCTTAGTATAGGCCAAATATGCGATAATAAATGTAGGGTTACCTTTACCGAACGGGATAGCGAAATGGTTAAGAATGGAAAGGTCATAGGTAGAGGAATTAGGAAAGGAGGCATATATGTTATGAAACTAGGAAACAAACCGGAAGATAGGATATGCCTAGCAACCCTAGATGAATACTCCACTTTGTGGCATAGGAGATTAGGACATGCAAACATGCAACAAATACAATCTTTAGCCTCTAAAGAACTAGTTAGAAACTTGCATAATCTAAGATATGACAAGCACTTTTGTGATGCATGTAAAATTGGAAAACAAGCTCATGCTAGTCACAAAGCTAAGAATATAGTATCCACTACTAGGTGCCTAGAATTATTACATATGGATCTATTTGGTCCATCCACTGTGCGGAGCTATGGAGGAAACAATTATACTCTAGTAATAGTAGATGACTATTCACGATACACGTGGACTAGGTTCTTAAGTGACAAAACCCAAGCCTTTGAAAATTTTGAAATATTTAGTAAAATGATTCAGAATAAATTAGGATGCACAATAATAGCCATTAGGACGGACCATGGTAGGGAATTTTATAATGAAGTACAATTCGGAAAATATTGTGATTTAAATGGAATATCTCACAATTTCTCCGCTCCTCGTACTCCTCAATCAAATGGCGTAGTAGAAAGAAAGAATAGGTCACTACAAGAAATGAGTAGAACAATGTTAAATGAACAATCCATCCCACAAAAATTTTGGTGTCACGCTGTAGATACATCAACATATATTATTAATAGGGTATCAATTAGGAGAATTTTAGGAAAAACTCCTTATGAGTTACTAAGAGGAAGAAAACCAAACTTAAGCTACTTTAGGGTATTCGGAAGTAAATGTTATATTTTAAACACTAAGGATTATCTTACTAAGTTTGATCCAAAATCATATGAAGGAATATTTTTAGGCTACTCACAAAATAGTAAAGCATATATAATACTTAACAAACATACTATGAAAGTAGAAGAATCATTAAATGTAACATTTGATGAAACACCACCACCTCCTAAAACATTGCCTTTAGAAGATGATGACTTAATCGAAGATGAAGCTGTTGAGGTTAGTAAAACAAAACCCATAGGAAATGATAATGAAGACATAGACTTAGGAAATAACGAAATTGTAAATATTAAGGAATCTAAATCACATCCATTAGATAACATAATAGGACATCTCAACCAAAGAACCCTTAGGTCACAAGCCCAAGATAGAAATAACTTCTTTTGTTTCCTCTCAGCTATAGAACCTAAAAATATCAATGAAGCATTAAAAGATGAAAGTTGGGTTATAGCTATGCAAGAAGAATTAAACCAATTTAAGGCAAATGATATTTGGGAATTAGTCCCAAATCCAATAAACATGACCATCATAGGAACTAAATGGGTATATAGGAATAAGTTAGATGAAAATGGAATAGTTACTAGGAACAAAGCTAGATTAGTTGCCCAAGGTTATAATCAACAAGAAGGAATTGATTATGACAAAACTTATGCCCCCGTAGCTAGACTAGAATCTATTAGGATATTACTTGCCTATGCATGCGCCCTAGACTTTAAGTTATTCCAAATGGACGTGAAAAGTGCATTCCTCAATGGTTTTATCAATGAGGAGGTTTATGTGGCACAACCTCCAGGATTCATTGACTTCGCAAAACCTGATTATGTTTATAAGTTAAAGAAAGCTTTATATGGACTTAAACAAGCTCCTAAGGCTTGGTATGATCGATTAAAGGCTTATCTTATCAAACATGATTATTCCATGGGAATGGTAGATAACACTCTTTTCACTAAAAAGAAAGACCCAAATCTCATCATTGTCCAAATATATATTGACGACATTATATTTGGATCGACTTGTCAAGAAATGTGTGATGAATTTGCCAAAATCATGCATGATGAGTTCGAAATGAGTATGATTGGTGAACTAAACTTTTTCCTAGGATTGCAAATAAAACAATTAGATGATGGAATATTCTTTAACCAATCTAAGTACATTAAGGAAATGCTTAAGAAGTTTGGCCTAGAAGACTCTAAACCCATGAAAACCCCTATGTCTACGGAAGTAAAGCTCACAAAAGATGATGAAGGTGAGTCCGTGGATAATACTAAGTATAGAGGAATGATAGGTAGTTTACTATACTTAACGGCAAGTAGACCCGATATCATGTTTAGTGTTTGCCTTTGTGCCCGCTTTCAAGAGGATCCCAAAACCTCTCACCTAGAAGCGGTTAAGCGTATCTTCCGATACATTAAAGGCAATATACACTTAGGATTATGGTATCCTAAGGGATCCGGCATAGAAACCATCGTCTATGCGGATTCGGATAATGCGGGAGACTACGTAGATAGAAAAAGCACTAGCAGTATTTGCACGTTTATAGGATGTTGTCTAACATCTTGGTTTTCGAAGAAGCAAACCGCTCTTGCTATTTCTACCACTGAAGCCGAATATGTAAGCGCTGGAAAGGCATGTCAACAAGCACTATGAATGAAACAAGCTCTCATAGACTATGGCATTAGGTTAGAAAATGTTCCCATTATGTGCGATAATAAAGGTGTGATAGATTTAAGTACAAATCCGGTGCAACACTCTAGGACTAAACATATAGAAATACGCCACCACTTCCTTAGGGATAATGTACAAAAGGGAAACAAATCTATAGAAAAGGTTGCATCGGAAGATAACATTGCGGATATATTCACTAAACCCCTTAAGCGTGAATTATTCAATCACTTGTGTTTAGGATTAGGAATGATGGAACAAGTTGACTAAATTCTATTGTACTTTGATGAGTGCTCAAACACTCATCATTTTTGTCGTATTTAAACTGCCAAAACGTACAAAAACAATCAAAAAGTCATCAAAATACTGAAATTATCCCAGGAATTATGTTTTATGTGTTTTAAATGTAAAATGAGCAAAAACAAATGAAAAATGATCAAAGTTTGCAATATTGGCAGTTTCAGTCCCCCAAGTTTTAAAATTTGTCAAAAATAGTCCCTATGCATTTATTTTGAAAGAAAAGTCAACCCAAGTCCTTAAAAAATCAAAAGTTATCAAAAATGGACTTTGGGTGAAAAGTTTGGAAAATCTACATGTTTGGTCCCTGGAGTTTGAAAATTTGCAGAAATAGTCCCTGGGAATTGTGAAAAGTAAAAAATTGCAAAAATGGTTTTTGGATTATTAAACTTTGCAACAATGGTCCTTGGTGATACTTTGGGAGAGTTACAATTCAGGTCCCTCATGTTTGGTAGAATTTCAAGAATGGTCCTTGTGATATCTCTTAGCCAAACCGGACCCTTAATAAACATAAACCAAAACCAAATCCAACCCCAATCCACCCAGGCCCAAATACCATCACCCTTGGCCCATTCCCTCACCCAGCCCACCACCACTTAAATATTACACCCCCCGTTTCAAATAAAACTACCCAGGGTCAAACCTTTGACCTCTCTTCCTCTCCTCCCACGTGACCTGCAAAACTCACCAAATACTCCACCCCCTCCTCCACCTCAGCATCCCATTCCCTGCCTCCCCCAACTCCCACAAACATCCAAAGTCCCTTAATTGTTTCTATACTCCTTTCACTCAAACATCCTGACAGAAAAGAAAAATGGCTCCAAAACTCAATTCAACGACCAAGATCATTATAAGCCATCCAATGGCTACAAAGGGAAGTGGGAAAGGTTCAGAAAGAGAAAGAAACCCTAATGGTCCCCTATTTAAAGAAAAGGAAGCAGCAGGGCACATGGAGAGTTAACTTAGTTTATTTTTCATTTTTTAGTAAATTTTCTTAAGTTGTATTGTATTCTAAAAGCTTTCAAGTGTTGTTTAATGTTAAGTAAATGTACTGTGAACAAGTTTTAAGTATTAATCCAAGTGTTTATTCAAGTATTTCAATTAAGTTTTATATTAAATTTGTATTTAAAGTGTAATGTTGATTAAGATAGTTATCATGGACTGAAATAGCACATATAGGCTCCCAGGAAGCTTGTAAAAGCTTCTAGTTACCTTAAAATTCAATATAGCTAAAAAATTCACAAATCACAAAATTGGTCAACAAAAGTCAAACTATGAGTTTGGATTTGATTTCTGGAACTCAGGGAAGAATTGGAGCAAGGAAGCTTTGGAAATTTGGGTTTAGATCCTCAGGGAGGAGTTAGTTATCATGGACTAACTAAAAAATTCACAAATCACAAAATTGGTCAACAAAAGTCAAACTGTGAGTTTGGATTTGATTTCTGGAACTCAGGGAAGAATTGGAGCAAGGAAGCTTTGGAAATTTGGGTTTAGATTCTCAGGGAGGAGTTAGGATTCTTGGTTCTTGGTTCTTGATCCTCACAGGCTCACTTGTAAGCCTCATATTCATTTCAAGCTCACGTTATATAATCATAGTTGCCATTGCTTATTTCTGAGTTATTTGTGTTTATTTAAAGTCATTTAGTGAGAATATAACCTAAAGTAGCATAGTTGTTTATTAGATTTGATAATTGCTCAACATTTCCATTTTCAGTCAAGTTTAAGCACATTATTGATTTTCAAGTTATAGTAGTTATTTTTAATATAATTATGCTAAAATAGGTTTGAGTAATCATAGTTCATGCTTCTGTGTTAGTAGTTTGGTTTAGATCCTATGTTTGCTTTGAAAATATCCACATCAGTCAAATATAGGGGTGTTTGGTTCTAGCTGAATTGGTGTTTAGTTGTTGTTATACTTGCACCATTCTTGTCTCAGTATCATTCTTGGGGTCAAATAAGTGTGATTCAACTTTAACTTTGGAAGTTTTAAGGAAAAAAGTCAAAATCAAGGGTAATATACCTACACAGTTAACTGTGTAGGTTTTTGAGCACCACAACCACTCAAATCTTTGCAAAAGTGTTCAAGTTAACTTGTTTTAGTTTCATTATAGTTAATAACATCATAACTAATCAGTAAACCTAGATCAAATCTCAAAAAAGTCAATTTGCATAGTTTTCACAAAAAGTCAAAGAGTGCTTGAGTCAGAAATCCTCAAAATGGCAAGATTTTTGTAGATTTTTGATTGACTCAAAACGGTCAACCTAAATGGACCAAAGGATGGTCAACTAGGTCAAACAGCTTAAGAGTGAATCTCCGCGGAAGTATAGGGTTTCCCCGGGTCGTTATGTCCTGACGAGGTGTGATGGTAATCAAAACGGGTTTGTGATCGGGTGAATTTGGACAGGAAAGGGGTAATGAAGGTTTTGAATGATTACGCTAAGGAAATACGAATAAGAACGATTTAAACAATCTATATTTTACAAACTACTTTTACTAACGTGACCTAAATTTAAAAACGTAAAAATTTATTAAATAAAACGCGAGTGCGCGAAATAAAACGTGAATTTTATGCTACGCTAATCCTACGAACCTGAAAATTATATTTTTACGATCCAAATGTTAAAAGAAAATTTTAGAAAAAAGAAAATTATTTTTTTGACTTTTATATTATTTATTATTAATTAATTACTAAATAAACTAAATTAAATTATTAAAAATACTAAATTAAGTTTGCAAATTACAAAACTTTTCCTAAAATTACTTTATAATAATATTAAGCTAAGAAAAATTAAAAAATGGACAAAAGCTTATAAATAAGCTGGAAAATAAGCAGAAAAGCTTATATAAGCTTAATAGAACAAAATGTATTTAAATAAAAAGGAAAGAAAGAAATGAATGATTAAAGACCCTAGGGCAGTTGGTTGTGGTGTGTTGTGTGTGAGGCTTGAGGGTGCAGGAGGTCCAGGGTTCGAATCCCACCTCTTGCACTTTTTGTTATTTTTTTTTTCAATTTTCTTTTTGTCAAAACACTTGAACAACAAAATAAAACAATTTTTAAAAAGACAATAGTTTTGTAACACAAGAATAAGCTAGAAATAAGCTTATGATCCCAACAGTTGGGTAAGTAAGCTCAAAATGGATTTTTTGAAACTCAAAAAGCTATAAATAAGCTAAACAACTCAACCTAAGGAGAGATTAAGATACAAACAACAAATATGAGTACACAATAAGCTAGAAGAGACAGAGAAGCTCACTGGATAAGCTGAACAAGCCAATAAGCAGATACAATATACCCATAACTGAGACAGTCCCACAGGGCTTTTGCAGGCCTAAATTTTGCTTATCCAATAAGCTGAGAAGCCAAGTGAGCTTGGAACCAACAAGTTTGGCAACAGGGCTTCCCAAAAAACTTACTTACACACTGTGGGTCCCACTTATAAACTCTAAAAGGAGCCTGGAAATTGGGTGTTTGGGAGGTCTGCTGGTGCAGGGGAGATCACTCCCCCTGCAGGTCTCTTTGAGGGAGTGTGGGGGCCCACAGAAAATTCATAAAAATCAAACAAAACTGGGGCTTTGAAGTTAAGCTGGGAGACTATCATGTGTTAAAATTTCAAAGCTTGGGTCCAAGCACAAAAATCATTAAAAATCTTGCAAGTTTTGGTTTTTTCAGCACAAGGTTCAATTTTGACTTTTTGGTTTTCATGTATAGTTGACTAAATTGAAATTCAATTGATCCTAAATGACTAGTAATGATATATTAAACTAAAATCACACTAAATTAAGATACCTAAACTACTTATGCAATGAAATGATGAAAGTACCCCCTCTAAATCCCAACAGTTAACTGGTCATGAGGATTATAAAGGGTTTTTGACTTTCTTATGAAAAACTTGTGAATTTAAAGTCTAACTATTCCTAATATACCTAACCTGAACCAATGCAAGCAAATTCAACAATTAAAACACCCTAGATAGCACAGCTAACTCCTTATCCAAACACCCCTCATAACAGATTGGTTTGATTTTTTTCAAAGCATGTTACTAATTTGGGTGATAATACAGATACACAAAAGTTTTAAAGGATGTAGTTAACATATTTAAGCACACAAACTCCATTCAAAACAACCTCTGACCATTGGAACTTAGTAAGCTAATAAGTGGCAGTGAAATCAAGCAAAAACTAGGAAACCTAGTTCAAGCTATCCAATAAACTCATACTAACTTAAAATCTATTCAAGCACATTACATGAGCATAAAATCACTAAATTACACAGATTTAAATATACCTACAGTACAATGCAAGAAAAGAGAAAAAGGCTTACAAATGGTGTTTGACTGAGAAACAGGTTACTAAAGTATCACACACCATACCTACAGCTCCCCAAGAACTTCTAAACCCATTATAATCCAAGATACAACCTGCTTCAGTACATCATCTTTCATAACACTTATTTTTGATTTTCTTATATATTTAATTGGTATTTTTGTGATTTTCAAGTAAACTGCATTAAACCCTTTTTAAAAGCTTTGAAAGCTTTTGAAAGCTTAAATGTAACTGAAATAGGCTTAAAGGAACAAGAGATAACACATTCAACAATATTTAAGCAAAGTTGTCAAATTTACTTAAAAAGTGCTAAATCTGAATTGAAACCTGGAAATTGGAATTGATATTAAAAACAGTTAATATTACACCTAAAATTGCTGAATACAATCTTTGAAAGATTAAAATTACACTAAAGCTTGGAAAATTAATTAAGTCGACATGAAAATAAACTAAGTAAACTACACTACACTACTTGGCCTTCTCTGCTCCTTTTCTCTTGATTTATAAGGTTCCTTGCAATCTTCTTGTCTTTTCCCATCACAAATTTGGGCCCTAGGATGATAGAATTTTAATCTTGACCCTTCTTCAATTTTGGCGGCAAAACACAATTTGGCCTTTAGCAATGTAACTTGTTGCCAGTGGTGCTTCTTTGGATTGTAGCCTTTGTTTGGAGATGCAAGGGGGGGGGGGGGGGTTGAGTGTGCAGGAGGGGAAGGCAGTATAGGGGTTATAATGGTGATTTTGGTGTTTAGCAGGTGAGTGGGAGGTGAAGTGGAAGGAGACGGTCAAAGGGGGTCAAAGGTTGGGGTAATATTATTTAAACGGGGTGGGGTTGGTTTGAGGTTTGGGCTGGTTGGGCCTGGTGGGTAGGTTTGTATTTATTTTTGGGTTTGCAAATAAGGTCCGGTTGGTTTGTTATTTAAACAAGAACCAATTGTGTAATTTAAGCAAAGTGGAGGGGGTAAATTTGTATTGATCCAAATTAATTCAAAGGACCACTCTTGCCAAATGTAAACAATATAAGGACCATAAAAGTAATTTTGCACTTTTGAAAATCCCGGGGACTAAACTTGCCAAAATTCAAAGTTGAGGGGTTAAAAGTGAAATTTTACCAAAGTTATCAAAAAGGGCCAATCTTGTCAAAGTTGAATAGTACAAAGGGTATTTTTGATATTTTTCCAATTTTAAAACCTAGGGACCATTTTTGACATTTTTCAAACTTGAGGGACCAAAGTTGCCATTTTGCAATTTTTGATTTTAAGGGATTTCTTTTGACAACTTGTGAATCCCAAAGGACCTTTGATGATATTTTACATGTTTTGGATTACCAGGGACTAGATTTGCCAAATTATGAAAGTTGAGGGACTGAAACTGCCAATTATGCAAACTTTGTTCGTTTTTCATTTATTTTTAAACATTTTGCATCTAAAACATATAAAACACAGTTTTGGGATAATTTCTGTATTTTGATGCATTTCTGAGTGTTTTTGAATGTTTTTGCAGTTCAGATTGACTAAAAATGATGAGTATTCACACACTCATCAATCCCCACACTAAACTATTGCTAGTCCGTAGCAATAAACTGTTTTGAAAACTTAATAGATTTTAAACTCTTTACCAAAAGCCATCACTTCTGGAGTAGCCAGATGTATCGATTCAAGTAAGAACTATGGTCCACCTGATAACCATGTGATTTTGAGCAAACCACCAGCTGTCAACGGATTTGATTTATCTTTACCAAAAGCCGTTTGCTACTGGACTAGCCAACTCTTGATGGAATAGTCAACATCTTGGTGAGCTGATTACCAATTATGGTTTTTCCATTGCCTTTACCACAAGCCATAATCTTGCGGGCTAGCCAACTCATTCGCTTTTTAGGATATGGCGAGTTGAGGTACCATACAATTTTGGGCAAATTGCAAGCCATAAACGGATTTGATATATCTTTACCAAGAGCCGTTTGCTCCTGGATTAGCCAATCCTTTTGTCGGTTAGACAAAGCGGACTGATAACCACAAAAATTTTGAAACTTTAGTGAATTTTTTTTTTTTAAATTTTTACCAAAAACGGGGGTATAAGATAGTAAAATGTGATAAAATTCGCTAGAATAGCGAAATACCCCCCCCCCCCCCCCCCCCCCACACACACACACACTTAGAATGAATATTGTCCTCAATATTCCAAGTCCCGGCTATTATGCCGACTCTTTGAACGTAAAAGGGAAACATTACAAGCTAAATGTGGAAACATCATTTTTTTCACTTTTTTTGGTAACCACAGTATGGGTAACTCCCCCACACTTGGGGTGAAAACCCTATAAGTATGCTACTGTTTTTGTTTACTGAGTCGCTAGCTTGACTCGACCCCGAATTCATTTGTCCTTGGGGAAGCATGATGTGGAAGAAACAATCTCCATCGGACTTTCATTCAAGATGTTTGGACAAACATTTGAAGCACGTGAAAGTTCCACACCGATGAGATAAGTATCCGGCTCAAGATAATGGTACATGAAAATACCGGGATCAAAGATGGTATCTTCATTCCCGAAGGAGTGAAGAAGAGAAGAAGTCACCTTATAGGTGAAGAAAAGGAAGAAAACCATGATGAAAATCATGATTTGATCTTCTTCCTCGAGATCAGGCTCATTAGCCTGAATTTGGATTTCAAGGGTTAAGCTCAAAAACATCCCGGGAGGGTGGGTGGGAATTTGCAAATCCTCGTGATTGAGTGCATCTCCCCCCGGGCTATCAAACTCTGGAGGAGTCATGATATGATGAGTGAGTTCACCGGAGAACTCCTCATGAAGAGAATTATTCACAAGATTTTAATCTGTGAACTCATGTTCTGGAATAGACTCATCACAATCCTCATTCCGAATATCAAAGAGTGGATTATCAGAAATCAAAGTGAATTCAGATTCGAATTCAAATAGAGGATTGGTGAGAGTAGTATTGAATGTTTCGGGAACAAAGAGATTAACATTCTCTATTAGACTGTCGGGATCAGAAGTGAGTGACGGATCATGATATGGGAGACTTTCAATTTCTCCAAGATCGGTTTCAAAGTCGAGGAGACCATCATCACTTTCCAATGAAAGTGGATTGATGTGAGTAAGTTCGTCGGCGAACTCCTCAAGAAGAGGATCAGCATCAGACTGTGGGAGTGATGCCTCAATATACTCAATGTCTCCATGAGATGTACAATCATCATTAAAATCTGAGAAAGTCTCAAAATGATCGTTTGAACACTCAAGAGGGGAAGGAATATCACACATATGCTCAAGAGTTCCCTGTGACTCTCTCGGGATTGGGACAAGGTTCTCAACACTAAACTTTATGAATTCGTCTGATTCCTTTTTAGGAACAGTGTCAAGATGCTCGTCCCCCATGCTCAGAGAGTGAGTGGGAACCTCGGGTGTGATAGCAGTTGTTTGAGATGGAATCTCAACTGCTGAGATATCAACTGATGAACTTGATGAAGTTTTATAAAATTGAAGAATATCAAGGGTATCTTCATCATCACTGTCATCAGGAATAAAACGGAACTGAGACCTAGATCTGGCTGCTTTTTCTTTTGCAATTGATTCCCTAATAGATTTTTCATAGGCATCTTGGGAATTTATTTTAGCAGCCTGCTCTTCAGCTAACAATTCAGCCATGGATTTCTCATGTGAATTTTGAATGAAAGAACATTGTGGGGATGGGGATTTGTCAAAACCGAAAGGTTGACATTGATAATCATCATGAGGACCCCCACAATATACACAAGAAAAATTGGGGGCATTTTGAAATGCTGTGCTATTCAACTCCTCCTTAAGTTCTTTTAAAATTTCAAGAGCCTTTAGACAAAGGTCTTGCTGATTTTCTTGAGGAGTTGTGTGAATCATTTGGTACGGTGGAGGTTGGTCATGATACGGATAGTCATAATCGTTACAAGGAAATGGATTCCTTGTTTGACAATCCGAGCTGAAGTGTGGACCTCCACAGTAATCACAACAGTAAAACTGTTGAGTCTGGACTGGTGAATCATATGGGTATTGGTCATAACCAAAGTTCTGAGCATCACCGGAAAACTGTTCATAGACAAACGTGTTTCTGGCTTGACACTCAAATCCTTGGTGAGGGCCTCCACAAAACTCACACAGATATGTCAGTATCTCATGATGTGGTGGCTGGTAGGATGAATCAGATGTATCATGGTAAGGATAGGGAGCTTGGTTATAGACAGACCTATCTCCTGACTCTACCATGCTACAACCGGGACAATTCCCACCATTATGAGGACCACCACACCATTGACAACCACAATGGTGTGGATATGACATAGAAAGAATCAAAGGTTTACAGAGGGGTAGGGATGAAGAATCAAAGATGTGAGAGGGTAAAGGTGATTATTTTTGGATTTTTGGATGAACATTTTGTACAAATAGGAAAGAAAATATTTTTGTGTTTTATTTGTGTTCGTTGAAAACTGATTTTAAAATGTTTTCGTGAACAGTTTTGTTTTATATTATAATAATAAGAAAATATGAACAAGGATGGGAAATATACAATGGATGTATATCCAGGTTCACCAATACGCAAAACCGTTTAGAATAGCGCGCACACCTCCCCGGCAGCGGCGCCAAAATTTGATTGACTCCAAATGGTCAACCTAAATGGACCAAAGGATGGTCAACTAGGTCAAACAGCTTAAGAGTGAATCTCCGCGGAAGTATAGGGTTTCCCCGGGTCGTTATATCCCGACGAGGTGTGATGGTAATCAAAACGGGTTTGTGATCGGGTGAATTTGGACAGGAAAGGGGTAATGAAGGTTTTTAATGATTACGCTAAGGAAATACGAATAAGAACGATTTAAACAATCTATATTAATAATAACGTGAAACCTAGTTAACCTGAAACGTAATCTAAAAACTTAAAATTAGAGTTTACTTATAAATAAGCAGAAAAATAAGCCAAGAGGGCTTAAATAGAAGCTACCACTTTTTTTATTTTTGGTTTTCCTTTATTTTACAAACTACTTTTACTAACGTGACCTAAATTTAAAAACCTAAAAATTTATTAAATAAAACGCGAGTGCGCGAAATAAAACGTGAATTTTATGTTACGCTAATCCTACGAACATGAAAATTATATTTTTACAATCCTAATGTTAAAAGAAAATTTTAGAAAAAAGAAAATTATTTTTTTGACTTTTATATTATTTATTATTAATTAATTACTAAATAAACTAAATTAAATTATTAAAAATACTAAATTAAGTTTGAAAATTACAAAACTTTTCCTAAAATTACTTTATAATAATATTAAGCTAAGAAAAATAAAAAATGGACAAAAGCTTATAAATAAGCTGGAAAATAAGCAGAAAAGCTTATATAAGCTTAATAGAACAAAATGTATTTAAATAAAAAGGAAAGAAAGAAATGAATGATTAAAGACCCTAGGGCAGTTGGTTGTGGTGTGTTGTGTGTGAGGCTTGAGGGTGCAGGAGGTCCAGGGTTCGAATCCCACCTCTTGCACTTTTTGTTATTTATTTTTTTTCAATTTTCTTTTTGTCAAAACACTTGAACAACAAAATAAAACATTTTTTAAAAAGACAATAGTTTTGTAACACAAGAATAAGCTGGAAATAAGCTTATGATCCCAACAGTTGGGTAAGTAAGCTCAAAATGGATTTTTTGAAACTCAAAAAGCTATAAATAAGCTAAACAACTCAACCTAAGGAGAGATTAAGATACAAACAACAAATATGAGTACACAATAAGCTAGAAGAGACAGAGAAGCTCACTGGATAAGCTGAACAAGCCAATAAGCAGATACAATATACCCATAACTGAGACAGTCCCACAGGGCTTTTGCAGGCCTAAATTTTGCTTATCTAATAAGCTGAGAAGCCAAGTGAGCTTGGAACCAACAAGTTTGGCAATAGGGCTTCCCAAAAAACTTAATTACACACTGAGGGTCCCACTTATAAGCTCTAAAAGGAGCCTGGAAATTGGGTGTTTGGGAGGTCTGCTGGTGCAGGGGAGATCACTCCCCCTGCAGGTCACTTTGAGGGAGTGTGGGGGCCCACAGAAAATTCATAAAAATCAAACAACATTGGGGCTTTGAAGTTAAGCTGAGAGACTATCATGTGTTAAAATTTCAAAGCTTGGGTCCAAGCACAAAAATCATTAAAAATCTTGCAAGTTTTGGTTTTCTCAGCACAAGGTTCAATTTTGACTTTTTGGTTTTCATGTATAGTTGACTAAATTGAAATTCAATTGATCTTAAATGACTAGTAATGATATATTAAACTAAAATCACACTAAATTAAGATACCTAAACTACTTATGCAATGAAATGATGAAAGTACCCCCTCTAAATCCCAACAGTTAACTGGTCATGAGGATTATAAAGGGTTTTTGACTTTTTTATGAAAAACTTGTGAATTTAAAAAGTCTAACTATCCCTAATATACCTAACCTGAACCAATGCAAGCAAATTCAACAATTAAAACACCCTAGATAGCACATCTAACTCCTGATCCAAACACCCCTCATAACAAATTGGTTTGATTTTTTTCAAAGCATGTTACTGATTTGGGTGATAATACAGATACACAAAAGTATTAAAGGATGTAGTTAACATATTTAAGCACACAAACTCCATTCAAAACAACCTCTGACCATTGGAACTTAGTAAGCTAATAAGTGGCAGTGAAATCAAGCAAAAACTAGGAAACCTCGTTCAAGCTATCCAATAAACTCATACTAACTTAAAATCTATTCAAGCACATTACATGAGCATAAAATCACTAAATTACACAGATTTAAATATACCTACAGTACAATGCAAGAAAAGAGAAAAAGGCTTACAAATGGTGTTTGACTGAGAAACAGGTTACCAAAGTATAACACACCATACCTACAGCTCCCCAAGAACTTCTAAACCCATTATAATCCAAGATACAACCTGCTTCAGTACATCATCTTTCATAACACTTATTTTCTATTTTCTTATATATTTAATTGGTATTTTTGTGATTTTCAAGTAAACTGCATTAAACCCTTTTTAAAAGCTTTGAAAGCTTTTGAAAGCTTAAATGTAACTGAAATAGGCTTAAAGGAACAAGAGATAACACATTCAACAATATTTAAGCAAAGTTGTCAAATTTACTTAAAAAGTGCTAAATCTGAATTGAAACCTGGAAATTGGAATTGATATTAAAAACAGTTAATATTACACCTAAAATTGCTGAATACAATCTTTGAAAGATTAAAATTACACTAAAGCTTGGAAAATTAATTAAGTCGACATGAAAATAAACTAAGTAAACTATACTACACTACTTGTCCTTCTCTGCTCCTTCTCTCTTGATTTATAAGGTTCCTTGCAATCTTCTTGTCTTTTCCCATCACAAATTTGGGCCCTAGGATGATAGAATTTTAATCCTGACCTTTCTTCAATTTTGGCGGCAAAACACAATTTGGCCTTTAGCAATGTAACTTGTTGCCAGTGGTGCTTCTTTGGATTGTAGCCTTTGTTTGGAGATGCAATGGGGGGGGGGGGGGTTGAGTGTGCAGGAGGGGAAGGAAGTATAGGGGTTATGATGGTGATTTTGGTGTTTAGCAGGTGAGTGGGAGGTGAGGTGGAAGGAGACGGTCAAAGGGGGTCAAAGGTTGGGGTAATATTATTTAAACGGGGTAGGGTTGGTTTGAGGTTTGGGCTGGTTGGGCCTGGTGGGTAGGTTTGTATTTATTTTTGGGTTTGCAGTCCGGTTGGTTTGTTATTTAAACAAGGACCAATTGTGTAATTTAAGCAAAGTGGAGGGGGTGAATTTGTATTGATCCAAATTAATTCAAAGGACCACTCTTGCCAAATGTAAACAATATAAGGACCATAAAAGTAATTTTGCACTTTTGAAAATCCCGGGGACTAAACTTGCCAAAATTCAAAGTTGAGGGGTTAAAAGTAAAATTTTACCAAAGTTATCAAAAAGGGCCAATCTTGTCAAAGTTGAATACTACAAAGGGTATTTTTGATATTTTTCCAATTTTAAAACCCAGGGACCATTTTTGACATTTTTCAAACTTGAGGGACCAAAGTTGCCATTTTGCAATTTTTGATTTTAAGGGATTTCTTTTGACAACTTGTGAATCCCAAAGGACCTTTGATGATATTTTACATGTTTTGGATTACCAGGGACTAGATTTGCCAAATTATGAAAGTTGAGGGACTGAAACTGCCAATTATGCAAACTGTGTTCGTTTTTCATTTGTTTTTAAATATTTTGCATCTAAAACATATAAAACACTGTTCGTTTTTCATTTGTTTTTAAACATTTTGTATCTAAAACATATAAAACACAGTTTTGGGATAATATCTATATTTTGATGCATTTCTGAGTGTTTTTGAATGTTTTTGCAGTTTAGATTGACTAAAAATGATGAGTATTCACACACTCATCAATTTTTGTACTTAGTTTTGGGCTTTGAAACTTCTTGGGTGGTTAGTCTACCAGTAGAACTTGAGATTCTCACCATTGTTGTATTTTTGTGAATTTATTTTGTGGACCAAAGTACCCTTCAAACTGACCTGCAGGGCAAGCCCTCAGCCCTGCATCAGCAGACCCTCAGCAACACCACCACCTTTGGTGGTTGATTGTGGCCACCCCAGTGGGTCCCACTCCAAGTTTGAGTTCTCCCAACCCCCCTCCTGGCAAGCTTCAATAGTTGACCAACCATTTGACATCAGACCTTGTGGTCCCCACTTGGAATTGCCCTCAAATTCTGTCCCACTTCTGTCTCAGAATCCGAATAGGCAATTGCTTATTGTGGATTCTTGGCTTATTCTGCTTACTTATTTGAGTTAATTTAGCTCAAACTTGTTCATATAACTCAATTGAACCTAGATTAACCATGGTGGACCCCACATAAGCCATTTTAGCTTAATTCCTTGTTCAGTCAAACAAAGTCAACTGTTGGGGTAAAAAGCACTCAAAGTGCTTATTTTCTAAGCTATATAAAAAGTGTTTTTGTAAAAAGTGTTAGTTTTTAGTGTAAAATTAGTTTGGAAAAAGAAAAAACACAAAAAACCAATTTTAATTTTAGTGATAGCTTCTATTTAATAGAAATTATCTTTTTAATTTTCTTTTTAGCTTATTTATAAGCACTTTATCATTTTTATATTTTTATTAAATCTCTTTTATATTAAAGTAATTTTAGAAATTTTTCCAGATTTTTCTTTTGTCTTTTAGTGGTTTTTAGAATTAATTTTAGTTTAATTAATTATTAATTAATAATTAAGAATTAAATAGCATAATTAGATTTTATCAAGTAACACCTAGTTTTTATAATTTTTCTAGCTTTTATATAAGTTAAAACATTTTTATAAATTTTTCTAGAATTTCTACTGTTCATTTTCTATTTTTTATAATATAATTAGTTTAATTGGTAATTAATAAATAATTAGAATAATAATTAGTAAATTAGTTTAAAAATACATAAAATCAACTTTTTATAATTTTTAGGATTCCAGTGATGGTTAATTAGATTTATAAAAATCTTCTTAATTATCTAAGTCTTTTTAGTAATTTTTAGTAATTTAAATCAATTTAATTAGTTAATAAATAAGTAATTAGTAATTAATTAGTAATAAATAATTAAATAGTGTAAAAATAATTTTTCTTTTTCTTAAAATTTTCTTTATTTATTAGGATTGTAAAAATAATAATTTCACACTCGTAGCCTTTTCAGTTCATCAGTTGTACTTTCTGTTACGTTCGTCAGCGTACGTTTTTAATTAAAACGTACATTTTTAGGTTTTAAATCGATTCTTCTTAATCTCAATTCCAGTAATCAATCAGATAGCTTTCCTAAGCTATTTGATTTTATAATTCTCAAATAATTCTCATTACAAACCTTTTCTGCGAATAATCACCCGATCGCAAGTACGCTAAAGCACAATCCACACCTCGTCGGGACATAACGACCTGGTGATACTCTATATTACCCGGAAGCATTGGTCTAGGTAGTTTGACCTTGTTGACCATATACTTGGTTAATTTAGGTTGGCTGTTCTGAGCCAATCACACTTACACAAATTTTTTTTCTTGCATAAAAATTACTTTTCTTCCACTTCTCCATTTCTGAATCTAGGAATCTATTTCGCACAAAATTAAAGATTGGGAAACCTCATTTTCATTGCATATACTCTCTTATAAAACCCAATCAAAGTTTCTTGATAACTATTCTCACATCTAGGAATTACATGAAAATCATTTTCCTTGCGTTGTTGACAAATGCTAAAAACCTTTTTCCTAAATCATGCATAAACTCTCACATAAATTGTCAAAGTATATAATCTAATATATACCATTGACATTCATGAATTTTGCAAAAATCGAATCAAGGAGATTTTGGATTGTTTCTTAGGAAGTTTACTTTTCATTGCATTTAGGAGTCGAAACAATCACAACTCCACATTTGTTGCATATAGGCACACACTAGGACAAAATCACTCATAATGTTGTCATCTTGTTTCATCACTAGTTTTTGACTCACTAGTTACCTTTGCCTTTGATCTAAGATAGTTGCCCTAGGAAGATTGAGTGCCCTTGCCTTTGCTTGCCTCCTCTAGCTTATTATTAATTGCTTGTTTGCTCTTTTACTTAAGTGTTTTTGCATGCATCCTTTATTATGATTAGATTAGATGCTATATTGCCTCAAGGAGCTGAACTTGCTTGAATCCAAATCCAAAAACACAACCTTTCTGCAAATTTTCTGCCAAAAACCCAATTCTGGCAATCTGGAAATCACCAGATGGGCGGCCCCCTTAATTATGTAAGGCGGCCCCCTTAATCATTAAGGGGACCGCCCCCTAATTAAGGGGACCGGCCATCTGATGGTCGGGTTTACAGAATGAAGTTGGAAATCACTCAACACATCCAACTACTTACTTCCCAAACTTTACACCAAACCCACAAGGACATTCATTTGATCCTCTTTACAAACCATACAACATTGGCCAAACATCTTCTTTCATGCCAAACTACACATCTCAACCTCCAACCACTTATAATGATCCATACAAGTTTGATCAACCATCAAACTACAATTCCAACTACACAAACCTAATTCATCCATATCAACACAATGATTTTCTCCACATTGCCACGGAAAAGCAAAAGTTCCGTGATGAAATAAACCAAATCCATGATCTTAGTGATCTCCTTGCTATGCATCTTGCACAACGCAACAAAGGGCAACCTCCATCATCACCCTATGCAAATTGCCTACCCCACTCTCTCAACTTGGATCAAGTTACAAACCACACTCACTTTTGCCCTTGTTGCATCTTCCTTCAAAAACAAATCCTCTACTTGAGTGAAGATATTTCTTGGATTGAATATCTTCTCACTCGTCCTCATCCAATACCACCCTTAACTCGATACAACATCGTGAGATCCACCTCTTCCGCTCCATATCCCACTCCATATCCCTCTTCATCAAACAACTAAGCTCTATGCTTATGTTCCCCTCAAGCAAATAAAACACTCAACCATGGGTTGCAAGCAAGTCCAAGTACTCTCTTCGGCAATATAGGACTATGTTGTTTCTTTTGTTTTATTGTAATCAATATGCTTCAAGCATATTAAATGTTGTAATGATGATCATTTCTATGATTGTCTCATATATGCTTGAATGAATCTATTTTTATTTGCATAATTGTTGTTTTGCATATATATGTCTTGTTCTCCTCACATATTTTTTGTAGCCAAGCTTTCCATAGCTCGTTTCCTTGGTGCTCTCAAATGAGGGGGAGCATACATCAAGGGGGAGCTTTCTACCCGTTTAACTTCTTCTATGAAGCTTACTCGGTTTAACCTTTTTGATTTTACAAAAAGGGGGAGAAGAGAATATTAAACTCTAAAATACTTGTCTAAAAATAAATTTTTAGACCTAATGAGTTTAAGGTTTTGTAATCATCAAAAAGGGGGAGATTGTTGACATAAATAATGCCTAATATATCTCTATGCTTTTGTTGGGAATTATTCTATCAGTTACCACGGCTAGTGAAGATATTACAACTGCAGAAGATTGTACTTGCAGTGGAAACTCATTACCACTGCAAGAACAAATATTACCACTGCTTGCATGATAACTGTTAGAGAAACGCGCATAGATAAACATAGAAAAGATTTTGTGTATATCTTATTCTATTAGTATTATACTTATCTTGTACAAGAGGACTCCTTGTTGTATAAAAGGAGATCCTAGATCATAGTTAGAAAATAACTTTCTAATACGTTTTCTTAGAGCTTCAAGGTGTAACCCTAGTGATATCATAGATCACTCGTATTATTATCATTAATAATATTGGAGCTATTTGTTCTGTTACATACAGTGTTCATACATATTGTTTCATTTACAATCAATCTTCTAAGTATCATTAAGTAGATTCCGCATACTTAGTGGTATCACTCAAAGTATCATTATTAACACAAGTTCAAGGTGTTCACGATCCAACAAGTGGTATCAGAGCAAGGCTTTGATATTTTGATTTAGAAGATCCTATGGCAGACTCAAAAGAAACAATGGAGACAGAAACAAGCCAATCAAACATTGCTGCAAAGCTTCCTAAGCTTAAGATTAATGACTTTGAGATGTGGAGGCTTATGATAGAACAATTCTTTATGGTTCAAGACTACACATTATGGGAGATCATAATGTGTGGAAATTCATTCAAACCTGGTACAACTGTAGAGCAGGTTGGTGACAAGACAGTAACAAAAGTTAACATTGGTCCTGTTACTAATGAAGAAAGAAGCCAATTAAAGAATGATTTGAAGGCTAGAGGTTTGTTATTGATGGCTCTACCCAGAGAACAAGTTCTGGCTTTTAGCAAATACAAGTCTGCAAAGACCCTTTTTGATGAGATCTGTGAAGTGTTTGGTGGTAATGACTCTACCAAGAAGACTCAAAAGACTTTACTGAAGCAGACTTATGAAAACTTTGGTTCAACAAGTAATGAATCTCTTGATAGCATATTCACAAGGCTATAAAAGATTGTTACTCAGCTCACTGCTTTTGGAATTGAGGTGGAAAAGGAAGACCTCAATCTTAAATTTCTAAGAAGCTTACCTTCTGAGTTTGATACCAATGTTGTTGTTTGGGAAGATAACTCAGATCTTGAGACCATGAAGCTTAATGATGTGTACAATAACTTCAAAGTTATTGAACAAAGATTAAAGAAAGCTGGCAAGTTAAGAACAAGTTCTGCAAGTGTAGCACTTATATCATCATCAGGTAATGATAGTTCAGATGATGAAAGTGATAGTGATGATGACAGTGGTAACATGATTGTTTCCACTGGTAATGGAAATGTTTCCACTAGGAGCTCAAAGAAACAGGTTGCAGGACTAAGTGATGCTACTTTCTATGCCTTTATATCAAGCCATGTGGGTGGTTCAATTCTCAATCATGAGGATTTGGATCAAATTGATGAAGATGATATGGAGGAGATGGACATTAAATGGCAGGTGGCATTACTTAGCTTGAGATCAAAGAAGTTCTGGAAGAAGACAGGGAGAAAGATGCATATAAGTGGTGATGAGACTGTAGGTTTTGATAAAAAGAAGGTGGAGTGCTATAACTGTCACAAGAAGGGGCACTTTGCAAGAGAATGCAGAAAACCAAGGAAATCTGACAACAAGTCAACTTGGTACAAGAAGGAAAAGAACAAAGAACCTACAACTGAAGAGCCAAAGGTGCTATTGGCTATTGATGGAGTGAGCTTTGATTGGAGTTTTATGACTCAGGATGGAGAAGATGATTCAGAATCTGCAATGCTAGCTACTGAGCATGCACTCATGGCTTTCTCTGACTCTGAGGTATATACTGATAATGCTTGTTCTAAAAACTGTAAGGCTGTAAAAGAGTTAGAGATCTCTAAAACAAAATATGATGAACTGATGCTAGATTTACATCATACTAATTATAATTTAGCAAATCATAAAAGAGGTCTAGGTGTTTTAGAAAAACAGATAGAGCATTATAAGGCTAATGAATCTAAGTTCAGTGATGATATTGCTGTTTTAAAAAGAGACTTAGATTTTTATGTTGAAGTAAATAAAGCTCTTAGGGAAGAGAGTGAAAAAGTTAAAAAGGCTAGTGAGAATATTCAGATAACTAAGCAAACTCTAGACCATCAATCCAAGAGCATTGACAAAATTTGGGAAGCCCAAGTTGTGAGCAAAGCTAAATCAGGTCTTGGATACAAATCTGTTCCACCACCTCTAAGAGGTGTTCCAGCACCTCCTGGCATTGACCTAGCTCACACAGGCTTAGAAGAGTTTCAGGATCCACCCATGACCTATGGACCAAAATTTGTTAAACCAGTTGAAACTGAAAAGGTTCAGGTTGAGGTTGAGACTTTTGATAGTGCTAGTGACTCATCTCTTAAAGATGAATGTTTGAATGTTGAGTCTAAAACTAGTGGTACTGAAGATGTTAAAGTTGAGGAAAGAAAAAGTATTCCTGAAGAAGTCAAAGAGAAGCCTAGGACACAGTCAAATTACACTAGGCCTACTACTAGGTATGCAGAGATGTACAGGGATAGGTTTATATCTCCTAGAGGGAACATGAGAAGTTGGAATCATGTTAAAACTAGGCAGTTTGGTAGTGATTTTGTGTTCAACAATAAGGCTTGTCATATATGTGGTAGCTTTGATCATTTAGCTAAAGACTGTACCTACCACATGGGAAGAAGGGAAGTATTTGTGAATAAAAGGGTGAATGGACATAATTCTAATAAAATGACTCACCCAAACCCCCTAAGCAAGATGGTTCCCAGGTCTGTTATGCTTACCACTGGCATCAAACCAATTTCCACTGCTAGACCAGCAGTTACCACTGCCAGTAGTAAAAACAGATTTTATCCTAAGTCCCCTGTCACTTCTTGTGTTAAATCTTATCAAACAGGGAAAAAGACTTATTTTGAAAAGAATGATCACAAGAATCACATGTGGAGACCCAATTTTTCTAAACCAGCAGTTTCCACTGCTAGGCATGCAGTTACCACTGCAAGACCAAATGTTTCCACTGATGTCTATGTGAATAAGAAAAGGGTAAACTTGGGAAAAGCTGTTAAGGCCTCAGCTCGTTGGGAATGGAAACCAAAAGGAACAACAACCTCAGACAATCCCAATGGTGTATCAATGACCTTTGATAGATACAATTATATTGATACACGAGGCAGATCCAAGTCATTTGTGGCTTGGGTCCCCAAAAGGTACTAATTGTTTTATGTTGAGTGCAGGAACAGTCAAAGACTACTTATGTTTATGAATGACTTGATAATACTTTCTGAGTTTTACAGTGACTCACTAATATGTTTGCAAGTTGTTTGGTATATGTCTGTTTTGCAAATGTTTATGAGATTGCAAGAAGTGTGTTAAAGTCACCAAGAGGTGTAGCCAAGGAATGTGGTCGAATAAGCTGAACTTAGTTTCTACTGCAAAGATAATAATGCTGAAGGTCTTACAATATTGATTTAATTAAGAAGATCTTTTCATTCATTCCAAGACACAAATTACAGCTTACATTCAAAGTTCCAATTGAATTACAAAGATCATTCCTAATACATTTGGCTAATTGTGTACTACTAGCTTCTATCAATTATTACATAATACTTGAGGCTATGACAAGTACAATGAAGAAGCTGATGATGAAAATGGAAAAAGAAGAGAAGGAAGACTATGAAGGTGCTCAAGTAACAAAGTCAAGATAATACTCAAGAACTTTGTTCCTTGGCAACATTCCTCAATCATTTACTTCTGCTTCTCCTTTCCCTTACATATGATCTGAGCCTTCTTGCTCTGTCCAATATGTTCTTGATGCAGAAGACCAGGTTCTGGAGCAGGAAGATCCAACACCAAATTTGATGATGTTGGGAGAGATGAATCTCTTTTACTTGATCTTGGTTGGGATCTCTCTGGTGTGGAAGGTGGAAGAAAGGTTGGATCTTCATTCTCTTCTTCTGAAGATTCTTCATCAGAGGTCCAGATGAAAGGAGAGACAAGCTCTATCTCAGCAGGATTTGGATCATGGCTTGATTCACCCTCTATGTGTGCATTCCATTGTTTTTCTTGCACATCCCATCGTTTCTCCATCTCTCTCTTATAGTCAGAATCTTCAAGTCCCCATGGATATGGTGGTACATCTTCTTCTGATGATGGAGCAGAAAAGTGTGGATCAGAGGACTCAGGATTTGATGACATGGTTGTGGAAGAGAATTGGGTTGATTGGGATATTTTGGTTTGCAATATTATTGGTGACTGAGATGTGGTGTTTGAAGGAGGTTAAATAAGCCAAGGTTAGGTGTTATGCTAATTAATGAAGGTTATTTACTTGCATCTGTTTCGGTTGGTTTGAGAAGTAACTGTGGTTTGACTTTTGAGAAGATATTTTTGTGTATAGTAACTTGGTTAAAAAGTTACTTGGGTTAATCTTTGTGGGTTAAGATGAGACTTATTTTGTGTTGTAGTATACAACCTATATCATTGGAGTAATAAGGTGTGTATCTTAGACACACAACAAATGGTTATTGATTCACCATGTCTAACCCACATAAGAATCAGCTAGTCCATAAGCAAACGGCTTCTGGTAAAGACTTATCAAATCCGTTGATAGCTGATAGTTTGCTAAAAACTATGATAAGAGCAGCAAACTTTATATGTTTTACTTACCACTGCTCTTTGAAATTTTGTTGATTTTTACCACTGCAAGTTCACCGTTTCCACTGATAGTGTAAATTTTACCACTGGTGAACTAGCCGTTACAACTGTGTGTCAGTAATCTTATTTTTACTAGCCGTTGCAAATATAACCGTCTTTCCGTATTAATAGGGTAAAATTTTTGGGAATTATCTACTTACCAAATTATATTTATTCTTTTCTAAAGATAAATCTTTCTATAGATAATTCACCATACGCGTTTTTCTCAAAACCCTATTAGTATAAATTGATTTTATATGGCTTGCTTCTTATTATCGATTACTAACACTTTTATCTCTCAAATCACAAAATCATGGTGTCTCTCAAGTTTGCAGATGAACACAATCAAGTGGCTTACCTACAAAAGTCAAACGACAAGAGTGGGCCCGTTTTTCATCAGATTGTGGATTTCCTAAACACAACTCATATAAGGTATGCCTTAACTATGAATCCCACAATCTTTGTTTCTCAAATCAAACAGTTTTGGAACTCTGTGGAGTCCATAACACTTGAACATGGAGACATACATGAAACTGTGGAAGCTCTTAGAGCCACAGTGGATGGGGTAACTATTGATGTTACTGAGTCATCTTTAAGGAGAATTATTCAATTAGATGATCTCAATGGTATCATCACATTACCTAATTCAGAAATATTCAAATACATTGCTTTGATGGGGTATAATACATCTGACCAAAAAGTAACTTTTAAGAAAGGATGTTTTTGTCCCCATTGGAGATTTTTGATACACACTCTGTTGCATTGCCTAAGTCCTAAGAAAACTTCTTATGAACAATTTGGATCAACCATGGCTTACCCTTTAGTTTGCTTGGTTTCTGATAGGACTTTCAATTTTTCAAGGTTTATATTTAATAACATGAAAGGCAATGTAACAAATTCATACAAATTTTTGATGTATCCAAGGTTTGTGCAAGCAGTGCTAAATGAATTTCAACTGCAAAATCATAATAGTATTTATGACACTCCATGTCTTAAGCCAAAAGTATTTCAAAACATGTGTAAGGCTTCAGATTTTTGGAATGGAGTGATTCATCCTCTTTTACCAAACATGCTTGCAAAGATTTCACAGGTACAGGGTGAAGATGCAACAATCCCAGTTGTATCCCATCACACACCCACTATTATTGTTCCACAAATTCAACATATCCCTGCTGTAACTCACACTTATGAAAGAAGGTCTAAACAACCAACTTCTTTCATCTCAACATTGCATGTTGCTGAGCCTTTTGGTGTAGGCACAAGCAGTGGTGGTTCAAGGCTTCAATCTAGTCCAACTAGAGAAGAGCCTGAATCAATGCCTTATAATTCACCTCTCCCAACAGGTAACACAGTTGGAAGTGTTGAAGGCAGTGTGACACTAAATGAATTGATGGTATTATGTACCAAATTAGTCAAACAGGTTCAAACTCTGGAGAAAGATCTGGCACAGACCAAAGAACAACATGCCACAGAGTTGAATCTATTGAAGGCTGAGATTCAAAAGTTGCAGGCTGAAGTTAAGAATCTCAAGAAGAGAAGACATGTTCAAGTTGTGGTTTCTTCCCCATCATCATCTCATGATGGTCTTTCTGCAGGTTCTGGTTATGCTTTGGGAATTTCTTCCAAACAGGGGAGGAAAACAGATGCAGAAATTAAGGGGAGGAGTACTAATCTTGAAGATATGGATGCTCAAGCATATGATGATGTAGCTGAGATTGAGGGGAGGAAGTTGGATAAAGATATGGTTATTGAAACTGCTCAACAATTTTCCACTGAAGCAGAACATGTTACCACTGATCACATAATTTCCACTGCACGTGAAAAAGTTACCACTGATGTCCCATCACTTACCACTGCAGAGGAAGAAGCTGCCAGAAAAAGATCAGTTAAAGGTAAAGCTATGGTGTTTGGTGCAGAACAAGTACATACAAGAAAGATTTCTAAGAAAGATCAAGCTCAAATTGATTTTGATGCAAGATTAGCAGAACAATTTGAAGCTGCAGAAAGAGAAAATATGAAAAAGCAAAAGGAGATGGATGTTGCTAGTTTTATGGAAGCACAGAGGTTAGGTAAACTTGAAGAAGTAATGGCACAACCACTCTCAGTGATTCCACCAACCATCTTACATGAGAAACCCCCTATGTTCTCATATGTGCCATCAGATGAAGAGATTCATCATATGATTAAGCATGATCCAGTTGTAAAGAAGAAAGCTATTGAGCTTGTTGCTAACAAGACTTTAACTGAAGAACAAAGAACAGCTCAATTGGTTGATTTCATTCAAATGAAGAATCAACAAGCACTGGAGGAGATTATTGGAAACTTCAGAGAAGGTCAAAAGAAACAAAGACAACCTACAAAGGCACAGATCATTCATGAGATGAAAGTATATTGCTGTCATGTTGGAACTTGGAAGATGACTGATTTCAAAGGTATGTCTCATGAAAGAATTGAAGGTATCTACTACAGAATTAAAAGGCAAGATAGTACCTTCAGACCTATTGATTTTGAAGAAGTTGAAAGATTCAAACAAAGTAAAAGGAAAGCTTCAACAGTTGAAGATCATGTCACCAAAAGAATGAAAGTTCCTCAAGAGAAAGAATCTCAATCTGAGAAATGTGCAGAAGATCTACAGAGTGCAATTATCATTGTTGAAGAAGAAGATTGCTATCCAGATCCTTTACAATCTAAACATCAAATTATTGATTGGGAAGTGTACACAGCAAAGAATTTTGCTCCCACTTGGAAAATTATAAGATTGGGAGGAGAATCTTCATCATTCATTCAGTTTGAAGATCTTCTTAAAGCATGTGATAGAGATGATCTTGATACCCTTTGGAAGCTTGTTAATGAAAGATTCAAGGCTGATACTCTCAAGGATATGAAAGAAATGCAGCTCTGGGTTGACTTAAGAAGACTATATGAACCAGATCCTAATGATAAGTATTGGAAGTTTAATTCATCAAACTTGAATACTACATGGACACATTTTGATAAATGTGAGGTTCATCAGGTTTCTACAACAAATAAAGTGGATGTATTTATGTTTGCTGAGAAGGAATACCCACTTAGAGCTACAACTCTTTCTGCAATGTTGAAATCAAAGTTAAGAGTTTATGCAGATAGTGAAAAGGTTCGAGTTTTGATTCAGAAGATTCAAGATCAACATGCAAAAGCTGATAAAGTGTTGAGAAAAACAAGATAAGTGTTTGGAAGAATTCCCATATCCTCAGGTTTATTGTATACTTGAAGAAACTTGTTGATTTACTGACAAATCATAAGTTTAGGGGAGGATTGTTGGGAATTATTCTATCAGTTACCACGGCTAGTGAAGATATTACAACTGCAGAAGATTGTACTTGCAGTGGAAACTCATTACCACTGCAAGAACAAATATTACCACTGCTTGCATGATAACTGTTAGAGAAACGCGCATAGATAAACATAGAAAAGATTTTGTGTATATCTTATTCTATTAGTATTATACTTATCTTGTACAAGAGGACTCCTTGTTGTATAAAAGGAGATCCTAGATCATAGTTAGAAAATAACTTTCTAATACGTTTTCTTAGAGCTTCAAGGTGTAACCCTAGTGATATCATAGATCACTCGTATTATTATCATTAATAATATTGGAGCTATTTGTTCTGTTACATACAGTGTTCATACATATTGTTTCATTTACAATCAATCTTCTAAGTATCATTAAGTAGATTCCGCATACTTAGTGGTATCACTCAAAGTATCATTATTAACACAAGTTCAAGGTGTTCACTAAAATAAGCTGTTTGTGGTTTCCTGTAGTTTAGGTGGGATAATTCTACCACAAAAAATTTCAAGTCCCAACTCAACTCTCAAAAATCAGGAAAATTCTCACTAAAAGTGAGTTTCTGATGGTTATGCCATTTTTGACTTTTGAAGATTTTGTAACATTTTGACTTTTATGAATTTTTGAGAGCCAAATCTTTTTGAGAATGTTATATTAGGCTAAATTGGAACTAATTTGAGCAAGCTTAACAAATTCTAGACCTAAATTAAACTTATGCTAATCTAATTTTCTATCTGTTAAACAGTGAGAAGAATTAGAGGGTATCCTTGACTTTCTACTAGAGACCAACCACTTTGATGCTTACACTGATCTAATTGGATACTAATAGTGAAGTCTCAATAAGTATCAGCCATTGATAAGCTCAAATGCTCAGTACACACCCAATTCCAAACACACCTTAAAACTCAGTGATCTTTTGTTTTCAAAGGGTTTTACCCATTTAGTCCATGATTTCAGTTTACAAGGTTCTCATGTGATGATGTGAGTGTATTTAAGCACAAAAGCACACCTGCTAACAACATTTAACCATTACTACCTAATTTGCTTATTCTAACAGTTAACAAGCAAGATAACACCAATGAGTTCCAAATTGTACCACAGGTTATAAAAGCTAACAATAAGCATAACAAGCATTAGACTAACACGGAATAAGCACAAGTAACTAAGTTATAAGCACTGCTACAATAACTTTGCCAAGAAAATGGAAAATAGACTCAAATTGCTTCCTGCTCAAATCAAAGGGTACCAAAACCATTTCCAACTCAATCCTAATGCTCTCCAAGAGCTCTAACCCAGGGCCATCCCATATTAACCCTGCTCCATGCTTTTATTCTTCTTCTTCCCTTATCTTTGATTTCATAACTATTTTTTTTTTCTTTTCTTAACTTTGAGTGATTTTTTGAGTTTGTGGATCAGAGCAAACTAAATTGAGATATTAAAGTTTAAACTAGTTACATGAGCTTGTAGTGACTTGATATTTCAGTAAACATATGCTTTTAACAACATTTAATGAAATTGAGATTTTTCAACTTGAAATACAAAATCAGAAACAACTCAAGGAAACTTAGATTTAAGAATAATTAAGGATCAAATTACACTAGTGAAAATGAGTACAACCTTTAAAACTAAATATTACAACTTAAGATTACAAATTCATAATTTTGACATAAAGTTAAGCTAAAAACTACTACTCCCCTTCCACTGCATCTCTTTCTTCTTATATGGAACCTTTAGGGTTTGTGAAGTCTTCTGACTCAATTCCACTTTCATTTGGACCCTTGGATGAAGATAAGGTGATCTCCACCATTGAATTGGATTTTGGCGGGAATTTGAGATTTTTGCAATTGGCAGTTAGTTGGTGGCAAGGGAGGGTTTTGGACTGGGGTGTTTTTTTTGGAGGTATAAGGGAGGGTTTTGAGTGTTGCAGAGGAGAGGCAGGTTTAGGGGTGATGATGGTGTTGGTGTTTGCAGGGTTACGGGGGGAGATGAGGTGGATGGAGGGTCAAAGGCTTGTTTGACCGTTTTAAATAATACAAAGGGAGTGGGCTGTTGGGGGTGTTAGGCTGGTAAGTGGGCTTGGGGAATGGGGTAAGGGTGTTGGATTGGATTTGGTATTGGTGGGTTGGATTTTAGGGATAATAATAATACTAGGTCCGTTTGGTTTGTAGATATAATTTCACAAGGACCATTTTGTACAATTCTGAAAGTTGGAGGGCCTGATTTGACAAGTTTCCAAAATACATCACAAGGGTAAAACTTGCCAACTTTCAATAACCAAAGGTCCTTTGATGTAATTTTTCCAAAATGAACTTGTAGGGACCATTTTTGCCAATGTGTGAAAGTTGAGGGACTGAAAGTGTAATTTCCCATAAGTTATCAAAAAGGGTTCAAATTGTAAATTATGAATAGTACAAGGGTATTATTTGATAAATCACACTTTTTTAAATACCCATGGACTAAATTTGCCATTTTATGAAACTTGAGGGGTAAAAGTTGCCAATTGTGAAAACTTTCATCCATGGATTAATTTTGAACAAGTTTGATTATCCAAGGACCAAAGTTGACTTTTTATTCATTTAAACCTTCAGGGACTAGTTTGGATAATTTTGAAAGTTGAGGGAATGAAATTGCCAATTATGCAATCTTTGTTCGTTTTTCATTTGTTTTTAATCGTTTTGCATCTGAAACATATAAAACACACTTCTTGGGATATTTTCAGTATTTTGATGCATATTTAAGTATTTTTGGATGTTTTGGCAGTTCAGATATGATAAAAATGATGAGTATTTACACACTCACAAATTCTCTTTACATCCAAATCACTTAAGGTATGAATAAACAAAGTGTTTATTGCAATCTATGATCAAAGGAAAATTTTTCTAAGTCACTAGAACTTTTATAAAATGTCATAAACATTTTATATCTTTTATAAAACATTTTTTGAATTAAAAGAATATGTTTAAATCACTATAAATATATGATTTCAAATTTCCAACCAAAAATGGTAAATTTTATCCAGAAAAACCTTCCCCACAAAAGGTCAAAAAATTCCAACGTTCTGGAGGGCGGTCCCCTTAATTATACAAGGCGGTCCCCTTAATGTTTAAGGGGACCGCCCCCTAATTAAGGGGACCGGCCACGCTCCAGAACAGTAAAATTTTCCCCTATAAATACTAGTTCATTTCACAGATTTTTCTCACCTTTTGCACTCCTAAACTTTCTGTTCTAGATCTCCATTTGTATTCTCCTTATCCTTTAATCATGCATACATAAATCTATGTTTCAAAGTGATCCAAACATAATCCTCTCAAGTGCAAGAGAAGAATACTTATATCCTCCAAGACAAGAAGTATTACAACTTATTGTGACCTCCACATCCAAGTTGTTAAAGCATCATCAATAGTATCTATCTCTTTGTGTAATTAGTTGTGAATATTTGATAGTAGATAGTTTAGCTAGGTATATAGATAGTGTGATTGGTTAGTAGTTTGTTGTGAAGGAGAAGAGTTAGAAAGTAGATTGTAGTGAAAGAGATTGGTGTGAAATAGATAGGTGTGAAGTAGAAAGTTGTGAAGTAGATTGGTGTGAAGATTGATTGGTGTAAAGAGGTTGTGTAGAAGTTGTGATTAAGTTGTGACGAAGTTGTGGTGTTGATGAGTGTGTAAATACTCATCATTTTTACCTAATCTGAGCTGCCAAAACATCAAAAAACACTCAAATATGAATCATAATACTGAAAATATCCCAGGAATGTGTTTTATATGTTTTAGATGCAAAATAATAAAAAACAAATGAAAAATGAATAAAGTTTGCATAATTGGCAGTTTTAGTCCTTCAACTTTCAAAAGTTGTCAAAACTAGTCCCTGGTTATTCTAACAAATGAAAAAGTCACCAAAGGTCCTTTTTGAATCACAAATTACATAATTAGTCCCTTGGTGTAAAGTTTCACAAAATTACAAGTTTAGTCCCTCAACTTTGCAAAATTGACAAAAATGTTCCCTGGGATATTAAAACTTTGAGAAAATCAATTTTTGTCCTTGTGCTACTCATCTATGGCAGGAATGGTCATTGGTTGGAAAGTTTGGTGAAATTACAAAATTGGTCCCTGAAGTTTCCAATTTGGCAGATTTGGTCCCTAGGGAATTCAAAAATGGAAAAATCAACAAGAGTCCTTGTATTATTGAGGATTGGCAAGTTTCACCCCTTTGTGAACTTTGGAAGAATGACAGAATCAGCCCTCAATATTTGGTGAATTGCAAAAGTGGTCCTTGATGTTAATACTTAACCAAGCCGGACCCTTAATATCAATCCAATCCAAACACTAAGCCTAACCCAACACCTTATAACCCCTTTGATCCAAAACCTAGCCCAACTCCAACACAAGCCCAACGCCCCATCCCTTTTAATACCAAAAGCCAGGGTCAAACTTTGACCCTGGTCAAATCCAGTCAAACACCAACACCTTCCCTCTCCTTCCCTCCCCTACACCACTTGCAGCATCACATCACCTCCTCCCACCATCACCATCCCATCAACCGTCCAAACCCACTACACTTTACCCCTCACCTCAGCATTTAATGCACCACCCCCTTGCCAAATAACAGAGCAATTTGCTCCTTTTTATTTTCCCGCCAAAACACGTGGCAGCCTGTGGGGGCATCTCAGTAATCCAATGGACCATATTTTTGATGGGAAATGCTCAGAGGGTGTTGACAAACCCTAATCATCAAGTATAAATAGAAGGGAAGAGCCATGGAAGATATATTAGCATAACTTAGTTATTTTTATGTCGTTTAATTAATTTTCAAGTTTTTAGTGTATGATTTAGCTTTCAAGCATTGTATTTCATGTTTTTAGTGTAATCTAAACTCTTTCCAATAATAAAAATCAAGTTTCAGTTCACATCTCAGTGTATGCAATTTCCATTTTATTTCAAAAATCTAATTAAGCTTTATTGTAGTTTCTGTTTAATGGTATGGACTCCTAGGCACATATAAGCTCCCAGAAAGCTTTAAAAAGCTTTTAGAAACATTTAAAAGCAGTCTAGTCTCATAAACAAGAAAATACAAAAAAATCATAAAAATAAAGAAAAATCAAAAAAATAATGAAGAAGATGGTGGAGAAAGCTGGAGCACAATAAATCTTGGATAGCTGTAGGTTAGTGGTCTTGTGGAAGGCCTATAGGTTGGTCCTTGGTCATTGGTTCTTGGTTAGACAGCTTGGAGGTGCAAAATTGTAAGAAATTTCATTTAAAATTGGGTTTCTTACCATTAGTGCTTATTTGTGCTTGATTATTGTTTTTTCTGTTTTAATATAGCTTATTAAATAGTTTGTAGATCATAGATTAAGTTGTGGTATAAGTTTACTCAGTTTCCTTTGAATTCTCATTATAATAGTAGTGTTTGGATTTAGCTATTACTCTGTGTTCCAAGTTGTTTATGTTGTTGTTGCTGCTTGATACATATCACCATAGGGTCTAGTAACTCAAAAATACCGCAAAAACTTGGTCTTGTTTCATCAAAAGTCAAAATCACTCACCATTAGGCCTAATTAACCCTCTGTGTTGGTTAAAGAGTGGCTTATGCCCCATTTTCATTCACAAGTGAGTGGTGTAGCTTATTTTAGACTTAATACAGCTTATTAAACCTTAATCAGTCATAAAATCAAGGTCTAAGTTCATAAAAGTCAACTTAAGTTCATAATTTCAAAAAGTCAAATTAGACATCTTGTCAGAAGACCAAAAATAGGAAGATTTATTGTGAATTTTGTGTTAGGATTGAGACCTTGAGCTTTTCACAAGTTATTGTCTGTCACCTAAGCTACAAGTTCCCATCACCAACTTATTTTTGTGATTTTTTGTTTGGCTGATACAACAGCTTATTTAGACCTGCAGGGCAAGGTACTGCCCTGCACCAGGGTACTTGTGCTATTGGTCAAATTTTCAAACCCCCTCCAGGGTTCAAATCAAAACACTAGAACTTGATTTTTAGCTTTTTGAAAAGCTCATCAGCAATGCTTTTAGGATTAATCATAAAATTGGATCTCAGTACTAAGTAGCATAGCTTATTTGGCCTTGGAAGTTTGCTTATTTCACAAACATATACCGAGTCATCAGTATAAGTGACCCATATTCCCAAGACCATAGCTGATTCATTAGTGGGCCTCACCCTTAGCTTATTGGCTTTTTGGAATGCCAAGCAACACATCTTGATAGTTCAGGGCTTATTTAACCATTTTAAGCTTATTTGATAATGCTGCAATTTGCTTTTAAGTTGTCCATTTCCCTGAGTACACTGAGTGACTCAGACTTTGAGCCCAAGTTCCAAGTACCACCCAGTGCTCAAAAATAAGCAATAAGCCCAGCTTATTGGCTTATTTGAAAGTTAACCAGGTCAACTTGGAAGGTCAAGTCTTAGTTTGGACTCCCCTTGACTTCTGTGGACCCCACAGAGGTCAAAAACCCCTTGGTTTGGCCTGTTTAGGCCTTGTGTTTTGATAAGTGCTTATCTGGTTCATTATAGCTTAACCAGAGTGCTTCTTGGTTCTCAATTGCTTATTTCAAGTTGTTAATCATCTGTTGTGGCTTAATTCTTCATTTCTCAGCCTTTTCAAAAAGTGCATAAGTCCTAATAAGCTAATAAGTCCACTGTTAAGCACAAGGGGGTGCACATAGCTTATTAATAAGCTATTTCAAAATTGTTTTCACAAAAGTTGTTCAGTTTTAGCTTATAGTCATCTGTCAATAAGAAAAACCAACAAAAACCAAATTTAAAAATAGTGATAGCTTCTATTTAATAGGATTTATCTTTTTAATTTTTCTTTTCAGCTTATTATTAAGCACTTCATCATTTTTATATTTTTCTTAATTTTCTTTTACCTTAAAGTATTTTTAGTAATTTTCCTAGATTTTTCTCTTTTATATTAATAATTATAAGAATTAATATTAGTTTAATTAAATAATTAAGTAATATTAGTAATTAAATAGTTTTATCAAATTTTAAATAACAATAGTAGGTTTTTATATTTTTTATAGGTTTTATAAATCATTTAGAATTTTTAGAAAATAGTTTCTTAATTACTACTATTAACTTTTTAATTTTCTTAATTAATTTAGTTAAATTAGATATTAATTAATAATTAAGTAAATAATTAGTAAAATAGTCTAAAAATAATTTTTATAAGTTTTTTTATAATTTTTTAGGATTCCTGTGATGGTTAAGTAGATTTATAAATTTTTCTTTAAATTTCTAAGTCATTTTTAGTATTATTAGTAATTTAAAATATTTTAAATAGTTTAATTAATATAATTAGTATTTAATTAATAAAAAATCCACAAAAAGACAAAAATACATAATTTTAACTTTTTAATTTTAGTTTAAGTTATTTTAGACTTTTAGAAATTAATTTTGCAATTTCTTAGTTAAAATTTGTATAATTAAGTTTTTAAATTAATTAGTTTTAATTAAATAGTTAAATAGTTTTATTTAAATAATTAATATTAATTAATAAAATAATTTTCTTTTTAATTTCATTTTCTTTTAAAATTAAGTTTGTAAAATTTTCACTTACACCCCCTATAGTTGTAAATTGTCTAAATCTCACCTTTTTCTCTGTTTGTAAACAAATCTGATTTTCAATTTGTGTTTGTGTAATCATATCTGTATATATGTTATTTTTAATATTGTTTCAAATTGTCCAAATACCAAGCAATCAGTAGTATAATCACTTCCCAATCATCTTTGGTTACTGTCCTCAGTGCCACTCATTCCTAAAAACGTTTTCAAACACCATTGCAATCTCGTCGGGATATAACGACCCGGGAAAAAACTATACTATCCACGGAGCATTGAGCTTAAGGAGTTTGACTATATTGACCACATCCGTTGTTGACTTTAGTTGACTGTTTTTGCCTCAATCAGGTGTGTACATTGGTGTGTAAGGTTTTCTCCGCCATAAGGGAGCTTGTTGACATAGCGAAGAAAACTCTCGAGTTGGGTGCTCGGGGAGTGGAGTAGGGCAAGGAAGGTGTCCTTGCAGCCGAACCACTATAAATCTCTTGTCTCGCGGTTCGATCTTTCCATCTCTCATTTATTTCTTTACTTACATTATTATTGCTAAATCGTACATACTTATTGTTGTTTATATTGTGCAAGACTTGAGATCACATAGTATCGAATTTAAATTTTTGAAAATAAAGAAAACACTCAAACAATCTTTTACAACAAATTAAAAAGACGTAAAACTATTCAACTCCCCTTCTAATTTTTCACAATGTTTTAATTGTACACTGTTGATAATAAATAAAAAATATTTTAAAGCTAAAATTCTTATGTATGCTTATAAGTTATAACCTTACCCCCATTAACTATACATATGTCTAGTGGTATTTTTATGTTATTCTTTTCTAAAATAAAATAACTTTACCCTAAGGTTGATAATGGTCCGTAAACCGGATCAGATCGACCGAACCCAAATTGGGCCGGTTTTGAGTCAAATTAAATTGGATCGGATCGATGATCAAATATGAAGCAAATGATGAATCAAACCAGACCAAAATGTTACGCTTCAATATCAATCTTTTGTTGTCAGTTCATGTCATTTGCCAATTCACGCCTTTGGTGGAGGTTTAGTAGCTTATGCTCCCCCGTCTCAAAATATAAGTCTCATTTGACTTTTTGCATCAAACTTTGATCTTAAATATTTTTGTTTGTATTATATAACACTTGATAAAAATTATACCAAATAAAAATACATTTAAAACACAATTCATTTATATATTTGCATCAAGTATTATATAATACAAACAAAAATATTAAAGGTCAAAATTCGATTTAAAAAGTGAAATTAGACTTATATTTTGAGACACATTTCTACGTTTGAATCAAACCACTCCCATGTGTCACACTACTTCTTACCAGGTTTCTGTAAAGGCAAAAGAAAACGAATATTTCAAGAAGGATGATGAAAGTGTTATTTAAATGATTTTATGAAGGTATTATACAAATGTTACCGATCGATTAGGACATATAACAAATCTTCTACATGGATTAGTGGTAGTCTAAGAAACAAGAAGCTTTAATGGAAAATTGCATTGAAAAGTTTGTAGACATTCACAAGCTCGGTTCGGCATAAACATGAAGGTGGGAGACGAAGACATGGAGCTTGGATTAAGGTTTTTCAATTTTGGGGAAAGTGACGTGGTGAAAGTGATTGGATTAAGTGGTTTGGTCAATTAATTCTAGGTGTAAAAGAAATATATTACGTGTAAAAACACAACATGAATATGACATGTTTGGTCATCTAGTCAAATTTCTAACTTTTACACAATACAAAAAGTTCTGTTACTTAGAAGGTGTAATAAAAGGGTTCATTAAATATTATTTTTTAATACTTTTTGTAGACACAAAATTATACGAATTTTTTATGAAAATATTGTTCTAAATTATTAATATAAAATATTTAAAAAGATTAAAGCATGTTGTTTTTAAAATTCTATAAAACATAATCTATAAATTTATAGTTTTTAGTTTGGGTTTAAGATAAGTAAGATCGAATCGGATTATATCTTAAGATCTTACGATTAAGATTGAGATCTTATAAACTGTTAAATTTACAAGATCGTATTTGGATCTAGATCGTTTTTAGTTTGTAATATCGTAAAATCGTAAAATTTTAATATTCGAATCAGCATCTTAAAAATTATGCGTTTGACAAACATAAACTTTTTAAAAAACTAATCAAAAACACTGTTTTTTTATATATTATTATTATTTTTTAAATATATATATATATATATATATATATATATATATATATATATATATATATAGACCGAGGATCAGGTGCGGATTTCAATTTTTAGTGCGGATGGATCTGGACCGCCCATTCCAGATCTGATCTTGACTTTTTGTAAAAAAGTCAAGATCTGACGCTAATATCACGGTACCAATTGATCATGAAAACGATTTTTTTGATTTTTTTTCCTTCTCAGCGATCCTTACTCTAGTTGTGTTCTTTTATTTTTTTATTTTTTTAGATTTTTCTGAGCACTTTTTTCTTTTTTGATTATGAGTGCTAATGTGATATTAACGATATTATGAGTGCTACCATGATATTAAGCTTTTTTACATGTAAAAATGAACCGTGATATTAAAAACCCATAATAGTTACTGTGATATTATAAAACCAACGTGATATTAAACTTTTTTACATGTAAAAATGAACCGTGATATTCAAAAAATTACTTTGATATTAGTAAAAAACTTAATATCATTGTTTTTTTTATTACGATATTAAAAAAAACTTATGGTGATATTAAAAAAATTAACTTTGATATTAAGAAAGCATGATAGTTACGGTAATATTAACAATTTTTATTAAGAAAAAGTTTTTACGATATTAAAAAAGTTATTGCGATATTATATTTTTTATTAAAAAAAAAAGTTTATGTGATATCAGAATCTGATTTTGACTTTTGTAAAAAAGTCAAAATCATACGCTAATATCACAATACCTTTAACGATGAAAATGATTTATTTTTTGAAATTTTTTTCAGCGATTTATAATTATTTGTTGTTCTCTTTATTTTTTTAATTTTTTCAGATTTTTTTTGAATTTTTTTCAATAAAAAAAGCTACTGTGATATTAACGATTTTTAAAAAAGTCGGGATATTTATGATAATGCCACTCCGCTTTTTTGAGATGGTTGACTAGATGGAGGGCTGAGATTCGTCCGTACATCCGCACTAAAATCCAAAAATGTACCGAATCCCTCCCATATATATATATATATATATATATATATATATATATATATATATATATATATATATATATATATATATAGACACACACACACACACTTGAGAGAATTGCAAAAATCGTCCATAAAGTTTGGCCAAATTGCACGTTTCATTCCAGATGTTTGAAAAGTGAAAGGATCGTTTCTGTAGAGAAACCTTTGGTGCAAATATCGTCCTCACATGGACGATACTTGCACCAAAGGTTTTCCCAAAAAGGACGATATTTGCACCAAAGGTTTCCCCACAAGGACGATCCTTGCACTTTCTAAACATCTAGGACGAAACGTACAATTTGACCAAACTTTAGGGACGATTTTTGCAATTCTCTCTTGATACTTTCTCTTATTTAATACAAACCGTATTATTGAATTTTTATTCTCAACGTCACGTGAAGGGGACCATTGGATCATGTTGCATTGTTCTTTATTGCAGTTTTAAGTTTCGTTACTTTTAAGAAAAAAGTAGTATAATATGCTGATTTTGTCAGTAGGATTTAAGGTAAACAACTTAAAAATTCCTACAGGATCTTGTGTTTTTCTTTGTTTCTTTTTGGATTAGGCCGTACAATAGCTACGTACTTTCACTAATGTATCGTTTTGGTATGTGTACATATTTCCGTTTCACTTAATGTTGTATACTTCTTTGTTTTGTTTCGTTTTGCACAATTTTTACTGGCAACCAGCTAAACTTTTAAAAAACTGGCTAAAGTCCAACGTGGCATAGGAGACCCATTTTTTTTTGTTGACTTTGTATAATACCATCACCACTCCAGTATCTTGTATAATACACACCCAAAAAACGTTTTCCCCCTTTTTTTTATCTTGAACCCTAACCCTAATTTCCATATGATCTAATCCGATTAAAAAAATGCGATTAACCGTTACTTTTCACCACGATGGTACATTCACACCATCACCACTCCAGTATGTTGAAGGAGATGTTTCTACGATTGGAAGTGTAGACTTCATTGGGATGACAATTATTCGATTGTCCAAGTTGCTCAAAGGTTGTTGTCAGTATCCTGTTAAAGGTATGTACTATCATATGCCTGGTAAAGAACTTAGTAATGGTTTGAAAGAACTTAAGAATGATGTAGATTTAGCAGACTTTATTGCCTTAGGTGTTAAGAATGATAATGTTATTGACCTGTATTTGGAACATCATGGGTATGATTTAACCTATTGGGTACAAACTGAGCTTGGGTTTGATGATTCTCAAGAGGAAGATGATGTAGAGATGGAAGATATAACTGAATATGGGGTTACTGATTATGTAGGAGAAGATGATGTAGACATACCATATAGGACCAATAAGGACCCCTTTCTGAATAAATTATGCAGTGGTAATTTTAGAAGGGATCATGTAGAGAACACTGCTGCTGATTTTAGTGAATGTAGTGACAAGGAGATTGATTTGGATGATGAAAATCTTGACCAACAATTTAAAGTCACTCCTGGTGTAATTTATCCAGAATTTGACCCTAGTCTTCCTTGGAATGAACAGAAACCAACACTTGGTTTGAGGTTTGAACATCCTGAACAACTAAAAGACTGTTTGGCAAATTATGGAGTAGCTAATGGGTTCCAGCTGTGGTATAAAAGGAATGACTTTAGGACTTTGCATGTGTTGTGTGGAAGGGATCTTGAAGAGGGTAGGAGTGGAGGAAAGAAAGGAAAGAAAGGTGATTGGGAGTATAAAAAAGTTGAGGGTGTTAAGATTAGGTCACCAAGTAAGAATGTGAAGATTGCATCACCAAGTAAGAAAGGCAAGGGTTTGAAGACTGATTCACCATCAAAGAAAAGCAAGGGTAAGGGTGTCAAGGCTAGTAAAAAGAAGGCTAAAAAAGGTAACACTTGCACATTTAAACTCTGGGCTTCCTGGATGCAAAGTGAAAGCTCATTTCAAATTAAAACACTCTTTCCACACCACACTTGTTCTAGGAACTTTGATTTAGGTTCATTAGTAACCTTTAAATGGATTGCAAGGCAGTTATTTCATTAGTGCATGGTATTCTAAGAGGATGTGGGTCAATGCATACAGTTATTTCATTAGGCCTGTTGGTGGTACATCTATGTGGCCACACACAACAAATGATCCTCCATTGCCTCCTATACTTAGAAAGATGCCAGGAAGACCTAGGAAACTTAGAATTAAACATGTTACAGAGAGGGTTAATGCAGTTACCAGGTCTGGAAGAATGATGACTTGTTCAATTTGTTGGGAAAAGGGACATAACAAGAAAACTTGTAAGAAAGAGCCGCAACCTAAACCAGTGAAGGAAAAAAGGAAACCAGGTAGAAAGAAGGCTGGATCTTCATTTGTATTCCCAAGTGATGTTATAGGCAACAAGGATGAAGGGACCAGTGGTGCAGCTGCAACTTCAGGCCCAAGTGTTCAAAATCAAACAACTTATGATGATACAGGTTTCATGCATGAGGTAAGATATTTAGTATGTGTAAAAGATAATTGTTGTGTTCCTGTATTAAGTGTTCTAGATCTAACATATAATTGTGTTTCAGGATCAAGTTGAACAATCAGTGACTGAAGATCCTATTGAGGATTCACAAGATCATCAAATTCCTACCCAACAGAGTTGCACAAACAAGCCTGTTGCAAAGAAGAGTGGTGCAAAGACAACTAGTGCAAAGAAAACTGGTGCAAAGAAGGTTGTTGCAAAGAAGACTGGTGCACAGATGGTTGAAGAAGGAATAGCTGCAGGTTTGTTGAAGACTGCATCTTTGAAAAGAAGGTGCAAATCTGAAAGAATAGCAAAAAAATCCAAACCATTCAACTTTGACCCAGATGGTGCAGGATCCAGTGCTAGCAAAGCTTGGGATGTTGATGATGTGCTTGCAGAACCATAGTTGTTCAAGTATTATGCAGACTGTTTTATAACTAGTATGAAATCTGTAGTCAAACTTTGGGTAATGTAATGCCACTAAACTATGTCTACCACTAAACAATGTCTTGGATAGTGTGACTTTATGTCCACAACTTTTGGTTTGTAATGTATGGAAATGGTCCAAGATTCTTTGTGGTTTATTTCTTGTCAGGTTGTGTTTGTAAAGCATTTACATGTGGTCCATTATAATGCAGATAACAACATATATGGTAAATATTTTCCATTGAACAAAACATTACAAACAACATAAGACTACAACTAAAGACACCTAAACATCTCAAAAGACTGCATACTTCTCCATATTGACTTCTGCAAGTCAAATTCCTAAACTACACCTAAACATCTCAAACAAAGAATGATAAACATGAAACCAACAATCTTCCTATAAAGCATTAAACTTGCTTTTGTTTCTTTCAACTCCTTTTGCAGCTCAAGCACATGCTTCTCCATAGTTGACTTTTGTAAGTCAAAGTCCCTTTCAATGTCTCTTATCCTTCCATTAACACCCTTCATCCTATTTTCTTGATGTTTATCCTTCTGAATCAGCTTGAAAACCTCATTTTTGTAGTACTCACTTGGCAACTCATCATCAATCCAATAAAAAGTCCTACATTTTGATCCCTTGTAGTAATTAACACATCCAAAAAAACGTCTTAATGGAAAATCAATGGTTTTTGCAGTTTGTTGTATGACTGGTTCCTCACATTCGCACAATGTGGGTGGAGGATCACGACGACGACGGCTATGAATAGAAGATGATGAAGATGCCATTCAATTTGGATTTTTAATTGTATGATTGAATTTGGGGGTTTTGGAATTAGGGTTTAAATCGATTAGGTTTTTTTTTTTTTTTTTTTTTTTTTTTTTTTTTTTTTTTTTTTTTTTGTTAGAATTTGGAAAAATATGGTTTTATTAACTTATATTGGTTAGTGGAAATCCAACGTGTCGTGTACACGTGGCACTGATGTTATCAGTTTCGGTCAAACAAGTTTAGCAGTGCAAAACGAAACAAAACAAAGAAGTATACAACATTAAGTGAAACGAAAATAAGTACACGTACCAAAACGATACATTAGTGAAAGTACGTAGCTATTGTACGGCCTAATCCATTTCTTTTTCTTCTAAGAATAATTGTTAGCAAAATAATCATCTTTATAAAAAATTGACACAATTATCATGCCCGTAATACAATCATGTATTCGTGTCTCAGTAAAGAGTTAAGCTTAAGTCTAGTATAAAGCTTGAATCACTTACTAAAACTCGAACTCTCATGGTGGATTCTAGTATTAAAGCCTATATCCGAATCAAATCATCATTCGAATTGCTTTGCTTTGTTAATTCTATTGATGAGAGTATGCTCGGCAGCAAACATTTAGGAGTGCTTTAAAGCAACTAGTAGTTAGCGTTTTGTACAAGATGATTGTTTGGAAACAAACAACTAGCATTCCTACTTTTTTTAAACGGTTCAAATCAAAATGCTACTTCCAGTAGCACTTACAAGTAATTAGCGTTTTCACTTACAAATATGACTATACAACTACATTACTAAACGATTTATCAAAGCAAATAACTACTACTTCCTGTTGCTGCTTCCTGCTACTACTTTTCACTACTACTTCTTGCTAACACTATCTTCGCCAAACATAACCTAAGTCGACAATTATACGATAATCAATGTAATAAGACAAATCATTCTAATCGGCTCTAGCATGAAGTTCATGAAATGGACCATCTTTGATTAGGTTTTACTTTTACAAATCTTGCGCATTGCTAATCACACAAGATTAATATTTTTCACCTCAAGATTATGCTTAAAAACAAATTATATTGGGGTTAATTAAAAATTACTGTAGCTGTTTAATTTAAATAAAAGAATAATATTTTTAAATAAAACTATCGTAATACGCCGAGCACGAACAGGTATTTTTATAAAAATTTTATTATGATAATATTGATTAATATTATCATCCTCTGAAATTTTTATTAATAACTAATTTATAAGTGTTTTTATTTTCATATCATATTAACCCATGCTTTTTGTTTTTGATATCTATTATCCACTTAATACTAATTTTAGCCGTATTAGTTTTTAATCAATGTACATTTTTCTATATAATTATGTAAAATATTTAATACTTATATAGTTATAATATCCGTGTACGTTCGAGTTTTACATAATTTTTTCATTATGTATTCATATCGATTAATACCCGTGCGTTAAGTTTAATAAATAGTTCAACTTTAATAATAATTTTAGTCGTATTTAAACTTTAAAGCTATGTACGCACGAGTTAAACTTATAAAGAGGATTAACTGAACCATTATTGAACATGGATAAACTTTTTCGGATATCATTAGACTCATAAAGAGAAATAACATGAGTCGTTCGTATATATACAATCTCGTGTATACATTTACATATCACAATACTTTATGTTTTCATTTGATATTTATAATCTCGTGCATATACATTAGTTTAATCCATAATGATAATATTTATAAATAACAACAATATATTAGGTGTTTTTTTTTTTTTTTTTTTTTTTTTTTTTTTTTTTTTTTTTTAAGCTATGGATTATAACGCATAAATGGATATTTGTTAAATTTAAATAGTTATTAAAAGATAAGAAAAGTGATAAATTTTATTATTTATTTAAAATTAAACAACTTGAGTTTCATTTATTACCTTCTTCATTTTAGTTTTTTCTTATTTAGAAAATCAACATTTATACTTAAATTTTTGTCATACATTTTTTTAAGTTTGACCAATGGGAGCTTAATATTGACTTCAATTGTGATCAATCAAATAAAGTTCTTCCACTAGTCCCATTTCACAGCTTTGACTACAGCCCATAGATGATAGAACCTAGCAAGAAGCCCAGTAAAGCTGGTACACTAAGCTAAAAGGTTGATATCATGGGTTGGGTTTCGATTCTCAGTTCATACAACGCAAAGTCGCAAATTACATAATCATCTTATGACATGGAGCAATAACTTATACTCGTTTTATAACATATTTCATCAGTTTTTGAACTTATACTCATATGATAAACATATTTAATCATTTTCTTAAGTTCCACGAAGTAAGCATAACATGTTTTCATTTTATCATGGGGTCACTATGCTAAATCTTAGTGCGATCAGCAATGCACAAGATTAGTAAGATCGAGTAAAAGCAAATCAGATTCATCTTAATCATTGCAATGTGAATGATTAAATTAGCGTCAAACGTTGGTCATTAAGTTACCTTGACGGTTGTACAAATAGTTTGATCTAAGAAGAACCATACAACAACCGCCAAAAAATGTTTAAAGAAAATGAACAGAGGCATGTTTAACAATTAACAATGCACTTGATTTTAGTTTTTCTTTTTAGAAAATATCTCCTGTTTAGTCACACAATTAGATTTATTTTATTTTATTTTTTGAGCAAAACACACAATTAGATTTTATAAACTTACATTTCGGATGGTTTTCATCGTCTTCTTGGATTAAGACATGCTCTCTAGAATGGCTTTCCGTGTTCACATGTATGCAAAATATATACAAAACTATGCAAAAGTCTGTATTTATGCATGAAGATATTATTGTTCATTTAATAACATTACAATATGTAGATACTAATCGATTGTCGAAACAAAACAAAACCCTAGCTCCCAACTTCTTGACTCTAGCCACCACCCCAAAAACTAGAAGGTCAGGTCCAACAATCAACTGTTAATCCATAATCCATTAGTTCCTCAGCAACTTTAAACGTTGAACTGTCTTGACAAACGATCTGCCACAACGATAAAGAAATATATAACAATCTGTTAGAAACTAGATGTTCCTAAAATACAAGAAATGAAACCAAAGGAAAGAACATTAGTAAATTTACCCCCAAGGAACATCTCCAGCAAGCAACCAGTCTCCTTCTTTGTCTTGGTAAGTGAGTATTACATCTTCATAACCTGTTTTCCCAAACAAACTTTTATTAAATAATAACACTTTAGCTTTTAAGGTCAATTTATTATTTTTGTCTCTTATATTGTAACACAATTTACAATCTATGTATCATGTTCATGTTTATAACATGTGTACTATGGTTATGCTGGTTTTTTAATGTTTACATATGGGAAACATTATAGTATTAATTGAACTCAAAGCTAATTTCTCCTACCCTTCGTAGTCAAAAGACATTGTGTAATGAATAAAAAATACGGATCGGAATAGTAGATATTTATTGCAAGAGATAATTACTGACATACCCCTGCACGGAGGGGTATGTCACAAAATAACCCATGTACCCGCCGTTTTCAAAACTACCCCACCATTCCCCTTACAACCCTACGCGACATCCGGGGAGTACACGTGTCAAGAAGCTAGCTCGGGCCAAAAAAAATATATATATATATATGCATGTCGCGTACACGTGTACGCGACACCCACCCCCGTACGCGACATCTTAATAATTTTGCATGGGGAAGGAGCGTGTGCATGGGAAATTGATATTTTGCATGGGAAATTGATATTTTGACCGGAATAGTGGCATGGATGGGACGGAACTAGTGAATATTGTGCATAAAATGGCATGTCGTGTAGAAATGAACACATAGCCTAAAAAAAAAAAAAAAACTTCCGGTGTTGTTTTGTTGTTTTGGTGTTGCCGGTGTTGTTTTGTTGTTGGTGCAGTGGTGGTTCAGTGGTGGTTCAGTGGTGGTGCAGTATTGTTGGTGGTGTGGAGTTGTGGTTTAACATTTGTTGCTGGTGCAGTGGTGTTGTTTTGGTAGTGGTCTGTGGTGGTGGTGTGGTTGTTGCTGGTGGTCTTCTTGTGTTAGTGGCTGTTGTTGTTGAGTAGTTTGTCATAATGGCGGAATATCCGGTAATTCTGAAATATAATTTTTTTTGTCATTATAATTATTGTTTATTTGTTACGTATATGTTTGTTAATTCAGGACATATATATTTGTTATGTATATGTTTGTTAATTTAGGACATATATATTTGTTACGTATATTTTTGTTGGTTATTCAGAACATATACATGTTTGTTAATTTAGGACATATATATTTGTTAATTTAGGACATACAGGACATATATATTTGTTATGTAGTTTGTCATAATGTATATGTTTGTTAATTTATGACATATATATATGTTTGTTAATTCAATATAATTTTTTTTTGACATATATATTTGTTATGTTTTTTTGGTTATTTTAGGATTATCCTGCGCAAGTTACATGTAGGAGTAGGATGTCTTTAATTCAGGACATTAGAAAACTGATATTGAAAACCCCTAAGGAAAAAATGTTTAGAGAAACATGTTTTGGTTGGATGTTAGACATTCCGAATATGCAAGAGAGCGGGGTGTTAGTACACTATTTTTTATGCCACCAAGTTGCTTGCCAAGAGGGAGACACAAACACAGTTCCACTAAGATATCGTGTACGTACTCTTGATCGTTTAGGTGAGGTTGAAATTCAGTTTGGTAGGGAGGAATTTTGTCTTGTCACGGGTTTAAGATTCGGGGTTGATTTTAGGGAGTCATATATGGAAGGTCCTAACTTATTTAGGAGACGTGTGTTCCCTTCTACTATTGATTCCAGATCTATATACGTTAGAGACTTGTTAGAAATGATAAACAAAGACGTGTTTAAAAAGTTGAGCGACAAAGATGGGGTTCGACTTTGTTTGTTAGCTGTTTTGAAGTTGGTGTTAGAAGGTACTGAGCTTGGGAATATAGTAGACGGATTTTTGTTTAGGCTAGTTGAGGATTTAGATATGTGGAATGTCTTTCCGTGGGGGTCGTATGTATGGCCAACATTGTACACTCATCTCCGGGATGCAGTATTTAAGCGTCGGGATAAGCACTTTTCCGCCGACAGGAACCCTACTAAACCTCCTAAGTACACGCTGAATGGATTTCTATGGTCTTTTAAGGTATGCCATTAATCTATTTATACATTTCATGTATACATATAATTGTGGTTATTTTAACGAATTAACTTTTTTTTAATTTTTTTATTTTAGATTTGGATATTGGAGATGTTCCCCAGGGGTGCTAGCCCTTATTTTTTCCGTCATCATCAAGTGTTGCATCCCCGGTCCGTTGCATGGAGTTATAATAAAGGGGTCGTTAGAGAAAGTATTGACAAGTTTTTGGACGACCAATTGAGGGTGAGTTTGAGATATTCAATTTTTTTCAACTATTATGAATTTAATATTCTTTTATTTTTTTAATGTCATGTGTATTTCCTATGTTTTATTAAAGGTAAGAACACCGTTGCCTAGGCTTACACCGGATGATTACGAGGAATTATCCGAGTGGTGGCGTGATAGTAACGTGTATTTCCAAGGGCATCCGGTCGCACCCCCGGTTATACAGCCACAAGCAAACATGGATTATGAAATACCTCCGGCTGTGGCACAAAAGTTTGATTATTATGATGAGAAGATTAAAGAATATCAGCTAAAGCTAGACGAGATTAAAAAAATGGTAAACAGTTTGACATCAATTTCTTTTGAGTTTTTGTATAAATATTATTGAAAGGTTGTTAATTGTTTCATTAACATTTTTAATGCAGCAAGACCAACTCCGCGGTAAACAAGGAGTACATAGAGGAGCAAGTTTTGTTGCAGATGAAAATATTGGTCAAAACACACAGGTTTTTTTTTTTTTTTTTTTTTTTTTTTTTTTTTTTTTTTTTTTTTTGTGTTTAGTAATTTTTAATGACGAAATGGTTATATACTAACATTACGTTATGATTTAATATATAGGGGTTCCCCCAATCCCACCGTCCATTTAGTGGTCCACCAGATGAGTCTTTCTTTGAAGACCTTCCTACACCGCCCGTTGTGTCTAGGTTTACATCCCCTTTTTCATCAACCGGACATGCTGCTACCCGTACACCAATGGGTTTCGCCGCGTTTGCCACTCCCATTGATCACCAGGCCGGTCCATCTTCCCGCCCTAATGATGCTGCTGACATCCAGGTAACATATTATTTTACGATTATTATTTTTATAATTCGTCATTATTTGTAATTGATTACTGATTGTTATTTTTTTTTTCTTTTTTTTTTTGTTAATCTTTTTTTAGCATCCGATCGACCGACCAAGGAGGGATTGTCGTCCAGGTAAATTTCAGCAATTTCCGTATACCCAACAGGGACCCACTACAATCCTCCCTAAGAAACGTGGAGCTAAGGCTAAACTAAAAAAGAGTACGGCGACCATTCCGCGATTTAACCTAGAAGAATTACCGGTAGATGAAGAATTACCGGTAGATGATGATCATGAGGATATTCAGGTTGTTGGTACAGGTTCTAGCTCACCTTTGGTATGTTATAATGTTGATCCTACAAAGGTACTACTAAAAATGTTTTTTATTTATTAACATTTCTTTATATAATTAATGAACTTGTAACCATATTGTATATAATTTATTTATTTATTTTTTTGTTTAGGTACGGCGCGATAATTATGAAAGTTTGGAGGCATTCCTTTTGGCGCCATACGGGATATACCTTGACTGTCATCCAAAAGGTTGGGTTCTGGATACTACGTTCTGGCAATACCTACTTCCGGATTTATACCTGCTGGGTAACGATCCGGGTCCATTGGACAAATGTGGTTGGTTGTCTGACGATGTAAGTGTATTCTTTTAAATTGTTTGAAGTTTAGATTATTTAAGTTTCAAGAACATTAAATGGTTAGGTTTAAACTTTTGAATCAGCATATGAATTGTTGGATGGAGTTATTAATGAGAAACTGGGACAACAACCAACAATGGACAGTGGCTAGATCATGGACGGCATCTCTTTCCCCGAGCGTTAATGGTTATGTGTCCATGCTTTCGATAAATCCGACGCTTAGGGGAACATTGGATGGTCGCACACGTCCGTACCCATCTTGGGATGTAGTACGTTATGTAAGTAAAAATCTTTGAATGTATATTTGTTTTGTATAAATTAATCTTTACAAGACTTTGTAATTGTGTATGCATAAATAAACTTTATATGTAGGTGTTGATGCCGATGAACCCGACAGGGAATCACTGGGTCACAACAATTATAGATTTGTATGATTCCAAGTTATTGGTTCTCGACTTTATGCCCAACATGGAACGTGCTGAAGAAATAAGAAAATTTGTATTGTATTGGACCAAAGCTGTGAACACGTGTTTAGAACAGCTGGGACATTTTAGCAGGACAGGACGTGGGCATTACAGTTTCGAGTACCATTACAACAACGTGGAATATCCTATCCCACGACAAGGAAATTTTAGCGATTGTGGGGTAATCACATGTTGGCTAATACATCAGTTTGTTACGTATCGTTGGCCACCGATATTTGATATGACTGATGTTGATGGCTTTTTCTCCGATGTTAGATGTAAACTTGGTAAGGTGTTTTATCTAAGTAGGTGTGAGGATACTAGTTTATGTGGATATGATTAGTTAAGATGTTGTTAGTTGTACTCTGGAACAGTTTGTAATGGTATATGTTGATGTATAAAGTTTTTTTTTTTTGTTAACTTTCATTTAAGTTATTTTTTAACCATACATAAACACGAAATATGACACTCTGAAATGACAACTCCCTGACAATGTCGTGTACGATTAAAATAACTTGTTTTACCCATATGCAGAGGCATGTCAGTAACCATTATTGTTGATATATACAATTATTGTTGATAGTATACAGTTTCAATTATTTGTACTTAGATATATACAATTATTTGTTGAAATATGACACTTGAAGATAAATTATTAAGTACACACAAAAAAAAAAGTGAAACATACCTAAACCTTAAAACTGAAAACCTAAACCCTAAAACGTAACATACTTTTTCCATTCCCCATGCAAAATTATTAAGATGTCGCGTACGGGGGTGGGTGTCGCGTACACGTGTACGCGACATGCATATATATATATATTTTTTTTTTTGCCCGAGCTAGCTTCTTGACACGTTTACTCCCCGGATGTCGCGTAGGGTTGTAAGGGGAATGGTGGGGTAGTTTTGAAAACGGCGGGTACATGGGTTATTTTGTGACATACCCCTCCGTGCAGGGGTATGTCAGTAATTATCTCTTATTGCAATGCATTAATCAGTTCAATAGGTTGTACAATAACATCAAGCTAGACTTACATTTTCCAAACATGTTGGCTAATGTATGCACAAGAGTTTGGTAGGAGTTGTGTAGGCTAAGGTCAACCTTTCTTGCAATCCCTATGCCTTCCATATGGACTTTAACGTACATTGACGACTTTGACCCATTATCACCATCTTCGTTGCTGAGTTTAGGGTGGCAAAGACTCTTCCTCCTACATAGTTTCACTGGCGGCCACCCGATGACTCCACTTTCATTTCTAATCATGTAATAGCAATACACTAAATTTTAGATATTGATTACTTCATACTAGTGGCCGGGAATTCAAAAACATGTGTTTAATGCTCAAAAGTTTGTTTATATAGGATGCATCCATTAATGTTTTACATGGTTATTGTATAGTCTTAATTAACTAACCATTTATGTTCTTTCAAAACAAAAAGGAACAAATAATAAACAAACATAAACATGTATTTAGACAATAATGCGAGAATTGCGAATGTTTGCTTATTTCCCTAAAAAGTTGCTAAACTTTATAAGGCAACCGTGAGGTACAAGTAATTAAACACGTCACAAGTATTTTTAATGAAAATAATATTCTTCTAATTAACAAATACTGGATCCGTAGAAAAACAAAGATTGAAATCCGCATATCCATAAACTAAGGCAAGTACACTTATCACAAGCAATGTAAGCACACATATGACATATACATGTATATATTTTTACAATTTCAAACTATGCAATATAAGCAGGAACAAGGATCCTATAAATCAATTGTGAAATTAACTCATAAGACCCCTCGTTAAAAAAGTGACTTGATTGGTGAATATGCAAATAATTTCATGTCCATTTTTGCCAAATTCTTGCTGACACCATATAAAGATCTATGTTATTAATGGAATTCATATGATTTCATTATATTTCTTCTTTGTTGCAAACTTATAAAATTTCTCATATTACTTTGTACAAGATATCATATTATCATATATCCATGGTAAATATGAGTGGACCATTTTTATAAATCATAAATGTACATCCAAGTGAACAATAAATACACATCATGATATGCATGCATTTCATTCATTTCAATAGTTTCAGAGACTCCAGAGATATGATATATATATATATATATATATATATTGGATCTTTTTATCATCATTTTGCTAACAAAGTAACAACTGACCAGAAAAACACAATTATGATATTCTTATTCAAGAATCTGTAGATTATATACACAAGAATTCAACTTATTTAAGTACTAAACAAACCAGTAACAAAACTTAAGTTTTTTTTTTTTTTTTTTTTTTTTCATCCCTAAAGCATATTTAGGTATAGTTTTAGTTACCTTTGATGAACAAAGATCGAATTCGACTCAGCTTCATTATCACCATCATGATCATCATGGTCTTCTTCACTAAACTTGCTTGCATTACAAAAGTTATTCCATACAAGGAGAGGCAGCGTTTGAGGAACGTGTCTATCATCATCATCATTACCATGTTTTCGCTTCTTCGAATAATGAATAGGTTCATAGTCATAACTGTGGTTACCATTAAGATCAAATTGTGAAGAACAAGAAGATGCAGATGAAGAAGATGAAGAAAGTGCAAGTCCTAAATGAAGCTCCATTTTTTTTTGGCAGTGAGTTGAAAAGACAGTATCTAGGATTATAAAAGATTTGGGTATGTTGTATGATGTGGTGTATGTATATATACAGACAAATGTGTATGTATATGAGAGAGAAACTAGAGAGAGGAGGCAAAGCATTTGATTATAGGTGAGCATGTCTAGGGAAGTTTTGTTCTCTCTCACGCACTAAATGTGAAAATGTCAAAGTGGTTTCGTAGAGAGGGAACCATTTAGAGAAAATAATGTATTTATGTTTTTTCCATATGCGATTATGTTTATTTTTGTGAATTTGAAGTTTTCATTTTAGTAATTAATTATCTTAAATGAAAGAATTGAAGTTTTCATAGAATTGAGGTTTGCAATATCGTTAGTAAATAAAACGTTATAAAACAACAAAATTATTGGATGTTGTTTCATTATATCATTTCTTCGGACACATCACACAAGATGCAAAAGTATTCTAGCTTAAGTAATATCAAATGGGATCAAAGGACTTGTGGTCTAGTGGGTGGGGCTTAACTTGTTAAGCGAGCCACAAGTGGGAGTAGTACTGGATGGGTGACCATCTGGGAAGTCCTCACTTGTGGTCCACTTGTGGACCATATGTTCCGGAGATATCAGGCAATGAAGAGGAGAACCTGTAAGCCATTAGCTGCGCAGGTTCGAATCCAAGCCGGCCCCGGTTTTCATCCGGCCGTTTCTCCAGCGAGTAATCTCGTGTGGAGGCGGTACGGTTTCCGGGCGAAAGCCGTTTAAATCCCCACTGCGCCAGCGTGAGCCCGGTTCAGACAACATAGTCTGGGTATGTGATGGATGAGGGCCTGCTATTTGGCAGGTGCGACTCTAAACCATATATGGAAAAAGTCACCTTTAAAAAAAAAAAAAAGTAATATCAAATGGGATTATGTACAAAATACTTTGCATTATATAAAACAAAACCAAAACTTCGTTTGATCGGCAACATCCACCCTCCTAATTACCTTCACCAACACCTTGCATTACGACCATTACCCTCCCACTTGTGAACACAACCTTCTTCATCGCCTCTTTTGATTTCTGAGTGTCCCTTTCATGCCCTGTCGGGAGAGTTGAAGAGGGTGACTCTTGGCAAATTGTTGTTGATATTATATGAATATTATTGATTTGCCGTGAATGGTAAAAATCACTTATGCACGTTTTTACCTAAAAACGTTTTATATTATAAATTTGACAGGTTAATCTTTAAACGAAACTAATGTTAGATTATGGACATTATTTTAATAGTCGTATGTTAGAATCGAACTCGAGATTACGGGATTGCACACAATACGTATGAAGAGAAAAAGAAATAATTATTTATAAATGTTATACGTAATTATTAATAAACACAAAACTAGTAATGAAAATTAGTACTTAATGAAAAATGACTAATGACCTATTGACGAAGATTAGGAAAGTAATACTAATGAATATTTGGAAACAAGGGAAGGTTCCGGAATCCTTTTCGGATTACATAACCGATCGGCCAAGGGGGTTCTCCACCTCCTTTGTGCCTTGAGCTCCAAGTTTCAATTAGTATATAAGCAAACCCAAGATGCATTGTTTTATCATAACTTGTACACACACATCTTGGTGTTTTTCTCTCCTTCTCTTTGTCTTAAATCGATCCATCCAAAACAATCCCTTAGGGATTCGATTTTCATAAGATCAAATAAGTTTTGTGTTTAATTTACTTGCATAAACTTTTTCTTGAATTAGTACGTGTGTACAAGAACGTGATTCAAACACACTATTGTTTGATTCTTAGATTGAATTACAAAAGAGGTAAGGGGTAATTCTTATAATCCACATAAACCCTAATTAGAGTTCTTGATTTGAAGATTGCAATTGATTCTTGTTCGGGCTAGAATCACAAAGGTATGTTTACTATTTATATTTGATTAATTAATTACATGTTATATGATCTTGTTATAATTGTTTCCGCTATGCTCACTTGATGTGTTTGGTTTATTTTATATGATTGTCATGATATAATAATTCCAACAGTGGCATCTAGAGCCAGGTTGTAATGTGTAATTAATTATCGAAACGCATAAAAATTGGATCTTGATTCGTTTTGTTACATGTTTTTAGGGTTTGTTAGATTCCTAACCCTAATTTTATTTTTGGGTCGATTTGACCCTTAAGGGTTTTAGTGTTTATGGTTTTTGATTTTTTAATATGATTAGAAACCCTAGGATGTCATGTAATTAGTTATGCGTTTTAGTAAACGATCTTGGTGCAATATGTTAATTGTTAAGCTTAATTCATGAAAAAGTGCATATTTGCATGGATTTTATTGTGTGATAATTTAAATGGTTTAAATTGGATATATAAATATAAATTAATTGTTAAGTTATATCGAAACATGTAAATTTATTAATAGATGTCGAATTGGGGAAGACTCCAATATTAAGTAATCAATTATGTGCTATGTGGTATTTGTTTAGTTTTGGCTTACGCAATCGATTTATCGATGTATGTGGCTCTTTTTCCTAGAAGAAGAAAGCCTTAATTGAATAAATACGTTATACACCTAGAATTGATTATTAATAGGACTATTGAATAAAATTTGCATGTGCCTACATGTTTTATACATATTTAATTGTTATGTTATGTATATGTTTATTTAGTTGTTTTATTTTTTATTTTATATTACTTGTTTTTGTTTATTATTATGTTAGACATGTTTATAAACGAAAAAGGGTAATTTTTTGAATAGAAAAATAATACGGACTAAATAAATGGCGAAATTGTTTTGGTTTTAAGAGTAAATTTCAAAGGATTGGTTGATTGATGTTTTTGTACATAGTGTGCGAAAGGCGGACCGAAGGTTGCCATCCAATGTACTTGTAGAGAGGGGTTTTTAAAGCTCATGCACCTACCGGTTCTCTACAACTGCTTGGTTGCCGACTCTAGACTTACCTATATCACTATATTACGTACACTGTCATCTTAAGGGTGAATTCACCACAATTCCACAATGATTATCCGAAACACTAAGCCTTAGGGCTTATACAAAAGTACGATATAGTGGACGATAATTGTTGGTAATTTTTTAATTGGTGAACCCGATACCTCAATCAAAACTTTGTTGTTTTACTCTTAGCAAATTGGTAATAAAAATGTTTTGTAAAACCAATGTTATGAAGTTGTATGCATGCTTCTTCATACATTATTTTGATCACGTCAAAATTTAATACCCTTATAAAATTAAGTCGAATGCCATATAATTAAGAACACTTGAAATTGTAATTTACGTCATGTGAGAACTTGGCGAGATTGCAATGGAGAGGTAAATTTCATAAATTCATTGCTAGCAGATCAACTGATGTGATGGATTTGTGAGTTTGCAGTTTTTAAGTTAGACGACTTAAATTGAGTAGGAAGTGAGATCTTGGACTCAAGGCATTAAGATGAGGATCAAACATGCTTACAATACAAAAGTTTTGTGATTGTAAATCCCATAAAACTAGGAATTGCAATATGATATTGGCAATTATTGTTCGACAATTACCTTGTTGAATACTACCATTACTAGCAGATCAACTGATGTAATGGTACTATGTCAATTAGGATCCTAGCTTTAAGAAAATACTATGGTTTATATGAATATTTACCAATGGGTATTTTATTTTCTTAAAGATCTAATTATCGAAAATACTGAAATTGAATTTTGTAATTCGTTTTAATGTATTAATGCAACGTTCAAACCGTAAACGCACTTTGGGCTTTGGTAAATTGATCTCGTTCTGTTTTCAAACAAATATTTGATTAAGAATAAATTACTTAAAAGACAAATGAAGTCTCCTTTCTATGAATGAAGAGTGAGACACAATCCTATTCCTTTTCATGAATGAGAAAGGATAATAGGAATATTAGATATGTCTAAATTCTAATATAACTCATAGCAAATTTTTTTTAATAGTTAAGAAAATTGCGAATATTTTTCATAAGGATTTTATCATCCTCATTTGGTGATTAAATTCTTAGTAACAAATATGATATTTGGTTAACAGAAAATTATGTATGACATTTTATGAGTTATTATAATTAGAAGCTATACTAATTACTGCAAAATGTTTCAAGACAAACTAGTTGTTTTGACTATTTTAAAGGTGCTACATACATTGTAGGATGGTAGACCTGTTAAGGAAGAAATTGCATGCCCAATTTTCAAGTTAATAGCATTTGATGGATAGTCCATCATTTACGTAGTAAAATACACTCTTTAGTGCATAAGTAATTGTTACGCATGGGCATTTAAAGGTGTAGGAAAGTTAAAGACACAATATTTGTTTTCATTGGATATGAAACATTTACAATGTTGTCAAATTCAGTGGGAGTATTGTGTACTTATCACTGAATAAGGAATTATTGTAATGATCTTTAATTCAGTGGGAGTTACAAGCTTTGACATCTTGGTAGCTAAAGATAATTACTTTCCAAGTGTAGACACTCATACTTTTAAGGATAGTCTTGTACGTTTCCTTACTAGACATTGTTGTTTTACATATACTACTTAAGCTAAAATCTATGACACAATCATATTGAACACATAAACAAATGCATGGCATGTTGTTTATCAACTATATGAGGTTGTTCCATGCACAAGTGGGAGAAATGTTATCTTTAATGTGTGCAAGAAACAACTCATAAAGATATGATTTAATGGATTCTCTTGACTACAAGGTAAGAGAATAATGTTCTAATATTAATTCTAGAAACACTTGGTGTTACAATTTATGTTATGTGAGAGCTTAGCTAGATTGCAACAACAAGGTGAATTTCATATTTCATTACTAGCAGATCAACTGATGTAATTGAACTATGAGAATTTATAGTTTCTAAATTAGAATAATGTTCTAATATGAATTATACTAAGCTAATTCAAGAAATACTTGGTGTTACAATTTATGTTATGTGAGAGCTTAACTAGATTGCAACAACAAGGTGAATTTCATATTTTCATTACTAGCAGATCAACTGATGTAATTGAACTATGAGAATTTACAGTTTCTAGATTAGATACCTATTAGAACATGTGTCAATATGATATCAAGACTACTTTAATTTGTATATTTATAAATTCATGGAATGACATAAATTAATTAAGTAATCTAATGCTACTTCAATCTGAATATTTATGTGTTCTTGGAATGACATAAATAAATGAAGAAATAATGTTATTTACATTATTGTGAAGTAATAAATTAACTTGAAATTACTATTGAAACCAAAAGATGGTGTTCATAATTACTTTATTTAAACATGTTTATGTTTCATTGTAAAGATATAAACATAAAGTCTTTTAATTGTTACAAGACTTATAATAAAGTAAGACGTTATCTTGTTGTGTTTTTTAATTAAGACATATGCATGAAGTTATTAAATTGTTAAATGACTTATAACGTATAGTGGGGTTATAACAGTTTATGTTTTCTTGTAAAGACATGGACATGAAGTGACTTTGTAAAAAGTACTTGTGTTATAAAGCATGTAATTGGCTTGAATATTATTATACCATTAAAATGAATTAGTTGGTAAATAGACAAGTCAAAAGGAATATGGTTATCTTTAATATTGTTAGATTGTCTTACAATATTAATACTAATGAAATATCAAATGTTTATGGTATGTTCAGTTAGGAAAATCAAACTCTTGTTATATTGTTTGATTAAAGATAACTATGACTTCTTTTCTTCCAAAAGTTATCAAGGTTAGAATGTTGAGTATGACTTGGACATATTTAATAAAACTCCAACATAGAAGATTAATAAGACATCATCATATGATGGAATGTGATGAATGTGATGAATCACATTAAGTCTTAAATTGAAGTTCTAAATTTGTTTAACTGCTTATGAAGAGGTTATTAACAAAGTTAAGTCAGGAACTATCAATAAGTATTTGTAATATCCCAAAAGAGAACATTATATTGTTTCTTTATTTGCTAAGTATTTAAAGATAGTCCTTAAATTACTAAAAGCAAGTGGGAGTTTTGATCTTTAAAAGATAAAATTATAAGATACATAATCTTCTAAAATACACTAGTAAATATCATGATTAAGTTTGACATTTGAATGTTAAATCACAACATGATAATAAAGGTTGACATTTAAATGTTAAATCTCAAAATGATGGAATTATCATTCATAGAATAGAAATATATCTCAGATATTTGATTAATATGCTGAGGGCTATGATTTACAGGATTATTGTAAACCTGATAATCATTATGATACATTATCAAATATAAAATTGGGTATAGTATACATGATATGAATGATTAAGATGTTGTCCATAAAGATTATCAATTTTAGAAACTTGGTTTATCTTAATAGTTAGACTAGAAAATGAAGATGAGTTTCTTCAAAGATTAGGCAACTCTTGTGGTTTAAATCTTTGTATAGAAATCATATGGACAATATTGTGCACATATTTATTGCATGTCCTATGACAAGATTATTAATCACACTTAAGCAATTAACTGTGATTGAATATTCTTTTCTAAACACATTAAATATGTAAAGATTATGATTGTCATATTTATGAAATTGACAATAGAATATCAAAACTCTTTCTTGAGTGATTACTTGAGCGAGGACGATAAGTAATCAAAAGGAGTTTATGAATTCAAATAAATCTTTGGAAGTGTACAAAGTGCAATAATCCATGGATGGATAAATGCATGCATCTAGAAGATTACTCTTATGTTTAATTATTAAATTCATGTTTAGATTTATAATTGAAATAAGATAATTTCTAAGTATTCCTAAAAGCTAGTGGGAGTATTATGTTTAATTTTCTAAATCATATATGTTGTAGAACATATGAAAAGTAATATTCCATATAAGTAAATGTTAAGTCTTAGAATGGAATGAAATTTTACTTGTAAGATTTAGAAAATAAGACATATAACCTAGGAATGAATGTTTATTGTTGAAACATGTGTGGTAAATGAATCTAATATAACATGATATATTATTTAGAAAGTCTAAATGGATATGCATGACATAAATAAAATCTAAGTATGACTCAAAGATCTTTCATGAACATTATGTTTTGTTTTATCATGCTTGATTACAAGATGATTTGGCAATATTAATATCTAATTAAAAAGTTATTAGATAACTTGTGTAATATTGTAAATGAATATGTTTGATTATAGAATCACATCCTAAATCTGGAACAGCTTTCAAATTCTATAGATGAACAATTTTCAATTGTTGTGAAAATTGTCATAGCCAACAAACTTGAAAGTTTGAAGGGCATCAAACATTACATAATAGATATTAAGGTTTACGGGAAGTTTTAATAACATATTGTTGCATACAATGATGTTATTGAAATTGAGATGACATTCAATACTAGTTATGGTAAAGATTGCGTTTTTTGCTATATGTACTAGTTGTGCTTACTAAAAGCATAAGTTGCATTATACATTAAGAGAATAAGAATACTTTAAACTTTAAAATGTTTGGAAGTCTAATTATCATAAATTGGTGGTTAAGGATGTCTCACATTTTTATGAAATATAGCATTATCAAAATAGTTGACTATGCACATATAAGAATTTCAATAATTGAATTCTTGAAATAAGTATTCTTAAAATTCCGATAGATCAAAGTTGGATGATTTATGTCTAGTCAACAAGTATGAATGTCATTGCTTGAGACATAATTCATCAACAAGAGTTATCATGCATTGATCTATTTAGTATTTGGATAAGGGATGTTAAACAATTATTATGATAAATTGAAATACATGGTACGTTTAATTTATAATATATTGTATCCTATATTTGTATGTTTAATCCATGAAAAAATGTTATTCTAAATTGTCCGTTGTCAGTTAATAATATGGGAATATTATTAAATCAAGACAATTCTGAAGGTTGGTATAATATACTTAAAGTATATTGATGCGTAGACATGCCATTTCAGAGGATATTCAATGATACCGAATATAGGACTTATCCCAACTACATGATGTTACTTTATGGATTTAGTTATTAAGTAAATCATGAGAAGTTATCCTCAGACTTGAGATGCAAGATAAGTGTCATGAATGTAGTACATTTTTGTGGAATAACTTAACGCTATACGTAACTGGTAGTCATAAGGGTTGTTTTCGGAAGTGTTACAAAGTTTGTGGATTTTGCTTGTAGTCAAGATAGAATTTGTCCATTCAAATTTATTTTTGGAGTTTAATACTGCTGGGCCCCTCGTAGGGTTGTCAAGATGTTTGCATGGCCGTGCCCAAGATCTTCCCTGAATATTTTCAGATGATTTGGTAATCTTGATCAATCACTAACAACGAGAAACAGAATGGTTAATTAAGAAATGACTTTGATCCATATCCTTATTAACATGGTATTAGAAACAAAAGGATAATAATAATGAGAAATCATTAAAAGGTTTTTCCAGGAGCCTTACTCGAGATCGTACTAGAGGCATCGAAGTATTGCTAGACGCTAACCGATGTGATTACACTATTAAAATATGTCCAAGTGGGAGCTGTTAGATTATGGACATTATTTTAGTAGTCGTATGTTAGGATCGAACTCGAGATCACGAGATTGCACACAATACGTATGAAGAGAAAAAGAAATAATTATTTATAAATGTTATAAGTAATTATTAATAAACACAAAACTAGTAATGGAAATTAGTATTTAATGAAAAATGACTAATGACCTATTGACGAAGATTAGGAAAGTAATAATAATGAATATTTGAAAACAAGGGAAGGTTCCGGAATCCTTTTGGGATTACATAACCGATCGGCCAAGGGGGTTCTCCACCTCCTTTGTGCCTTGAGCTCCAAGTTTCAATTAGTATATAAGCAAACCCAAGATGCATTGTTTTCTCATAACTTGTACACACACATCTTGATGTTTTTCTCTCCTTCTCTTTGTCTTAAATCGATCCATCCAAAACAATCCCTTAGGGATTCGATTTTCATAAGATCAAATAAGTTTTGTGTTTAATTTACTTGTATAAACTTTTTCTTGAATTAGTACGTATGTACAAGAACGTGATTTAAACACACTATTGTTTGATTCTTGGATTGAATTACAAAAGAGGTAAGGGGTAATTCTTATAATCCACATAAACCCTAATTAGGGTTCTTGATTTGAAGATTGCAATTGATTCTTGTTCGGGCTAGAATCACAAAAGTATGTTTACTATTTATATTTGATTAATTAATTACATGTTATATGATCTTGTTATAATTGCTTCCGCTATGCTCACTTGATGTATTTGATTTATTTTATATGATTGTCATGATATAATAATTCCAACAACTAATTACACCATAGTCACAAGAATATTTCTTTTATGTTTTAATAATGTTTATAATCTATAAGCTCGTGGAATGAATCTAAAGCTTTTCTCGATTATATTGAACTAACACTATTTTCCTGTTTTTAATTTTCTGACGGTTTAACGTACTTTTACCGTCTTATATATACATTTCGAAACGATCTTTTTCACATTGAGTTTGTATTTAATTTATAAATTGACCATATCAAAACGGTATGCATTATTACTTTGATTTTAACTTTTAAATGCGTTTTATCTTGTTATCTATCGTAGTCTATGCATTAGAATACACTGTCAGAGTATTCGTACGTTTGCGGCGGGAAGTATCGTGTAATATTTTTTTTGGCAAACAATAGTTTTCGATTACAAGTTTTTTTTATGATAATGACTTTACGCATGACGAGAATTTTGGAAATAATTTTATCGCACACTATTTCATATCAAAATGTCAAGTACTTATACATCACGATAGAATGATAATACAAAAATGATAGCTAGTAGTATTACAATGTTGTGATAATTGGGAGTGAATATACTTGTTAATGAGTAAATGTTGTGTAATATTCGTCAAAATATTATATAACAAGTAAACATAAAGAATCTATTGTTCAAAAAAAAAAAAAAAAAAAAAAAAAAAAAAGAATTGCAATATATGATAAATAATATATATATGACATTGCTTATATAAATTACAGTATTTAAAAATTACACATTTTCATGGTTTATAAATCACATAAAAATGTTTGTACACATGCATGATTTTTTTCAATCGAATTTATTAGCTACATGATTAGGTATTTACTAAACTTGTACTAAAATACATACGAGATAGATGATAAATGTTTTTTGAATATGCAATTTTTAAACTTAAAATGTCTATAAACAAACAAAATTTGGCATTAAACTACATTAATGAATGTTTTAAATAATTATGTGTAGAAAAATTATTGTTTAATACATTATATATAGCATTAATCATTTTTACATATTGCATATTAATTTTTATATCTTAAAGCATAAAAATACATTTAACGAGGCATGTAGAACCCGTGCTACGCACGGGCTAAGAATCTAATTGTTAATCGTGTATTCTTTCTGTATATTGGCGAGTGTATACTTAATTATTGTTTAGTATGTTGTATAAAATGTTTTAACTTTCTTGTATAAAAATTTAAAAATGTTTGATGTTGTTTTGGTTTTGTGATGTTGTATTTTATATATGGGCTTTTGGTTATTAAGTTGTGATGACTTTGTTTCTTTTGACCTATTACTTATTTGCATGATAAAAAAATGGTTTTGTTTTTTTTTGTCTATTACTTAGCCCTACAATACTTGTCCATTAGATAGTTTTTGCATGATAATATAAAGCACACGGGGTCTATCTAATTGGTCATAATTTAATGTGCGTTAAATATTTTCTTTATTAAGTTTGTAAGTTAAAGTTTGTGTAATAATGTATATATAATAATGCCACATAAAGTGTATAAAAATCGTTACAAACCTTTTTAGCTTCATCTCATTTTATTGTACAACTAATTTCATTGAAAATTAATATTGAAGTCTAACTAATATTAATAAATTTTATCAATAACTTCAATTCTAAATAGCTAACCAAATGAATATTAGTTAACACACTATTAATAATTCAAAAAATCTTTGGACTCCACTTTTTTTTTTTTTTTTTTTTTTTTTTTTTTTTTTTTTTTTAATTTACAAATGGGTTTGAGCAAAAATTGTGTATTTTTTCTTTTATATTTATTATTCAAGTTGCATGCTTACATAAATTAATCACGCTAAAAAATATCATTTAACCATTTAAATGTTGCTTTACATACATGCTCGTGCACATTTTCTTTAATCAATTTGCACATGTGAGCTACATCAATAGAAAACACACGTAAATTACTTGTATATGAAAATGCATTAACATAATACATATATCTATATATATATTGCATTAGGTTAAATCATCAATTATTTTTGCAACCTTTTTAACTTCATCTCAATCCATAACCGACTTTTAATTCTATACTAATCACTAATAAATATCATGTGATAAATTCTGGCAAGCCTTGCATTTCCATCTCGATGTTGTATATACTTCACATTAAATGCACCGGTTTTGTTTTTCGATAAAAGTTTAAACTTTTGGTTATGTTTAAAACTCAGCTTTTTTTATTTGATATTATAATTTACAAACGGCTTTAATTCAAAATTATGTATTTTTTCCTCTCTATTAGTTACTTAATGTGATATTTTTAATATGTCGTATTTTGCTATTAGGGCAAACTCATGTAATGGGCGTAAATATTGGTTTTTCACTAATGATTCTACATATAGAAAAAGAAAATAGTTTACGATGGGCGGACCTTCATCTTTTCAATAATAATTCAATTGAACACGATAAATTCATTCTAATATTTCTCAAAGAGCATTCGAAAGCAACTACTTACATAAACTAATCACGCTAAAAAGTATCATTTAACCATTTAAATGTTGATTTACATACATGCTCGTGCACATTTTCTTGAATCAATTCGCACATGTGAGCTACATCAATATAAAACACACAAAAATTACTTGTATCTGACAATGCATTAACATAATTCGGATTAATTTGTTAAAAAATGACAATTGTGAGATTCGAACATGGGTTGTGCATATGTTTGACATACATCTTACCATTACACCAACATATTATTTGGTATTTATTCTGCAACTTATAATCTATAAAGGCTGTAAATTATTTTAATGAGATAAGTATGAGACAATTTAGGCACCTCATTATTAGGAATGTTCGGATTAAAAGAAATAAAAAAAGCTCATAACCCTAATATTTCCACAAGTCGACTCTCTTTTTTTTTTCCTTCTCAAAACCCTAATATAATTAACTAATAATGTTTTGTTTTTACATTTATGCAGATTCTGCTAATGTTTGTTATTTGCATTGAATTATCTTGCTTTTGCATGCTGTAAGTGAAGATTATGGGAAAAGACATATTATCCATGATTTTTGGAGGTTAATATAAATCATTGTTTTCACAACCCTAATGACAAATCTATTTTTGTAGATATCCTGTATGCATACGTTGTTTTCTTTGCAGTTTTTTTCATAAAACTACATGTAAGTCTCTCTAGAACTCATTATATTTGGTTTGGTTACGTAAGTGGTTTGTGAATCGACAATGTTGGAGTTTGATGGTGTTTATTTTACTAATAAGGTGTGTTGTAATGTTTTTTTGACTGTTTATAGCCGGCTCCTCTCATGATCATGATCTTTAATGAATTTTACGAATGGTAAATTAACTGTGAATAAATCGGTCACGTAGTTAAGTACATTCCTAAAACACTGCATAATTCATTGGTATAATGATCGTAGGCCTATTATTTACACAATGGACACTCCAGAGGTAACTTTTTTAAACCTGTGTATTGCATGCTGGTGAGATATACATTAATGAATATGTTGTAGGCTAACTGTACATGCGTTTTTATATTTGCTATAATACTAAATGAATAAACATTTTTTAGGCAGCTGCAAACGATGTATGCTACATATGATTAGTCGAAACTGATCATATATATGAACAACCACACTTAAACTACCACATAAATCATGGATTTAAGGATTGACCGAATATCTTATCTTATTAAATTAGTTTAGATGCGGCAAAATTCCCATTGACTGAATCAAAGTTGTTATGTCCTAGCAACTATCAACTATCTTATAGCGCCGCTCGATGAGGTAGAAGCTTTTGGCAGTTCTTGCAGCTTCAAAGGCGTAGAGTCTCTCATAGGTCTTACAAAAGGGCAAATGAGGCCGCGTTTTTGGAGACCATGGATAATAGCGAACCAGGTTCGTTGGCAAGGGCGGGTACAATTAATGTTGCTATTGGTGATTCTTAGTATAGAAAGCGTAAGTGTTATTTTTAGTTTTATTCTGTTGCTATTCAAACTACAATCATTGACCCTGCTAATTATGCAGGTCTTGAATCAGTAGGGTCGGGAACGGTAATCTGGATGAGATGATGTGTTTTGTTCAAGAAGAGTATCAACTATCTTATAGTCAGTGTTGCAAAAATCGGCTGAGGCGGCTCGGCCTTGGAACTTGGGGGAAATTCCAAGGTAATCGGCCGATTAATCGGTCGAGGCGGCCGATTAATCAGGAAAAAATCGCAACTCGGCCCCCGACCGCCTCGGGACCGATTCACGATTTTTGCAACATTGCTTATAGCACCGCTCAATGAGGCAGAGGCTTTTGGCAGTTCTTGCAGCTTCAAAGGGGAAGAGTCTCTCCTTTGTCTTACAAAAGGGCAAATGAGGCTGCTTTTTTGGAGACCATGAATAATAGCAAACCAGGTTCGTTGGCAAGGGCGGGTACAATTAATGTTGCTATTGGTGATTCTCAGGATAGAAAGCGTAAGTGTTATTTTTAGTTTTATTATGTTGCTATCCAAACTACTGTCATTTACCCCGCTGATTATGCAGGTCTTGAATCAGTCGGGTAGGGAATGGGAATCTGGATGAGATGATGTGTTTTGTTCAAGAAGAGTATCAACAAGTTAAACAAGCTTACCCATAGAAATTAGAGGTGATGGAATTTATAGGTAACTTAGTCATATTATCTCTATTTCTATATAAATTCAAATACTCAAACAACGCCTGATTGTGACTACATGGTCATGTAATGTAACAATTCACATTTTCAGGTTATCTTCTATTCCTGAAAATTTCACTATTTATTTTTACTATTCACTTTTTCCGGAATTTGATTTTTATTTCATATTCTCGTATGATAAATCATTTTCATGACAAAATAAAAGTTTGACACTCATCAGATCATTTTCGCGAAAGTTATTAAGGAACTATACGTTTTAGGGTAAAACGTCATTCAAAAATCCTACGCACAACAAAACTCGACCGCTTTAATTTTCCCCGCATCAGAAAAATGTTTGATACACTCATGATTTATTTGAGAATTAATCATAACTGAGAAAAATGTGACCAAATAAACCTCGCCCGTGAGAAACAGGAATTTTCGTTTTTAAGCACTTTTACTTAGCCGTAACCTTAGCCTATACCTGCACCGCGTTTCTAAGACAATTTGAGTTTTCACATTTTTGGAATAAGTCAACATATTTTTCCCTCCTCCTTTGACCAAAAATCATTCCTTGATTTTTAGGCTTACGGTTTTATGTTTAAAAGACATTAAATACCAACCGACACTAGACTGAGCCCAGTCTAGACATTATTAGTCATTTTAAATCAGTATTATCATATTAGAAAAGTAACATTTTACTTTTCTCAATTTTACACAATATTCGTACGTTTTACGTATTACGCGTTTTAGACCCGTGTTTCCAGTTTTAGCACCCCAATGGAACCTACCACTCATTTTATATTTTATTATGGAGTATATTGGCATGTTTAACCATTCTTTCAAGTTCCACATTTTTACGATACCCGGTTTTACGTTTTGAGGCTTAATCATTTACGGATAGCATTTTACGGAGTCAAAACTCACTCAATATCTAGGATAATATCACCAAGGACCAAGTCATCCTCCCTTATCCTTAATGAACCGCCTCTAAGGGGGGGGGGGAATCACCCATGTGGCTTGATCTCATGTCATTAGCCTTAAGATTCAAACACATATCCAAGCTTGCTCTCCAAGGGTTGACTAGTCAAGTTGTAACCTCCTCAAGCTCATATAAAAGCCTCCCTTCCCCCTCCTTGCCGTCCCACAACACACACACAAACACCATACCCTTTTGGCCAGTTCACTTCAAGTTTTATTCAAGAATCAAGGACAATATCAACACTTAGGGTCGGTTTGGTTGGCGGGTTGGATTGGGTTTTGGTGGGCCCGTGAATGAAAACAAATGTTTGTTTTAAAATCCGACTTTTGAATTTGGGTGTCAGACCCATAAAAAACTACTGTTACGAGTCAGATTAAATAGGTGGGTTTTAACAAAAAGTTGTGGGACCAGTTTTGTATGTGTGTATCTCTCACAAAATTTTTTCTTATTTTTTATTTTTTTAAATCAAATAAATATATAAAATAAATTTTTTAATCATTTATTTTCTCTCTCCTCATTTAATTCAAACCTATACTTAAATCCAATTTCTTTCAAACCTTTCCCAAATCCAAATTCAATTCCAATCCCACTTACAAACCAAACGGGCCCTTAAACTCTAGTTTGGTTTTGATTCATCAAACTACTTCCAAACCCTAGAAACTTTGGTGATTTCTCTTGTGTTTGAATCTACTCAAGTCACCTCAACTACTTCCAAACCCTAGAAACTTTGGTGATTTCTCTTGAGTTTGAATCTACTCAAGTCACCTCAACTTTCATCATCTCTCTTTCAAGAATACAAGGGTATAAAGATTGCATGAAGTGAAGAGAACTAATCAATCAAAGTCCTTACCTTACATGTTATTTACCTTTCTTGTAGAAAGCCAAAGTTGTAAGCAAACTCTAATACACTTCCTTGCTTAAATATCATTTTCATGCTATTTGTATTTCCTTCATACTATATATTGTCTTGTTATTAAGTTCATGATGTATAAAAATGGGTAAAACAAGCTATGATATATATATATATATATATATATATATATATATATATATATATATATATATATATATATATATATATATATATATATATATATATATATATATATATATATTAACTTATGATAAGTAAACAAGCAAACCAGTAATTTTTATGGAGAACTCTGATCAAAACAGTATATAAATGATATTGGACAATTACATATTGTAGTAGAGGACTTAACAAGGAAAACGTAGCAATTTGAACCACCTAAAATGAGTACACGAGTCAAAAGTTATGACCATTTGAATTTACCAAAACTTTACGGCAAAACTGCCTAAAAACCTTCTGTGACAGAACCTTAAACACGCAAAAATAGGCCCTTCTGCTCCGTTTCATGAAAAAGTTAAAGCACGAAAGTTGTCCGGAATCACGTTTTCTTCAAAAACTCAGGAGCACGTATCCAGAAAACCAATAACGAATGAGATTTTCTTCAGTTTCTTAACAGCTATTTTTGTATACCAAAGTCACTATATAATAGTTATGGTTTAATAAGACCAAGAGGTCTAATGACCTAAATTCAAGACCACAACCATGGCTAAAGCCAAGGTTGAGTCTCAAGACCATGGAACAATGACCAAAGGTCATGGCAAGGCCATAACTAAATGACCATATAAACTTACCTAGGCGAAAACATGAGCTAAAGAGTTAGCGATAACTTAAACATACAATTTGGATCTACTCCATTAAAAGAACCATCAGATCTTACAAGTAATTGTCATACAAGATTAAGAAACTCGTCCTAATAACAATCTTCATGTAAAAATAAACTTTCCAAAGTTTATTCAAATATTGGACATGTAACTTTTCGGATCAAAACTTATATATATATATATATATATATATATATATATATATATATATATATATATATATATATATATATATATATATATATATATATATATATATATATATTATCAAATACTACAATAGTAGGGAGCCTCATGTGAGGAGTTCATTAAGTAAGCCGTCGAGATGTGTTGTGGATTTACGAATTAAAGTGTCCTGGCTCCTCAAACGTTTACTACATGACTTCTGAATTATGTCGGCCCGAACAGTAGTAAACGATATATAAACTATACATGTTTCACGAACCATTTCTTTTCAAAGACTTATACTATACTAAGTACTACATCATGGACTAAATGCAAGACATATATAGGCAATTCTTCGTATTCTTAGACATTATTCCAAACCTAAGTTGCAACAATTATTCTAGGTTGCTCATAGAAGTTCTCACGGCATATCCATCATTCTCATTATACTTCATCCAACTCACGGTGAGTTCATAGCCCCACTTTCCATTACTTAATTGTTTTACAAACCCTTGGGGGGAATACATGCTATTTTAAACCGAACACAATACTTTTCAATTGTATGCTTGCCTGATTGTTTTATTATCACTAAGTACTATCCTTGCTAAAACCAATATCCCTTATTATGAACCATTTAATCACTAGTAATAGTGAGCGCGAATATTGTGAATAGGCCTATTGGGATTGACGAATCCCATTTGTATTGACTAAGTTCAAACAAATGCACTAATATTTGAGATTTAGGTATGTTAGCAAAGTACCTACCGGGATAACTCCGCCGATTGATATTGGTACCCGTTAACGTTTTGGTGTCATAAGCTTAGTGTCATAATACGTTTTATGGGCGTATAACAACGTAGCTCATCATTTTGAGTCTAATTAGCTCACACTACCAACATATTGTGTTCAACCATTAAACAAACTCTATGAATATCACTCAACCTTTGTGTTGACCTCTTAAGCATGTATTTCAGGTCCATGATGATTAAGGATGGCACGGAAGGGCACGGATATTCAAGAGGGCTATAAAATTTATTATCATTCGAAAACTCATTTAATGTAATTTGTAAACATGGAACCATCTGGGACCTCATTTTGTAATCTCTGATATTTATATAATTTGAATGATAAACCTTTTAAAACGACTCTATTAAAGATCGTTTTCTATTATTATGACTGTTGTGCCGTCGAGTAACACCCAGTTTGAATTCCGCTGCATCATGAATTGGGGGTGTTACATGTAAGTAGCGTATTGTTTTGCTAGCTGAACAACTAACTGTCTTACTCCACTGGCCAAGGTCCCGTTTCCACCCTTGTGACTTTAATTTTTCTATTTTTAAAATGTGCTTACAATAGTTTTTGAACCTTTTGTTTGTAATATACAGGTTATTCATGACAATTATGGGGTACAACAACATCCAGTGTCACCCACCCGATTCTGATGAAACAAGTTTGCATTCTTTAGAGGATCATCAAGAAGAACTATCGCCCCACAGCCATGGACGATTAGGAAACAAGTGATTTGAACTTATATCAGGTGAGTCGGCTAAAAAAGTAAGCATACCTTTTTGCGTTTATTTACTCTTAATATAAGCCGTTTCAGTAACTACTTATTTGCTTTATAGAATTTGCACTTAGAAAAGAATTCCAAAACACCCTTTAACTATGCAATAAGCAACTAAGATTTAACAATGACGTATTCGGTTTGTTGCATTTGCAGTGTGAGAAAAGCCTTATTTCATGCTCTTCGTGCGGCGCTAAGCTGAAGAGATTAGATTTATTGGAACATTTTGGTTGAAAGATTGGCACCTCTGATGAAAAAACCAAAGGTGCAGCTATAGTTTACTGGGATTTTCTTATTATGCACGCTACTTCTAAGTCAGGTTATGAGTTTTTTTGTATTTTTTTTTATGATGAATGTTATGTTAATCATTTCAGGCATGTTCTTTGAATCCATAATGTTATCCATATTAGGTGAATTGATGGAAGCTTATGGTTTGTCTTCGGTTTTGCAAGTTTTCTGCATTAATTTAATTCGTTATATGCTATGTGTTCAGCAACATTACTTTCCAGTATCGGTTTCGAATTGTGTGAGTTTTCAACATCAGTATTGTTTTATGCAGTATGTCCAACAATAATATAGTATAGTTTCGTGTGTGGTGCAACATCAGTTTTCAGTTTCAGCGTTGAATTAAGCGAAGAGAAGTCAAGAGATGAGCATTTTCAGTGAGGGTCTTTGCCATATAATGAAAAAAACATGCCTCAATGGGGTACAATAGACGTCCGTGGTGCATTATGTGTATATCCAGTGACTAACTAATAATTCTCGCTATCACATAAATCTTTAAACATGGTTTTTGGAATGTGGACAATACAAAATGTTACATATTCTATCTGCACATATTGAACTGTTTATGCTATTTGGCATGATCTCCCATTTTTATATTATGTTTTATTTATTTTTCTTAATATCTGCAGAATCGTCTTGGGGAAAGATCGGTTAAGATGGACGTATATCTACTTATCTGGAAAAGGCTGAACATGGGTCTAAATTTTATTCAATCTGCCTAGGGGATTGGGAAAGAGCGTATTCTTTATCAGTGAATATGTGTTGACGATGTCGATCAAGTAGGACGTGGTGTTAATAAATTATAAGCTGGCCATCAGGACTCCGTCAATGGCTTGAATTCAGGAAACTAAATGGGATAACTATCCGTGGAACTGGTGTTATTGTGTGGTGGTGCGTGAGTGGACGAAAAGTAGGTTTAATTTGATTTTGCTCTCGACTGGCGTAATAGATTCTTATTTGGATGGTGTTCGACAATTTAAAACAGCTCTCCTTCAACGTTTAGAGAGGGTATGGGAATTATGCCTTTAAGCTCTTTGACTTATTTTTGTATTTATATTGATCATCATTTCTTTATACATTAGTTAACTATTTGATACTTGTCTCAACATACTTAACCAATCATTCATATATCTGAGAATACCTTTAGCCAGATATACAAGACATTATCCATGGAACAACTTTCTATTACATACATGAATCATAACAGGTCAAAAGTTGCCCAAAAATCTTGTTTTACACATTTTAAAATATATGAGCTATTGATAAACAAAGATGATAACTTGTGAATCCATGTAGTAGAAAAGTTTTGAAGACTTGATCAATGTTACTAATCTCTGGATACTTGATTTGGTCTTTCTGTGAAAAACTTCGCTTCAGTTTTCATTAATAATTTGTCATTGCTAACATTTAAAATTACATAACATATTCTATAGACCAAATTAACTAATCTCATCCATGAATAATATTATGAAAAATACAAGGCACTCGATCATGAAGATAGAGCAGATAGGTAATTAGCTAGGCGTAGTTGTGATTTTGAAAAAATATTATGATAATGTGAAGAATGATTTACTGATACATATTTTCTGCTTAACGTCTTTATTACCAGAGCACAATTTGGAAAAGCATAACAAATGGCTGGAGTGCTTTTCAAAGTCTTTTGCATTGTTAACAAGTCTGAAAAGTCAGAAGAAGTTCATGTTGATGTCAGTTCCTGCCTTTTTATTAGAACTGTTATTTTGTCTTTTTATTTATTAATCAATGTATCTGATCTTTGTATACATAGATCATTGCATCAGCTAGAGAAGTTGAGGCAAAGCAGGCAATATATGCTCCCTACAACATTCTGCCTCTCGATTCTGCTGGGGTATCACAGTGCATCATGCAGTTCGAAGAGGTAACCACACATTCTATTAATTTATTTATGAAAGATGTAGCACAGGTACTCTGATAAGGGGACATTATCATTTTTATTCATATATCTATCTTTGTGGAAATGCAGATTAAGGTAGCAGTCTCTGCCATTAGGAACACGCATGGTTTAAACTGGCCACCCTCTGTTGATCAGCACCAAAATCGGGAGAATTGGATCTTCTTGATTGGATAAGGGCAATGTTTGGGTTTCAGGCATGTAGTCTTTCAAGAATAACTCTATTAATTGAAGATAGTGTCATCTTATGTCATGTTGTTTGAATCTTTATTTTCCAGAAATACAATGTAAGTAACCTGAGGGAGTATTTGATATTGCAACTTGCCCATCCTCAAGCAAGGTTGATGCCTAAGCCTGAACCGAGTAACAAGGCATGGACCGCATGTAAAACCTGCTTCTATTTATTTTGACCGAAATTTCTTGACTTTGCAACGCGCAAGAGAAGCTGGGGAATCTTTTCCATTTGTAATGATTAGTTATCCTAACTGCTTATCCGAATCATGTAAGAGTGAAAACAGCTTGAAATTACTTACGTAAAATTCTTATCTTACTCAAAAAGCAGATAAGCAGTATCAATAAGCAATGCTAAACACCCCTAATCAATCCCCAACATAACAGCCACTGTGTGTTTTATAACAGCTGATTCTCTTATTTTGATTATTAAACATCATATGCTATGATCACCTTCAAAACGCACACAAAACATCCCTTATATATCTCTCTAGAATTTTTTCTTTGTTTGTAGTTTTCTGGTAACAAATGTGTACTTTCTTTTCTCATATTCTAAACTTGATATTGTCCGTCGCATCAGTCAAAAAGTATGCATTTCATAGAGAAGGATGTCCATATCAATGAGATGGGTGAATTAAGAAACCTAAGCAAAATAGATGTAAATAAGTTGAATGTTGGACATGATCTATTAATACAGGAACGTATGTTGACTTCTGTTTATGCTTCATTTGTGTTCAATGTACCTTACCCTTTTTCTTGCTCACAATATTTTATAAGTGTATCGACTATTGTTTTCATATAAACACTTAACGTTATGCCTATAGGACGGAAGTAAATATCTCAAAAATAAAATTATGTGATTAGTCACCCGTAGTACTTCCATCCATGAGATGATAGATTGATAGGACGGCTGAGAATATTTCAGTTAAAATCTTTGGAATACAATTTCACTCTTATTAAAATTTATTCCTTTTTCCTTAATTTAGGTTTTTATACTTGGAAGAAGATCAATCCGCACACAGCACACTATACTTTTTTCTTCAACAACAAATAATTTAGTTCCTTACAACTAAATACACTACACATAAATAGAAATGTTTGTTATGGGTTGGCTTATAGGAAAATGAGATTACTATAATTTAGTTCGTATACTGATATTGCAACAACAAATATAGTTATCTTTTGAATGCAACACATGCATTTGGCACCGCAATGTACGAAAAAATACATACAATTTTGAAAATATTTAACGTAACCTCCCCGTCCTTAAATATGAATTAATATTGGTAAATACCATCAAAACAAATAAAAAGTACTAAATGTCTCCTAATTAATAAATAATTTATAATTTTAAAAGATTACTAATACCCATACATAACTAAATTAAAATGTAAAATTACAAAGCATGCCCGCCCATCGGGCGGGCTTCGAAAGCTAGTATATATATATATATATATATATATATATATATATATATATATATATATATATATATATATATATATATATATATAACAATCACCTAAATATGTAAGAAACAAAGAAAATAGTTGGTATCCCAATTTTTGGTTCCATTTATCTGAGCATGCATGATCATGCTACTTGCGTATAATAACTAAATTAAGAAAAAAAGAAGACCAATTTAATTACAAAGATCTAAAAGATGTGTGAATCATCTCCAAAATGTTGCAAAAGAGAATTTACATACCGCTACCAACAATCAAATATCTAAAAGATGTGTGAATCATCTTTAAATTTACATAATAAATGTGATTTTGGCCGGTTTATATAGGCATGAATTAGGTTAAATCATTAATTATTCTTGCAACCTTTCGCAACCCTTGCACTTCATCTAACCGACTTTTAATTCTATACTAAATGCCACGTGATCAATTGGGGCAACCCTTGCACTTCATCTCCTTTCATGATTGTCTAGTTATTATGAGGCTGCATTAAATTCCAAGCATTAGCTATCTTGTACTCTATGCAATCTTGATGCCTACACAATAAATTATAGGACTGAATCTTCTAGTATTACGAGGCATGCAGAACCCGTGCTACGCACAGGCTTTTAATCTAACTGTTAATCACGCGTATTGTCGAGTGGATTTGTATTTTTAGTTTAGTATGTTGTATGAAATGTTTTTAGTTTGTTGTTTAAAAATATAAAAATGGTTGATATTGTTTTGGTTTTTTGGTCTTTATATTTTCTAAATGGGCTTGTCGTTATTAAATTGTCATAAGCTTGATGTAATTTCCTTTGATTGTTTTGGCCTATTACGTAACCCAACAATAATTTTGCATTATATGATTTTTGCATGGTAATACGAAGCACACTGACTTTTTCTTATTTGTTATAGTGTAATTTGCGTTAACTATTTTTGTTATTAGGTTCGTAAGTTGTGATTGTATTACATCTATTGTAAGTATCCATTAGTTGTTTGGTGATTTTTATATTTAATCTTTTTATAACATATTAGTATTTATTTGTGAAGTTTATGATTAAAAACTAAAGTTAGCTTTATCTCATTTTATTGTACAACTAATTTCATTGAAAATTAACATTGAAGTCTAACTAATATTAATAAATTTTATCAATAAACTCAATTCCAAATAGCTAAACGGCCAAATGAATATTAATTAACACACTATTAATAATTCCTAAAACCTTTTTATGTACTTTTCCTTTTATATTCATTATTCAAGTTGCATGCTTACATATACTATTCACGCTAAAAGTATCATTTAACCATTTAAATGTTGCTTTATATATATGCTCGTGCACATTTTCTTGAATCAATTCGCACACGTGAGTTACATCAATAGAAAACACACATAAATTACTTGTATATGAAAATGCATTAACATAATACATATATCTATATATATTGCATTAGGTTAAATCATCAATTATTCTTGCAACCTTTTCAACTTCATCTCAATCAATAACCAACTTTTAATTCTCTACTAATTACTAAATATCATGTGATCAATTCCGGCAAGCCTTGCACTTCCATCTCGATGTTGTATATACTTTACATTAAATGCACCGGTTTTGTTTTTCGATAAAAGTTTAAACTTTTGCTTATGTTTAAAGCTCAACTTTTTTATTTGATATTATAATTTACAAATGGCTTTAAGTCAAAATAATGTATTTTTTTCTTTCTATTCGTTGCTCAATGTGATATTTTTAATATGTTGTATTTTGCTATTATGGCAAACTCATTTAATGGGAGTAAATATTGGTTTCTTACTAATGATTCTACATATAAAAAAAGAAAACACTTTTCGATGCGCGGACCTTCTTCTTTTCAATAATAATTCAATTGCACACAATAAATTCATTCTAATATTTCTCAAAGAGTATTCGAAAGCAACTACTTACATAAACTAATCTCGCTAAAAAGTATCATTTAACTATTTAAATGTTGCTTTACGTACATGCTCGTGTACATTTTCTTGAATCAATTCGCACATGTGAGCTACATCAATAAAAAAAACGCACATAAATTACTTGTATATGAAAATGCATTAACATAATAAATATATCTATATATATGCTTATCTATAACAATCACCTAAATATGTATGAAACAAAGAAAATAGTTGGTATCCCAGTCTTTGGTTCCATTTATCTGAGCATGCATTATCTTGTGTGAGTTTCATGGTACCTGCGTATGATAACTAAATTAAGAAAAAAAGAAGGCCGAGTTAATTACAAAGATATAAAAGATGTGTGAATCATCTCCTAAATGTTGCAAAAGAGAATTTACATACCGCTACCAACAATCAAAGATCTAAAAGATGTGTGAAGGTGTACATACTAAATGTGATTTTGGCCGGTTTATATAGACATGAATTAGGTTATATCATTAATTATTCTTGAAACCTTTCTCAACCCTTGCACTTCATCTAACCGACTTTAATTCTATACTAAATGCCATGTGATCAATTCGGGCAACCCTTGCACTTCATCTCCTTTCATGATTTTATAGTTATTATGAGGCTGCATTGAATTTTGAGCATTAGCTATCTTGTACTATATGCAATGGGACTCCATCTTGAATATCTTGATTACTCCACATTAAAATGAATTCGATACAAAAAATGGAGCCTACTTTCATGTCCCTACCAATATTCCAAAACTCATCTTTTAACGAATAACAACATCAAATTTTATGTATATTTGTAAGATCAAAATTAAAACAAATAATTTGTGAACTTCAATTAATACCATATAGTAACCATTGGTAAAGAGACCCTCAAATCCCTATAAAAAACATAGATTAAAATAAATTCTCAAAATATTAATTTTGTCTAGTTATACTTTCCATCCATTCAACTTTGATTTTGTATTATTTCTAATGTCATGGGGTGGATATATTGCAATCTCTTAAACTGCTTAAGTAGAAGGAAAAAAATAAAATAAAAGTAAGATTCAAGCCACCATTAATATTCATCAAAGCTTTGTCACACTAATTATAAACCTTGTTTACATATGATTTTCATTTTCTTGCATGCCTAATTTTTTGACAGTTCTTTCATAAATGTGGAGATATTATCCACTCTGTCTCCATCTTCCACTTTGTTTTGTTATCAACATCTTGATATACCCGGTTAGCGTCGCTAACCACTTATCAATACCTGCAAGAATAACATTAATAAACTACTAACCAACCCAAAATTTTAAAATAGGTTAGCATATCTAACCCTCGGTTCCTTCTCAGGCAACAACACATCCATTTGTCTTAGATAAACTTCAAAGCTGGTCTATCAACCGACTTCACATGCAAGAAAGTTAACCATTTGCTTACCTTTGCACGTATACCCCCTTGCGTTAATCAAGTCAATATTTCTACATGAACCATTGCACGTAACATTAATATGCATAGTACACTTTCATTGGACGGAGAAATTTTACATTAACCAACTAAATTCAATTCCATAGGTGAGAAGTTACACCAAAAAGAACTTTATCACACTATAAGAAAAAATATGGAAAAACAATTGACTAAAAAAAATGATCATGTCAATGTCTATTTCAAAACTATTTATCTAATTAGCAAGCTTGTTAATTCACAGATTTTCAGCCATAAAAACAGATGGGGTACATACCAAGTTTACGGTTATTGATGCCAATGAGTTTAATGCCATCAATTGCTAGCATGCGATCCATTTTATTCTCATCCTGTGTCTAGAAACAAAAAAGTAGAGATCAAAATGAAATTGGTTAGTTGGTGTTGCACTGAATTTACACACAAACAATAATAAACTAACAACAAACATGTGATTCATACAAAATCATCAAACTACACACAAATTAAAGTTTCACACACACACACACACACATCATTAACAAAGACCAAATGGTGTTATTTATAGTATTCAATGATGGTGGTTGAAGAGTTTGTACATTTATTTGAAGGCAAATGAAAGGAGCAAATGATTAAATGAAAATAAAGGCTAGCAACACTTCATATGGTTTCAATCATTTACATTTGAAACACTAAATATACCTCATATGTACTTACCACTTAAACATTACATTTAATCAAGGTACTTATGCATGAAGCCTCCACATAATGAAACTCTATTTTCTGCATTTAATTCTGAGTATTAGGTAACTTGTACTCTATGCAATCTTGACGCCTCCACATTAAATTAGAGGGCCTAATCTTATAGTATTATAGATATAGATGGATGAAAAAAACTTCCTCCATTATATCAAGTGTAGATATAGATTAGCTATAATACATTTGTAATTGAGATTGTGTGCCTAAACTCAATTTAAATGTATGTGGTGATTAAAAATCAATTTTAATTGAAATTATATCATTTTGTTTTGACGGAATCTTGGAAGGCAAAAAACTTGGTTAACATATTAGTGCGTTATATTATACACCTAATATCTCTTATATAATAAGAAAAAATATATATAAAATGGATTATCAAATATTTGAGGAATTTTCAATTGGATTAATGGGATAGTTTCATCTTGTCATGTAAGCGAAATTGAGTATTCTTGTTGGTCATTGAAATGATTGGTTTAGATACAAGTTAAGTCTATTTTTCACACAATTATAAGATCAACTAAGCAAATGCTAGAAACACAGTTCTTTGGATCATGTGCATTTACAAAATTTTAGTCTTTTTACGAGAATTAACACTATGAATTAAAATTTCATTGAGGCCCGATGACACCAGCAGAACTCTTCTAGTTCTGTCACTGGGCATATCGCATATCTCACAAATATTATGGCTCGACTAGATAAATACACTTAGGGTGCGTTTGGTTCACATAATGTTTTTGAAGGAATTGTAATCTTTGGAAGAAATTGTAATTCAAAGAATTGAATGTCTTTGAATTGTAATGTGTTGGAATCTTTTATATAATAAAAAAATTACATCATTTCGGAGTATTTTTGGTCAAATTTAATAAATTTGGTGGAGAAATTTGGTTAAACTCACCCACGAGCCATAAACACGAGGGTAAAATAGTTTTTTCTTCTTTCCCTTTACTTTTGACTTTGACTAAACACACTAGGTCTTTTATTAATTGGATCTACACACACACACTTTTCAAATCTGTCACAACTCGTAATTTCATGTCCTTTTTCAAATGTCGAAATTTCATAATTTATTTCGGAAGTTACTATTCATTTCTACTATTCACTATTACTATTCATTTTCACTATTCATCTCCGAAATTTTTATTTCATATTCTCTTAAGTTAAACTATTTTAATGATAATCCGAGAGTTTGGCACTCGTCGGATCATTTCTGCAAAAATCACGAAGTCGTGTCCGAGATTTACTTTTGGGTTTAAACGTTGTTCCAGCATCCCGATATGTCCATAAAACACTATAAACGATAGAAATATGATTTTCTCTCATTTTACGACAATTCTAAAAGTTTTGGAATTTTACGTTTTCCAGTTCAGTGTTTTACGCGAATTACGCGTTTTTAGCCCGCGTTTCCAGTTTTAACAGCGTTTAAGCAACCCGATGGAACTTACCATTCAATTTATATTTTATTATGGAGTAATTTGACGAGTTTAGTCATCCTTGCAAGTTTCATATTTTTACGATACCCGGATTTACGTTTCGCGGTTTAACACTTTACGTTTAGCGATTAACGGAACCAAAACCGACTCCGTGCACGAGATTATACCAAGCTTCTCACACATACTCACTCCTATCCACCATGTGCCCCCCCTCCCCATGTTACTTCAACTTCACCCTTTATTTACCATTTTGCCATTGATTTAGATATTTTCATACTTAAACATCTTTACACATTCATACTTGTTTTCTAATAATCAAAGTCAAGGTTTTCTCTCTTTTTCTTCCTCCCTAGCCACGACCAAAACAAGAACACCATCAAGGATCCATTATTTTTTCAAGATCAAGACATAATCAAGCTCTACTTTCATTCCTTGTTAGGGTTTTGCGATGAAAACCTAGGTTTCTTATACTTTTCTCATCAAATCACCTCAAATATTCAAGTAAGTTTCAAGTAAACTTTTTAATCTTTTTATACTTTCATTTGATCCATAATATGATGTATTTTTATGTTCTAGTACAAAAACATGTAAGTTACATATGATATTTATACCACTTTTCAAGTATTTCTTAATTATTATGAGATCTATAATTTTTATTAGTAACTTCAAGAGATCCACCAAGATTGGTGATGTTTAGGAACCCATGACACCCTAAGAAGGTTTATGGTAGGAATAGACTAGATTTGTGGTGATTGGAAGTGATTTGGGTGGATTAGAAACTAGTTTGGAACCCTATAATTGATTTTTAAACGTATATATATAAGCTACTGTCCCGAATCGTCAAATCCAGAAAACTCAGGGGTTTCCGGGTAACATTGGGCTAGAGAATCAGAAAATACTTTCAAAAACGAAGCTTTGGGCGAAAGAACGGATTAAAACGAGTTTATAACGAAGGAGATATGATTTTTTGCAACTTTAACGACGAAAACTATTTTTTGAAAATTGTACTTGCTGTCCCTTGATTTTCAAGGGCCAATCTGAGGTGTAAAACTTGATCTAGCCATTTCGACTTATCAAAAATATATTAGTATGTTGTCCAACGATTACAGGGATATAAAGAACGTAGAAAACAAGCTTATAATGACCAAGATATGCACGTTTTAAAATCGACGAAACTCTATTTATTTCCATCAGCTTTTTAGCAAAATATTACTAAGTATAGAAAAACAGTTTTTGTAATACATCATGTTGAGAGCCATTTATCTTATTGATAAACCCATTTCTGGAAAATTTACATCATTGACAAAGAGTTAGCTCACCCAGCCTAGTTTTCAAAATATCCAACCGTTTGTCAAAAGGATTTATAACGAATAACTTAGGTCTTCCAAACTTTCCCGAAAACTGCCCAAAATCTGCCAAAATAGCCCAAACACCTTACTTCATGGCTATGTATCTTTATGATCGAGACCCGTATAGACAAACTTCAGTTCTGTGACTTTTTAGATATGGTGAAAATCTTCTCAAAACTACTGAGCTTCTTCCCTAACTCTTAATATTCACAATTTCGCGACTAGTTTTGCGAGACCATTTTGGTCATATTTTCAAGTTATGAAATGTTATATTTTGCGAAGAAAACCTTATATTTGCCGATAGAACACCAAACGAGGATCATGAAGTACCGTTTCAACCTATTTACATGGAAAGTATTTATCAACCTAACGAGACGTGAAAAACGTATTCGTTGACGATAAACGTTATTTTCAAAACTAACGAGTGGTATCGATAACATATGTATTTGCATGTGTAGCATCATTTCATTTCTTACATTAGACCATATCATTCATATTAGGTTGCGGTTAGAGATCGTGCCTCATTTCTGTGTATTCACTGTTGTCATCATAGCTATCGCACCAGGTGAGTCATAGCCCCTACTCTTTTAATTGTTTTGTAAACTCTTTGGGGGAGAATACATACTCGTTTTACTTAAACGCATTACTTGCTTTACATGGTTGATTACTCAAATAGTTCCAGCTTTACCAAAATATATGTTTGATCACCTGCATTTCATTGGTATGTTTAATCACCTGCATTTCATTGGTATGTTTGATTACCTGTATTTCATGGGATTGATCATCCTTGTTTATATGACCTCATGGTCACCAATTGTTCCTATATGTTCATTGTAATATTGTGGTATTCCCCACTTGGCTGTGATGTCAAATGTAATATTGTGGTATTCCCCACTTGGCTGTGATGTCAAACGTAACATTGTGGTATTCCCCACTTGGCTGTGATGTCAAACGTAATATTGCTGTTTTCCTACTTGACTGATTTATCATATGGCCTCATTGTCTGAATTATTTATATAGCCGTTTTGCTATATTCATCTTGGAATTTAAATACAAGTATTACTTTGTTCACCTAAACCAATATATACTTGGCAGTGGGTCGTAAACACACAGGTTACATGTCTTTTATGGCGGGACTTATAACTGAGTGGATTTACGATGCCTTTGCTAGGAAATCTTCATACATATGCATTACATTATTTTTCATAAGACTCTATGAACTCACCAACCTTGTGTTGACACTTTAGCATGTATTTTCAGGTTTTAGGCAATGGCACCTATAGGAGGTTTTGGCAGGGCATGGCATGGTTATAGAAGACTCTGATTATTCATTTGGGGACCGCTTTAAACTATTTTAAGGGCCTACTTTCGCACTACTTTTAATAATGTAAATTCAACATTTTGATTAAACTATTTTATTCTAAATGATTCAAGTGAAAACCATTTTTGAACTTGTGTTGTAATACCAATTGAGTTACACCCCAGCTACATGTATGCTTCCGCTGAACCCGATTTTGGCGGTGTGACAAAATCCACACACACACACTTTTCAAATCCTCTCTATCAAATCCAATCGAATAATTTTTCAAATGGTTCAATGTGCCTGTGGAAGACGAGTAGTAGTATGGACATCATGGACTGACATAAATCCTGGTCGTCGTTTCTATTCTTGTCCCCAAAAGGTAATTGGAAAATTATTAATTAGGGTTTCTAGTGTTTAACTATTAATTTTTTTTCTTGGTATAAACAGGATTCTAATTGCCCATTTATTGATTGGGTAGATCCTCCTATGTGCCGATGTTTAGTGTCAATTATACCTGGGCTATTGAGGGGGAGGAACAATCTTGAAGCCAATTTGAGGCAAGCTGAACAAGATCATGCAAGGCTTAGATCATACTTGTATCTCACTGATAACGCTCAAAGTTAACATGTTTTTATAAGCGTTATTAGTGTTTTTGTGTATGTTATTTGGTTGTTTTTATATGCTTTTGCCACTAAATCGTATCAAAGTATGTCTTTGTAGCATATGTAGCCAAATGTAGGAAAAATGGAGAAAAAGTGAAGAAAATGAAGTATATGCGATTACACGAAGATTCCCAAGTTCAAAAGTCCAATCTGTGACGCAATTCATAAGGAGAACCTAAGTTTTGTCATCTCAAAGTTCCAAGTTCAGAGTTAATCAAGTTTGGATAGTGCATAAAGAATTACACAAGGAAAAGTCAAAGTCAAATGCAACCAGAACGTACCATCCGATCAGTTGGAGGATAACCAATCGGATAGCCACAATTACCATACACATCCGATCGGTATCAACCCGCAACCGATCGGATGGACATTACTGCCTGTTTATACCAACTTTTGTGCACGAATCTTGGTCTTTTGTCCCATTGTTCTAGGCCCTTCTCAGTGTCTTGATGTCCAAGCTCCAGCATTTATGCCCCTATTCATTACAAGGAGTATTTGGCAAGCCTAAAAGGACCCCAAGAGTACACAATTGAAGACACAATTCAAGAGACCATTTATTCTCATTACTACTCTCAATTATTATCATCATCTAGCTCTCAAAGAAGGAAAATTCGTGCAGAAAGAACCAGGAACTTTGGAGGACCAAGGAAGCAACATTTGGAGACAAAAAATCTCAAGAAATCATCACCAATACTTAGGTTATCAATACCTTATCATTTGTTATCAATTCCAAAGCATTGTAAGACTTAAAACCATGGATTCTAATGTTAAATATTCTGAGTTTATTTGCATGTTTGCTATGAGTGGCTAGTAGTCTTTTTACACTTGTTTTGATGATGTTTTATGCTTAGTGATAGTATGATTGTGATAACATGTTTTAATTGAATTTCAAGTCTATCCTAAGAACCAATTGTACCTTAAGTTTCATCGTGACATTTGTTGAGCCAAGGTTAACTAATTGAAAATAGTTTCAAGGGTCGAAAGATTTGTTATTATTCAACTAGTTATAATCATTTGTCTATGAATGAATGTTTTTCACCATAATTATTCTTGACTAAACAAAGAAACAAGAAGTATGATTGTAATGAGAATGCTTTTATAACATCAAATCGGATTGTTTGTAAACCTTTAGTTGGACGAAAGTTTAGATGTTTATAAACAATTGTAACCTTTTTGTCTATGAATGGGTTACCTTTTGTAATGACCATTTCCTAAGAGTATTTGATTCGTAATAAGAGTTTGTTCTTGTGTTTAAGATATTCACCATACCTTATGAACCTTGGACGGATCTTGAATTGATTATTTACACCTAAAGCTTGTTTTAATGAACTAAAATCTTGACGAAGGTCTTGTAGAAACAATAGATTAGACCACCATCTAATTATCACAACCAACACGTTATCAAAAGTTATCACAATCATGTGTGTCATTAAGTAGAAAACTAGTCTAAACAAGTGTAGTTTTTAAATTATTGAATTTGCTTATTATCTTATTTGCGTACATTAGAGATTTACTTTTAGACTTATATTTTGATTCACTCACAAATCCCTGCGAACGATCCCGACTTACCATCATATCTTGCTATAACTGACGAGTACACTTGCTCGTATGTGTTGTTTCTAGATTTGGTAATTCACTCTTATAAATTCAAAACTTGCATAATAAAACGCACATCAAGTTTTTGGCGCTGCTGCCGGGGATTTTGATTGTGTTTCTTTTAAGTTTTAAAAGTCCGTTTCTTTTCGTGTTCGTTTTCTAAAAAAAAAAAAAATTCAAAAGTATCCAACCGATCGGATGACATCCATCTGATCGGCTTTCCCAGTTTTCCTAGTTTTTTAATTTTACCGTAGCATCCATCCGATCGGTTTGACATCCAACCGATTCGGATAGAACTTTCTGTTTTCGAAAATTTTATTTTCTTGTTCTTTTGTTTAGGTAATTGACTCGCTTCTCTTGATAGTTGTATGAACACTCGTTGTACTACTAAAAAGCTTAGTACACCTTTATTCGATCCTGAAAGTTTGTTTCGTAAGAAGAGATCTTCATCTATTCTTAATTGGTTTGATAATCTTTTCGAAGAACATCCGATTTCCGTTCTTTTTAAACCAATACCCATGGCTGACGATCAACCCATGTGGGCCGCCAATCGAACTGTAGCACCTACTCCTAGAGCTGATATTGTTGTCGCCGACCTTGGTGAAAACTTTACCGTTAAAGGTCACCATCTTTCTATGATCAAAGACTGTCAATTTGATAGCCGTTCGCGGGCCGATCCGCATAAACACATTGCCGAATTCATTGAAATTTGTGGCATGTTTCGTTATGGAAATACCGATGTCGATGCTATTAAGCTCAAACTTTTTCCACCACTCGCCGGAGATGCCAAAGTATGGTATAACGAATTAACCCCAGGAACTATCAATACTTGGGAGGAGATGAGGCAAGCTTTTGTAAGCCGATTCTTTCCACCTGCCATGTATGATAGACTAATGGGAGAAATCCATGCTTTTTCACAAAATCCTAATGAATCTCTTGTTGAAGCTTGGCTTCGCATGAAAGATTTGCTTCGAAGTTGTCATGGTCATAATTTAGGACGAGGAACAATAATCCAAATCTTTTATCATGGTCTTGATGAAGCATCCCAAGCAATCCTTGATGCCGGAGGAATTTTTCTTTACAAAACACCTAACGAGGCATATCAACTTCTCGAAGATCGAGTACTCCTTAAACTCGATTGGTCAAAAGATTCCAAAACCAAACCCCTACGGAAAACCGTTGCTTTTGCCGAAAGTTCAGATAATTCAAAACTCATGGAGAAAATAGAAGCCTTGACTTCTAAAATAGACTCGCAATACAAAGATATAAAAGGAGAAATGAAAGAAATGCGAGATGGCTGTAATAATTGTGGAGGAAATCACACATCATCCGAGTCTGATGACCAACCTATGAATTGACCTAACGAAGGGGAAGCCAATTATGTCCAAGGAGGATATCGTGGAGGAGGTTTTCGTGGTAATTATTACGGAAGAAGTTTTGGAAATTGGCAAGACCGCCAACAAAGGGATAACAACCGTGATTTTCAACCCCGAACAGACAACCCAAACCCACCAAATTCCGATAAAAAGGAAGAATCTGATTTCGAAAAAATGATGCGAGATTTCGTAACTACTCAAAGAGCTACTAATGAGTTTGTAAAAACTCAAATTTTCAATCTCAAAACCAAAGTTGAGCAAGGTCAGAAAAATCATCAAGCTTCTATTCAGGATCTTGAACAAAAAATTGGTAGACTTTCTGATCAATTTTCTTCTCGAATTCCTGGTACATTACCAAGTAACACCCAATCCAATCCAAAACCATCTGGATCAAACGATAAGAATTATCGTCCACCACAAAACAGAAATGAGCATATCAATGCTGTATTCACTTGAAGTGGTCTTTCATATGATCCACCACCCGTTCCTACCGATAATACTATCATTCAAGATGAGGAAGAAGAAGCAGCTGAAGAAGAACCAACCGAAACACCAACCAAAGAAAATACCGTTCCACCAATAAAACCTTATACACCGAAAATACCATATCCACAAGCCCTAAGAAAAGAGAAAAGAGAGGATCGAAATAAGAAGTTTATAGAGATGATCAAAGAAGTTAGAATTAACGTACCCCTCGTTGATGTTCTAGCTGGAATGCCCAATTATGGGAAATTTTTGAAAGAACTTCTTAATAATCGAAAGAAGTTGGAACAAATTTCCGCTACCGTTCTCAATGAAGAATGCTCTGCTATCATTCAAAACAAAATTCCACCAAAACTAGGAGATCCCGGAAGTTTTCTTATACCATGTATATTAGGAAACAACATCACATACGATGCTTTAGCCGATCTAGGTGCAAGTATCAATTTGATGCCCTATTCGTTGTATTCTAAACTTTCCATCAATACATTGAAACCTACTAAGATGAGTATAAGATTAGCCAACCATACATACCAATATCCTGTTGGGGTTGCTGAAAATATGCTTGTTCAAGTTGGTAAATTTGTTTTTCTGTGGATTTTGTCATCTTAGAAATAGAGGAAGATAGTCGAGTACCCTTAATCTTAGGAAGACCTTAGTTAAACACTGCTGACGCCATGATCAAAGTCAAAGGCAGAGAACTCAATCTTGGAGTAGGAGAAGATCGAATCACATTCTTAATCGATAAAGCAATGAAATATCCAAATTCCAGTGATGACACATGCTATAACATCGATGTAATTGATGAAGTCACTAAAGAAGAATTGGATGCATTACTTGACGATTCGAAACCATTCATGACTACTTCAGAAAAGATCAGTGAAACAGATTCTGATAAAGAATTTGAGGAATTTATTGAAGTAAAATTAGAAGAAGAGGAAAAAGAGAAATTTGAAGATATCACTGAAAAAGATCAAATGAAAATCAAATCATCTCTAGAAGAACCACCCACTGATTTGGAACTCAAAACCCTTCCCAATAATCTCGAATACGCCTACTTAGAAGAAAATTCACTTCTTCCAGTAGTCATATCGTCGTTGCTCGAAACAAATCAAAAAGAAAAACTCGTTTCTGTTCTTAAGAAGCATAAACGCGCTTTTGCGTGGAAAACTTATGATATTCCAGGAATTAGCCCAGATTTTTGCAAACACAAAATCAATTGTGAAGAAGGTACTAAACCCGTTGTAGAAAGACAACGTTGACTCAACCCCAATATGAAAGAAGTTGTTAAGAAGGAAATCATCAAACTTCTTGACGCAGGAATTATTTATCCTATCGAGGATAGCCCATGGGTGAGTCCAGTTCATTGTGTTCCAAAGAAAGGAGGAATGACTGTAGTGACCAACAAAAAGAATGAATTAGTTCCTACTAGAACTGTCACTGGATGGCGAGTATGTATTGATTACAGAAAACTTAATAAAGCCACCAGGAAAGATCATTTTCCTCTACCGTTCATGGATCAGATGCTCGAAAGATTAGCAGGAAACAAATACTTTTGCTTCCTTGATGGTTTTTCGAGATATTTCCAAATTCCTATCGATCCAGTCGATCAAGAGAAAACCACATTTACATGTCCTTTTGGAACCTACGCTTACCGGCGTATGCCCTTTGGTCTATGTAATGCACTTGCAACTTTTCAAAGGTGTATGATCGCAATATTCCAAGATATGCTTGAGACATCTATGGAAGTTTTCATGGATGACTTTTCAGTTTTTGGTGATTCTTTTGAAACTTGTCTTTCCAATCTCGATAAAATGCTTGAGAGATGTGAAGCTGCACATTTAGTTCTTAATTGGGATAAATGTCATTTCATGGTAACTGAAAGAATTGTGTTAGGACACAAGATATCAAGTTCAGGAATGGAAGTAGACAAAGCTAAAATAGATGTTATCACCAAATTACCACCACCAACTATCGTTAAAGCCGTTAGAAGTTTTCTAGGACATGCCGGTTTTTACCGCCGATTTATCAAAGATTTCTCAAAAATATCACGTCCTATGACTAAACTTTTAGAAAAGGATTATGTATTTGATTTCAATGCTGACTGCATTAAAGCTTTCAAAACATTGAAAAGTCAATTGACTAGTGCCCCAATTATGGTTGCACCTAATTGGTCACTACCATTTGAACTCATGTGTGATGCAAGCGATTTCGCTGTTGGAGCTGTTTTGGGACAACGTGAAGGAAAACATTTTCGTCCTATATACTTCGCTAGTAAAACACTCAACAATGCTCAACAAAACTATACGGTTACGGAAAAGGAATTATTAGCCGTAGTTTTTGCATTTGACAAATTCAGATCTTATCTCGTGCTTTAAAAAATGATAGTTTTTACAGATCATTCTGCACTCAAATATCTGTTTACCAAACAAGATGTAAAACCGTGTCTTATCAGATGGATTTTACTACTGCAAGAATTCGATATCGAAATAAAAGACAAGAAAGGAGCAGAAAATCTTACAGCTGATCATTTGTCACGTCTCGAGAATCCGAATTTGGAAGAATTAAAAGAAAATGAAATTAACGATTATTTTCCAAAAGAAACTCTCATGACGATAGATAAAGATGATGATGAGGAAGTACCATGGTTTGCAGATTACACAAATTATCTTGCAGGAGATATTCTTAAAAAAGGGATGAGTCACTACCAACGTAGTAAGTTCTTTTCAAAAATAAAACACTATTATTGGGAAAAACCTTACCTCTTTAAAATGTGCAAGGATGGAATGATACGAAGATGTGTTTCGGGTGCCGAAACAAGAAAAATTCTTGATGAATGTCATCATGGCCCAACTGGGGGACATTATGGTCCTTCCACTATAGCTAGAAAAGTTTTTGATGCTGGATTCTATTGGCCTACAATTTTCAAAGAAGCATATACTCTTGTTCAAAACTGCGATGCGTGCCAAAAATCTAGTAACCTTTCTCGAAGAGACGAAATGCCTCAAAAGTGCATTCAAGTCTGTGAAATATTCGACATTTGGGGAATTGATTTTATGGGACCCTTCCCTAAATCACACAAATATGAATATATTGATACGCAGGGATTGCACCAGGCTTTACCTCTCGAGGGATCTCGAGAAGCTTACAACCCCCACCAGGCAGTGTACCTGATCGTTGTAGTATAGTATAGTGACAAGTACCGGGGGGTTGATCGTTCAGCTAGGAATAGTATCGTTAGGATTGAAATTAATCTAACTAGGTCTAAAGGTGAAGGATGATTCTTTTTATGTTTTTATATTTTATGAAAAGCAAGTAAAAATCTCGGGTATTGGGAGAGTGGGCGGAATTAGTTGCTAATCAACTAACCCAAAAGCTACTAATTAAACTAATGTGCAAGAAAAGTAAACTAGGGTTCTACAAGATAAGTGAAGCATGTCTACCCATGATATGTTACTCCTTGCTAGCTATCCAATCCTACCTATTGAATTGTAACCTTGTTTTAATTGACGGGTTGTATTCCTTAATACCATTCATGGGGTGGCATACTTACTTCCCCAATCCTATAAGCTCCTACTTCACTCCTATGTCGAGCCGGCTAAGAAGCTCCTAACATGGGATCACTAGAATTCGCTCATGCATTAAATACAACCATAAAAACCTAGTACACATCGGTTCATGTTTCTTAAGACGTTTAAGCATGTTACCCTATGGAAGTCTGCCAGTTTTCTTAAGCCTAACATCGAATTCATTCAATCAAAACAAGAATCAATAGGAAACAAGAATTATAAACTAAACCAACTAGATCTATTGAAGTTGTCACGCCTTAATTGATGGAGATACACACACACATCAACAAGCCCCTCATTGATGGAGATAGACACAACATCAACAAGAAATCAATGAGATCTAATCAATTATATATAAGTTTCACATAATCATAAGTAGACACAAGGTGAATTAGCAAATCATCATCAAAGAAGAGCAAACAACAATGATAATGGAAAACATAATTAAGATAGAATCATCAAACCAATACATGATGTTTATGGAGTGATTGAAACCCTCTAAGTTGCTGGAAAAACACCCACCTAAACCCAGGAATCGACCTTAGGGTTTAGGGCTTACAAAAAGTGAAGTTATGATGTTATATTTATAGGCATGTTTTTTGTCGGCCCTTCTTGATGGCGTCAGCCCGTTACTCTTGATGCCGTCACGACCATTTTTTCACCAAATTGTAGATCTCTTCGTCCTCTTCGCCTGGGCTTTTGAATCACCTAAATCCGAGTTCGTATGCAAAAGTTATGACCAAAACAATATCAGCTACTTCGCGCGCAAGTTTTGACAAGTTAACACGTGACGGCCTTGGGTGACGCCTTCACGTTCTCTCTGGGCCGTCACCACTTTTACTCTTGACGCCGTCACCAAAATGCTCTTGACACCGTCAGGTACTGTTCTCAGCATGGAAAATTAAGTCTTTGGCGTTTTCTTCACTTTTATGCTCAAAAAATGTCCGAATTGCTTCCTTTTCCAGATTTCACTCCCAAAGTACCTAAAATCACAAAAGGAACGATTTAGGGCAATATTTGATTAAATAAATTTCAATTCCGGGCTTAAATGACCCCCTAAAAGTGGTTCATTTTTAGCCTCATCATATACCCTTACACTTGAGATTTGCTTGTCCTCAAGCAAATGCGCTTTTATTCTACTCAAAATACAAGTTAGGGGTCATTTAACACAAATATAAAAGTAATTACAACAAATAATCGTTCCACTAAAGACCAATAGACAAGCACGGAGGTCATATACTAGCACCTCACAAATAGTGTTTAGATACTCACATCTCTCGGGTGTAATAAGGTATAAATTACAATACAGAAACGGAAGATATCTCTCACTACCTGTCTTAGCAAAATAGATTACCATAGGCTTGGGAAAGGGTCAAACCTCCACCACATGGCGTAAGCACCTAGGATAAACTATCAAAGAGGTCTTTTAAAGGGTTGTAACTTTAGGTGTAGGGATATGAAATACACGGTTTTGTTGGATATAGACAGTCTTTACTGGTGGCGAGTTAACAATCTTGGTTAATTACATGTACAATGTGGCGTTGCTAAGCCAAGACTAGACTCGACTTAAGCTAATAAATGAAAAATAACAAAAACATAAAATAAACATAGAATGAAAAGGGATGGTAGTCCGTATGTTTTTTCTCTTTTTCTTTTTCTATTTTTTTTCTTTTTCTTGATTTTTCCATTTTTTTTTTTTTTTTTTTTTTTTTTTTTACATACACTCTTACCCTACCATCCGAAATAATACATCATAGGGAATGAACATTCCCCTTACACTTGAATCTTTACATATTTTACAATAAACTAATCTAATGACTCGAATTAAGAAAATCAAAACACTTGGAGTACTTTTAAGATCAACGCACATACGGGGGTAATATATGATGTTCTTCCCCATTACTCCATAAAATAAGTACTTTTACCCATGAGTCTCAATCGTCCCAAAACAATATGTAAAAGGATATGACTCGACTTAGCAACCATGTAATCAATTAGATAGTTAACTTAGGGTTTAACAAATAACAATAATGCACTAAAAATGAGCGCACACACGGAAGGCTAAGGCGATTTGGGTGTACATTTAAGTGGGGTGTAACAAATTCTTCCTTTAAGTAAAATGCTTGAAGTTAGAAACGAAAATATAGGCTCGGAGGGGTGTACTAGGGGTTTCGTGTACTAAAAATGAGTACAACGCTAAGGTGTGGGAAAAATTAGTTGACTTAACTAGCCAAGCAATATGACTTAAATGGTCAAGTAATTATAATACGGGTTTAACACAAGGGTGATCCTAATGCCTCTTATCATGTAGTAAATCCTACTACACGAATGTAGTCTCACTAGCGGTCTCGGGATGCATCACTAACGCAAGTTCTAGAATCTAAATGCTACTGGTACACTCATAAGCACTAATAGTAAATGCTTTTCCTATCAAATCTAAAGGCGAACCTCACATATTTGGGTGGAAAATTTTTCTGAATGGTTGATTGGCTCCAAACGGTCAACCTAAACTGACCAAAGAATTGTCAACAAGGTCAGACTACTCAGAGTCAATGCTCCGTGGAAGTACAGTGTTTCCCCGGGTCGTTATGTCCCGACGAGGTGTGGATTGTAATCAAAACGGTTTCGTGATCGGGTGAATTTGGACGGAAAGGGTTTGTGAATGATTTGAACTAAGGAACCTACAATGAAATAGCTTAAACAAGCTATATGAATAAGACTGGAAGCTAGGAAAAACCAGAAACGATTTAAACCTAAAAACGCGTACGTTACGTTTGAATAAAACGTAAACGTACAAAATAAAAAGTGAAAACTGAAATCTGAAAACCCCCAGGGGGTGAAAATGACTTTTTTACAAACTAAAAGATAAAAGAAAATTTTTAGAAAATTAAAATTAATTTTTACACTAATTAATTATTTATTATTAATTAATTACTTATTAATACTAATTATTAATACTTAAATAACTTATATACTATATAATATTGATTAAATACTAAAAAGGTGAAAATAAAATTTCTAAAATTATAAAATAACTAAAAATAAGTTTTAAAAATAAAAATATGTATTTTTGTCTTTTTGTGATTTTTCTATTAATTAATTACTAATTAAACACTAATTACCTAATTAAACTATTTTAAATTAAGAAAAATAGAAAATGAACAGTAAAAATTACAAGAAAATTTCTAAAATTATTTTACATTATATAAAAGCTAGGAAAAATATAAAAACTAGGTTTTACTTAATAAAAACTAATTATGCTATTTAAAACTAATTATTAATTAATAATTAATAAAAATAAGATTAATTCTAATAAATACTAAATGGCAAAATAAAAATCTGAAAAAATCCCTAAACTTTTTTTAAGTTATTTAGAACCTATAAAAAATATAAAAATGTGGTCTACTTAAATAAAATCTATTTATTCTATTTATTATGTTAATATTAATTAATTATTTATTTAACTAATAATAATTATTATAAATAGCAAACAAGGAGAGAAAAATCTAGAAAAATTCTAGAAAATACTTTATAATATTAGGAACAAAAGAAAAATATAAAAACTTGATAGTGCTTAATAAAAAGATAAAAAGAAAAATGAAAAATATAGCTTCTATTAAATAGAAGCTATCACTTGTTTTATATTTTGTTTTTCTGGTTTTTCTTGGTTTGGAACTTGCTTAGAACCTGAAAACAAACAACTTTAATGAAGACACTTAGCCTCAAGCTCAAAATTTAAGCAATTTAGCCACTAAAAAGCCTCACAGTTGACTTTGGTCAACTGTGTGGGTTAAAATGGGTAAAACAGGTCCAACTTGGGAAACTTTGGTGGAATATGATGTAAAACACTTATTTGGACAGGAATGAACCAAAGATGATCAGCTTAGGTCACAAAAATACAAAATGGGTCAAATTTGACCCAACAGACCCATTGCATACTAGGGACGGTGGGACAGACTTTGGGACAAAATAGGGGGTACACAGGGTTGAATGGGGGCACACAACTGGTGAAAATGGACCGAGGGGCAAGTAATGAGTGCAAAGAACCAAGGGGGGCACTGGGACCCACTGGTGTGGCTGGAAAACACCACCAAAGGGTGGTGTTTGGGTGTCTGATCTGCACAGCAGGGCAAACAGCCTCCCTGCAGCCCACTTTGGATGGCTGTGGGGCCCAGAGAAAAAATCCCAAAAATAAGGTGAAGGGTAGAACTTGAAGATGAGGTAGGGGGCTGCAATCCCAGAAAGTTTCAGACCCTAGAACTCACTACAAAATTCCTCAAAATTAATGCAACATTTGGAAAAATCTGAGAGATGCCTTTTTTGACTTTTGTAAAAACTTAGTAAGTTGACTTATTTGAACTTTGGGCTTAACCTAAGGACTAAATAAGATGAAATAAGTTAAAATGAAGCCCAAGTAATCTAAAACTACAAGCTTTAAGCTGATATGAGGGGTCAATGGTTCTCAAATCCCTCACAGTTAACTGTGAGGGTTCCTAGGGTGATGATTTGACTTTTTCTAAAACAGTGACATGTTTTAATGGTTTGAATATCCTAAAGTGATACAATGTAACATGCTTAAACCAATTCTTTCAACTGAAACACAGGAATCAGTGGTCAAAACCACTGATCCAAACACCCCTTTACACTAACTGTTTGATGGTTAAAGTGGGTACAAGGCAATTTCATCCAATGCAAACACACACAAGTTATCACTAAACTTAACTAAGATGAAACAAGTAATAGGAAACCAGAATTAAGCACTAAATCAGAACTAGAATAAGCTATAAACACAAGACAATATATAAGCTGAAATTTGAAGTAATATGAGACAAAGGGAGTTCTGACCTCAGGACAATAGCATAACACTCATATGAGCTCAATATCAACCAACTAAAGCTTATTTAACCCAAAAACTCCATTACTGAATCAGCTAAACCATAATACATCCCATGTTGACTTTGGTTGACTGAATGGGAATTTTTTTGAGTACACAGAAACTTAAACCAATAGAACTTATAATAAGCTATCATTTAGCTTATATGAGTTCATGAAACATCCTAAACTAATGATGAACCTGATGGAATAATTGCAACACCTTATTTTTTAAACTCGGAAATGATTTGAGATTGTTAAGCAAAATACATAATCTGAATAAACATAAGATTGATTTGTTAACTGAAATTAGTTCAATTACACTTGGGAATGAAAGAAATACAACTTAGAATCTTAATCTTACACTAAAAATAAAAACGACATTAATTAAAAATAAACTAAAAACTATACTACAGCTATCTATATTCTTCTCTCTTCAAATCATGACTTTTATAGAACCTGGGGTCTCTCTATTTCTTTCCCACCACTTTCCATAGCCCTAGGATGAGCCAAATCGATCCTGGCCGTTTATAATGTTTTGGCGGGAAACGGGAAAAGGGTAGCTTTGAGTGGGTTTGGTGAGGTGAGTTGGGTGTAATAAATGAGGAGGGGGAATTGGAGTGGTGTGGTTGAGTGTTTGGTGGAGAATTGGAGGAGGGGGTGGACAAATACCTGGTAATTAGGGGAGGGAAAGTGAGGTTAGGGATGAACAGTAACTGGCGTTTTTATTAAAAAATGGGAAGTGGGCTTTGGTGTGTGGTGGGCCGGATCAGGTATTGGATTGGGTTGTTGGGTGGATTAGTTTGGTAGTTTGTTTGTTTATTTTGCAAAAACCACAAGGACCACTTTTGTAATTTAGTGAAACTTGAGGGCTGCAAATGTGATTTGTTCCAAAATTAACTCAAGGGTCCCAACTTGCCAAGTAACAAATAAACCAAGGACCAAATTTGTATTTTTTCATTTTTCAAGTTTCCGGGGACCAATTGTGACTAGTTGCAAAATACAGGGACCAAACATGTAAATTTCCCAAACTTTCATCCCAAGGACTAAAATTGACTTTTGTGACTTCCCAAGGAATCAAAATGATTTTTCTTTCAAAAATTTCCCACCAGGGACCAAATCTGCCAAAGTTTGAAACTCCAGGGACTAATTTTGTAATTTTCCAAAACTTTTCCAATTTTTCACCAAAGGACAAAATATGATAACTTATGATTGTAAAAAGACCTTTGGTGATAATTTTCTATATTTTGAATGACCAGGGACTAGTTTTGTAATTTTATGAAAGTTGGGGGACTGAAACTGCCAATTTTGCAAACTTTGTACGTTTTTCGTCTGTTTTTGCTCATTTTGCATCTAAAACATATAAAACACAATTTTGAAATATTTTTAGTATTTTGATGCATTTCTGAGTGTTTTTGTATGTTTTTCAGTTCAGATTAGACCAAAAATGATGAGTGTTTGAGCACTCATCAATGGTACGGTTATGTGCTGGTCATACAATCTCCTATCCATGAGACGCTTGCTATGGCTAAAGTTTCACTCCTAAATGTTGTAAAAAATTTTAAATTTGGCGCTAAAATTGCACTAACAAGTATTTCTCATAGTTTTATTACACATCTACTATCAAACAAACAAACTCAAGCGAAAGTGTATTTGTAAGGTATCACCATTTTACCCTCCCCTTACACTTAAGATGAACATTGTCCCCAATGTTCAAGTAAAGAATGTAAAAGTGAAAAAGTAAAAAGAATGAAATCAAATACTCCCCTAATTCGCTCGGTATGGATAATAAGGTGGTCAGGTTAGATCTTCCTCCAAGAAAATGAACAATCAAAGCTTCCCTTCCAGAAATATAAATCATCTTCTTGTCATATATAACCTGTTAAACCTGAGAAAATAATCACAAAAACCCAACGCATCAATCCGAACAAAGAAAACTCACAACTAGATGTTATTCCAGACCTAGGAATAAAAACAAAACAATTAAAGATATAATGCTTGTGGAATGAATGTTTGCAGATTTCCTGGAGTTTATAAAACTAAAGAATCAACAAAAACTTTAAGAGTCCGGTACAAATAAAACTAGCAAAATTTCCAGAATTTTACACGTGACGCCGTCAAGAGTAAACTCGTGACGCCATCAGAAGTGGCCTGCAGAAATTCTTATGTTAAGTTTCCGGAAAATTTCTAGAAAAACTTCGTCCTACTTCCTGGAAAATCCTGCAAAACATCATTATGACTCGATACAAGCATTTGACTCTAACAAGTACTAATACACATGTCCATTTATTATTGTTGTGGTTCATGCTCAATTTCGTTCTTATAAACAAATTTGGATCTCCCTTACACTTATCTTTTGCAAAATACCTTTGTATGCAATTAAGACGAAGTTAAAAACAAAATAAAGCATTTTCACAATTTACTTTGAAACATGAGCCACAAACAATAAAAATAAAACATGCATACGGAAACAAATAAAATCAAACAAACAAACAAATAAAAACACACAAAACATGGGTTGCCTCCCAAGAAGCGCTTGTTTTTGCTCGAGTCACGAGCCTGACTCTACCCTTATTTAACGGAAATAGGGGAGGTTTTCCCTACACTTAGGATCAAGTGTGGGTGAAAGTAGGGATACACACCCTTAGGGTGTGAATATGCCACGTGAGGTGAAGGGGGTGAGTGAATGGCTTCCTTCATCCTAAAACTACCCGGATAATATTGGTTGATGGGTGGGTCGGTTCCTCTTTTGTCTCCAAGAAATATATCTAAGGATGGAAAGGTGTGTAAAGATTGAGGTTCCGGTTCATCAACACTAGGAAATTCCCTAGAACTAGGAGTAAGGTTATCACTACAAGTGTTCAAACCTATATCCTCAAGTGGTGCCTGGTCCAAGGGTTCTACCTCCATTGGAATTTCTAAAGTTTCTTCTACGTCTTCTGGGTAAGTCACGGGCGGTGTGTGTGCCTCAAATGATGGTTGAGTATTTTGTGGGCTTATGTTATTTACCTCATCATTCCATGTGTTAATATCACCTATATCCTCAACATGTGTTTTATTATAATCTAGCCCTAACATTCTCCCAAGTATCTCACGTGCTTCTCTAGGCATCTCAACTTCTATGTCCGAATCATAAGGATCATCATCAATATTCTGACTGCTATATACAAATTGCCCAAGAGATTCATCATCTGTTTCTTGAGATTCATCATCATCGATCATAAAACCTAGGTCTTTTTGATCAATGTGATCATGCTCGGCTAAATCCTCCTCAATTGTTTTCTTAGGTAGTGATAATAACAGACCTAGTGCTTCATCCAACTTATGATTTGTTGCAATGGCTCTCTCCATAATTCCTTGGCAAACTAGGTCGCATTTCCTATTTGCCTCACTAAAACTAGATCTTAAACATGCAGGTTGTTCATAAGAATCTATCCTAGGTGAAGGCTCATATGATTCATAGGTGTCTCTAAATGAGGTATTTTGAACTCTTTGGTGTGTTAGCCGCTCAACCTTATCTTGTAATCTTAGAAGTCTAAATGTAAAGTCCATTTGAAGCAAATTACAAACAAAATCACAAAGAAAAGATAGACTACGAGAAAGCTACAAAGTAAAAAGAAAAAAATCTCACTTGATAGGAATCTAATGAGTAGACCTAATAAAAATCAAATTCAACCTAAACAATAACTATTCCCCAGGCTGCGGCGCCAAAAACTTGATGCGTAGGGATTGCACCAGGCTTTACCTCTCGAGGGATCTCGAGAAGCTTACAACCCCCACCAGGCAGTGTACCTGATCGTTGTAGTATAGTATAGTGACAAGTACCGGGGGATTGATCATTCAGCTAGGAATAGTGTCGTTAGGATTGAAATTAATCTAACTAGGTCTAAAGGTGAAGGATGATTATTTTTATGTTTTTATATTTTATGAAAAGCAAGTAAAAATCTCGGGTATTGGGAGAGTGGGCGGAATTAGTTGCTAATCAACTAACCCAAAAGCTACTAATTAAACTAATGTGCAAGAAAAGTAAACTAGGGTTCTACAAAATAAGTGAAGCATGTCTACCCATGATATGTTACTCCTTGCTAGCTATCCAATCCTACCTATTGAATTGTAACCTTGTTTTAATTGACGGGTTGTATTCCTTAATACCATTCATGGGGTGGCGTACTTACTTCCCTAATCCTATAAGCTCCTACTTCACTCCTATGTCGAGCCGGCTAAGAAGCTCCTAACATGGGATCACTAGAATTCGCTCATGCATTAAATACAACCATAAAAACCTAGTACACATCGGTTCATGTTTCTTAAGACGTTCAAGCATGTTACCCTATGGAAGTCTGCCAGTTTTCTTAAGCCTAACATCGAATTCATTCAATCAAAACAAGAATCAATAGGAAACAAGAATTATAAACTAAACCAACTAGATCTATTGAAGTTGTCACGCCTTAATTGATGGAGATAGACACACACATCAACAAGCCCCTCATTGATGGAGATAGACATAACATCAACAAGAAATCAATGAGATCTAATCAATTATATACAAGTTTCACATAATCATAAGTAGACACAAGGTGAATTAGCAAATCATCATCAAAGAAGAGCAAACAACAATGATAATGGAAAACATAATTAAGATAGAATCATCAAACCAATACATGATGTTTATGGAGTGATTGAAACCCTCTAAGTTGCAGGAAAAACACCTACCTAAACCCAGGAATCGACCTTAGGGTTTAGGGCTTACAAAAAGTGAAGTTATGATGTTATATTTATAGGCATGTTTTCTATCGGCCCTTCTTGACGGCGTCAGCCCGTTACTCTTGATGCCATCACGACCATTTTTTCACCAAATTGTATATCTCTTCGTTCTCTTCGCCTGGGCTTTTGAATCACCTAAATCCGAGTTCGTATGCAAAAGTTATGACCAAAACAATATCAGCTACTTCGCGCGCAAGTTTTGACAAGTTAACACGTGACGACCTTGGGTGACGCCTTCACGTTCTCTCTGGGCAGTCACCACTTTTACTCTTGACGCCGTCACCAAAATGCTCTTGACGCCGTCAGGTACTGTTCTCAGCATGGAAAATTAAGTCTTTGGCGTTTTCTTCACTTTTATGCTCCAAAAACGTCCGAATTGCTTCCTTTTCCAGATTTCACTCCCAAAGTACATAAAATCACAAAAGGAACGATTTAGGACAATATTTGATTAAATAAATTCAATTCCGGGCTTAAATGACCCCCTAAAAGTGGTTCATTTTTCGCCTCATCATATATCCTCGTTGCAATCGATTATGTGTCCAAATGGGTTGAAGCTGAAGCTCTTCCTACTAACGATGCACGAGTGGTTGTCAACTTTTTCAAAAAGCTTTTTGCTCGCTATGGAATTCCTAAAGCTTTAATAAGTGATAGAGGATCCCATTTCTGTAATAAACAAATGGAGAAAGTAATGAAACGATATGGAGTTCATCATCGTTTAGCTACAACTTATCATCCACAAACTAGTGGTCAAGTCGAAAATACCAATAGAGCTATAAAAAGAATACTTGAAAAAACGGTTAAGGACAATCCTTCCGTTTGGTCAAGGAAATTAGACGCGCTCTATGGGCATTTCGTACGGCATATAAGACACCAATTGGTACAACACCATACAGACTCTTGTGTGGGAAAACATGTCATCTACCCGTTCGAACTTGAGCACCATGCTTACTGGGCGCTAAGAAGTTGTAATCTTGATCTAAAAATAGCTGGAGAAAAGATATTTTTGCAATTGCATGAACTCGATGAGTTAAGACTTCAAGCTTATGAGAACTCCCAGATATACAAAGCAAGAACCAAAGCTTACCACTATAGAAAGCTGAGAATTCAAAAACAATTCAAAGCTGGAGATAAAGTTCTGCTCTTCAATATGAAATACAAGTTTAAAGCTCCGAAACTCAAGCCAAAATGGTTTGGACCATATGTAGTGAAACATGGATTTCCATCAGGTTATGTTGAACTTTATGACAAACATGGTGGAAGTTTCATTGTAAATGGGCACCAAATTAAACTCTATTATGATAAAGAGCAGTTAAACGTAATTTCTAATGAAGCAATTCCATCCGAATTTGAATATGAAGCTATCACGTTCATGGCTCCACACAATGGAATGGTCCCTTGAGCACACAATAATGGTTTTATCTATGATGCTCTTCCTAGAGCATGGGAAAAAGTTACATTGGAAAACATAGATGAAATAGGGGAGGGAATTGTGATAAGAAATGTGTTGTATATCCCTAAAAGGAAAAATAACACTACAACTACATAATCTATTCGAAGTCTGAGTCCGGCTGAGGACTCGTTAATAAAACAAGCGCTTCTCAGGAGGCAACCCGTGTGTTTATTTTTAATTTATTTTTCAGTGTCTACACCCCAAAGTTTTACCACTTGGTCAAACTTAAGTGTGGGGGTGTGTCACTAATTTGAATAAAACTGCAATGCTTTTTGTTTGTTTGTTTTTATTTTTAATAATGCAGGTGTTGATTGCAAGAAACAGAAGATTGGATAGAAACATAAAACCAGATATCATGGTTTATTTCCTCATTTTCCCTACTTTCATACTTTTAAGTTCATTTATCACATTGAGGACAATGCTTAACTTAAGTGTGGGGGGGGGGGGGGGGGGGTGGGTAGGTAAAATAAGATATTAATTCTAATATCGATTTAATTTTTAAATTTTGTTTGTCCTTATAATCTAGTTGTTTTCACACTTTTAGGAGTAATTTATTAGAATAACTAGATCTATCCACTTGAGAAATCAGTAATTTTGAAAGAATTGAGATGTGCCCCGATTAATATTGCAATCCACTTTTGGATCGATAACATTTGCTAGCACACATTATAACCCCTTCCACTAAATTGTGAGGATTTTAGCCTGTTCATATCTAGCATACATCTTATATGCTCGAATCTTTTGTTATGAGTGTGCCGGTGATTTCATTTATTCTAGAACTTGTACTTGTAAATCATTACGAGACCGTTGTAAGATTACATTTTTGTAATATAAGTATACATACGTGATAAGAGGCAACCTTAGGATTTTAACCAAATAGCCTTCCTTATTGATTTTTAGCTAGTCACATTGATTAGTTAATTTCCAATTTTTAACCCTTTTGTTAGCGTTCATCTTTAACGCTAGATACCCTTAATTACACCCTCCGAGCCATCCTTTTCGTTTTTGTTACATCCAGAAAAATACAAAAAAAGATTTTACACTTTAAACCTTAGCCTAATCCCTTGTCAAAGTCTAAATGGTGGGTTGCTAGTTGCTTGGTATGTTGGACTGTTTTTTATGTTAGCCACACTTCACCAATCATGTGTGCCATTCTGACAAAGACGGAGACTGCAGCTTCTTATTTGTATTTTTGTGGTGATGCTTATGCGAAGTGTGGGGGAGATGTGATGTATTAGTTAAAAAAAAAAAAAAAAAAAAAAAAAAAAAAAAAAAAAAAAAGAAAAAAAAAATCGCAACTATAAGGTGACTATTATAGCTATATTATGTATGGAGCTATATTATGTATGGAGATGAAGATGAAGTTATGTGATATGTTGTTAGCCGATGCGCTAAGTATAAAGAATATTGTTATGGAGAATCAATGTAACGATATGTGAAAGTCTGAAGAAGAGATGATTGTAACTATAATCATTTACGGATTTGCGGATAGATCGGTGACTGGAAACAATGGACTTAGACTTGACTTTATTTTTCTTTTAAAACCAATTTCATAAATATTCCCATGCCATATCCCTATCCTTACCAAATTACTTTATCTCTACGGATATTGTAATGGCTTTGTGAGAATATCAAGTGCAAGAATATGGTAGTGACCATCCGGTTTTTGAGTAATCAAGAATTCGCGCCAGCAATCTATTATGTTTTTGTATGAGATGTTTGAACGTAAGCCTGGTACAACCCGAAGCCTAAACATTACAACCCAAATAAAAGACCTCTTTGATATGTAGACTTGGTGCTTACGCCATTGCGGTATAGTTTTGTTTCTTGTACAAGCCTATAGTAATAATTGGATAATGACTGAGCAATGAGTGTGATTTATCATATACGCTACCCCATATATGAGTGTTATGAGTATATTATATCTTATTCTTCTTTCGGGAGGTGTTTTAGAAATGTTAATCTAGCAAGAAAATCATTGGGTATTGTCAAACATCTCGGTTTTTCACCACTAAAGCTTAAAAATGATGAATCTTATCTTGTACTTGTACTTGGTGGATTTGCATCACATTTTTCTAATCATTCCCGGTTACCATGTGGATATTTAGTTTTCTTCTAGATTTGCTTGAGGACAAGCAAAGTTTAAGTGTGGTGGATTTGATAACGCTCAAAGTTAACATGTTTTTATAAGCGTTATTAGTGTTTTTGTGTATGTTATTTGGTTGTTTTTATATGCTTTTGCCACTAAATCGTATCAAAGTATGTTTTTGTAGCATATGTAGCCAAATGTAGGAAAAATGGAGAAAAAGTGAAGAAAATGAAGTATATGCGATTACACGAAGATTCCCAAGTTCAAAAGTCCAATCTGTGACGCAATTCATAAGGAGAACCTAAGTTTTGTCATCTCAAAGTTCCAAGTTCAGAGTTAATCAAGTTTGGATAGTGCATAAAGAATTACACAAGGAAAAGTCAAAGTCAAATGCAACCAGAACGTACCATCCGATCGGTTAGAGGATAACCGATCGGATAGCCACAATTACCATACACATCCGATCGGTATCAACCCGCAACCGATCGGATGGACATTACTGCCTGTTTATACCAACTTTTGTGCACGAATCTTGGTCTTTTGTCCCATTGTTCTAGGCCCTTCTCAGTGTCTTGATGTCCAAGCTCCAGCATTTATGTCCCTATTCATTACAAGGACTATTTGGCAAGCCTAAAAGGACCCCAAGAGTACACAATTGAAGACACAATTCAAGAGACCATTTATTCTCATTACTACTCTCAATTATTATCATCATCTAGCTCTCAAAGAAGGAAAATTCGTGCAGAAAGAACCAGGAACTTTGGAGGACCAAGGAAGCAACATTTGGAGGCAAAAAATCTCAAGAAATCATCACCAATACTTAGGTTATCAATACCTTATCATTTGTTATCAATTCCAAAGCATTGTAAGACTTAAAACCATGGATTCTAATGTTAAATATTCTGAGTTTATTTGCATGTTTGCTATGAGTGGCTAGTAGTCTTTTTACACTTGTTTTGATGATGTTTTATGCTTAGTGATAGTATGATTGTGATAACATGTTTTAATTCAATTTCAAGTCAATCCTAAGAACCAATTGTACCTTAAGTTTCATCGTGACATTTGTTGAGCCAAGGTTAACTAATTGAAAATAGTTTCAAGGGTCGAAAGATTTGTTATTATTCAACTAGTTATAATCATTTGTCTATGAATGATTGTTTTTCACCATAATTATTCTTGACTAAACAAAGAAACAAGAAGTATGATTGTAATGAGAATGCTTTTATAACATCAAATCGGATTGTTTGTAAACCTTTAGTTGGACGAAAGTTTAGATGTTTATAAACAATTGTAACCTTTTTGTCTATGAATGGGTTACCTTTTGTAATGACCATTTCCTAAGAGTATTTGATTCGTAATAAGAGTTTGTTCTTGTGTTTAAGATATTCACCATACCTTATGAACCTTGGATGGATCTTGAATTGATTGGTTTACACCTAAAGCTTGTTTTTATGAACTAAAATCTTGACGAAGGTTTAACTTGTAGAAATAATTGATTAGACCACCATCTAATTATCACAACCAACATGTTATCAAAAGTTATCACAATCATGTGTGTCATTAAGTAGAAAACTAGTCTAAACAAGTGTAGTTTTTAAATTATTGAATTTGCTTATTAACTTATTTGCGTACATTAGAGATTTACTTTTAGACTTATATTTTAATTCACTTACAAATCCCTGCGAACGATCCCGACTTACCATCATATCTTGCTATAACGGACGAGTACACTTGCTTGTATGTGTTGTTTCTATATTTGGTAATTCACCCTTATAAATTTAAAACTTGCATAATAAAACGCACATCACTCACTTGGATTGGAGTTGTGGTGTTTGTGTTGGTCAAAATGTCGACCTAACTACTTTAAGAATGTTTAAGTTATTTTATGTTAAATGACTGTATTAGCAACATTGATTTTGTGTTTTGTAAAAGTTGGTTTAATCAATGAAAATGTTGCTTATGAATTTATGTGTTTCCATTTATGGTTTGCATTTCAAGTTTGTTTATGTTTCTCAATCCTACAAAATGGGTCAGTAACTGAGTTTTGGATGCAATACAAAACAAACCATTTCCATTAGTTTGACTTTATATAGTCAAACATACCATTACCATAGAATGCTATACAACACAAAGTATTTCCATTAGTTTGACTATATAAAGTCAAACATACCACTTCCAAATGCAATACAAGACACAGAAAATAAACAATGGTCCTAGAAAGTTAAAAGTAGACATTGTAGCATTCAAAAGTAGCAAAATATCATATAATCAAGTTTAATGTTGCATACTAACAGCATCAGTTAAAGTACCAAATTCAAGTCTTAAGGTACTAGCATAACATCAAGTCTTACAGGACAAAGTTTAACAAAATGAAAGCATTATTAAAGATTAACTAGCCTAACACTAGCTTTTCTCCTGTTGACTGCTTCTTAGCTCTATTTCCAGGTGCTTGACTAGGTTGAGATGAGTCTTGTATTGCCTTTCCTTTTTTTTGATGCATCACTTGTAGCAGCCTTCCCATTACCTTTGTTTGCATTTCCATCATTTGTACCAGCCTTCCTTTTCTTAGCATTTCCATCACTTGCAGGAGCCTTACTTTTCTTAGCTTTTCCAGGACCTGTACACCTTCTCTTGTTGTGACCTAGACCTTTGCACAAGGCACATCTGACAGGCTAATTTTTTCTTGACAGTTTGCCATTTTTGACCAATGGAATGTCCTCACCAGCTAATTTCTTCCTTTTCTTTTGTGGCCTGCCCACTTGTAGGTGATAATTTGGAGGAATTATGGTGGTGGGAATGTTGGACTTTGGCCACAAGATTTTCTTTCTAATTGGGTTGATATGATGACTGTAAACTTGTTTCCATGTATCAAGCATGTAACAAGGGTGGACCCAACTCTCTGGTAAACCAATATCTTGTCTATTTGTTGCCATATTCCAAATGGATGCCACAACATGTTTGCATGGCAGTCCTGTCGATTCCCATTTTCTACAAGTACATGTTCTACGAACCACATCCACAACATGTTGATTATTCCATGGTCCTGTTACCTCATAGAGATTACCCCCATTCCATGTAGCTCTGTATTCACTAGCTTGTTGTTTGATAACATTGAACAGTTTAGTAGCAGTGGGTGTCAATGGACCATCACTTTTATCTATAATGCCCAAAATAGTTACAATTCTCTTCATGAGGTATTGTCTAACATATTCTAATGTGCTTATAATTGGCCTGTCCCTACCATCTAACAATTGACCATTAAGAACTTCACACATGCTGTTTAAAAGCATGTCTGTTTTAGCTGTCCCTGTTTAAAATATATTACAGTTAACAACTTATATAATAGCAATAGTAAAATAAGCAAAAAGGTTGGTTATTTACCTGAAAAGTGAGATCTTACCCAATGCTTTGGAGGTATCTTAGCTAACCAATCATAACATTCTTTCTTGAAGGCCTTCAATTCATCCATAGCTCTTTGAAAGTGTGGGACTGTCAAAGCAGTTGCACATTTCCACAATAGATCTTTGTATGCTGTCCTAGACCATTTCAATTTCATGTTTTCATGTATATGCCTAAGGCAATACCTATGCTCAGCCACTGGAAACAACTTTTCAATTGCTGGGATGATACCCTGTTACAAAACAATTGTTAAAATGTATTGCATATTACACTATCATACATATTTAATTGTCATACATATTAACTTAGTTGCATACCTTCTGTCTGTCACTAATAAAAGTGAAATTGGAATTTGATTGAAGATCAAGATCCTCTTTTAAGTGCTCCAAAAACCATGTCTATGAATCCTTTGACTCTGATTCCACAATGCCATAAGCCAATGGATATATTCCATTATTGGGATCCACACCCACATCTGTTATTAACTGACCAGGGAATGGACCTTTCATAAAAGCTCCATCAAACCCTAAGAAATCTCTCCTGCATGCTCTGAATCCTGCCTTTGATGCACCCAAACACACATATATCCTTTTAAATTTTCTTGTTGGGCATTCATGGTTTGGTTCACTTTCAACCCCTATTCTAACCGTTGTATTTGGGTTTGCCTCTTTCAACTCCATCACATAGTCTCTTAACAGTTGGTACTGCATTGTAAAGTCACCTCTAACCTTATCAACAGCCTTTGTTTTTGCTCTGAAAGCTTTCATTCTAGACACCTCTAACTGGTATTTCTTTTGTAACTGATCTTGAATTGCTCTGACTGGAATTTCTGGGTTTGTTTCAATCTGACTCATAAGACCTTGAGACAGAAAATTATAAGTGCAATATTTGATCTTTCTTGACTGTAAACACTTATGCTCAGCATCGAGTGTTTTAACTTGCCATGTCTCAGATCCTCTTAACTTTGATACTTGTATAGCATAAGGACACTCATTGTCTTCTATCTTTCTTAAAGTAGGTTTCCCACCTACTTTTACCTTTGACTTTGGACTGCTATCAATGCCCTTGCTATCAAGAATGTTAGTCTTGGTCCATTTTTTATTTTTACTAGATCCAACTGTTTGAGAAGGCCCATCTTTTTGGCTTAGGCCAACTGTTTGAGAAGGCCCATCTTTTTTACTTTCAGGCCCATCTATTGTGCTATAGACTGGAAGTGTATCCTTGCATTGCACTCTTATTCTTTCCTTGTCATTCTTCTTAACGTATAATTCCCTCCTAGTCTCAATAGAATGTAAGTGAACCCTTTCTTTCACTTCAGTAGCAGTCCCAAACTCTTGCCCAACAAAGAAAAAAATACTTGTGCACAACCCCATCCTTTGGTTGGTTTTCTTTCCTTACTTGTTTCAATACTTTTCCTTATTCTAGCTAAACCATCATCATCTGAGGCACTCTCAAATTCTTCATTGTCCATGACATGAACATTGACATCAAAGGTTTCATTTGAATTGAACTCAGGCTGTGTTTCATCATCTCCCATGATTGCAGCATTTTGTTTGTCAAAGTTATTCATGTCTACCTCCACTTCATCATCTGGATTACCCTCATCAACTAACCTATCACCATCACTTTTCTCACTAGCATCCCTCATGTTTTCAGCATCTCCTATGGTTTCATCAACTTCATCTATTTCATTAGCTAACCTATCACCATCAGTTGTAGCACCAATATATTCACTATCTAACCCATAAAAAGGATCAAAATCTTCTACATCAACAAATGGACCAGAAGCATTATAAAAGGAAGTGGCAAACTCAATTTGACATTGGGTTGTGGTATTAGCTTGACTACTTTCACCAACATCATTCCTAACATTGCTTTCACCAACTTCATTCCTAACATTGGGTTGTAGATTAGTACACTCATGTTCTATGTAAACATCAATCATCTTGTTACCAAACCTAACATACTCAGCTAGTTTCCTAACATCAGCATCATTGCCTAATGCATATAACCCATTGTCCAGAGTCATTTCAAGTCTAAGATACTTGAAATACATAATTGTCTTATCAGAGAAACCTATCTTCTTAACCATGTCATTAAGCTCAATGACTGAAAACAAATCAATATCCACATAATCAAAATAAGCAAAATCACCATTTTCATATGTCCTGCTAGGTGTAGGTGTAAAGATACCAGCATAATGAATCTTCAGTGAAAACATAGCACTTTGGTTTGCTGCAAAAATATTTAGAACAAAAGATAAAAATTAGGGTTTAGACTAAAAAGATCAAAATTAGGGGTTTTAAGCATAGACTCAAGATTAACATTTTACAAATCACATGACATTGTGAAAAATTAATAAAATTCATCCAAGAGTAATAATGTATCTTACCGTAAGCATGATAAAGATCAACATCCTCTTTTGATTCACGTAATGACCAGTTTGGTGTTGAGTACACCATAGCATGTACCAAATCAAATTAGGGTTTAGTTGTAGAAGATGAAAAGATTTGGGGGAAGTTAGGTGACTTAGAGAGAAATTAGGAGGAGAAATGAAGTGATGGGGGGGGGGGGCTATAAATCTGTATTCTATTATCAAAAATGAGGGAAAGAAGAAAAGACTATTTTACCCTCGTGTTTATGGCACGTAGGTGAGTTTAACCCCCAAAATATAACGTCAGTTAGTGATAGGGATGGATGGCGTGCATAATTAAAACCACAGGGAGTGAAAAAGCAAAAAAAAAAAAAAAAAAAAAAAAAAAAAAAAAAAAAAAAAAAAAAAAAAAAAGAACAGGGATGGTGGTAGTGATTTGGCACAAACCATAGGGACGAACGGTGTAATTTACTCTAGTTTTAATATATGTTAAATATTTTTAAACTAATGTTAGTTTTAGACTTTCAACCATTAGAATATATTTTTAAATAATAGCTCATGTTATTCTATTTATAACTTTAATTTATACGTACATGGGTTTGAATATTAAATACGGCTAAAATTATTAGTAACGGGAATATAATATCAAATGATAAGCATGAGTTACTGTAATATTAAAATAAATATTGGCGATTCTACTTATAACAACGACTTATGAAATTGTTATTTAAAATTTTTATATAGATATCCATAAAAACATTTTAAAAACTTTACGGAACACATTTTAACTTTATCAACGCTCATTATGTGCTACTAAATAGCACAAACTTATGAAAATACAACTTTTCAAACAAAAAGGTACATTAGTAAACATGGTATGATTGTTATTCATAATTAAATAAATGAATCAATCTTTAAAGCTATCTAAATATGCAACATATTTGAACGAAAATATAAGTAAAAGAAATACCACAATTACAAAACACACGTAAATTGATAGCACAAGTTTGCAAAACTAAAAGCATATATCACTAATATCTCATGCAAGTCAAGTATCATCATGTGATTTTGCTTGAATAATAAAATATAATTTCTAATCCAAAAGCATTCTCCTAAAATAATAGGTAGATTAAAACATATATACATATGATTTTTTATTTTTAGTCCACCAAGTAAAACCATCTGAAACATGTTAAGTGATTCATTTGTTAATCGATAATAATACACAATTAAAATGAAATTTTAAAAAACTTGTGCGTGCGCAGGTATTATAACTAGTTGTAATTGATGAAATCTGTCATTATGTTTGGTTGACTCGAAACGTAATGTAATTCAGAAAAACATTAATAATAAGTTGGCGTGTTTACTCTGCAGGTGATGTCTTGAACTATGCATTTTTGGCGTCTAGGCTTCAATCTGCTAGCTTGCAAACTAAGTTGCTTAGGCATTCTGGTATCGTAACTTCTGGGCCTTCCTTTGATGATGTCTTGTGTGCTTTTAATGTGAAAATGGAGATTGCCCTTTTGAGTAATCCATGTGAGATCGCTGCCCCCAAACTCATGAATAAACTGGCAGATATATATTTCACACGTATTACCCAAACAGCCAAATCTACATTTTCTTTATCTACTCGACAAGTGGCCTTATGGAAATCGCAAATAGAGGACTACACTTCGGACTGGCTTAGGGTGGTTCCGATATCTGGGTTGGGGTAGACTATGAATCCTAGGACCTACCGGTGCGTGTTGTGTTATCGGCTAGGTGTTCCCCTATTCTCGGTTCAAATGTCGTGCTCAGCTTGTTCCAAGGTCTTTATTGGGGATATTTATGGGGACCATGCTCTATCTTGCACTGGTATTATTGATATTAAACATCAGCATAACATGGTACGTGATGTTCTTGTTGACATATGTTCTCGATCGGAGATTTCGGCTCGTAAAGAGGTTGATATAGGGCTTTGTGGGGAAAGGGACATACCGTTACGCCCAGCTGATATGTTGCTCTACTCGTGGGACGGAGGGCTTGATGTATGTGTTGATTTGACTGGGTCATCACCCTTGACGCAAACTGGCATGGTTGATTTTGTGCCGGGTCGTGTGGTATTTGAGGCTGCACAACGTAAACGCGTCAAGTATTAGACTAAGTGCGCGAATATCGGATATGGGTTCCTCCCCTTTTCATTCTCTTCTTTTGGGGAACTTGAGAAGGATGCAGTGACCTTACTAAAACGAATCCAAAAGTTTTCGATGACCCAAGACATTGGAACACGTGCAGCAGCTCATATCTTTAGTAGGATTAGCTTTTCTATAGCTAGAGGAGTGGGAGCCTAGTTATTATCTCGGGTTCCCACTAACTTCTTGTAAATCTTATGCGTTTTTAATAAAGTGATAATAATAATAATAATAATAATAATAATAATAATAATAATAATAATAATAATAATAATAAATAATATTAATAATAATAAAATAGTAATAATATTATTTATTAAATAATAATATAATAATATAATAATATAAATAATAATATTTATAAATAATAAATAATATAATAATAATAATATTATTAATAAATAATAATAATAATTTCAATATAATATTAAATAATTATTTTTTTTATTTTTTTAAAATTAAATAATATATTAATAATAATTAATAACGACGATGAAAGATAAATAATGATATTTAACTTTTAAAAATCTGAATTCCAACGTAATTCAACACATTCCATCAAATTTGCTATGTAATCTGAATTACATCACTAGACGTAATTGGTTGTAATCCAATTACATTTTCTTGCAAACCAAACAAGCAATGTAATGTAATCTGAATTACAATTACATCTATCCTGCCAACCAAACATAATTGTAATGTAATTCAGATTAAAATTACACCGAATTTCTGCTAACCAAACGCCCCCTTACTTATTAGTCCGTATTGTACTTTGCATATCAAGTAAGACATTAATTGATAATTTTCTCAAATATAAAAGCTATGAATGTTTAAAAGTCTTTGAGATATACAAAGTAAAGGAAAATTGGGGACAAATAATAAAGAGGTGGGGGATCCAACATGAATGTTCTGTAGTGGAGCCTAGAGACAATGTTTCAACTGCGGTGTCCTTCATATTTTATCATTTCCATTTTGGACCCCATGATATTTAATTTTGAAGGACCTTGATTCAGTACTTTTCTTCTTAGCATTTATTTGTTTTGTAACAATATCTATCTATCAAGGATGTACCTATAGATATGGGTAGAAGAATGCTATGAATGTCGAATGTCATCATGAACACCATGAGCAAAATTAACCCACTTCCAATCCACTAAATATCAATTCCTTCAAAACCCACATCCAAAATCACCAATCCATCATTTCCCCCAATTCAATTTTTGGTTTTTTCTTTTTGATTTCATTATGGGTGATCGTAAGTGGCAATCTTTTAATTCGAAAGAAGATCAAACACAGCAGATTTCAAAATCCGTTTTCGTCACTAATTTCCCTGACCATATTTGTGCTCGTGATCTTTGGAACATTTGTAAGGATTATGGATCGGTTGTTGATGTTTACATCCCTTTCAAAAAATCGCAAGCAGGTAAACGATTTGCTTTTATTCGTTTCATTAAGGTGATTAATTTGGATCGTTTGATTGAAAATCTAAGAACTATTTGGATTGGAAGCTTTCATCTTTATGCAAACTTGGTTCGTTTTCAAAGGGGGTCAAAACCTGGTTTTCCTAATACTGATGGACCACCTGATCGTGCTAACATCAGGAAGAATGCATTTGTTGAGGAGTCCCGTTTTAAAACAACTAACAGTGGTAATTTTTCTGGTTCCTATATAAGTGCTGTTAAAAAAGGAACTCCAAACAATGACAAGGAGAAAGAGTCACAACCTGCTTTAGTTTTAGATGAATCATGTTACCTTGAGCGTGATCTTTCTTTATCTCTGATGGGGAAACTAAAGGAGTTTAGTTCATTATCAAATCTCAAGGTGGTTTTGACCACTGAAGGATTCAATAACATTAACATCAAATTCATGGGAGGTCTTTGGGTTATGATTGAATTCCAAGCAATATCGTCTAAAGAAAATTTTGTATCTCACGTTGGAGTTGGCTCATGGTTTTCGAGTTTACAACAAGCTTCGGATTATTTTCATGTTGATGAGAGGGTCGCTTGGATTGATATAGAAGGTGTCCCCTTGAAAGCATGGTCGACGAACACCTTTACCAAAATTATCTCTAAATGGGGCGATTTAATATATGAGGATGATAAAGAAGAGACTTGTTTTTACAGGAAAAGAGTTTGCATCAAAACGAAAATGGTTGGTAATATTTTTGAATCATTTAAAATCATTGTAAAAGGTAAGGTGTATTGGATCCGAGCTAAAGAAGTTAATGGATGGAATCCTGATTTCATGGAGGAGGAAGACGCACAAACTGAATCTGATAATGCAACAATTCAAAATGAAAGTGATGTTGATGAAATTCCTGAGACTATATTTGAGAATGACAAAGAAAATATTAGTGAAGTGAACGCCCAAACAAAAAGGGTCACTGAGTCTCCATCACAAGATCCTTTTGGCTTTTATGATTTGCTTAACAAGAAACAAGAGCATGATAATGGTGGTAAAAGATTACAATCTGATGACACCTTGAAATACCCCCCAGGTTTTACACCTAGGGAATCATCAGAAACTAACTCGAACTCCAAGCATATAGTAAAGGAAAGGGATAACATGGGAACTCAAGTGGATTCCGAACATCAAAAAGTATCTCCGTCACCGAAAGAAGATGGTGAAATGTCTGCTTGTTCTGGGCATTTTCAAAAAGTTACATCGGTCCGATCACAAGGTTCTTTCTTACAATTCATGGAAGATTTGGTAAAGGTGGGACATACAATGGGGTACAAGATGGAGGGTTGTATTAAAAATATTGAAGAGATTATAGAGTGTCAAGGAGCACACGAAGTGAATCGATGAATTTTTTATCTCTAAATGTCCAAGGTCTTGCCCAAAAGACTAAAAAAGATTGGGTTAAGGAGTTGTGTTCCAAAAACAAGGTGAATTTTTTGTCTCTTCAAGAAACAAAAATGGAATGTGTTGATCTTTGCAACATCAGTTTGTGCTGGGGTAATACGTCTTTTGATTATATCTGTGGGCCTTCGGTTGGTAATTCAGGGGGTATCCTTTGTGTTTGGGATCCTTGTATGTTCATGAAACATAATTCTACTATTTCTGATTCTTTCGTCGCTATTAGAGGTACTTGGATTCCTAACTCCAAGAATTTGCTTATTATCTCGGTGTATGCTCCTCAAGATATTTCCGAAAAAAAGATTCTTTGGGATTACCTTCACTCTTCTATCGGTCAATGGGATGGTGAAGTGATCATCATGGGGGATTTTAACGAGGTTCGCACTCAAGATGAACGCTTTGGCTCTATTTTTAACATGCATGGGGCTGCTATTTTCAATGCTTTTATTTCGTCGAGTGGTTTGATTGAAGTTCCTATGGGAGGTTGCTCTTTTACTTGGGTTCACAAATCAGCTTCAAAAATGAGCAAGTTGGATCGTTTTCTTATCTCGGAAGGTCTGATGCAATCATGCCCAAACATATCAGCCATAACCTTGGATCGTTATTTGTCAGATCATCGCCCAATTCTATTTCGTGAGATATGTTTCGATTATGGTCCCACCCCTTTTCGTTTTTTTCACTATTGGTTCGAGATAGAAGGTTTTGACAACTTTGTTGAAAATGTTTGGATTGAGTATTATCCTGATGATCCTAATCCCATGTCTCGTTTCATGAAAAAGATGCAGAATTTAAAGAAGAAGCTGCGTATGTGGATAAATACTAAAAAGGAAAGCTTGAGAAATCAGACTACTAAATTAAAAAGCACCTTGATTGAAATCGATAAGATCTTAGATAAGGGAAACGCAAATTCAGATCTTTTAAATAAAAGAACGAACACTATAAACTCTCTTCAAGATTTAGAAAAATTGAAGTCTTTGGAGGTGGCACAAAAAGCAAAAATAAAATGGTCCATTGAAGGTGACGAAAACTCAAAATACTTCCATGGTATTCTTAATAAAAAAAGGAATAACCTTGCTATTAGAGGTATTTTAGTAGATGGTGTCTGGATCGATTCCCCTTCTATGGTGAAGCATGAATTTATGTCTCATTTTCAAAATAGATTTGATCGTCCTTCTTCAGTTCGACTTTCTCTTGATATGAGTTTTCCTAACCAACTATCCTTGGATTCTAAAGACGAATTGGAGAAAAATGTTACTAAAGACGAGTTAAAAAGGGCTGTCTGGGATTGTGGCTTAGATAAATCTCCCGGACCGGATGGATTCACGTTTGGTTTTTATCGTCGATATTGGAGTTTCTTAGAAAACGACGTTATAAAAGTTGTCTCCCATTTTTTCCAGCATGGTACGTTCCCTAAAGGAGGAAACTCCTCCTTCATCGCTTTGATCCCAAAATCTCAAAATGCTAATATGGTTAAAGATTATCGTCCTATAAGTTTGATTGGGAGTTTATATAAGATAATTGCTAAAATTCTAGCGAATCGTTTAGTAGTTGTCTTGGGTGATATTGTTAGTGATGTGCAATCGGCTTTTGTTGCGGATAGACAAATTTTAGATGGCCCGTTCATTCTAAATGATCTGATTCAATGGTGCAAAGCTAAGAAAAAGCAAACAATGATTTTCAAAGTGGATTTTGAGAAGGCTTTTGACTCAGTTCGGTGGGACTATCTTGATGACGTATTGAAAAGCTTTGGATTTGGTAATCGATGGTGTGGTTGGATTCAAAGTTGTTTAAGATCGTCTAGGGGTTCTATTCTCGTCAATGGAAGCCCTACAAAAGAATTTCATTTTCACAAAGGCCTCAAACAAGGAGACCCCCTCTCCCCTTTTCTCTTCATTTTGATCATGGAAAGTCTTCATCTTTCTTTTCAGAATGTCGTTAATTCAGGTATGTTTAAAGGCGTTTCTATTGGCTCGTCCTTTCACTTATCACACTTATTCTACGCCGATGATGTGGTATTTATGGGGCAATGGTCAGACTCCAATATCTCGACCATTATTAACGTGTTGAAATGTTTCTTTTATGCGTCTGGCCTTCGCATCAATATGAATAAGAGTAAATTAATGGGGGTTGCTGTCAATGACGATATTGTGACTCAAGCTGCTTGTTCAATTGGTTGTTTGCAACTTAAGCCTCCATTTTCTTACCTTGGTTCTAAAATTGGAGGCCTGATGTCACGTATTATCTCATGGGATGAAATTGTTAATAAGTTACAGGCGCGTTTATCTAGATGGAAGATGAAAACTCTTTCCATAGGTGGTCGTTTTACTCTCCTCAAATCGGTTTTAGGATCTACTCCGATATTCTATATGTCTTTGTTTAAAGTGCCTTTCCAAGTTCTTAAAAGGATGGAATCAATCCGAAGCCATTTTTTTAATGGGATGGAAGCAAATGAAAAGAAAATATCGTGGGTAAGCTGGAACAAGGTGTTGGCTTCTAGAGATAAAGGAGGTTTAGGCGTTTCGAGTTTTTACGCCATGAATCGTGCTCTCATGTTCAAACGGGTTTGGAGATTTAAATCTGATACTACCTCTTTGTGGGCTAGCTTCATTAAAGCTATGCATGGTAATGACGGCCTTCTTGGGAAATCAGTTAAGTCATCTTTCCCTTCTATATGGTTGGATATTATTCGTGAAGTAGCTAATCTTAAGACTCAAGGTATTGACTTACTTGGCCTTCTAAAAAAAATATTGGTAATGGTTTCGACACTTCTTTCTGGGAAGATACTTGGAAGGGTGACACTGCCTTTAAATCTCTTTATCCTCGAATATATGCGATGGAAACTTGTAAGAACATCAATGTTACTTCAAAATTGGCTCATGATAATTTGGGTTTCTCTTTGCGTCGTATCCCTAGAAGTGGTGCTGAGCTCGAGCAATTCAATGATATGTCGAATTCTCTAGTAGGTTTCCAGCTTCCCACCATGATAGATAGATGGGTTTGCTCCTTAACGGGCTCAGGTGAATTTTCGGTTGCTTCGATTCGTAAATTTATCGATGACCATCTGCTCCCCGATGTTTCTTCCAAATTTTGTTGGAGAAAGATTGTCCCAATCAAAGTCAACATTCTTGCCTGGAAAATTAAATTAGATTATTTGCCCACTCGGTTTAATCTATCTAGAAGAGGGCTAGATATTCATTCTATTCTATGTCCCATATGTGAGAACCATACTGAAACTTCTAGCCATATTTTTTTTGCTTGTTCTATGGCGAGAGATATTCTCAATAATATCGCCTCTTGGTGGGATGTTAGACCTCCTCAGGCTGGTTCTTTTGAGGAATGGAAGGTTTGGATAGCAAGTTTAAATCTTTCTTCTAATCGTAAGCTGGTTCTTGAAGGTGTTATTTATACTGCTTGGTGGACCATATGGAATTTTCGAAATAAGCTAGTTTTTGGATCATCCACTCCTTCCAAGGCGGTTCTTTTTTATGACATTGTGGCTCGCTCCTTTCAGTGGTGTAAACATAGGGGTAGATTCAATTTCAATTGGATAGATTGGCTTAAAATTCCTTATCTTGTAACCATGTAACTTTTGTTTGTCTAGCTCCTTGCTAGTTTTAATAACATCAGCCGTTCAAAAAATAAATAAATAAAAACATCTATGAGATTATATCTAAAAAAGTATAATTTGTATGACTAAAAGCACATTTGTGAATTTTGTGATTTGTTACGTAGTAGTTTTCCAGAAGTTTAAATTGGCGGGAAAACTTTTTGCAAGCTTTTGATTGCCGATTAACCATTCCTCAAAGATTAAGCCCCAGACAATGAACATGTGTTTCAATGATCTTTTTAGTCGGGAGTTAGATTAAACCAAAAACCTATTTTTTTCACAGTCCTCCTTAACAAGTCAATTGAACATTTGTAGTGAGAGAGTGATACTATTGGAGCAATGCTCCAATGGTTGTAGTTAATGTAAAAAATGCATATATTAGTGATTTTAACAAATAATACATTAATTGTCGAAAAATTTTAACGTTCAATAACTCAATTGAACACAAAGTGCAATTAATTTTGGTTCTTATGAGTTTTTGTGTTGGGAACTTGTACACCAAAACAAGTTCAAAACATTATAAATATTTAGTTTAAATCCAAAGACTCGATAAAGATACAAACTTGAGTTCGAATACCTGAAAAAACTAAAATTAACCGGCTGAAAAAAAACAAGTGTGAACATACCAATGTAATGTGGTTAATAAAATATAAATAATAATGAGATATGGTAGACCTAATAATAATAATAAAACGGGCGTAAACATCAAATAACCAAAATCCGAGAACCGATTGGTTTTAGGTCTTAAAAACTAAAGAACCAAACGTTCGATTATGATTTTAGCCGAAAACCACCCCTCTACTAGCCACTAGCCAGTGTATAAAAAGACTTGTTAAGTTGAAACACAATGCCATGAGTAGATTGCATTTGATATTAAATAAAACAGATATGTTGCTTGATGTCTACTAGTGTTGTATATTTTACTAGGAAACATGTGTCCCTAGACTGCTTTGTTTGGTTTATGTTGGGGAACATTTAGTTTATCCTTTTAACATTTATTAAACTAAAAACATGACTACATTGCATGACTGCAACATTAGACCTGGACAACTCTCCTTTCCAACAAATATTTGTTTTTATTTATTAGCATAAATAAAAGAGTTTGGATAAAGATATACGTGAACTGCATATGTTGAATGATTTTGTCGATAAGTGGTTACTTAAAAAATTTGAAATTAAAAGTGCAAAATGGTAGTTGGAACAAATAAATCAATGATCGAATCAGAACCAAACCAACATTAACCTACGTAAGATGGTAATGGTTAATGTAGTTAATTAGTTATGGTCGGTTTTTTATATTCAAATTAAAAACAAACACCCTTTCGATCACAATGAGAACTCATTTCTTTTTTTATTTTTTCTTGAACGGCATGAGAACTCATTTCTTAACTTCACAAAAATGCAAAGTTTTACTTTATATAAGAACACCGCTTACTACGACCTCTACCCAACTAGGGGTCTTCACAATTTGGGTAATATCCACATGAATTGAAAATCGAAACCAAATCAAGTCGAACTGAATTTGAAACTTAACCATTGGTTAAAACTGAACCAAACCGAGTTAAATATTCTGTTTTCAGTTTGGATATGGTTTTAATAAAATGAAAACTAAATTAAACCGAAAATCGAATTCATATAAATATATATATTTTTTATATAATTATATAAGAAAAACCCTTTAAAACTCTTTCCTGCTATAAATGTAATATTTTTTAAGGATGATCTTTTTTTTTCCTAAAAATCTATATAAATAAATGGGAAAAAAATATAAATTATGTAATCCCGGTTATTCAGGTCAACTCGAAAACTAAACCAAATTCAAATTCAGTTTAATCCAATTGAATTTGCTTTAGTTCAGTTTTTGGTTTTACTAAAAAAAATTAACAGAACTAACTGAATCGAATAAACTGAACAACCCGATAACATCCTTATACTTCATTAAAAAGCCTTTTTTTTTCCCTTCATTAAAAAGCTATATCAAGTAACTAGAGAAACGAAGGATTACAACATATAAATACAAAAAGATTTTGGATCACATTTCAATCTAACCACTCTCGTTATATGTCCTATTGAAACCTTTCATGTGCAAGGCACGTGGTGGGTTTTAACAAGCAATGCACATGAGGGGTTTTAACAGGCAGACTTAACAATCGTTAGAGATAGGGCTGAAATATGTTACAAAACTTTATTATAAGGATTCGTCATGTAAAAAAAAGAAGGATTGTGGTAGGGATTTTGCCCAAACCACAGGGAGGAACAATGTAATTTACTCTAATCCAAATGTGAAAAAACCTTAATTTCATTCGCCAGAGTGTTTTTCATTTTCATCTTAATGCCAAATCACCATACCTTCCATTACTTTCTCATCACTTTTATCCTGCAATAGTCACTACTCACCACTTAGCGCTTATCAATTTTAGAAATAAGATGGAAAGGGGATGATTTTGTTTTACGGCCTCATGACCACGACCATACCCATTTTGCTCGGCTTTATCACCCCATGGAGTGTTGATCATGACTTACATTAGCACCTCCACAATCGTGGTCATCCTCATTGAGAGTGCTCTAACAGCTTCTACAGTGGTCACTGCGAACAATACCCACCACTGATACCACCTCGTCGCCACATTACCATACTCCCTCACCGCTTTCTTACCAATCTTTAACTCTAATTGTCGTTATTAAAGACTTCCCACTTTTCGATTGAAATTAGAAAAACAAGGGATATCGTTGTTTTGCTCGACCTCATGACCATGACCATATGTCTTTTGCTTGGCTCGGATTCACCAAGACCTGTAGCCGCAACCACTTGCAACACCGATCATATAAGCACGATGTGAAACTGCTACTTTTCCATTATGCACGCTCTAAGTGTAAATTCAAGCATGAGGCAAGTTTAACTATACAAGCAATTTTGTGATTATGACCATGCAAATCAATGATCGTACTATTTACATAACATAGTTGATGAGGGCACAGGTTGAGGGAAAGAGCTAGTGCAAGATACTATAAAGCAACAAGGTCCTACGAGACGAAACAAGACCAAGAAACAAGTAATGCTTTGCCCCTCAACTTCCCTAGTCACCGCATCAGCAATGCTCCCCCCTCCCCCGCCGTAAAGTCCTTAGGTGCTGCATCTAAGCGATTTCCAGCTTTCTGAGTCAAATATGCACCGTCCCCAGAATAATGGGCCGCCGCATCGGGTGTAGTTTGCAGATTTTCCAGTTTTTTATATTTTGTTATTTAGGATACTTTAGTGGTTATTTTGGACCTTTAAAAAAAATATTTAGGCTTCTTTTCTTTCAAGCATTATATTTTTATTACCGTAGGGCTTGTTTACGTAATAATTAACTTTTAAGTCATTAATAAACTACATGGTTCAAAGTGTTTACTCTTGTTAGAGTTTTATTCACTTGATTTGCGCCTCATTTTTATCAACCTTTTGATTGTGGTTAACAAAATTTGCTTTCATGTCTAACGTCAATACTTTAATTTTTTTTAAGATAAACGTCAATACTTTAAATACACATGCCAAATTTATAATTGTGACAACTGACCAAACAGCACATACCCATGCTCGAACTTCAAAGGGTTAACAAAATACAAAAGAACTAAAGTGTGGTTTAAAATTTATCAATGAAGACATCATTCAAAGGTTTCTTCGAGTCTTTGGGCGTTTGTTTATCACATAGCTTATCACCTTCAAAAAAAAGTATAGTTAAATCCTCACTTTACATCATTATTACCAAGTAATTAAGAGTTCAAGACTACTAAGAACAATATGCTATGTATATGATCCACCCTAAATAAGAACCCGATAGCATTTTTCATATTTAAAACAATAATGCTTGCACACTTATTATAAATGGCTTAATTCGTAGCTTACACATAAATTAGCTTCAAGCTATAAGTGGCATCCTTCACTTTATCTCAGCCGTAAAAATTCATACGTTTAAACACCTTACATCATATTAATTAGTCCTTGGAGGTTTGATCAGTGGACATGGTCCAACCTAAGATTCCACTTTCATGATTATCATATACAACTTGCTTTCACTATCACCGTCTAACATCTCTCTGTAGTATGGATTTTTCCTCAACAATTTCAGAATAACATCTCTCATTCACGGGGTAATGTTCTTATAAGAACCATATTCATCAATAATTTTGCGGCCATATGTATTAAGAACTTCATCAAAGAGTGGTAGGTTTAATAAAACCTTTAACCACTCATCTTTCGGTGTGTAACCAACTATTGTTATGTGTGTTTTGCGAGAATTGACGACTGGGTTATGTGTGTTTTGCCGAATTGAGGATGATCGGTTAGGTTATATATAAGTAAAAAATTGGCAAGATAAAGTTGCAATGTGACAGGATAAATTGGCGGGAACACTTTCTGCGGGGACATGTATCCGCCAAAAGTTATTATTTTTGGCGGGATAAAGTAAATGTTTGGAAGGAAATGTTTTAGCTAGTACTATCCTTTTGGCGGGGACGTCCCCGCCAAAAGTTTTGGCGGGAAAAAAGCGGGAACAATTAGCACGTTATAATTTTTGTCAACATTTATTGAATATCGATTGGAATTTTGGCGGGGACATGTTCTCGCCAAAAGTTTGCATTGAATTTTGTCAAACGGTCAACCATTTTTGGTGTGCCAGGTTAGCACATTTTTTGTCATTTAGCGACTTTCGGCGGGGACAAGGGCGTCCTAGCCAAAAACTTGGTCGCCCCTCCTTTCTTTTGTTGTAGTGTATGGCCCATTTTTGGTGTGCCATGTTGTGCTTATTGGGGTTAGTGTGATAAGAATCTTAGATTTTTTGCTGAATTGTGTTTAATCTATTTTTCAAGTAAAGTATTTCGACCCTTATTCCTTAGGTTACAAGAAATCTATATTGGGATAAGACAATCAAAGCATTCTGTTTCTAGGCACACAAGACTGAGCAAAACAAAGGTGTATTAAACTGATGTTTGGTTTCATTTCGTGGGGTTTCACTCGTTGACCTAGGAACAAGAGAGGGGAAGAGAAGTTTAACCTTCTATTGAAATCAAGTGTACTAAATGATGAATACATAGGGATTTATTTAGGATCCCATTGTTCGGCTACAAACAAGCCCAAGAGAGGGTTCTCATGGCTTGTTTCCTTTTCTTCGTATCCTGTACACTAGATGAGAATTGAAGCAGTAGAATTCGAAAGTTATTGCTACATAAAAAGAAACAACCACAAATCTCATCAAAGAAACTCTCAAATTATATTAATCTGAAATAGTGCATAATTCAATGTTCTAATCTATGAAATCAACTAAGAAACTGGGTGAACTACAAACTGACATGATCGACCTACTGTTAAAAAAATTCCTCTAACCAAAACTAAAAAACTAGCTAGCCTAGCGACAATGCTGATGAAATTGTTAGAACAAGTATTACATCACATATTTTTTTTCAACACAAAAAATGTGATAAATACAATCACAACAATAACGAGAGTTATACGATCCAAAATAATCCATTTAAGTCTGGTTATTTGTTCCTTGATAATCACCGGTTAACATTTTCCCAAGTTTTTCTGTTACGATGCACTTCCCCGCAGTGTATAGCTTCTCTTGTATGGAAGGGTTTGTGACAAAAGCTTGAAGTTCTTCACCGAGTACCTACACATCATGAAGGAATTTGTAAAATTCATTTTAAAACTTATAGTTTTTTCTAGTAAAACTTATAGTTTTTTCTGGTCTCACTAGCTTGTTTTTGCTAACTTGTTTTAGCGTTTAGATTTTTAATCAACCTAAGGTATAACTGAATAGAGAAGCTCAAAATTACGGAGTAACTTAAATGTTAAAAGTAGTTATGCTCATTAAAAAAATAAGCTACTATTTCATCTATAGAGTTTTATAACAGGGTTACCATAAACATAGCCGGCCAAGAGCTATGTTTAAGAGTTAAAATCATGAATAAGTAGTGGTACAATAAAAATCTAAATGATAGTTTAAACACAATAAAATAAGTGATCAGATTACCGGAGATGAGTCCATATGTTGTAAAACATTAACTTGAGCTTGCAAGAACTTAATGTACTTAAAAGCCGCTTGAAACATCTCCGCTGTGGTCATCCTATGACCACCCGGAACTAGCTTCCCGAGCTCCAATGTCTTCTCACTTATCTTCCTCCTCCTCACCCTCGCAGCCATACTTTGAGCCGATAATTTCCTCCCTCCATCACCATTATCATTCACTTGTAAAGTACTCTCACCTTGAACAACATTACACCCATTATCAAAATCATGTGACATAGGCATTACATCACTAGAACCACCACCAAATTGGTATATTTCAGGCAATGGTGGCAATTCTGGCTGCATTTGTTCGCATACTTCACTAACGAGTGGATATGAATGATACGAATTGCAAGAATAGTATTCGGGCTGCATTCCCTCCGTAGGAGAGAACACTTCATTATCAAACAAAACATTCGAGTCCACGAGTGGATTTAAGTAACATTCTGGCTCCATTTGGTAGTCCATAGGAAAAACCTCTTCATGATCAAACACACTTGGAACAGCGAGTGGATGTGAGCAATGTTGATGTGAGATTGGATTATAAGAAGATGATAAAGTAGGGTATTTGATAGTGTTTTGACATGGGAAAAGGCTGTTTGTGAAGAAATGGTTATTATTGGACTCGAAAAGGGCTAAGTTGTCTTGAAAAGGCGAGAGTTCGGGTGGCTGAGTTATGATTGTTTCGTAGCGGTTTTGTGGGAATGTAGACCAGTTAGAGTAGAAGCTGAGTGCTGCCATTGACAAACCAAAGAGTTTTTGTTGAAGAACAAAGACAAAACAAGATTTACACTAATAAGGATGAGAAAGATATATGTTTGAAGCTACACAAGAACAACAGTGGACCTTAGCTTATAAAACATATATTTCGAGGAGCAGTTAACGAACATAAACGTGGTGGTAGAATTGGTCATAGGTATAACTGACTCCTGGTCATTAGGAGAAGTTTAAGGTTATTTAACACGTAGAAACCTCTTACTATGAAAAAAGACAATTTGGTCCCAACCGTATAACACATATATTGGTTTCATACTTTCATGTTAATGGAATAGTGGTAACAAAATAGTCTTTAATTCTAAATTATTGTAAAGCTATAAAACCGACAGGTTGATAGTTAAGATTATACTTATTTGGTTTGGGAATAAGTAGCAAATAATTATTTTCCCAAAATCCCCTTCATATATGCTGGACCATGTATAAAGTATATACGAATAATCTTGTTAACTCTAACTAATGATCTCAACATTATCTCAACATCTAACTTATTAATGGTAACAAAAACAGGTTTAATTTGTAAGAAAGTTACAAGTTTTGAGAAAATGTACAGCTTCATGTTAGTATAATGTTGGAGCTTTGCTATATCCTCTTACTAAATCATCTTACAAATTCTCTTACACATAACAATATTAAATAGTTTTTCTTCATTTATTTTTTCTATACATCCAAATCGTTAATAGGATCCTGTGAGTAGGCTGTTTTGTAGAATAATTTAGTATGAGGATTTAGCATTTTCATTTGCGTACATTACATAACGTACATAGAATTTTTTAATGTGTACAATTTCTTTTTTATTCTTAAAAAATAGACCGAGGATTAAAGAAGTAAGCTTTAAAGTTTCAGAAAGGTGACAGTTGCCCCATCCTAGAGTATCGAATGTTTTGTCTTGTTCCATGAGATACAAATCTTTTGGTGTCAAAATGTAATTTTTAATGATTACGTTAAGTGATTCACTGGGCGTGCATATTTATTCATCAAACGTATAAAGATAAAATGATAATTTGCCCCATCAACAAATTATTGCTGTTTTTATATTTTTCATATTTTTAAATGAGCAATGATAGACTCAAAAAAAAAAAAAAAAAAAAAAAAAAAAAAAAAAAAAAAAAACCTTCCACAAAACACATCCACGTTATTATGTTCAAGCTATTGTTATTGTTTACATTTTATTTTTTCTTTTCATTAGGCTTTTTTTTATAAATAAGAATATTTTAAGGTCGATTAAAGCTACACTCATCGACCCATGATAGCAACACGCTGTTTTTTTTGTCACTCTCTTTATGAGCGTAAAAATATTAACTTTTTTTTTTTTTTTTTTTTTTTTTTTTTTCTTGATAAAGGTTTTATACCTGGTGAATATATTAAAAAATAATAATATGAGGACCGTACATGAAAGAGTGGGATGAACCACTCTTAAAGAAAAAACTACGTGCTATAAACAGGCTCATATGCACAACGGCTAATGCCTAGCACTTGAGACATTTAACGAAATAACAAACAGTAAATTACAAATGCCTCTAAATCAAGGACTTGATCAACTTTCACTCGAATCTACATGAGTCAATTTTAAATTTAACACTATTTACTAAAATATATGTTGATTGCTCAAGTGTACTAGATCTAACCAAGGTATCCTTTTTTTTTTTTTTTTTTTTTTTTTTTTTTTTTTTTTTTTTTTTTTGAACGGCGGGTTAGATGTTAGATGTTAGTTGTTGACTCGAGTTAGTGTCGCATCCTCGGGCAGAGATACCAACCGGATGCGGGCAGAGATACCAACCGCGAGCCTCTCCTTAGGGGATTAACCCCACTCCTATTCCTGATTCGCCTGATATCATTAGAGTTTGTGATTCCCAAGTGAGAACTTCCCGGTCGGTCACCTAAACCGGTACTACTCTCACTTGGGCTCGCTTAACTACTTAAGCCTTTTACTAGACCACAAGCCACATGATAGATCTAACCAAGGTATCTACATGACCGTTTCTAACTAATTCCCTTGTCACCACCAAATTTATGAACCTAAAATCTAATCCATAACTTTGTAATCTAAGTTACCAACATTACTAACAGCAAGTGCAATGATTATTAGACAATAACATCAATCAAGAACCAAAAGGGTGCAATGATTATTAGACAATAACATCAATCAAGAACCAAAAGGGCCTGCCGAGCCTAACCATCCTCATTTCTTTGAACTACAAGAGGTAGGCATAGACTGTAACACAACGGGTCAACTGATAATCTGATACTTTTAAGGTATCTTTCATTTTGGTTTCTTCAAAGAAATGGTAATGATGTACCATAAGATCAGGGTATCTTTGGCATGAAGAACATCTGATTACGGCTTAGGACCTCTCTGAACATGCACCTAACAAGAGGTTTGGACACTATTTAAGGTGTCCCGACTTACTCAAAAAGCAACACACCAATTATTTATGGGTGCTACTATAGCGACCCCATTGGCTCACTTTCTAAAATCAACCCTTCTATCTTTCTATTTACATTATAACACAGTTTTTTATCAATTTTTATTTCGTATTTTTTAATCAATTAAATACTTTTGACTTATTAAACTTTATATTTTATGTTTTGTATTTTCAGTTTTACAATTAAAAAAAAAAAAAAAAAAAAAAAAAAAAAAAAAAAGGTTATTGTTGGTGTTTTTGGGTACCAATAACCTATCCCATTATTTACATGTATCATTGATTTGTCGTATCAAATCAACAAAATTACATGACAGAATCTTTACTAATCAATCCCCTACCTCGATAGAAGATAAGAAATTAAATTTGTTTTTTGAGAGTATATTCCATCTCATTTGTACATTAGCCTCAACAGAATCACATACTATATTTACTTGCAAATTGTTGTATTTGCTTTCTGCAACGGACCCATGTTTTACAATACATCATCCTCTTGTTGATATAAGGACTCTTCATCCTCAACGGGCAATGAAGGGGGAGTTCCTGGTGGAATGGAAGCTGCACCATCCTCACCGGCACACAGGCATAAAGCTTCTGCATCACGGAGAACTGTATCAAGGTCGATTTGACCACTCAATGAGTTGATGAATTGCAAGAGGGTGTCAAAAGACATCTGATCCCCCATTATCTTGGCCCGATGACGTTTCGAGATCGCAACACATATGTAAAGATGAAGATGTTCACTTAAATGATGAGTCCATAACACCTCCCACAACCTCATTATTTCCTCGTATTCAAATTCCCTGAAATAGAAAAACAGATTCAGATTTGGATCTGATGGGTATTGAAAATGCTAACACAAACATAATCCTACATTTAAGTCTTTGAATATTTTAAATTGTTTTGTCTCTGTCTGAAGCTTGAAACCATCTACAATCAACCGATGCTCCAATTTATGTTAATTTGAATGTAAACATGCACAAAGCTGTCTTGAGACACCAAGATGTATTTGACAAATATAAAAAAAGGGCAAACAGCAAGATAATTTGCCATTTTCTTTATGAAGAAAAAAAATCAGAGTGAAACCGATTAATTAACCACAATTTTTTTTTTTTTTTTTTTAATCATCTGTTGGAGCAAAAATATGATTCAAAACATTTAGATCTATGAAAGATAAGCGATACTAATATCTGAACAAATGATGAATTACACATTACTGTGTGGGATTGTATATGTTTTGGGCTTATTGCTTGTTACATTGTTAAGAAGCAATAAGTACATTAAAATGCTGAAATATATGCAATCCCAAACACCCTTCAAAGAAAACTGATTCTCAGAGGATAAAGAACATTCTCTGAACAGATATGCCAAAAACATTATTCTCAAATAGGGTAAGAAACGGTCCTACTAACCTTTTGAATTGTATAAGAATCCAACGGAAACAGTAGAAATAATTCAAGCAATCCTTCTGCTTGAAATAATTGTGCAATGGGCTGTCTAACAACTCTACAAGCTGTGAGAATCAAATTATGTTAGAAATCAAACATATAGCAATCAGCAAGTCTAAATATTCAACTGAAGTATTCCTCTACAATGGCAAGTAACGAAGTGCCTGTTTCAATAAAGGGTCTACTTGTTTAGCTATTTTATAAGACATGCTTCCATGAGCTACGGATACGGGAAACAAAAAGCATGCAAATAATACATACCATGCTTTTTAATAAAAACACAAACAGAGAGAGAGAGAACCTTTGAAAGTGCAAAGAGCTGGGAGTGCATGCCATTCTGGTCACGGTTGAAATTTGGTCCAAGACGTTCCATTAGAGAAACAAAACACCAAAATGATTCTGATTCATCTTCCATAATGAACAATATCGGCGATAGGAGATCACTCATGCCCTAAACAAAGGTATTTATTACTGTTAGCATAATAAAATAATAATGATAATCATGTATGTAAATTCGTAAATATCCGAATTTAATAAATCCTATTTATCCAAAAAATGGATGTCAGCTTTTTCATGGGACATCTCTAAAAGGATGTGCATCTTCGCCCATAATGTAGTCAATCATGCAACACAAATAACTGGCAATGATAAGTTGTTACCTGACAATAACCAAGATCAAAGTTGTAGAATGAGTAAGTCAACAAAATGTTGTGCAGAAGATTCACATTAGGATTTTCATCTCCTTCATAGAACAACACTGATCTGTCGGTCCTCACCTTGAAATCAGATATAAAATTGTTGTAATTTCAATATGAAAGGTCCTTATAGCATATATGAGGAATGTTTAGTTACCACATCCTTCTCAATTAGAACCTTCCTTTCTCTGAATTTTGAAAATCTTTTTGCCTGCTCCCGGGATATGCTCTGCAGGGGAAACAACAAAGTCAGATTTACATGCTAAGTTTCTCAATAAAGTAGCAAGAGGAAGGACAAGCAGTAATTAATGAAATTTAGCAAGGTAAAAAAAATAAATAATAAATAAATAACAGTTACTCATTAGAATGCCAAGTAGTTTAAGTTATAAGAATTTACAAGTTATTGATAAAGGCTTTTACAGATTGCAGTAAACAAAGGGCTTCAACCACTAAAAGAAGATAATGATAAAACGATCTCCAGGAAGGTAAATGATATTTTTGTAACAAATCCTCACCAAACAGAAAGAACTTTTTGAAATACAATATACCTATTGTATAAAAATAGAACAACAGAATGAAGTCCAAACGAGCTTTAGAAATACAAGGAACCACTGCTAGAACAGCATGTTGCGTGAGAGAGACTGATTACTGACCTGCCATTGGTTCTTAATACTATCATACTCAGACTTCTTAACAGCCATAACATGTTTTCTTTCGGTATATGTAGAGTCATGTGCATAACATCCCAATAAGATTCCCCAAATCTGACATCAGGAGTGATTAAAATATTCAGTTCATACTCAAAGAAGCCAAAAAGAGGAACCATTAAACCAACATAATCATAAAATATACACAACTTTTTTGGTTTCAGAAGGAAGTAATTATGTAAAATATCAGACAAACCTCTTTTCGTAAACTGTGCTCTACTCCACCATAGAAAATTCTCTCCTTCAAAGCATTTAAATCCTCTACTCTGCCTTCAGAATCAAAAAAGGTTCCCCACTGCACATGAAAGACATTCTTAGCAGTTAGAGTACCAAAAACATATCTCCTAATGTTGGTATGTATGAGCCTATCCTTATCATGGTCTGTATGGGACTAGATACAAAGAGAAGGAAAACACAGAAACAGTAATAAATACAAATTTTAATCAGAAGGTCAACACAAAGTTTCAATTCATGGTCCCATTTCAGAGATACCAATCCAAACGATTCTTAGAGCTGCTGGAAGTTTAGTGTCTTTATTTAGTTTTCTTCCCATGTCAGTGATAACAATCCAAACACTTCTTCCAGTCTTTTGCTTGTCCTCACTCATTTGTTTCAATGGATTAACAACCTATTTTTGGTAAGAGACCATCTCAAACTTCAACGTTGTTTTACTGAAGAATGTCGATTAAAGATATCCATGTGTCCTTTCATTGCCATGTAGTGATACAATTGTTAACCACAACAAACAGATTTGGACAATGATCCCATGCAACTCGACCAGTGCCCAGCTGCTCAAACGCTCAGCCTCAGCAGAGGCCTCAAATATAAACATAATTGTACCCGTGTCCTCACGGACCATAAGAATTATGCACTTTCACTGATGCGTACGATTCCATGTATGCAAGAAGCTCAGGGTTTCCCATTCCAAGCAACTTTTTACTGTTACCTTGTTCAAGCTTTGTATTCATGATGATGATCATTGGTGGCCACATGATCTCTCTGTTTGTACCAACTTCATTGAGTGGCCACTTGATGTCCAACAACTTCATTCAGTTCCTTCCAATTTCCATATGATTTACCAGCTGGTATAATTGAATTTTCTTTTGGTTCAATTCTTCTTCCAAAACTTTAGCAAAATTTCTATGAATCTTAACTCTTACAGACTTTATTTTGGCATGGGTCACAAGCAACTGTAGACTCTTATACCAGCAGGTAGAACCAGAGCCACTCTCACACGCAGGCATTGCCACAATTGTGGGTTCGTTGATCAGTTCAACTGTGAGCTTATCCAAAGTATCAACAAATTCTCATCGTGGCTTTTGGGCGCTTTATCTGAATCGTACCCGTCACTCAAAAGCGCATCATCAATTCATCAAGTGGTTCATTGAGATCTTGAACGTCTTCCTCCACACAAACAGGTGGTTCAGGAATTGGCACATTAACCCTCCACCCTGCATTGTTTCCCGATTGCCAGGCGTTGGCTGGCCTCAAGTTATTTGAGACATGATTGTTGTTCATGAACCACCTCTGCACCCTTTTAAGGTCCCCATGCATTGGTTGGAACCCTTACAGATGCATTGCCGCGTCCATTGTTTCTCAAGGAATCAGGTTGACCCCTTAGAGGTGCATAGCCCCGTCCACGGTTTCAAATTGATTCAAGAACCATGTAAATGTCGAAGAAGATTATAACGCACTTCAAATGTAGCTGGTAAATTGTATGGAAAGTGGAGGGGACCAAATGAAGTTGTTACATACAGGGAGATCGTGTGGCCATCATTGGTCATCATCATGAATACAAAGCTTGAACAAGGTAACAATGAAAAGTGGCTTGGAATGGAAAACCCGGAGCTTCTTGCATACTTATAATATTATGCTGCAGTGACAGCGCCTAGTTCTTACGATCCGTGGGGACACAGGGATATGAGTATGCTCATATTTGAGGCCTCTGCTATAGGATATAATGTGGGCGAGCATTTGAGCAAGCATTTTGAGCAGGGGCACTGGCCGAGATGCATGGGATCATTGTCAAATTTTGTTTTATCCTCGTGGTCAACAACAATTGTATGGCTATATGGCAACGAAAGGAGACATGGATATCTTTAATCAGCAAAAGAGAGTTGAAGTTTTAGATGGTCTCTAGCCAAAAAAAAGGTTGATCTGTTGAAACAGATCAGTGAGGACGAGCAAATGCATTCAAAAGTGCTGGAAGAATCGTTTGGACTGGTATCCCCGAAACGCAAAGAAAACTATATAAAGACACTACATAACATAGCAATCCTGAGAAAAGGTTAGGTCGTTGAGATGATTCAGACTGAAGATCAATGCAACACCACATAAATAATTTCGGTCATTTTGGACCGAAGTAATCAAGAAATCTAGGTTAGGATTTAGGATGATTCGGACCTAAGAACAATGCAACACTACATAAAAAATTTGGGCATTTTGGAGGGAAGTAATCAAGAAAGCTACGATAGAGTGGAAGTATCTTGGTAATGAGTTTGTATAGGAGAGCACAGAAAGACGATATTCATGCTACATACCCTTGGTTGTTTCTTTACTTCAATTTTCCAAAAATGTTACCTTTCTAGCCCAATCCAATTGGTATGGTATAAAAGGCTTTTTATAGTTGTGGTATTCTTACAGCAAGTTCAATAGTTTTGCAATCCTTAATTAGTGGCTTCAAGACACTGTTACATAACCGATCAGTTTACCTTAATAATTTCAAGCTTTGCAAGTGAAAATTCTTTCACAATGCATTACTACATGATTCAATATGAGACTGAAAGCAAGTCTTACCTCTTCAGGGCCCAAAGGAGGCTGTCGTGGTTTTCCCCATACCAGTGCTAATTTATCAAGCTGCAAACAAATGAGAAAAGCAAATAGAACATAGTTAAAAAGAAGTTTCAATTCAAGCTGTGAGCATTAACTAATAGCTCATAGCATCTATATATTGAATGGAAAATACATAAATATAACAATATATTATACATTCGTTAAGTAAGACACTCGATTCGTTAGGGATGCTAAATTAGCCACATAGGAATCAAGTGGCCCCAAAGTGCTGAATTAAGTGATCCGAAAAACTAAACAAGGACTAACCATTATAAACTTGTTGAACAATCAACTAGTATCAACTTACAGATGATCTTGCTGGATGGAACAATGAAATTAGTCATCCAAAATGTAACAGTATATTAAGGTTAAGTATGGTATTCAATCCTCATATGTATACATAATCTAAAATGGTAAATTTTATACATCAAGACTGTTTACGAATCCACTTAGACAACTAAGAGTTACAAAGGTCAACTGAATATTACTAATGTTTAATGCGTTTTATGTAGGAACTGGAATTTTTTTTTCAATAGTTTAGCATTGTATGACTGTGCTAAGTAATAAAAATATGGGCTTAATTTCTATAGACAGTTTACATAATGTCTGACACATGCAAAATTTTGATAACACCGGCCCCATCCCACACATAGTTACTATTACATCCATGTTAAATTTATTCACATAAACACACACACACAGATGTACATACATATTTTACATTCATGGTTATTACAGATTCATTTTCTTCCTAAGCTTAGGTTTTGGTCTGTAATATAGTAAACTGATATCGTTCGGTGAGCTGGCCCTTTTAACGCTCTAACAGAGCCTAATCTGTCTGGAGTTATATGAGCAATATAAGTAGATGTAATACACACTACACATCATAAATTCGGTTAACGGAATGTTTATAGAAGATTTTACGCAATTTCCAGTAACTGCATAATAGGGTATTTGATGGCAATGACAGCCCACCATCATGGCAACATACATCATTTATAGGTCATGTTTATTATCCCATTCAAACTGAGTTTTAAGTTTTAACATTATACTAACTTTTAGACCACATATACTTGAACACACCAATATGTTTTTTAATTCTAGAAGGATATGTTACCTCCAGTGGGTCAGAAGGTACAGGAGCTTTACTCTGAACACGGGAGGCAATTTCGTGAGGCCTGTCTTGGGAAGACTGGTTACTGTTCTCATTAATTCCAACATCATCAAAGAGGCTTTCACCAAATAGCTGGGTAGTTGTTTCTCGAGCAAACCTTGTCACAAGGGAGAACTTTTCCAAAACCTGAATTGAAATATCTCGCGTAGGTACGGAACCGCTAATTGAAGATGAAGGTGCTTCTTTTGTGATAGAAATAGCTCTTGGAAGCTCCATTGATGATAGAATTTTCTGTAAACACATGCAACACTATATTTGAATATGATGTATGAATTTGCATTGAAAAAAAAGAAGCATGAAATAGAAGAAATCCAAGTCTATCATATTGGCTTGTCTACGTTTACAAACTGATAACTTAGCTAAAAAATAAATTTCACCTGAAGAGGATCTTGATCACTATTTACAAGGAACACGTTTGCATCTTCAGCAGACCTGTCGTTATAGTTGTCCTATTAGAAGGCTAAAACAATATGAATGGCTTTAAATACAATACCAAAATGCTAAACATGCTAATTGCTGAAGTAGAGGATAAAAAGAGAGATCTGGAGAAAATATAACATCCCTAAGAAGTTTGAGCTATGACATCATGGCAATAGCAGAAACACTTCCATCAACAAACTAGTCCTAGTTAGTCTTTACATTCATGTTAAGCTCATCTTCTAACTACCACTTCTGTTTACATGAGTGCATCCACCATGTAATCTTATGAATCAAGTTACATATGACACTGCTATTTTGACCAGTTTCATCTAAAGATTAATAATACACTATAAAGAGCTAACAGGATCTCAAACTGCAAGGCTCAAGCATATCAAATATATATCAGATGTCTAAATGTTAGCCGAAGCTTCAGCCATATTCCTTATTCTCAGGTCTTCAAGTGTGTGTGTCAATAGCTTAATATACCTTAAGTTTCCTGGTATACAGTACTGATATTTTATCTTTATGCTAGAATTTTGAGGATGGATCATAAATTTCTTAAGACACACACAATCTGAAAAAGATAATACATGCAACTCTACACAGAATCAATTAATCATATATGTTTCAGGAAAGAACCTGCATAAATACAAAAACCAACCTGACAATATAAACGTGGTTTTTAACAGTAGCAATAAACTCTCGTACTCCTCCATTGTAGAAGTAAAAGGGAGGAAACGCGAGGCCTGCACATAGTTTCAGTCACTGTAAGCAAGTATACTACAGTGAAACTCGTGTTGATATTGACTATTTATACAGTGGTAATTAAGATGGGTGCATAAATACACAAATGAAGAAGAAAAGCCGCCACGCTTTAAATACGTATATAATCCGGCCACTGCTTAGAAACGAAGATATATGCATAACAAGGGTTATAATCATTGGCAGCATAGGCCATTCAACTCAAGGGAAATACATATTTAGGTAACGCTGATATGAACCAATATATATGCATAACAAGGGTTATAATAAGAGGATCTTAGATCTTAGATTAAGAAATAAAGTACTATATATGAACCAATATCACAACTAAACAGCCAGCTAATCTAAAACATCATCATGTCACTTGGAAGGTTTAATAATGAAACAAACTACTTCATCAATTACTAGCTAACCAGCTAAAGCTACAGCTATTTAAACTATGGTAAGCAGTCAAAAGATTGGTAATTAGTGGCACTTGACCACCTAATATGAATTCATATAGATAGTTGAATCTAAAATTTGCATCATTTGTCAAGCATCGATTGTTAGCCGGGCCCACATAACCAGAACTCGCATAAGGAAGCTACCCATAGCACAGCCAAGGCTTCGACTACGCAGTGTGCATAGCACAATAACATGGGAGGTCCTACGGCCATAGAGTTCAAATTAACCACCTTACTAAAGGTACCCTTAACCCCCCATTTTGAAAACTGGTCATGAATTTAATCCTTCGGTATAATAATATTGCTATCATAGTTCATTTTGTTAGTACAGGTGTACAACATACTTTTACAGGTAAACAGAGAAAAACTTGTGCTAATAACAATTGATGTTATTATGGTGTAAAAAAAGTGCAGGGCCATACCAGATGATAGCACAACAATAACATACTGCCACCCAATAGCTGGACTGTGTCGACGAATTGATCGGATGTCGGTAAAAGGCACCGCTCTTATGGTATACAAATTCTTATCTGCACAAGGAAACAAATATATCCGCACTATAATGCACATCACACACTTATGCATCGATAGAGATAGACTATAAATTAAATTGTAAATAACTTTAAAGACCATTTCTTAACATCCTGAAGATGCTGATCTGGCCAGAAATGGACCAACAAGAGATCAGTACTTGCAGAAATGCTAGCAAAAAGAGATGATGTCATGTTGAACCATGGTTTTTGGTTGTGAACAATCATAAGTTAACAATGCAAAAGATCATTACGTTCAGGGACGGAGCCAGAAATTAAGAATAAGAGGGGGGGGGGGGGGGGGGGGGCGAAATTTTTTTCTCAAGCTAACAAAGTAATTTAACTAAAGGTTAGGGGGGTCATTTGCATATAGTTGCGTTATATGCTTAAATTTTATAAGGTAAATAGCAAAGCAATTGGGCGTGTTGGAGGGGGCCGAGCACCCCCTGGTTCCCCCATTATCTCCGTCTCTGATTACGTTATAACTGACGCATTAAATTTGGAAACCAAATGGCAATACCTCATTTAGAAAGAGAGTGAATAAAACAAAATCTAATGAGGCATGTATATAGAATGTCTGTGTCAGCTTATTATTATACAGACAGAGCAACATATATCAAGTTACGTATAAAAAACCGAGACTAACCTCTCTCAGAGAGTCTCGCATTTGAGCTTTGCCCTTTATATGGTATCCACGACTGTTATGATAAAAAGAAAATCTTACTAGCATGACCAAGTACCCAACAAACATATGACACAAACAAATAAATACCATATAAAGTAAAGAGCCTTGTTTAATCAACTTCAAACGTCCGCTAATCCTTTCGGTGGCATACTGTGTTGGATGAATTGTCACATTATCCTTCAAGTACACTAATTCTGCCTTTTCTGGCCCGCTAGAAGGGGTTTGGTTGCCCACATCACGCCCAGCCATGCTTGAGGAGCCCTGAGACATTATCAGTTTACAGTTACACACAATGCAAGCCAATCATATGAATGAGCATAAATTGTAACATATGGAGATAAATAGGTTTAAGGAGAAAAAGAGTGCCTCTGGAAAAACCGTAAATCTTGAAGATCAATATGTTCTGAATTTTAAATTCTTTGATTAACTTTCAAGCTACTTACGTCATTTATTCTATATCGAGTCATAGTTCTTGAAGCCGGCTATGTATTAATGTATTATTGCCCAATCACTTGTTTTTCACTTTTTAATCATAACTGCGGATTGTTTTTCGGTTTTTCCCTTTGATCAAAATATTTTCGTACATGACTTGTAGTCCTTCCATTGAATCTAGTCTTAACTTCTGAGCTTCATGAATTAACTCAATTGTAAAACTTTCCTACTATGACTTATAAGGATTCCTTACTTTTTACCAACACACGATACCTTAACTCCGTTAGTCTCTATCTATACATATACCGTATAATATATCTATCAACAAATTCCAAATTGAAGCCAAACATACATTCATAGAAAAACTATTCAAAACTACCAAAAATCGAGACAGTTGGAAATAATTGTGCAACAATTCTTCATAACAGTACTTAATACTCGACTCCAAATGCAATAACTATATACATCAGTTCACGTCTTAAAACTCTAGAATATATTCACTACACGTCAACGCATTTGTACTAATCAAAATGCACAAAAACACCAAACACCTTCATCACAAACAAATTAAACTAACCTGTCAGAAAAAATATCAATTCAAATATTCTGTATATAAACCCAACAAATGCAAGTTGTTTAGAAGCTACAAAAACAAATATCCACAAAAGGCTTGAATTAGGGGGAACACCCTGACTCCGGGTGCCTTTTGGTAGAGCCGAGACTCGAACCACTGACGTTTTATCCACAAAATCTCTCTAGTGGGCCCAAGAGTACAATACGTTTCAAATTAGGCCTAATGTAATCATAAACCCTAATTACTCACTTATAAACTACCTGTTATCATACAAGCCCTAATTTGCATTAGCAAGTTAGGCGTAAACTTATTAGAACCCTAATTAGAGAGTTATAAAGTACCTATAATGAGCAACAAAAGCCCTAATTTAGAGAAAATGAATTTTGGAATTGAAAGTTATAATAAGAGATATGAAGTTGTTGTTGTTACTTGTTGTGAGGCAGCGGCGTAATCAGCGTCGTCGGATAAATCATCATGATAGTCTTCTTCCGTTTCATGCATCGTTTTTATGATAGAAGAAGAAATGTTTTTTTTGTTTGTTTGGAATTTTGGATTGTGAGATATTTTATTATTCGGGTAACTTGCAAATAACGGCAATTAGTTATACCGGTTTTCTATCCAAATTGGGGCTTCAGTTTAATTGTTAAAATTAAAAGCGAGCGAAATAAATAAATAAATAAAATTAATAAACACTTCCCACACTCAATTACAAAAATAAAAGTTTATCAAAATCGACATTTCGAGTATTTGAAATTTGCTCGTTAATTGTTTCCTCGCCAGGGTGACGTGGCGATTCCCATCATCTCATTTTAGTCAACGGCGAGCAAATGGTGTTGCCCGCCACTTACATTTGCTCGCTCAATTTCAAAAGAAGACAATACGTATCGCGTGCTAAAGACAAAAAAGCTAGCGAGCATATCATTTACTCACCCTCTTTGCTCGCCCAATTTCATAAGATGACAGACGTATCACTTGCTAAAGACAAAAAAACTAGCGAGCAAACACTCTGTTCGCTATCATTTGCTCGCCCCTTTTCAAAAAATCGGATGATATCTACCACATTAATTTACCACATATCTACCACATTTACTATGTAATTATTAAGTGTGTCGGCCAATTGTGATAAATTAAAATAATGGCTTCTACTACGTCTTTGCTTACATATTTATTTTTGTCTGAAGGTTTGTAAGCCCATCTATATAAGGGCATAAGTTCCTAAGCTTGTAATAAATCAATCCACCTACAATCACCACCACCACCATCATTGTAACAAAGCTTCCGCAGTATTTTAATAAAAAGGTGTGTTTTAAGTAATACTTGTACTTTAAAGTTTTAGTTTTTGAGCTTTAGTACAAGATAAAAATTCCTGTCAACGTAATTTTTATCTTGGTATCAGAGCTATGAATCAAAACTTTCTTAGCTCTATGAAAGGTTAAACTCTTAAGATATATTCAGGAAAAGCAGTAAATGTATTATATAATCAATTACTTGTATTTCTACAGTAACATTTCTGTTAAAAACTTCATAAAAATCCTTGTTTTTGGTAAAAGACAGCGCAATTGCTTCTTTTGAAAAAGTACCAAAAGAGTTGGGAAAAGTTTGAAGTTAACCGTTTGGTGAATCATAAAACGAGTTTGTAAATATAATCCTTGAAGTTTTTAATGTTATGTCTGAGCGCTTTGAGCAAGAAATACAGTATTGGTATGATAATACACGAACTGTAGATCCTGAATATATCAACTTTAACGAAACTAGTCCTTCTAAACCTACAATATCCGATTTAGTTAATAATCTAGCGTGTGTTTATAATCGTTTAAATCTCTTTTCTAAAGTAGCACTCAAAAATTTCAAAAATATTTCTGAAAAACAAAAAGATCTTGAGTCAAAAATCCAAAGTTGTCAAGAGAAGCTTGAATCCCGTGAGGAGTTGCTAAGAAAAACACAGAGTGAAACTAGAAAAAGTCTCCAACAAATCTCAACTGAGATCCAACAAACAAAACCACTCACTAAAAGAGAAATCCTAAACCTTGTTCAAGAAATAGCCGAGCAACCAAAGTTAGTTGAAAAGGAAGCCCTTCGACTAACAAAAGACCTTAATAATAAGATCCAGAAGGTTGAACACCTTCTCCACGAAGTCAAAAAGCTCATCACCGGATGAGTCTTGCCAATCAAAAGGCAACTATTGAGTATCAAGAAGCTATACAAGCCACTGAAGACTTTGAATCACCAGCAGTTGGTTTTGCGAAAACAACTGATTTCAAGGAAGGATTAACTACTCAAGTAAAAGCTATTATAAAGCAAAATAATACTTTGCTTTACTTAGCAACTAAGCAGAGTCAGAAGTTGGGAGAGATTGAAGAAAAGTTTGATAAACTTAAACAAGAAGTTCAAGCTATTATCAAACAAAAGACTCAGCCAGCAGATCTTGAAGACTCAATATCAAGTCTAGCCAAGAGGCTTGATAATTTCACCATCAGTGGAAAACTCCCCACAAAGAAAAGTGACGGACAGATATACGTTTTTGAAGACCCAAACAAAATCTTTAAGGAACAATTTGGGAAAGAGTCAAAGAAATGACTTCTACAAGGCCAAGCGTCCTTAATAGAAGTTCTACGCAGACGCAAGCAGAACTTCCAACTCAAGAGGACCAAATACGTGGCTATCGACAAATGACACGAAGCCGATATCAAGCAGCCAGAACAACAAGAAGAGTATTTGGAAGAAACAACTATAATCATACTCTTGAATCAACTGTAGACCCAGAAAGACAGCTTGAGATATGAAGAGAAAGACGAGCAAATCTTGTCCCAGCATAAGTACTTTATTCAAATAATAGAAGTACTGCAAGACACAGAGTTTATGAGCACTACTCTGAAAGAAGAATCTTATGCCTTGGAGAAAACCAAATTAACCTCCAGCTGTGTAACCAAGAAAGTTACCAGAGCCTGAGAACTTCAGGTCTACAACATATCCATTTGGGAATATTCATGATAAGACTTCATACACTCCACCGAAGAAGTGCTGGAACAAATGCTCTAGTTGTTCTCAGAGATACTAGATGGGAAGACAGTCAACACATCATTGGAACTATGGAAGTAGATCTCTCTGCCGGGACGCAGTTAGTCTACATGTTTCTTGATATGGTTCTAAGCATTAACGACTTCCACAACCATGTAGAAGTTGCTGTACAAACCCATGGATATGAAACTTGGCAAGGAGGAGAAAGTAATGTGCTAATCACAATAGCCATGATAGGCAGATTATCAAACACCAGTTATATGGGATTCCAATACAGCGTAGAAAATGTTGTAGATCACCTTACAACAACCGGCATCATAGCAATACCTGGTGAAAGAAGAAGTATAGAAGAACTTGAAGGGATGAGCTGGAACTTACAACCATCTGAACAAACCTCTGTACGTGTTCCATCAAGAGTTGCAGTAAATGAGAGGCTTAACAGATCAGTAAGCCTTCGATTTGAAAGGTATCGCCAAGTACCTCAGCCACCAAGATATTTAGTTGACCAAAGAGATCGAGAAGTACCAAATAATGACCATCTAGACGAAGACGAAGAGCACTTTATCGGAATTTTCTTACAAAGTCCTCGAACAAATCACATTCCTTGTGATATATGTTTTTGTGAGGAATGCTTAGAAGAAACAAAGATCCTAGAAGAAGAGCCACTAAATAAGGCTAGGCGGTCTAACAAACCAAAAAGACGAAAGCCACGAGAAAGCTGGTCGACACTTGGTGAGCCATCAGGAAAGTGGGATTACTATGTCAAGTATGAAGCTCCACCAAATGCAACCCAAATAGAAGAAATAGCAGCAACTGGCTGGGGAGATGAATTTTTAGATGATGAAACCACCCCAGGAAAGGTGATAATAAAATCAAGTGATGATGAATCAAGGGACTGGGATGCTGATAAAAGGAGTAGTAAAAAGATGCATGACATACAAGAAAAACTTTCACAAAACCAGAAGGAATTTCTTGATGAATACTTACCACAATGGGATGAGCAACTCGCAATTGATAAGCAAAAATCAGAGACAGAATGGGAAAACCCATTCGCAACGAAGCGTGGTGAAGACCATACAATTCTCCATCTTTCCAAAGAAGAAGAAAGTGATGTCGATGATGATCTGCCATACCCAAAGTTTCGAAATTTTAAACAAGTAGCGTTACAAATCATCAGCAAGCATGAAGAGCATGCATTTCCTACTGCTGAAGAATCAAGTGGAACCTATCAACCCCCACAAGATGCATTCATGGGGCCACCAGTTTATCCACCAGCACGAGAGAATCCACAGCCATTCTACAGACTGGATTACCAATTCGGTTATTCTCAAGGAAGAAGAAATACATTTAATGGAGGATATGGTGAATATCACAACTCACAGTGGACTCTGCCACCAGCATGGACGGAATCAGGAGTAATGCTGGTCTTACCAGCTGACCCAGGCTTATGGTCAAAAGCAATATCCAGATGGGAATCCATTACAATTAATAAGCTCAACAATCAAACATGGCCCGACAACAAAGCAAAGCTGGCCTTTGTTGAAAATCTTCTTGGAGAAAGTGAAAAGTTAATGTGGCAGCAATGGCGAACCATGTACCCAGAAGCCTACTCAGCTCTTGAAGCAATTGCAGACGAGCCACAGAATATAACATCACAAGTAAGACAGTTAATCCTACTAGAAGACCCATATCGCTATTCAACTGATGAACAAGATAGGGCTTACAGGGATCTCGACAGAATAACTTGTGAAGAAACCAAGAATTTGTAGTCGTTCTTGGAAGATTTCAGGCAGCTACCGATCAAGTCCGGGAAATTATATTTCCCTTCAACAACAGAAAAACTTTTTGCAAAACTACCACCGTCATTATCTGATGAGGCGAAAAATGATCCGTTTTTAGGGGGTCATTTAAGCCCGAATCCGAATTTATTTGATCAAATATTGCCCTAAATCGTTCCTTTTGTGATTTTAGGTGTTTGGAGAGTGAATTCTGGAAAAGAGGCTATTTTGGACGTTTTTGGAGCATAAAGTGAAGAAAACAACAAAGTACCAAATCCAAGCTGGAATTACAAGGTGACGGCGTCAAGGATTTACTCTTGACGGCATCAGAAAGGATGAATATTTTACCGAAGGTTGTGAAGGCGTCAGATGAAGAGATGACGGCGTCAAAGTGACCAAGATTAATTTACCGAGGGTGGTGACGGCGTCACATAGGCCGTCACGATTGGATCTAGGGCGTCCGAGGAAGTATATGGCGGCGAGTTGACGGCGTCAGATTTTACTCTTGACGCCGTCAGGACGATTTTCCTATATATAGTTTTCTAGTTTTTTTCATTAAAAAGAGAGAAGTTTTGGTGAAACCCTAAAGACGATTTTGGTGCCTCTTTTACAGGTTTTTCAAGGGTTCCAAACCCTTGAGACCTTGCATTGTAATTGAGATAAGTATACTCTTAATTCAATCAATATGTCTATGTGTTGGTTGTCTATCTTTTGTTCTTATCTTAATTCTACTATGCTAGGCTAAATTTCCTTTGTGTTTGCTTAGATCTAATGAAACCTAAATGTTGATTATGTGTTGATTACTTGTCTATTCTTGTTTTGAATGAATGATATTATATGTTAGGCTTAAGAAAACTGGCAGATCTCCAAATGGTAACATGCTTGAACGTCTTAAGAAACATGAACCGAGGCGTACTAGGTCTTTATTGGTTGTATTTAATGCATGAGCCACTGTTTACAATCCCTATAGTTGTGCTGGGTCATGGTGTAGGAGGAGATAAGAGCTCATAGAGTTGGGGAGTTATGTATGCCACTCCACGAATGGTATTAAGGAATACAACCCGTCATTCATACAAGTGTAACAAGTAATTAACATGTAAAAGATATCTAGGGAGTAATGAAGTCTAAGTAAACACAATTTCTCCAATTACTGCTCACAACCTTAGTTTAATTAGTTTGTTTTCATTTTTATTATTTTATTTTGATTGCATCTTAGCTTTGGGTTAGTTGAATAGCAACTAATTCCGCCCAATCTTCCAAAACCCGAGATTTTATTTGCTTTCATAAAAATATAAAAATACAAAAATAATCATCTCTCACCTCTAGAACTATTAATTAGGTTTTCTAATCCTAGCGACACTATTCCTAAGCTGAACGATCAATCCCCCGGTACTTGTCACTATACTATACTACAACGATCAGGTACACTGCCTGGTGGGGGTTGTAAGCCTCGCGAGATCCCTCGAGAGGTAAAGCAAGGTGCGATTCCCACGCATCAAGTTTTTGGCGCCGCTGCCGGGGATTGTCTATCTTTACACTTATTTCTCAACTTTCGCAAAAGAGTGCGGCGCCATCAAGTTTTTGGCGCCGCAGCCCGGGGAATAGTTATTGTCTAGGTTAGGATTTCTTTTTATTAGGTCTACTTGCTAGATTCCTTTCTAGTAAGATTTTATTTTTATTTTTAGGTCTTCTTTAGTCTATCTTGTTTCTTCGTGCCTTTGTTCGTAACTCTTTACCATCCGACATCATGGAAGATGGTAACATCCGTGAACCCATCAACCCACCGCAACAAAACCACCCACAAAACCTACCACAACCGATCCAACCACCTATAAGGACCATCCGTTTGCCATCCGGCACCGTTCGATTGGTGCAAGACGGGTGTGCATTCTATGGGTATTTCTTCGAAAACCCGACCCAACACCTTGAGAACTACCTAAAAATTACCAATTCTATTGGAATAGGTGTTGATAATCAAGAAGAGGGACTTTTAGCCCTCTTTCAATTCTCTTTACATGGTCGGGCTCTTCAATGGTTATTCCAACTCCCCGAAAGGTCCGTCTCCTCTTGGGACGATCTTGCTTCCTTTTTCTTAACTAGATTCATCTTACCCAAGGAAGTTATTTTGCAACACAACCAACTAAAAAGGGGAAATGATGAAATAATGAAGGTCAATGAGATGAATGATTGTGAAATCAAGTTGGGGAGTAACACGTGTAGGGAAGGGCCATGGGATGATAATAGAATAATTAGGAACTCCACACCAACCCTTGAGGAAGTGAGGTACCATAAGTTCCTTCTAAAATGCCCTTGCCCCGCAAAGTACCGAAAACACCCATGGATTAGGAAACACAATCCTATGAATCTTAAGGTTCCATGCATGATTGGTCATATGATTAGAGAACACACTTATATCGATTTAAAGGCACCAATGAACATCATGTCTAGGCTTTATTATAATTGGATCATGAACAAAAAGTTGAAATCTAGGCGGGACCCTTACAACCCTAATCGCATGAGTAATTTTGTTGAGCGGGTTCGAGGGTTACATGTTTTCGTTGGGAGTTTTGTCTATAGGTGTGACTTTATGATCTTAGAAGATGTTAGGGGAATTATTGATCAATCTTTGTGTCAGATTGTTTTAGGAGAACCTTTTGTTAAAACCTCTAAAATGACTTACGACCATGATGAGGGCATTATCACATTCGCAACCGAAGAAAAGAACATTAGATATAGGATGCCCCATAAAGAAGAGAGGTTTAGAGAGGTTAAGGATCTCGATGTTGACAACATCCCCGTGATTAAGATTGAGAGTGAGGAAGAGAGAGACATTGGAGGTTACAAAAAGAAAGAGATCTATTACTCGAAATGTTTAGCTTTAGGCCCCAAGTATAGGAAGGATAAGAGACTGGTTAAGATGTTTGAGACCGCATTCATTTTGCGGGATAGGAAAGCGTAACCCACGACTTTGAGTCTAGCTACAAGACTCGTAAATAAAGAAAAGCGCTTCTTGGGAGGCAACCCATGTTTTGTGTGATTTTTATTTGTTTGATTGTTATTTGCTTCCGTATGCATGTTTTATTTTTATTGTTGGTTGATCATGTTTCTCAATTAAAATGTGGAAATACTTTATTATGTTGTTTAGCCTAGTCTTAACTTCAACCTAAAGGTATTTTTGCAAAAGATAAGTGTAAGGGGAAACCCCAAATATGTTTTTTAAGAAACAAACCGATCATGATTCTCCACAATATTTAATGAACATGTGTATTCGTATTGTTAGAGTCAAATGCTTGTATTGAGTCATAATGTAGTTTTGCAGGATTTTCCAGGAAGTAGGACAAAGTTTTTCCAGAAATTTTCCGGAAACTTAACATAAAGATTTCTACAGGTTCATTATGACGGCGTCAGGCAATTGCTCTTGACGGCGTCAGGAGTCAAAAATCTGGAAATTTTACCAGTTTTGTTTTTCTAACGGAGTCTTATAAGTTTTTGTGAATTATTAAGTTTTATAATCTCCAGGAAATCTGCAAACTTCATTCCACAAGCATTATATCTTATTTTGTTTTCTAGGATTTAGTAACTTATATAGGATGCCGCCGATTTTACGCGAGGTTGCCTTGTCTACTTTTGTCAGGATTTACAGGTTATTTGAGACAAGAAGATGATTTATATTCTGGAAGGGAAGCTTTGATTGTTCGTTTTCTTGGAGGAAGATTTAACCTGGCCAACCTAAAATCCATACCGAGCGAATCAGGGGAGTATTTGAATTCATTCTCTTTACTTTTAACTTTTACATTCTTTACTTGAACATTGGGGACAATGTTCATCTTAAGTGTAAGGGGAGGGTAAAAAGATGATACCTTACATATGCACTTTCGCTTGAGTTTGTTTTGTTTGATAGTAGATGAGTAATAAAACTATGAGAAATACTTGTTAGTGTAATTTTAGCGCCAAATTTAAAATTTTTTACAACATTTAGGAGTGAAACTTTAGCCATAGCAAGCGTCTCATGGATAGGAGGTTGTATGACTAGCACATAACCGTATATTCAGAAAAATTTTCCACCCAAAAATGTGAGGTTCGCCTTTAGTTTTGATAGGAAAAGCATTCATTATTGGTGCTTATGAGTGTACCGGTAGCATTTAGATTCTAGAACTTGCGTTAGTGATGCATCCCGAGACCGCTAGTGAGACTACATTCGTGTAGTAGGATTTACTACATGATAAGAGGCATTAGGATCACCCTTGTGTTAAACCCGTATTACGATTACTTGACCATTTAAGTCATATTACTTGGCTAGTTAAGTCAACTAATTTTTCCCACACCCTTAGCGTTGTACTCATTTTTAGTACACGATACCCCTAGTACACCCCTCCGAGCCTATCTTTTCGTTTCTAACTTTAAGCATTTTACTTAAAGGAAGAATTTGTTACACCCCACTTAAATGTACACCCAAATCGCCTTAGCCTTCCGTGTATGCGCTCATTTTTAGTGCATTATTGTTATTTGTTAAACCCTAAGTTAACTTTCTAATTGATTACATGGTTGCTAAGTCGAGTCATATCCTTGTACATATTGTTTTGGGACGATTGAGACTCATGGGTAAGTACTTATTTTATGGAGTAATGGGGAAGAACAACACTTATTACCCCCATATGTACGTTAATCTTAAAAGTGCTCCAAGTGTTTTGATTTTCTTAATTCGAGTCATTAGAATTGTTTAATGTAAAGTATGTAAAGATTCAAGTGTAAGGGGAATGCTCAAACCCCTATGATGTATTATTTTAGATGGTAGGGTAAGAGTGTATGAAAAAAAAAAAAAAAAAAAAAAAAAAAAAAAATCGAAAAAATCAAGAAAAAGAAAAAAAAAATAGAAAAAAAAAAAAGAGAAAAAACATACGGACTACCATCCCGTTTTCATTCTATGTTCATTTTATGTTTTTAGTTATTTTTCATTTATTAGCTTAAGTCGAGTCTAGTCTTGGCTTAGCAACACCATCTTGTACATGTAATTAATTAAGATTGTTAACTCGCCACCAGTAAAATCCCCTTTATCCAACAAAACCGTGTAATTCATATCCCTACACCTAACGTTATAACCCTTTAAAAAGACCTCTTTGATAGTTTATCCTAGGTGCTTACGCCATGTGGTGGAGGTTTGATCCTTTCCCAAGCCTATGGTAATCTATTTTGCTATGACAGGTAGTGAGAGATATCTTCCATTTCCATAATGTTATATTACTTTATTACACCCGAGAGATGTGAGTATCTAAACACTATTTGTGAGGTGCTTGTGTATGACCTCCGTGCTTGTCTATTGGTCTTTAGTGGAATGATTATTTGTTGTAATTACTTTTATATTAGTGTTAAATGACCCCTAACTTGTCTTTTGAGTAAAATAAAAGCTCATTTGCTTGAGGACAAGCAAATCTCAAGTGTAAGGGTATATGATGAGGCGAAAAATGATCCGTTTTTAGGGGGTCATTTAAGCCCGAATCCGAATTTATTTGATCAAATATTGCCCTAAATCGTTCCTTTTGTGATTTTAGGTGTTTGGAGAGTGAATTCTGGAAAAGAGGCTATTTTGGACGTTTTTGGAGCATAAAGTGAAGAAAACAACAAAGTACCAAATCCAAGCTGGAATTACAAGGTGACGGCGTCAAGGATTTACTCTTGACGGCGTCAGAAAGGATGAATATTTTACCGAAGGTTGTGAAGGCGTCAGATGAAGAGATGACGGCGTCAAAGTGACCAAGATTAATTTACCGAGGGTGGTGACGGCGTCACATAGGCCGTCACGATTGGATCTAGGGCGTCCGAGGAAGTATATGGCGGCGAGTTGACGGCGTCAGATTTTACTCTTGACGCCGTCAGGACGATTTTCCTATATATAGTTTTCTAGTTTTTTTCATTAAAAAGAGAGAAGTTTTGGTGAAACCCTAAAGACGATTTTGGTGCCTCTTTTACAGGTTTTTCAAGGGTTCCAAACCCTTGAGACCTTGCATTGTAATTGAGATAAGTATACTCTTAATTCAATCAATATGTCTATGTGTTGGTTGTCTATCTTTTGTTCTTATCTTAATTCTACTATGCTAGGCTAAATTTCCTTTGTGTTTGCTTAGATCTAATGAAACCTAGATGTTGATTATGTGTTGATTACTTGTCTATTCTTGTTTTGAATGAATGATATTATATGTTAGGCTTAAGAAAACTGGCAGATCTCCAAATGGTAACATGCTTGAACGTCTTAAGAAACATGAACCGAGGCGTACTAGGTCTTTATTGGTTGTATTTAATGCATGAGCCACTGTTTACAATCCCTATAGTTGTGCTGGGTCATGGTGTAGGAGGAGATAAGAGCTCATAGAGTTGGGGAGTTATGTATGCCACTCCACGAATGGTATTAAGGAATACAACCCGTCATTCATACAAGTGTAACAAGTAATTAACATGTAAAAGATATCTAGGGAGTAATGAAGTCTAAGTAAACACAATTTCTCCAATTACTGCTCACAACCTTAGTTTAATTAGTTTGTTTTCATTTTTATTATTTTATTTTGATTGCATCTTAGCTTTGGGTTAGTTGAATAGCAACTAATTCCGCCCAATCTTCCAAAACCCGAGATTTTATTTGCTTTTATAAAAATATAAAAATACAAAAATAATCATCTCTCACCTCTAGAACTATTAATTAGGTTTTCTAATCCTAGCGACACTATTCCTAAGCTGAACGATCAATCCCCCGGTACTTGTCACTATACTATACTACAACGATCAGGTACACTGCCTGGTGGGGGTTGTAAGCCTCGCGAGATCCCTCGAGAGGTAAAGCAAGGTGCGATTCCCACGCATCATTATCCAAAAAGATAGAAGAATCATTTAAGGCCAAATACCCTGGTCTTAACGCAAGAGTCTTACCCGCAATCAAGTTTACTCATACCTTTGTCTTAGAAATGTGCAAAGATGCGCCGCTTGCAAAAGAATTAAGAGATCTTTCTCTTTGTTCTGCCATACCAATTCCTGGTTACTACAAAAATAACAGGAAGAGATATGGAATAAGAAAATCAAGGACATATAAAGGAAAGCCGCATAATTCCCATATAAAGCCATTCAAGAGAAAGTATAAAGATGACAGAGGGCGGGTCAAGAAGTGTAAATGCTTTATTTGTGGGAAAGAAGGACATTTTGCAAAAGATTGCAAAAGCAAGCATGGTAATATTGCAAGATCAGCCGTCTATCAAGAACTCGATCTTGATGACAATTGGGACATTGTCTCAGTGGACTTTGATGATAGCAGCGTTTACAATATATCAGAAGGAGAAGGCGATACTCATCAAAGTATCAGCGTAATGGTCCAAGATACTCCGTTTGAAGAAACAGCTTTCATGGCAATAGGAGGAATTTATGAGGACGACAGTGAAGAAGAAGAAGATGATGATGACCAATATAGTCATCATGCTTTCATGTTTCACCATGGACCACCAACAAAAATAGCAGATATGGTTCAATCAGCAGGATCGTGGAGACCAAATAAGGAGCTACCAATGAAAAGCAAAGAATGTAATCACGATTGGAAGGAAAATGCGGTCACTAATTACACAATCTGCTATTACTGTGGAATACTAACCACAGATATTTCAAGACTTAACTGTCCTAAATGCCAACTTACAACATGTGCTCTATGTGCAAAGAATTACCTTGGCAAAATAGTTAATGTCAAAGGAAGGCAGTTACAAAAACCAGAAGAGGAAAAGGAATTTGGAAGTCAAGAAGTAAAGCTTCTCAAGGAACTTTTGAAAGAGAAAACTGAGCAGGGTCACGTCAATGCCTTGGAAAGGAGCGTGAGTCGGTGCTCCCGGTTACTTTCTCAGTTTGTCAGGTCACGGAGTTGCTTGATCAACCCAAAATCTTTCCTTTGGGATTCAGGATCGCTTTAGTTATCCGGATGCTTCTCACCATTTGCAGTTGGAGTTAAATGTGCATGTCGTTTGCTTGGTTATAGGGATGTCGCATCTTTGTCCTGTTACTAGGCGGATGCCAGTTAGTGGCCAGTTTTATAGTACGTGTTTCTTATCCCGTGGATGATGCTGCGTGATCCGCTATAATCGTGTCTTTATGTGTCGGACAGAAAATTTCACCATCAGTGGAAAACTCCCCACAAAGAAAAGTGACGGACAGATATACCTTTTTGAAGATCCCAACAAAATCTTTAAGGAACAATTTGGGAAAGAGTCAAAGAAATGACTTCTACAAGGCCAAGCGTCCTTAATAGAAGTTCTACGTAGACGCAAGCAGAACTTCCAACTCAAGAGGACCAAATACGTGGCTATCGACAAATGACATGAAGTCGATATCAAGCAGCCAGAACAACAAGAAGAATATTTGGAAGAAACAACTATAATCATACTCTTGAATCAACTGTAGACCCAGAAAGACAGCTTGAGATATCAAGAGAAAGATGAGCAAATCTTGTCCCAGCAGAAGTACTTTTTATAAATGGTTATCTCATCTCCTTCTATACGGATTCCTCCCTTCATGGATCTTATAAAGTTGGCCCCTATTAACATTTCAATACCACCACTGTCATGCATGTCAAATGCATATATTAGGGGTATTTTAAATTTGTTTCCTTCAATAAGGAAATGGCCTTGCTTTATTCTGTGAGTAGCTTGCTGTCTTGAGTTCAAGCCATTAAAGAAAACAACTTGAGTTAGGACTTCGAGTGCTTCTTCTGGGATAACCTTCTTATTTATGCAGCATGCTGATGCTCCTGTGTCTATTACTGCAGTGGTTTCGAATACTGGGCAATTAGGAATGTTAAACTCAACCTTTACATTATAAAGTTGGTTGGTTACTTTCCTAACTTTTGGAGCTGCGGCGGTGTTTCCAGAATAATGAATTTCTGCTTCAATGCAAGGTCTTGCTATATTGACTTCCCCCAATGGTGGGAATTCTTCTTTTGAGAATTGAACCTCTGCATCCTTCTCCTTTTTCTTCTGTAGTTGTGCCTTAAGCCTTGCTATTTCTTCATCTTTCTGTTCTTCAAGCTTCATCTGTTCAGCTCTAAGTTGATCAATGATTTTAAGAGCTTCTGTGAGGTCTTTTACTAGCAGGCTTTTTTCAAGCTGCCATGCTTCTTCCTTCTTTTGCATATCGGCCTTGTTTTCATAATACTCTTTGGCTTGGTCTCTTATCATCTGCTGCACCTGCTCAGTTTTCTCTTTCAAAAGTTCCTTGAGAAGCTTTACTTCTTAACTTCCAAATTCCTTTTCCTCTTCTGGTTTTTGTAACTGCCTTCCTTTGACATTAACTGTTTTGCCAAGGTAATTCTTTGCACATAGAGCACATGTTGTAAGTTGGCATTTAGGACAGTTAAGTCTTGAAATATCTGTGGTTAGTATTCCAAAGTAATAGCAGATTGTGTAATTAGTGACCGCATTTTCCTTCCAATCGTGATTACATTCTTTGCTTTTCATTGTTAGCTCTTTATTTGGTCTCCACGATCCTGCTGATTGAACCATATCTGCTATTTTTGTTGGTGGTCCAGGGTGAAACATGAAAGCATGATGACTATATTGGTCATCATCATCTTCTTCTTCTTCACTGTCGTCCTCATAAATTCCTCCTATTGCCATGAAAGCTGTTTCTTCAAACGGAGTATCTTGGACCATTACGCTGATACTTTGATGAGTATCGCCTTCTCCTTCTGATATATTGTAAACGCTGCTATCATCAAAGTCCGCTGAGACAATGTCCCAATTGTCAACAAGATCGAGTTCTTGATAGACGGCTGATCTTGCAATATTACCATGCTTGCTTTTGCAATCTTTTGCAAAAATGTCCTTCTTTCCCACAAATAAAGCATTTACACTTCTTGACCCGCCCTCTGTCATCTTTATACTTTCTCTTGAATGGCTTTATATGGGAATTATGCGGCTTTCCTTTATATGTCCTTGATTTTCTTGTTCCATATCTCTTCCTGTTATTTTTGTAGTAACCAGGAATTGGTATGGCAGAACAAAGAGAAAGATCTCTTAATTCTTTTGCAAGCGCCGCATCTTTGCACATTTCTGAGACAATCCTAAAAAATCAAATGATATCATTAATTTACCACGTATCTACCACATTTAATCGATTTATGTATAAAAAAAACCCAACTTATTACCCACCATTTTCTTATTTACACGAACAAGAAGCAAGAACCCCATCAATGTTGTGTTCCATACGAGTAACTTGAAAGAAAACCAAACATTTGCTCCCCCATGTTCTACCACTTTTTCAGCGGGTTTCGATCAAATTGGGTTACTTTCGATTATTCAATTTTCTTGCATCAGTCGTTATAGTTAAATATGATAACAACCTTCTTCAATATTGCCGCGTATGTTTTTTTTATACAATCGTGTTATATGTTTTAGTAAAATTAATATACATGTTTGTTTAAGTTATACTTTTTTGTTGTATTTTTAGTAATTTTATTATTATATTTTTAATGTAGATTTACGATGCCAAAGTGACAATAAAAAATGCCATGCCTTTCATAAATGGATTACGTAATCAGTTGTTCGGAATCGAAAATAGTGTTAATACCCCGTGTTACATATTATTTAGGAATAGCTGTTTTGGAGAATGGTTGAATGTGCCTCACATTGATCAAGAGCCATGTTTAATTCATAGAATTCTACTGATGACGTATAGTACGGATAGCAGGCCTACTGGGCCTGGACTATGTCACACGAATCGGGCTCCGGCCCAAACAAGTCATAAATGGGCTCCGGCCCAACAACAAACAAAACTGGGCTCTGGCCCCATAAGCATTGCCAGGCTCCGGCCTAATAAGCCTAACAAGGCTGAAAGCCCATGTCACGAGCATGGCATAGTCCGGAAAACTGGGACACATATAAGCGGCACTCCGCGGACTAAACCCCGGTCCATCCGCATCCACAAACATCGATTAAGCTCCGGACCTTTGCCCGACATGGGTCCCACTTCGGCCACTAAAGCAATACGCGAAATATTAGGAAACCCTAATATTTCCACTACCTATAAAAGGAAGCCTCAGTTCACATTCTCGAGGTAATGACTTTCTCACTCATCACAACTCAGACATTTCTCTAACAAACATGAGTACTTACTCTCACACCGGAGCTTAATCATGGGGTCCGTCTCCATGGTAAGAATAACGGTTTACTTTCATTTGTGCAGGATAGTGCATAAGCCCACAACGGATGGCCCGCACCCAATTAAACCCAATTCCATACCATCCACACTTTTTCCACTATCAAGTTGGCGCCATCCGTGGAACCAGTACATAACAACGTTCCTGAAAATACTCACCACGAGCAAAAAACCTCGGCGACGCCCTTCTCCTGATGATAACCGCCTCGCAGAAGACAAAGGAGAGGGACAAAGAATCAAAAGGTCAAAATAAATCAGCATCAGGCACGACCCTCCGGGGGCCTGATAACGATCATGACCGATGGTCATCTACTGATCAGAGTGAGGAAGCTTATTCGCCAACAATACTGCAGGGGAAACCCGAGGAAACCCAAATCCACCCGGACACTGAAATGACCCCGTGTCAGATCCAGAACAGAATAGCCCAGCGGAAGAAAGATAAGGAGCAACTAAAGTCGGGGAGAGGGAAAAACCTCAAGAAAAGAAGCCTCGCGTTCACATGCGCGCATTGTGGAAAAAATAACTATAAAAATCTTCAAAAAGAAGGGGCCTCTTTCGGGGAAAGCAGCGACTCAAGCAGTAACGGAAAAGCTTGCAACACAGAAAGTGGGGGAAGTGACCGGATACAGTCATACATGCCGAAAGAAAATAACCCGTTCACGAAAGAAATCTGCGATGCAAGACTACCCAAAAAGGTCCGCATGCCAGACAATGTGCAGCCTTACGATGGAAGCGAGTACCCCGTAGATCACGTCAGAGCGTTCTAAACAACTGCACGGGTATACGACTAGGACACGGCGACTCAATGCCACATGTTCAAATACTCTCTTAGAGGCGCGGCTAGGATATGGTTCGAACACCTCCCCTAAGAGTCAATTAGTAGCTTGAACGAGTTACGAGACGCGTTCTTGGAGTCCTTTCTCAATATGAAAAAGGCACAGAGACTGGGGTAGAAAAGTCTGCTGCAGAAGGGGATGAAACTATAGAAGATTTCATAAGAAGGTTCTTAGCCGAAAGTTGCAGAACCGAGATAATAACCAGAGCCCACTACAGGGTAAAAGGAGCAGTCAGAAACCTGAGAAAACAGGAATAGCTCCGACACATAAAGACACGGTTATAGCGGATCACGCAGCATCGTCCACGGGATAAGAAACACGTACTATAAAACTGGCCACTAACTGGCATCCGCCTAGTAACAGGACAAAGATGCGACATCCCTATAACCAAGCAAACGACATGCACATTTAACTCCAACTGCAAATGGCGAGAAGCATCCTGATAACTAAAGCGATCCTGAATCCCAAAGGAAAGATTTTGGGTTGATCAAGCAACTCCGTGACCTGACAAATTGAGAAAGTAACCGGGAGCACCGACTCATGCTCCTTTCCAAGGCATTGACGTGTGATGAGTGCTCAAACACTCATCGTTTTTGATATATTTAAACTGCCAAAACGCACAAAAACAATCAAAAAGATATCAAAATACTTAAATTATCCCAGGGATTGTGTTTTATGTGTTTTGAAAGCAAAATGTGCAAAAACAAAGAAAAAACGTACAAAGTTTGCAGTATTGGCAGTTTCAGTCCCCCAAGTTTCAAAACTTGTCAATTTTAGTCCCTATGCATTTATTTTGAAAGAAAAAGTCAACCCAAGGTTTTGTAAGTCAATTTCACAAAATATTACATTTGGGTTGCAAGTTTTCCAAAATTACATATTTAGTCCCTGAAAAATCCAAAAATGGCAAAAGTGATCCCTGGGAAGTTTTGGATATTTGAAAAATGAAAATAGCAAAAAATGGTTTTGGAAATATTGGTGTTTGGCAATTTTGGTACTTGTGATAACTTTGGAACATGTACATTTTCAGTCCCCCATATTTTCAGAATTTACATTATTGGTCCTTGTTGTTTACTAAGTTACCAAATGGACCCTTAATTATTTAAACCAAAACCACTACCAAATCTAACCCACCCCTGATCCGTTTACAAACACCCCAGCCCAATCCAAAACCCAGCCCACCCCAGGTCAAATAGTCAAAAGGGTCAACCCACGGTCAAAACAGACCATCTTCCCCACAAATTCCCCCGTTTTCCTGCTATATTGTCTCCCCCCCTCCACCTTTTCACCAACTCATCCCCCCACAATTAATGCTTAAACCTAACAACTCCACCACCATAAATGCCCTCACCAACACCCACCAATACCACTAATTTTTCCCGAATTGATTTTGGCGGGAAATCCAAATCAATGGCTATGATGACTTGGAGATTAAATTGAAGGTTGGGATGTGGTCGTTGGTCAACAGAGGTGCATGTGGGAGAAGCTATGTGCTACAGGAAGCTCTTTTGAGGGATATGTCTTTTATTTTTAGAAGTAGTATAAGTAGCAGTAGTTAGATAGCTGGGAGTGTGTAATTTTCTTTGTAATTTTCTAGTTTTTGTAATGTTTAATTAATAGTTGTAATCAAACTTCAAAAGTTAATGCAAGTTTTCTTTTTTTACATTCTGTGTTAAAATTCAAGGTTCCTTATAAAAAAATATTTCAAACCTCTGTTTGAATTCATAAAACAATACCAAGTACTTGTTAGCTTTGATAAGTTCATACACAAGGTCCATTAGAAGCTTTATAAGTTTCTAATTCAATCAAAAGCTTACAGTCAGAAAAAAATTAAAAATAAAAAGAGAAATCAGAAGAAAATAAAAAATTTGTGGTTCAAGATAATGGAGCAGAGCAAGGATGAGGAGATAATGGTTTAGAGCTCAAGGGAGCCTTAGGGTGTTCTGTAGTTAAGTGGGTTCTAGTTTCTCAGCTTTGGAAGACAGTTGTAAGATCCATTTTTAATTTTAGCTTTCTTAGTGTTTAGTAATATTTGTTGTATTTACTTGTTATATTTTGATTAATTAGGTGTAATTTAAATAGTTATGAGTTTCTTAGCTCAGTTTGTAGAATAATATAGCCATTTCCTTTAAAAAATTATCAAAACAGTTTCAAAGAGGGTGTTTGGCTCAGCTCAGTACCTAGGCTTAGGGAGTGTTTATATTGCCTAATCTGGTTCAAGCAGTTTGCATTAGATATAATTAGGGTGGTTTATGCATAAGAACCAAGTTTCATTCATAAAAAGTCAAGTTTACCTCTTGATCATCATAACAGTCCACTGATAAGCTTTTGAGTGTCCAAATCCTCACCACACCTTTGTATTTTGTTAGTATTGCTTAAATTAGGTTCATTATAGCTTATTATAGCTTAATTAGCTTGTAGGATTAATCTAAAGTTCAATAAAGTCAAATCACCAAGTTCATTAGAAAAGTCAAAATTGCAGCTTTGATGGTTTTTGTATAACTTGAGGATTTTCTGTGGGGTTCAATATTAAGTTTCTAGGCTTGTGCTTTTAGATTATAAATATTTAGTTGCTTATCTTCATCAGTATATTTTTGCTTATTTTTACCTATGTTGTTTAACTGCTTATTTTGTCTTATCTCTTAGCTTATTTTCCATATATCTGCCCTGCTCACAGCTTGGCATACCAATCTCATTAGCTTGAGAATTCTTTATTAATCCGCTTTAGTTTGTGTAATTTACTGCTATTTATAGCTTAACTGGCTAGGTTAGTAGATGTGCTTTGGCTTTTCTTTAGATTGCTTATTTTCACTGCTTAACTTGCTTGCCATGTACCACCAAGTCATCTCCCTACACTGAGCAATCAGTGTAGTTGAGGTCTTTCACAAGCTCAATCACAAGCTCATTACTGAGCTTCTGTCTTGGCTTGTTGGGAAGCTTGGCAAGCCTGCTTCAAGTTCCAATCTTGTTTGAGCTTTTTCAAGCTTATATACTAGGGCTGCAAGCAGTCCCCAGTTTGTCACCTGATTGATTGCATCTGATTCTCAGCAAACTTGTTTCACTCACCCAACTTTATTGGTGGTTTGTGACTGACCCAGTGGGTCCCACAACCCCCACCTTGCATCATTCAACCCCCCTCCTACCCAGGATCAAGGGTTGACTCTTTATTTGACCATAAGATCAGTGGACCCTACTTTGTTTGACCCCAAAACCTTGTCCCAAATCTAATTCAGAAACAAGTGAGTAAATTGCTTATTTGTGCTTTTTGGCTTATTGAAGCCACAAGTTTGGCTTATTCTTGCTTATTATAGTGTAACTAACTCAGAGAAACCATAAAATACCATTGTGGACCCCACATCTCCCCATTTGAGCTAAAAATACTCCACAGTCAACAAAAGTCAACTGTGGGTATAATAAGCACTTCAAGTGCTTATTTATTGGGTTTAAATAAAAGTGTTTTCAGTAAAAGTAGTTGTTTTTAGTTTATAATTAGTTTAGAAAAAGAAAAAAAAATCCAAAAAACCAACTTTAAAAATAGTGATAGCTTCTATTTAATAGGATTTATCAATTTATTTTTCTTTTTAATTTATTTTTAAGTAATATATCACTTTTATATTTTTAGAAATTATATTTTAGGTTAAAATAATTTTACAAATTTTTCCAGATTTTTATTTTGTCTTTTAGTGGTATTTCTAATTAATTTTAGTTTAATTTAGTTTTAATTAATATTAATCAATTAAATAGCATAATTAGATTTTATATAGTATAACATAGTTTTTATATTTTTTATAGCTTTTATTTTAGTTAAAACATTTTTATAAATTTTTCTAGAATTTTTACTGTTCATTTTCTATTTTTTATAATATAATTAGTTTAATTAGTAATTAATAAGTAATTAGAATAATAATTAATTAATTAGCTTAAAAATACATAAAATTAACTTTTTATAATTTTTTAGGATTCCTGTAATGGTTAATTAGATTTATAAAATTTTTCTTAATTTTCTAAGTTTATTTAGTATTTTTAATAATTCTAATTAGTTTTATTTAGTATTAAATAGATAATTAGTAATTAATTAATAATAAATAATTAAATAGTGTAAAAATAGTTTTTATTTTTCTTAAAATTTTCTTTAACTATTAGAATTGTAAAAATATTAATTTTACACTTTAAACCTTCCCGTTCATCAGTTGTACTTTTTGTTTTGTTCGTCTGTATACGATTTTTAATTAAAACGTACGTTTTTAGGTTTTAGCTCAAATCTTCGTAATCTAAATTCTCGTAATCACTCATGTAGCTTTCCTAAGCTATATTTGTTAATAATTTCCAAATAATTCTGATCATAACCCTTTTCTGTGAATAATTACCCGATCACGAATACGTTAAAGTTACAATTCACACTTCAACGGGACTTAACGACCTGGTGATACCTTATATTACCCGGAGCATTGACCTAGGCTATTTGACTTTGTTGACCATTATTTGGTCAATATAAGTTAGGTGGTTTAGCATCAATCAACTTTTGGCGTCGCTGCCGGGGAAGTGTGCGCGTTTCTTTAGCGTTATTTAAGATTAGTATTATCTCACCTCTTTCACTGTACAAATACCACCACTTGTGTATATTTTCATAATCAAAATACAAAAAAGTCATTAACACTTTTCCTAAAGTGTTAAAACACCAAAAAAAAAAAAATTAAAAACAACAAAACAGATCGTAACGTTTTCTGATTCGGTTTTCTTTTAAGGTGATTCTTAAAGAGAAACGATTTTGGTAAACGAAACGATACCAAAAATATTTTCCAAAAGTTTTTAAACCCATACACAAAACACAAAAACATTCGTCTCTTTCTTGTGAATAATAATTCTACATAAAAATAAACCATCGAAAACCAAGACAGAACACCTTCCAACTGGAGGTGTGAACAAATAAGTTCCCAAATCAAAAAGATTAAAACTTGCCTTTGTATCCTTGTGAGTGGTGTACCTTTTCTAAAGAAGCCACTCACTTGTGATTATTGGTTTAAGTTCACTGTGGTTTTGTCTCGACTTTGTTTTGATTGATTTTTGTTCCTAGTGCATGCGCACTCGTTCTTCTAGGTCTACTAGCCCATTACGTGAGCTTGTACGAAAACCTAGAAGACCTCGTAGACGTTCAGCACCAACAGTCGGATCTGATATCCGCACTGTTGCCACACCCACTGTCACCATGGCGGAAGACCGGCCCATGTGTGAACTTCTCCAAGCACCCATCGAGGGTTACGGAGATGCCATTGTCGTTCCTGCCATCGTGGCTGATAATTTTGAGCTCAAAACCGGATTACTCAATCTTGTGACCTCTAGTCAATTCTATGGTTTTGAGAGGGACGATCCTCATACTCATATTCGATGGTTCAATAAAATCACATCAACCATCAAGTACAAAAATGTCCCGTGTGAAGCAATCAAACTCCTTCTCTTCCCATTCTCCCTGGAGGGACAAGCCCGGATTTGGCTTGAAAAACAACCTCCACGATCTATTGAGACTTGGGAAGATCTTGTGTAACACCTAAAATCTGAAAGCAAGTGAAATGACCAAATTGCCCTTACTTAATTAAAATTTAATTAAAAGCTTATTAAGGTACCAAATAAATCCCAAACTTCAAACAATGAACAAGTTATGTATCCAAATAATTTTAACAACTTCATGTAACATTTATGCAAGTGGTAAAATTACCAAAATACCCCTCTATGGGCCGAATTAGATAAAATGGGATTTTAAGAGTTTTAATTTGATTTAAATTATGTAAATATGGAAGGTAATCACCACAAATTAATTACCAACTTATAAATCAGAAATTTTGGGTCTATCCTTCCCCCCCATACACGGAATTCCTCTTTTAAAAACAAATCATATCTTTTTTTTTATTTAAAACCTAAAACCGATCCACAAAATATACACACACAAAATTCTTTGGCCTCCATTCGACAACCCCATATCTCTCAAGCATTTTTATGTGATCAAACATTATTCAAAGAGCCCTAGAAAAATACCCATTCGAATTTTTGAAGCTTGGTACGATCGTGGTCTTGATTTCTTTTGTCGAGCCCTAAAAACAAGGTAATTCGCTTGTGCTTCATTCGACCTCTACAAAATTTGTTTCTTATTTTTCTGATGTTCCTTACACTTATTAAGACCCACGAAAATTGGTTTCAAGGTTAGAAGATCGTTTTTGAAGTCGTGGTGATTTTTGGATCGTTTTGGCTCTACGCGTGTGCTATAATTCGTCCAGCCTATTCTATTTGTTCCAGACCTGGTCTGGTATTTTTCTCACGTCTCTTACATCATATAAGTCTCAAATAAGATGCTAAAGTCGAACCATGCATGCTCTATGAATTATTTGTGAATTAAACCCTAAAAACGTGCATAAAACCTAAATAATTGAATCCGAATTTTTAAGGCTTGAAATATATTTTATTTAGACTCTACATGATCATATTAATCTGGGAAAAATGTTATTTCGAATTGTTAAGGCTTGGAACAATTACTTTGGATCATATGTTAAATCGGCAAAATGAAATAAAAGGAAAAGAGTAAAATCGTGTGAGCTATGGTTTATGGCTAGGGCTTGTAATTGTGATTATAAATGATGTTTAATGATCACTTAATGATTGGAAATGGATTTGTTATGATTAGGGTTTTTAATCTTATGATTTTATCTTATACGATTTGGGTAAAAAGTTTTGGGTGAGTTTTGTAACTTTTAAAACTTAAAGGTTATTTTTGAAACTTAATTTGGATCAGGTACTATTCGAATAAAATGATAGGTGAGGGTGCTAAGTGTAATTTTTGTAATTTAATGGATTAAAATGTATTTTTAACCTAATTAGGGTTTGTTTTGAAAATAATTAAAAGAGAAGGACTAAATATGTAAATTCTGGAAACTTAAGGTTGTTTTGAGTAATTTAAGATATTCAGGGGGTTTTGTGCTATTTTGATAGTTTAAGGGCATGATATGTAATTATAGATAATTAAAAGTTGAAATTGTAAATTAAAGGGTTAAATATGTAACTTTTATAACTTGAGGGACTTAAAGTGTAAATTATGAAAAATTGAAGATTCATTCGAATGACTTGATAAAATAAGTACTCATTATGTAAAATGGATAAGTTAAGGGTTTAAAGTGTAACTTTGAATATTAAAAGGTTTAAAGTGTAATTTTGGAAATATAAGGGTGTAAAAGGTAAAGTCATGAAACCCTAAGGACCAAATGTGTAATATGCTAAAAGATACTTTATTTCCATAAATAATGATGATTAATCAAACCTACTAAATATGGAAACTTACTAAACATGGAAACTTTCTAAAAGTGGAAACTTACTATTTATGGAAACCTGCTAAAAATGGAAAGTTACTTAAAAGGGAGAGTTACTTAAAATGGAAAGATATGCATTTAAAGAATGAATTATGATTCCCCCTCTTCTCCTCTAGGTGTGAAGAAGGAGAGTCCTTGAGCTTTTCCATTCCTGTGTTTGTTTCATTTGTGCTTTGCAATAAGGTACGGATACTCTGCCTTTTCAGTAAAGGCTCCTATATTCTTCTTATGACTTTGAGCTACGATTCAGTTAAGATTTCCCCAAGCCATTGCTATGTTCCCTTCTATTGTGAATTTCCTCTGATTCCTGTTAAGCTTTGATATGTTAGCTTCTGATTTGATTTCGTTGCTATGACTTCTGACCTTTGTATACCCGATATCTCTGGTTCATCTTTTATGATAATCTGATATGAAAACCTTTTTTAAATATAACTTGATGTTATGGAAGGAAATTTTTTTGAAATGACACTCTATGATTTTGATACGAAACCATTTTTAAATGAAGGATTAATTGGCTTTTATGAAGAATGTTTTAAAAGGGAACCCTTTGTGATGAAATGGGTAAATGACTATTAAAGTTTTTAAATCTGTTTTATCTTAACCCTTTTCACGTTTTATGAACTTATGAAACTTAATAATGAACCTTTTGTAATGAACCTTGGATATTCTGAACCATTGATATGACTTCTGATATTATGACTTTGAGATGACCTTGAGACATGACTTTGAGATGCAACTTTACTTATGACCTTTTGTTGATTTTGAGACCTGACTCTTAGTTTGATACCCGAGCCATTTATGTTTTTCTACCTATGGAGGTACCATAGGCATGTCTGTGATGCACCACTGGCATGACTCATGCGTGGGTGAGTGATTTCTCACGTCGTCCCTTTTATGATATTATTATGGCCATTATGACTTTGAGTATATGACTTTGAGATTGACTTTGAGTAAGGGGCGTATGGATTGCAATCCTAGACATGTATGCTTAGTGGATTTAACTATGACTTTGAGTTGACTTTGAGGTGACTGGTGCTGTGTGCAATACACGCCTTTCACAACCCCTGGGAGCTGATCACTCCACCCTTATGATACATGAGGACACCCCTCATATTATCTGGTTGCCTGAGAGGTATCCCCTCTGATTGTGAGATTATGAATTGACGGCTTATGACTTTGAGATTACGATGTTGAGTTATGACTTTGAGTTTTGGGCTCGTGGTGGATGACTATCCTTTCTTTTCTTTTCTATTACTCTCTTTTATATATTCCTTATTCTATTTCCCCCATGCACTATATTTCAGTTCTGTTTCATTATCATTGCTTTGTATATGTATCTGTTCACTGGGCTTTTTAAGCTCAGCCGCATTTCCTTTTCCTGCGGCAGGTTTTAGTAGGAAGCTGGGTTATGGGAAGAGAGTGTGACTGGACTTAGAAGACTATGCTTTGATAGTTACGCTGGACTAGAGACGATTAGAAGAAGTTTCACTGCATTAGACTTAGTATTTATTTTTGTAACCCTGTAGTATCAGATTTTTTTTCCATTTGTAAACCCTGAATTTCTTTGTATGTATGAATCATATGCTTGTGTTTGTTCTGATATGTCACTGTAATGCAATACTTCTACCCTTATCGGGTTGGGGTGTTACATCTTGTCAAAAAGTTTCTGAATGAATTCTTCCCACCTTCCAAGACCACGAGTCTTAAAAACGAAATCACCAAGTTCACTCAAAAATACGATGAATCTTTTGGTGAAGCGTGGGATCGTTTCAAAGAATTACTTCGCAAGTGTCCACAGCATGGTTTCTCTGAGTTGATGCAACTCGATACGTTTTACAATGGCGTGAGCCAAGCTGATCAGGATTCTCTCAATGCCTCCGCGGGAGGTAATTTTTTTAGTAGAACCACAAAAGAAGCTTTGCAAATCATAGAAAACAAGTCCAAGGTCCGCTCTACACGAAGCAAACCGATTGATGCGTGGGAATCGCACCTTACTTTACCTCTCGAGGGATCTCGAGAAGCTTACAACCCCCACCAGGCAGTGTACCTGATCGTTGTAGTATAGTATAGTGACAAGTACCGGGGGATTGATCGTTCAGCTTAGGAATAGTGTCGCTAGGATTAGAAAACCTAATTAATAGTTCTAGAGGTGAGAGATGATTATTTTTGTATTTTTATATTTTTATGAAAGCAATTAAAATCTCGGTTTTTAAAGGAGTGGGCGGAATTAGTTGCTAGTCAACTAACCCAAAACTAATATATAATCAAAATAAAATAATAAAAATGAAAACAAACTAATTATACTAAGGTTGTGAGCAGTAATTGGAGAAATTGTGTTTACTTAGACTTCACTACTCCCTAGATATCTTTTACATGTTAATTACTTGTTATACTTGTATGGATGACGGATTGTATTCCTTAATATCATTCGTGGGGTGGCATACATAACTCCCCAACTCTATGAGCTCTTATCTCCTCCTACACCATGACCCAGCACAACTATAGGGATTGTAAACAGTGGCTCATGCATTAAATACAACCAATAAAGACCTAGTACGCCTCGGTTCATGTTTCTTAAGACGTTCAAGCATGTTACCATTTGGAGATCTGCCAGTTTTCTTAAGCCTAACATATAAATCATTCATCCAAGAACAAGAATAAACAAGTAATCAACACATAATCAACATCTAGGTTTCATTAGATCTAAGCAAACACAAGAGAGATCTAGCCTAGCATAATGGAATTGAGACAAGAACAAGATATAAACAACCAACACATAGACATATTGATTGAATTAGAAGAACACTTATCTCAATTACAATGCAAGGTATCGAGGGTTTGGAACCCTTGAAAAACCTGTAAAAGAGGCACCAAATTCGTCTTTAGGGTTTCACCAAAACTTCTTTCTTTTAATGAAAAAACTAGAAAACTATATATAGGAAAAGTAGGCTGACGGCGTCAAGAGTTACATGTGACGCCGTCACCTCGCCGCCATATACTTCCTCGGACGGCCTTGATCTACTTATGACGGCCTATGTGACGCCGTCACCGACCATAGTATTTTATTCTTGCCACTTTGACGCCGTCATGAAGGCGTTTGACTCCGTCACCACCTTCGGTATTTTAATCTTCATGTCTGACGCCGTCAAGCTATTACTCTTGACGCCGTCACCTTGTATCTTCAGCATGGAATTTTGGTAGTTTGCCGTTTTCTTCACTTTTATGCTCCAAAAACGTCCAAAATGGCTTCTTTTCCAGAATTCACTCTCCAAACACCTAAAATCACCAAAGGAACGATTTAGGGCAATATTTGATCAAATAAATTCGGATTCGGGCTTAAATGACCCCCTAAAAATGGATCATTTTTCGCCTCATCATATACCCTTACACTTGAGATTTGCTTGTCCTCAAGCAAATGCGTTTTTATTCTACTCAAAAGACAAGTTAGGGGTCATTTAACACTAATATAAAAGTAATTACAACAATTAATCGTTCCACTAAAGGCCAATAGACAAGCACGGAGGTCATACACAAGCACCTCACAAATAGTGTTTAGATACTCACATCTCTCGGGTGTAATAAAGTAATATAACATTATGGAAATGGAAGATATCTCTCACTACCTGTCATAGCAAAATAGATTACCATAGGCTTGGGAAAGGATCAAACCTCCACCACATGGCGTAAGCACCTAGGATAAACTATCAAAGAGGTCTTTTAAAGGGTTGTAACGTTAGGTATAGGGATATGAATTACACGGTTTTGTTGGATAAAGGAAGTTTTACTGGTGGCGAGTTAACAATCTTGGTTAATTACATGTACAATATGGCGTTGCTAAGCCAAGACTAGACTCGACTTAAGCTAATAAATGAAAAATAACAAAAACATAAAATAAACATAGAATAAAAACGGGATGGTAGTCCGTATGTTTTTTTTTTTTTTTTTTTTTTTTTTTTTTTTTTTTTCTTTTTCTATATTTTTTTTTCTTTTTCTTTTTTTTTTTCTATTTTTTTTCCATTTTTTTTTTTTTTTTTTTTTTTTTTTTTTTTTTTTTTTGCATACACTCTTACCCTACCATCCGAAATAATACATTATAGGGGATGAGAATTCCCCTTACACTTGAATCTTTACATACTTTACATTTAACTAATATAATGACTCGAATTAAGAAAATCAAAACACTTGGAGCACTTTTAAGATTAACGTACATATGGGGGTAATAAATGATGTTCTTCCCCATTACTCCATAAAATAAGTACTTACCCATGAGTCCCAATAGTCCCAAAACAATATGTACAATGATATGACTCGACTTAGCAACCATGTAATCAATTAGAAAGTTAACTTAGGGTTTAACAAATAACAATAATGCACTAAAAATGAGCGCATACACGGAAGGCTAAGGCGATTTGGGTGTACATTTAAGTGGGGTGTAACAAATTCTTCCTTTAAGTAAGATGCTTAAAGTTAGAAACGAAAAGATAGGCTCGGAGGGGTGTACTAGGGGTATCGTGTACTAAAAATGAGTACAACGCTAAGGGTGTGGGAAAAATTAGTTGACTTAACTAGCCAAGTAATATGACTTAAATGGTCAAGTAATTATGATACGGGTTTAACACAAGGGTGATCCTAATGCCTCTTATCATGTAGTAAATCCTACCACACGAATGTAGTCTCACTAGCGGTCTCGGGATGCATCACTAACGCAAGTTCTAGAATCTAAATGCTACCGGTACACTCATAAGCACTAATAATAAATGCTTTTCCTATCAAATCTAAAGGCGAACCTCACATTTTTGGGTGGAAAATTTTTCTGAATATACGGTTATGTGCTAGTCACACAACCTCCTATCCATGAGACGCTTGCTATGGCTAAAGTTTCACTCCTAAATGTTGTAAAAAATTTTAAATTTGGCACTAAAATTGCACTAACAAGTATTTTTCATAGTTTTATTACACATCTACTATCAAACAAAACAAACTCAAGCGAAAGTGCATATGTAAGGTATCATCTTTTTACCCTCCCCATACACTTAAGATGAACATTGTCCCCAATGTTCAAGTAAAGAATGTAAAAGTGAAAAAGTAAAGAGAATGAAATCAAATACTCCCCTGATTCGCTCGGTATGGATTTTAGGTTGACCAGGTTAAATCTTCTTCCAAGAAAACGAACAATCAAAGCTTCCCTTCCAGAATATAAATCATCTTCTTGTCAAACATAACCTGTAAATCCTGACAACAATAGACAAGGCAACCTCGCGTAAAATCGGCGGCATCCTATATAAGTTACTAATCCTAGAAAACAAAGTAAGATATAATGCTTGTGGAATGAAGTTTGCAGATTTCCTGGAGATTATAAAACTTAATAATTCACAAAAACCATAAGACTCCGTTAGAAAAACAAAACCGGTAAAATTTCCAGATTTTTAACTCCTGACGCCGTCAAGAGTAATACTCTGACGCCGTCAGAATGGACCTGCAGAAATTCTTATGTTAAGTTTCCGGAAAATTTCTGGAAAAACTTTGTCCTACTTCCTGGAAAATCCTGCAAAACTTCATTATGACTCAATACAAGCATTTGACTCTAATAAATATGAATATACATGTTCATTAAATATTGTGGAGAATCATGATCGGTTTGTTTCTTGAAAACATATTTGGGGTTTCCCCTTACACTTATCTTTTGCAAAAATACCTTTAGGTTGGAGTTAAGACTAGGCCAAACAACATAATAAAGTATTTCCACATTTTAATTGAGAAACATGATCAACCAACAATAAAAATAAAACATGCATACGGAAGCAAATAACAATCAAACAAATAAAATCACACAAAACATGGGTTGCCTCCCAAGAAGCGCTTTTCTTTATTTACGAGTCTTGTAGCTAGACTCAAAGTCATGGGTTACTACGTGATCTCATCATCAAACATCACATCCTCCTCATTAATCATTTCATTGTTATTTTCTTGGTAATGTTTTACACGTTGTATGTTAACCGTGAATTCCCTACCTTCATCATCAATTAACACTACCGCTCCAAATCTAGAAGAATTCTTTACCGTGAACGGCCCGTACCATCTAGACTTAAGTTTTCCCGGGAATAATCTCAACCGAGAATTGTATAATAGGACCTTGTCTCCTTCTGAAAATTCTTTGGGTTTCTTAATTCTTTGATCATGCCATCTTTTAGCTCTCTCTTTATATGTGATGGAGGATTCGTAGGCTTCCAGTCTAAGCTCATCAAGCTCGTGTAACTGCAAAAACCTATTATTCCCAGCAGTTGTATAATCTAAGTTGCATGCCTTAAGCGCCCAATAAGCCTTGTGTTCTAATTCTACCAGTAAATGACATGCCTTACCATACACCATGCGGAATGGGGTCGTTCCAATAGGTGTTTTGTAAGCAGTTCGGAATGCCCATAAGGCTTCGTCGAGTTTGAATGACCAGTCCTTTCTGTTTTGACTAACCGTTTTTTCAAGTATTCTTTTAATAGCTCTATTGGTGTTTTCGACTTGGCCATTGGTCTGTGGATGGTAGGCGGTGGAGAATCGATGGGGTACTCCATACCTCTTCGTGACCTTTTCCATTTGTGCATTGCAAAAATGTGTCCCCCTATCACTGATGAAAGCTTTCGGAATCCCGAATCTTGCGAAAAGCTTTTTCAGGAAATGAATGACTACTCTTGCATCATTGGTCCTAAGGGCTTGTGCCTCAACCCATTTCGAAACATAGTCAATAGCGACTAAGATGTACTCGTTTCCCCCTGAGGAGGGAAAGGGTCCCATGAAGTCAATCCCCCAAACATCGAATACTTCATAAACTTGTATAAAGTTCTGAGGTGCTTCATCCCTATGTGATATATTTCCGGCTCGTTGACATGCATCGCACGCCTGCACCATTTCTTTTACATCACGGAAAATTGTGGGCCAATAGAATCCCGCATCGAGAATCTTTCGAGCGGTAACGTTTATCCCATGATGCCCGCCAGAGGGACCAGAGTGACATTCTCTCATAATCTTAACTGCCTCATTTTCCGAAACACAACGCCTTATAATGTGGTCAGGACACCTTCGGAATAAAAAGGGTTCATCCCAGAAGTAGTATTTTAGTTGGGAAAAGAACCTCTTCCTCTCGTACTTAGTCAGGTGTTCTGGAACAAGCCTACATCTACTCGCGAAGTAATTAGCAAAGTCGGCGTACCACGGCTCCGAATCCATCATTGACATTAGTTGTTCGTCAGGAAACGAATCCCTAATCTCACTTCTATCGTGCTTATCCAAGGGGTTTTCAAGACGAGATAGATGATCTGCAGCTAGATTCTCTGCCCCCCTCTTATCGCGAATCTCAACATCGAATTCTTGTAATAACAAGATCCACCGAATTAGTCGTGGCTTGGCATCCTGCTTTGCAAACAGATATCGAAGAGCTGAGTGATCAGTGAAGACGACTGTCTTTGAAAGGACAAGATATTGTCGGAATTTGTCGAATGCAAATACTACGGCTAATAATTCTTTTTCGGTGGTGGAGTAGTTCTCTTGAGCGGGATTCATGGTTTTGCTAGCGTAGTAAATAGGTTGGAAAAGCTTGTCACATCGTTGACCTAATACAGCCCCGACGGCGTAGTCGCTGGCGTCACACATGATTTCAAATGGTAACTCCCAGTTGGGTGTGATCATGATTGGAGCTTGAGTGAGTTCTCTTTTTAGGAGATCGAAAGCATCTTTGCATTCTTGGGAAAAATCGAATGGAGCATCCTTCACAAGCAACTGAGTCATTGGCCGGGCAATTTTTGAGAAGTCTTTTATGAATCTTCGATAAAATCCGGCGTGCCCCAAAAAGCTGCGTATTGCCTTAACAGTCGTGGGGTATGGTAGCTTAGATATAGCTTCAACTTTAGCTTGGTCCACCTCTATTCCGTTCCCTGAGATCTTATGCCCTAACACAATCCCTTCCTTTACCATGAAATGACACTTTTCCCAGTTTAACACCAAGTTGGTTTCCTCACAACGTTTAAGCATCTTTTCTAACTTAGCAAGACAGCGGTCGAAGGAGTTTCCGAAGACTGAAAAGTCATCCATGAAAACTTCCATGCTGTCTTCCATGAGTTCGTGAAAGATTGCGGTCATGCAACGTTGGAAAGTGGCGGGGGCATTGCATAGCCCAAAAGGCATCCTTTTGTAGGCAAATGTTCCATAGGGGCAAGTAAACGTGGTCTTTTCTTGGTCCTCGGGTGCTATGGGGATTTGAAAATATCCAGAGAATCCATCCAAGAAGCAATAGTACTCGTGTCCAGATAATCTCTCTAACATCTGATCAATGAATGGTAAGGGAAAGTGATCTTTCCTCGTGGCATCATTGAGCTTTCGATAGTCGATGCACACCCGCCATCCAGTGACAGTTCTCTGGGGCACCATCTCACCCTTATCATTCTTTACTACAGTCATTCCACCCTATTTAGGTACAACCTGCACAGGACTGACCCATGGGCTATCCGAGATCGGGTAAATCAGTCCTGCATCCAAAAGCTTGATAACTTCTTTCTTTACTACTTCCTTAATGTTAGGGTTCACTCGCATCTGGGGTTGCATAGTAGGTTTATAATCTTCCTCCATAAGAATCTTATGGGTGCAAAAAGTTGAGTCAATCCCCTTAATGTCGGCCACACTCCATGCGAGTACCCCCTTGTATTTTTTAGGACCTCTAAGAGTTTAACTTTTTGTTCTTTTTCCAAGGAAGAGTTTATGATTACCGGGAGTTGGTCCTCCCCCTGAAGAAAGGCATATTCCAAATGATTAGGGAGCTCTTTAAGATCTACGTCAGGGGGCTCGATAATAGAAGGTTTGAGCTTGTTTTCGGGCTTTCGGAGCTCGAGATTGTAACAATTCGCAATTTCAGGTTAACTTTTATTCCCGAAAATTTCACTATTCACTTTTTACTATTCACTTTTACTATTCAATTTTTACTATTCACTTTTTACTATTCACTTTTCACTATTCATCTCAGAAATTTTTATTTCATATTCTCGTAAGTTAAACTATTTTAACGATAATCCGAGAGTTTGACGCTCGTCGGATCATTTCTGCAAAAATCACAAAGCCGTGTCCGAGATTTACTTTTAGGTTTAAACGTCCTTCCAGCATCCCGATATATCCATAAAACATTATAAACAATAGAAATATGATTTTCTATCATTTTAGGACAATTCCAAAAGTTTCGGAATTTTACGTTTTTCAGTTTAGCGTTTTACGCGAATTGCACGTTTTAGACCCGTGTTTCCAGTTTTTAGCAGGGTTTTCGCACCCGATAGAACCTACCACTTATTTTATATTTTATTATGGACTATATTGACATGTTTAACCATATTTATAAGTTTCATATTTTTAGGATACCCGGTTTTACGTTTCGTGACTTAAAAACTTACGGTTAGCAATTTACGGGTCCAAAACTAGCTACATAAGTAGGATAATACCAAGTTTTTGCATCTAGTCACCCTTATCTCTATATGAACGACTTAGGGGGGGGGGAGGATTCACACTTGTGGCATGATCTCATGACTTTAGCCATTAGATCAATACTTATTTACAACTTTGTCTCCAAGTTTAGCAAAAATATCCTAAAAACTAACCTCCTCAATGAACCTTCCTAACCTCCTCTTCATGCTATAAATAGAGAGCTCATTCCATCCTTTCTTCATAAATAAAACGCCACACAACAAATCCCTAGCACCATGATCCTTTGATCTTCAAACTATAAGTTACACTACAAAGTTCAAGGTCTTAGTATTCTCTACCTAGTTCTTAAGTTTGTTTGGTGATTCCATGGTTGAATTAGGAGCTACACAAGGTTACTAGGACTGAAGTTAAATGGTTTTCACAAGGGTTAGATCAAGGCTAGCAAGGGTTACAAGAGTTATGGTGAAGGGTTTACAAGCATAGGTTTAGTGTCCTAGTTCCATACTTGACTTCCTTTCTTTAGAAAGCCAAAAGTTGTAAGAAACCCTTACATACTCCTTGCTTAAATATCATTTTCATGCTTATTATGTTTCATTCATGCTATATATGGTCTTTGTATTGTGTTCATGATGTTTAAAAATAGATAAAACGAGTATTGGTATACATATGTTAACTTATGACAAGTAAACAAGCAAACTAGTGATTTTTATGGAAAACCACGACCACAATAGTATAACTTTGATATTTGAAACTTACTTACTGTTAAAGAGGACTTAACAAGGAAAACATAGCAATTTGAATCACCCAAAACGAGTACACGAGTCAAAAGTTATGACCATTTGAAGTTAGCGAAACCAAAACGACAAATATGCCTAAATAGCATTCTGATCAAATTATGATTTTGAAAGTCCTACTTCTGGTCCGATTCATCAAAAAGTTAAAACACGAAAGTTGTCCGGAACGACGTTTTCGTTCAGGAACAAAGAAGCTCGAGACCTGAAAATGCTTTCTGAGTGATAAATTTCTTCAAATTCTTAACAGCCCATTTTTAGACCAAAGTTACTATATAATCATTATAATTAGATGAGACCAAGAGGTCTAATGACCTAAAGCCAAGACCACAACCATGGCTAAAGCCAAGGTTGAGTCTCAAGACCATGGTAACAATGACCAAGGTCACGGCAAAGCCACGGCTAAAGACCATATAACTATTAAAGATCAAAAAGCTTATATATATATATATATATATATATATATATATATATATATATATATATATATATATATATATATATATATATATATATATGTTATCAAATACTACAATAGTAGGGAGCCTCATGTGAGGAGTTCATTGAGTAAGCCGTCGAGACGAGTTGTGGATTTACGAGTTAAAGTGTCCTGGCTCCTCGAACGTTTACTCCATGACTTCTGAATTATGTCGGCCCGAACGGTAGTAAGAGATATACAACTTATACATGTTTCATAAACCACTTATATTCAACGACTTACACTATATACTAAGTACTACATCATGAACATTATGCAAGACATATATAGGCAATTCTTCGTATTCTTAGACGTTACTCCAAACCTAAGTCGCAACGTTCTATTATAGGCTGCTCTTAGAGACTTTCGCGATTCGACTATCATACTCATTACATAAGCTTAAGGTGAGTCATAGCCCCTACTCTTTTCGTACTTGTTTTAACTATTGGGGGGGATACATGCTCAACTACTTGTTTACTTGTACAAATACTCAAAACGTCTACACTTGACTGTGTTATACTTGATTGCTTACATACATGACTGCGTTATATTTAATTGCGTTATTCTATTTATTGACTAGTAGTTGTCTTTGGGAATTGACTCTCAGTTGTCTTTGGGAAGTGGCTCCCAGTTGTCTTTGGGAATTGGCTCCCAGTTGTCTTTGATACATCATAACATTTGCGAATGTTGGATACATCATAAACGTGAGGTCTTCGGAGATGAAGAGTAGACTCACGACTAATTGCTTAATTGTCTTGATGAATTTATACATGTCTTTATCATACTATATATTGTAGCAGTGGGTTGTGAACACACAGGTTACAAGTCTCTTATGGCGGGACTTGTAACTGAGTGGATTCACGATGCCTTTGCTGTGTGAATATTCTTTTAAGACTTTTTCAACTGTTTTAAGACAAACTCTATGAACTCACCAACCATTGTGTTGACACTTTAGCATGTTATCTCAGGTCTATAAGACGATAGCTAGTGCGTGGAACTTAGAGTCAAGCTGCATATTCTGAAGACTTACGCTTTTATCATTTACCATTCAAAACATTTTGTATACATTTATGTATCATACTTTGGAATCTCATGTTTGTAACTTTGAATTCATTAATCGAATGGTAACTTTTCAAAACGTCTCATTTAGAGTTCGTTTTCTATAACTTGTACTTTGTATTATGAAGTAGCACCCCTGTGACACAGTCTTCCGCTGCGGTATTTTGGGGGTGTTACAGATTGGTATCAGAGCCTTGGTTATAGAGAACTAGGTTGCATTTAGTGCCTAGACTATAACTGCTATATACGTTGGGACCTTCCTCTTTATTTGCCTTACACACAATACATACACATGTGCTTTTTGGTTAGAGGTTTGCTTAGTTCCACGCTGTTAGATGATGTGACTTTAGTATTATAAGGAGCCCCAGAGATTCGTCGAGTCATTAAAAACATGGAGCTCAGTAATAACTAATTAGTTAACTTGATCTTGTGACAGTTCTTGTTTGATGAGACACAAGATTTGAGTTAAATAATTTTATTGCTTAGCTTTAAGGATTTGATGACTTGATTATCTTACTATCGGCCTCAGAAGGCGGATTTTGTGTCGGAAATAATTAAGTAGGATGATTTAGAATCTCCTTATTTAAATGGATTGGGACGCCTCTTCAGTTAAATAAAGAAATTGTAAATCACCGAACCATAAGTTTATGAGACCTTACTTACATAAATTTGGACGCTTCTTTATGTAAGTAATGTGTTATAAATAAGTGGGCTTAATTGTAGCCGATATAACTCCTTAACCATAATCTTAGACGAATCAGAGTAAACACTACTATATTAGAAATCCCGAATTCTCTTAGACACATCGTAAGTAGTTAACATCAACAGAACTTCGGGGCGAAGTTCTCCTTAAGGGGTAGAGACTGTAACAATTCGCAATTTCAGGTTAACTTTTATTCCCGAAAATTTCACTATTCACTTTTTACTATTCACTTTTACTATTCAATTTTTACTATTCACTTTTTACTATTCACTTTTCACTATTCATCTCAGAAATTTTTATTTCATATTCTCGTAAGTTAAACTATTTTAACGATAATCCGAGAGTTTGACGCTCGTCGGATCATTTCTGCAAAAATCACAAAGCCGTGTCCGAGATTTACTTTTAGGTTTAAACGTCCTTCCAGCATCCCGATATATCCATAAAACATTATAAACAATAGAAATATGATTTTCTATCATTTTAGGACAATTCCAAAAGTTTCAGAATTTTACGTTTTTCAGTTCAGCGTTTTACGCGAATTGCGCGTTTTAGACCCGTGTTTCCAGTTTTTAGCAGGGTTTTCGCACCCGATAGAACCTACCACTTATTTTATATTTTATTATGGACTATATTGACATGTTTAACCATATTTATAAGTTTCATATTTTTAGGATACCCGGTTTTACGTTTCGTGACTTAAAAACTTACGGTTAGCAATTTACGGGTCCAAAACTAGCTACATAAGTAGGATAATACCAAGTTTTTGCATCTAGTCACCCTTATCTCTATATGAACGACTTAGGGGGGGGGGAGGATTCACACTTGTGGCATGATCTCATGACTTTAGCCATTAGATCAATACTTATTTACAACTTTGTCTCCAAGTTTAGCAAAAATATCCTAAAAACTAACCTCCTCAATGAACCTTCCTAACCTCCTCTTCATGCTATAAATAGAGAGCTCATTCCATCCTTTCTTCATAAATAAAACGCCACACAACAAATCCCTAGCACCATGATCCTTTGATCTTCAAACTATAAGTTACACTACAAAGTTCAAGGTCTTAGTATTCTCTACCTAGTTCTTAAGTTTGTTTGGTGATTCCATGGTTGAATTAGGAGCTACACAAGGTTACTAGGACTGAAGTTAAATGGTTTTCACAAGGGTTAGATCAAGGCTAGCAAGGGTTACAAGAGTTATGGTGAAGGGTTTACAAGCATAGGTTTAGTGTCCTAGTTCCATACTTGACTTCCTTTCTTTAGAAAGCCAAAAGTTGTAAGAAACCCTTACATACTCCTTGCTTAAATATCATTTTCATGCTTATTATGTTTCATTCATGCTATATATGGTCTTTGTATTGTGTTCATGATGTTTAAAAATAGATAAAACGAGTATTGGTATACATATGTTAACTTATGACAAGTAAACAAGCAAACTAGTGATTTTTATGGAAAACCACGACCACAATAGTATAACTTTGATATTTGAAACTTACTTACTGTTAAAGAGGACTTAACAAGGAAAACATAGCAATTTGAATCACCCAAAACGAGTACACGAGTCAAAAGTTATGACCATTTGAAGTTAGCGAAACCAAAACGACAAATATGCCTAAATAGCATTCTGATCAAATTATGATTTTGAAAGTCCTACTTCTGGTCCGATTCATCAAAAAGTTAAAACACGAAAGTTGTCCGGAACGACGTTTTCGTTCAGGAATAAAGAAGCTCGAGACCTGAAAATGCTTTCTGAGTGATAAATTTCTTCAAATTCTTAACAGCCCATTTTTAGACCAAAGTTACTATATAATCATTATAATTAGATGAGACCAAGAGGTCTAATGACCTAAAGCCAAGACCACAACCATGGCTAAAGCCAAGGTTGAGTCTCAAGACCATGGTAACAATGACCAAGGTCACGGCAAAGCCACGGCTAAAGACCATATAACTATTAAAGATCAAAAAGCTTATATATATATATATATATATATATATATATATATATATATATATATATATATATATATATATATATATATATATATATATATATATATATATATATATATATATATATGTTATCAAATACTACAATAGTAGGGAGCCTCATGTGAGGAGTTCATTGAGTAAGCCGTCGAGACGAGTTGTGGATTTACGAGTTAAAGTGTCCTGGCTCCTCGAACGTTTACTCCATGACTTCTGAATTATGTCGGCCCGAACGGTAGTAAGAGATATACAACTTATACATGTTTCATAAACCACTTATATTCAACGACTTACACTATATACTAAGTACTACATCATGAACATTATGCAAGACATATATAGGCAATTCTTCGTATTCTTAGACGTTACTCCAAACCTAAGTCGCAACGTTCTATTATAGGCTGCTCTTAGAGACTTTCGCGATTCGACTATCATACTCATTACATAAGCTTAAGGTGAGTCATAGCCCCTACTCTTTTCGTACTTGTTTTAACTATTGGGGGGGATACATGCTCAACTACTTGTTTACTTGTACAAATACTCAAAACGTCTACACTTAACTGTGTTATACTTGATTGCTTACATACATGACTGCGTTATATTTAATTGCGTTATTCTATTTATTGACTAGTAGTTGTCTTTGGGAATTGACTCTCAGTTGTCTTTGGGAAGTGGCTCCCAGTTGTCTTTGGGAATTGGCTCCCAGTTGTCTTTGATACATCCTAACATTTGCGAATGTTGGATACATCATAAACGTGAGGTCTTCGGAGATGAAGAGTAGACTCACGACTAATTGCTTAATTGTCTTGATGAACTTATACATGTCTTTATCATACTATATATTGTAGCAGTGGGTTGTGAACACACAGGTTACAAGTCTCTTATGGCGGGACTTGTAACTGAGTGGATTCACGATGCCTTTGCTGTGTGAATATTCTTTTAAGACTTTTTCAACTGTTTTAAGACAAACTCTATGAACTCACCAACCATTGTGTTGACACTTTAGCATGTTATCTCAGGTCTATAAGACGATAGCTAGTGCGTGGAACTTAGAGTCAAGCTGCATATTCTGAAGACTTACGCTTTTATCATTTACCATTCAAAACATTTTGTATACATTTATGTATCATACTTTGGAATCTCATGTTTGTAACTTTGAATTCATTAATCGAATGGTAACTTTTCAAAACGTCTCATTTAGAGTTCGTTTTCTATAACTTGTACTTTGTATTATGAAGTAGCACCCCTGTGACACAGTCTTCCGCTGCGGTATTTTGGGGGTGTTACAGAGATGCTCCGTTGCCTCTTGTCTGGGGTAGAAGGAGACTGCATTAACATTCTCCGTCTTTTCCACCTCTAGCAAAGGCAGAAAACTTTCGTCCCGTAGCCAGCCTTCATCGATTTGTTCATCGATGCAACTATCAATGACATCTGTGAGTTCATCTACTTCCCCGATAAAGTAGAGCCGGTTGGCTGCTTCGAGGGAGAGGTCCATAGAATCCTTAATGTCGAAGGTTGTGCTATCGTCTCCCACTCGTAAGGTTAATTTGCCATCGTAGACATCGATGACTGCACGAGCGGTAGCAAGAAATGGTCTACCTAAGATGATAGGGACCAAGTCATCCTCCTCCATATCCAGGATTACGAAGTCGACCGGGAATTTGAATTTCCCAACTTTGACTAGCACATTCTCGCATATCCCTACGGGGTACTTGACTGATCTATCGGCTAGTTGGATGTTCATACGGGTAGACTTCAATCCAGAATATCCTAGTTTACGGAACATAGAGTGAGGCATGAGATTGATACTTGCTCCCAAATCGGCGAGAGCATTCTTGATTGATAGAGGTCCTATGGAGCAAGGCAAGGTGAAGCTGCCCGGATCGTCTACCTTCTTTGGTAGCCCTCGATGGGTTACCACTGAGCATTCTTCCCCCAGGGTTACAAGACCCTCGAGCTTCTTCCTGTTAGCGAGCAGCTTTTTGAAGTATGCGCTATACTTTGGCATGTGATAGCAAGCATCAAGGAGAGGTATGGTGACAACAGAGTCTTTTAGGTATGACAAGAACCTCTTGTTATCATTCTCAGTTTTCTGGTTCCTTAATCGGGATGGGTATGGAATTCTCACAGGTGGGTTAGGAAGGGCTGATGGGGAAGGGGTTGTCACGGGTGGTTGGTCTGGGGTGCCAATGCCGACATCCTGCTCCTCCTCCCCAGGTTTGTCTGAATCGAGGGTGACGGGGGACGAGTTTGGGTAAGGGGGGTCCTTGGTTGTCGTTCCAGCTCGGGTGGTTATCGCGAGCATGGGGTCTTTTTTTCTTTCTAACGGCGTTTGGAGGTGATCTAAGGCTGAGTTAAGCTTGTTGAAAAATTCTCCAATACCCTCCTGCTGCTCATCGAAAAGCTCATTAAGCCCTTTCATTTGTAAGTCTTTTTCTTGAGTGAAGTGACCAAGGTCATCTTCGAAATTGCTCCTGATTTTGAATTCAGGGCCTTCCTCCCCTTCTCTTCTCCTTACCAGATTTCCCCAAAGGGTGTAATCATCATTTTGGTAAAAAGGTAAGAGGGAGGGATCAGCATAAATGTCCCCTCCTGACAAGCATGCATGTTCAGTTGTGGCTGCTCCTCCGCATTCTTCTACCTCATGCGGGCCTCCACAGTAATCGCAGATCAGGTAGGGATTCGACAGTTTTTAGGTGACCGCGATCCAGCTATGTATTCCGCTCTTTTGTGAATTTTGCTCAACCGATCCGCGGTGATCTCAGAAATGCTGACAGTCGACTCAGGTTCATCCCAAGTGTCATCCTGATCTTGAGCATATTCTTCAATCCTATCCCATCCTTCTTCGGCACTAAGATTGGCCAATCTTCCTTTCCTAGATTGGTTAATTCCGTTCCGGTCATTAGAGGAGATATTTTCGTAAAAGATTTGGACCAAGAGCCAAAGTTCAATGCCATGATGTGGAACTTGTCTTATTAAATCTTTGAATCTAGTCCACGCTTTATGGAAGGGTTCATCCTTCCCCTTTCGGAAACGAAGGATCCTATCCCTAAATGCTGAGGTTTTTCCAGGTGGAAAGAACTTCTCATAGAACTTGGATATGAGTTGCTCCCATGTGAAAATAGATTCGGAAGGGAGTTTGTTATCGCATTCGGGATGTGTTTCTAGTAGCCCCATCCGTATGGATGGTGTCCACTATTTTTAGGAAGTCCTTGATGTGTTGGATTGGATTTTCCTCATCAAGTCCGTGGAATTTACACACACTTTTGACAAGCCAAACATCATTTGCATGCAAGACCTCGTTGGTGTGTTCGTTTGGGTAGACAATGGCATTGGAAAACCCACGAGGAGTTGGGGAAGAGTAGTCCTTGAGACGCTTAGGAGGAGGTATTATAGGGGTATTCATCTCGTTGTGGGAGCTAGGGGTTGTGATGTGATTTTCTGAATTTTCTTCAGAGAGAGGTGCATCAAAGTCGATAGCAATGCTGGATGGTTCAGGTGTTGAGTGAGTTCGTCTTAACCTACACATTTCTCTTTCGGGTTCTGCATAAGGCAAGACAAGGTCTTTAGTGGTGCTACGACTCCTAGTGATCCTAAGGTTGGAAAATTCGTTGGTTGCCATGATGGTGGATGGTGAAGAGTTACGAACAAAGGCACGAAGAAATAAGATAGACTAAAGAAGACCTAAAAATAAAAATAAAAATCTTACTAGAAAGGAATCTAGCAAGTAGACCTAATAAAAAGAAATCCTAACCTAGACAATAACTATTCCCCGGCAACGGCGCCAAAAACTTGATGCGTGGGAATCGCACCTTGCTTTACCTCTCGAGGGATATCGAGAAGCTTACAACCCCCACCAGGCAGTGTACCTGATCGTTGTAGTATAGTATAGTGACAAGTACCGGGGGATTGATCGTTTAGCTTAGGAATAGTGTTGCTAGGATTAGAAAACCTAATTAATAGTTCTAGAGGTGAGAGATGATTATTTTTGTATTTTTATATTTTTATGAAAGCAATTATGAGAGATGATTATTTTTGTATTTTTATATTTTTATGAAAGCAATTAAAATCTCGGTTTTTGAAGGAGTGGGCGGAATTAGTTGCTAGTCAACTAACCCAAAACTAATATATAATCAAAATAAAATAATAAAAATGAAAACAAACTAATTATACTAAGGTTGTGAGCAGTAATTGGAGAAATTGTGTTTACTTAGACTTCACTACTCCCTAGATATCTTTTACATGTTAATTACTTGTTATACTTGTATGGATGACGGATTGTATTCCTTAATATCATTCGTGGGGTGGCATACATAACTCCCCAACTCTATGAGCTCTTATCTCCTCCTACACCATGACCCAGCACAACTATAGGGATTGTAAACAGTGGCTCATGCATTAAATACAACCAATAAAGACCTAGTACGCCTCGGTTCATATTTCTTAAGACGTTCAAGCATGTTACCATTTGGAGATCTGCCAGTTTTCTTAAGCCTAACATATAAATCATTCATCCAAGAACAAGAATAAACAAGTAATCAACACATAATCAACATCTAGGTTTCATTAGATCTAAGCAAACACAAGAGAGATCTAGCCTAGCATAATGGAATTGAGACAAGAACAAGATATAAACAACCAACACATAGACATATTGATTGAATTAGAAGAACACTTATCTCAATTACAATGCAAGGTATCGAGGGTTTGGAACCCTTGAAAAACCTGTAAAAGAGGCACCAAATTCGTCTTTAGGGTTTCACCAAAACTTCTTTCTTTTAATGAAAAAACTAGAAAACTATATATAGGAAAAGTAGGCTGACGGCGTCAAGAGTTACATGTGACGCCGTCACCTCGCCGCCATATACTTCCTCGGACGGCCTTGATCTACTTATGACGGCCTATGTGACGCCGTCACCGACCACGGTATTTTATTCTTGCCACTTTGACGCCGTCATGAAGGCGTTTGACGCCGTCACCACCTTCGGTATTTTAATCTTCATGTCTGACGCCGTCAAGATATTACTCTTGACGCCGTCACCTTGTATCTTCAGCATGGAATTTTGGTACTTTACCGTTTTCTTCACTTTTATGCTCTAAAAATGTCCAAAATGGCTTCTTTTCCAGAATTCACTCTCCAAACACCTAAAATCACAAAAGGAACGATTTAGGGCAATATTTGATCAAATAAATTCGGATTCGGGCTTAAATGGCCCCCTAAAAATGGATCATTTTTCGCCTCATCATCGATTGTTTCTCAAATCAATGCGGGACCTTCTACTTCATCTTCTGTGGGTCAATCTAGCACGGATGCTAAGATTGACAAGCTCACTGAAGCGATCCAAGCTTTGGTTCTCGCCCAAACAAAGAAAGTCTCATTTCCACAACATCCTCCACCTGCTGAGGTTAAAAAAGTGGAAGTCTGTGTAACTTGTGGTGGGCCGCATGCCTACTACAATTGCACAGCTACTGATGGTACTCCATATGAAGCTAATGCTGTTGTCGGGTCCCAAAATCAAGGAGGCAATCAATACCGCCCTCCTATGGACCCGAACTATCATCCTCACCATTATCCTGGACCTCCTGGTTTTAATCAAAACCAAAAAGTCCAAACCGTGGCCAAAACCAAAATAGAGTGAACCAAGGTTATCAAAACCAAAATAATTTCAATCAGGGTCACGGTTTCTAAAATCAAAACCAAGGTTTTCAAAATCAAGGTTTCCAACATCAAGGAAACTTTAACCGGAACCAAGGTCAGGGTAATTTCAACCCCGGGAACTTTCATGGAAACAATCACCAGAATCAAGGGAATTTCCATCATCAAAACCAAGGAAATTTCAATCAAGGACTCAACTCGAACAATCGAGCTCCAAACATTCCTAATCCGAATCAAGCCATTGTTCCAACCGGGCCTTCATCTGATGAATTGTTGAAGCAATTTATGAAGTCCCAAGAAGAGTTGAACAAGTTGCTGGTCAGCCAGATTTCTGACATCAAGAAGTCTTTAAATGATCGACCCTCGGGCTCAGGTACTACTTTACCGAGCAACACGATCGCTAACCCGAGGGGCGATGCTAAGGCGATCACAACACGAAGTGGTGCTTCATATGATGAACCCGCGATTCCTACTACCTCTTCTTCCTCCCCTCCAAAGGTAGTGAATCGCGAGCCTGAGGTGACAAAGGACAAGGTGCAAATTCCTAGCCCACGAAGTACAGCACACGTCCAACCTCAGGTTATTCCTGAAACCAGATGTAAGCCTGGAGTTGTATTTGAACCACCAGAAACTCCAGTGGACAACCCTAAATCCAAAACTTCTATTCCCTATCCATCACGTCTCAGTGAACAAAAGCTCCGCGAAAAAGCTAATCACCAAATGGATAAATTTTTCCAAATCTTCCAAGATTTGCATTTCGATATCAGCTTCGCGGATGCTATTCTCTTGATGCCCAAGTTTGCATCGACAATCAAAAATCTGTTGAGTAATAAAGAAAAATTATTTGAGATGGCAAGAACTGCTCTGAATGAGAACTGCTCTGCGGTTCTTTTGAAAAAGCTTCCTGAAAAGCTTGGAGATCCCGGGAAATTTCTCATTCCTTGTACTTTCCCGGGTATGGTTGATTGCTTCGCCCTGGCCGATCTAGGTGCTAGTATCAACCTGATGCCATATTCTGTGTGGAAGAAACTTTCTCTTCCCGAACTCACTCCCACGTGCATGACTTTAGAGCTTGCCGATCGTTCAATTTCTCGTCCCATTGGCATTGCCGAGGACGTATTTGTTAGAGTGGGAAAGTTCCATTTTCCGGCAGATTTTGTGATTGTTGACTTTGATGCCGATTCTAGGGTTCCTCTCATTCTTGGGCGGGGATTCCTCAGAACTGGGCGCGCTCTTATCGATGTATTTGAGCATGAGATCACATTACGTGTTGGGACGGAAGCTATTACCTTTAACCTAAATCAAACATCGAGATACTCCTCCAATTATGATTGTGAATCGGTGAACAAAATAGATGTCATCGATGTTGCTGCTGAGGACTATGCTCAAGAGATTTTAGGTTTCATTGATGATTCTTTAAGTGAAAATCTCACTCAATCTTCTCATCCCATCATAGCCAATTCTTCTCCTTCCCTCACTCCGTTTGAGGGAAGTGACTTCATCTTAGAAGAAATGGAGGCGTTTCTCAAAAGTGACTCGATTCCCGATGGAGTCGATGACCAAGAGATCGACCTCGAGAGGGATATTCTCATACTTGAAAAATTGTTAAACGAAGATCCCTCTCCTCTTCCTGTTCTACCACAACAACTTCATAAGGAGGAAGTCAAAAATGTTGAGAAAACTGATGACTTCCCCGAGGTTGAGCTTAAGGACTTGCCGCCTCATCTTGAATATGCATTTCTGGAGGGTAATGATAAATTACTCGTCATAATTGCCAAAGACTTAAGTGATGAGGAAAAGGCTGCTCTTATCAAGGTTTTGAAGTCTCATAAACAAGCAATTGCTTGGCGTCTCTCAGATATCAAGGGTTTTGAAGTCTCATAAACAAGCAATTGCTTGGCGTCTCTCAGATATCAAGGGTATTGACCCTGAGTTTTGTACTCATAAGATTTTAATGGAGGACGACTTCAAACCTGTAGTCCAACAACAAAGAAGGGTGAATCCAAAAATTCACGAGGTTATCAAACAAGAGGTTTTAAAACTTCTTGATGCCAGATTGATTTACCCTATCTCGGACAGTCCTTGGGTCAGCCCAATCCATTGTGTTCCAAAAAAGGGTGGCATTACCGTTGTCACAAATGAGGAGAATGAATTAATTCCAACTCGTTTGGTTACGGGTTGGCGCGTCTGTATTGATTATCGTAAATTGAATGACGCCACCCGTAAGGATCATTTTCCTCTGCCCTTTATGGATCAGATGCTCGAGAGATCAGCGGGGAATGAGTACTATTGCTTCCTCGATGGTTTCTCGGGATACTTTCAGATTCCCATTGACCCGCAAGACCAAGAAAAGACCACTTTTACGTGCCCCTATGGAACCTTCGCATATAAACGTATGCCATTTGGCTTATGTAATGCTCCGGGCACGTTTCAAAGATGTATGATGGCCATTTTTTCCGACATGATCGGGAAAAGTATGGAGGTCTTTATGGACGATTTCTCGGTCATTGGGGATTCGTTTAAAACATGTCTCTCCCATTTTGACAGCATGCTAAAACGTTGTGAAGACACAAAGTTATGTCTAAATTGGGAGAAGAGTCACTTTATGGTCAAAGAGGGCATTGTCCTCGGCCATAAAATTTCAAAAAACGGGATTGAGGTTGACCGTGCCAAAGTGGACGTCATTGCAAAATTGCCTCATCCCACGACTGTGAAAGGTGTTAGGAGCTTTTTGGGTCACGCCGGTTTCTATCGTAGGTTTATTCAAGATTTTTCTAAAATCGCCCGGCCTATGACCCATCTCCTCGAGAAAGATGCTCCTTTTATCTTCTCCCCTGAGTGCATCGAAGCCTTTGAAACATTAAAGAAAAGGCTTACCAAGGCACCGATTCTTGTTGCCCCCCGATTGGGACTTGCCCTTCGAGCTCATGTGTGATGCTAGTGATTATGCTATAGGGGCAGTCTTGGGGCAACGCAAAACAAAACATTTTCAGCCTATACACTATGCCAGCAAGACTATGACCGAGGCACAAAGTCATTACACCACCACTGAAAAAGAATTATTAGCTGTGGTGTATGCTTTTGAAAAATTCCGGCCATACTTGATTCTGACTAAAAGCATAGTGCATACGGATCATTCGGCTTTGAAGTATCTATTTGCAAAACAAGATGCAAAGCCGAGACTCCTCCGATGGGTTCTCCTCCTTCAGGAATTTGATATCATTATTCGTGATAAAAAAGGAGCTGAGAACCTAGCTGCTGATCATCTCTCCCGTCTTGAAAACCCCCACCAAGATGCTTTCGAGAAAAAGGAAATAAATGAAACATTTCCTCTCGAAACCCTCAATGCGGTTTCATTTCGTGGAGACTCGATTACCCCATGGTTTGCCGACTTTGCAAACTATCTTGCGGGTAACTTCATTGTGAAAGGGATGTCGTCCCAACAAAAAAATAAATTTTTCAAAGATGTAAAACATTACTTTTGGGACGACCCCTACTTGTTCAAGATATGCGCGGATCAAGTCATCCGGCGGTGTGTGTATGGTCAGGAAGCCGCTGAAATTTTAAAGGCTTGTCATGCTGGTCCCACGGGGGGCCACCATAATCCCAACTACACCGCCAAAAAGGTGTTTGATTCCGGCTTTTATTGGCCCTCGATCTACAAGGATGCCCAAGAATTGGTCAAATCCTGTGACGCTTGTCAGCGTCACGGGAATATTTCACAAAGAAATGAAATGCCTCAGAATGCAATTCAAGTTTGTGAAATCTTTGATATCTGGGGCATCGACTTTATGGGGCCATTTCCATCCTCTCACGGAAACAAATACATACTCGTGGCAGTTGACTACTTGTCAAAATGGGTTGAAGCGAAAGCTTTACCCACAAATGATGCCCGAGTAGTGGTGAAATTTTTAAAAGCTCTTTTTGCCCGATTCGGAACTCCACGTGCTATTATTAGTGATCATGGTACGCATTTCTGTAATGACAAATTTGACAAAGTCATGCAAAAGTACGGTGTGACTCACCGTCTTTCCACTACGTACCACCCTCAAACGAGTGGTCAAGTCGAAGTTTCCAATCGGGGCATTAAAAGAATATTGGAGAGAACTGTAGGTGAGAATCGTGCATCGTGGTCGGACAAATTAGATGATGCACTTTGGGCTTTCCGTACGGCTTACAAAACACCCATTGGGTGTACGCCTTATAAACTTGTGTACGGGAAAGCGTGCCATCTTCCGATCGAGCTTGAACACAAAGCCTATTGGGCTCTCAAGCATGCCAATTTCGACCTCAAAATGGCGGGTGATCATAGAAAAGTTCAACTAAATGAATTAAACGAACTTCGTGATCAAGCTTACGAGAACTCTTTGATCTACAAAGAAAAGACAAAGAAGATTCATGACTCAAAAATCAAAAACCGCGTTTTCAACGTCGGTGATCGAGTCCTTCTTTTCAATTCTAGACTCAAGATCTTCTCGGGAAAGCTCAAAACCCGATGGACTGGTCCATTCACTATCGCAAAAGTTTATCCTTATGGCACCGTCGAATTATCTCAAAATGACGGTCCAAATTTCAAAGTGAATGGACATCGGTTGAAACACTACTTTGGAGAGGACGTACCATCCATGGTCGTCCCGGATCTCCAAACTTTTCCCAAGGACAATTGAATTCGGGGATAGAGTCAAGCTAGCGACTCGATGACCAAAAATTAGCAACAATACGGGTTTTCACCCGTATCTCCGATTCTTTCTATTTTCTACCACTAAGTGTGGGGGAATGGCCAACCCCCCCGCTGTTTGAAAAAATGTATATATGTATATAAGTCATATAAAAAAAAAAGTTGTATATATATAGAAATAAAGTGAAAATTGGTATTTCCGCAGTTAGATTCGAATCTTGGCTTTTTACGTTCATAGCTTCGGCATAATAGCCGGGACTTTGAATATTGAGGACAATATTCATTTCTAAGTATCGGGGGGAAATTCTATTGAATTTTAAGCAAATCCTTTCAAGTACCCCCGTTTTTGGCCAAAATTTTCAAAAATTTTTCACTTTATTTCAAAATTTTTGTGGTAATCAGTCCGCCTTATCTAAACGACAAAAGGGATTGGCTAATCCAGGAGCAAACGGCTCTTGGTAAAGATAAATCAAATCCGTTAACGGCTGGCAATTTGCCCAAAATTGTATGGTTCCTCAACTCCCCGAAAACAAATGAGTTGGCTAGCCCGCAAGATTATGGCTTGTGGTAAAGGCCGTGGAAAATCCATAATTGGTAATCAGCTCACCAAGATGTTGACTAGGTCCATCAAGATGCTGGCTAGTCCAGGAGCAAACGGCTCTTGGTAAAGACTTAACAAATCCGTTGGAAGCTGGTGGTTTGCTCAAAATCACACGGTTATCAGGTGTGCCACAGTTCTTACACCTGGCTACTCCAGAAGTGATGGCTTTTGGTAAAGAGTTTAAAATCCATCAAGTTTTCTAAAAAGATTGCTAGGGACTAGCAATAGTTCAGTGTGGGGGATTGATGAGTGCTCAAACACTCATCATTTTTGATATATTTAAACTGCCAAAACGCACAAAAACAATCAAAAAGATATCAAAATACTTAAATTATCCCAGGGATTGTGTTTTATGTGTTTTGAAAGCAAAATGTGCAAAAACAAAGAAAAAACGTACAAAGTTTGCAGTATTGGCAGTTTCAGTCCCCCAAGTTTCAAAACTTGTCAATTTTAGTCCATATGCATTTATTTTGAAAGAAAAAGTCAACCCAAGGTTTTGTAAGTCAATTTCACAAAATATTACATTTGGGTTGCAAGTTTTCCAAAATTACATATTTAGTCCCTGAAAAATCCAAAAATGGCAAAAGTGATCCTTGGGAAGTTTTGGATATTTGAAAAATGAAAATAGCAAAAAATGGTTTTGGAAATATTGGTGTTTGGCAATTTTGGTACTTGTGATAACTTTGGAACATGTACATTTTCAGAATTTACATTATTGGTCCTTGTTGTTTACTAAGTTACCAAATGGACCCTTAATTATTTAAACCAAAACCACTACCAAATCCAACCCACCCCCGATCCGTTTACAAACACCCCAGCCCAATCCAAAACCCAGCCCACCCCAGGTCAAATAGTCAAAAGGGTCAACCCACGGTCAAAACAGACCATCTTCCCCACAAATTCCCCCGTTTTCCTGCTATATTGTCTCCCCCCCTCCACCTTTTCACCAACTCATCCCCCCCACAATTAATGCTTAAACCTAACAACTCCACCACCATAAATGCCCTCACCAACACCCACCAATACCACTAATTTTTCCCGAATTGATTTTGGCGGGAAATCCAAATCAATGGCTATGATGACTTGGAGATTAAATTGAAGGTTGGGATGTGGTCGTTGGTCAACAGAGGTGCATGTGGGAGAAGCTATGTGCTACAGGAAGCTCTTTTGAGGGATATGTCTTTTATTTTTAGAAGTAGTATAAGTAGCAGTAGTTAGATAGCTGGGAGTGTGTAATTTTCTTTGTAATTTTCTAGTTTTTGTAATGTTTAATTAATAGTTGTAATCAAACTTCAAAAGTTAATGCAAGTTTTCTTTTTTTACATTCTGTGTTAAAATTCAAGGTTCCTTATAAAAAAATATTTCAAACCTCTGTTTGAATTCATAAAACAATACCAAGTACTTGTTAGCTTTGATAAGTTCATACACAAGGTCCATTAGAAGCTTTATAAGCTTCTAATTCAATCAAAAGCTTACAGTCAGAAAAAAATTAAAAATAAAAAGAGAAATCAGAAGAAAATAAAAAATTTGTGGTTCAAGATAATGGAGCAGAGCAAGGATGAGGAGATAATGGTTTAGAGCTCAAGGGAGCCTTAGGGTGTTCTGTAGTTAAGTGGGTTCTAGTTTCTCAGCTTTGGAAGACAGTTGTAAGATCCATTTTTAATTTTAGCTTTCTTAGTGTTTAGTAATATTTGTTGTATTTACTTGTTATATTTTGATTAATTAGGTGTAATTTAAATAGTTATGAGTTTCTTAGCTCAGTTTGTAGAATAATATAGCCATTTCCTTTAAAAAATTATCAAAACAGTTTCAAAGAGGGTGTTTGGCTCAGCTCAGTACCTAGGCTTAGGGAGTGTTTATATTGCCTAATCTGGTTCAAGCAGTTTGCATTAGATATAATTAGGGTGGTTTATGCATAAGAACCAAGTTTCATTCATAAAAAGTCAAGTTTACCTCTTGATCATCATAACAGTCCACTGATAAGCTTTTGAGTGTCCAAATCCTCACCGCACCTTTGTATTTTGTTAGTATTGCTTAAATTAGGTTCATTATAGCTTATTATAGCTTAATTAGCTTGTAGGATTAATCTAAAGTTCAATAAAGTCAAATCACCAAGTTCATTAGAAAAGTCAAAATTGCAGCTTTGATGGTTTTTGTATAACTTGAGGATTTTCTGTAGGGTTCAATATTAAGTTTCTAGGCTTGTGCTTTTAGATTATAAATATTTAGTTGCTTATCTTCATCAGTATATTTTTGCTTATTTTTACCTATGTTGTTTAACTGCTTATTTTGTCTTATCTCTTAGCTTATTTTCCATATATCTGCCCTGCTCACAGCTTGGCATACCAATCTCATTTGCTTGAGAATTCTTTATTAATCAGCTTTAGTTTATGTAATTTGCTGCTATTTATAGCTTAACTGGCTAGGTTGGTAGATGTGCTTTGGCTTTTCTTTAGATTGCTTATTTTCACTGCTTAACTTGCTTGCCATGTACCACCAAGTCATCTCCCTACACTGAGCAATCAGTGTAGTTGAGGTCTTTCACAAGCTCAATCACAAGCTCATTACTGAGCTTCTGCCTGTGAACCTTGGCTTGTTGGGAAGCTTGGCAAGCCTGCTTCAAGTTCCAATCTTGTTTGAGCTTTTTCAAGCTTATATACTAGGGCTGCAAGCAGTCCCCAGTTTGTCACCTGATTGATTGCATCTGATTCTCAGCAAACTTGTTTCACTCACCCAACTTTATTGGTGGTTTGTGACTGACCCAGTGGGTCCCACAACCCCTACCTTGCATCATTCAACCCCCTCCAACCCAGGATCAAGGGTTGACCCTTTATTTGTCCATAAGATCAGTGGACCCTACTTTGTTTGACCCCAAAACCTTGTCCCAAATCTGATTCAGAAACAAGTGAGCAAATTGCTTATTTGTGCTTTTTGGCTTATTGAAGCCACAAGTTTGGCTTATTCTTGCTTATTATAGTGTAACTAACTCAGAGAAACCATAAAATACCATTGTGGACCCCACATCTCCCCATTTGAGCTAAAAATACTCCACAGTCAACAAAAGTCAACTGTGGGTATAATAAGCACTTCAAGTGCTTATTTATTGGGTTTAAATAAAAGTGTTTTTAGTAAAAGTAGTTGTTTTTAGTTTATAATTAGTTTAGAAAAAGAAAAAATCCAAAAAACCAACTTTAAAAATAGTGATAGCTTCTATTTAATAGGATTTATCAATTTATTTTTCTTTTTAATTTATTTCTAAGTAATATATCACTTTTATATTTTTAGAAATTATATTTTAGGTTAAAATAATTTTACAAATTTTTCCAGATTTTTATTTTGTCTTTTATTGGTATTTCTAATTAATTTTAGTTTAATTTAGTTTTAATTAATATTAATCAATTAAATAGCATAATTAGATTTTATATAGTATAACATAGTTTTTATAATTTTTATAGCTTTTATTTTAGTTAAAACATTTTTATAAATTTTTCTAGAATTTTTACTGTTCATTTTCTATTTTTTATAATATAATTAGTTTAATTAGTAATTAATAAGTAATTAGAATAATAATTAATTAATTAGCTTAAAAATACATAAAATTAACTTTTTATAATTTTTTAGGATTCCTGTAATGGTTAATTAGATTTATAAAATTTTTCTTAATTTTCTAAGTTTATTTAGTATTTTTATTAATTCTAATTAGTTTTAATTAGTATTAAATAGATAATTAGTAATTAATTAATAATAAATAATTAAATAGTGTAAAAATAGTTTTTATTTTTCTTAAAATTTTCTTTAACTATTAGAATTGTAAAAATATTAATTTTACTCTTTTAACCCTTCCCGTTCATCAGTTGTACTTTTTGTTCTGTTCGTCTGTATACGTTTTTTAATTAAAACGTACGTTTTTAGGTTTTAGCTCAAATCTTCGTAATCTAAATTCTCGTAATCACTCACGTAGCTTTCCTAAGCTATATTTGTTAGTAATTTCCAAATAATTCTGATCATAACCCTTTTCTGTGAATAATTACCCGATCACGAATACGCTAAAGTTACAATTCACACTTCAACGGGACTTAACGACCTGGTGATACCTTATATTACCCGGAGCATTGACCTAGGCTATTTGACTTTGTTGACCATTATTTGGTCAATATAAGTTAGGTGGTTTAGCATCAATCAACGTGACCCAACTGTTGACTCAGTGTCAGAACAGACGAACCGAAAAAACATCCCAGCTACAAGCCTAGGCACGTGGCTGGGGGACATGGAAATTCACGCAGAAGACGCTTAAACTACCCCAGCCATCCGCTATAAATAGCGATCGAAAATAGAAAAGCGAAAGCAACAAGAAACATCTTAAACATAAAAGTAGCGGCACACCATCAAAACAATTACCATGGGTTGTCGCCAAATAATGACTCATGGCCCACCCCAACGGGGCGTCCGAGGCCAAGATTTGAAAAGCCTAAGAAGACATTTGACTCCGGTCGTTTTCTTAAGTGACTACTAATAAAAACAACCGCTCCTCAGGAGCGGATGAGTAAACCCTACGCCTATGAATACCCTTCTGTTCGAATGCTCTTATGACCAAGACTACAAGTCTCAAACGACTCTTGTGTCAAAAGACTTCTCGGAACACTCAACTTCTGCCCGACCAACAGAGTCGTGCCTAAAGCCACCGATTTAGGCCACAAAAGTTGGGAGCTCAACTTCTTGCTCTCAAGAAGTACAACACCATTCGGAGCCTAGTGACGATCAGGGTTCTTCTTGAAAAATCACTAAAACACCCTGGACGGCTGGTTACACATGGTAACAAGAAGGAAGAATAAGTCCATGGACGGAGTAGAAGCAGAAGGTAAAATGGAAAGAAGGACGTGCTGGCAAAATCGAGCAACACATTCCCGATTGCCAAGAATACGTAGCCCGGTAAATAATGAATAAAAACTTCATTGTTGCTGACTACGAGCGGATATGTAGCTCGCAGTCATGGGCAAACACGCAGCTCCCAGCTACCAGAGCATCCCTGATCCGCTCCAGAAGCATAAAATCCATATGGAAACCAGCAGCTCGCTAAAAAAATAATAAATAAATAAATAATGAATGCGGAAGAGGGGTCAAGCACCACTATGTACTCAAGTCCGCAGGGAGCTACAAGATGCGCACAAAACCAGTTGCATGGCACAAGAGAATTTCCAACAATGGAAAGAAAACGACAACAAAATGTAAACTGCGAACTTCCAACAAAAGTCATGAGGAGTAAGCAGCCCTCTAAGGCATGAGGCAAATAATCCAAGCCGGAACTCAGGTTCCGCAGAAGACGGAACCCAGTTTCCGGAAAAATATAAAAGACGGAGCTCAGGCCCCGCAAAAATGTAAAAGCCAGAAAAATCCGCAACATAATCTAGTTACAAGAAAAATTGTAATAAATAGAACTTACAACTACTTTTAATTGTATTATTCCGATCTTTTAACAAAGCGAAAGGCGGAGACTAGCTACCTCCGCCAAGCTTAACTACTCTTTCAAATATTATTTTATTTGTTAAACTAGCAACACATGTTATTCTGTATAACAAAAAAGTGAGTAAGACGCGCACACAAAGGGCACGTCCCAAGAAATGTTATCCCGTATAACTAAAAGGGTGCGGAACCTCATAACCAAACCGCAGGTACGTAAGAGGGATTGCAAACCCAGTACCGGGAGGATAACCCACAAGTATTCAATTAAGACTAAAAATAAACTATGTATCCGTACGTATTTTAATACTAGCAAAGCACAAAACGATCTACTGCAACAAAGACGCATAAAAGTTAGACGTAACTTTAGCCCAAATAAAGACGTTCATAAAAGTTGAACCATGAGAAATCATGACAAACACAACAAAGAACGCATAATACCTAATAAGGTAAAATATCACATACAAACATGTTTAAAAAATTAAACAAACTTAGATCCTAATACATCAAAGCCGCTCTAAAAGACCACATACGGTTGCAATGCAAAACAGACTACCGTAAGTCACCATACCCCGACATGGATGGATCATCTTTCTTAAGAAAGCCTCGCATTGAAGAAAGAAAACTGCTGCTGCCCGATACATCATAATCATCCACTGACAAATCAGGAGCAGGAACCGGAGTGGTCGACTCCATAACCCGGTCGACTGGTTGATCCCAAGGGATAGAATCTAAGTCGGATAAAAACTCAGCAGCGGTAGACTCTGCCAAGGAAGTAAAGATATTACCAACAACAGGCTGACTGGCGGAGACAAAGCCCTTGGCTTTTCCCCCTCTCACGGACAAGATCCAAGGCAGAAGATAAGGCAACCTCACTAGCTGCCGAAGCACCCACTGCTCCGCGCAAAGAGATGGTAAGCTGCCCAACAAATGGTTGCAACCAAACCATACCAAGCTACTTTGAAAGCTGATCATCAAGACAAATCAAGGACATAATACTCCCAATAGAAGAATCCTTTTGAGATGACAAGCTAGCCAGCAGAGGAAAATCATGACTCCGGAAGGCAGCACAAGCAGAGTCATAATCGGCCTTGGCAGAAGGCCTATATGCATCAAGGTCCGATAACTCCGTACCACACTTGCCATGCTCAATACCGGCAACCAAACCTTCCTACGCTCCATACAGGTACGAGCAAGACAACAACTTCTTCAGGGATCCGGAATACTCTGGAGAATGAAGACACTTGGCTAAAAACAACCTCAAGCCATATGACAATATCCACCGGCGGCTGGCCACAACTGTAAGAAAGCCAGGATGCGACTCCTCGTTGACACTAACGGCCGCCTCGGTAAGACAGGATTCTAGAGCAATCAACTTCTCAGTAATACTCCTCAAATGGACATCCTGCGTCTTCATACATTCCTCCCTCACCTCGGCTTGCAGTGTTTGCATCTAAAAAAGAAAGAAGGGAAGGAAATACACATTAGAAGAATAACGGGAGATCAGAAAAGAAACATTCAACAATGATAAAGCAAATACCTGACAACGAAGACTCTCGTTTAATCGATATGAATCAGCAAGATAGGCATTTAGACCAGTAATCTCTAAGTCTTTATTCACAAGGGAAGATTGAAGTTCCGATAGCTTCACATCTGCAGAAGCATGACCCCTTTCAAAAGCGGAGGATTGCTCACATAAAGAAGAGCGGAGCTCGGCCTCATGCTTTGAAGACTGCTCCGTCAAAGACAACAATTCAGCCCCATGAGCACCTTAAACGAACTTTAATAAAGAGGGAAGACGCTCCACTTCCGCAACTACGTCCATTGGCGACAAGGTCTCCAATCTTAACCTTTCAATCTCCTCATCTTTGGTGCCCAAAAATGCATCCTTCTGGTCTAGAACAACGGAAAACTTGCCCTCTTTAAGAAGAAGACGCTCCGCCCGGTACCGTAACACACTGCAAAAAGTAGTCTGACGGGCAGTGTTCACGTTAAATTCTGATAAAAATTAGTCAATAGACATATTACGAATATCCACGAAAGCTCCAGGAGGAGTGCAGAAGTCAACCAACTCACGACACTCAGAAGCATCATCCAAAAGAGACCCAGAAGTAACATTTCAATCCGGGACATAGACCTCCGACGCACGACAAGGATCCATATCAGAAACACTACGGATCCGCCCAAAAGTGTTCGCACTAGCCTTCTTTTTCTTCACAGAAGGGGCAGTAATACGAGGCAGAACATCTGCAGCCCCCGTGATAGATGTCGGGGTCGGTGATCTAACAAAAGAATCAGCTTCAGTCTCACGGTCACCGAAAGAGGAGGAAGAACTCAAGGATATGACAAACCTCCCTGACGGCCCAACTTCCGCAGGCATATCAGCATCACTCTTCGGCATCACTAATACGGAAGAAGAAACAAAAGGAACAGAAGGAAGAGCGTCAACCCCACGTTCACAGTTCAACACACTCATATTCAACAAATCTTGAAGGTCGGGCAAAGACTTACTCAAAATAGTTGGCACGGTAGCAACACCACTACCTACTCTTGACTTTTTTAAAGAAATAGGCGACTAACCAGCACCCAGGGATGCATTAGATATTTTCCTCTTTCCCTTGGAATGGCCAGAACCACCAGGGGACACAGAAATATGACAATCAGAACCAACATTCACATTACTTAGCTCCGCATTAACATGACCTGTAGCCGGAGTACCCGGATTGGTCCCACCCTCACTGTCCGTTCCAAACAACGCATTAACATCATCAGATAACTTGTCGCTAGGGATAGCGGGATTAATCGTATGAAGAGGAACCAATCTACTAACAGCAAAATCCAAGATTTTGGGCTCTCCTCTAAGGAGAAGCCTTTCACCAACCTCAACTTCCGAAGCAGGATCCTTCAACCTCAATAATGCCATCGGACTCACCTCTGAACATAACAGAAGATAAGAAAGCAGAAAAAGAAAACATGAAATGAGAAAAAGGAAAATAAAGAAGGACAACGTCGACCTTGGTTACCCCGGTAATAAACGGGATACGAATTTTCATTCAACAAATAATAACGACTCAACCCGACCAAGCAAAGAAACGGCTCCAGAAACTTAACAAACGGGGCCCGGTTGGCAACCAAGGAAACAACATCGCTAGCACTGTAATCACCGACCTCTGGCATTTTATCCCAAGGCACGGTTTGAGCAACATAGTAAGGAAAAATAGCAGGACAGGCAAATCTGTCAACCTAAAAAAAGCACTCCTTCCAATTCTTCAGCGAATCAGGCACATCCATGTAGCATACATTATCGGAACGCTTGCCAAAAGATAACCAACCATTTTTCTTGTTCTTCACATAAAAACAATGGAACAACGAAATTGGTGGCTCAATATCACAAACACGGCAGAGAACCTCGAAATGGGACACCCTAGCCGCACCAAGAGGATTAAGTTGAGAAATGTTAATCCTATAATGCGTTAGGATGCCAACGAAAAACTTGGTCAGCGATAGGCAGTAATGTGCATAATCAAACAAACGGGTGTAGACATCTATTTTCCCCTCCGGAGGAAAAAGAATAAGAGCACCCTTATCAGGCTAGACCGTTCGTACTTCTCGCGGAATATGACAATCTCGTAAAACATTTTCAAAAGCATCCTGGGAAATATTGCACTCACAATTTCAGAAAGAAATCATTACGACGACTCCCTTGAGAAGTCAAAAATGAAGAAGCAGCGGAAAAGCTGGAAAAGCTACGGTGGCCACAGATTAAAATAAAAAGGAAAACACAAATAGTGAAAAAAGAACACTATTTATATACGCGGTACATTTAATTAAGGATGGGCTAATCAAGAGATGCGTATCAATGAACACCACAACAAACGGTCGAGGTTAAACGGTAAAAAGATAAGGATGACAGCTCAGAATGATCCAAACGGTCAAATCATATCAAAGGGTAAAACGACCGCAACGGTCCACGTTCCTCCTACAACCTTACTTGCTAGTAACTCAAAATCCGTAAAATAAAGGGTCCACGCCAAGAGCGGAATAACTAGCTATATAGTCTAGAAACATTTACTGCACGCTAACAAAGCATGCGTACAATGAACGCACTAGACTGGGAGGACTTAATGACATATAGTACGGATAGCAGGCCTACTGGGCCTAGACTATCTCACACGAATCAGGCTCCGACCCAAACAAGTCATAAATGGGCTCCGGCTCAACAACAAACAAAACTGGTCTCCGGCCCAGTCAGCGACAGCGGGCTCCGGCCCCATATGCACAACCAGGCTCTAGTCTAATAAGCCTAACGAGGCTGATAGCCCATGTCACGAGCATGGCACATTCTGGACAAACCGAGACACATATAAACGGCACTTCCGAAGTACGCCCGCGGACTGAACCCCGGTCCATCCGCATCCACAAACATCGATTAAGCTCCAGACCCTTGCCCGACAAGGGTCCCACTTCGGCCACTAAGGCAATACGCGAAATATTAGGAAACCCTAATATTTCCACTACCTATAAAAGGAAGCCTCAGTTCACATTCTCGAGGTATTGACTTTCTCACTCATCACAACTTAGACATTTCTCTGACAAACATGAGTACTTACTCTCACGCCGGAGCTTAATTGTGGGGTCCGTCCCCACGGTAAGGCTAACGGTTTACTTTCATTTGTGCATGATACTTCATCCTCTACTTGGATTAGTGCATAAGCTCACATCAGACGGCCCAACAAGGATGACCCGCACCCAATTAAACCCAATTCCATACCATCCACACTTTTTGCACTAACAGCTACTTAGGCAAGAGTATGTTGACCCCGAAACATACACATATGCCCAACAGGCAAGTTTTGTAGTTTTGGTCATGAAGAGTTTTGTATATGTACTAGTTTAAAGTTTGGTAATACCGATATTAATGAAATAGAAATAATAGATATTCGCCCTATGTTAAAAGCGTTTGGGTTTGAATTATGGTACAAACGGTGTACATCTGCATAACATTATCGCTAAATTCAACGGCGAGGAATGGCACACTATTACCGATGAAGACGCTTTGCGCATTTGTTTGTGTAGAACCCTAAATTATGAATCCAAAATTTGAGTCTAATTTGAAATTTTTACTAAATTATGGACTAATTAGTAAATCACCTAAACTATATGATATATGATACTTAATACTTGTAAATTATAACCTAAGTCATATAACTAAACTAATATGTTACAAACTCCACTTAAGACCAAATAAAAATTCGACCATGCTTATCCCTTGTATTGTACGCCTAAAAGGAAAATAAAAAGAGATAAACACAACTTAATACTTGCAATCTTAACATAATAATAAGAAGATTGTGCCCTCATTATTGCCCTAAATAAAAACGCGGCATTCACAATTATCTCCCCATCTCTATCATTTTTTTTACCGTATACTTCTCATCTATCACTCACAAAAATTCTACAAACCTAAAACAAAATATTCGGCCACCATTCTATTCTTTTGGATTCAAGCTTGTCGATCAAATGCAAAGGAGACTACTAAGGTGATGGTGATTCGTGATTCTGGTTCAAGGGTGTTTAGGATTTGCTTTGATTCGAATTTGTTTTGGATCGAGTGCCTTGTTTCTTGGTTCCATTCGACAACTAAGGTTACTACATCATCCTGATCTTGTTCTATTTCTTTTCTTTTGATCTCATCTAATGTATAACATGTTACAAGAATTATATATAAGAATCACATAAACGTTTATGTAATTATCTGAATGATGTATCACATGAAATCATGAATTTGGCCACACGAAATAATGAATTTGGATTAGGGTTTTGATAAAATTCTTGTGGGGTGATCTTTGTGTGATATTGTGAACATGTTAAAATGATGTTTAAATACAGGTCTTATGATTAATGAAGGTCTCGGATGCGTTTGGGTGCGTAAACATGTGTTATAGTGGTCTAAAAAGGATTTCTGAACTAGACAGCTTGGTATGTTGGATATGTGTGCTTGATTTCGTGAGTTTCTTAAGTATATAATTCTGGGTTTTGGTTTTTAAACCTTCCTTAATGTTCTAATTAATTTTTTCAATTGGTTTGAAGTGAATTGGAGTTGTATTGGTCATGTTTTTGATTTTTGTGTGATTAAATGTCAAAGCTGAGTATTCAGGTCTGAAATTCAGTGGTAGTTTTTGATTTTTAATTTTCAAACCAGAAGGAGTTTGGAGCTCTCCTTTTTCAGGGTTAATATTTGGGTTATGTGGGACTTCCTGGAATTTTTGTAGATTTTTCTGGAAGGTCTGGGTATGTCTATTAAATGCAAACTTTTGGGGTGTTTCTGTAGTTAACTTTTGGGCATGTTTTGGGAAATGATTTTTGAAAGGGGTTTCCACTTGGTAATAAATTCTGGGAAAATTCAAGTAGACTCTTAAGACATATGGGCTTCTGTGGGAATTTTGTTGAATTTTATTTTGGTTTTCTGATACGTTTCAAAAATTCATATATTGTGCTTAATGTTGTCATAAATCCCGTAAATAAGTATACATGTGTTGCATAAGTGTTAGTTTGTGTCATTGTGGTGTTTGGTGCTCTTTTTCATGAGTCTTATGTCGGGTGTGTGCTTTGAGGTGTGTTTTGTACTTGTTAATCTAGAGGGTGTGTTTTGTAATTAAGTAAACCATAAGGGTTACTACAAGGTTATATTTGTAAAATATGTAAGACAATGGTATAACATGTAAAATATGTGATAATACATTGTAAACCCTAAACTTGGAATCTTGTCACCTAAAACCCTAAAATATCATAACTGTCAAATAAAACCCTAATTTCTATTTATGGAAACTTACTAAATATGAAAACATGCTAAAAATAGAAAGTTACCTAATTTGGATAAAAATACTAAAATTGGAAAGTTACTATTTTCAGAAAGTTCTATTTATGGAAAGTCTATTTTTGGAAAGTAAACTAAAAACCCTAATTTGGTAATCTTAACCTAATGCTTCTAATTTTGTAAAGAAGAAACCCTAAACCTAATCTGGAAATACTTATCATATGTAAACCTTAATTTTGACAACCTAAAATAAGTTAAGCCTTTAATGAGCAGTTAAGTAATATGTAAACCTTTATTATGTAGATTGTGTGAAGAAGGAGTGATCTGTCTTCCCTTCTCGTCCTTTGTTTCATTTCTGCATTTGATTTCGAGGTACAGATATTCTGCCTTTTTAGTAAAGGCCATCCTGCTCTCTTTTGTTTACTGCTTTGATTATGATTCTTTCAATTAAGCCATTGCTATGTTCCCTTTGTATGATTTCTATTTGTTGATCCTTGTGATTTGATATGAGTTGATATTCGTTTGCATGCTATAGTTTCTTTCCTTATAGCATTTCCTATTTCTATGCCCATTATATGTTTTACCTATATGTGTTAGACTTATTAGCCAGTCATGGGGAGTCCATGGCCTTGCCACTGATGCACCAGTGGTATTGACACTATCTGTGGAGGTGGGTTTTAGTCCACAGCGTTCCTTTTAAGCTAGCTATCCAGGCTTATATTTATTACTGTATATGTTTACTTAGCCAAGAGCTTTGTGCATACATATTTGTTTTGCAGGGGGCGTATGGATGCATCCTAGGTACTTAGTTTAGTATTATTTGATGAATGTTTTGGTGTGTGTGCAATACACCCCTTTCACATTTGGTACAATGGAGGTCATGACTCTTATGTACAATTAATATATATTGTTGGGCATTCCTACTTGTTCTACTTCTCTATGATTCTTATTATCTTGTCATCTCTAATGTGATTAACTTATGCTTGCTTTATTTCTTTTGCTTACACTTATGACTCATTTCTTTTCCTTGGGTGTTTGATATCCATTATCCGTATTTCCTTTGATCATATTCTATGTTTCCATATTCTTGATTTCTATCTCAGCAGGTTTGCTTGGACTTATGTCGTATTCACCTTCGTTTTCCTTTTGTTATTAGTTTTCGTTTGTTTATATCTGTTCACTGGGTTTTTTAAGCTCAACCAATTTCTTTTCCTGTGGCAAGTTTTAGAAGGAAGCTGGGTTGAGTGAAGAGTGCTTAGGAGCTTTTAGTGGACTACATTGTTGATATCCTTCCATGGATTAGATTTTTGACTTAGAGTTTTCCTTTTGGTTCTTAGCTTTTCATTAGTTTTGGAAGTGGTAATGTTTAGAATGAGTCCTTTATCTTTTCATTAGAACTGCATTGTAACCCTTGTATTAGTAATATATTTCCGTTTACTTGTGTTCTGATTTGATTCCAAAATGTTACACTTTAGCCCTTTTCGGGTTTGGGTGTTACAATTTTGGTATCAGAGACAGGTTTGATCGGCGGATTCAAAACCCATAGAGCTTAGGCTATGACCCGTGAGTATTAGGCCCTCTAAGTTTTGCACCATAAGAGTTAGGGAACAATCGTTGAGAACTTGCTTTAGGATTTTCACTCTGAAACTTAAGTTATGACCGGTGAAGAATAGGTAGACTATAGGGCATTTGTTTAAGTACTGTTGCTTCCGCATCACTTGTGTTCTGATTAGTAATGCATTTCCATTTACTTGTGTTCTGATTTGACTTCAAAATGTTACACGTTAGCCCTTTTCGGGTTGGGGTGTTACAGTTTGATACTTTTTGTCAAGTGTATATTAATGGGTCACGAAGGACAGTACTTTGTTAGTAATACAATGTTAGCGTTGGTCGTCGACACTGAAATTTTTTATGCTTTTCCTTGGGGTTCGTGGTGTTGACCTGTCGTTTATGACAATCTTAGGAATGGCGCTTTTAAACCCTTACTCGCCACAACTGATGACGAAAAACATAGTAAGTTGGGTAAGTTGGTAAAAAATGTTGTCAATAAAGTCAAAGGGAAGCCAGATACTGCAAAAAAAATCACGTATGCACTATATGGATTTATTTGGGGGCTTAAGGTATGTTATATATTTTTGTACATTAGTGTGTATTGTTTTTAGTTATTTTTATAGTTAACTAATATCAATGTATATGTTTTTGTAGATGTTACTTTATATATCATTTTTCTCATATAGTCTAATTATTTTATTTTATATTAGCAAATGAAACCGGATATTAGCAAAGATGGCAACGTAAACCCGTGCCATTCTATCGATCTCCATACACCCAACAACCTCCTACAACTGTGCAACCTAGAGCTTAAAATATTGCGCAAAAAATGCCTACCCCCCCCCCCCCCCCCTTTTTATCGATCATAACTGTAGGATATTGATGAGGCGAAAAATGAACCACTTTTAGGGGGTCATTTAAGCCCGAAATTGAATTTATTTGATCAAATATTGCCCTAAATCGTTCCTTTTGTGATTTTAGGTACTTTGGGAGAGAAATCTGGAAAAGGAAGCAATTCGGACGTTTTTGGAGCATAAAAGTGAAAAAAACGCCAAAGTCTTACTTTACCTTGCTGGGAACAGTAGGTGACGGCGTCAAGAGCAACATTTTGACGGCGTCAAGAGTAATTTTCATGACGACCCAGTACAGAAATGACGGCGTCACAAGGAAGAGCGTCAAGAGTAAAAAACGTGACGGCCTAAAAAAGTTATAACGTGACGGCGTCAGAAGTAGATCAAGGCAGTCCGAGAAATATTTTGGCGGCGAGATGACGGCGTCACCAATTTGGTCTTGACGCCGTCACCCTCAATTTCCTATATATAGTTTTCTAATTTTCATTCATAAAAAGAGAAGTTTTGGAGAAACCCTAAGGCAGAACTTAGTACGAATTTTACAGGTTTTTAAGGGTTTTTAGCCCTTGAACCCTTTCATGTGTAATTAAGATAAGTGTTCTTCTAATTCAATCAATATGTCTATGTGTTGGTTGTCTATATCTTGTTCTTGTCTTAATTCCATCATGCTAGGCTAGATCTATCTTGTGTTTGCTTAGATCTAGTGAAACCTAGATGTTAATTATGTGTTGATTACTTGTTTATGGTTGTATTGGATGAATGATTTCGATGTTAGGCTTAAGAAAACTGGCAGATCTCCAAATGGTAACATGCTTGAACGTCTTAGGAAACATGAACTGACGTGCACTAGGTTTTATTGGTTGTATTTAATGCATGAGTAAATTCTAATGATCCCATGTTAGGAGCTTCTTAGCCGGCTCGACATAGGAGTGAAGTAGGCACTCATAGGAACGGGGAATTAAGTGCGCCACCCCATGAATGGTATTAAGGAATACAATCCGTCATCTACGCAACTATAACAAGTAATTAACGTGTAAAAGATATCTAGGAGTAGTAAAATCTAAGTAAACACAACTTCTCCACTTATTGCTCACAACCTTAGTTAATTTAGTTTATTTTCATTTTTAGTATTTTATTTTGATTGCATCTTTAGTATTGGGTTAGTTGACTAGCAACTAATTCCGCCCAAATCTTTAAAACCCGAGATTTTTATTTGCTTTCTAAAAAATATAAAAATACAAAAATAATCATCCCTCATCTTTATAACTAGTATTTAGGTTTTCTAATCCTAGCGACACTATTCCTAGCTGAACGATCAATCCCCCGGTACTTGTCACTATACTATACTACAACGATCAGGTACACTGCCTGGTGGGGGTTGTAAGCTTCTCGAGATCCCTCGAGATGTAAAGCCTGGTGCAATCCCCACGCATCAAGTTTTTGGCGCCGCAGCCTGGGGAATAGTTATTGTCTAGGTTAGAATCTCTTTTTATTGGGCCTACTTGCTAGATTCCTTTCTAGTAAGATTTTATTTTTATTTTTAGGTTTTCTTTAGTCTATCTTATTTCTTTGTGTTTTTATTCGTAACTCTTCTCCACCCGACATCATGGACGATAGGAACATCTTTTGAACCCGTCATCCCACCACAACAAAATCCACCACTAGAACCTCTTAGGTCCCGAACCTTAGGAGAGTATTTCCGACCTAGCCACCAAGGCTACCGAAACACCATTGAGCTCACCGGAGCCAATGTGACCCCCTTGCGATCCGACACCATCCGGTTGGTGCAAAGCGGATGTGCATTCCATGGACTTCGTTCCGAAGATCCAAACCAACATCTTAAGGACTTCCTTAAAATCGTAGATTCCATAGACCTAGATGTTGAAACTAGAGAGACAACCCGATTACGCCTATTCTAATTCTCTCTACGGGATCAAGCTAGTCAATGGCTTGAGCGTTTACCCGCGGGATCCATCACCACATGGGATGATCTCACTACTCATTTCCTTGCTCAATTTTTCCCACCGGGGAGAACTACTAAGCTTAGAAATGACATCTTGATGTTCCAACAACGTCAAAATGAATCTCTTTATGAAGCATGGACTCGTTTCAAGGACTTACTCGAAAAAGTCCCTCATCATGGCATAGATCTTTGGATCCAAGTCCAAATCTTTTATGACCATATCGATCTCTCCACGAGGCGAGCCATTGACCAATCGGCCGGTGGTAAGCTACATGTTCTAAGTGCGGAACAATCATGGGAACTCATAGAAGATCTTGCTCTCTATGACAACGAAAGTTGGAATGATCCCCGTGATTTGAACAAAACGGTCAAGGCAATATCTTTGCCTTCGAACAACTCTAGCACTCCTGACCATAGGATCATGGAACTTGAGGACCAAGTCAAGTTTCTCATGAAATCCTACGAAGCTCCTAAGCCTTCAAGCCAAGTGAACAAAATCACTTCTTCATGCGAATTATGTAGTGGCCCCACGACACTCGTGATTGTGTGGAACTCCCTGGAACAGCTTTTGCGGACTACGCATCCACACGTACCGACGAAGCGGGAGATAAGTGGTACACTTTCAAGCCCGAGCCAAACCCTTACGGTGATTCATACAACCCCTCTTGGAAAAATCACCCAAACCTTAGGTGGAAACAAAATCAACCAAATTCTTCCAATCCACCTAATCGTTACCAACCAAACGGTCCATCCTCCAACCGTACTTTCAACAACAATCCTTCTAACAACTATGGTAGTACCAACAATCTTGAAGGATTGATGTCAAATTTCATGGCATCTCAAGAAGCCCGCATATCTAGGTTTGAAACCGAATTCAACCAACAACAAACGGAGATGACCAACAAGATTGACAACTTGTTGAAAGCCCTCAACAACCAAGCGTTAACTACACCTAGGAAGGACACTAGGGATACCAATAACGGAATCCAAATTAAGGACCCCTCATCATCTAAACATGTCCACTTTGTCAATGTTGTCACCATTAAGCCAATTGATAAGGAGATAGAAGAAAGTGACAAGGATGAAGTTGGAGTAGAAACCGAAACTAGGGATGAAAGTAGGGGAGTTGAGGTTAATAAGGAAAAGGGGTTAGAGGAAGTAGAAACTATAGAAAAGTACTTTGATAAGATGGCCACCAAGGAAGAACAGGAATACCATAAGGATTTATTCGATAGTCCCGAGAGACCATATATCCTTGGCACACCCCTTATCAAAATGGGAGTGTTGATCCCAGTTGAGCTTAAACGATCTTATATAGAAGTTAACTTAAAATAAACACTTAAGCTTGAATGCGGAATGTAAAAGCTTAACTTAAGAAGACTTATAATTCTCTTTCAACACTTCAATATTATTAATACGAGCACTCAACAATGCTAGGGTTTTATAACCTTGAAGTGAATAATAACACGTACATAAACTAACCCTAGGATCCTCCTTTTATAGGCCAAGGAGTCCTACTAGGTTTACAATACCTTTCTCTACAAGATAAGTATATTCTAGATAAATATAATATTTACACAATCTATTCTATATTTATCTAAACCGTATACATCCTTATCCCATTAGCAGCAGATTCTGTCAGCAGTATTTATCCTCAGCAGCACTTTGACATTAGCAGCAGAATCATTACCACTAGCAGCAGTTTCACTTAGCAGCAGTTTCAGACCTAACAATCCTCCCCTAAACTTATTATTTATTTCTAAATAAGTAAGTTTCTTCTAAGCTCAATTAATCACTTGGAGGATGCTTCCAAACACTTCAACTCTTGAGAATTCAGTTGATCAAATATCTTCTTATACTTTGACAGCAAATTGAATGCTTGATCATCAGAATCATAATCTTTCTGCAGCTTAAGTGATCTATCACCATTAACCATCTGATTGACAATATTCTAGTATCTTACCACTGGGTAATCTACTTCAGCCAGCATATACAAAGTAATAGGTCCAATTTCTAGCACATGAACTCCAGAATCTTGAAAGAGTCTCCATTTTCTTACTTTGTATTCTACTATCTCTGTCCATTCAGAATCATCCATTGAAGGTTCAAACATAAGTTTAAGAGCTCTCCACATAACATTATCAGAAGAAGTTAAGATATGATCAATTTGATCTCTCTCATACTTTTTACCATCAAATTTCTTAGCTCCAAACTTTGCCTTGTATAACTTCCACAAGTCTTCAACATCCTCTCTATCAAAGTAATGTAGCATCTGTTGAAATCTAAGAAATCTGTAAGACTTACCATCAGATCTCTGGACATCATGAAATGCTCCAATGTTAGTATCATACCCTGTAGTTACTTTGACAATAGGATATTTAACTCCTAATGGTTTAGCATCAACTACTTCAGGATCTTCCATCTTGCCAACGACAGTATAACCCTTCAATTGTTCTTTTTGATGCTCAGAAGGAATGTGATCAAGACCATGTTTAAACTCATCTCCTTCAGGCATAGAACTGCTTCCTTCTCCAATCTTTCTCTTCTTCTTTGCAACTGACTTATAAATAACACCTTTTCTCTTATCACCTTGCATAGAAGAAGTAGTCTTTGCTGCATCACCCTCAAGCTATTCAACAACATTAGCTTCTTGAATTTGCTCTGCTTCAGCTATCTTTTCAGGTACCAACTTCTTGTTTATCTGAGCAATTTGTTCCAAATCCTCAGCACATCCCATAGCATAAAAAGTATCTGTTCTCTTCTTTGTTTGTTGATACAAGTCAAAAACCTCTTTATCAGAATAAGCTTTCAACTGCACCAATGTCCATCCACCCATATTCTTTAGATACCTTTCATATTCTTTCCTTTGTTGTTTAACAGTTGGACCTTTGAATATCTTTATCTTTCTTCTTGCAGCAGCATTTTCTTTTCTCTTCTTAGAAGTAAAGTCACTATACCAAGATTGCACATTAAAAGTTGGAACTTCATTATATTCAATCTTGATCAGCTTGTTTAGTTCAATATCAGCAGCAATTCTGATCTTTTCATCTACCCATTCATCATAATTCTTTAACCCTTCAGCCTCCTTCTCAGCCAGCTGTTGATCTTCCAAGTTAATCAACTCTTGTGCTTTAATAGCAGCAGCTTCATCATGTTCAACTTGCAATGGCTTAGGCCAAGAATCAAAAGGTACATCAGTAAAGTCAATCCCCTTATACATTATCCTTGGGGTTTCAATTTGCTTGCCCTTTCCTTTATCAGTAGAAGATGCAATAATAGTCTTCTTTTGTTGAGCAGCAGGTTCTTTAATCACAATCCCTTTTTCAGGTTTTCTAGAGGCTGATGATTTGATTGTTGTTGTTGTTAATTGTGATAGTGAAGGAGTTGGTAATGGGGTAGTCTTCTTGCTCAGCAATACCATAGCTTCAGCAGCAGCATTGTCACCAGACCCAACAGCAGAGTCTTGTGCATCAGCAGAGTTAGTAATCTCCTTAGCAATAGATTCTTGAGCAGCAGAGTCAAGACTATCTCCCAACTTCATCAATGTTTCACCCATCAATCCTGTTGCCTTTACTAATTGCTCAGGCTCCAAAGTTGTAAGTTGTTCTACCACCTTCTCTTGTGAAGCAATCACCTCTTCCATAACAACCTCATTCCCTGATTTATCAGCAACTACAAAATCTCCAGCATCCTGAGGACTATCAACATCCATATCACCAATCACTGGAGCCTCCCCTGAAACCATTCCATCATTTAAACCCAGAGCACAATCAGCTTTTTCAACATTTGCCTCCCCTGAACCCATTGCCTCTTCATTCCTCCCCTGTTTGGAAGCATCATCTTCCAAGTGAGTAGAGACTTCAGAAGAACTAACAACCTGAGAAGTGCCCACTTTCTTCAATCTTTTCAATGAGGCTGAAGGTTTAGATTTTTGTAACTTCTTGATCTGTTTTTGCAAACTGATGATGGTCTTGTCTTGATCAGCAACAACAGATGAAAGAGTAACAACTTTGTCCTCCAAGGTAGTACATTTCAGCCCCAAGTTGGTACAAGTAACCATCAATTCCTGAATAAGTTTCATAATAGTCTCATCACTTCGACCTGGATTACCTGGTCCGAGAGGTGAATCATGGACATTGTCATCATGTACAAGATTTTCCGTCAATTCATTGGTCACTGGTCTGTCCTCATCACTTCGACCTGTGTAACCTGGTCCGAGAGGTGAATCTTGGGACATAAACTCAGTATCAAACCTAGTTTGATCATCTGAGCCCCCTGTTTTTGCCATTTGGCTAGGGTTACCATCATGAGAATTTGATTCAGAAGAATCATCATCTCTAGATGTTGCCTTGGTTTGGGTCTTATTTATGTTATCACTATCCTGCTCTGCTGCTAAGCTAGAAGCAGTAGTGACAGCCCTTGCCAACATGTCCTCTCCATCACCTAGGACAGCCTCATCTGGTACAGCCATACTAACACTATCCTGAGGAAGATCAGTGTTCTTTTTGGTGTTCCTACGGGTATAGAGTATTTTAGGTTGTGTAGCAGATGCACTAAAATTGGGTGTGTGATGGGAATCAGTGGGATTTCCTGATCCTTCACCCTGATTGTTTTGCACAAGTTGCACCATTTTAGGTGTAAGATTAGTATTGCCATGTTTAACCAAGAAAGTAAAAGTTTTAGAAACCAATTTTGGAGCATCATAAGTAGCAATATGACCTCGAAACTTTGTAAGTTGTTTTTGAACAAAGAGTTGTATAAACCTTGGATAAAGCAAATATGAACCAGACTCTTTGATACTTTGAAACATCCCTTCTAAAATCATTATGGAAAAATTGAATGGTTTACCTTTGCTTAGGCATACCATTGCAGAAGCAATAGTAGCACTAAACTCATGCCATCCAGAAGTTTTAGGACTCAAACAATGAAGAAGAAGATGTATCAAAAACTTATATTGAGGACAGAGGAGAGATTTTTGAAATTTTAAATTTGTATGATTCCCCTCATATCCCAAAGCTTCTAAACCAGCAAAAATAGCAGAATTGGCCAGGCAAGTGGTCTCTGTTTCATCATCTAAGAGAAGAGTTTCTCTTATTGATGATTCAGATACACGAACCTTTTGCCCATCTACTAAGGCACTAACATGTTTTTCCCCATTCAGAGTTTTGATTTTAGCGGTAAGCCAAAACTGTTTGATGTGGGAAACAAATATAGTAGGATTCACAGTGAGTGCATACCTAAGAGAAGTAGCATTCAAAAATGTTACCATGTCTGTGAATTCTTCTTTAACTGATTCAGCATCCAAAACGACCACACTGTTGTGTTGCGGTGCCCAGGTACGAACGCACTCCATGAATTAGGGTTTAGGGAAATTGGGAATTATTGACTTTGAGAGAAATAAAGTAATAGTGTGTGTGATAACTTTAATTTGTGATATGAGAAAACCAATTAGAAAGATCAATTAGGTTTTAAACGGATTGAAGAAGTTACACATCCCACCCTTACACTTTCAACCGTAGCAGCATAATAACACTAGCAGCAGAGTTGTATAACTAGCAGCAGAGTGAAATAATCCAGCAGCAGAGTTGACTAAACAAGCTTGGTCAAAAAGTCAAAGATCCTCAGCATTTAATGTGATGATATACCGTAATCCCTATAAAAACAGACCAAATCTTTTCCCTAATTTATCACAATCAAACCCTAATCGGAATCAAAACGCCAATCAACCAAATCAAATCTTCACTTAACCCAAATCAAATCAACTAATCATGAAATCAACCCCCGAAATCATCAATATCTCTTCTGATTCATCATCCGAAGATGAGAGCCCATTTGAAACCTATGTACCGCCATTCCGTCCTCCTCATGGTGGTTGTAGAACCAAGGAGCAGGCAAAGAAGAGAAAACATGATCTTCCGGTGTTCAAGGATCTCCTCAATTTGAATCAAACCCCCAGCACTTCCAGGGGTAAAGCTGTGATGTCCCCACAATCTCCATCATCTTCAGAGTCTTCAGAAGATACAGCTTGGATCCCTATTTAGCAACCATCCCCAAAAGAGCTTGTATCCCCATTCATCTACACATCATCAGATGAAGATGAACCTCCAAATGAACCTCCTTCAACTCCAGAGAGGCCTCAATCATCAAGGCCACGTCCAAGAAAGTCCACCAAGGCAAAGAGAACAAGAAAGACAAACTCTCCTCTTCCAAAAGAAAGAAAGATTGTTCTTGGACTGCCATGCCCTAGGAAATAGTGGGTGAAGTCATCTGATGTTCTTGCGCACTTTTATAGTTTTAGAAGTTGTTTTTGTAATTCTCTTTTGATGTAAAAACTTCTGATTTGAATGAATGATAAGTGTGCTTCTTTTGTTGCCTGAATATTGTTGTTTGTAAATCATCATCTAGACTTGTTCCTGCACAATATTAGACGAAAAACCACAAAGCAAACAAACATATGTACTAGCAGTAGAGTTAGAAATAGCAGCATAGTACATTCCATCACAAACATATGCTTTTAATATAAGCAGCAGAGTAATAAGCAGCACAATTCCTTTACACACTAATACAAAAACAAAGAGATAAGTTTTTCAAATATTTATCATACCAATGTTTGCAATTAAAAATTGAAACCTTCCCACATCAAAATGTTTTGTGAGAAGATCAGCAACATTGTTATCAGTATGAATTTTAACAATTTGGATCAACTTCTTTTCATAGCAATCTCTGATAAAGTGATGTCTTATCTCAATATGTTTTGTTTTAGAATGAAAAACTGGATTTTTAATTATGCAAAGTGTGTTGTTATTATCAATATGAATTTTGGTATTCATGAAATTGTACCCATAATCCAATAATTGATTCTGCATCCATAGAACTTGTCCACAACAACTTGAAGCAGCCACATACTCAGCTTCAGTTGTAGAATTAGCCACCACTGTTTGCTTTTTGCATTGCCATGACACCAATCTGCTTCCTAGAAATTGACAACCCCCTGTTGTAGACTTTCTATCCAAAGAAGCTCCAGCATAGTCACTATCTGAATAGGAGACCAAATCAAATGGTGAATCTTTAGGATACCAAAGGCCCAATTTTGGTTGATGCCTCAGATATCTAAAAATTCTCTTCACTGCATTGAGATGTGATTCTTTGGGACACACTTGAAATCTTGCACAGGCACACACAGCAAACATGATATCAGGCCTTGATGCTGTAAGATACATCATTGAGCCAATCATAGACCTGTACAAGTGTATATCCACTTCCTTTCCATATTCATCCTTCAGTAATGGTTTACTGGTGTCCATGGTAGTCTTGGCTGGTTTAGCATCATCAAAACCAAATTTCTTCAAAATATCATTGACATACTTATCCTAACTGATAAATATGCCATTTTCTTTCTGTGTAACTTGAAGACCTAAAAAGAAGGTGAGCTCTCCCATTGAACTCATAGCAAACTTGTCCTTCATAAGCTTCTCAAAACTAACACACATAGCTCTGTTTGTAGACCCAAAGATGATGTCATCAACATAGATTTGAACCAGCAAAATATCATCCTTTTGTCTTTTGAGAAACAAAGTTTTATCAATCTTTCCTCTGCTGAACCCAGAGTCTAGCAAGTATGTTGACAAAGTGTCATACCAAGCTCTAGGAGCTTGATGTAGACCATACATTGCTCTATTAACCTTGTAAACTTTATCAGGATGATCAGGGTCTTCAAAGCCTGGTGGTTGAGCCACATAAACCTCTTCTGTAATGGTCCCATATAGAAAGGCACTTTTTACATCCATTTGATACACTACAAAATCTTTGTATGAAGCATAAGCCAAGAATATTCTGATTGCTTCTATTCTTGCCACTGGAGCAAATACCTCATCATAATCAAGACCTTCTTGTTGTGTGTATCCCTGTGCTACTAACCTTGCCTTATTCCTTATGACAATTCCTCTCTCATCTCTATTGCATCTGAAAACCCATTTTGTGCTAATCACTCTTTTGCCATTTGGCAGTTCAACCAAAGTCCAAACTTCTTGCAACTTAAATTGTAGAAGCTCATCTTGCATTGCTTCCACCCAACTTGCTTCTTGTAAGGCTTTGTAAGTGTTTTTGGGTTCAATTTGAGAAAGAAAACATGCAAACATGCAATTTTGAAGATCTTTATGACTATTTCTTTGATGTAGAGATCTGGCAAAGAAACTTTGATGTTGAAGATCTTTCAGTGCTTTAGTCATCTGCCTAGTTTGAATAGATGATTGTGGATCACTTAGAATTTGATCTTTTGGATGATCCTTGTGTACTCTTGTGGTAGTTGTAGGACTAACAGGAATATTGAGTTCCAAATTAGTAAAATCTGCAGCAGCTCCAAATAACTGACCATCAAGTGCATCATCATCTGTGTCATAATAAATATTCTCAAGAGGAGGCATATTTGGATCATCAGGATAGATAGAGTCAGCAATAGGTCTACCCTGAGAGTCCAAATTAGGAAACATTGAAGTAGCAGTAGAGTTAGTAGGCTTGGAAGCAGAATGTGGTGGAGCAGTAGTTGTAACTTTTGGCCTAGCAGTAGAGTCTTCTGAGTCAGCAGCAGAGTCTTCTGGCTTTGTAGGAGAGACATCAACAACTACTTTGAGAGCTTCATTAGTTTCTTTTTCTGCTTCAATAGGTATTTCAATACCTTCTTCAGTTTCCTTAGGTTTCTCTTGAGTGACCACATCTTCTTTGGGACTTGAAACTGACTGAAAGGTAGGACCAACCTTTATCTTTTCAATCACAACAAATTCTTCTTGTGGTTTGTCAATACTAGCAATGACTGGTACATAGTTCATTGTTTTGGTAAGCATATTAACATTAAACAGCCATTCAGGTCCTTTTCCCTCAGAATTAGATGTGTTCTCAAAAAACTTTATATGCAAATTCTCCTCTACATGTTTGGTTCTCTTATTGTATACCCTGAAGGCTTTACTAATCACAGAGTAACCAACCAAATTCCCTTCATCAGCTTTTTCATCAAATTTGCCTAGCTGATCCTTAGTGTTCAAAATTGTAACAGGACATCCAAATGGTTTGAGAAAGTCAATCAGTGGCTTCTTCCCATGAAATAATTCATATGGTGTCTTGTTATGAGGCTTGACCACCTTACTTCTATTTTGCACAAAGCATGCAGTGTTCACAGCTTCAGCCCAAAAAGGAATAGGTAGTTTTGAATCAGATAACATTGTTCTTGCAGCCTCAATAAGTGTCCTGTTTCTTCTTTCTGCAACACCATTCTGTTGTGGAGTTCTTGCTATACTGTACTGTCTTAGAATTCCTTTCCCCACACAGAATTGATTCATCACACTATTCTTGAACTCAGTACCATTGTCACATCTGATAATCTTCACCTTGTGATTGTACAGGTTTTCAACTCTTGTAATAAATTCCTTGAGTATTTCTGGAGTTTCATCTTTAGTAGCAAGAAAGAATACCCAAGTAAACCTGCTAAAGTCATCAGTGACAACAAGACAATATGACTTCTTGTTCAAGCTTTTGACAAATACATGCCCAAATAAGTCCATATGCAATAGATGTAATGGCTAAGTATTTGTGTTCACAGTCTTGGACTTGAATGAAACTCTGTGTTGTTTACCCTTTTGACATGCAACACAAATTTCACAATTCTCAAAAGTCTTTGTAGGCATTCCTCTGACTAGATTTCCTTTTACCAATTTGTTCATGGTCTTGTAGTTCAGATGTCCCAATCTCCTATGCCATAATTTGGACTCATCAACAGTGGCCTTTGCAATTAGACAAGTCAAAGTCCTCTTAGGAACAATGTTCTTAATATGGTCACTGTATATATTTTCCTTTCTAGGGATCTTCAGAAGCACAGATTTGTCATCTGGCAATTGAAAATCAGGAGAAAGAATCATACACTCAGTATCTGTAAAAAGAACAAAATTCTTTTTGTCACACATTTGTAAGACACTAAAAAGGTTAAACTTAAGTCCTTTCACAAGAAACACCTTCTCAAAGCCCAAATTTCCAGTTTTAAGAGTTCCTATTCCAACAATCTTTCGACCTTTTGGATCATTCCCAAATGCAACATAACCACCATCAAAAGCCTCAAAGTCTTCAAGTTGAGACTCATCTCCTGTCATGTGTCCAGAACATCCACTGTCAACAATAACCATATCCTTAAGCTCATCCAATAGATTGACCTGCACATGAAAAGTAGAGACATTAGTTCCTCTTGACGACCCAAGCCATTACTGACTTGGATCTGCCCTGTGCATCAACATAATCAAATTTCTTTAAATCACTTGATGCACTACTATCCTTGGAAACAGAATTTGAACCATTTGTTTTTGGTTTCCAAGTCCAGCAAGCTGAGGCCTTAACAGCATAAAAGTGATTACCAACAACTGTATTTGTTAAAACTTTTGGCCCAGAAGTAGAAAGTTTTGTACTAGCAGCAGGTTGCTTGCTAGCAGCAGAGTGCATACTGGCAGCAGAATGCTTACTAGCAGTAGAGCCAGTAGAAGAACTAGTTGTTGATTTGAAAACACCATTTGATTTAGCAGCATAAATAGATCTAGTAGCACCAGATCTCAACAAAACAGCTCTTGGAACCATATTCCTATTAGGATGAGAGTGAGTCTTGTTAGTAACATATTTGTGATTCATCCTAGTGTATTGATTCCATACAGGCTTTTGGTGTTCAGGACATCTACCAATCAAGTGGTCAAAGCTACCACACTTATAACAAGCCTTCTTTTGTAATTGAAACTGATTACCTAATCTGTTTGAAACTAGGTTGTTGAAGTTTCTCTGGTTACCCCTAGGCTTATTATTGAACCTATCCATCTGTTCTCTAGGTATCTCATTGTATTCTACCATTTTCCTAGAGAAGTTGTTTCCTAACACAGGTTTGACAAACTTAACCTGTTCAATTTTAGGCTTAAACTTGGTAGGAATTTCTTCCTTTTTCACATTTTGTGTTTGTTTAACCTGTTCCTCATCACTGTCAGTATCAGAATACCAATCCTCAATAATTGGAGCTTCAGGAAATTTTCTATCCTCAACCTTAGGTGTTTCAATTTTACTTGTACTACATTCACCTATAGGTTTTTCAATATTTAGCTCACTAATGAAGGATAGTTCTTTTCCTGGTGGAGCAAAAGCACTTTTGGCTGGAGGAGCCACTTCATTATACCCAATTCCACTACCTTTTCTCATCAAATTATTCTCAATAGATTTATGAACCATATCAGAAGCAAATTGTTGTTTTTGTACTCTTACTACATGTTTATCTTTTTCAGCAAGAGCTTCCTCTTTTTCTTTTTCTGCTTCTACCAACTTATTTTTAAGAACTTCTACTTCACTGTTTTTCTTAAAAATTTCTATATCTCTGAGATTAAGTTGATCTACATATTCCTTCTCACACTCTTTAAGATATTCTAATCTTCTTTCAACATTTTGAATACCTACTTTGTAACCTAAGTTATCAAGTTTTAGGTGTTCAACTTCTTTATTTAAACTCTCATTCCTAGCCTTAAGAACTTCTATAGTGTCAGAACAAGATTTAAAAGAACAACCAGATGATTCAGAGTCATTAGATACCTCGGAGTCAGAGCCTGATGATGAACCATATGCCATAAGTGCAAAGTTATGCACTTTGGGTTGAACAGCAGCAACTAAAGAGAAATTTGGTTCTTCTTCAGCCATATCACTCCAGTCATAATCTCCCAGTCCATCACAAGATATCAGTGCAGTCTTTGATTCTTCAGAAACCTTCTTTGCAGCATCAGCATTCTTCTTTGGAGCTCTACACTCCCTGGCAAAATGTCCCTTCCTGTTGCAATTGTAGCATTCAATCTTAGACTTGTCAAACCCTGGGCTCTCCTTAGCCTTGTATTTGACTTCTCTCCCAGTCTTTTTCCAGAACTTTCTTGCTCTTAAAGTCAACATTGCCATTTGCCATTTGAGATCAATTTCTTCAAGATCATCTGGATCAATATGATCCAAATCTTGATTTATGACATGTGACCTTATGGTAGTAGTAAGCTCAGCCAAGAATGCACATAAAGCAACATCACTGGTAGAAATCTTGTCATTTGAACCAGCAGCAGATCCGTCAGCAGTAGAGACTCCATAAGCAGTAGAGTGAGATTCTTGAGTCTCTTCGGATTTTGAAGACACAAAAGCAAGATTTTGTGCACTAGAAGATGAAGTAGAAGAAGTAGCCAATTCAGATTCATACACCCTTAAATTGTTGTAGAGGCTCTCTAACTTCATTGTTTCAAAGTCAGGCTTATTCCTCCACACCACTGTATGCATACTCCATTCAGGTGCAAGACTTCTTAGGAACTTGAGATTCACATCTTCCTGTGGAACAACATAACCAACAAGCTTTAGATGACTAACTAGTTGATTTAGCCTGTTATATGTGCCAATTATCTTTTCTCCAGATTCAGAAGTAAAATTTTCAAACTGATGCTTCAACATGTTCTTCCTGGATTTCTTAGTAGCATCATTTCCTCCAAACCTGAATTCCACTGCATCCATCAATGCTTTTCCTGTTTCACAATCATCAAAGTCCATTTGAAATTCATTAGGTATTCCCATTAAGAGAATACTATGAGCCTTGATTTCCAGTTTCCTTGTTGCATTAGCTTCAGTAGACTTAATTGGTATCTCCTTACCATCAGCACTCTTCTCTGGTTCAGAATCACCATTAACAATCACATTCCACATGTTGAAGTCGATCATGCGAATGTATTGTCTGATCCTCCTCTTCCATAGCTCATACTCAGAAGGATTGAGCATAGGTACCCTTGAAGCAGTCACCATATGAGTTTCATCACCCATCTTAAGCAAACGATTTGGAACAGCAAACTTTAAAAAAACAAAATCTTCTTGATTATAACTTCTAGATCACAAGCTCTGATACCACTTGTTGATCCCAGTTGAGCTTAAACGATCTTATATAGAAGTTAACTTAAAATAAACACTTAAGCTTGAATGCGGAATGTAAAAGCATAACTTAAGAAGACTTATAATTCTCTTTCAACACTTCAATATTATTAATACGAGCACTCAACAATGCTAGGGTTTTACAACCTTGAAGTGAATAATAACACGTACATAAACTAACCCTAGGATCCTCCTTTTATAGGCCAAGGAGTCCTACTAGGTTTACAATACCTTTCTCTACAAGATAAGTATATTCTAGATAAATATAATATTTACACAATCTATTCTATATTTATCTAAACCGTATACATCCTTATCCCATTAGCAGCAGATTCTGTCAGCAGTATTTATCCTCAGCAGCACTTTGACATTAGCAGCAGAATCATTACCACTAGCAGCAGTTTCACTTAGCAGCAGTTTCACTCAGCAGCAGTTTCAGACCCAACAGGGAGACCCCTCTAACATTAACATACCATGCAACATAGGGCATATGCATATATGGAAAGCTTACATCGATCCTAAGTCTCCTGTTAACATAATGACTAGGACTTATTACAATTGGGTGATGAAGAGACAACTTGATTTTAGGATGATGCTCAATAAGAATCTGATAAGTAATTTTGCAGGAAGAGTGAAGGGGTTACATGTGATTATAGGCAATTTCACTTATGAGATCGATTTTATGATAGTAGAAGACACTCCTTCGGTGATAGATGCTTGCCTAAGCCAAATAATATTTGGAAAACCATTTGTTGAGGCCACTAGGATGAGTTATGATCCAACTCTAGGGATAGTTAGATTTAAGGTAGAGAATGATGAGGTTGCCTACCAAATGCCCTACAAGATTGAGCAATACCACCTCCTCTCTAATTTAGAAAAGGAACATAAGCAAGCGGCTTATTATAGGAATGAGGAGGATAGACGTAGAGGAGTAGAGTATGTGAAGAATAGGATGCTTGGTTTTTACAAAGAATGTTTGCAACTAGGTCTGGAATACAAAACTAGTTTAGAAGACGACTTAGAGAGTGAAACCACCGATGAGGTCACGTAGTAACCCATGACCTTGAGTCTAGCTACAAGACTCGTAAATAAAGAAAAGCACTTCTTGGGAGGCAACCCATGCTTTGTGTGATTTTATTTTGTTTGTTTGTTTGTTATTTGTTTCCGTATGCATGCTTTATTTTTATTGTTGGTAGATCATGTTTCTCAACTAAATAGTGGAAATACTTTACTTTGTTGTTTTGGCCTAGTCTTAACTCCACCTAAAAGTATTTTTGCAAAAGATAAGTGTAAGGGGAAACCCCAAATATCTTTTTAAGAAACAAATCGATCATGATTCTCCACAATATTGAGTGAACATGTATATTCGTATTTGTTAGAGTCAAATGCTTGTATTGAGTCATAATGAAGTTTTGCAGGATTTTCCAGGAAGTAGGACCAAGTTTTTCAAGAAATTTTCCGGAAACTTAACATAAGAATTTCTGCAGGTCACTTCTGACGGCGTCACGAGATTACTCTTGACGGCATCACGTGTAAAAATCTGGAAATTTTACCGGTTTTGTTTTTCTAACGGAGTCTTAAAGTTTTTTGTGAATTATTAAGTTTTATAATCTCCAGGAAATCTGCAAACTTCATTCCACAAGCATTATATCTTATCTTGTTTTCTAGGATTTAGTAACTTATATAGATTGCCGCCGATTTTATGCGAGGTTGTTTTGACTGTTTTCTCAGGATTTACAGGTTATGTATGACAAGAAGATGATTTATATTCTGGAAGGGAAGCTTTGATTGTTCATTTTCTTGGAGGAAGATTTAACCTGACCACCTTATTATCCATACCGAGCGAATCAGGGGAGTATTTTATTTCATTCTTTTTACTTTTTCACTTTTACATTCTTTACTTGAACATTGGGGACAATGTTCATCCTAAGTGTAAGGGGAGGGTAAAATGATGATACCTTACAGATACACTTTCGCTTGAGTTTGTTTTGTTTAATGTTAGATGTGTAATAAAACTATGAGAAATACTTGTTAGTGCAATTTTAGCGCCAAATTTAAATTTTTTTACAACATTTAGGAGTGAAACTTTAGCCATAGCAAGCGTCTCATGGATAGGAGATTGTATGACTAGCACATAACCGTATATTCAGAAAAATTTTCCACCCAAATATGTGAGGTTCGCCTTTAGATTTGATAGGAAAAGCATTTACTATTAGTGCTTATGAGTGTGCCGGTAGCATTTAGATTCTAGAACTTGCGTTAGTGATGCATCCCGAGACCGCTAGTGAGACTACATTCGTGTAGTAGGATTTACTACATGATAAGAGGCATTAGGATCACCGTTGTGTTAAACCCGTATCATAATTACTTGACCATTAAGTCATATTACTTGGCTAGTTAAGTCAACTAATTTTCCCACACCCTTAGCGTTGTACTCATTTTTAGTACACGAAACCCCTAGTACACCCCTCCGAGCCTATCTTTTCGTTTCTAACTTTAAGCATTTTACTTAAAGGAAGAATTTGTTACACCACACTTAAATGTACACCCAAATCTCCTTAGCCTTCCATGTATGCGCTCATTTTTAGTGCATTATTGTTATTTGTTAAACCCTAAGTTAACTATCTAATTGATTACATGGTTGCTAAGTCGAGTCATATCCTTGTACATATTGTTTTGGGATGATTGGGACTCATGGGTAAAGTACTAATGTTATGGAGTAATGGGGAAGAACATCATTTATTACCCCCATATGTGCGTTAATCTTAAAAGTACTCCAAGTGTTTTGATTTTCTTAATTCGAGTCATTAGATTAGTTTATTGTAAAGTATGTAAAGATTCAAGTGTAAGGGGAATATTCATCCCCTATGATGTATTATTTTGGATGGTAGGGTAAGAGTGTATTAAAAAAAAAAAAAAAAAAAATCGAAAAAAAACATGAAAAAGAAAAAATCGAAAAAAAAAAATAGAAAAAGAAAAAGAGAAAAAAAACATACGGACTACCATCCCTTTTCATTCTATGTTCATTTTATGTTTTTGTTATTTTTCATTTATTAGCTTAAGTCGAGTCTAGTCTAGTCTTGGCTTAGCAACGCCATATTGTACATGTAATTAACAAGATTGTTAACTCGCCACCAGTAAAAACTTCCTTTATCCAACAAAACCGTGTATTTCATATCCCTACACCTAACGTTACAACCCTTTAAAAGACCTCTTTGATAGTTTATCCTAGGTGCTTACGCCATGTGGTGGAGGTTTTGATCCTTTCCCAAGCCTATGGTAATCTATTTTGCTATGACAGGTAGTGAGAGATATCTTCCGTTTCCATATTGTAATTTATACTTTATTACACCCGAGAGATATGAGTATCTAAACACTATTTGTGAGGTGCTAGTATATGACCTCCGTGCTTGTCTTTGGTCTTTAGTGGAATGATTATTTGTTGTAATTACTTTTATATTAGTGTTAAATGACCCCTAACTTGTATTTTGACTAGAATAAAAGCGCATTTGCTTGAGGACAAGCAAATCTCAAGTGTAAGGGTATATGATGAGGCGAAAAATGAACCAATTTTAGGGGGTCATTTAAGCCCGGAATTGAATTTATTTGATCAAATATTGCCCTAAACCGTTCCATTTGTGATTTTAGGTACTTTGGGAGAGAAATCTGGAAAAGGAAGCAATTCGGACGTTTTTGGATCATAAAAGTGAAGAAAACGCCAAAGTCTTACTTTTCCTTACTGGGAACAGTAGGTGACGGCGTCAAGAGCAACATTTTGACGGCGTCAAGAGTAATTTTCATGACGACCCAGTACAGAAATGACGGCGTCACAAGGAAGAGCGTCAAGAGTAAAAGACGTGACGGCCTGAAAAAGTTATAACGTGACGGCGTCAGAAGTAGATCAAGGCAGTCCGAGAAATATTTTGGCGGCGAGATGACGGCGTCACCAATTTGGTCTTGACGCCGTCACCCTCAATTTCCTATATATAGTTTTCTAATTTTCATTCATAAAAAGAGAAGTTTTGGAGAAACCCTAAGGCCGAACTTAGTACGAATTTTACAGGTTTTCAAGGGTTTTCAGCCCTTGAACCCTTTCATGTGTAATTAAGATAAGTGTTCTTCTAATTCAATCAATATGTCTATGTGTTGGTTGTCTATATCTTGTTCTTGTCTTAATTCCATCATGCTAGACTAGATCTATCTTGTGTTTGCTTAGATCTAATGAAACCTAGATGTTAATTATGTGTTGATTACTTATTTATGGTTATATTGGATGAATGATTTCGATGTTAGGCTTAAGAAAACTAGCAGATCTCCAAATGGTAACATGCTTGAATGTCTTAGGAAACATGAACTGACGTGCACTAGGTTTTATTGGTTGTATTTAATGCATGAGTAAATTCTAATGATCCCATGTTAGGAGCTTCTTAGCCGGCTCGACATAGGAGTGAAGTAGGCACTCATAGGATTGGGGAATTAAGTGTGCCACCCCATGAATGGTATTAAGGAATACAATCCGTCATCCATGCAACTATCACAAGTAATTAACGTGTAAAAGATATCTAGGAAGTAGTGAAATCTAAGTAAACACAACTTCTCCACTTATTGCTCACAACCTTAGTTAATTTAGTTTATTTTCATTTTTAGTATTTTATTTTGCTTGCATCTTTAGTATTGGGTTAGTTGACTAGCAACTAATTCCTCCCAAATCCTTAAAACCCGAGATTTTTATTTGCTTTCTAAAAAATATAAAAATACAAAAATAATCATCCCTCATCTTTAGAACTAGTATTTAGGTTTTCTAATCCTAGCGACACTATTCCTAGCTGAACGATCAATCCCCCGGTACTTGTCACTATACTATACTACAACGATCAGGTACACTGCCTGGTGGGGGTTGTAAGCTTCTCGAGATCCCTCGAGAGGTAAAGCCTGGTGCAATCCCTACACATCAGATATATATTCCGCCAAATTTTGTTGGGTTAGATCAAGTAAGACTTGCATAGAGTCCTAGGTTTATTGAGTTATATAATTCAGACGAGCGTGATTATAGTCTCCTTCCATATCTCGGTTCTGACCGGATATATCAGAATTGGTGGTTAACTATTTTGTGTTTAGACCATCCAAACGGCAGTGGATATCTGACTGATTTGGTATGTGATTTTTATTTATTATTTTTTTGTTGATCATTTATATTATTTTTTAGTTTCTTGTTCGATGTGTTTTTTATAAATGTTATTTTTGCTATTTCTTTTTACAGCATGTGTGAGGCGTACGTTCGATTATGTTTGTATAAATGGGGAAGACAATACAGTTGGGCATGTGTAGATAGTTGGTTCATGGAACGAATGCTTAGAGATGAGGCCATAAATGAAAATATGCGAATGGCACGTGGTATGGCAAATACTTGAATGAATGCGATGTGGTAAGTTTTTTATATTTTTTTGAAACTTATATATATATATATATATATATATATATATATATATATATATATATATATATATATATATATATATATATATATATATATATATATATATATATATATATATAACTTATTATATTGTTAGGTATATCGCAAATATTTGTTTTATTTGAGGATTTCATCCCTATATATGACAATGTTGTATCACATTAGTATCTTGCCATATTTCACATACCCAGTGGGCAGTTGTCAATTTTTTACAGTCTTGAGAGAGCTCGAATTCCTCATACAGAGAGGTTTCAGCAGATGATTTATAAGTTTGCTCGCCTAATGCCTAAGTATTTACGTGACCTAGGAGTTCTGGAGGCACACGGCGTTGATACCCCTAGATATGTTGTTAATATATCTTATCTAAACGATGTTCCTTAATAATCAGGTTCTTTGGTGATTGTGGTCCTTTAATGCTCTTAAACATGAGGACTCTAATGCTGGGTATTCAAATTCCGCCACATCGTGATACCATTCAGCTAGCTTGTTCTGCTCGTGAAGCCCTTATTGAAGAATTTTTACAGTTTAGATAACGTTTTGCATGTATTGAAAGGAAAAGACGCTAAATTTTTATGTAGTTCTTCCTATGTTACTTTAACGACATTGACAACACTATATTTTTTTTAATTGTAAGGATAATTATATTTTATTTTAGTTTAACGTTCAAGAATTATTACCTTTCGTTCAAGAATTATTACCTTTCGCTAATTGAATCTCTATGCAAGCTACAATACAAAAATCTTAAACGAAATAAAATGCAACTCCACTTTTATGCATTTAATACATCTATACACAACAGTACTTTTCTGCACTGAACAACTTTTCCTCTTATGACATCTCAATACGTCTATACACAACTGATGTGACAACTCCACTTTTATACATTTAATACATCTATACATCTATAAACAACAGTACTTTTCTACACTGAACAAGTAAAAGACGTCAATTTTTATGTAGTTCTTCCTATGTTACTTTAACGAAGTTGACAACACTATTTTTTTTTAACTGTAAGGACAATTAAAAGCTACATGTACATAATAACTACATATCAAATGTACTTTAAGGTAAGGATCTAGTGAGAAGAAAACTTAAAATGAGAAGGATGAGAAATAACAATAACCACATATTTAAGATGCATCGACTTGATTTAGATGCATCTCTATTCATTTATATGCATCTTAATTAGTTTCAAAAGTAATTTTGAAGTGAAAACGATGCAAAGTAGTACTAACAACAAATTTGACCCGCAGAGGACGAAAAATGTAAAGGATTCATATAACTTGATGAAATGCATCTAATATAGGTATACGCATCTAATTTTTTGCTAGAAAATATATTATAATGCATCTAAAAGATTCGGGATGCATGTAATTCAAGTCGATGCTTCTCAAATATGTGATTATAGCTATTTCTCATTCTTGTTATTTTAAGTTTTCTTCTCATTTGATCCTTAGTCATGTACTTTAACACAAATTAGTTGAAATAGTAAAAATTGGTGAAAATTACCATACCAATAAATAAACTACTCATAATAGACATAAGAATCGAATAAAAGCTGCACGTACATAATAACTACATATCAAATGTACTTTAACACAAATTAGTTAAAATAGTCAAAATTGGTGAAACTATGACAACTCAATACATCTATACACAACTGATGTGACAACTCCACTTTTATGCATTTAATACATTTATACACAATAGTAGTTTTCTGCACTAAACAGCTTCTCCTTCTATGACAGCTCAATACATCTATACACAACTGATGTGACAACTCTACTTTTATGCATTTAATACATATATACATCTATACATCTATACACAACAATACTTTTTTACACTGAACAACTTTTTTCTCATATGACAGCTCAATACATCTATACATAACTGATGTGACAACTCCACTTTTATGCATTTAATACATATATACATCTATACACAATAGTACTTTTCTGCATTGAACAACTTTTCCTCACATGGAAGCTTAATCTATACACAACAGATGTGACAACTCTACTTTATGCATTTAATACATCTTTACACAAGAGATGTGACAACTTAAATACCCTTTATGCGATCACTTTACCAAATATCAAATATCAAATATCAATTCAAATAATGGTTATATGTGAATTGCATAGCGAGGCTGAACATGACATTACTAATGCCATATATGGTGAATCAGATGATGAAGACAAGTTTCTTTTATAATTAGACTACACCATTATGGTACACTTTCAGGAATTTTGGGTTTGTTACCTTTGATGAGGGTGTCTACACTTACGTCGACTTTCTAAGTATGTCTACTTTCCACCTAGCTGAAATGCATCAACTTATGAAGGAATTAGATTACGATGAAGCTACGTCTAAATATTTTTATTTCCAAAAACCTCACCATAGTTTGGATGAAGGTCTAGTATGTTTAGGGTTGTATTTTGTTCAGGATGTTAGTGTTTGAAAACAGTTGGTTTCTGATACGCGGGATTGCACCCTCGCAACAGGTTTTACCTCTCAAGGGATCTTGAGAAGCTTGCAATCCCCGCCAGGCAGTGTACCTGATCGTTGTAGTATAGCATAGTGACAAGTACCGGGGGATTGATCGTTCAACTCAGGAATAGTGTCGCTAGGATTAGAAAGCCTACTAAACTAGGTCTAGAGATGAGGGATGATTCTTTTTGTATTTTTTTTTTATATTTTATGAAAGCAAGTAAAATCTCAGGCTTTGAAGGAGTGGGCGGAATTAGTTGCTAGTCAACTAACCCAATTAACTACAGATGCAATTAAAATAAAATAAAAATAAACGAAATTAAACTAATGTGGTGGAAACAATAATGAGAGAAGATGTGTTTACTTAGATTTCATTACTCCCTAGATATCTTTTACCGGTTGATTAGCTTGTTACAATTGCATGGATGACGGGTTATATTCCTTAATACTAGTCGTAGGGCCGTGTACAATATTCCCTAACTCTATAAGCTCCTACTTCACTCCTATGTCGAGCCGACTAAAAGCTCCTAACATGGGATCATTAGAATTCACTTATGCATTAAATACAACCAAAAATTGTAGTACACCTCCGATCATGTTTCTTAAGACGTTCAAGCAAGTTACCAATGGAAGTCTGATAGTTTTCTTAAGCCTAACATCGAATACAATCATACACAACAATTATAAACAAACAATCAACCAATAATCAACACCTAGGTTTCACTACATCTAAGCAAACACAATAAAAACCTAGCCTAGCATGTTAAAAAAAAAGACAAGCATAAGATAGAATCAAATAACACATAGACATATTGAATGATTATTGGAAGACTTATCTTTATTCAAACATGGATGAAAGAAGGGTTTGAAACCCCTACAATATGATGAAAATTTGACCTAGGGTTTGTGGTAAAGTTCCTCCTAATGTTCCACTCTTATACAATGAAAAATTAAAAAAATATATATAGAGAATACATCCTAACGGCGTCACATTGTAGGGTCTGACGCCGTCAACTCGCCGCCAATATAAAATTCGTATTGCCTAGATCCAGTCTTGACGCCTTCATGTGTAAATATACTCTGGGCCGTCACATGTGTTTTGACCCTGACGGCCTTGGTGACGCCGTCAGGCCAAATTGCCTTGAAGATGCTCTGGGCCGTCACATGTATTATCCACATCTACCTCTTTTGCCACTCATGACGCCGTCATGAGTGAAGCCTTGACGTCGTCAGGTACTATTCCCAGCAAGGATTTTGAGACTATGCCGTTTTCTTCACTTTCATGCTCCAAAAACGTCCAAAATGCTTTATTTTTCAGATTTCTTCTCAAAAGTACCTAAAATGACAAAAGGAACGATTTAGGGCAGTAATTGATCAAATAATCACGAATTTGGGCTTAAATGACCCCTTAAAAGCGGTACACTTTTCGCCTCATCAAATACCCTTACACTTGAGATTTGCTTGTCCTTAACAAATGCGCTTTTATTCTAATGAAAATACAAGTTAGGGGTCATTTAACACTAATATTAAAGTAATTACAACAAATAATCATTCCACTAAAAAACAAAAACAAGCACGGAGGTCATACACTAGTACCTCACAAATAGTGTTTAGATACTCACATCTCTCGGGTGTAATAAAGTATATATCATAATATGGAAATGGAAAACATCTCTCACTACCTGTCATAGCAAATAGATTACCATAGGCTTGGGATAGGATCAAACCTCCATTACTTGGCGTAAGCACCTAGAATAAACTATCAAAGAGGTCTTTTAAAGGGTTGTAACGTTAGGTATAGGGATATGGAAAACAAGGTTTTGTTGGATAAAGGCAATATTTACTGGTGGCGAGTTAATTATCTTGGTTAATTACATGTACAATATGGCGTTGCTAAGCCAAGACTCGACTAGACTTAAGCTAATAAATAAAAAATAACAAAAATTTAAAACAAACATAGAATGAAACGGGATGGTAGTCCCTATATTTTTTCTCTTTCTTTTTCTATTTTTTTCCTTTTTCTTAATTTTTCGATTTTATTTATTTATTTTTTATTTTTTATTTTTTATTTTTGCATACACTCTTACCCTACCATCCAAAATAATAAATCATAGGGAATTTGCATTCCCCTTACACTTGAATTTTTACATACTTTACAATAAACTACTCTAATGACTCGAATCAAGATAATCAAAACACTTGGAGTACTTTTTAAATATTACATACTTTACAATAAACTATCCATAAGACACTTGTTAAGGCTAAAGTTTCACTCCTAAATGTTGTAAAAAATTTTAAATTTGGCGCTAAAATTGCACTAACAAGTATTTCTCTTAGTTTTATTACACACCTACTATCAAACAAACAAACTCAAGTGCAATTGTATCCTATAAGGTATCATCATTTACTCTCCCCTTAATCTTAGGATGAACATTGTCCCCAATGTTCAATTAAAGAATGTAAAAGTAAAGCAGGTAAAAGAATGAAAACAAATACTCCCCTGATTTGTTCGGTGCGGATAGTGTGTCAACAAGGTTAGATCTTCCTCAAAGAAAATGAACGTTGAAAGCTTCCCTCCAGAAATATAAATCATCTTCTTGTCATATATAACCTGTTAAACCTGAGAAAACAATCAAGGCAAACCTCGCATAAAATAGGCGACAATCTATATATACTAAAAAAAAATCCTAGAAAAAATAGCATATATATCTTAATGTTGCTTTCTAGGAATTAAAGGGATATAATGCTTGTGGAATGAATGTTTGCAGATTTCCTGGAGTTTATAAAACTAAAGAATCAACAAAAACTTTAAGACTCCGGCTTAAACAAAATTCGCAAAATTTTTCAGAATTTCAGTACCTGACGCCGTAAGGTTGTAACTCCTGACACCGTCAGAATGTTCCTGGAAAAATCTTATGTTAAGTTTCCGGAAAATTTCTAGAAAAACTTATGCCTTATTTCCTGGAAAACCATGCAAAACATCATTACGACTCGATACAAGCATTTGACTCAAACAAATACTAATATACATGCTTATTTAATATTGTAGTGAATCATGCCCATTTTTGTTCTTATAAACAAATTTGGATTTCCCTTACACTTAGCTTTTGCAAAATACCTTTATATGTAATTAAGATGAAGTTAAAAACAAAATAAAGCATTTTCACAATTTACTTTGAAACTTGATCTACCAACAATAAAAACAAGACACGCATATGGAAACAAATAAAATCAAACAAATAAAAACACACAAGACATAGGTTGCCTCCCAAGAAGCGCTTTTCTTTATTAATGAGTCTTGTAGCTAGACTCAAGGTCACGGGCAATTATGTGACCTCATCTCTTGAGATGACGTATCCTATATAATTATGATCCTCGCTATCGGGGTGGTAGTGTTTCAATCGTTCGACACTTGCAGTCACCTCCCCTCCTCCTTTACTGCACAAGGTAGCTATCCCATTTTGGCGTAGGCTTTCAATTGTGAATGGTCAATACAACCAGGGACTTGGCTCGGCGGGAGGTACTTTTATCTCTGAATGCCTTATGAGTACCAAGTCTCCTTCTGCAAATGGTACATGATTCTCCGTCGGTTGACTGCATTCAAACTTGACATGAATTTTATTGCTGCTTTTGCCTCTCTCAGGCTCAGTTTCTTTGTAGCTTTTGATTCTTGTTTCCCATGCGAGGATTTTTTCTTGAACATGATTAGGCGATGTGTCAATGTTGTTTTTGAGCCTTTTTTTCATCAGGCTTTCTTGCACACATCGTGGGGTCATAAGAAGGCTAATCTTCCTTTTTCCTGACTTAAGTTCAATTTCCCTCTTTTCATACCTAATGACAGCTCTTGCTGTGGTGAGGAATGGTGCTCCAAGGATTATTGGCATGCACCCACCTCCTTTATCATCGATGATCATGAAATCGACGGGATACATGAAACCTGCTACATTGACCAGTACGTCCTCTGCAATTCCCAAAGGGTATACATAAGAGTGACCAACAAAGGATAGCCTAACTCGAGTGGTAGCCGGCATTTCCGTAGTGAGTTAGGTGTAAATAGTTAGAGGCATTAAGTTTACTTTCGATCCTTGATCGGCGAAAGCATCCAGATATTGTAACTTTCCAATGCTGGCTGGTATCTCAAAGTTCCCATAAGCCATCTGCTTTGTAGCCACCTTTTGTATGAGTAGCTTCTCAAATACCGCCCCCAGGTAATGTATCATACTCATCTTTCCCTTCTTTCTCTTTTTTGGAAACCCGTTGGGAGGATTGGTTACGCCCGTCACCCTTTATCCAATTTGTTATGGTATTCTCATTTATATCATGTTTTAGGTAGTACCCTAATGATTAGGATTTTGGTGGTTCCTCAACGGTTTGTACAATAGGGGTTTCCTTCTCTTCATTACCCTCGTGGACAATTGTGATAGAGTTAACAAATTGGGTAGTGGGGGTAATGCTTTCCTTCCTTAATAACATCATTTCTGGGGTTTTTTGGTTTGAGTATTCCTCCATTAAGCTCATCATCTCCATCATTTTCTCTTGCATCACCTCCTTTTGTTTATAAACAGCCTCCTCAAATTTAGCAAGCCACTCAGAATGGGTTGCCATGCACTCTCTCATTCGAGCTTCGAATTCTGGGCTGAGGTTTTGAGGAGGCGAATAAGGTCGAGCATATTTTTGAAAAGTTTCGAAATTCTCTCTAAGAGGTGACTTAGACAACGGTGTTAGGCTTATATTTGAAATAGAATTAACCGTTGCTCGTCTAGGACTTAAAGGTCTCTTTTGTTTTTCCATGAGATAATCAACCTTTTTCTCAAGTTTGCAAAGGAGTTCTTTAGAGATTTGAGTGGTTTCCCCAGGTGTCGAGATTGCGTTGATAGCCGAGTTTATAACATGCGTAACTTCCCATAACTCACGATTGTCGAAGGCAAGTTCATCAATAATTTCCCAAGATCCCTCGGTGTCTTTATCACGCAACCTGCCTCCAGCGGCTCGATCAATGGTACGTTTGGTGTGAAAGTCGACATGGTCATAGAAGATTTGAACTAATAGCCGAAGATCTATGCCATGACGAGGGACTTTTTGGAGTAAGTCCTTGAAACGAGTTCATGCTTCATAGAAAGTTTCACCTTGACGTTGTTGGAACATCAAGATGTCATTTCTAAGCTTGGTAGTTCTCCCCGGTGGGAAAAATTGATCAAGGAAACGAGAAGTGAGATCATCCCAAGAGGTGATGGATCCCGCGGGTAAACGTTCAATCCATTGACTAGCTTGGTCACATAGAGAGAATTGGAATAGACATAATCGGCTCGTCTCTCTAGTTGCAACATCAAGGTCTATGGAATCTACGATTTTTAGGAAATCCTTGAGATGTTGATTAGGATCTTCAGAACGAAGTCCATGGAATGCACATCCGCTTTGCACCAACCGGATGGTGTTGGATCGCAAGGGAGACACATTGGCTCCTTGAGTGAGCTCAATGGTGTTTCGATAGCTTTGGTGGCTAGGACGGGAATACTCTCCTAAAGTTCGGGGTCTAGGAGGTTGGTTTGCTAGTGATGGGTTTTGTTGTGGTGGGTTGATGGGTTCAAGGATATTACCCCCTTCCATGATGTCGGATAGTAATGGTTACGAACAAAGGAAAAAAGAAATGAGATAGACTAAAGAAAACCTAAAAAATAAAAATAAAAATAAAAATCTTACTAGAAAGGAATCTAGCAAGTAAACCTAATAAAAAGAAATTCTAACCTAGACAATAAATATTCCTCGGGCTGCGGCTCCAAAAACTTGATACGCAGGATTGCGCCCTCGCAACAGGTTTTACCTCTCAAGGGATCTTGAGAAGCATGCAATCCCTGCCAGGCAGTGTACCTGATCGTTGTAGTATAGTATAGTGACAAGTACCAGGGGATTGATCGTTCAACTCAGGAATAGTGTCGCTAGGATTAGAAAGCCTACTAAACTAGGTCTAGAGATGAGGGATGATTCTTTTTGTATTTTTTTTATATTTTATGAAAGCAAGTAAAATCTCGGGTTTTGAAGGAGTAGGCAGAATTGGTTGCTAGTCAACTAACCCAATTGAATACAGATGCAATTAAAATAAAATAAAAATAAACGAAATTAAACTAATGTGGTGGAAACAATAATGAGAGAAGACGTGTTTACTTAGATTTCATTACTCCCTAGATATCTTTTACCGGTTGATTAGCTTGTTACAATTGCATGGATGACGGGTTATATTCCTTAATACTAGTCGTAGGGCCGTGTACAATATTCCCTAACTCTATAAGCTCCTACTTCACTCCTATGTCGAGCCGACTAAAAGCTCCAAACATGGGATCATTAGAATTCACTTATGCATTAAATACAACCAAAAATCGTAGTACACATCCGATCATGTTTCTTAAGACGTTCAAGCAAGTTACCAATGGAAGTCTGCCAATTTTCTTAAGCCTAACATCGAATACAATCATCCACAACAATTATAAATAAACAATCAACCAATAATCAACACCTAGGTTTCACTACATCTAAGCAAACACAATAAAAACCTAGCCTAGCGTGTTAAAAGAAAGACAAGCATAAGATATAATCAAACAACACATAGACATATTGAATGATTATTGGAAGACTTATCTTTATTCAAACATGGATGAAAGAAGGGTTTGAAACCCCTACAATATGATGAAAATTCGACCTAGGGTTTGTGGTAAAGTTCCTCCTAATGTTCCACTCTTTTACAATGAAAAATTGGAAAAATATATATAGATAATACATCCTGACGGCGTCACGTTGTAGGGTATGACGCCATCAACTCGCCGCCAATATAAAATTCGTATTGCCTAGATCCAGTCTTGACGCCTTCATGTGTAAATATACTCTGGGCCATCACATGTGTTTTGACCCTGACGGCCTTGGTGACGCCGTCAGGCCAAATAGCCTTGAAGATGCTCTGGGTCGTCACGTGTATTATCCACATCCACCTCTTTTGCCACTCATGACGCCGTCATGAGTGAAGCCTCGACGTCGTCAGGTACTGTTCCCAGCAAGGATTTTGAGGCTTTGCCGTTTTCTTCACTTTCATGCTCCAAAAACATCCAAAATGTTTCCTTTTCCAGATTTCTTTTCAAAAGTACCTAAAATGACAAAAGGAACGATTTAGGGCAGTAATTGATCAAATAATCATGAATTCGGGCTTAAATGACCCCTTAAAAGCGGTACACTTTTCGCCTCATCAGTTTCGTTGTCGGAAACTGGTTTTTCTTTAGGTAGAATCATTTGTATATGTATGATAACTAATGGTAAGGCTACTAGTGTCTAGTTAGTAGTTTGCTAGTATTCAAAAAATGGAGTTTCCAATAACTTTTGATAAAATTGGTAATAATTTCTAAGTATATGATAACTTATGATAAACTGACATTTATCTTTCCTTTTGATGTTGTGCATCTGTGCTTGTAAATCATATTCTTTCCATAACTTGTAACATAAAAGACAAACACTAATGATCGTGTAAAAAGATACACGTACCAGGCCATCGATGGTAGTTGACGGACTTAGGGGTGATGGTGGTGATGCCGAGTCCAAGATAACCTGAAAATAAGAAATAGAAGACACTACGTTAGACGGATCGCGGGGGAATCGGTCATGGTGATTATATTATGAAAGTATTGAGGTGGAGAAAATGATATCTCATGGGTTAAGTTAGATTGCATACCTCTTGTAATGACTTCCTTTTATAATAATCTGACAGAGCAGTTAAAGAGGGCAGTTAATGAGGTCAGAGCAATCACAGAAGTTATGGCAGAGATCATGGCTGTTGACCAGCTCTGTTTGACTAGACTGGTTCTGTTTGACCAACTCTGTTTTGACCAGTTCGATCATACCTATGTTCTAGGCAGGGAGGCTATGGCCTTTAGGCTTCGGACCTTGTTAGAGGTGGGCTTCGAATGGGCCTTCGAACCTTGACAGAGGTCAGGCTTCGGACCTTGTCGGAGGTGGGCTTCGAACGGGCCTTCGAACCTTGACAGAGGTCAGGCTCCGGACCTTGTGGGAGGCCGGGCTTCGTACCTTGACAGAGATAGGGCTTCATACCTTGACAGAGGTAGGTTTAGACTCTATGAGTGTTTTAGGTGAAGGTTGGCGGATTCCCTTACGGTAGTCATGAAATAACTTTATGCTAACATTGTTTGTAGGACGAAGGCGTAGGCTTTGTCCTTAATGAGGGTGCATCATTACAAATGGTAAGCTAAGTACCAGAGTGACGGTAACGCTCGTTAACAGAGCGGAGGGTACGTCATCAAGCCCCTTAGTCTAATGTTATGCAAGCGAAGAGTGTATGGATTTAGACTTATAACAGGCTTAGTAAAAATTTCTACTACTTCTGTTTTTAGTAGCCCATATTTGACTCTATCATGGTGAATACCTCATTAAGCCCCTCAGTCTAATGTTGCGACTTCGTAGAAGGCGCGAGGTTAGACTGTTGATCCCAGTTGAGCAAACGATCTTATATAGAAGTTGACTTGAGTTAACACTTAAGCTAAAACGCGGAATATTAAAGCTTAACTTAAGAAGAATAATGATTCACTATCAACACTTCAATATATTAATAATACGAGCACTCGACAATGCCAGGGTTTTACAACCTTGAAGTGTAAACGAAAACTAAAACAATACGTACTCAATCTAACCATAGGATCCTCCTTTTATAGGCCAAGGAGTCCTACTAGGTTTACAATACCTTTCTACACAAGATAAGAATATTCTAGACGTATAAAATATACACACAATCTATTCTATAATTATCCACTTGTGTACATGCATATCTCTTCAGCAGTAGATTCACCAGTAGTACTTTCCCATAGCAGCAGAATCAATAACCTTAGTAGCAGATTCATCTTAGCAGCAGTTTGACTCTTTAGCAACAGAATCCAAAACCCAACAATCCTCCCCTAAACTTAATATTTATTTCTAAATGATTAAGTTTCTTCAAAGCTTAGATAATCACCAGGAGGATGCTTCCAAACACTTACATCTTCTAATTTCTTTGAAAGCTTCTTCAAATAGTTGGATCCAAGATCTTTTCATACTTCTGTATCAATTTGTAAGCTTGATTGTCAGATATATGCTGTTGTTGACACTTGAGAAATCTAAGTATAACCATCTGCCTAAGTATCTCTGGACACTTATTTAGACTAGGATAGTCTTTCTCTACCAACAAAAATAAAGTAACTGCACCAGTTCTTAATTCATGAACCCCACAAGATTGATACAAAAACCATTTATGCACCTTGCTGCATCCAATCTCATTCCATTCACTCTCACCAGGCTGAGGATCAAACATATTCTTCAAGATGCGATACAATACATTTTCAAATGCAAGATTAATATCAAGAACAATATCCATCTTCTTTCTATCATACTTTTCTTTATATAATCCCCATATAGCAATCACATCATCCCTATCCATCTTATCAAATATCTGTGAAATTTCCTTAAAACCTTGAACTTCATGAGTTGATCTCATGAATTCCTAATATCCTTCACTTCCACCTCTTATCTTGAAAGTATATGAGATGATAGGATGTTTTGCAGGTAAAGGCTTTTCTTTGATAACCTCTGGTTCTTCTAATTCAGACCAAACAGCCAAAGTTGTCTCTTGTTTTTCTTCAACTTCTTCTGCCTTATCCACATCACTACTGCTTTCATCAGAGATCTTTTTCTTCTTCCTAGCAAAGGTCTTGTGACCAACACTTTTTCTTTTAACACTTTGACTAGGAGGAATTTTAGTTTCTGTCTCTTGTACATGCTCTGCCTCAATAACTTTTTCAGGTACCAACTTCTTGTTCATTTGAGCAATTTGTTCTTCATCTTCAGCACAACCCATAAGATAGAAGGTATCCATTTCTCTTCTAGCTTGTTGATACAAATTAAACACCTCTTGATCAGACATGGGTTTCAATTGTACCAATTTCCAGACCTTCATATTCTTTAGGTATCTCTCATGCTCTCTTCTTTGTTGAAGTGGAGTTGGTCCCCTGAGAATTTTCTTCTTTTTTCTAGCAGCAGCATCCTCTTTCCTTTTCTTTGCTGTGAACTCTTTCATCCAAGCTTAAACATCAAATTCTGGAACTTCTTCTTCTTCAAGTTTAACTGACTTGGAGAGTTCTATATCAGCATCCATTCTTATCTTTTCATCAACCCACTCCTCATACCTCTTCAAATTCTCAGTCTCTTTATCAGCCTTTTCCTTTTCTTGTTGAATCAACTGTTGCTCTTCAATATCAATAAGCTCTTGTTCTTTCATTGCAACAGCTGCATCATGTTCAATTTGCAGTTCTTTAGGCCAATAATGAAATGGAAGTTGAGAGTAATCAATCCCCTTAAACATTATCTTTGGATCTTCAACCAGCTTGCCATTTCCTTTATCAGTAGAAGATGATGAAGCAATCTTCTTTTAATGAGCAACAGGTTCTCTGATTACTACTCCTTTCTGAGGTATTTTTGGTAATGGTGATGTGATTGTGGATTTTGGTTGTTGTGGTAGTGGTTGAATTGGTTGTGATGTTTGTTGTGAAGGTGATTTAGATAGAACATCTGTTGTCTTCTTACTTAACAATACCATTGCCTTAGCAGCAGCTTTGTTACTAGATCCAGCAGTAGAACCTTGTGCATCAACAATGTTTAATTTCTCACTAGCAGCAGGATCAGCAAAATCCTGAGCAGTAGAGTTATGTGCAGCAGCAGAGTCATCTGTCTTGTTAGTAATAGCAGAAATATTCACTTCTTTAGCCACATAATCACCCAAAGTCATTAAAGCTTCACCCATCAACCCTGTTGCCTTTACTAATTGCTCAGGCCCCAAAGTCTTGAGTTTCTCCACCACTTTTTCTTGAGTAACAACCACTTCTTCCATTACAACCTCATTACCCTGCTTATCAGCAATCACAAAACCATCCATATCTTGAGGACTTTCCACCTCCAAATCATCAGTCATTGGAACCTCCCCTGAAACTATTCCAATATCCACATCTTGAGCACCATCAACCTTCATCAAATTGGCCTCCCCTGAATCCATTACATCATCCTGCTCCTCATTCCTCCCCTGTTTGGAAGCATCCTCTTCCAAAGGAACAGAGTGTTCAGGAGAACTAACTACCTGTGAAGTGCCCACTTTCTTTAATCTTTTGAAGGAGGTTGAAGATCTTGATTTTCTTAAATTCTTGATCTTCCTTTGTAATCTTTTGATCTGTCTAGCTTGAGCATTAGAAATGGTGGAAAGACCAAGAACCTTCTCCTCCAAAGTATCACATTTAAGCTCCAAATTGGTACAAGTAACCATCAATTTCTGAATAAGTTCCATACTAGTCTCATCACTTCGACCTGTGTGACCTGGTCCGAGAGGTGAATCATTGACATTGTCATTATGTACAGTGTCATCCATCAATTCATGTGTTACTGATCTGTCATCATCACTTCGACCTGTGTTACCTGGTCCGAGAGGTGAATCTTGGGACTTAAACCCAACATCAAACCTAGTTTGATCATCTGAGCCCCCAGTATTTGCCATTTGGCTAGGGTTACCATCATTGGAATCAGATTCATCAGAACCCTCTTGACTAGATGTTGCCTTGGTTTGGGTCTTACATATGTTATCACTGTCCTACTCTGCTGCTAAGCTAGAAGCAGTAGTGACAACCCTCACCAACATGTCCCCTTCATCACCTAGGACAGCCTTATCTGGTACAAACATCCTAACACTAGCCTGAGGTAGCTCAGTGTTCTTTGTGGCTTTCCTACGGGTGTAGAGTATTTTGGGTTGAGTGACAGATACAGTAAAATTGGGTGTGTGATGGGAATCAGTGGGAGTTCCTGATTCTTCACCCTGGATATTTTGCACAATTTGCACCATATAAGGTGTAAGAGATTTATGTGTGCCTGAAAATCCTTTTCCATTTTTAAGCAAGAAAGTAAACATTTTTAGAACCAACTTAGGAGAATCATAAGTGGCTTTATGTGTTCTTACTTTGGAAATTTGTTTTTCTACAAAGAGTTGTATAAATCTTGGATATAATAAATAAGTACCAGACTCTTTGATGCTTTTTGCAATCCCTTCCAAAATCACGTTTGAAAAATTAAATGGATGTCCTTTGCTTAGTCATATCATAGCAGATGCTATGGTAGCACTAAACTCATTCCACCCAGAAGTTTTAGAACTCGAACAATGAAGAAGATTGTGTACCAAAAATTTATATTGAGAACAGAGGAGCCCTTTTTGAAATTTTAAATTTGTATGATGGCCCTCATATCCCAAATCATCTAAACCTTCAAAAATGGCAGAGTTAGCAAGACACGTGGTCTCTGTTTCATCATCTAAGAGAAGAACTTATCTTATAGAAGATTCAGTTACACGCACTTGTTGACCATCTACCATGGCTTTAACATATTTTTCCCCATTCCTAGTTTGACTTTAGCAGTAAGCCAAAACTGTTTGAGGTAGGAAATGTATATAGTAGGATTCACAGTTAATGCATACCTAAGAGAAGTAGAATTCAAGAATTTAGCCATATCTGTGAAACCTTCAGGAGCCAACTCTTCATCCAGTAAAGCAACATTATTGTGACTTTCAGCCCAGGTATGTGAACAATCCATGAATTAGGGTTTTGAGAAATTGGGGATTTTTGACTTTGAGAATAATAGAGTGTTAGGGTTTGAGAGAACTTCAATTTGGAGCGCGTAAAAACCAATTGTGAGTGTCAATTAGGTTTTAAACCTGTTTTGAGAAGTTACACAATCCACCCTCACACTTTCAACCATAGCAGCACAACCAGGATATCAGCATAACTAGCAGCAGATTGAAACAACTAGCAGCAGAGTGATTTGGCCAGCAGCAGAGTTGACTAGTCAAGCTTGGTCAAAAAGTCAAACGATCCTCAGCAATAAATGCTTAATATACGCCTTGATCCCTATAAAAAGGAACTAATCTTCCCCTAATTTAGCACACGTAAACCCTAATATCTTCTAAAAACACCAATCCACCAAATCAAATCTTAATTAAGATGAAATCCACTCCCGAAATTATCAATATCTCATCCGATTCATCATCAGAGGATGAAACACCACTTCCTCCCTATGTGCCACCATTTCATCCTCCTCATGGTGGATGTAGGACGAAAGAAGAAGCACGGAAGAGAAAGCATGATCTTCCAGTGTTCAAGGATCTCTTGAACCTAAACCAAACACCAAGCTCATCAAGGGGTAAGGGAGTTATGCCCCCCAAATCTCCATCTTCATTAGAATCATCAGAAGACCTAAATCCCTGGATCCCAATTAGACCTCCATCCCCAATGGAACTGGTTTCCCCCTTTCTTTGCACATCATCAGATGAGGATGAACCTCAGAACAATCCTCCTGCTACTCCTGAAGGACCACAATCATCAAGGCCAAGGCCCCCCATCCAGAACAAGAAAATCAAACCCTCCTCTGCCAAAAGAAAGAGAAGTGGTAATTGGGCTTCCATGCCCTAGGCGTTGATGTAGTTTTTGATTGTTGTCTTTTGATGTTATCTGTTGATGTAGTAATCTTTTGTAATCTTGGGAAGTCATGTTTGGTTGAAACACTTTGTTTTGTAATCTTTGGCCTTTATGAATGATAAATGACTCTGTTCTGTTTTTGATATCTTTAGTCTTGTGAATTAACAGCAACAATCAACAATTTTAACTTTTCCTGCAAAATGTTAGTCCAAAAACCACAAAACATACCAACATATGTTGCAAATGTACTAGAGATATTCAGCAATAGAATAACTTATAGCAGCAGAGTACATTCCAACTAGCAACATGTTTCTTAAGAAGCAACAGAAACAGCTTAACCAGCAGCACAGTATCTTTACAAAACTTTACAAAAACATAAGGAGATAAGTTTTTCAAAGATTGATCATACCAATGTTTGCAATTAAAAATTGAAACCTCCCCACATCAAAATGTTTAGTGAGTATATCAGCAACATTGTTATTAGTATGAATCTTAACAATTTGAATTAACTTCTTTTCATAACAATCTCTTATAAAATGATGCCTTATCTCAATATGTTTTGTTTTAGAATGAAAAATAGCATTTTTAATTATGCAAAGTGTGCTGTTGTTATCAATATGAATTTTGGTGTTCATGAAATTATACCCATAATCCAGTAGTTGATTTTGCATCCAAAGCACTTGTCCACAACAACATGAAGCAGCCACATACTCAGCTTCAGTTGTAGAATTTGCAACCACTGTTTGTTTCTTGCATTGCCATGACACTAATTTGTTTCCAAGAAATTGACAACCTCCTGTTGTAGACTTTCTATCCAAGCAAGCTCCAGCATAGTCACTATCTGAGTATGCTACCAAATAAAAAGGTGAATCCTTTGGATACCAGAGGCCCAATTTGGGTTGATGCCTCAGATACCTAAAAATCTCTTCACTGCATTGAGATGTGATTCTTTGGGACATACTTGGGATCTTGCACAGGCACAAACAGCAAACATAATATCAGGTCTTGAAGCTGTAAGGTACATCAATGAGCCAATCATTGATCTGTACAAGTGAACATCTACTTCTTTTCCATTTTCATCCTTCAACAAAGGTTTGTTGGATTCCATGGTTGTCTTTGCAGGCTTATCATCTTCAAATCCAAACTTCTTCAAAATGTCATTGACATACTTATCCTGACTGATAAATATGTCATCTTCCTTCTGTACAACTTGCAGACCCAAGAAGAATGTGAGTTCCCCCATTAAAGTCATAGCAAACTTATCCTTCATAAGCTTCTCAAAATTAGCACACATAGCTTTGTTTGTAGAACCAAAGATGATGTCATTAACATAGATTTGTACCAGCAAAATATCATCCTTGTGTCTTTTGAGAAACAAAGTCTTGTCAATCTTTCCTCTACTAAACCCAGAATCTAACAAATATGTTGACAAGGTATCATACCAAGCTCTGGGAGCTTGATGTAAACCATACATTGCTCTATTCACCTTGTAAACTTTGTCAGGATGGTCAGGGTCTTCAAAATCAGGTGGTTGAGACACATAAACTTCTTCTATAATGGTCCCATACAGAAAAGCACTTTTGACATCCATCTGATACACCACAAAATCTTTGTATGAAGCATAAGCCAATAATAATCTAATGGCTTCTATTCTTGCCACTGGTGCAAATACTTCCATCATAGTCAAGGCCTTCTTGTTGAGTGTATCCTTGTGCTACTAACCTTGCCTTGTTTCTAATGACTATGCCCCTTTCATCTCTTTTACATTTGAAAACCCATTTAGTGCCAATCACTCTTTTCCCATTTGGCAAATCAACCAAAGTCCAAACTTCTTGTAATTTGAATTGCAGAAGCTCATCTTGCATTGTTTCCACCCAACTTGCTTCTTGTAAGGCTTTGTAAGTATTCTTAGGTTCAATCTGAGATAGAAAACAGGCAAACAAGCAGTTTTGTAGATCTTTGTGACTATTTCTTTGATGCAGAGATCTTGCAAAGAAACTTTGATGTTGTAGATCTTTCAGCTCTTTAGTTATTCTTCTTGTTTGAACAGATGATGTTGGATCACTGAGAATTTGTTCTTTGGGATGATTCTTGTGAACTCTTGTGGTAGTTGTAACAACCGTGGTTTTAGCAGGTCAGTTTGACTGATAGTCTTGACTCGGTCAACGTTTGTTTGGTGTGTCCTCGGTGTTTGAAGTGATATAGGTGAGTTTTAGCACTAAATCCCTTTGCGTAAGTGGTTTTATTGTGATTTGAAAAGTTTGGAATTTGGGAAAGTTCATTTTGATCACCTTTGTGGTGTAGAAATGACTTGTGTAGTTTTTGGTGTTTTTGTGTTTTGGCGTAACGAGTCTTCGTTCAAGCATTTGAGCGTTAGCAAGTTACAAGGAGTTTGTTTTTATGTGTTATGCTTATAAAAGAGTGTGAAAATCTATTTTTGGAAACCTTGTTTTGAAAATGATAATTTTCCGGTTTGTCGTAAAAACTGAGGTTTATCGCGTAAGACGTTAGGTTTCATTACGGGTATTTATAAAATATGAAAAGTATGAGGTTTTGAGTGTAATAAATAAATTTAATAATATATATATATATATATATATATATATATATATATATATATAGAAAATCAGCTAGAAGGGAAAAGAGGGAAAAAGGAAACCCAATTTGAGTCCAAATATGACTCTTAGGCCTAAGGAATCCTAGTTCAACTCAAACAAGCCCAACCCCTACCCATATAAGCCAAACCAATGACCCATAACTCTATTTTCCTGCAATTTGAAGTCGACACAAGGAGGAAACAAGAAGAAAAAAATTAGGGTTTCATAGTTTTCAAGCAATAATCAAGAATCAAGGTAAAATCCTTAACCCTTATGTATAATTAATTAATTATTGTTATGATTCATGTAATAATTATTATGATGGAATCTAGGGTTTATATACTTCAGTAAATTAATGAAGTAAAACATGTTAGGATGATTAGATGTTAATAATATGATAATTGGTTAAGGGAATTGAGTGTAAAACGCGTTAGATTACGTGTTAGTGTTTGGACAGAAAATTATGGCTGTAAAGATGTGAGTGTAAATAACAGATGGTGAAGAGTTAAGTCACGAATTTTAGGTCTAAAGTGAAGTTTAATGAAAGAGCTTTCCAAAAAGTCCAGCCACGATTGACTTCAAGGTCGGGAAGTTGGTCTTTTGATTTTTCTTTGTTAAGGTGTCAAAGCTGTCAAACCAGGACAGATTTTGGGTAAAAGTTTGAGGGTGTTTTGTGGTTGTAAAAGTAGTATTTTGACTAGGCCTTCTGGAATAGTTAAGTATTAGGTTATATTAGACTACCATGAAAAGGATTCATGATAAAAACTTGTTGAAGTATTTTATGTTAATTGAAACTTTTTGGTGTGCGTTCAGATCCGAATTTGAGTAGTTGACAAGTTTGATTTTCTTTTGAGTACTTGTGTGTGTTATTGGTCCATGGCCTTCTGGGATTAGCGTATATGCTTATGAGAGACCACGGTAATTTTTTTTTCTGAGTTTTTGAGCTTTATTTGTCGTGATTTCATGTGGGCGAATGTACCCAAAAATTCTGCGTTTTCTGATTTTAAAAGTGCAAGGGATTTAGTGAGTGTTAGATTATGGTGGTGGTTAGAATGAAGTCTAGGAGATCCATGGTGGGTCATATGAACCTTAGACATCCACCATATGAGTATTACATGGGTTGTAGGTTTTAGCTTGACCATGTGTAATGTGGATTATTTTGTGTGTTATAGATTGTGATTTGGTTTTGTGGAAGCTGCAAGGTTTGAGGTGAGTTGATAGTCCCATATTTTACTTTATTTTAAACTTGGGATGGGAATAATGCTTGTCTTAAATGTTTAAGTTACTGTGATTATGTGTGTGTCAAAAGAGCTTGGACTTATAATGTTATCGTATGCATGCTATGTGTGATTATTTGCTTGTGTGGATATATAAATGTGGTCCAATTGCGGGGGGGGGGGGGGGGGGGGAGTATCTAATTGGAGAGTAATACTCCTACTCGTACCAGATTATGTGGATTGGATAATGTGATGATAATGTTGTGTGGTCCAATTGGGGGGGGGGAGTATCCAATTGGAGAGTAATACTCCTACTCGTTACTAGTTTATGTGTACCAATTAGGAGGATGCTTATCCTGTTGCTCGGGCATGCGACCTAATTGTGGTTTATTGGGGTCGAAGGACACGAGCCGTCCTGTTGTAATCATTGTGGGATCGGAGGATACGAGCCGTCCTGTTGTAATCATTGTGGGATCGGAGGACACGAGCCGTACTGATGTTGCCTTATGTGTGTTGTTGCCTTTGTGTGTGATTATTGACTTGCAAATACATGTAGCTATATGATAACTATAATTTATTTGTCTTGCTATATTTTATGATCACAGTAAACTGGTTGCCTTGTGAGTGTTTGTGTGTCTAAACCTATGAATCTCACCAACATTATGTTGACGTTTTAAGCATCATTTTCAGGTGAGCTTTCTAAGGATAAGATAGAAGGATGTGATTAGACGACCCCTTAGTTGCATTGGAAGTGGTTTATCTGTGCGTTTGGAGTTTATCATGTTGTTATCTTTTGGGTATTGTTATGACACTTTGTGTCTATACTTTGCCATTTTTATTGCATGTAGTTATTCTCTATATAGACACCATGTGTTGTGATGATATCCATGAAGTTACACCTTCGCGTTTCCGCCTTGGCGAGGTGTGATAGATTGGTATCAGAGCCTTGGTTATAGAGAATTAGGTGGTTAAACCTAGACTATAACTTAGGCGTCCCTCATATAGTTGCATTTAGGATCTATGTGTAAGTATAGTATTTTATATGTCTATTTTCCTATATTTATGAGATGTTTTATTGAGTTTCGGACGTCTATTCTATCCCCTATACGTAGTATTGTATATATCAACTTTATTATATCGTCTTCCGCGCGTAAGATGCTTCGTTGGACTACCGTTGTCACTATCGGATGCGAGAGAAGTGGTAGGATGAAACGGACTAACTGCAAAATCCGATTTCCCGATAACATGTATCAATGTTTGGACAAGGAGAGGACGTTTATGGGAAACGTTGGTAGAGAAGAAGTGGAGAGGTTTGGAACCACGATGACTTCTGGAGATGGAGCCATTACTAAATACCCTTGATAGTGTCCTCACTTCACATAGGAAGGAGAGGTGGTTTAGTCTAAACCTCGTGATTTGTATGCACTTGGGAAACATACGGAATTGGAAGAAAGAATAGAGATGGTTTTGCATGTTGTCGACTACCTCAACATGTAGGAAACATGAATGGGTGGTTGAGTAAAGATGAAAGGGAGTTAGGATGGAATGGTGTGGATTCGGATCTAGAGTCCATAGCGAGTAGTAAGTTGAATAGATCTGAGTGGGGAGATAAGTGCGAGAGTGGAGTTGAGCCATTATGCGACGTCTTTTGTTTTGTGTTATGTTTTAGAATTTGTATATTGTCTTTTGCCGTCTGGAGCCATGTTGGAGCGTGATTACTCTTGGATATTAGATCGACCTTATCCAAGTAATTTTGATTATAGAGTTTACGTGATTGTTGGAATTTTTCCATGCGAGATGATTGTTTGCGACGTCTTTTGTTTTTGTTTGCATGATGTGTTGTCATAGGAGGGAGTACACTTATTAAAGGGGGCATAGATAATTATGGTGGCCAACATAATTATACATGTGTCACGACACAAGTGTACTTGCAAGTATGATAGCATGGTGTATTAGGTGTTATGTGGTATACGTGTGTTATCATTGAGATGTGTGGTTTTGGAAGTAAGTATGCATGTGGAATAGGCTTATAACTATGGTCGCGAACATAATTATAAGGGTATCACACACGTGGACTTGTGACCATTATTGCATTGATTGATGTTTGTTGTTATATGTTGTAGAAGATGGTATGTGATATCATGTTGGTGATGGCTGTATGGTTAGAGAAGTATTCTCTTAACCGTTTGGGCAATCGTTATATGTTGGGGTGTGTAGGTGGTAAGATTCCATCCTACCTATCATATGTTGATACCTCAATTATCGGTGGGTACTTATGTTGTGGTATTTAAGTTGATTCGTTTGCTAGACGCTCCGTTTGTATACCTAATTCTTTGGTTGGCATTCCTATTCGTACCATGATGGTACAGATGCCATATTCTTTCTATTTGACGTCGTGATAGGTGTTGGGTAATCTAATTCATTTTTGTTGGATGCTGGTTCGTTTCTTTGGTTACTCCATACATTCATTCCTCGGATGAATGTTATACTATTCTTCGAGTATTGTTGGTTCATGTCGAGTTGGTGTGGATATTTGATCCCTCACTTGCACACCAAATGGATTTCGTGACATGTTTTATGACCTGTTAGTATCGGTATTTTTCTATGTTTTGGTTTGATCGTTGTACGAATGAGTCTGTAAGTTCATAGTTTCGTTTGCAATGCATTTGCGTAAGTGTTCACTGGTATGAGATTCATTTGATGATTATTTTGATTATGTGATTCTTCTGTGTTTTTCGTATCCACTAAAGGGGTTGTGTTGGAGTCCTTATGGTATTTTAAAATCCGTTTTAGGTATTTCAAGATCATTTGTTGGAAACTATTATTTTTATGGTGAAAAGGAAGTGTGGAAGAAAAAAAATGGTTATGTTGATGTCTTACATAAAATGGTTTATATATATATTTAAAAAAAAAAAAAACGGTGTTCATTTGTTTTTGGGAAGGTCGAGTACGGGAATAAGAACTGTCTATGGCTCTCATTTACCAAACTTGTTATGTATTTGGTTCATCGAGTGTTTCTTTTGTTGAGGTGCGCTTGTGGATGTTTTATGGGTATGTGTATTTTATATTTTCTTAGTACGGTTTTCATGAACATTTTATCCGTGTCTACTTTTATTGGGGGGAAATTTCTCATTTTGTTTTTTTAGCTTTGATTTTGATGTTCGCTACTTCGCTAGTCGGTAATTTGTACCCCTTTTGAGTTCGTTGATATACGTTTTAGTTCGACCGGTTTCATGGCTCGCGTCGTTTACTTAGGATAGATTGTCGTTTTGATTATCAATTTGTTTGATAAAGAAGAAGAGGGTGTTTGCCAAGTTGTTCAAGTGAGAGGTTTAGTTTCAAGATGTACGTTCTTCAGATTGCATGGGCATCGCGGAGGTAGAAGATCCATAAGAGGAACTATGTGATGCATGACTTAGAGTTTGGAAGTAGAACTTGGAGACGATAGTTGTATGGAGCAAATGGTGTTATCTTCACAGATCGTATGAACCGTTAGCATATATTTGACAAAAGGTTAATATATGTTGAAGAGAAGTTGGGTGTGGAAATTTTCAGTGACTATGATTGTCTTATTCGCTACCGTTAAGGAGGAGCGGACATCGTGGTAAGAGCGCTGAGCGGGAGTGAACAAGTGAAACTTGGATGTTTGTGAGCAATGATTATGATAATTCAGTTCGGAGTTGAAAAGATGATACTGACAGCCTAGAGAGAGAGATTCAAGGATGAGAACATGTAAGAAGAATGATTACTTGGGTTAGACCAGCTATTGGTTTCATTGAGAGGAAGCGTAAGGACATCGATCATGCAAGGTATTTGATACATCCGAGAATGGATAAGACGTATTATTACCTTAGCAAGAGATGTATGGAGGAGTAGGCGAGATTTATTTTATTTTATTTTCTCGCTCGGTGAGTTGGGAAAGAGCCATGGGGTGTCGCGTTGATCATCAAGAAACATGATGAAATACTTACTTCACGATAGTGGTAAACGTGTTATAGAGTCTTGAGAACGCGTATGTAGATGAGTACGACTTATCATTCTCTAATGAGTGAACTAAGTGAGCGTACAAATCAGGCGTTGGAAGGTGAGAGCATGGGTGTGTTTGATTTTGGAGGAAGCCGGGGTATACATTTACCCTTAGCTGAGTTCTCCTATATCAACAATTACAATTCTAGTATAGAGAATGTGCCGTTTGAAGTATTATATGGAAGGAAATGTAGATTACCTGTTCTATGAGCAGAAGTTGGGACGAGCCAACTAATTGGTCCTGAACTGGTACAAGGGACTACAGATATGGTCTTTCAGGTCAAGGAAAGACTTAAGGCAGTGAGAGATTGCCAAAAGAGAGTTATGCGTATTATTGCTGTAAGCCCTTAGAGTCTAGTGTTGGTGATATTGTGAGGTTAAGAGTATCTCCTTGGAAGGGTGTTATGCATTTCGGTAAGAAAGGCAAGTTAGCACCGAGATACGTAGGACCATTTGAGGTTTACGGAAAGGATTGGATTTGAGACATATCGGTTGAATTTGCCTGAGGAGTGAAGTAGAGTGCATGATACGTTTCACGTATCTAATTGAAAGAATTGTTTGGCGGATGCTAGTCTGCATGTGCCATTAGATGAGATTAAGGTTGACAAGACTCTCCGTTTTGTCGAGGAACCTGTTGAGATTATGGACCGAGTGGTCAAAAGTGTAAAGTGTGGTGAGAAGTCGTTTGGATCAATAGTGTTATTGATCGGGGAGTGTATCTATTTGTGTGTACCGTTGGAGTGACATGATGTTTTCTATTGTGTGAATTCGGGTATTTAGTCGGTTCACATTTTTTTGTGGTTCTTTCTCTGTGATTTTATGGTGTGGTATTATTCCGCTTAAATATCCATAAATTTTCTTTTGCTGTTGTGAGTGGTGACTCGTGTAGTTGAAATCTCGGGACGCGATTTCCCGAAGTGGGGGATGATGTAACAACCGTGGTTTTAGCAGGTCAGTTTGACTGATAGTCTTGACTCAGTTGACGTTTGTTTGGTGTGTCCTAGGTGTTTGAAGTGATATAAGTGTGATATAGGTGAGTTTTAGCACTAAATCCCTTTGCGTAAGTGGTTTTATTGTGATTTGGAATGTTTGGAATTTGGGAAAGTTCATTTTGATCACCTTTGTGGTGTACAAATGACTTGTGTAGTTTTTGGTGTTTTTGTGTTTTTGCGTAACGAGTCTTTGTTCAAGTATTTGAGCGTTAGCAAGTTACAAGGAGTTTGTTTTTATGTGTTATGCTTATAAAAGAGTGTGAAAATCTATTTTTGGAAACTTTGTTTTGAAAATGATAATTTTCCGGTTTGTCGTAAAAACTGAGGTTTATCGTGTAAGACGTTAGGTTTCATTACGGGTATTTATAAAATATGAAAAGTATGAGGTTTTGAGTGTAATAAATAAATTTAATAATATATATATATATATATATATATATATATATATATATATATATATATATATGTGTGTGTGTGTGTGTGTGTGTGTGTGTGTGTGTGTGTGTGTGTGTGTGTGTGTGTGTGTATGTATGTATAGAAAATCGGCTAGAAGGGATAAGGGGGAAAAAGGAAACCCAATTTGAGTCCAAATATGACTCTTAGTCCCAAGAAATCCTAGTTCAACCAAAACAAGCCCAACCCCTACCCATATAAGCCAAACCAACGACCCATAACTCTATTTTCCTGCAATTTGAAGTCGACACAAGGAGGAAACAAGAAGAAAAAAATTAGGGTTTCATAGTTTTCAAGCAATAATCAAGAATCAAGGTAAAATCCTTAACCCTTATGTATAATTAATTAATTATTGTTATGATTCATGTAATAATTATTATAATGGAATCTAGGGTTTATATATTTCTGTAAATTAATGAAGTAAAATATGTTAGGATCATTAGATGTTAATAATATGGTAATTGGTTAAGGGAATTGAGTGTAAAACGCGTTAGATTACGTGTTAGGGTTTGGACAGAAAATTATGGCTGTAAAGATATGAGTGTAAATAACAGATGGTGAAGAGTTAAGTCACGAATTTTAGGTCTAAATTGAAGTTTAATGAAAGAGCTTTCCAAAAAGTCCAGCCATGATTGATTTCAAGGTCGGGAAGTTGGTCTTTTGATTTTTCTTTGTTAAGGTGTCAAAGCTGTCAAACCGGGACAGATTTTGGGTAAAAGTTTGAGGGTATTTTGTGGTTGTAAAAGTGGTATTTTGACTAGGCCTTCTGGAATAGTTAAGTATTAGGTTATATTAGACTACCACGAAAAGGATTCGCGATAAAAACTTGTGGAAGTATTTTATGTTAATTGAAACTTTTTGGTGTGCGTTCAGATCCGAATTTGAGTAGTTGACAATTTTGATTTTCTTTTGAGTACTTGTGTGTGTTATTGGTCCATGGCCTTCTGGGATTAGCTTATATGCTTATGAGAGACCATGGTAAATTTTTGGTGTGAGTTGTTGAGCTTTATTTGTCATGATTTCATGTGGGCGAATGTACCCAAAAGTTCTGCATTTTCTAATTTTAAAAGTGCAAGGGATTTAGTGAGTGTTAGATTATGGTGGTGGTTAGTATGGAGTCTAGGAGATCCATGGTGGGTCATATGAACCTTAGACATCCATCATATGAGTATTACATGGGTTGTAGCTTTTAGCTTGACCATGTGTAATGTGGATTATTTTGTGTGTTATAGATTGTGATTTGGTTTTGTGGAAGCTGCAAGGTTTGAGGTGAGTTCATAGTCCCATATTTTACATTGTTTTAAACTTGGGATCGGAATGATGCTTGTCTTAAATGTTTAAGTTACTGTGATTATGTGTGTGTCAAAATAGCTTGGACTTATAATGTTATCGTATGCATGCTATGTGTGATTATTTGCTTGTGTGGATATATAAATGTGGTCCAATTGGGGGGGAGTATCCAATTGGAGAGTAATACTCCTACTCGTACCAGATTATGTGGATTGGATAATGTGATGATAAAGCTGTGTGGTCCAATTGGGGGGGAGTATCCAATTGGAGAGTAATACTCCTACTCATTACTAGTTTATGTGTTCCAATTATGAGGATGCTTATCCTGTTGCTCGCGCATGCGACCTAGTTGTGGTTTATTGGGGTCGGTGGAAATGAGCCGTCCTGTTGTAATCATTGTGGGATCGGATGACACGAGCCGTCCTGTTGTAATCATTGTGGGATCGGAGGACACGAGCCGTCCTGTTGTAATCATTGTGGGATCGGAGGGCATGAGCCGTCCTGATGTTGCCTTATGTGTGTTGTTGCTTTGTGTGTGATTGTTGACTTGCAAATACATGTAGCTATATGATAACTATAATTTATTTGTCCTGCTATATTTTATGATCACAGTAAACTGGTTGCCTTGTGAGTGTTTGTGTGTCTAAACCTATGAATTTCACCAACATTATGGTGACGTTTTAAGCATCATTTTCAGGTGAGCTTTCTAAGGATAAGATAGAAGGATGTGATTAGACGAGACCTTAGTTGCATTGGAAGTGGTTTATCTGTGCGTTTGGAGTTTATCATGTTGTTATCTTTTGGGTATTGTTATGACACTTTGTGTCTATACTTTGCCATTTTTATTGCATGTAGTTATTCTCTATATAGACACCATGTGTTGTGATGATATCCATGAAGTTACACCTTCGCGTTTCCGCCTTGGCGAGGTGTGACAGTAGTAGTGGGACTAACAGGAATGTTGAGTTCCAAATTAGTAATGTCTGCATCAGCTCCAAACAGTTTACCGTCAAGAGCTTCATCATCTGTATCATAGTAGATATTCTCTAGAGGAGGCATATTTGGATCATCAGGATAGTTTGGATCAGCAAAAGACCTACCCTGAGTGTCCACAGAAGGAAACTTTGGTGAAGAAGTAGCGTTAGTAGGCTTGGCAGCAGAATTGATTAAAGCAGCAGTTGTTTCTTTTGGCCTGGCAGTAGAGTCTTCTGAGTCAGTAGTAGAGTCTTCTGTCCTTGTAGGAGAGACATCAACAACCACCTTGGGTGCTCCATTTGTTACCTTTTCTGCATCAACAGGTATCTCAACGCCTTCTTCAGTTTCCTTAGGTTTCTCTTGAGCAACACCATCTTCTTGTGAACTTTGATCTTTCTGAAAGGGTAGTAAAGTTGGACCAATCTTCAATTTCTCAACCAAAACAAAATCTTCTTGAGGTTTGTTAGTGTCAACACTAGCAAACACTGGTACATAATTCATAGTTTTGGTAAGAATATCAACATTAAACAACCATTCTGGTCCTTTCCCTTCAACATTAGATGTGTTCTCACTAAACTTGATATGCAAATTCTCCTCTACATGTTTGGTTCTCTTATTATACACCCTGAAAGCTTTACTATTCACAGAGTAACCAACCAAGTATCCTTCATCTGCTTTTTCTTCAAACTTGCCTAACTGATCCTTAGTGTTCAAAATAGTAACAGGACATCCAAATGGTTTGAGAAAATCAATCATTGGTTTCTTCCCATGAAATAATTCATATGGAGTCTTGTTGTGAGGCTTAACTACCTTACTTCTGTTTCGCACAAAACATGCAGTGTTTACAGCTTCAGCCCAAAAAAGTATAGGTAATTTAGAATCAGAAAACATTGTTCCTGCAGCCTCAATCAGTGTCCTGTTTCTTCTCTCTGCAACACCATTCTGTTATGGAGTTCTTGCAACACTGTACTGTCTTAGAGTACCCTTTCCCACACAGAATTGATTCATCACACTATTCTTGAACTCAGTACCATTGTCACATCTGATTATTTTGACTTTGTGGTTGTGCAGGTTTTCAACTCTGGTAATGAATGCCTTGAGTATCTCTGGAGTTTCATCTTTAGAAGCTAGAAAGAACACCCAAGTAAACCTGCTAAAGTCATCTGTGACAACTAGGCAATATGACTTCTTGTTCAAACTATTTACAAAAATAGGCCCAAATAAGTCCTTGTGTAGTAAATGTAAGGGCTCAGTAATTGTGTTCAAAGTCTTGGACTTGAATGAAACTCTATGCTGTTTACCCTTTTGACAGGCAACACAAGTTGCACAATTCTCAAATATCTTTGTAGGCATCCCTCTCACAAGATTACCTTTCACCAACTTGTTCATGGTCTTGTAGTTCAGATGTCCAAGTCTACTATGCCATAATTTGGACTCATCAATAGTGGGCTTTGCAATTAGACAAGTTAAAGCTCTTTTGGGAACTATGTTCTTAATATGGTCACTGTATATATTTTCAATTCTAGGGACTTTCAATAGCACAAATTTATCATCTGGAAACTGAAAATCAGGAGAAAGGATCATACATTCAGTGTCTGTAAAAAGAACAAAGTTCTTTTTTGTCACACATTTGTGAGACACTAAAGAGGTTAAACTTAAGCCCTTTCACAAGAAACACCTTCTCAAATTCCAAATTTCCTGTTCTTAGTGTTCCTCTGCCAATAATCTTTCCACCTTTTGGATCATTCCCAAAAGCAACATAACCACCTTCAAAAGGCTCAAAGTCTTCAAGTTGAGACTCATTACCTGTCATATGTCCAGAGCATCCACTATCAGCTATAACAATATCTTTTAGCTCATCCTGTATATTACCCTGCACATGAAAATAGAGAAATTAGTTTCTCTTGGGGACCCAAGCCATTACTGACTTGGATCTGCCTTGTGCATCAACATAATTAAATTTCTTTAAATCACTTGATGCACTACTGTTTTTGGAAACATTGTTTGAAACAAATGATTTTGGTTTCCAAACCCAGCAAGCTGAGGCCTTAACAGTTATAAAAATGATTTCCTACAACTGTATTTGTTAAAACTTTTGGTCCAGAAGTAGAAAGTTTTGTACTAGCAGCATATTGCTTACTAGAAACATAGTGCATACTAGCAGCAGAGTGATTACTAGCAGTAGAGCCAGCAATAGAACCATTTGTGGTTTTAAAAGCACCGTTTGATTTAGCAGCAAAAATAGATCTAGTTGCACCAGATCTTAACAACACATCCCTTGGAATCATGTTTCTATTAGGATGAGGGTGAGTATTCTTAGAAACATATATATGATTCACCCTAGAGTATTGATTCCAAACAGGCTTTTGGTGGTCTTTACAACTATTTATCAAATGTTCAAAACTACCACACTTATAACAAGCCTTCTTTTGTAATTGAAACTCACTTCCTAATTTATTTGAAACTAGGTTATTAAAGTTTCTCTGATTACCCCTAGGCTTATTATAAAATCCTTTCATCTGATCTCTAGGAACCTCATTATATTCTACCATTTTCCTAGAGATACCCTTACCCAACACAGGTCTGACAAACTTAACCTGTTCAATTTTAGGTTCAACTTTTGTAGGAATTTCTTCCTTTTTCACACTTTGTTCTAGTTCAACCTATTCCTCATCACTATCTGAATACCAGTCTTTAACAATAGGAGCCTCAGGAAATTTTCTAACTTCAACCTAAGGTGTTTCTAAGACACTTATACTAGATTCACATACAGGTTTTTCTATGTCTAACTCACTAATGAAAGACAGTTCTTTTCCTGGTGGAGCATAGGCACTCTTAATAGGAGGAGCAACCTCATTGTAGCCTATTCCACTTCCTTTCCTCATCAAGGTACTCTCAATAGATTTATTAACCAAATCAGAAGCAAACTGTTATTCATTTACTCTTACTATATGTTTATCCTTATCAGCAAGAGCTGTATCTATATCTTTTTCTGCTTCTTCTAACTTATTCTTAAGAAATTCAATTTCACTATCTTTCTTAAAGATCTCAACATCCTGTTGGTTAATTCTATCTACATATTCTAGCTCACACTGTTTGAGATATTCTAATCTTCTTTCAACATTTTGAATACCTACTTTGTAACCTAAGTTATCAAGTTTTAGGTGTTCAACTTCTCTTATTAGACTCTCATTCCTAGACTTAAGTTCTTCTACAGTTTCAGCACATGATTTAAAAGAACACACAGATAGATCAGAATCATTAGATACCTCAGAGTCAGATCAAGAAGATGATGATGCATAGGCCATAAGTGCAAAGTTATGCACTTTAGGCTTGACTTGAGACACCAGAGAATTATTTGGTTCTTCATCAGCCATATCACTCCAATCATATTCTCCCAACCCATCACAAGATACCAATGCAGTTGTGGTATTCTTTGATTCTTCAGTGGTCTTCTTTGGAGCTTCAGCATTCTTCTTTGGAGCTCTACATTCCTTGGCAAAATGACCCTTCTTGTTGCAGTTGTAGCACTCTATCTTTGACTTATCAAAACCCAAGTTTTCTTTAGCCCTGTATTTGACTTCTCTCCCAGTCCTCTTCAAGAATTTTCTTGCCCTCAAGGTCAACATGGCCATCTGCCATTTAAGATCAATTTCTTCAAGATCATTAGGATCAATAGATCCATATCTTGATTGATAACCTGTGACCTTATGTTGGTTTTTAGATCAGCCAAGAATGCACACAAAGCAATATCACTAATGGAATTTTTATCATTAGAACTAGCAGTAGATCCATCAGCAGCAGATACCCCATAAGCAGTAGAGTGGGATTCTTGAGATCCTTTTGACTTTGAAGATATAAAGGCAAGATTTTGTGTACCAGAAGATGAAGTAGATGAAGAAGTCAACTCTGGTTCATACACCTTCATATTGTTGTAGAGGCTTTCCAACTTCATAGTTTCAAAATCAGGCTTATTCCTCCAAACAACTGTATGCATACTCCATTTAGGTGCAAGACTTCTAAGAAACTTAAGGTTTACATCTTCTTGAGGAACCACATAACCAACAAGCTTTAAGTGACTAACAAGTTGATTAAGCCTGTTGTATGTGCCATCAATCTTTTCTCCACTTACAGCAGTAAAGTTCTCAAACTGATGCTTCAACATGTTTTTCCTTGACTTCTTAGTAGCATCATTCCCTCCAAACCTGAATTCCACAGCATCCATCAAGGCTTTTGCAGTCTCACAGCTATCAAAGTCCAATTGAAATTCATTAGGTATTCCCATCAAGAGAATACTGTGTGCCTTGATCTCCATCTTCCTTACTGAGTTCTCTTCAGCAGACTTGATCGGTATATCTTGTCGACCCTTTTTTTGTAAAGAGTCACTATTGATGATCACATTCCACATGTTAAATTCAATCATGTGAATGTACTGTCTGATTCTCATCTTCCATAGCTCATACTCTCCAGGGTTGAGCATGGGAACCTTTGAAGCAGTCACCATATGTGTGTCGTCACCCATCTTCAGCAATTGATTAGGAACAACAAACTTGTAAGGAACAAATTCTTCTTGATTTCAACTTCTAGATCACAAGCTCTGATACCACTTGTTGATCTCAGTTGAGCAAACGATCTTATATAGAAGTTGACTTGAGTTAACACTTAAGCTAAAACGTGGAATATTAAAGCTTAACTTAAGAAGAATAATGATTCACTATCAACACTTCAATATATTAATAATACGAGCACTCGACAATGCTAGGGTTTTACAACCTTGAAGTGTAAACGAAAACTAAAATAATACGTACTCAATCTAACCCTAGGATCCTCCTTTTATAGGCCAAGGAGTCCTACTAGGTTTACAATACCTTTCTACACAAGATAAGAATATTCTAGACGTATAAAATATACACACAATCTATTCTATAATTATCCACTAGTGTACATGCATATCTCTTCAGCAGTAGATTCACCAGCAGTACTTTCCCATAGCAGCAGAATCAATAACCTTAGCAGCAGTTTGACTCTTTAGCAGCAGAATCCAAAACCCAACATAGACTTAAGTAGTCTTTGAAACTCCGTGTGTATCCTTTAAGACAATTTTGTATTATGCTCTTTAGGTTTCAGCCCGTCTTTGAACAATTTATTTCTTTTGGCCTGCGTATGTATGCTGTGTATGTTTAGCATAATTAATATATACTAATGAGGGACGGTGTCCTACTTTTGTTATCATGCTTCTCTTCTCTTACATTATTTAACAACGCTTTAATGTTTTACAACCTAAGGCTATAGTAGATAGATAGCCTTATTGTGTGTAAATTCTGCACCAAGAATATAGCAATTGTATAATTTGATTGCTAACAGAGGGTTGCGACCCACTCCATCTTTGCCCTTAAGGTTCGAAAGGCTTTGCATACCATTAAGACCTTTAGGAAAGTTAATGTAAAGCTTGTTGGATGTTGTTTTGATAATTTAGTCTTTGTTGCTTGTCTAATATTCATCCTTTCGACATTGAAACTTATAAACGACTTGGTTGGAAAAATCTTTGTTGTATAGAACGAAATAAGAGATTTGAGGGGAATGCGTTATATCATTAATTGGGTAGGGAGGATTACATCATTTTAGAAATGAACACTAAGACACCTACCATTAATGCTTCTTTCCCTTAGTGAGAAGAATGTAATACATGAATTTTATACAAAATAGAGTAAATTTTACAACTATATCTACAGGGACACATGTGAATCATGTGAATAAAGGCTATGCTCTGTAATCATGTTGACGGAGACACTTATGGATCAGAGGCTACGCTCTGTAGTTGTGTAGACAGAGGCTTATGTAAGTATATGTGATGCTCCATAGTCATATCGACTGAGGCTTATGTCAACATGTGTGACGTTCTGTCATCTCAAAATATATGATAATAGTATATAAGCTCCATAAAAATGTTTTTAACTATTTAGTATGCGAACGTGAGTTTATGCCATCTCAACAGAGCTTGTGTAAAATGCATTGTCAAAAGATGTTTTGTCTACAATGGACCTATCATTATGGGTGACATGGTAAGGCTTGGTAGAAAGCTACTTAAGGCTTATTCATGGACATCATATATTCAATATGCATGGGTTGTTCTTTATGCTAAAGGCAACAGGAAAGCTCTAACAGAGGTTCTAGGAATATCATGTATCCTCTGTCGATGTTTGTATGATCTCTAATGATCATTGTGTCATATGCAGAGATTTATTAAAATATGGTTTATAGTGTTCTTAATAAACATCAAAAGTTTCATAATATGCTTTAAACATCAAAAGTTTCATAATATGCTTTGTAGTGAACTTAAACAGAGGCCATCCTTTTCACAAATGAACTTAAACAGAGGCCTATATGAAGGATTGTTGAATTTGAAACTTTCTCATAAAACGAACTTCTTCATAAAACAATCTTAAACATAGGCCTTCTTCATAAAATGAACTTAAACAGAGCCCATATGAAGGGTTGTTGAATTTGAACATTCTCCATAAAATGAATTGAAATAGAGGCCCAAATGAAGGTTGCTGAACTTGAACCTTTTTTCATAAAATGAAACTTAAACAGAGGCCTTCTTCATAAAACGAACTTAAATAGAGGCCCAAATGAAGGTTGCTGAACTTGAACCTTTTTCATAAAATGAAACTTAAACAGAGGCCCATATGAAGGTTGCTGAACTTGAACCTTTTTCGTAAAACGAACTTAAATAGAGGCCCATATGAAGGTTGTTGAACTTGAACCTTTTTCATAAAATGAAACTTAGACAGAGGCCTTCTTCATAAAACGAACTTAAACAGAGACCCAAATGAAGGTTGCTGAACTTGAACCTTTTTCATATAATGAACTGAAACAGAGGCCTATGTGAAGGATTGTTGAATTTGAAACGTCCTCATAAAACGAACTTCTTCATAAAACAAACTTAAAAAGAGGCCATCTTCATAAAACAAATTTAAACAGAGGCCTTCTTCATAAAACGAATTTAAACAGAAGCCTTCTTCATAAAATGAATTTAAAAAGAGGGCCATATGAAGGGTTATTGAATTTGATCCTTCTTCATAAAATGAACTGAAACAGAGGCCCATATGAAGGGTTGTTGAACTTGAACCTTTTAATTAAAATGAACTGAAACATAGGCCCCTTCTTCTCCTATTCAGAACATAACACAGGCTGTATCAGAGGCTACTCTGTTTTAATCTGACAGAGGCTGTTGAAATAGCAAACATAAAGTTTGTAGTCGGAGGAATATCTTGGGATCTGGGGATAAAAGTGTATACTTCAGTGGTGTTTCCATGTGGTAACAAGGATGTAGGGAATTGCGGTTGAGTTTGACCGTTATTTATGGAAAATGGTTATTTACCTCGGAAAAACAGGACTTATTGTTGCGGGTCCTATGGATGGCGCCACTGATCGTGTAAAAAGATGCACGTACCAGGCCGTCGATGGTGGTTGACGGAATTAGGGGTGATGGTGGTGATGTCGAGTCCAAGATAACCTGAAAATAAGAAATAGAAGACACTATGTTAGACGGATCGTTGGGGAAGCCCCCCGCGAACCGCCTCCGGTGTGAGAATCAGTCATGGTGATTATATTATGAAAGTATTAAGGTGGAGAAGATGATATATCATGGGTTAAGTTAGATTGCATACCTCTCATGGCTTAGATCATGGCTAAAATAACGGCTGTTGACTAGCTCTGTTTTACTAGACCATCTCTGTTTGACCAGTTCTGTTTGACAAGCTCTATTTTAACCAGTTCGATCATACCTATGTTCATATGCAGGGAGGCTATGGCCTTTAGGCTTCGGACCTTGTCAGAGGTGGGCTTTGAATGGGCCTTCGAACCTTGACAGAGGTCAGGCTTCGGGGATTGTCAGAGGTGGGCTTCAAACGGCCCTTTGAACCTTGACAGAGGTCAGGCTTCGGACCTTGCTGGAGGCCGAGCTTCGTACCTTAACAGAGGTAGGGCTTCGTACCTTGACAGAGGTAGGGTTAGACTCTATGAGTGTTTTAGGTGAACGTTGGCGGATTCCCTTGCGGTAGTCATGAAATGACTTTACACCACATTGTGTGTAGGACGAAGGTGTAGGCTTTGTCCTTAATGAGGGTGCATTATTACAAATGGTAAGCTAAGTACTAGAGTGACGTAACGCTCGTTAGCAGAGTGGAGGGTACGTCATCAACTAACAAATAACATTAAAGAGTTACAAAACTAGTATACTTGTAAAAACTTAAAACATAAAAGATATAAACTGATAACAAAAGATACAATAATAGATTGATAACATAAAAGACACAAACTAATATAGTGAATGATTTGGGTAAGTAAGAAGAATTAGTGATTCTTTGTATGAGGCCAATAAAGAATGAACCACCACCTGCTTTGATACCCACATTCTAAAATTCTTCAGAAGTTGGCTCATACACTTGTAGTGAGTGAGCCATCTGTAGGCCGGAATCAACTTCAACTATTGGTTTCCCATCCTTTACTAAATCCAAGTAATTTTAGCACATGAGGGGAGGGAATGCAAAATAGCAGTCTAAACGATGTTACAGAACCACCATCAACTTCTAACACCAATGCACAAATATTTCGGATCTCATCTACAATGAAGCTTCTTGAAATTACCAGAGAGTTTCCTAGCTGGGAAATATAGAATGGAACTGGAATCCCAACTCTTATCTCTTCAGGTATGTCTACTACTTGAAATTGGTGGGTGATCAAATCAAAGGAAACAAGTATGCAACTTTTGTACGAAATACCATCATCACTAACAAACCTTTTAGAACTAGCCCAGAAAATAAAACCACCCACGATTGCTTGACCTGATCGTTTTATTCTGATTGATTCACGGGCCAAATGGTAATTCTCAAGATTGTTCCAACTATTTGAGCTCAATGTAAACACTGACACATACCATGGTCCTTGTCCGAAAAACGGGTAATTAATATTTACAATGGTTGGGTCTATAGTGTCAGGGCGGAACCAAAACCAAAGACCATTTTTTTATTCAGGTTGGCTCATGAAATTGGGGACAAATATTCCAACAGATTTTCTTATTAATGAGTCCATAGATCATCCATCATATTATAACTATATGAAAAGTACAAGACCCTTTCAGAAGTGGCAATTGGCGTTAGATATCAAAAATTTAAATTTGAATGTAGTGGCATGTAGGATAAATTATCATCTACCAAACACATAAAACTTTGATTACCTTTGATTACCTGACTAAAACTTTAACCATGGATGAAGCTGGAATAGTCTATGGAAAACTTCCATTTCTTTGACACACTACGGAAATGCAGTAAAGACTTAACAGGAAGTCTATTCATGATATCGATTTGAATTTCGAAAGGTATGTTGTCCGACATTTTAAAAAATTTAAAAGAATATATTAAAGGAGGATTTTGAGTGAAGATATAAAGCCTTGAATGTGTATAATTAGAGTAACAAAGTAACACTTAAATAGAGGAAGAGCATTGATAATTTGAGCAGCTTTCGGTCGAGTAGCAAACAGTCGAGTATCCTAAAACATATTAATTATAACAATTAATTGTTACACTTAACACATATTAATTGATAAAATTTAATTTTTTTACCTAATATATGTTACTTATATTAAGTAAATGACCTTAATATGTGGTATATGGAAATTTAAATGCATATTTATGAGTATAAGTCCGAGCTATATTGGTCGAGTAGTCGATTTTTGGTCGAGCAACGGTATTTATCTATAAATATTTATACATTTAATTTACATCTACCCTTAACATATAAGTAATTTAACATCGTCCCAACTATCGGTTGAGTGCCTGTTGATCGAGTAGCCGACAGTCGAGTATCCCAACACGTATTAATATTGGATCGATATTTCTAGTTTAGGCTGACGTTATGGTGGTGTCGGGTGGTCGGTTGGAATGGCAGCCATACACACCCAGAGAGAGAGAGAGAGAGAGAGAGAGAGAGAGAGAGAGAGGAAAAGAGAGTGGTGACTAAAGATAAATTATTATTGAGAACACACACCTACTAGTGAAACTAGTAGGAAGTATTTATACTAGTACAAGGGTATCTCAACCTCTTCCCAGCATATGTTTATTCCCCCTGCGACTATATAAGCGTCACAGGGTAGGATATCTAATCTAGTAAACTATCTATATTTCTGTGTTCCAACAATCTCCCTCTATATACAGGTAGTCTAGATTAGTGGACATTGATGTTTGATAACATCAAATAGTACCCGGTTTTTAGTGTTAATTTCCCCTAGATTGTTGATGCGTGCGATATGTCAATGTAGCACAGGGTAATTAGCCTAATTCAAGTTTTAAATTTATATTTAGCTGACTTATTACTAACACACACACTTAACGAGTAGTGTACCCTATCAATATGTATATAGTGGTAAGTAGAGTGTTGAACACTAAGAATGGAACGTAATATCTAGTTGATTTGATCAGTATTTTAATATCTAAGTTAGTTATACAATCTAATGTAATAAAAAGGGGGGTTAGCCTGAGAGACTAGCACGGATTTGTATTAAACAGTAAAGTATAACTAATGAGAACAAATCAGTGAAGAGCAATCACATACACATATAGATAATAGAAACACGTAGAAGACCTGTTCTATGGTTAAGTAGCTTGTCACTTGTTTTATTGCTAGTTTTATATGATGAGTATCGTAATCTAATTTGTCTCGTTGGATCCTAAATATCGGCAAGTAAACTCTTAATGATTACTTATGTTTATCCTACCTTCTAGACACTATATAAGTAGGCGAGGAACATGTATGGTAGCCCAGAAGACTCAACTGAACACAGAGGTTATCAATGCATAAATACAAGTCACCAAAAAAACATCATATAAACTTTAATCGATGGGAAAACAATTTTAAGGGGAGCAGTATAGTGGCCACAAGCCCATCAATCCTGATGGATTAAAGATTACTAATACAATAAAACAAACTACTTAATGAATTATACATATGCAGGACTTTCTTAAGGCTCTAAGATCTTCGTTTGGGGCGTGTCTTGTGATGCTTCTTCGATTAGATTTGTCTCCTTAGGGTTTTGTTTCACACCAAATTCGTATCTGTCTTGGGGTATTTATATCTTCTGTCTGAGGGATCGATGCGGCGCATCTTGATGATAGATGCGGCGCATCTACTTAACTTCGCGTGGGGTCTAAGATTATTATATTCTGGAATATTCGTACATCGCCTTCAGATGCGGCGTAACTTGTTTGTCTATGTGGCTCATGTCCTTTAATGTCTTAGATAGTTTCTGGTGAAGTCTTTAGCTGATACTCCGCATGTTGTAAATGAGATGCCGCGTATTTTGGAGTAGAACAAGTTGGTTATCCTTCGTTTGACCAAAGTTTCATATGCGGCGCAAGTTGTTATTAGATGCGGCGCATGCTTCAAAGTCAGGCAATGGTCTTCGAATTCATCTAAGTATGATGTTGCGGCGTATCTGTTTAGAATGATACGGCGCATCTCCTGGATTTCAGTAGACTTTTCCAATCTTGATCATTTAGCTCCATCATTTGTCTAAAATCATTAACTTTCACCAATTGCTTATTTTTACCTGAGAATTACTAAAGTAAACAATTAAACATCGATTCTCATACAAAACAATATAAAACAAGTCAATTAAATAGGATAAATGATGCCAATAATATGTACTTATTTGATCTCATCAAATATCCACCCACTTGAACTTTACTTGTCCTCAAGTAAACCTTTAGATTAAACATAATGAAACTTTATCCTTGATAGAATGTTTTTACATTTAAGCACTTATTCGTTTTATCATAATTGCATGGTCAAACACTTAACCAGTTAGAAACAAAATATATGTTTAATAAAAGCAAATCCAATCGTTTAACTGTCCAGACGTGACTAATATTCTATCATATGCTTGACAAGGATATGCATCTCCCCCACTAAAGCTAAGAAGTAACAAGTCTAAAGCAGTAAAAAGGGTTTTTTGGTTCATGGGTTAAACTTGTCTTCGCTTGAACATCTCCTGCATAAACTTAGTAGATCGCTAGCGCGAGTCCTTGACGCTTCAACTAACGGATGGTCACTAGTATGCTTCATGGATCGCTAGCGCGAGTCCTTGACCTTTCAAATGATGGATGGTTACTAATGTGTTCCTTGGATCGATGGCGCGTTATTTTCATAACGGATGGTCACCAAGTTGCACGTCAGATCGCTGGCGCATCATTTAATCAACCTAAAACTCGGATGGTCACCAATTCACACACCAGATCGCTGGCGCGTTAGTCAATTAATCTAATAATCGAATGGTCACTACCTTATTCATACATTTAATATTCTTACTTGACCATCATCATATCCGGATGCTCGAAAGCTAACAACGAATATAATAATACGGTTGGGCATGGATAACATTTAGGATATAAATTGGTGTAAAATAAAAAATACATAACAAGAAACAAATAGATTAAGTCCTAAATGTGGTTATAATACTTCCCTACCATCCCATGAATAAGACTCATATCATTGAATAACTCACGCTTTGACTCTTTTGTAACTCACGCTTTAGGTAGACACGAATTATACTCAATAAAATCATAAACAAAGAGTAAACAAACCTTAGTTGGCATTCCCATAACGACCAACTCCCTTTCAATCCATAAATATAATACAACAATAGTGGCGATATCAACCACTTAGAACAAAACTTTACAATGTTGGATTAAAACAAACTTCCAACTTCTTCTTTTTTCTTTTTCTTTTCTCATTTTTTCGATTTTTTTTCATACATAAACATAACTAATGGTGTAAAATTTCACCACATTACCATCACAATATTTCTGGATAATTTTTCTTTACTTTTCAGACTTTCAGATATAACGTAATAGTGAAAGTAGTAAACACACGAAAAACTGACTAAAAATATACAATATGTACTTTCACTCCAATTGCATTGTCCAATTTCCCGACCTAACCAAAGATAATGAATTTACGCACACGAACATAGGTAATGCAAGGAAACACACTTTGCCTAAGCAACTAACCACGGACTTAAATCTATAGGGTAGGCTAAGGTGTAAGATGTAACGAAAATCATAATAACAAGGTGTATAAAACCTAAAGGAATGGCTCTACGGGTTTTTCTAGGGGTATCTTATTCTAAAAATGAGAGGAAACAAAGGGTTTATATGGGGGTTAACTAACCAGTGTAGTTAGTTAATAATATATGATATGTAAAGGCTTTTTGGGTGTAATCCTAGAATTTTACCAATTTAGACAAGTCACTCAAATTATAATAAATAATACTCATTATGGTGGTCTCGAATACTATACAAGTCAAGTTTTAAAGTTTACAAGTCACCGGAACACTCATAGATTTGTGAATTTTGATAAACTCAAATCACAATTTTAGAAAATAAAGTCTTGTATGAAGCTATGCAACTTAGATTAAACAAAAACATGCTAAAAAATTTTAAATTTTGATGTTTAAAGCGCAAATTAAGCATATTCTTGAAAAATAAGGACAAGTAAGTGTTCTAATTCTCCATCCCCCCACTTAAGTTAAACAACGTCCCCGTTGTTTATTGAAATTAAAAACAGGAATTTAAAAAGAATTAGAACTGAAAAACTCCCCTGATATTTACTCGGTTTGATCTTCCATTATGCGTTTGTGAGCAATCATTTCTGTAGATGTTAGGCTTTCGGCTTTTCATTATTCTTGTATCCACATATAGTGTAGATAAATATAAATACCACCAATTATACACCCGAGTTTAAGAAGATCGATACTTGTACAAAATTCATTAGTGGTTAGAAAATAAAAATAAAACTGTAAATCATCAGGTCAGTCGATGCGCCGCATCTTATGGAAGAAGATGCGCTGTATCGAGCCTGGAATTGGTACGGGTCAGAAAGATTAGATGCGTCACATCCTTAACCAGGGATGCGCCGCATTAAATAAACCGACAGAAGGTTTATAGTTCTGAAAATAAAATGCAGAAAAAATAAAAACAGATATGACCTGTGTAGTAGATATGCCGCATCTATTGATGGAGATGCGCCGCATCTGCTACAGGTCTGACAGACTCGACAGCAAAAAACAATAAAGATAAATCCGGTTGTCTCCCGGTAAGCACTTTTCTTTATTCCAGAGTCTTTAAGTTAGACTCACGTTCAACTTTTATTTTGTTCTTGTTACGACCCATCCTTCGTCCTTCATACGAAAGATGTTCCCATAAAATTGTGACACGTTTTCCTCGGATCAAGTTAATCTAATGAATTCTTTGGTCTTTATCGCAACATACTCTTCACATGGCCCCAAAGAGTATTTGATGACTTCGATTTTTTCAGGGATCATCATCGGCCGGTTATGATAAGTGATTCCAAGAAGTTTACACTTTCTCTATATGAACGCTTCCTCGCTTTTGTTGATGAAATTAGAGTAGTCATCCTTAATCAAATAGTCATCAAGTTCATCCATTAATTCTCTTTGTGACTCATCAAAATTTTCACAAATTTTGTCGTGGGGATAATAATAATTTTCATATTTGATGGATTGATGATAATCTTGGATCTCGTCCCATTCTCTTTTTAGCTCCCATTGTAATCGTCGATCCAACTTTGTATAATCATCAAATTTTCTATGCACCCATTCCCAGAAAGTAGTATTCGATGCCCCCTTTACTTCCTTTAAGTACTCGATTCTACCTTTCTCTTGTAAAGCTTCTACCCTGCACGGGCAGTCTTCAATTTGATCGCACCAATCGTAGTCTTCGAAGTAAACATCGTTACCAACTCATTTCATTCCAATTATGCTTCCCCATTACAGATTCCTTCGTTCTTCCAATCACAACTTGGCCATACACAAGTTCCATTCTTTAAATGAATAGGATCAAATTCATCATAAAACACTAGTTTATTAGAGAACCATGGAACTTGATTATTCCATTCATATAACCAAGTGTTCCTGAATGATTCATAAGTTTTGAACCCCGGCAAGTCTCCAATAAACACATCAGCATCAATTTTCAACAAGTAGTTAAACTTGTTAAATTCCTTGCACAGAGGGGTTTCATAATCAAACAAATTCGTCTCAATTCTAAACAGTTCACCCTCCTCATTTTCCATCTCTTCTTCATCGTTCCCTGATCTCCAGTAAGAACAGAGTTCATTCTTTAAAGGTGAACTCATTTTTTCAGGGCAACGAAACTTAGATCTCATCCAACAGGCAAATTCGGGGCTAAATGTTTCCAAAAACTTAGTTTTAAGCTCAACCCAATTGGTAATAGATTTGATGGGCTCTTTGTTCAGCCAACACATTGCCTCCCCTGCTAGTGTAGATGGAAAGATTTGAAGCATAAATTGGTTGTAGGTCATATTCTTAGTCCTGTAGAGGTTAGCAATTTCAAGGGTTCTTTCTATGTGTTCTTTAGCGTCATCATTCTCTAATCCACAAAAAGGCATTATCTTGTAGTAATTTGAGCAATTGCCCTCTTACAACAAACCCTTTGCTTCCATTCGGATTTGGTCTAGCAACTCCCGAACTATAGTCCGCTTGGTCCTTGTTCATGTATTCCTCCATGGTTGTGTTTTCCGTCATTGTTTCAGTTACTCCTTCTTCTTTAGATGGTTCTTGATCAGAAAAGTAGTCGAGCTTAGTTGGGCTCAAATGATCAAAGTCTTTTGCATTGAAAAGCCTTTTACGTGAATGAAAAGCTTTTTCAGGATCGTCGAAAGGTTTGGTGAGTTCTTTAACAGAGCTCCGGGTCATGCACTTCCTGAGATTCATCACAAAAGCATCAGTAGGATAGGTTTTATGAAGTATAATATCAGGATACAAGTAAAGAAAATGGAATACGAAAAATAAAAGTTGCTGATATCTGCAGACGATGCGCCGTATCCCAAAAGTAGGATGCGCCGTATCTTATTACGTTAAAAATTAAATCAGACTTTTATTCAAAAAATCGATGCGTCATATCTGCAAAAACAGATGCGACGTATCACAGTTTAATAAATTCGAAAAATTGTTTTTAATAAATAGATAGATGCACCGTAACTGTCGAAACAGATGCGTCGTATCTCGTTAGGCTTTTGAATTTTTTTTTGATTAAAAACAGAATACTTCGTATCTAGGGGATAGATGCGCCGTACTTCGAATTTAAGTTAACATTGTATATAAAATAAAAAACGCAATGCGCCGTATCTGATAAATCAGATGCGTCGCATCGTTTGGATTAGCAAAATACACCAGACAGCAATAATACAGAAAAGAAAATAAAAATAAAAATAAAGAAAATAAAAATTACAGAAAATAAAGAAAACAAACAAACAAAAAACTAAAATATACAAAATATACAATGAATGCAATCTAAACTAATATACAACAAAGTTAGTGGTTAGAATCTAATAAAAATATTAATCAAATAAACAGATATTAACAATTCATTCCCCGGCAGCGACGCCAAAAACTTGATGCGTTCGATATGTCAGTGTAGCACAGGGTAATTAGCCTAATTCGAGTTTTAAATTTATATTTAGACGACTTATTACTAACACACACACTTAACGAGCAGTGTACCCGATCAATATGTATATAGTGGTAAGTAGAGTGTCGAACACTAAAAATGGAACGGAATATCTAGTTGATTTTATCAGTATTTTAACATCTAAGTTAGTTATATACAATCTAATGTAATAAAATGTCACACCCCCAAAATCGGGTCCAACGGAAGCATACATGTAGCTGGGGTGTAACTCAATTGGTATCTCAACACAAGTACAAAAGTAGTTTTCACTTCAATCATTTAGAATAAAATAGTCTAATAAAAAATGTTGAATTTACATTGTTAAAAGTAGTGCGGAAATAGGCCCTTAAAATAATTTAAAACGGTCCCCAAATGAATAATCAGAGTCTTCTATGACCATGTCATGCCCTGCCAAAACCTCCTGTAGCGTGCCATTGCTTAATACCTGAAAATACATGCTAAAGTGCCAAAACGAGGTTGGTGAGTTCATAGAGTCTTGTGAAAAAGAATGTAATGTATATGAATGAAGATTTTCGATGCAAAGGCATCGTAATTCAGTAATAAAGTTGATGCAAAGGCATCGTAATTCAGTAATAAAGTTGATGCAAAGGCATCGTAATTCAGTAATAAATCAGTAATATGGTTTATAAAAACCATCAGTATATAACTTTAATCGTATGTACAATAGCCATAAGTAAAAAGTAAAGTAATAAGATTTCAGTAATAAAATTTACATTGTCTCTTAAGCTCTTGACCCCGAAGCTAGACGTTACATGGCCCCAAATGAATGTTTACCAGACACTCTAAAGATATTAGAAATGAAATGCATCCGTAATTCCGTTGGAGCAACCCAAACACGGATGGAGGAGTCACCCTCAATAGATCTATTCACTCACTCTCGCTTGTAGATTAATTAACGGTCCATGATAATAAAGGGGACTTGTCAAGACGTGGTAATAAGGCAACTTAAGCAATGTAAGGAATTTAATACTTTGGCATTGTACAAAAATAATTAAGGCAGCGTATTCTCCCCCAAAAGTAATTGAAAACTTATAAAAGTATAAAACAAGTATTTAAGCATGTATTTCCCCCAAAGAGTTTATAAAGTAATTAAACAAGTAAAAGTGGGGCTATGACTCACCTGGTGCGATAGCTACGATGACAAAAGTGGATACACAGAAATGAGGTTCGATCTCTAACCGCAACCACTCGTTAGTTTTGAAAATAACGCTTATCTTCGAAAAATATATTTTTGACATCTCATTAAGTTAATAAACACTTCCCATGTAAATACGTTGAAACGGTACTCCACGATCCTCGTTTGGTGTTCTATCGGCAAATATAAGGTTTTCGACTTAAAATGACACTTTTCATAACTTGAAAATATGACCAAAATGGTCTCGCAAAACTAGTCTCGAAATAGTGAATATTAAGAGTTAGGAAAGAAGTTCAGTAGTTTTGAGAAGATTTTCACCTTATCTAAAAAGTCATAGAAGTGAAGTTTGTCCATACGGGTCTCGATCATAAAGATAAATAGCCGCGAAGTGAGGTGTTTGGGCTGTTTTGGCAGATTCTGGGCAGTCTTCAGGAAAGTTTGGAAGACCATAAGTTATTCGTTATAAATCCTTTTGACAAACGGTTGGATGTTTTGAAAACTAGGCTGGGTGAACTAACTTTTTGTTAATGATGTAAATTTTCCAGAAATGAGTTTATCAATGAGTAAATTGGCTCTCAACCTGGTCACTTGGCGATATATACTAATATATTTTTGATAGTTCGGTTCCTCTAGGTTACGTCTAACGCCTCGATTTTACCCCTAAAAATCGTGTGACAGCTTACTATTTTTAGAAAATAATAGTTTTCGTCGTTAAACTTGCAAAAATCATATCTCCTTCGTTATAAACCCGTTTTAATCCGTTCTTTCGCCCACGGCTTCGTTTTTAAAAGTATTTTCTGATTCTCTAGCCCAAAGTTACCCGGAAACCCCTGATCTTTCCAGATTTTACAAAAATGGACAGCAACTTATATATAGTTTGAAAAATCAACTTTTCTAGTTCAAGGCTTGTTCAAAACTTAACCAAACTATCTCAAATCAACTCCACAAATACTCAATCCTACCATACACCTTCTTAGGGTGTCATGGGTTCCTAAACATCACCAATCTTGGTGGATCTCTTGAAGTTACTAATAAAAATTATAGATCTAAGATTAAAGAGTATTATTGTATAAAGTGGTATATGTAACATATATATTTGCATGATCTACTACTATGACATGAAAATACATCAACTGAAAGTATGAAAAGATTAAAAAGTTTACTTGAAGCTTACTTGGAGTTTTGATGATTTTTTAGCAAGAAAACTTAATAATCTTGAGGTTTTTATTTCAAAACCTTAACAAGGAGTATATATGTGACTAATCTATAACTTGATCTTCAAAAGTTTATGGTTTCTTGTTGTTGTTCTTGTTTGGCCGATCCACAAAGAGAGGAGGAAGAGAAAATGAAGTTTTCTAGTTGTTTTTGTGTAAATGATTGAAAATATCAACAAATATCTTTAGGTAATGGCATTTTGGTAAATAATTGGTCAAGTGGAAGTAACATGGGGGGGGGGGCACATGGTGGATGAGTATGTAGGAAGTTTGTTAATATCTAGTTCACGGAGTCGGTTTTGGTTCCGATAATCGCTAAACGTAAATTGTTAAGCCGCGAAACGTAAATCCGGGTATCGTAAAAATATGAAACTTGAAAGAATGACTAAACTTGTCAAAATACTCCATAATAAAATATAAAATGAATGTTAAGTTCCATCGGGTTGCATAAACGCTGTTAAAACTGGAAACGCGGGTTAAAAACTCGTAATTCACGTAAAACACTGAACTGGAAAAACGTAAAATTCCAAAACTTTTAGAATTGTCGTAAAATGAGAAAAAATCATATTTCTATCATTTACAGTGTTTTATGGACATATCGGGATGCTGGAACGACGTTTAAACCCAAAAGTAAATCTCGGACACGGCTTCGTGATTTTTGCAGAAATGATCCGACGAGTGCCAAACTCTCGGGTTATCATTAAAATAGTTTTACTTACGAGAATATGAAATAAAAATTTCGGAAATGAATAGTGAAAATTAATAGTAATAGTGAATAGTAGAAATGAATAGTAACTTTCTGAAATAAAAATGAAATTTCGACGTTTGAAAAAGGGCATGAAATTACGAGTTGTGACATTCTTCCCCTCTAAAAGGAACTTCGTCCCGAAGTTCAGTTTGTGTTGGTTTCTTGAGTGGTATTGGTGAAAAGATGATAATATCCGAGAATTCCAGCGAACTTTCACGATAGGGATTCTACTTCGCTTCAACTGTTCGACCTTATAGTCCATGGTTTCTATTGGTTCTCCTACAAGGTTTAGTTTTGTCTTTGGGTTGGATTCCTTCCCAAATCGGATTATGAGTGACTCATCTGAAAGATATTTCTCGAGATTTGGAAAACGTGAAACATGTTTGTGTAACTTTCTGTTCTCTAACAAGGCTCAAGTCTGACGGCCACTAGGCCTACTCTGTCTGAAATATTAAATAGTCCAGTGTATATCGGGTTTAACTTTCTGAATTTTTCTGAATGGTAACATGCCTTTCCTAGGCAGAATCTTTCAACATAACCCTGCCACCAACTTGAAATTCTAATGGTTTACAACTTATCGAACTTGTAACTGATTCTTGATTTGTAGGAAATTCTTGGTTATTTCATGAATGCTTACTGGACTAGTGAGTTGGGCTTTTCCAAATTTCGATCCGTCAATGGATGTTGGCACTTCGACCATTGAGTGCTTCAAATGATGTAGTCTCTAAGTTCGTGGGGTAACTATGGTTGCAACTGAATTTGGTTTATGGTAAATGGTTAGTCCAACCATTTCTAGAGTCAATCACTCATGCTCTGAGCATATCTTCCTATGTTTGAATCGTTTTCTAATTTCTGACCATTGGTCTGCAGATGATAGGTGGTGTAGTTCCAAAGGGATCTTAATGTAATCGCTAGGAGTTTGAGGTGAATTAAATTCCTCTATTAGGAATAATTGGAATGGTTATCATGAATCTTGTTTGAAAGACTTACAAGGTTAAGTCCGTCAAAGGGTGTTGTTGAAAATAATAGATTAGGATAAGGTTGTGATCCTCCGCAGGATGTCATGAATTGAGTCTTTCTCCACCTACGATGCTTAGTCTTTATTACTAAGATTTTCCCCAAGCTCTATGTCGTCAATTCGCAAAATCCTAAATGTATAAGTGATGTAATATAGTGATTGATTTTTCAAAGTTTGTTTTGAGGTTGTGTTTTGTTCATAAACCTTCCCTGAATAAATGAATCTACAACTTTAAGCAAACGGCTTTCCAAGTAACATTTTTTTTTTGATGTTTCAAAATTTAATAGTTATGCAAGATAGGACAGTTTTCAACATAAGGTGGATAATATGGTTTATCAATGATCGATTAAAATTTCCTAACATTCAAAAGTTTTGTAAAAGATTAACCAAAAGGAATTTGCTTATCAAAATAAGTGCCTCAGAAAAGTATTTCTTACAAGATATATGTTTTGTATAACTGTAGTTTGGAGAAAAATCCATTTAAAAGTGAAAGTATTAAGGGAATAAAATAGTCAGGTAGGTATGTCTGCACAAAGGCATAGGTGCCTAACATGTTTGAATAAAGTCTATTGGTGAGGACATGTTCAATTTATAGTCTTGATTAAGAGGTTGGATTTATCTCTATGGTGTTGCTTAGTGAGCACTCGTATCAAAACTAATCCTGTAATTCAGTCAAGCCAATACTTTCTAGATGGTAGAATTTTTGATGATCAGGCCAGTGATAGTGGTTCGAATTGTTTTGTGATATCCTGAGATTTCTGTTGAGTTTTGAATGGTCTTAATGAACCGAGAGATTCTCCTTATAGTTGGTATGGAAAGTCTTTCCTAGGGAGGTCGTTGATAATATCCACTTATCAATATAGGGAGTAGTGAGTGATGAGTGGCATTGGAATCTATAGAGTGTCACCTAATTCCTTATATATATGGGGATGGGGAAGGGAAATGATAGTGATGGTGAGAAGGGAAAAGACTGTGACAACAGCGACAAAATGAGATTGTGATAAAAGAAAATACTGTGATATAAGTGTATCGTGCATAGACGTGAATGTTCATGAGATGAAATGACCAGTTGACGTGCTTCCAGTCGGTGATTCACGAAGTGATAAAAAGTATGAATGTTCTGACAACGAGGGTATACATACACATAAATGAAACAATTGGAAATTGAGTAGAGAATTCAATCCAGACAAAATTTTATTATAACCATTCTCAGTGTTGCAAAATTCATTTCTGAGTCGGATATAGGTGGTCAGCCTATGTCCTACTATCCCGGGTTGAATATAAATGACCAGTCTATATTCCACCGAGGTTCCATGAATTTTGAAATACTCAGCTCAGTTATACTAATACTATGTCCTTCACAAATACAAAGACGTTCTGAATGACTAAGGCAGGTGACCAAACTCGAGGTCAAACGATGAAACTATGCAAGGAAAAACATAACGCGGTGACATATATGATACATGAACATGCTTATATGAAAGACAATTATAGTAATCAACTAGAATAAATGAATATAGTATACCAGATAATGAGATACAAATCTCATCACATATGTCAGCAACTAACCACAAATGAGGCTTCAGCTTGGCAGGCAGGCACGTGATGGTCATAGGGTTAAGTTTTCCTGAAAGTAGCTATAGTCTAGGTTTTAAAAAAAAACTCAGTTCGCTATAGCCAAAGCTCTGATACCAATCTGTCACACCCCCAAAATCGGGTCCAGCGGAAGCATACATGTAGCTGGGTTGTAACTCAATTGGTATCTCAAGACAAGTACAAAAGTAGTTTTCACTTCAATCATTTAGAATAAAATAGTTTAATCAAAAATGTTGAATTTACATTGTTAAAAGTAGTGCGGAAGTAGGCCCTTAAAATAGTTTAAAACGGTCCCCAAATGAATAATCAGAGTCTTCTATGACCATGCCATGCCCTGCCAAAACCTCCTGTAGCGTGCCATTGCTTAATACCTGAAAATACATGCTAAAGTGTCAACATGAGGTTGGTGAGTTCATAGAGTCTTGTGAAAAAGAATGTAATGCATATGAATGAAGATTTTCCCAGCAAAGGCATCGTAATTCAGTAATAAGGTTGATGCAAAGGCATCGTAATTCAGTAATAAAGTTGATGCAAAGGCATCGTAATTCAGTAATAAAGTTGATACAAAGGCATCGTAATTCAGTAATAAATCAGTAATAAGGTTTATAAAAACCATCAGTATATAACTTTAATCGTATGTACAATAGCCATAAGTAAAAAGTAAAGTAATAAGATTTCAGTAATAAAATTTACATTGGCTCTTAAGCTCATGACCCCGAAGCTAGACGTTACTTGGCCCCAAATGAATGTTTACCAGACACTCTAAAGATATTAGAAATGAAATGCATCTGTAATTCCGTTGGAGCAACCCAAACACGGATGGAGGAGTCACCCTCAATAGATCTATTCACTCACTCTCGCTTGTAGATTAATTAACGGTCCATGATAATAAAGGGGACTTGTCAAGACGTGGTAATAAGGCAACTTAAGCAATGTAAGGAATTTAATACTTTGGCATTGTACAAAAATAATTAAAGCAGTGTATTCTCCCCCAAAAGTAATTCAAAACGTATAAAAGTATAAAACAAGTATTTAAGCATGTATCTCCCCCAAAGAGTTTATAAAGTAATTAAACAAGTAAAAGTGGGGCTATGACTCACCTGGTGCGATAGCTACGATGACAAAAGTGGATACACATAAATGAGGTTCGATCTCTAACCGCAACCTAATATGAATGATATGGTCTAATGTAAGAAATGAAATGATGTTACACATGCAAATACGTATGTTATCGACACCACTCGTTAGTTTTGAAAATAACGCTTATCGTCGAAAAATATATTTTTGACGTCTCATTAAGTTAATAAACACTTCCCATGTAAATATGTTGAAACGGTACTCCACGATCCTCGTTTGGTGTTCTATCGGCAAATATAAGGTTTTCGACTTAAAATGACACTTTTCATAACTTGAAAATATGACCAAAATAGTCTCGCAAAACTAGTCACGAATTAGTGACTATTAAGAGCTAGGAAAGAAGCTCAGTAGTTTTGAGAATATTTTCACCTTATCTAAAAAGTCATAGAAGTGAAGTTTGTCCATACGGGTCTCGATCATAAAGATAAATAGCCGCGAAGTGAGGTGTTTGGGCTGTTTTGGCAGATTCTGAGCAGTCTTCGGGAAAGTTTGGAAGACCATAAGTTATTCGTTATAAATCCTTTTGACAAACGGTTGGATGTTTTGAAAACTAGGCTGGGTGAACTAACTTTTTGTCAATGATGTAAATTTTCGAGAAATGAGTTTATCAATGAGTAAATTGGCTCTCAACCTGGTCACTTGGCGAAATGGTTAATACTTGGAAAATTTTCTTAAGTGTTTTGCTGAAGCAAAAATATTAAAATCATCTAAGTTCAAACGCTTGTATCTTTTTCGTTATAAGCTCGTTTTCTACGTTCTTTATATCCCGGGAATCGTATTGACATATACTAATATATTTTTGATAGTTAGGTCCTCTAGGTTAGGTCTAACGTCTCGATTTTACCCCTAAAAATCGTGTGACAGCTTACTATTTTTAGAAAATAATAGTTTTCGTCGTTAAACTTGCAAAAATCATATCTCCTTCGTTATAAACCCGTTTTAATCCGTTCTTTCGCCCACGGCTTCGTTTTCGAAAGTATTTTCTGATTCTCTAGCCCAAAGTTACCTGGAAACCCCTGATCTTTCTAGATTTTACAAAAATGGACAGCAACTTATATATAGTTTGAAAAATCAACTTTTCTAGTTCAAGGCTTGTTCAAAACTTAACCAAACTATCTCAAATCAACTCCACAAATACTCAATCCTACCATACACCTTCTTAGGGTGTCATGGGTTCCTAAACATCACCAATCTTGGTGGATCTCTTGAAGTTACTAATAAAAATTATAGATCTAAGATTAAAGAGTATTATTGTATAAAGTGGTATATGTAACATATATATTTGCATGATCTACTACTATGACATGAAAATACATCAAATGAAAGTATGAAAAGATTAAAAAGTTTACTTGAAGCTTACTTGGAGTTTTGATGATTTTTGAGCAAGAAAACTTAATAATCTTGAGGTTTTTATTTCAAAACCTTAACAAGGAGTATATATGTGACTAATCTATAACTTGATCTTCAAAAGTTTATGGTTTCTTGTTGTTGTTCTTGTTTGGCCGATCCACAAAGAGAGGAGGAAGAGAAAATGAAGTTTTCTAGTTGTTTTTGTGTAAATGATTGAAAATATCAACAAATATCTTTAGGTAATGGCATTTTGGTAAATAATTGGTCAAGTGGAAGTAACATGGTGAGGGGGGGGGGGGGGGCGGCACATGGTGGATGAGTATGTAGGAAGTTTGTTAATATCTAGTTCACGGAGTCGGTTTTGGTTCCGATAATCGCTAAACGTAAATTGTTAAGCCGCGAAACGTAAATCCGGGTATCGTAAAAATATGAAACTTGAAAGAATGACTAAACTTGTCAAAATACTCCATAATAAAATATAAAATGAATGGTAAGTTCCATCGGATTGCATAAACGCTGTTAAAACTGGAAACAAGGGTTAAAAACGCGTAATTCGCGTAAAACGCTGAACTGGAAAACGTAAAATTCCAAAACTTTTAGAACTGTTGTAAAATGAGAGAAAATAATATTTCTATCTTTTATAGTGTTTTATGGACATATCGGGATGCTGGAACGACGTTTAAACCCAAAAGTAAATCTCTGACACGGCTTCGTGATTTTTGCAGAAATGATCCGACGAGTGCCAAATCTCGGGTTATCATTAAAATAGTTTTACTTACGAGAATATGAAATAAAAATTTTGGAAATGAATAGTAATAATGAATAGTAGAAATGAATAGTAACTTTCTGAAATAAAAATGAAATTTCGACGTTTGAAAAAGGGCATGAAATTACGAGTTGTGACATAAAAAAGGGGGTGGGAGTTAGCCTAAGAGACTAGCACGGATTTGTATTAAACAGTAAAGTATAACTAATGAGAACAAATCAGTGAAGAGCAATCACGTACACAGATAGATAATGGAAACACGTAAAAGACCTGTCATATGGTTAAGTAGCTTGTCATTTGTTTTATTGCTAGTTTTATATGATGAGTATCATAATCTAATTTATCTCGTTGGATCCTAAATATCGGCGAGTAAACTCTTAATGATTACTTATGTTTATCCTACCTTCTAGACACTAGATAAGTAGGCGAGGAACATGTATGGTAGCCCAGAAGACTCAACTAAATACAAAGGTTATCAATGCACAATTACAAGTTACCAAAAAAACATCATATAAACTTTAATCGATGGGAAAGCAATTTTAAGGGTAGTAGTATGGTGGCCACAAGCCCATCAATCCTGTTGGATTAAAGCTTACTAATAAAATAAAACAAACTACTTAATGAATTATACACATGCAGGACCTTCTTACGGCTCTAAGATCTTCATTTGGGGCGTGTATTGTGATGCTTCTTCGACTGGATTCGTCTCCTTAGGGTTTTATTTCACACCAAATTCGTATCTGTCTTGGGGGTATTTATAGCTTCTGTCTGAAGGATCGATGCGGCGCATCTTGATGATAGATGAAGCATCTACTTAACTTCGCGTGGGGTCCAAGATTATTATATTCTGGAATATTCGTACACCACCTTCAGATGCGGCGTAACTTGTTTCTCTCTGCGGCGCATGTCCTTTAACGTCTTGGATAGTTTCTGGTGAAGTCTTTAGATGATACGCCGCATGTTGTAAATGAGATGCGACGTATTTTGGAGTAGAACAAGTTGGTTATCCTTCGTTTGACCAAAGTTTCGTATGCGGCGCATGTTGAAATTAGATGCGGCGCATGCTTCAAAGTCAGGCAATGGTCTTCGAATTCATCTAAGTATGATGTTGCGGCGTATCTGTTGAGAATGATACGGCGCATCTCCTAGATTTCAGTAGACTTTTCCAATCTTGATCATTTAGCTCCATAATTCGTCCAAAATCATTAACTTTCACCAATTGCTTGTTTTTACCTGAGAATTACTAAAGTAAACAATTAAGCATCAATTCTCATACAAAACAATATAAAACAAGTCAATTAAATAGGATAAATGATGCCAATAATATGTACTTATTTGATCTCGTCAATTGTTCATCTTTTATGTTAATATGTTAGGATATATACTCTTATTTGTTTATATTCAGTTTTCAGGGCAAAGATGAACAAAGGAACGAAAAGACGCGGATTTGGAAGGTTTTAGATCAAAATCACTAAAGTATACGGATTCTGCACTAACTACAGCATAGATGCTCCATCTACCTACACCGTAGCAATTATTTACGAAGGCTACGGCGTAGCCACATCCTTAACTATGGCGTAGTAGCACATCAAAGGGTTCTACGGAGTAGCTTTTCTCCACCTACGGTGTAAGCCTTAAAATCAAGCAGAAGAGAACTTTCGAGGATAAAGATGAAACTATGGCGTAGTCCTATCATAACTACGTCGTAGATATGCCAATTGAGAAAACTACGATTGTAGCTCTTGATCAAGCTACGATGTAGTTGTTATTATCAAAGGCTACGGCGTAGCCATTCATAGGGTTACATCGTAGCAATGTCGGGCCTATAAATACCAGCCCTAATTCCGATTTTTAGAACATACAGAAGTCAGTAGGAATTCAGGGAGCAAGAGGGAGAAGTTCTATCAAGCATACAAGTCCATTCCAAGGGAAAATTCATCCAATAACCATAAGTTTATTTATTCATTTGATTTGTATTAATTCAATGTTTACATTTGTTATGTTGAACACTTATTTTTCTGCATTATTGAACATGAGTGGCTAAACACCTCTTGGTGTTAGCCCAATTATGAAATTGTTATTAATATGATTTAGTTTTCCCGCATCTTTAGTCGTTTTATTTGTATACTTTCTTAGTTTGTCTTGGGACACTTTAGGTTTAAGGGTTTTGATATTGGGTAGTCCTTCAAGGGGAATGTACGATGTGACCGTGCCCGCATTTCATTAGAAGGTTGTGACTTGGTGATGGTTAAGACGAACCGTAGACGCTTCCATCCTCATACACAAGCGAATTGACCAAAGGATCACCTACCTAATAGATTTACTTAAGAAGTTAGAGGGGAGGTGTAAGTGACAACACTTCCCGTTAGGCTAGTCTAAGTTAGTAGATGCACTTAATGACTCAACATAGTCAACCAGCGACCTCTGTTCATCACTAAGGTTAAAATCCGTAGATATCGGAGTAGGGGATTATGGAAAATAGGATATGCGATTTGACCAACTGAGCCTATTGAATTGAACCCCCAGATAAAACGATAGGATGCATTTATAGGAAACTTGTCATGTTAATAACAAGAGTAGTAATTAGGTTAACAGTGCTTTCTCCATCTGATTTCCTTTTACTTACTATTTGCTTTGTTTTGTTATTTATTTCTTTAGTTTAATTAAATCATTAAAACACCCCCTTTTATTTAGTGACATTTAAAATTAGATATTGTCTGCACCTTGGCTCTTAGGACGACCTCGGCTTTACCAACTAGCTATACCTCACACAACCGGGTATACTGCCCATTAGTGCATTAGGTAAACCTTAGGTAGACAAGACTTTATAAATTTAAAACCTGGTCGGTAAATACTGCATCGAGTTTTTGGCGCCGCTGCCGGGGAGCTATTAGGATTTTATTTAAGTTTTGCATTTTAAATTTTATTTTCAGTACTCACAATTTCTTGTCTAGTTTCAGGTAATATGGGTGATGTTGACATCGACACTCTCACTTTTGAAGAGTATTGTTGGGAATTCTGCTTAGTAAGAATTCTGCTGACTGTTACTGCTGAAGGTTATAGCTGAAGAGCTGGTTCCTGCTGAAGCAGCGTATCTGCTGAAGACTAGTTTCAGCATTATTAGTTTCTGCGGATATAGTATTTCCGTATTTTATGTATTATAGTTTGGATATGCATGAGTTTATTTAGGAAGTTATAATGCATATCTTTTAGAAGTTTTAGAATATATGTTTCTTGGGAAACAGTTTAGGGTTCCTTGTGTATAAAAGGAACACACGATTATGTATTGTATTATGTTTTAGAAAACACTTTCATTATTATTAAAAGATCCATAGAGGATCAAAAGTTCTTAGTATTCAACTTGTGTTTGTTTCCGCTTTAAAATACAAGTTACAGAGATTGTCTATTAGTGTGTTTTTGATTACATTAACATAACTAACGATTCTAGAGTGCTCAAGAAGATCTATCAAGGTCTAATTGTTCAAAAAGTGGTATCAGAGCCTCGAGAGAGTCTCTGTGATACTAAGTAACACAAATCTTACACCTTATAAAATCCAAACAAATCAAGCAACATACCTGTATATGATGATGAAGTTGATACAACCCAAAACCTTAACACCACTTCTCTTCAACAACTCAACCTCTCCAACAGTAATGCTAAGTTTCCATACTTGAAGAATGCTGAAGAATATCATCTGTGGTCCATGAAGATGCAGAACTGGATCACAAACATAGATTAGAATCTTTGGGAGGTTGTCAGAAAGGGGAATAGCCTAAAGAAGCATGTTAAAGATGCTGATGGGATAGTTACAATTCTAGGTCCCAAAACTGCTGAAGAGATTCTGGCTGTGCAAAGGGAGAGTAAAGTAAGAACAATTCTGCTCCAAGCTATTCCAGATGACCACATGGGTGACTTCCACTTCATGGAGGATGCCAAGGATATTTGGATGGCCATAAAGGCTAGATTTGGTGGGAATGATGAATCAAAAAGGTTGAAGAAGTCAATGCTGAAGCAGCAGTTTCAAGAGTTTCAGATATCTGAGGAAGAGGGAATCCATAAAGGTTATGACAGGTTTCACCGGATTTTAAGTCAACTTAATCAGCTGAAGGCCAGACCTGACAATGAGGACTGCAATGCTAAGTTTCTGAGATCTTTGCCACCATCTTGGTTGCAAGTCAGTATTGCTCTCAAAACAAAGGGTGGATTGGACTTAATCTCTTTTGATGACCTCTACAACAAGCTCAAATCTCTTGAGCCTGATGTTAGAAGTCCAATTCGTCCATCCACTCACTCAGCCTTTGTCAGCACCTCCACAAAACCTGTGCATAATGCCTCAAGCTCTTACTCCTCAGGAACATCTTCTCAAACCCAAACTCAATCTGCTCCTAAATCAAAATCCAGTAGTCTAATGGATGACATTGTTTATTCATTTGTGGCTGAATATGAACATCAGCAGTTTCTTGCTTATGAGGATTTTGAACAGGTAGATCCTTTGGAGATGGAGGAGATGCACTTGAAATGGCAGCTTGCAATGATCTCTATGAACATTAAGAGGTTTGAAACCAAGTCTGGAAGGAAGTTTGGCTTTAATGGAAGAGAGGCAGCAAGGTTTGACAGAAGGAAGGTTAAATGCTACACTTGCGGTCAAGTGGGACATTTTTCAAGAGAATGCAAGGAGAGGAAGTCTGGTGATGAAGTTAGATATGGCTCCTATCCATTGGAAGCAGGGACTACTAAGGCTGCACCTTCAAAGGCTATGGTGACTCTGGATCACCAGATTGATTGGGCTGAACATGAACCTGCTAGAGAGGAAGCTTCTACTTCTACACAAGTGAATCTACTGGCATACTCACCTTCAGAGGACAAGAAGGAGCAAGTCTCCTTGATGGGAATCTCTCAGGTACACAACTGTGTGTTTGGATGTAGTGTAAGATACAATGAGCTTAAACAAGAATATGATGAATTGAAACCAAATTACAATGAGTGTTATATTGAAGTAGAGTCTTATAAAATGGCTTTAAAAACTTTAGAGAAACAAAAAGTATGGTTTCAAAAGAATCAAGTTAAATATGATGAAAAGATAAGAGTTCTAGAAAGTGATTTAGAATGTGCTAAGATAGACTTAAGACGTACTGAAAGAGAGAAGTCTGATATAGAAAAGGAAAAACAAGAAATAAAAGCTAAGTTATATAAAGAGATAGTTGGTCGTAAGAAATGGCAGGAAGGAGCATCTAATTTGAGTAAATTGATTGATGGTCGCCAATCTGTTAGGTCTAGAAAAGCATTAGGATATGAGAAATATATAGATCCTGAAGAGTTGACTTATCTTGATATGTCTAGTATGTTTGACCCTGAACCAGCCTTAGCTTATCAAACACCTGTTAAATTTGTTAAGGAAGGGGGAATGAATGCTGTCCCTGGACCTATAAGAAGGGAACACATGCCTATAGACCTATCTATACCTATTGACTTTGATGGATCACACCATCTCTATGGCAAAAAGTCAACTGACTTGCCTGACCCTATTATTAAATCTACTGACTTTGTCTCTTGTTGTGACAGTGACAAGTCTTCTGATGAAGGGTCTACCTCATTTGCCAGCTGTGATTCAAGTGAGAAGTCTGACCTGCCCAAGACCAATCCCAAGACTACACCAAAGACATCACCCAAGACTCCCCACAAGCCTTCTAGAGTTGCTGCTGATACCAAGCCAATTTCTACTGAAGACTTGTTTTTAAATTCTTTGCAAAACAATACTTTTAGTTTTGTTAAAAACAATTCTGTTTATCATGGTGGTTTGAATACTTTTTCATGTTATGGAACTTCCTTTGGTTTGAATAAATCTTCTAAAAAGAAGAAATGTTTTGTGTGTGGAAGTAAATCTCATTTGATTAAGGATTGTACCTTTCATGAGCAAAGAATGGGTGTATGTATTAGTCAAAGGAAACCTAGGCAAATGTGGAAGAATGTTAGTGAAATACCCTCTTTTGTTCCACATCAGCAGAAATCCAATTCTGCTGAACCACATTCTTCATGGAGAAGAACCAGTACTAGATCTTATGTTCGACCCACTAGTTCTTTCTTTTCTAATGGTCATTGGCCTAATCACTTTGACTCAATGTATTATGGTGGTGGGTATTGGAATACTGCTATGAAGCCCTCAGCAGGTTGTTCTTGGACAAAGAAGGGACCTAATTTGCATTACAGGCCCAAGAACAATGGTGGATCTAAAACATCTACATGGCCTATCACTAATGATCCACAAGGCAGGCTCAAGTCAGCAATGACTTGAGTCTCCAATGTGTACTAACTTTTGTATACTTTTGTTATTGTTGTAGCATCATCCTTTGAAAAGTACTGAAGTAGGTATAGTTGATAGTGTTGTTCTAGAAGTATGTCAGGGAACAAGGACAAGATGCATGACTTTGTGCCCATAGAAGGAGGAGGCAGTGTAACCTTTGGTGGTGGAGATGGCAAAATTATTGGGAAAGGAACAATTAAGACACCTTTATTAGACTTTGAAAATGTTTATTATGTGAAGGAATTGGAGCATTTTAATCTATTCTCTGTATCACAAATTTGTGACACTAAGAATAAGGTTTTCTTCTCTGAAGATGAGTGTCTTGTACTCTCCAAGGACTTCAAACTTCCAGAAGTCACAACTGTCTTGCTGAGAGTTCCTAGAACCTTCAACTTATACACATTCAATCTGAATGATGTCAAGCCAGAAGGTGATCTAACATGTTTGGTGGCCAAAGCTTCCCAGGATGAATTTACCAAGTGGCATAGGAGAATGGCTCATGTGAATTATGATACGTGGGAATCGCACCAGGCTTTACCTCTCGAGAGATCTCGAGAAGCTTACAACCCCCACCAGGCAGTGTACCTGATCGTTGTAGTATAGTATAGTGACAAGTACCGGGGGATTGATCGTTCAGCTAGGAATAGTGTCGTTAGGATTGAAATTGATCTAACTAGGTCTAAAGGTGAAGGATGATTCTTTTTGTGTTTTTATATTTTATGAAAAGCAAGTGAAAATCTCGGGTTTTGGAAGAGTGGGCGGAATTAGTTGCTAATCAACTAACCCAAATGCTACTAATTAAACTAATAAATAAGAAAATAAACTAGGGTTCTACAAGATAAGTGAAGCATGTTTACCTATGATATGTTACTCCTTGCTAGCCATCCAATTCTACCTATTGACTGTAAACCTTATTTTAATTGACGGGTGTATTCCTAATAACTCATGGAGTGGCATACATATCTCTCCAATTCTATGAGCTCTTATCTCCTCCTATGCCATGCCCGGCACAACCATAGGGATTGTAAACAGTGGCTCATGCGTTAAATACTACCTTAATAGCCTACTATGCCTTGGCTACATGTTTCTTAAGACGTTCAAGCACATTACCCGATGGAGATCTGCCAGTTTTCTTAAGCCTAACATCGAATTCATTCAATCAAAACAAGAATCAATAGGAAACAAAAATTATAAACTAAACCAACTAGATCTATTGAAGTTGTCATGCCTTAATTGATGGAGATAGACACACACATCAACAAGCCCTCATTGATGGAGATAGACACAACCATCAACAAGAAATCAATGAGATCTAATCAATTATATACAAGTTTCACATAATCATAAGTAGACACAAGGTGAATTAACAAAACATAATCAAAGAAGGACAATCAACAAGAATAATGAAAGACATAGTTGAGATAGAATCATCAAACCAATACATGATGTTTATGGAGTGATTGAAACCCTCTAAGTTGCTGGAAAAACACCCACCTAAACCCAGGAATCGACCTTAGGGTTTAGGGCTTACAAAAAGTGAAGTTATGATGTTGTATTTATAGGCATGTTTTCTGTCGGCCCTTCTTGATAGTGTCAGCCCGTTACTCTTGACGCCGTCATGACTATTTTTTCACCAAATTGTAGATCTCTTCGTCCTCTTCTCGTGGGCTTTTGAATCACCTAAATCCGAGTTCGTATGCAAAAGTTATGACCAAAACAATATCAGCTACTTCGCGCGCAAGTTTTGACAAGTTAACACGTGACGGCCTTGGGTGACGCTTTCACGTTCTCTCTGTGCCATCACCACTTTTACTCTTGACGCGGTCACCAAAATGCTCTTGACGCCGTCAGGTACTATTCTCAGCATGGAAAATTAAGTCTTTGGCGTTTTCTTCACTTTTATGCTCCAAAAACGTTCAAAATGTTTCGTTTTCCAGAATTCACTCCCAAAGGACCTAAAATCACAAAAGGAACAATTTAGGGCAATATTTGATCAAATAAATTTGAATTCGGGCTTAAATGGCCCCCTAAAAATGGTTCATTTTTCGCCTCATCATATACCCTTACACTTGAGATTTGCTTGTCCTCAAGCAAATGCGCTTTTATTCTAATCAAAATACAAGTTAGGGGTCATTTAACACTAATATAAAAGTAATTACAACAAATAATCGTTCCACTAAAGACCAAAGACAAGCACGGAGGTCATACACAAGCACCTCACAAATAGTGTTTAGATACTCACATCTCTCGGGTGTAATAAATAATATCACAATATGGAAACGAAAAATATCTCTCACTACCTGTCATAGCAAAATAGATTACCATAGGCTTGGGAAAGGATCAAACCTCCACCACATGGCGTAAGCACCAAGGATAAACTATCAAAAAGGTCTTTTAAAAGGGTTGTAACGTTAGGTGTAGGGATATGAAATACACGGTTTTGTTAGATATAGGCAGTCTTTACTGGTGGCGAGTTAACAATCTTGGTTAATTACATGTACAATATGGCGTTGCTAAGCCAAGACTAGACTCGACTTAAGCTAATAAATGAAAAATAACAAAAACATAAAATGAACATAGAATGAAACGAGATGGTAGTCCGTATGTTTTTTCTCTTTTTTTCTTTTTCTAATTTTTTTTTCTTTTCTTGATTTTTCGATTTTTTTTTTTTTTTTTTTTTTTTTTTTTTTTTTGCATACACTCTTACCCTACCATCCAAAATAATACATCATAGGGAATGAAAATTCCCCTTACACTTGAATCTTTACATACTTTACAATGAACTAATTTATTGACTCGAATTAAGAAAATCAAAACACTTGGATTACTTTTAAGATTAACGTACATATGGGGGTAATATATGATGTTCTTCCCCATTACTCCATAAAATAAGTACTTTACCCATGAGTCCCAATCGTCCCAAAACAATATGTACAAAGATATGACTCGACTTAGCAACCATGTAATCAATTAGATAGTTAACTTATGGTTTAACATATAACAATAATGCACTAAAAATGAGCGCATACACGGAAGGTTAAGGCAATTTGGTTGTACATTTAAGTGGGGTGTAACAAATTCTTCCTTTAAGTAAAATGCTTAAAGTTAGAAACGAAAAGATAGGCTCGGAGGGGTGTACTAGGGGCCTCGTGTACTAAAAATGAGTACAACGCTAAGGGTGTGGGAAAAATTAGTTGACTTAACTAGCCAAGTAATATGACTTAAATGGTCAAATAATTATAATACGGGTTTAACACAAGGGTAATCCTAATGCCTCTTATCATATAGTAAATCCTACTACACGAATGTAGTCTCACTAGCGGTCTCGGGATGCATCACTAACACAAGTTCTATAATCTAAATGCTACCGGTACACTAATAAGCACTAATAGTAAATGCTTTTCCTATCAAATCTAAAGGCGAACCTCACATATTTGGGTGGAAAATTTTTCTGAATATACGGTTTTGTGCTAGTCATACGACTCCTATCCATGAGACGCTTGCTATGGCTAAAGTTTCACTCCTAAATGTTGTAAAAAATTTTAAATTTGGCGCTAAAATTGCACTAACAAGTATTTCTCATAGTTTTATTACACATCTACCATTAAACAAAACAAACTCAAGCGAAAGTGCATATGTAAGGTATCATCTTTTTACCCTCCCCTTACACTTAAGATGAACATTGTCCCCAATGTTCAAGTAAAGAATATAAAAGTGAAATAGGTAAAAAGAATAAAATCAAATACTTCCCTGATTCACTCGGTATGGATAATAAGGTGGCCAGGTTAAATCTTCCTCCAAGAAATGAGCAATCAAAGCTTCCCTTCCAGAATATAAATCATCTTCTTGTCATACATAACCTGTAAAATCCTGAGAAAACAAACAAAAAACAACCTCGCGTAAAATCGGCGGCATCCTATATAAGTTACTAAATCCTAGAAAACAAGATAAGATATAATGCTTGTGGAATGAAGTTTGCAGATTTCCTGGAGATTATAAAACTTAATAATTCACAAAAACCATAAGACTCCGTTAGAAAAAGAAAACCGGTAAAATTTCCAGATTTGTACACGTGACGCCGTTAAGAGTTAACTCGTGACGCCGTCTGAAGTGACCTGCAGAAATTCTTATGTTAAATTTCCGGAAAATTTCTGAAAAAACTTATGTCCTACTTCCTAGAAAATCCTGCAAAACATCATTATGACTCGATACAAGCATTTGACTCTAACGAGTACTAATACACATGTCCGTTTAATATTGTTGTGGTTCATGCTCAATTTCGTTCTTATAAACAAATTTGGATCTCCCTTACACTTATCTTTTGCAAAATACCTTTATATGCAATTAAGACGAAGTTAAAAACAAAATAAAGCATTTTCACAATTTATTTTGAAACATGAGCCACAAGCAACAAAAATAAAACATGCATATGGAAACAAATAAAATCAAATAAACAAACAAACAAACAAATAAATAATTAAAGCTTGGGTTGCCTCCCAATAAGCGCTTGTTTTTGTTCGAGTCACGAGCCTGACTCTACCCTTATTTAATGGAAATAGGGGAGGTTTTACCTACACTTCGAATTAAGTGCGGGTGGAAGTAGCGATACACACCCTTAGGGTGGAAATATGCCACGTGAGGTGAAGGGGGTGAGTGAATAGCTTCCTTCATCCTAAAACTACCCGGATAATATTGGTTGATGGGTGGGTCGGTTCCTCTTTTGTCTCCTAGAAATATATCTAAGGATGGAAAGGTGTGTAAAGATTGAGGTTCCGGTTCATCAACACTAGGAAATTCCCTTGAACTAGGAGTAAGGTTATCACTACAAGTATTCAAACCTATATCCTCAAGTGGTGCCTGGTCCAAGGGTTCTACCTCCATCGGAATTCCTAAAGTTTCTTCTACTTCTTCCGGGTAAGTCACGGGCGGGGTGTGTGCCGCAAATGATGGTTGAGTATTTTGTGGGCTTATGTTATTTACCTCATCACTCCATGTGTTAATATCACCTATATTCTCAACATGTGTTTTATTATAATCTAGCCCTAACATTCTCCCAAGTATCTCACGTGCTTCTCTAGGCATCTCAACTTCTATGTCCGAATCATAAGGATCATCCTCAATATTCTGACTACTATATACAAATTGCCCAAGAGATTCATCATCTGTTTCTTGAGATTCATCATCATCGATCATAAAACCTAGGTCTTTTTGATCAATGTGATCATGCTCGGCTAAATCCTCCTCAATTGTTTTCTAAGGTAGTGATAATAGCAAACCTAGTGCTTCATCCAACATATGATTTATTGATACGGCTCTATCCATAATTCCTTGGCAAACTATGTCGCTTTTTCTATTAGCCTCACTAAAATGAGATCCTAAACATGGAGGTTTTTCATAAGAATCTATCCTAGGTGAAGGCTCATATGATTCATAGGTGTCTCTAAATCAGGTATTTTGAACTCTTTGGTGTGTTAGCCACTCAACCCTATCTTGCAATCTTAGAAGTCTAAGTGTAAAGTCCATTTTAAGCAAATTACAAACAAAATCACAAAGAAAAGATAGACTACGAGAAAGCTACAAAAGAAAAAATCTCACTTGATAGGAATCTAATGAGTAGACCTAATAAAAATCAAATTCAACCTAAACAATAACTATTCCCCGGGCTGCGGCGCCAAAAACTTGATACGTGGGAATCGCACCAGGCTTTACCTCTCGAGAGATCTCGAGAAGCTTACAACCCCCACCAGGCAGTGTACCTGATCGTTGTAGTATAGTATAGTGACAAGTACCGGGGGATTGATCGTTCAGCTAGGAATAGTGTTGTTAGGATTGAAATTGATCTAACTAGGTCTAAAGGTGAAGGATGATTCTTTTTGTGTTTTTATATTTTATGAAAAGCAAGTGAAAATATCGGGTTTTGAAAGAGTGGGCGGAATTAGTTGCTAATCAACTAACCCAAATACTACTAATTAAACTAATAAATATGAAAATAAACTAGGGTTCTACAAGATAAGTGAAGCATGTTTACCTATGATATGTTACTCCTTGCTAGCCATCCAATTCTACCTATTGACTGTAAACCTTATTTTAATTGACGGGTGTATTCCTAATAACTCATGGAGTGGCATACATATCTCTCCAATTCTATGAGCTATTATCTCCTCGTATGCCATGCCCGGCACAACCATAGGGATTGTAAACAGTGGCTCATGCGTTAAATACTACCTTAATAGCCTAGTATGCCTTGGCTACATGTTTCTTAAGACGTTCAAGCACATTACAAGATGGAGATCTGCCAGTTTTCTTAAGCCTAACATCGAATTCATTCAATCAAAACAAGAATCAATAGGAAACAAAAATTATAAACTAAACCAACTAGATCTATTGAAGTTGTCACGCCTTAATTGATGGAGACAGACACACACATCAACAAGCCCTCATTGATGGAGATAGACACAACCATCAACAAGAAATCAATGAGATCTAATCAATTATATACAAGTTTCACATAATCATAGGTAGACACAAGGTGAATTAACAAAACATAATCAAAGAAGGACAATCAACAAGAATAATGAAAGACATAGTTGAGATAGAATCATCAAACCAATACATGATGTTTATGGAGTGATTGAAACCCTCTAAGTTGCTGGAAAAACACCCACCTAAACCCAGGAATCGACCTTAGGGTTTAGGGCTTACAAAAAGTGAAGTTATGATGTTGTATTTATAGGCATGTTTTCTGTCGGCCCTTCTTGACAGCGTCAACCCGTTACTCTTGACGCCGTCACGACCATTTTTTCACCAAATTGTAGATCTCTTCGTCCTCTTCGCGTGGGCTTTTTAATCACCTAAATCCGAGTTCGTATGCAAAAGTTATGACCAAAACAATATCAGCTACTTCGCGCGCAAGTTTTGAGAAGTTAACACGTGACGGCCTTGGATGACGCCTTCACGTTCTCTCTGGGCCGTCACCACTTTTACTCTTGACGCCGTCACCAAAATGCTCTTGACGCCGTCAGGTACTGTTCTCAGCATGGAAAATTAAGTCTTTGGCGTTTTCTTCACTTTTATGCTCAAAAAACGTCCAAAATGCTTCCTTTTCCAGAATTCACTCCCAAAGGACCTAAAATCACAAAAGGAACGATTTAGGGCAATATTTGATCAAATAAATTATCATATACCCTTACACTTGAGATTTGCTTGTCCTCAAGCAAATGCGCTTTTATTCTAATCAAAATACAAGTTAGGGGTCATTTAACACTAATATAAAAGTAATTACAACAAATAATCGTTCCACTAAAGACCAAAGACAAGCACGGAGGTCATACACAAGCACCTCACAAATAGTGTTTAGATACTCACATCTCTCGGGTGTAATAAAGTAATATCACAATATGGAAACGGAAAATATCTTTCACTACCTGTCATAGCAAAATAGATTACCATAGGCTTGGGAAAGGATCAAACCTCCACCACATGGCGTAAGCACCAAGGATAAACTATCAAAAAGGTCTTTTAAAAGGGTTGTAACGTTAGGTGTAGGGATATGAAATACACGGTTTTGTTGGATATAGGCAGTCCTTTACTGGTGGCGAGTTAACAATCTTGGTTAATTACATGTACAATATGGCGTTGCTAAGCCAAGACTAGACTCGACTTAAGCTAATAAATGAAAAATAACAAAAACATAAAATGAACATAGAATGAAACGGGATGGTAGTCCGTATGTTTTTTCTCTTTTTTTCTTTTTCTAAGTTTTTTTTCTTTTCTTGATTTTTCGATTTTTTTTTTTTTTTTTTTTTTTTTTTTTTTTTTTTTTTTTTGCATACACTCTTACCCTACCATCCAAAATAATACATCATAGGGAATGAAAATTCCCCTTACACTTGAATCTTTACATACTTTACAATGAACTAATCTATTGACTCGAATTAAGAAAATCAAAACACTTGGAATACTTTTAAGATTAACGTACATATGGGGGTAATATATGATGTTCTTCCCCATTACTCCATAAAATAAGTACTTTACCCATGAGTCCCAATCGTCCCAAAACAATATGTACAAAGATATGACTCGACTTAGAAACCATGTAATCAATTAGATAGTTAACTTAGGGTTTAACATATAACAATAATGCACTAAAAATGAGCGCATACACGGAAGGCTAAGGCGATTTGGTTGTACATTTAAGTGGGGTGTAACAAATTCTTCCTTTAAGTAAAATACTTAAATTAGAAACGAAAAGATAGGCTCGGAGGGGTGTACTAGGGGTCTCGTGTACTAAAAATGAGTACAACGCTAAGGGTGTGGGAAAAATTAGTTGACTTAACTAGCCAAGTAATATGACTTAAATGGTCAAGTAATTATAATACGGGTTTAACACAAGGGTAATCCTAATGCCTCTTATCATATAGTAAATCCTACTACACGAATGTAGTCTCACTAGCGGTCTCGGGATGCATCAGTAACGCAAGTTCTATAATCTAAATGCTACCGGTACACTCATAAGCACTAATAGTAAATGTTTTTCCTATCAAATCTAAAGGCGAACCTCACATATTTGGGTGGAAAATTTTTCTGAATATATGGTTTTGTGCTAGTCATACGACTCCTATCCATGAGACGCTTGCTATGACTAAAGTTTCACTCCTAAATGTTGTAAAAAATTTTAAATTTGGCGCTAAAATTGCACTAACAAGTATTTCTCATAGTTTTATTACACATCTACCATTAAACAAAACAAACTCAAGCGAAAGTGCATATGTAAGGTATCATCTTTTTACCCTCCCCTTACACTTAAGATGAACATTGTCCCCAATTGTCAAGTAAAGAATGTAAAAGTGAAATAAGTAAAAAGAATGAAATCAAATACTTCCCTGATTCGCTCGATATGGATAATAAGGTGGCCAGGTTAAATCTTCCTCCAAGAAATGAGCAATCAAAGCTTCCCTTCCAGAATATAAATCATCTTCTTGTCATACATAACCTGTAAAATCCTGAGAAAACAGACAAAAAACAACCTCGCGTAAAATCGGCGGCATCCTATATAAGTTACTAAATCCTAGAAAACAAGATAAGATATAATGTTTGTGGAATGAAGTTTGCAGATTTCCTGGAGATTATAAAACTTAATAATTCACAAAAACCATAAGACTCCGTTAGAAAAAGAAAACCGGTAAAATTTCCAGATTTTTACACGTGACGCCGTCAAGAGTTAACTCGTGACGTCGTCTGAAGTGACCTGCAGAAATTCTTATGTTAAGTTTCCAGAAAATTTCTGAAAAAACTTATGTCCTACTTCCTGAAAAATCCTGCAAAACATCATTATGACTCGATACAAGCATTTGACTCTAACAAGTACTAATACACATGTCCATTTAATATTGTTGTGGTTCATGCTCAATTTCGTTCTTATAAACAAATTTGGATCTCCCTTACACTTATCTTTTGCAAAATACCTTTATATGCAATTAAGACGAAGTTAAAAACAAAATAAAGCATTTTCACAATTTATTTTGAAACATGAGCCACAAGCAACAAAAATAAAACATGCATATGGAAACAAATAAAATCAAATAAACAAACAAACAAACAAATAAATAATTAAAGCTTGGGTTGCCTCCCAATAAGCGCTTGTTTTTGTTCGACTCACGAGCCTGACTCTACCCTTATTTAATGGAAATAGGGGAGGTTTTCCCTACACTTTGAATTAAGTGTGGGTGGAAGTAGCGATACACACCCTTAGGGTGGAAATATGCCACGTGAGGTGAAGGGGGTGAGTGAATAGCTTCCTTCATCCTAAAACTACCCGGATAATATTGGTGGATGGGTGGGTCGGTTCCTCTTTTGTCTCCTAGAAATATATCTAAGGATGGAAAGGTGTGTAAAGATTGAGGTTCCGGTTCATCAACACTAGGAAATTCCCTAGAACTAGGAGTAAGGTTATCACTACAAGTATTCAAACCTATATCCTCAAGTGGTGCCTGGTCCAAGTGTTCTACCTCCATCGGAATTCCTAAAGTTTCTTCTACTTCTTCCGGGTAAGTCACGGGCGGTGTGTGTGCCTCAAATGATGGTTGAGTATTTTGTGGGCTTATGTTATTTACCTCATCACTCCATGTGTTAATATCACCTATATCCTCAACATGTGTTTCATTATAATCTAGCCCTAACATTCTCCCAAGTATCTCACGTGCTTCTCTAGGCATCTCAACTTCTATGTCTGAATCATAAGGATCATCCTCAATATTCTGACTGCTATATACAAATTGCCCAAGAGATTCATCATCTGTTTCTTGAGATTCATCATCATCGATCATAAAACCTAGGTCTTTTTGATCAATGTGATCATGCTCGGCTAAATCCTCCTCAATTGTTTTCTTAGGTAGTGATAATAGCAAACCTAGTGCTTCATCCAACTTATGATTTATTGATACGGCTCTATCCATAATTCCTTGGCAAACTATGTCGCTTTTTCTATTAGCCTCACTAAAACGAGATCCTAAACATGGAGGTTGTTCATAAGAATCTATCCTAGGTGAAGGCTCATATGATTCATAGGTGTCTCTAAATGAGGTATTTTAAACTCTTTGGTGTGTTAGCCACTCAACCCTATCTTGCAATCTTAGAAGTCTAAGTGTAAAGTCCATTTTAAGCAAATTACAAAGAAAATCACAAAGAAAAGATAGACTACGAGAAAGCTACAAAAGAAAAAATCTCACTTGATAGGAATCTAATGAGTAGACCTAATAAAAATCAAATTCAACCTAAACAATAACTATTCCCCGGGCTGCGGCGCCAAAAACTTGATACGTGGGAATCGCACCAGGCTTTACCTCTCGAGAGATCTCGAGAAGCTTACAACCCCCACCAGGCAGTGTACCTGATCGTTGTAGTATAGTATAGTGACAAGTACCGGGGGATTGATCGTTCTGCTAGGAATAGTGTCGTTAGGATTGAAATTGATCTAACTAGGTCTAAAGGTGAAGGATGATTCTTTTTGTGTTTTTATATTTTATGAAAGCAAGTGAAAATCTCGGGTTTTGGAAGAGTGGGCAAAATTAGTTGCTAATCAACTAACCCAAATGCTACTAATTAAACTAATAAATAAGAAACTAAACTAGGGTTCTACAAGATAAGTGAAGCATGTTTACCTATGATATGTTACTCCTTGCTAGCTATCCAATTCTACCTATTGACTGTAAACCTTATTTTAATTGACGGGTGTATTCCTAATAACTCATGGAGTGGCATACATATCTCTCCAATTCTATGAGCTCTTATCTCCTCCTATGCCATGCCCAGCACAACCATAGGGATTGTAAACAGTGGCTCATGCGTTAAATACTACCTTAATAGCCTAGTATGCCTTGGCTACATGTTTCTTAAGACGTTCAAGCACATTACACGATGGAGATCTGCCAGTTTTCTTAAGCCTAACATCGAATTCATTCAATCAAAAGAAGAATCAATAGGAAACAAAAATTATAAACTAAACCAACTAGATCTATTGAAGTTGTCACGCCTTAATTGATGGAGATAGACACACACATCAACAAGCCCTCATTGATGGAGATAGACACAACCATCAACAAGAAATCAATGAGATCTAATCAATTATATACAAGTTTCACATAATCATAAGTAGATACAAGGTGAATTAACAAAACATAATCAAAGAAGGACAATCAATAAGAATAATGAAAGACATAGTTGAGATAGAATCATCAAACCAATACATGATGTTTATGGAGTGATTGAAACCCTCTAAGTTGCTGGAAAAACACCCACCTAAACCCAAGAATCGACCTTAGGGTTTAGGGCTTACAAAAAGTGAAGTTATGATGTTGTATTTATAGGCATGTTTTCTGTCGGCCCTTCTTGACAGCGTCAGCCCATTACTCTTGACGCCGTCACGACCATTTTTTCACCAAATTGTAGATCTCTTCGTCCTCTTCGCGTGGGCTTTTGAATCACCTAAATCCGAGTTCATATGCAAAAGTTATGACCAAAACAATATCAGCTACTTCGCGCGCAAGTTTTGACAAGTTAACACGTGACGGCCTTGGGTGACGCCTTCACGTTCTCTCTGGGCCGTCACCACTTTTACTCTTGACGCCGTCACCAAAATGCTCTTGACGCCCTCAGGTACTGTTCTCAGCATGGAAAATTAAGTCTTTGGCGTTTTCTTCACTTTTATGCTCCAAAAACGTCCAAAATGCTTCCTTTTCCAGAATTCACTCCCAAAGGACCTAAAATAAAAAAAGGAACGATTTAGGGCAATATTTGATCAAATAAATTCGAATTCGGGCTTAAATGGCCCCTAAAAACGGTTCATTTTTCGCCTCATCAAATTACAAGACTATCAACAAGTTGTCTAAACTTGGTATTGTTCAGGGTCTTCCTTCTAAACTCTTCACCAATGAACACAATTGTATTGCTTGCAACAAGGGAAAGCAATACAGAGCCTCTTACAAAGCCATCAAAGCTGTGAGCACCATTTCAGAACCTCTTCAGTTGCTGCACATGGATCTCTTTGGTCCAACTCCTATCAGAAGTATTGATCACAAGTACTTCTGCCTGGTTATCACAGATGATTTTAGCAGGTTTTGTTGGGTATTCTTTCTTAAAACTAAAGATGAAACAACTCCTATTTTGAAAGAATTCATCACTTTACTTGAAAACCAGCTTAATAAAAAGGTTAAAGGAATTAGGTGTGACAATGGGACAGAATTCATAAATGTTGTTTTCATAGAATTCTGTAAGTCTAAGGGGATTAGAAGGGACTATAGTACTCCAAGGACCCCACAACAAAATGAGGTTGCTGAAAGGAAAAATAGAACCCTCATTGAGGCAGCAAAGATCAATGCTTGCAGACTCCAAATTACCCACAATGTTTTGGACTGAAGCAGTAAGTACAGCTTGCTATGTCTTGAACAGGGTATCCATCACTAGACATCATGTCAAGACACCTTATGAACTTCTCACTGGGAAAGTTCCAGACATACATTACCTTAAGCCTTTTGGATGCAAAGTGACCATTTTAAATACTGCTGATATATTGGGTAAGTTTGATGGGAAAGCTGATGAGGGATATATTGTGGGTTATTCAGCTCATAGCAAGGCCTATAGGGTTTATAATCTGAATGCCAAAAGGATAGAAGAAACCCTAAATCTAAGATTTCTTGAAGATCAGCCTAATACTCAGGGACAAGGCCATTCTTGGTATTTTGACCTAGATTATTTGACTGACTATTTGGGTTATACTAGACATGCTTCTAATCCTAATGCAGGTACCAAAGATCCAAATTCTAACCCTGCAGGTTTCATGGATGATGACTCAGAATGTGAATCTGAGCCAGATGAACATACCATTGTTGTACCATCTTTTCAACCTAACCATTTTGTAGGTAATCATTCTGCTGCTGAACAAGATGATGAGTCACATTATGCAGAGGATCTTGCAAGACTGAAAAATCAAGAACATGTTGCTACTCAGGAAGCTCAGAAACTCAATGATAAGGTTACACAAGAGACTAAAGCAATCCTACATCAATCAGCATAAGCAGTCAGTGGAAACAAGGATACTGCTGACGATTCTACAGAAGGCACACCTATTCCCACTGATAAGGTCAAAGATGCTGATACTAATGATGCCCACTCTCCCATTTCTACTGAAGTGTCTGCAGACTTTGAGAAGCCGTTTACAAGATTTCCAAGTCCTTCTGATCTTGGGAATTATCAGCCAAAGCCTGGCCTATTTCACTCAGCTTCTTATGATACTGAGTTTGGGCCTACAGTCAACAACCTTGATGCCACAATTGATGTTCACCCTAAAGCAACAAAAAGGATTCATAATGATCATCCCTTATCAAAGGTTATTGGAGATCCTAGAGATCCTGTTAGAACTAGAAGCACTGTAAAGAATACAAAATATGGTGAAGTTGCTTTCATCTCTTATGTCTACAATCAAAAGAGGGACAATCACACAGACTTCAAACATTGTCTGTTTGCATGCTTTCTTTCTCAGATAGAGCCAACTAGTGTTCCTCAAGCACTGGCATATTCAAGTTGGCTTGAAGCAATGCAAGAAGAGATGCTGCAATTTAAGAATCAGCATGTTTGGATTTTGGTTCCTCTTCCTGATGGTAAATATGCCATTGGGACAAAATGGATTTTGAAGAATAAAAGAGATGCAAGGGGGATTGTGGTAAAGAACAAAGCTAGACTGGTGGCTCAAGGGTTTAGACAAGAGGAAGGCATTGACTATGATGAAGTCTTTGCACCAGTGGCCAGAGTTGAAGCAATTCGGATATTTTTGGCATATGCCTCTTATATGGGCTTCATGGATTATTAGATGGATGTTAAAGGTGCTTTCTTATATGTTGAGATTGAAGAGGAGGTTTATGTGACTCAACCCAAAGGATTTGAAGACCCTGATCATCCTGAGTATGTGTACAAGGTTGTCAAAGCTCTCTATGGACTTCATCAAGCTCCCAGAGCTTGGTATGCTAGACTTTCCACATTTCTGCTGAAGCATGGCTACAGAAGAGGTGCCATTGACAAGACTCTATTCCTCAAGAAAGATTCAAGGGATATTATTCTTGTGCAGGTGTTTGTGGATGATATTATCTTTGGATCAACCAATGAAGCATGGTGTAGAGAGTTTGAGGATCTGATGAAGGGAGAATTTCAAATGAGTGCCATGGGAGAACTCACTTTCTTTTTGGGTTTACAGGTTCAGCAGAAACCTGATGGTATTTTCATTCATCAGGAGAAGTATGTAAAAGATATGTTGTCCAAGTTTGCTATGGAGAATGTCAGGACTGCCACTACTCCATATGAGGCTCCCAAACCAAAGAGCAATATTGATCCTGATCTCCCTGTGAATGTTCATTTATACAGGTCAATGATTGGTTCTTTGATGTATTTGACTGCCTCAAGACCTGATATTACATTTGTTGTGAGTGCATGTTCAAGGCACCAAGTCACTCCACTTACCTCTCACTTGAATGCTGTCAAAAAGATTTTTAAGTACCTAAAGGCCAACCCAAATTAGGTCTTTGGTATCCCAAAGAGTCTCCATTTCAGCTAGTAGCTTATAGTGATAGTGACTATACTGGTGCAAATTTGGATAAAAGATCCACAACTGGAGGTTGCCAATTTCTTGGAAGGAGACTGATTTCTTGGCAATGCAAGAAACAGACCATTGTTGCTACCTCTACTACTGAAGCAGAGTATGTTGCTGCTGCAAATTGTTGTGGACAGGTTCTATGGATTCAGAATCAATTGCTGGATTATGGGTATAACTTTATGAATACTACCATTTTCATTGACAATCAAAGTATAATTTGTATTGTTAAAAATCCAGTTTTTCATAATAGAACCAAACATATTGAAATCAGGCACCACTTTATCAAGGATGCTTATGAGAAACATTTAATTAAAGTGGTAAAAATTCACACAGATGAGAATGTGGCAGATTTGTTAACTAAAGCATTTGATGGACCAAGGTTTCAATATTTGGTGGTCCATATTGGAATGCTTAACCCTTAACTGCAAAGTTTAAGGGGAGGCATATGCCTCAGGGGAGGATTGTGAGTGTAAACTTTGTAGATTTGTATAATTTGTATACTTTTTAAGTTTTAACACTAACCCACTAATGTTTTTGCAAGTTTGTTTGGTGTATTTGCATGTTTTATGTCTGTTTTGCAGATGTTCTGAGATTGTAAGTTGTATGTTAAAGTCACCAAGAGCTGTAGTCAAGGGAATGTGGTCAAGTATGCTGAACATGGTTTCTACTGATTAGTTGATTATGCTGAAGGTCTTACACAGTTGATTAATAAAGAAGATCTTTTCATTCGTTCAAAGAAACAAGTTACAGCTTACATTCAAAGTTCCAACTGGATTACAATGACCAATCCTAAACATTTGCCTAATTGAGTACTACTAGCTTCTATCACTTATTACAAAATACTTGAGGCTATGACAAGTACAATGATGAAGCTGAAGATGAAAATGGAAAAAGAAGAGAAGGAAGACTGTAAAGATGCTCAAGTACCAAAGTCAAGAAAATACTCAAGAACTTTGGTCCATGGCAACATTCCTCAATCATCTACTTCAGCTCCTCCTTTCCCTTACGTATAATCTCTGCCTTCTTGCTCTGTCCGATGTGCTCTTGTGAAGAAAGATCAGGTCCTGTAGCAGGATGATCCAACACCTCATTTTGTGATGTTGGAAGAGATGGATCTTTCTTACTTGATCTTGGTTGGGATCTCTCTGGTGTGGAAGGAGGAAGAAAGGTTGGATCTTCATTTTCCTCCTCTGAAGAGTCTTCATCAGAGGTACAGATGAAGGGAGAGACAAGTTCTCTCTCAGCAGGAATGGGTAGATGGCTTGGTTCACCCTTCTTGTGAGCATTCCATTGTCTTTCTTGTGCATCCCATCGTCTCTCCATTTCTTTTTCATAGTCTGAATCATCAAGATCCCAAGGATATGGTGGTAAATCTTCTTCTGATGATGAAGAAGAGGAATTTTGATCTAAAGTTTCTGGGTTTGATGACATTGTTTTGGTGATGAATTGGGTTTAACTGGGAAATTAGGGTTTGAGAGATGATTTGGGGTAAATTGATGACTGAGATGTGTTATTTGGGGTGATTAAATAAGCCAAGTTTAGGCGTTATGATAATTAATGTGAGTTGGGTGGCACAGTAAAATCAAGATATTCACCAAAGATATTTTTACATTTGCTTGGTTTCTGCTGATGTTGACCATTCTTCAGCAGATTTGACTTTCATTTCTGCTGAAGGGTAATTTTGAAATTGGAAGTTTTTGAACTACACGTCAGACTCGGTCAATAATTAGTTCCGATAATTTTGACCATGATTGGGGAACTTCCAAATATAACCCACTTTGCATATCTCTTCCTAAACAAAATTATTCGCTTATCACTCCACTTAAACCCATTATTCTCTGTGTAATTCATAACCGTCTCACGCAAGTTTATTCCAATGGCACAACTTGAATTGAAAGGAGATCATAACAAGTATGCTATTCTGAAAAAGGCAAAGGGACATGAAGAATTCGATTTAATGGTGGAGTTTCTACAAAGGTCAAAGATTCATTATGCTTTGACACATAGTCCCAATCTGATTTGTGAATCAATGGTAAAGCAATTTTGGGCATCTGCTACAAAAAGATCTGACACAGAGATTGTAGTTGAGATTGATGGTGCAGAGTATGTGGTGACAGAAGGTTTGATTAGGACAAAGCTTCAGTTGGATGATGAGAATGGTGTGTATCATTCCAATACTGCAGAGATTCTTGCTGGTCTAAGGGAAGCTGGATATCAAAGTACTAATACAACTAAATGGCATAAGAATCAATTTTGTCCTAAGTGGAGGTATTTGGTGCATTTGCTGCTCCAATGTATAAGCAACAAGTGTGGAGGATGGAACCTGTTCTCTCTACAATTGGGTTGTGGTATTGTTTGTCTTTCTAAGGGTCTAACTTATAATTTTTCTAAGTTTATTTTTGATAATATGCTAGAAAATATTGATAAACAATAGCATAAGTTTTTAATGTACCCTAGGTTCTTACAAATAATTTTAGACATAACCACTGAAGATAGAACCCATGTGCCTATTAAAAGTCTTGGTTCTAAGTTGTTTGCCTCAATGAAAACAAATTATACTGGGGAACATCACCCTATGTTAGAAGCTATGTTGTCACATGGCAATGATAATGTAGTTGAGGGTGATGATGCTGGTAATGTGCTTGCTCATAATGCTGCTGATGATGGTAATCCATCATCTTCTGGTGTTGCTGCTGATGGTAATCCTTCAGTGGTAATTGAGGAAGAGCCAGCTACAACTGCTGAACCATTACCTATTTCTACTGACTTACCACCACCTACCCCTATACATATGTCACCTAGTTCTACCATTTCACCATCTCAGGATGCTCCAGTTGAGCAAATTCATGAGTTTGAAGATAACTTTCAACCTCTTAAACCTGAGTTAACTAGACTACCTACACCCAGTCCAATGAGAGAGCCACTTGATGAAGGCTTTCCTAATGTTGTACATGAGTCTGTTTCTCCTGCTGGGTTCAATGAAGCTCCACTTAACACTGAGCAATCAGCTTGTGGAACAGAGGACCCAATTACTCTTACTTTTGTATATGATTCACTTTGCAGGTACATGAAAATGACTGATGATCTCCAAAAGGAACTTGCTGATACCAAGACTACTCTTGGTAATGAAATTGAAAGATTGAAAAGTAAGGTTCAAGATTTGGAGGCACAGCTGAATCAGCAGAAGCAAAGTAGGGATGGATTGGATACTACTAAAGTTGCTCAGGAGGCAAATTTGGATTCTCTTGAAATTCTAGCTGAAGTTGCTAGACAGTCTAATGTTGTTCCTCCTAAAACTGCTGAAGTACCTAAATCTAAACCACAAATTCTATTCAGCAGAAGAAGAAGTACAAGACAATATTTGGCATGGAAAACTGCTGAATCTTCCAAAGTGTCTAGTGGTGATGATGATGTGCTTATGACTGAAGCTATTGATATACTTCAGGAGAAACAATCACCAAGTGGTGTTGCTGCTGACCAATCTGCTGATAAAGGTAATGCATCAGGAGAAGCATTCTTTGTAGCAGGGAAAGAGTATTTGATTTCCCCTGTTCATAATTCATCTGAGAATCAACAAGTTTCTCCTGTTAGAAAGGTTCAAGAATTACATGATGAACCTATGGAAGATTTGAATGTTCCTCATGATGATCTTGCTGAAGGAACAGATGTGGCTGAGGATGAGCTTGTTACAGCTGAAGACAGAGCTACACAAGAAAAACTCTTCCAAGAATAGGAAGATTATAAGAAGAGTACTGCTATGGCTGAGGAACAGCAAGTCAAGTTTGATGCAGCATATCATTCTGCCACTCAAAGATATGTTTCTTCTTTGCCTATTGAAAGACAAAGAGAATTGGATGTTGCTGTTCAAGAGTTTGATGAGTCAGATTGGCAGCATATTGGACAACAAGTGCTTGCTACTCCTGATTTAGCTATAGACATTCTTGGTTTAAGGGTGGAGAAGCAGGACTGGGCTTCTGAAATTGTGAAGGTGCTGAAGTTGAGGAAGAAAGTAGCAGATGAGTTAAAAGCTAAAGCTAAAAGAGATAAACCTATGACTCAAGCATAGCAGAGGGATTATATGAGAACTTATATGAGAAGTCAAAGCAGTTCATTATATAATACTGCTTGGACTAAGAAACAAGTGCGAGGACTTCCATTTGACAAACTGGTTGCAATGTATAATAGGATCAAGGCTAGAAATGACAAAGATGGAATGGGTGCCTCTAAAAATATTCCTCTCATCAATGCTGATGCTGGTTCATTTGTTAATATTCCTGTTGCTACTGAAAAGGTATCTTTACCTGATACTTCTGCTGATGTACCACATGTTGCTGCTTCATCTTATGTGGATAAAGGTAAAGCTCAAGTGATAGCAGAAGATCCTCCATCTAGAAAGAGAACTTGGAGACAACTAGAGGAGGAAAGATTGGGTGAAGAGGCTGCTAAAAGGTTAGATGAGGAACAAAAGGTTGAACTTGCAAGATTTCATGAGCTTAAGGTAAGAGAAGTTGAACTTCAAGCTGCTAGAGCCAAACAGATGAGGAAGGCTATGGATGAACAATATGCATCTGCTGCACTTGAATCTTCTCAGGATTCTACTGATGAACAAATGGATAATCCATCAGTGGAAACTGATGCTGCTGAAGGTGTATCTACTGAAGCTGAAGTTCCTGATGCATCTTCTCTATCTCATGCTGCTATTTATGTTTCTGGAAGAAGAGCAAAGAGGATGGCTAAAGTCAGAACTTCACATTCCACACAAAGCTTAATCAATGTGAATGCTTCTGATGCTTCATTTATAAGAGAAGGATCCCCTGATGATTGGCCTGAGGCAACTAGAGATGTTTTGGTTCACTAGGAGTTAACTGAAAATGGTCAAGTTAATACCATTTATAGATTGGATAAAACTTCTATATCCTTTACATTTCTTCAAGACATTTTACATCTTGTTGATCATGAGGATTTGGTCACTCTAAATGATTTGGTGCACAAGTATTATGCAAATCATACTCCTACAGGGTCTGGATTGTATTTATTGGGTGATCTTAGAGTGTTGTTTGATTCTTCTACTCTCACTGGTGTTAGCTATGACATATGGAAAAATAATCAGAGATGGAAAGTTCAGAGTTGGAAGTTCTATCCTATGCCTTATGTTCATGTTTTGGAAAATACAACTGGTCTAAGGCTGATTATGGATCTTGGCAAAAGATACCCTCTGAAGGTGTCTCTGATGGAGAAAATGCTGCAACATAAGTTGGAGATTCCTCCTAATCCAGTTGGGAATGCAAGATTGTTTGCTGAATCTTTGGTGAAAGTCTTCAAACAAAGGATTAAGACTTCCAAAGCAGTGTCTGTTTAAGGGTATATTGTTGTATATTTATTTTTCTTAGTATTAAAAACAAAATAAAAAAAAAAAAAAAAAAAAAAAAAAAAAAAAAAACTAACAGTTTGTTGTATAGTATTGTGTCTATTGTTTGCAGGTTTGGTTATCAACTTACCTGATGTTGACTATTCCATCACAAAGTTGGCTAGTCCAAAGGGTACAGCTTTGGTAAAGACACATCAAATCTGTTGATAGCTGTAATGGTTTGCTCAAAACCATAGCGTTTTCAACTCACCCATGCTTTGTTGCTGAGTAGTTGAAATGGTTGTCAATTGACCATGGATTTTTCCTTTATGGATTCCAAATAATTGGCTAGCCCACATGTATATGGCTTGTGGTAAAGGCAGTGGAAAACCATATTTGGTAATCAGTTAACCAAGATGATTTTTCATCAAAATAATTGGCTAGTCCTGAGCAAACGGCTACAGGTAAAGACATCTCAAATCCGTTTATAGCTGATGATTTGCTAAAAATCATGTGGTTATCAGTGTACCTTAGAACACTTGGCTACTCTAGTAGTAATGGCTATTGGTAAAGAGACATCAAATCCATTATTTTCAACGATTCACCTCTCACAGGAGTTAACACACCTGGAAGTGATGAGAATAGTATGAAACTACTTTGTTTTTATGTACATTTAGTCATTTGTTGCTGCAAAGAATAGAGCTTTCAAGTTTGTGCTGATCATAGAGATTCTGCTGATGATGATTCTTTGTTGGTGCTATATTATTACAATCCTCTTGGTATATAACTTCAAAGATCTATTAAGAATCTTGAACTTAACTTGGTCAAATTCAAGATTAGGGGAGGATTGTTGGGAATTCTGCTTAGTAAGAATTCTGCTGACTGTTACTGCTGAAGGTTACTGCTGAAGAGCTGGTTCCTGCTGAAGACTAGTTTCAGCATTATTAGTTTTTGCGGATATAGTATTTCCTTATTTTATGTATTATAGTTTGGATATGCATGAGTTTATTTAGGAAGTGATAATGCATATCTTTTAGAAGTTTTAGAATATACGTTTCTTGGGAAACGGTTTAGGGTTCCTTGTGTATAAAAGGAACACACGATTATGTATTGTATTATGTTTTAGAAAACACTTTCATTATTATTAAAAGATCCATAGAGGATCAAAAGTTCTTAGTATTCAACTTGTGTTTGTTTCCGCTTTAAAATACAAGTTACAGAAATTGTCTATTAGTGTGTTTTTGATTACATTAACATAACTAACGATTCTAGAGTGCTCAAGAAGATCTATCAAGGTCTAATAGTTCAACAAGTATCTAGCTCTTACGCGAAAGGAACAAGAGCCTAGTTTGGTTAGGCCAGCTATTGGAGCGGAGGTTCAGTTTGAAATCAAGAACCAGTTCATATGGGGGTTGCGGAAAGACCCCTTTTCAAGAGCAAAGACCGAAGATGCTCACGAGTACATTGAGAATGTTCTCTACATTGTCAGTCTGTTCAACATTCTTGGAGTATCTCATGATGCGATAATGCTTAGAGTCTTTTCCATGACTCTTACCGGTGTTGCTAAAAGATGGATTGATAGGTTGCTTGCGGGAACCATTGATACTTGGGCATTGTTGAAGAAGAAGTTCATCCAAAGGTATTGCCCTCCTTCAAGGATGGCACAACAGCTCGAAGAGATCCATAATTTCATACAAGAAGGTGATGAATCACTGTTCCAAGCTTGGGATAGGTACAATGACCTTCTTTTCAAGTGTCCGACTTATGATCTCAACAAGCAACAAATGGTGAACATGTTTTTTTTGTAAGGGAATCAATATCTCTACTCGAAAAATGCTTGATTCTCAGGGGCCGATCCCTGGAATGAACCCTATCCAAGCCCTAAGGGCTATTGAAGATATGGCTGACCACTCTCAAAAGTGGCATGATGGTGGAAGTAGGAGCATCATTGGAAGTTCGGATGGAATTGCCCTAATCACCAACAAACTTGAAAGTTTGGGGTGTGGTATGAAGAAGCTTAAGAAGAATGTGCATGCCATTCAAGTGGTGTAACACCCCCAAAATATCGCAGCGGAATGTAATATCAATGGGGTGCTACTTATTAGTACAACAGTCATAATCATAGAAAATGACTCTAAATGAGACGTTTTAAAAGTTTATCATTCAATTATAATAAAAACATCAGAGTTACAAGAGGTCCCAATTAGTTTTAGAACATAATGTATTAACATAAAGATTTTCAAGAGTTTATCGAATGATAACACAATGCAAGCCTTCAAAATATTCTCCGTGCGACTTCATGCTAGCCAAATACCTTAAGGACCTGAGATAAAACATGCTAAAAAGTCAACATAAAGGTTGAGTAAATCCATAGAGTTTATATAGGCAGTTGATCACAATACATATCAGTTTGTAAAAAGGCGACATTGCAACAAATACAATGTCATAATTATTATTGCACTAAGCTCATGACACCAAACTTTAACGAATCAATAAATATTCAAGAAAATATAAATATGGCCTTTGTCAATAGGTAATAGCCAATATACCTAGTATTTTCCAAATACAGTGCACATGGCAGCCGCAACTCAGCATACCAATATGGGGAATGTCAGTCCCAAATAGATCTATTCACAGCATTCGTGTTTACACGCATGTAATTAACGGTTCACGATTAAAGGGACTTTCAGGCTATAGGGAAACACTTAGGCAATAATAATATCAGGAAAGCATACAGCTTCAAAAGATTGTGGTTGTAAGTAAATATAGCATGTATCTCCCCCACGGAGTTTGTAAAACAATTGAAATAAAAATTGGGGCTATGAACTCACCGAAAGCCAAGTGAACAATCAAAGTGAATGTAGTGATGAATAAACCACTACTGTTCTACGAGAAACCTATACATATACGCGTGTCTCAGATTCTAAAATAATAAGGTAAGTATGTCTATATGCCTTATAGATTATTATTTCAATTATGCTTGGTACATAATATATATAAATAAGTGTCAAGACAACTTATAAAGGTTCGATTGAGTCCAAGGGTTCAAATTAAGTCAAAGAGTTCAAAATATATTAAATGGTTCAAAATCAAATTTAAGGGTTCCAAATACATGTCATGAGTTCAAATTAGTCGTTCTTTAAGTTTCTTTAGTCTATGAAAGGATTTACCGGTCTATTTCCGATAGTGGGTCCTACCATTTCGGTTTTTATGTAAAAATGGTCAAGTATTGTTATTTGACAAGTTTCTAATAGTTCAAGGGTCCATTGTTATAAGTTAATAACTTTTTACACATTTTAAGTCCAAAGCTGTTAGGAATTTTATAAACATGTTTATCTTCAAAATTTTATTTCTCGCAAACTATATGTCAAAAAATTATGATCTTTACATCCCCGGAAAGGTATTTGAGCGTACTAAATAGATTTGTGTGTCCCACTGAGTCAAAATTACCTAAAAGTAGCGAAATTACCCATTTAACCTTAGCTACCAATTCTGATTTTAACAGCATTTCAACAGTCATGGGAAACATGCGATATCTAGAGTTCTACAAGCCCTATTAACCCCATTTTTGCGGATACATTTAAGTTAAGATGTTAGCTACATTTCATAAAACTGGGCCAAGTAATGAAAATGATTAGATCAATGAGCTTTGTACGATTGGAATCTGTTACTCAAAATTTGACATGTTTCACAAAAATATTTTTACTTTAATCATCGTAATGAGTTACTCAATGAAATACCCGGAAAAACGACCGTAAGACATTGATCTATAACCACATATTTTTAGTTAAGGTCCAAAGTCCACTAATAAAATCAATTTATTTCGTTTTTACCCCTGGTCAGTAAGTATTTTTACATGTCTAGTCCTTATTAGGTTTTCTAGTAATTCAAAGCATGTACCGAGCATAACTAAGCATAATAAACTTATGAAACATATAAAATACATAAATAAATATATAGTTACAGAAGTATAATGAAAGTGTGAGTGATTGGTTCCTTACAAGGATTGGTGAATCAAACAAGGAATCAAGAAAAAGAACACTAGTCCTAACAACCACCAATCAAGCTAGCACACTTGGACCTTCAATCTATGATCAAGAAACTAGTATATTTTGAGATGGTGGGCTGATTTGGTACAACAAGAGGAAGAACCACAAGAGGAAATGGAAATTTTTGAGATCTAGTTTGCATGTGTGAAAGTATTAGTGTTTAGGACATGCATTGGTTATGGACAAGTGTCTTGTATGATTACAAATGAAAGACACCACATCAATGACTCATAAAATGAGTTATTTAACATGCTAATTTCGTGGGCTTGGTGATAGTGGAGGGTTTTGGTGATCATTTTGTGCATTAGTTTTGTTTAGTGGGTTTAGTTTGGTTCCCGGTAATTAAAAGTAAAGTTTTTAAGATGCAAAACGTAAAACCGGGTAGTGATAAAATGTAAAACTTTTAAAAATGTTAAAAATTGATATCATAACTTATTTAGTAGTTTAGATGAGTGGTTAATTTATCGGAGGGTTTAAACGTTGTTAAAACCTAAAAACATAGATTTAAATCGCTTAAAACGTAATAGGTGTAAGGTTTAACTAAAATTGGAAAAAGTAAATTATGACTTTTAAAATATGATTGTAAGAAACCAAAATGTGTAAAAAAATTTATACTGAGTATTGTCAGGTATCGGTTTGAGTTAGATGTACGTTTAATGAAGTACGCGGAATAACCTAGCTAGTTATTCGTAAGAGTAAATTTACTTAACATAAAAATAATAAGTAAATTAAATAGTTAAATAATGACCTCAAAATTGTGAATTGTTACAAGTGGGATGCAAAATTTGTGAAGGAGCTCACTTGGCTAGAGATTGTCCTTTGAAAGAGGATGATGAAAAGGTTGAAGAAGTCAAATATGGGAAAGGAAGACCGTTCCAAAGCTACAATAGAAACGGATATCGTACCAGATACAATCGAGCACCCTATGGAGAAAGAAGACCTAGCCTCAAAGATACAATCAACAAATACCTTAAAGACTCAAGAAAGAAGCAAGAAGAGCAAGATGAATGGTTGAAGAGCTTTCAAGAAGCTACTAACAAGAGCCTCCTCAGTCATGACAAATCCCTAAAAGATCTCGAAACAATAATAGGGAAACTAGATGAAGATATTCATGAGAAGAACGTGATCGAGGAAAGCAAGACATCCGTTGGTGCATGCATGGTCATGTTTGCCGATAGCAAAGGAGAAGATCATCCCAATGGGTTTGAAAATCAATCTTGTGAAAAAATTCTTTCGAAAAGGGAACCCATGGACAGCAAGACAACACCTTGCCAGCTTCCGACTAAGGAGGATAGTTCGGAGAGCTTTATTCTCCCTTGCACTATTGGAATCAGCATTGGCTGATTTAGGGTCCAACATAAACTTAATGTCACTGTCTTTATTTCTTTCACTTAAATTAACGTGCCTCAGGAAATCAAGTTTGGTGATCGAGATGGCGGATATGACAAAGGCGATTCCTATAAGAGCTATAGATAACGTTCTGGTGAAAGTTGACAGGTTTCTGTTCCCTGTTGACTTTGTTGTGATTGATATGGCAAAAAAACTCCAAGGGAAGACCTCATCCTTGGAAGACCTTTCTTGGCAACATCTCGAGCCCGTATCAATGTCTTTGAAAAAGAGATATCATTAGGAGTTGAGCTTTACAACGAAAGAATCATTTTCAACATGGAAGAAATGAATATGCTAAGGCACAAGGAGATGACCGGTTCATGGGTGGCTAATAGCATTGCTAAGGAGGATCCGCCAGACACATTTGGAATCTCAAGTGAAGTTTTTAACTATATGCCACCTTCATGTTTAAAAATCGCACATGTTGTAGATCCGGACTTATGGAATGAAAGTGAAGACTCCTCTAGAGAAGATAGTGATGAAGAGGATAGCTCATTCAACACATGGCAAGGTGAAAAACCACTTATAGTCACGATTGTGAACCATTGTTGCGAGCCAAAAGAATGCATAAATGATGGAAAGAGGGCTCTGGTGCCTTCGTGTTCCCCCTTCAATAAATTTTGTAATGGTGGAGGAAATATACAATTAAGACAGCTTACGAGGGAAGCTAACGTTTGGTCATGTTATGAAAAACCTGATTATGACAAAAGCGCATGGTCGAGAAATTATTTTAATGGAATTAATTTTGGAGAAGAGATAGAATGGACGGTTCTTTTTTGCAGACCAGCAATTATGAAGCAAGGTAGATCTATTCATGCTTGGCCTACTTGCCATTCGCTTCCAAGAAAATGTAATGGGGGAAAGCTAACCGAACCTCTTATCAAAAGGTATCAGTGGGCTTGTTTCAATGAGCACATGAGGAAAGAAGTCGGGTATAATGGAATTTCATTTGAAGATTGGATGGAAATGAAATTTGGCGAAGCTCAGTTAAGCCTAGCAAATAAAATGAAGTATAGGAGCGAGTGGGCAAAATCAAACTTTTTAAGAGATGATTGTCTTCGATCCATACCTTATATCCCTTCGAAAGTTTGGAGTAGGACATCCGCTGATTTTGACAAAGGAAGGGCGGAAAAACTCGACTTGCCAAATGGATAACGTGGCAGTGAGTCTAACTTATAGACTCGATAATAAACAAAAGTGCTATTTCGGGAGACAACCCGAATTATTTTCCGTTTTTCATTTTATTAGCGTAGTTTGGTTTTGCATGTTTGTTCTAATGATTTTTGCATGTAAAAGAGAGGGGACCAAAGAATTGAGCCAACAATGGAGTTTCTACTCTAGGAATTTTCCCAAGGAAAATCCTACGGCATAGCCCACTAGGTAGCTACGCCGTAGCACCCTCCAGGTGTCAGTCTGTAAGATTTCTCCAACTACGATGTAGCTCATTATACCGCTACGCCGTAGTTCTCTTCTGTACCACTTAAATTTAAAATATTTTTTAGTACAAACATGTATAAACCTTGTATTAGTTTCTAAATGAACTTTGTGGGTGTGTTCACTGTAAACCCTCACGAGACTTCACTCGTCCACTAGGGACACCAAGTGGTTTAAAAGGCTAGTTGCATACGCTAAATGCAACCGTGATTCCTACGAAAGTGAGTTAGGATTTCTATTTTATTTTTATTTTTCTTTTTTAGGTTTTATGCTTGTGGTTGTTTCATGATTTCAGGGATACGAAGATTGCTCTTTAGGCGAAGCGAAGGCACGTTTTGTCAAACATGATCCTTCTACTATTTTCAAGAGCAACTTTCAGGGAAGTTCTCGTTTCAACTTTCAGGGATGTTCTCGTTTCTATTCTACTTATCTCCTATATTCTAATTATTTCGTACAAAAGGGACTTTGTACATTTCAAGTGGGGGGGGAGTAGAATGTAACTTGAACTATTATTTGCCCCATTTTTCTAGTTTATTTTGAAAAATTATGTCATTCTTCAAAATTTTGACATGTTTTTCCGAACCTAACTAGAATAGACCTTAGCCGAGCACATTAACCTTTATTCCCATGGTGAGGTTTAACCTTTTCAGTTTCCCCTAATTTACCCAAATCCACCAAAATATGAGTGTGCCAGTAGTTTGTAGACTTTAGAACTTGGCCTTTACATCATTTTGAGACCATAAACGAGTAGTATATTGAGTTTTCTTAGTACATTTGGAAGAAACTTTTTGAGAAGGCAATATTTTAGGATTATAACCCAAAAAGCCTATATTTGTGTGTTTATCAATTAGTCGCATTGACTCTTCGATCCCCGTGTTTAAACCCTTTTGTTGCACTCATCTTTAGTGCAAGATACCCCTAGTTACACCCGTTTGAGCCTATCCTTTCGTTTCTTACCCATATTATAAATTGTTTCGATACACCTATACACCTTAGCCTACCGTGTAGTCTTGGTTTATAATTGAGAAGTTTCCACTTGCTCTAGTTCAAGGTTCGAGTTAAGAGATTCAGAAATCACGCCTACGTTGAAGACCTACTTTTGAAGATCATTTGAGATCCCCCAGTTTATTCCATGTATGTTTCATCCCAAGTGGGGGGATGTATTTTATTTCTTGTATTGATATGATATAAAAAAAAAGAAAAAAAAAGTCAAATTCAGTATGTAAATAGTTTATCTTTGGTGCCACTTTGCATAGCACCGTATGTTGAGCTTTGAAAGAATTAGTATCGAAGAGGCCACTTCGGTCACACATGAAGAATGAAGTTGTTGGTTCGTAATCACCAACATGAAGAACAAGTGTGGTGCCTATCATGACATCCTCTAATGGCACACACACTTGTTATATGATCCAATTTTTGCTTCTTGGAGCTTTACCCTTGGATGAACGGCAAGTGGTAGCAACTTGGTTATAGGTTAAGACTATTTGTTTCTATTTTTCCTTTTACACCATTATTGTGAACCCATGTATTATCCTACCCTTTTAGTTGTGAATCATGCTTAGGTGAGGGATTTGAGCAGTCTTTGGTGTCTTGCCCGGCGTTCCGGTCATGTACCATTGCCTTTGTCGCCCTTTCCGTAATATGTTAGCAACGACGCTACACCCATAGCCTTTTAAATGTTCACCCAATATTGCCTTTGAGAATTGTTTTGACCTTAGCTCTAGTTGTGGAGATTTGTGTAACTGCCAAGCCTATGATAGAATACATTCTATGACTGTGCGTTGAGTGATCACCCCAAAATTAAAACTTAGATTAGGAGAGTGAGCATGAGTGTTAGTTCCCATTTCGTGAGGTATTCGTCTTTGATACATTCTAGCATAGGAAATTTTTAGATTCATATTTTCCAGTTTCTTGGGAGATATCTTTTTCAGAATTGTTCTAATAAGGTCTACTTGAGGGCAAGTAGAGTTCAAGTGGGGGGATATTTGATAACATCAAATAGTACCTATTTTTTAGTGTTAATTTCCCCTTAGATTGTTCATCTTTTATGCTAATATGTTAGGATATATACTCTTATTTGTTTATATTCCGTTTTCAGGGCAAAGATGAACAAAGGAACGAAAAGACGTGGATTTGGAAGATTTTAGATGAAAATCATTGAAGTATGCGGATTCTGCACTAACTACGGTGTAGATGCTCCATCTACCTACGCCGTAGCAATTATTTACGAAGACTACGGCGTAGCCACATCCTTAACTATGGCGTAGTAGCACATCAAAGGGTTCTATGGAGTAGCCTCTCTCCACCTACGGCGTAGGCCTTAAAATCAAGCAGAAGAGAACTTTCGAGGATAAAGATGAAACTACAGCGTAGTCCCATCATAACTATGCCGTAGATGTGCCAATTGAGGAAACTACGATCGTAGCTTGATGAGGCGAAAAGTGTACCGCTTATAAGGGGTCATTTAAGCCCGAATTTGAGATTATATGATCAATTATTGCCCTACATCGTTCCTTTTGTCATTTTAGGTACTTTTGAGGAAGAATCTGGAAAAGGAAGCATTTTGGACGTTTTTGGAGTATAAAAGTGAAGAAAACGACAAAATCTCAAATTTGCTTGCTGGAACAGTACCTGATGGCGTCAATGATCTACACATGACGGCGTCAAGAGTTACAAAAGAGGTGGATATGGAACTTATAACGTGACGGCCCAGAGAGTTTTCAAGCTTATGGCCTGACGGCGTCACCAAGGCCGTCAGGGTCCAATTACTAGTGACGGCCCAGAGTATTTCTCCACATGACGGCGTCACAAATGGATCTAGGCAATACGATTTTATCATGGCGGCGAGTTGACGGCGTCACGAGCTAATACATGACGCCGTCAAGATGTAATATGTATATATAGTTTTCTAAATTTCATTCATTGGTGTGCAACTTTGAGGGAATAAACCCTAGGCCGAATTTTAACAGCTTTTCAAGGGTTTCAACCCCTTGATTCTTCCATGTTCAATTGAAGATAAGTATTCATTCAAATCATTCAATATGTCTATGTGTTGTGTGATTATATCTTACACTTGTCTTCTCTTTAACATGCTAGGCTAGATCTTTATTGTGTTTGCTTAGATGTAGTGAAACCTAGATGTTGATTATGGGTTGATTGTTTGTTTATAATTGTTACGGGTGATTGTATTCGCTGTTACGCTTAAGAAAACTGGTAGACTTCCATTGGTAACTTGCTTGAACGTCTTAAGAAACATGATCGGAGGTGTACTACGATTTTTAGTTGTATTTAATGCGTAAGAGAATTCTAATGATCCCATGTTAAGAGCTTCTAACGGCTCGACATAGGAGTGAAGTAGGATCTTATAGAGTTAGGGAATATTGTACACGGCCGTACGACTAGTATTAAGGAATATGACCCGTCATCCATGCAATTATAACAAGCTAATCAAACTGTAAAAGATATCTAGGGAGTAATGAAATCTAAGTAAACACAACTTTCCTCATTATTGTTTCCACCACATTAGTATAATAGTTCCATTTTCATTTTTGTTATTTTATTTTGATTGCATTAGTAGTTAATTAGGTTACTTGGCTAGCAACTAATTCCGCCCACTCCTTCAAAACCCGAGATTTTACTTGCTTTCTATAAAATATAAAAATACAAAAAGAATCATCCCTCACCTCTAGACCTAGTTTAGTAGGCTTTCTAATCCTAGAGACACTATTCCTGAGTTGAACGATCAATCCCCCGGTACTTGTCACTATACTATAATACAACGATCAGGTACACTACCTGGTGGGGGTTGTAAGCTTCTCGAGATCCCTTGAGAGGTAAAACCTGTTGCGAGGGTGCAATCCCGTGTATCATAGCTCTTGATCAAGTTACGACGTAGTTGTTATTATCAAAGGCTACGGCGTAGCCATCCATAGGGTTACGCCATAGCAATGTCGGGCCTATAAATACCAGTCCTAATTCCGAGTTTTAGAACACACTTTTCAACACACAGAAGTTAGGAGGAATTTAGGGAGCAAGAGGGAAAAGTTCTATTAAGCATACAAGTCCATTTCAAGGGAGAATTCATCCAATAACCATAAGTTTATTCATTCATTTGATTTGTATTAATTCAATGTTTACATTTGTTATGTTGAAAGCTTGTTTTTCTGCATTATTGAACATGAGTGGAAACACCTCTTGGTGTTAGCCCAATTATGAAATTGTTATTAATATGATTTAGTTTTCCTGCATCTTTAGTTGTTTTATTTGTATACTTTCTTAGCTTGTCTTGGGACACTTTAGCTTTAAGGGTTTTGATATTGGGTAGTCTTTTGAGGGGAATGTACGATGTAACCGTGCCCACATTTAATTAGAAGGTTGTGACTTGGTGATGGTTAAGACAAATCGTAGACGCTTCCATCACCATACACATGCGAATTGACCAAAGGATCACTTACCTAATAGATTTACTTAAGAAGTTAGAGGGGAGGTGTAAGTGACAACACTTCCCGTTAGGCTAGTCTAAGTTAGTAGAGGCACTTAATGACTCAACATAGTCAACCGGCGACCTCTGTTCATCACTAAGGTTAAAATCCATAGATATCGAAGTAGGGGATTATGGGAAATAGGATAGGCGATTTGACCAACTGAGCCTATTGAATTGAACCCCCAGATAAAATGATATGATGCATTTATAGAAAACTTGTCATGTTAATAACAAGATTTGTAATTAGGTTAACACTACACACTCCATGTGATTTCTTTTTACTTACTATTTGCTTTGTTTCTTTATTTATTTCTTTAGTTAATTAAATCATTAAAACAACCACTTTTATTTAGTGACATTTAAACATAGATATTGTCTGTACCTTAGCTCTTGGGACGACCTCGGCTTTACCATCTAGCTATACCTCACACGACTGGGTACACTGCCCGTTAGTGCATTAGGTAGACCTTAGGTAGACGAGACTTCATAAATTTAAAACGTGGTCGTCAAATCCTGCATCAATGTCATTAAGTAGCGCTGAAGATAACCTTGAAGCTTTCTCTTCCGAATAAACCTCGGCTTTGACCTTTTGCTCGAGCTTGGTGTGCAACATCCTTGAAGACAAACAATGAGGTGATGACTAACTGAGTTTGCTCCCCCGCAATTAATCTATCAGGCCATCATGATCTTGAGCTAAAAAAAGATTATATTAATAATCAGAAAAAACTACTCAAGACCGAGCTTCTTCAAAGACTTGTGAAGTTTCTGAATCAGCTCCTCCTCAAACTGACAATCCCCTTTTATAGATTCAAAACTTTAAAGTCATTATCACGTTTGAGGGTCTTGATATCAATCATGTTCTTCTTCATCTAAATTAACCAATCAAGTGGAGTACTAAATGATAACACCAAGTTCGAATCCCAGAGGTGACTATAGAACTCGAACAAACTAACAAACCATGGAATTTTTCGGAATGGCAGATACCAATCTCCCCGGCACGAATAATTAAGCTCGATATATCGTGATTCATAACCCCAACATACGCATTTATCCTCCCACGAAAAAAGAAACCTAAACCCTAAACCATAAACCCTATCTTACCATACGCCTATTCTCCCCATAAAAAATGGCATGTAATGACGTTTTTGCCATATTTGAGATTCTGTGATGGCTGTGATTTATCAGGTGCAGCATAAATATGTGTGTAGGACCAAAAACTACTGCGAATAAAATGGTGATTAAAACTCTCTTGAAGCAACCCCTCTTTTGTCTCCTCATCAATGGTTTAGCAAATGAAGAGTTCAATGAAGCTAGTAATATGCCTAAACCACTTGATGAAATGTGTTCAACTTTAGAGGGAATAAAAAGTTGAGACACGTCTCTATAAATTTCCACCTCATGTCTTTTAAGTATGACCACCTCTTGAGAAGATCTTGTACTACAATTAGAAGCTCGAGAAACAATGATCTCTTGATGAAGCTTGATAAAAGACAAATCCACGACTTAAACTTCCACTAAATTTGTGATTAAAAACCTATATTGAGCACAACAACGTAACTCCTTAAAATATAGGTAGTGGTGTATACCCAACCTTCCATCCTTTATTGTATATATCCGCCTCTTGAACTATCCACATCTCGTGTGACATTGAGCACTACAATGTAACTCCTTTAAGTGATAGTTATTTTGTGACTTAAATAACTAGATAGCCAAGTCTAATCACTGTGAATATGCTTGAACAAGGATCATCAAACATCGTGCATCTAACCAACCCCTTGATATTTGAGATACTAAGTACACGCACCTGTAAATTAACAAACCAACCAAGCGACTATAATTTCTCAATTTTGTTAAGCTCAAATGATCTCGTGATGAAATGCATCTCGAAAAATAACTTCCAACCGATCAATTAGTACAAATTTATCCTGTGAAATAGTCAAACCCGTAAGTTTTATAATGTCCAAAGTCTAAGTCCAATCCTTATAGTCCGATAAAAAGCCAAGCTTTAGTCCAAACAACCTTTAACCATATACTTTTTGTATAAGCCCAATAACAATTCAATAGCAAAAAAATCCAGATTAATCCATTAATAACCCAAGCTATAAATGACTACCATTTAATAGCCCACGATAAAAATAGGATGGCAGTCCAAATTTTAGCTAGTCCAACTTAAACCCAATAATACATTTACTATCCTAATTAAATAATCAAACACCCCATTAACCCTAATCTCAAGGACTATTAATAGTGAATAATCCTAATCTCACTATCCCACTTTCATTTGCAGTTAACAAACACACGCCTCCCCTTATTCCACTAAGTACAGTCAAACACATCTATAGATAACAACATCTTCTCCTTATCTCTCCATCAACAAAAACGCAGCACCCATAATCCTTTTTCATTTCACTTAATCATCCGCCTCCTTATATCTCCATTGTAATCCCATGAATCACAAACGTTAATCCACCTTATCACTCCAAAGAAATAATGTAGCCTTATAACTCCATGAACACATCGATACCAACCTTATTATTCCAAGAAGATACGTAGCCAAAAACACAAACACAACTCGTTTCTTCATAAGACTCAATCAACAAACAAGAACCGTGGCTCTATCATCACTTCAAGATCTTTATAGGGAGGTCTCGGGTAGGTTTTCTTTGTGTTGACGTTTTCAGTTAAAGATCTATGATGGATGCTCTAAGATCGGTAAGATTTGAAAAGAACACATGCTCAGATCTTTAATTTATCTTCTTTTCTATTTAATTCGAAGCATGTTGTTGTTTGAGCCCGTGAGGTTGGAGTATGTGATTAGTAGTTGTAGTTGTTTGACTTTTCTTTGTAGATATTTGATTGTTAATCGTGTATTGTAAATCTCATTTGATTATTGTTTTCTTTGACATTATTATGGACTGATAACGGTTGTGTAAGTCATGGTCAAGCATTCAACTGTAACTGAGAGTATCTTATGGTATCTCATGGTTAAGTGGTTGGCCTCGCAACTTCAAGTCACAATTTTGCCAGAGTTTTCTTTAATAAAATAGTGGGTAACATAAATTTCTCAACTCATCTATCGCAACTCTTCTGTCGTAAGACTGCTATCGCAATACTGTTGCATATCTGCTATCACAACAAAACCCTTAAGGTTTGTGAGTCTTTTGTGGGAATGAATTTTGTGAGCAAAATAAGAAAGTACAACCACCAGCATATATGGATCTGAAAACCCTAAGATTTAACCATAAAAACAAGATGAAAACCATATATATCTTGGTAAAAATTAGTATGACTTTAACAACAATATGTTTGTGATTTGACCACAGATTTGGATACCTAAAAAGACATTTGAACTGAAATATTTGACAAGAAAAATAAGGACGGTTTGGACATAAAAGTCACAGTAGATACGAGACACCAAACAATAAAAAAACCAAAAACTCGTAATGAGGCTCTGATGCCACTTGTTAGATCGATATTTCTAGTTTAGGTTGACGTTATCGTGGTGTCGGGTGGTCGGCCAGAATGGCAGCCATACACACCCATGGTAGTGTTAGAGAGAGAGAGAGAGAGAGAGAGAGAGAGAGAGTAGAGAGAGGAAGAGAGAGTGGTGACTAAAGATAAATTATTATTAAGAACATACACCTACTAGTGAAACTAGTTGGGAGTATTTATACTAGTACAAGAGTATCTCAACTTTTTCCTAGCATATGTTTATTCCCCCATGACTATACAAGTGTCGCAGGGTAGGATCTCTAATCTAGTAAAGTATATGTATTTATGTATTCAAACAATTAATTATAACAATTAGTTTTTGCACTTAACACATATTAATTGATAACATTTAAATTTTCACCAACCACATGTAATTATATTAAGTAAATGACCTTAATATGTGGTATCTGAAAATTTAAATGCATATTTTTTAGTATAAGTTCGAGCTATATCGATTGAGTAGCCGGTTGTTGGTCGACCAGCGGTAGTTATCTATAAATATTTATACATTTAATTTACCATCTACCCTTAACATATAAGTAATTTAATATCGTCCCAACTACCGGCTGAGCAGTTGTCGGTCGAGTATCCTAACACATATTAATTATAATAATTTATTTTTACACCTAACACGTATTAATTGACAACATTTAAATTTCCACCTACCATATGTTACTTATATTAAGTAAATGAACTTAATATGTGGTATATTGAAATTCAAATGCATATATGAGTACTAGTTCGAGCTATATCGGTTGAGTAACCAGTTGTCGATCGAGCATTGGTAGTTATCTATAAATATTATACATTTAATTTATCATCTACCCTTAACATATAAGTAATTTAACATCGTCCCAACTACCGGTTGAGCAGCTGTAGGTCGAGTAGCCGACAGTCGAGTATCCTAACATGTATTAATTATAATAATTAATTTTTACACCTAACATGTATTAATTGATAACTTTTAAATTTCCACCTACCACATGTTACCAAAACCTTGATGCAAGACATCAAAAGCTTTGTTCATCCTGAATGACTTCTTCTTAAAGGAGTCCGTGTTGTGCTATAAGTACTTGGTGTTTTCTAAAAACTTGAGTAAAATTTATTCAAGAATTTTCAAAGTCCTATTCAAATGCTTTCAAAATTTTGCTCAAGATGACTTCTCCATCAAATAAGAACTTCTAACTTTTCTTGAATTTTATATTTGAGAGGGAGTATTTAAAAGGAAAATATTTTTCACTTAATACGACTTGTGTACGCATTACAGTTCACAACTCGGTTTTCAAAGAAAGAAAAGTGTTGCACAAAAAAGATTTTCATCAACATCGTACACTTATCCTAAAAGGACCGTGTTGTACGTCTCAGTGTGACATTCCTTTCTAAAACAAAGAGAAGTCTTTATTAATTTTTTTATCTCATAACAAAATTGTTTCAAAAGATCATGGGAAAATATCTGTTTCTCTCTATTAGCTATCTAAAACAAATATTTTAATCAATTGTATCTAAAATATCATGGATATGTTATTTTAGAGGGGGAAAAAATGTGATTAAAATTTTTATCTCAAAAGGCTCGACTCAGAAATAAACAAAGTGTTGAATATAATATCTAGAGGAGCTCTTTATAGACTTGTTCATAGATAGGTAATAATTTCAAGTTGGTTATTAGGGTTAGTTATCACCTAAAAGCTGATAATGCATCCGTTTAACTAGTGACGTAAACGTGTCTCGCAAAAGACTAGTCTATTAAGGGTCGATCATCATAAGTGCGAACTCTTCTTTCAATATGCAGATTCATTTCAAAAACATATGAGCACATTTGGAGGGGGAGTATTTCTTGAAAATCAAAACTCTCAAAGTGTTATCAAAATGTGTTTTTATATCATGAACACTTTGACTGATTTTTGCAAAGGTTTTATGGCTACAAGATCTTAACTAAACCAACCAATGATAATCATGGAGATTTAAGGTGGTTAAGGTTTGGTTTATGTTTCATGATCTAGCCAGAACTAGAGGGAGCTACCCAGGGACAATTCGAATAGGGTTGAAGAATGAAAAAGAAAAAATTATGTAAATGGTGAAAAGAAATGAGCCCTCCATAAACTTAGGGCATAAACTGGGTCAGTACATCTGCTATCGGTTATCACAAAGATGATGCTAGTGTTGAAGATAAGACATAATGGACCTAGTGACGCAATGCACAACCCTTTCCAAGCCACTCATGTTCCTCTCAAAAGGTTCTTGTTTCTTTTCGCACAAAGACTAAACACGTAATCTATCGAATACTCACTCCATGATGTGTTGATATTGAAAAGGTGATAGTCTGATCCAGCCTCCGACCACTAAAACCAAAGTGCACTTATAGATTCTAGAGATATGAGACTCTTCAAAAGATCTCCTAGGACATAATTTTCTAATCTACACTTGATTTTCAACATTGAGAACACAAGTTGTACTTTAGAGTCCTTCGCAGATCTTAGCAATCTTCTCGAACATTCATGTGGGGAATCACATATGTGATCCTTAGTGATTGAATGGAAACTCTACCAGTGTCAACATCAAACAACACTGAAAGCAGGTCACTTCATAAATCCTTTAGGGGTTAAGCTTAGTGTTCACGGTGGTTATGTTTCAAATGGTCTAGAGTCGTGGAGTGATACTTCGGTGTACTCTAGCGACTCGCATGTCTTGTTGTTAGCCATCTTGAGGGTATCTAATTCAGGAATAGCCCTTATGAGGATTCGAAAAGTGTTAGCACACTATGTTGTACATACTCTCGATATCCAAACTTGTAAGTGCGGAAATCCCGCGAATGAGATTCCTTTCATAATCGATTCTTGAAGATGTGAGTCTTTACTTGGATTTATCCAATGTATTGATAACTGTCCTTAACATGATTCAGATGGCTGATGTCCCGACCAAGGTGAATGGAATTAAGACATTCATCAATAAAACAATTGTAGTGGAACAATTCTTTAAGAAAAATCCACCGTGATCGATTGGCCTAACGTGATTATTAGCTACCTTATTTGTGTAGGTACCGATGAAAGTCCCTTTGGAGGAAGACCGTATACCACTATCATATTCATCAACAAGCTTCAACTCCACATGCTCATACTAACATCCTTTTCAAAAAAACAAGTTAAGAAAGTTCAAGAAAAAATCTTCTACAAATTTAAAGATCAAGATGTTAAAGAATAAGAATTAGAAGGATATAAGGACTACATTAATATGAAGTTCAAGGCCTTAAAAAAGTATGACCATCTTGGAAAAGACACAAAGACAAGAAAATTGAAGATGTTGTTTGAAGGAAAGTAAAGATCAAGAGATGTTCAAAGATTACAAGAGCATGACTGAAATAAAGAAACAAGCACAAACAAGTCAGAATAACATGTTTTAAAGAGTAATTATTCATAATGACCACTCCTTTAGGAGAGATTGTTAGAAATGAAAGTGTAAGCCATTATTAGATTTTGTATCACATTTATTATGTAATAGAAAAGTTTAATAGTTAAATAGCAAGCCCGACCCATGGTAAGCCCGTGAACGGCCCACTCATGTATTAGAAACTATATATACCCCTCTTATACAACGTAGGAGGGTGTGGTTCTAGGGTTTTCCATTTGGTTAATGTAACTATGCTCTTTTGCCTTTAGAACTCTCTCTCTCTCTCTCTCTCTCTCTCTCTCTCTCTCGTTTGATTCTTTGTGTGATGATATCATGTCACCAACAACCCTTTATTGCATTTTTTTATGAATTAAACATAGACCTTAGTGCTAAAAATAGCAAAATACCAATTTTTAAAAAGAAATAGTAAGAAACAAGTATAGTTACTGCCTTGTGTGTACCTACTTTGATTTTAAATTGCGTGTTGCGATCTATTTGCAATTAGGGTTCTAGAAACTGATGTGTGATGCAATTACGAGTGCATCACAGAAGTGCAACATTAGGTAATAAGAATGTACAAAATATTTTTATTTAATTTATTCAACAAGAAAAAGCAAAATTATCAAACTAAATGAGTTGCATATTGATATTACTACATGCTTAAACATCAAAGTAAATCATTTACATATTCCTAGCAATGACAAGCATAGAAAATCAATTACAGATAATAAAAGCAAACAAGTAACATATTACGAGTTTAATATAAACAAAGTAAAAAACACCAAAAGTGGTTATCTATTTCTATATGTTTTATCAAGTAGTTATCCAGGCTAAAAGGGGACCCACCGACCCACTATCATTTTCTACAGTTATCATCTTACTATTTATAAATCATTTTTGAAACAAAAAGTTGAGTAATATTAGTGGACTATATTATACCCTCGATTAAAATGGTAATAACATCTGTCACTAAAATAATATTTTAAATATTGTTTAATTTTTAAACTTTTATCATTTTTTCTTTTTGACCTATATACTTTCTTCTCACAATAACTACAATTTGAACTCATAAGTTTTGCATCAATGATCAAACCAGAATCACGATTTAACAAAGATAAATATTTGCCGGTATACACCGCGGCTTCACACGAATATTCATCCGGTCTGTTTAATTAATTTAGCTTTTACAGTGTAAAACACCTTGTAGTTGATTTTATGTCCTTATTAAAGTCTCACGACTAACTTTGTAGAAACCGAAATATCAAATTTAACCTTTATAAAACGTAGGAGGAAAAAAATTTAGCTAGTATAGGTTGAGAAATTATTACATTCGCAGTTTAGCACACATGCACTTATTATCTTTACAAGTTAGAGCATAGTTTACCTAGTAACACGTCAGCGGCACATTAGCTTTAACTTTTCAACCTTAACTCACCCATTTACACCCCTTATCATAACTCAACCATTTATAAATTCAACCCATGAACTAAAACTAATTCTTCAATTAATAAATAATTAACAATAAAATACGTTTTTTTTTTTTCCTTTTTTTGGAATCTGCCCTTTATTTTTGAATGTTGGAAGGGGTATTATTTATTTATTTTTGTGCTCACCTTTAACGCAGCGTTAAGGTGTTAACACTCCCCTTAACACACAACCTTAACTCACCATGGTGGTATCATGACTTGGCCCTTAACGCCTACACAAGGGCGTTAAGGCTTAACTCACGCCAAAGTCAACATACCGCTTGCTCTTACAGTCGCATCTTTTTGTCAAGTTCCATTTATATTATTAATTAATCGATATGGTTAATTTATGACAATATGACGAAAGAAATAGAAATACGTTAAGTCGTTAACCATGTTACTAGTCATCGATCATGTTAGATAATTTGATTGACACTTTTCTTTATTTTGTCTATACATAATTTGTTGTACAATATTCTTACTTGAAAGAATAAGATTATAAGAAGGCCAAATATAAAAAGTTCCTCGCGTCACAAAGTGTAGGAAGCAAGTCTACACAAAACATAAATTAATAGTCGAAAAAGTTTAATACGAAACAAAATTTATTTAAAGAACAAATAACAAGATCTCAACCATCCATCTATTTTAAATTTAAAGGTCTAGATTAATCATCATTTTAATATAATTAATTATTGAAGGGTACTTTTGTAATATCATTTCAAACTAAACACAGGGTCTGGTACAACCTTGACCTCCTCATTTAAGCATTTCACACACACACACGAAAAGCACACGAAACCACCACAACCGTCACCAAACCAAACGCCTCTGCCACGTCACCAAACCACCACAACCGTCCGATCAGATTACTAACCGGAGGTGAGATCCATAACGTCACCGAAAAGTACTTAGCTCCGATCAGCTTCCGGTTACATGACGTCACCGGAAAGCCTCTCTCACCTACTAACCGTTCATCTTCCGATTAGTCGCCTCTCTCACCTAAACCACCACAAGATCCTACCCGAAATCCAACTCTTTCAGCAAACCAGACGTGTTAGAGGCTAGGATACACGGAAAGTCATGTTTCCAATTCAACGTCGATCCTTATCTTGGAAACGTTTGGGGTAAGGTTTCTCGCCTAAAAAGTCATGTTTCCTAGCTTGAAATAAGTTTGTGTTGCAATGGAATAAGAAAAAAAGTGAAGAAGCAGATTTGAAAATAGATGATGAAGTAAGAGGAAGAAGATGATAATTGATGGAAAGAGAGAGATGGTGATTGGTGAATATAGAAAGACTAGCTTATAGACCCGTTGAATCCACGGGATTTTAGAGAATTTTTTATTAAGAAAAAGTAATTACGTGAATAAAGTAAGAAAGAACAACGAACGTAAACGCTGTGAAATTTTCTTGTAACGGAATAATAAGTTCTAAGTGATTGATAGTATAAAATACAATGCTTGTAAATATATGTGTAATAAACGTTCATTGCCTCGTGATCTCCAATATGTCTGTCTTGAGAAGCAAATGTATGTAATGACCATAAAAGAGTTGATGACAGCCCAGTGATGAAGATAAATACTTGATGAGAGATGAAAATGCAGTTAAGCATTCATAAAATAGATAGCTCCTACATCCGATAATGTAGCAGAAAACAACAGGGGTCGGCATTAGTTTGCCCCTGCATTGGGTTGGTTTGGGATGGGAATTTGATATAAGTGACAGAAACAAACAATGTCATTCATCCAATACAACTTGAAGTTTTGATATGGCCTGGACAACAATACAACCTTCAATATTCGGTGACCTCCAATAGGAAAAAATATAACCACATCATTTTAAGCTTGATGACATCATTTTTTTCATTAAGAAAAATAATATAAACGTTAATAGTTGGTAAACTTGATCTGACAAGTTATAAGTATATATGAATATAGAGTGCCACTTATCGTCATTCCATTTGTTTCAAACATTGAGAAGTATATATGAATAGAACATTGAGAAAAATACAATAAACGTTCAGTTACAAATGGGTTAATTTGGGTAATTTTAATATGTTGGAAGATGCCAAAAGGCATTTTAATATAACTAATAGGTGACCAAATAGATTAATTAATACAAATAAGTAATGCCGATGTAAAAACTTTATTTAACAAATATGTATTTGTACAATCTGTACTGGAGGGGCAATAACCTATTTTCCGCTCCTTAATATTATGTTCTATTCATATGCGTCTATCTGATTTTCTTCCTTTTTTCCATTTGGTTTTATATTGCAAGTGTTCCTTCACTAATCTGATTATCATCATGTGAAGAATCTGAAGCAGTTTAGATATGGACATCGTCCGTGAGAACCTGAAGTCAAGAGATCCTCCACTTGCTTCCAAGAACTACATAATGCAATATCAAAGCAACATGTTTAATAGATCTATTGAAATAAATAATCTTGTGACCAATGGACCTTTGGTCTAATGGTATTCGTGAGATGGTTATGTCCCCAACCAAGAGGTTGTGCGTTCAAGTCCCATAAGGGACTATGTGTCGGTTCATGTTAAAAAATTATAAAATTAATAATCTCGTGTGTTGATGTGGCAATTTCGACCCATGTTACAAATGTGTCGGTTCATGTTATGTTTGATCCATAAAGGGAGTATTACGTAAAGAACAAACCGATCAAATTGTCAAACCAGTCCAAAATATATTTTAAGAGTTTCATGTTAGCCTTATAAGTAAATAATAAACGTGTCTTCAACAGTTACCCAACCCCCTGACCCGCTAATTTTACAACCCTAGATTTGTGGTAAAAGAATAAAGATGTAACACATTAAGATTAAATACCTTAGTAAGTTCTGATAGGTGGCAAGATATGCATTCGTTGATAGTGGCTGCTATCTTTGACATTGGATATTTAGCCTATAAATCAAACCAAGTTAAAGACACCAAAATATTATGTGATTGTTCATAGATATGTTGGTTGATAATAACATAGTACGGAAAAAAACCAACAAAATTTAACAATGTATGATCCAGATCTCCTATTAATTTCAGCTTACTTTGTGCAAGAACAATAGATGCTTAGTGTAAACTTGGTTCTAATGTCTATGGCACGACCTTAAGAACCTTTCAACTCAAAGTTACACGCATTATATAAGGTGTGTTTAATGATTATCATGACTGCACATTTCAACTCATTATGTACTTGGTAACAAAGATAAGATAGTAACGGTAAACAACCCCTTTAAGTAGTTTAAAAATACATATCCCAAACAGCCCCTAAAGTTGGTTAATATAATAAGCAATCCCAAACATCCCCTATAATCACTAACCTTAAGGTCAACTTAAGCTTTAGTCTATTCTTCCATTCCGTAACGCATTATCTAACTACTCAAAGATGAGCTTACATTTACTGTGTGAACACAATATGTTATAGTTCACATAAAACCACATATAATAGCAAATACATGTAACATAGCATATTCTGAGCTTGGATAATATGTCTGAACATGTATTATTTAAAACTATCCCTATATCCACCATAGATTTCTCAAATGCCTTGTTAATGTAGTCGGTAAGAGAGCCACCCGGGATATCAATTTCTGAGAGCATGGACATCATTTCTAGTTCAAAAGCTAGGCTGTCAACAATTTAAAGTAGGTCTTTGCCAACTATGTGTAGAACAAGAATAGGATCTCTATTTAATAAATAGGCTTTAAAGGTCTTATATGACTTATAAATTGTTCGTGTAATGGTTTAGAAGTTCCTAATTGATAAAATGAACTTCAATGACATTTAGTTATGGCCTATAAGTGGACCCTTTTCTTTGTAGTTGAAATTACTTGTTTTTTTATCCGTTTGAAATAAGATACGGAATATTACCCGACTCTCCACATTCATTTGTAAGCCTATTAATATGGTTTAATAAATAGAGATTAACCTGAGCACATTGTAAGCAACCCGTGTCATCAATTTTTGTTCAACGTGTGTTCAGTGTGTTCCTTTAGCATTCGGTGTGTTCGTTCACCAACCCGTTTTATTAATTTTCTTGCAACTTCCATCAGCAACTTACATCATGAAGTTACTTTTGAATGCATAAACTACTACAACAAATAAAATTTAATGCATTAGAGCATTGTTTATCGAGACAGAGGTCTACAAATAAGTTCTCCACGCTAAATCCAATTAGAATTTATAAGTTATAAACAAATTACCTCATTTCACGTAAGCAATTTGGAGAATCTTTATATGCATCAGAATATGGAGAAACCGATTACCAACTTGCTTTAGTTTTACCTTTTAAAACCACCAAACCTAGGTTCAAGAACTTACATACAATGCCTATTGATCAGCCATGAGAGCTTTTCCAACATGTTTCATCTTCATAGGTACCGTAGTAGTTTCCTGTAACAACTCCTAAAAAGACTACATGCTAAAAAAATGTGTTTCAGAAATCTTCGTAGTTTGTTTCAGAAAACTAAGTATACATTAAAAAAAGTGTGTTCCTTTAACATGCAATTTACTCTATACATCACTCAATCTTCTTTAACGTTAGGAGCTTAGAGGTTTTCTTTTGTGTCTATTCTGCATCATTTCATCCAGTAATGCAAAATAATTGACCAAATAATAGAATATCACTATCCTTTCATCCAGTAATGCAAAAATAATGAATAATCCTTAATGAATAACTTCGAGTACACAGCTTAAAGAATATTTCTTTTTAGAGAAATAATTCTTCCCTGTGCAAAGTAATTGAATATCACTAAACCTTGGCCAGAGCAGAAGTTTAAAGAAGTTTTACCAAGAGATTGTTTGGTAACTTAGGGCTATCAATGATATATTTTTTCAAAAAGCAATAAACACTCAGAACGCTCACAGTCGTCTTATCTTTTATTCCTAATTGTAATACACAAACAAAATCAAAACAGATAGCATAAATAAGGAGCATAAGTTATGGCAGTAGCATAAGTCTCAATCCAAGCACCAAACCAAATAAAAATTATGCAAACAGGTTGAAGGTGTGAATATGTTCCACCTTGTAAATAAATTTATTCACACAAACTACATATTTATGTTAGTTGTTTATTATTCTGCAAAAAAAGGTCTTAGGTTGATGCACTTCGGCTATTTAAACTATATCATGTAGAAATATTTGTTGGTGTAGCAAAAAACAAAATAGAATAGTAACTCAGATATTAATTATAGAACTTACCATGTCGACGAACCTCATCCTTCATAGTCAGTACAATCACCAAGCACTCCTACAATAGTCTTTAACATGTACTCTTCCACCCATATTCGTTGCAATCAAGTCTATCACCGATCACTCCCGCCTTCAGTACCTTGACAATTAAAAAAGATGATCTCTTTCCCACGTATTTAGCCACTTCCACCCTTCGATAACCTAAAAGTTGTAATTAAACTTAAGGATTAATCTATGAAATTTAATTATGTGGAGATAAATTGAGATATTCAGGTGATCATCTATTTAACAATGTTACGCAATGTAACACAAACTCTGTGGCATGGGATTAGTTTGAAATACATACACATTATATAACAAACATTGATAGCAACAACATCATGATGTTCCTTTTTCTATCACTTCAAGAAAATGTAAATGTACAAAAGCATTTCCTTTTTACCTTGTAGTCTCAAATGCTACTTTCATCACCAGTGATCTTGTTTCATTTAGCCTTTTTAGTGAACACCAGTTTCACCTCTTCTACCACCGGTACTTTTACCTCTTATGGTTATTCCATTTGTGAGATGTATGCAACAAAAAGAAGAAAAAAAATGAATAGATAACCTCTACAAACATCTAACCTTTTACAGTTCTTGTAACCCATAAACCAATTTGATCAAATAACCATTACAAACATAAACACCAGTTAGTAATTTAAACAACCTAATTGAAATTCTTGATCTAAGAAGATAATATCCGTAACCTTAAATGAACAATCCCGATAACCTCCTTTATATATAGTAGTCTGAATAAGTAATCTAAAACCGTCACTTTTTGTATGGCATTGTCTCAAACAATATTGATATAGCCGAAATCTTCTTCGTATTCGTCTGCATCATGAAAAAGAAGAGAATCATATCAAAATAAATTCTTGTTGGAAATTACTCATATGACATAACAAACTTAGCTTGAAAACGAACTTCACATCACCTGATAACCATGAGATAGATGTTCACCATGAGGAAGATCTAGTCCCATGGTACCTTTTAAACTTATTTTTTTCATTTGGCCCGAAAGTAAACAGCGAATTGAAATAACCACCTCTAGCCAAACACTATCTGAGAAGAAACGTATTGTGTCGTTAGTCAAATACACAAATCTAATAGATAAGATAGATAGAACATTCAGATACACTATATTTGACGATCCAAACATAATGTCCCTAAAAGAATAAGCATTTAAGGTGTGAAGAGGTATTTACAAAACTCAATAGAGGTCACAGCAATTATACACATTCAGTCGGTATTTACAACACTTGTCCATAACTCATGAACAGCATGATTAAAAAAAATTAGTTCCCAATCAAAACTGATACCAGATACACTATCTGAGAAGAAACGTATTGTGTCATTAGCCAAATATACAAATCTAATAGATAAGACATATAGAACATTCAGATACACTATATCTGATGATCTAAACATAACATCCCTAAAAGAATCAACATTTAAGGTGTGAAGAGGTATTTACAAAACTAAATAGAGGTCACAGCAATTATACACATTCAATCGGTATTAACAACACTTGAAAATAACTCATGAACAACATGATTAAAAAAAAATTAGTTCCCAATCAAAACTGATACCAGAAATAACAAATTACGTTTACCATTAATACATGTTTTCATCATAAACATAAAACAAACTTACAACCGAAATCCAAACTAGCTTTTTCCTTGAATCAAGACCATTCCCGATTTTAGGGTGTGGACAACAAAGATTGTTTTTTAATATGGTTGATTGACTTTTTTGATTCGGTTTTGAACATTTTGTGAGATTTAGTTCAAAGAAATCGAATGCTTTAATTACTTAGCAAAAACCTGATAAGTATAAACATGCTGCTTTATTTCATAACAATGCATATTTCAAGGTTACTAATATTTTTGACTTTTTATTAGTGAAAGGTAAAATTCATGTAGACAATGGAGAAGGAGACTTCCTCCATGCCTTATGAATAACAAAGTTTATCAACAAACGATTTCACATAAAACCACTCTTTAACTATAGAACTAAAAAAATAAAAAACGATTTTATATTAATTTTCAAATATCAGTGACTAAACATTGAACGGCAATATCCACACGCCTGTTATGGTACGGTGTAACCACCCATAATTTTTCCTTATGAATAGTAAATGCTAACTTATGATTTACGAATCATTATGATAATTAAAAACCGTTTTTACCGATAACAAGAATTTTGTTTGTTAGTCGAGTTACTTTTTTATGATCACAACGACGTTTGTGATTACCGTTTACCTTGGAACGCGCTTACACACGAACCTAGACAGTCTAATTTTTTTTAACTAACGTTTATTAGGTAACGTAATATTTATCTAGTTATATATATAATCCGATAAATTACCAAATACGTTCTAATAAACTCCCGAGCTCACGAAAATTTCCACCAACGCACAGTAACTACTTCTAACTTTGACACGATTTTCGAGACAAGCCAATTGGGCCTGTAAGCCACATTGGGCCTCGGCCCAACACTGTCACAAACCAAACAGCCAAACGGACCCTATTTATTTTTATTTCCTTTCTTTTGGGCCTAGTCCACGCCATAAGCCCAAAACCAAATTCCAAGCCCAAATCCTTTATAATATTCTCGAAACCATGCTCCATGATTCGTTACTTTGCCTTGTGTACTCGCAATTTTTCCAAACAACGTATATATATTTTTATACCACTCATTTCTCCTCCTACCCAAAAATCATACGTGACAAGTATTTCTCCTAACGTGTACATTGAGTCCATGAAAATCAATTAAAGCTTACGCTTGTTTTTACGTATCCACAAAAACCAAAAATTTCATTTTGAGTTCACAACCCCTCGTATCAGCCTAAACTTGGTGCCAAAGTTTCTCTAAGTCCCTAGACACGTTTTTAATATGTCTTTGACCTTCACATAACCACAAATGAGCCAAGACAAACTCTCATGATGTTTTTCTTGTGTTTTCCTCTCGTTAACATGCCACAAGGACGAATACGTGTATCTTCTTCCATAATTCACACGTTTTGAACTTGAGAGGCAGCAATGAGACTTTCTAGTTGTGTCACACATAGTTTAAAAGGAATTGACCTTCCTTTAAACTATTCCTCTCAAATTTTTCCATGTTTCTTTTGTTTTCTTCTCGGCAAACACCTTCACAAGGATGAAAGATTGCACCAACCATACTATTTTCCTAAGAATCCTCAAACAAACCTTTGTTGACCACGTTTCAACACGTCCAAACGCAAACATGAACCTCATTGTTGTTTTCTTGTTACTCACTTGTGCACAAGGACGATCCACCAACAAAACTCATAATCACTTCACTATTTGTGTTGCTATACCTCGTACCCCTCCCCCTTGGTCACCATGTTTCAAATTCCCATGTTTCCTAAATCTCTCGTATATATGTACATGTATTCATGCATGCACACAAGCCCTACACATCACCTTAATCATTTTTACACTCACAAACTCATTTCTAAGTCTTTGGAGAAACGTTTTACTTTGGTTAAGCCTTGGAAGTCTTGTATCAAGTAATGCCACACGATTGGTGACTTGTATGTACGTGAGAGTCAAGCTTTAGCCTTTCCTTGTTCGTTTCTAATCTCCACGAGTCGTTTTCTACTCCACCAATCTTTGGTGAGGTGAGCAAACCCACTCTTTCTAATATTTCCTTCGCTTTTCATTTTTTTAACTACACATTTACTTTGCTTATATTCCTGTTAATATTAAGTTATAACATATACGTATTACTAGCTAAACTAAGAGATTAACATGATATAAACCAAAGTTAGTAAGACACCTTTCACTAATAACTACTTATAGGGATGAAATATAGCACGTTCCTAAGTTCCCTTGACCCATACGTTTTAACCTCAAACACATAGAAAAATTTTGTGTTACAAAACTGTTTTGGCTTTGATTAAAGTCGATATACTTTGGCCACGTATTTTCGAATTCACATATACGACACCTTATTTTTATGGCTTAAACTAATAGACCACTTGGTAAACTAACAATCTAGGCTTTAAAATCACTCTTACAAACCCATTCGAACCCTCGTTAAACCCCAAAGCATGACATGTTTTTATTAAACTTAAAACTACGTTTGGGCCTAAAAGCCCATTAAGCTGAAAATAAGCAATTGGGATAAGCTGATGGTATAAGCAGTTGTCTAAACTTTTTAGTGTCCAAAAATGAGTCCAATGCTAAGCCCAATAGTTTCCCAAGCCCAAAGATTTTAAAAACCTTAATGGGCCTAGTATTTAGCTCGTTAAAGGCCCATAAGCTCCAAATAAGCTCTTTTTGAAAAATAAGCTATTTCCCAGCTTAAATAAGCAGTTTTAAACTTATTTTGAAAATAAAAATGTTAAGTTTTGAAGTTGGTAAAATTTGGACTAAATTTGCAAAAGTTTTGTAGTCGAGGGACTAAAACTGTCAAATTAGGAATTTAAGGTAAAAACTGTCATTTTGACATCTTGTGATGAAAACTGTAAATCTAGAAAAGTTTTGGGTGGAAATTGTGAATATAAAATAGTTTTGGATTAAAAATGAAATTAAATAACGTTTTGGACTAACGATGTAAAGTTATGTCGTTAGGGGTATAAAATGTAAACTTTTCAAAACTTAAAGGTTTTAATAAAATATAAATGTTATAATTTATATTTTATATATATAAGTATTTTAGATAAAACCGATTCGATCAAGCACTTTCGTTAATTAAATAAAAATATATATAACTTTTATATATATATATATATATAACGTACTAACGAAAATAATAAATATATAACTTTTAACAATTAACACATTCTCTCGAATCTATTTCACTCTTCGACACCCATCTATCGTTGAACCACCGATCTCGCTTTCTTTCGTAAAATCTCTACACTACGTCAACAAGAACATGCTCACAAGTTATATTTATAAATATAACTTTTGTTCTTGAACTTCAGGCATTTAAACACGTATGTTTAAATTGCTACGAGTCAAACTAACAAAACAATATAATAAACAACTTTCGCGATAAACTGAACTTAGACTATCAAACTCTGAAAACTTGCCATATATTTTACTTAGGTTGTGTGTTGAAGCCGTTTCCACCTATCATTTGAGTAACGATACTAGTACTACCGAGCTATCCAGGTGTGTGTTCATAGCCCACTCTTTAAACTTTTTAAACTCTTTTGTGGGGAGATACATGCTTCAAACCCGAACACAAGCTTTTTAGTATGTTATGCCTGATGTTTTTATTGCTTAAGTAGCTATTTCCAAAAGCCCATCGATCATGAACCTTAATCACTTGCGAGTGAACGTGAATACCTGGGAATATATCTATTTGGGACTGACAATCCCCTTTTAGTTTAGCTAGTATGAGCGACTAGGCGCACAGTATTTAACAACTCATAGGTTACAGGCAAAGACCTATCTTGAGGGCACCCCTATTATATTAGTTTACATCACACATTGATGCATGTCTAATCGTTGCGTGTCATAAGCTTAATGCAATAACAAACTTGATTTAAAACTTGTTAATTGTTTATCGATGCAATTAACACACTTACTTGTGTTCAAACTTTAAACTTAAACCTATGGACGTCACTCAACTTTTGTTGACTTTTAGCATGTTATCTCAGGTAACTAAGGCATGGATTATCAAGGCTCAGGGAAGGGCATCAACCCGAGCACGAGTTTTCTAAAATAAACGTTTTCTTATCATTCAACTAAATAAAACATATCTGCGAAGATATGACTTGTCTTTCTAAAACTATTTCTGTACTCAGATATTTTTAATGAATGATAAAATGTGTTTTCAAAACGTTTACTATGATTGTGACAAAGATCCACTATGTAATACCCCGTTAAGTCTTCCGCTGTCGTTAATCGATTTTAGGGGGTGTTACATACGGGGACGAAAGTATGATTTACAACTCTATTACCTTATTATATGGCACCAATTAAGTCGAGATGCTTATAGTCAAAAAGACATGTTAGAGTGCTGCTATGGATTCAATTTAAATCTTAGCATAAAGAAAAAAACTTGGTTCTGAATTACCCAAATTGATGTACTTACCTTCCAAATATGTCAGATATGATAGTTCAACGGAGTAAGCACCTAACTCGAATCTTGCAAACCTGCTAATTCAACACATTCAATAGAAGAATTATCATGTGCAACATCATCTCTTGGTTATAAGGAATCATAATGTGCTTCATTTTTTCCCTACAAATGACAATTACACAAACACAATTTATCAAACACTTGGTGTGCATAGAAAACACACATTTTATGAAATTAAGTTCAATGTTTGGCCAATATCGACTCATTTGACATGTTCCATCTAAAATTTACAGAAACTTCTTAGACCAATGTCTGAACAGTCTTATTGTCACCAAGTTATAAAAAATATTTCATACAATTAACTAATTTGTATGATTAAGAAAAAAAGGTACCAGAAATTTTAGGAGCAAAAACACAACTGTAACCCTCAACCACATCATAGCCTACAAATATCCAAATTGGTTGATGTTTTAACCAAGATTTATAAATCATGTACTAATAATAAAGAGGGGAATTTAACAGGCACAAATATACAACATGGTCTCACCTTGAGTCAAGGTTTTCCTACATCAAAGGAGAGCCTGTAACATCACGTAAATATTATTAAGTGTTTTTGATTTTGGAGTAGAAGGAAGGCAGATACAAATGATTAATGAGGAGCATATCATAGATGCAGTGAGTTGTACTTGAAAAAAGTACAGGACAATGGGTTCCAAACACACCAATAGATGCAGTGAGCGTACATAAACATCATTAGCGCTAAAAATATAATTATAATTAGGCAAACAATTTACAAAAACAATGGAGCCACAATTCATTCAAACAATTAACTGAAACAAAATATAAAAAAATTGTAACATCCTCAAAAATAATATATTAATAAGCATAATTCAAACATAATATATTAAAACAATTGAATCAAATAAAAAACATTAAAAAAAACCCTTACAATCAAAACCAAAAATAGGTTTGTTGTGTGTGTTATGATTTCATTTTGAATTGGTGAAGATATTCGGTTACAATCATGTGAATTGATTTCATTGAATGTCGATTTGAAGGAGTTAATTAGTTACCAAAAATCATAACCGTGATTTGATTATTTTGAAAGAGTGATTGAATGAGTTTGTGTAGTTATTAAAAGAAAGATGAGTTATAAGATGTCAAAAAACAATTGCAGTAGCAAGTTGTACGCATTAAAAACACAGCCAATGATAGCTCAGACACGTCAGAAAATTTAATGCAAAATGCTCTTTAGTGGGCTTGTACAATATTCACGTTTATTAGATAGTATAGATAAAAAGTACATGCAATAATCAATGCCACCCCATTTGAATGTCAAGAAAATTAATAGATTTCTTTTAATATTAAATTAAACAAATAGTAAGTGACTTATTTATTTGCTTTAACTCTTTAGACAAAGATGGGTTGGCAGTTTAATCTATTTATTACTTCATACTACGTATTTAACTTCTTGTTTGTTTGATATCTTTAACTTGATGGTAAAAAGTTTTTTTAATTTGAGTGGGCTTTTAGAAAATGATATGTGATTCATACAGAATTCCATGTGATTCTTTGACGAATCCTTTGTGATACATACAGAATCCCATGGGATTCTTTATAAATCTCATGTGATGTACCAATGAATCCCATGTGATTCATAATGAATCCCTTGAGATTCATGCTGAATCCCATGTGATTTTATACAGAATCCTTTATGATTTATCGACAAGATAAATCATATAGAATCCCATGTGATTTCATACAGAATCCCTTGAGATTCATACATAATCTCATGTGATTTTGTACTTACAGTTTATATAAAGCAAAATGAAAATCACATGGTATTTATATAGAATCCCATGTGATTCATATATAATCTCATGTGATCCATACAGAATCCCATGAGATTCTTTGATGAGTCACTTGTAATTCATAAAGATTACCCATGTGATTGATACATAATCTCATGAGATTCTTTGACGAATCACTTGTAATTCATAAAGATTACCCATGTGATTTAACCAGAATCCCATGAGATTCTGTATGAATCACATAAAAGATACTCGTCAAGTATCTTTATGGAACACATGGGATTTTATATGAATCCCAAAGGATTAGAGAGAATCACATGGGATTCTATATAACAACATATAACTTTTTAATAAAGATATTCAAATAGCTCATTTCAACAATCATATAAAAAACATCTACCCTTAAAAGGCTGTGACATAAAAGTATAAAACTCAAAAACAGTGATTTTCTCATTTTTAAAAATCACTTGTGATTATTTGAAAATCACAAATCACAAATCACAAGTGATTTTTTTATGAATCCCTTAGGATTTTTTACGAATCCCGAGGGATTTTTTTATGAATCCCGTATGATTTAATTCTCGTCACGATGGTGTATTTTTTGTTGCTTGAAGATTTACCATTTGCAAGATATGTTGTTTTTTTAAAAAAGGTGGAAAGTGGGATTTTATATTAAATGAGTTAGAATGTCAATTTTGCCCTTCCTTTATTATTATTATTTTTTTATCTATAAAATTGGATGAAAGTAAATTGGAAGGGTAGGATGTGCTTATCTGCTTGGTGTGTGCTTATTCACACACCTTTTCCTGTCCATTTTAAGACCAAAACAGACACAAACTAACCATAAATGCCAAAGATATTGTGCCTTTGTGTTTGTGATTGATTGCTCCAAACGGTCAACCTAAATTGACCAAAGGATGGTCAACTAGGTCGAACAGCCTAAGAGTCAATCTCCGTGGAAGTATAGGGATTCCCCGGGTCGTTATGTCCCGACGAGGTGTGATGGTAATCAAAACGGGTTTGTGATCGGATAAATTTGGACAGAAAGGTAAGGAATTTGGTTTGTACGACTACACTAAGAAAATACGAATGAGAACGATTTAAACAAACTATATTAACAATAACGTGGAACCCAATTAACCTAAAACGTAATCTAAATTTAAAATTAGAGTTTGCTTATAAATAAGCAGAAAAATAAGCCAAAAGGGCTTAAATAGAAGCTATCACTTTTTTTATTTTTGGTTTTTCTTTATTTTACAAACTACTTTTACTAACGTAACCTAAATTTAAAAACGTAAAAGTTTATTAATTAAAACGCGAGTGCGCAAAATAAAACGTGAATTTTATGCTATGCTAATCCTACGGGGGTAAAAATTACTTTTCTAAGATTCTAACGATAAAAGAAAATTTTAGAAAAAAGAAAATTATTTTTTTGACTTTTTAATTATTTATTATTAATTAATTACTAAATAAACTTAAATTATTAAAAATACTAAAACAATTAAGAAAAATCTGAAATTTTTATAGAAAATACTTAATGCTAACAGAAATCTTAGAAAAATATAAAAAGTTTCAAAAGCTTATTAATCAGCAGTACAATAAGCAACGTATCAAAATAAGCTTAATAAACTAAAACCACTATAAAAATAGAATTTGCAAGGTATAAATTGAAAAATACCCTAGGGCAAATGGTTGTGGCGTGTTGTGTGTGAGGCTTGAGGTGCAGGAGGTCAGGGGTTCGAATCCCACCTCTTGCACTTTTTTTTTTTTTTTTTTGCAAAACTATTTTTTTTTTTAATTTTTCTTGTACAAAACTATCAAACAACAACTTTTAAGCAACTTTTACAAAGGATAACTTTTTAAATCTGAGAAATAAGCACTGTGGTAGCTTTTTTCTCACCACAGTGAACACTAGTAAGCTAAAATGAACTTTAGAAGTTGAAAAGGCTAATAAATAAGCTATACACTAAATACTTAAGGAAGTAAAAGCTAAATGATGCTGAGGTGGATCAAGTTAAGCTAAAACAACTGAAAAAGGGTACCCTGGAATAAGCTAGAAACACTAGAATAAGCAGATCCAAAAACTAAACCTACTTAGGTCCAAACAGGATCCTAGCAGGCCTCTTGTAGCTTATCAAATAGCTACTCAAGCCAAAAAGGAACCTGGGAACCAACGACTTAGCTATGTGGCCTTCCCAAAAAGTCCAAAAGCTCAGAGTGAAGCTCACGAATAAGCTCAAAAAGAGCTTATGAAACTGCTCTTGTACACTCGGATGAATCAGTATGTGAGGTTCAAGGATGAGAACTAGGAGGCTAATTTTAAGCAGATGAATAAGCTAACTAGGGTAAAAAAAAAGATAAAACTAACAAGACAGCCTAAGTGTCTCTCCAAAACATCAATTATCAAGCAAAATGATCAGAGAGTGAGCAGATTATAGGCCAATGAAAAATGGGTCAAAATAGGGTAAGCTGGGTACAGGGGTATGCAGGCCTGAGGGGGAAACTCAAGCCATCCAAAAACCATCAATAAGCTATTAAAAAGCTGTCCTAAGAAGAAAACAAGGTTAAAGGCAACTACGGGAAACCTAATAAGCTCTATGGGGATAGAATAAGCAGTTCCTAATAAAGAAGCTCTAAGTTAACCACACTATCCTAGGCTGCAAACTAATAAGCAAAACAGGCCAAGTGAGACTACTTTGGACTAATGCACAGCTTAAACAAAAATTCCTAAAATTAAAATAAAAATGGAAGCATGTAACCAAGCTGACAAATAAGCAGAATAACAATTTTCAGAGCTTGACACTTAATATTGAAGAAACTAAAACTGTTATACTAAGGGTGCTTAAGACAGATATGCAGGTGTGGTCTAGCACTTAAGCAAGCACAATTAAGCTAGTAAGCAAGTCTGAAAAGCCAAATTAAGCTAAAATAGATAAAGTTCATACTGCTAATTGCTAGCAAAACAAATTTCCAAGCCTAAATCCAACTCTAACCTACCTAAAACTTGGATGAAAAGGGGTGAGCAGACCTGCTATAACAGCAGGCCTGGTGGGGGTTAATTCAGGGTCAAATGGGGATGCTTGACTCACAAAAGTCAATGAACAGGATTCTAACTCTATGATTAACCTATGGTGAACATTTTAAGAGCAAAACCTACAACTAATAAGGACTTAAACTAAGACCTAACCTGCCTATTTATAAAATCAGTTAATATACATTTTTTTGCTAAACTAATGATAAGCCTTAAAACAAGTTTGTAATTGCTAAATTCTACTTAAACACAACTAAGAAAACTAAATAAAGACTGATAAAAGTTTGCACAATAACAGAAAACTATTTTTACTACCCTAAAAGCTTGTTCCAAATACTCCCTTAAATCTTCAAATTACATTTTTAGACTAGATACAGCTGATTCTAGCAATATTTTGGAGAACAAAAACTAAACAATGTTAGAAATCACTTAATAAACATACATTAAATCCTAATCAGCAATTGAAATAAGCAATAAGCATCATTAACTGAAAACAGAATTTCAAAGACTTGAGCTAAGAATTTTTCATTAATACAAGAAAATCAGTACATTAACTTTTAATTAACACTAAAAGCTTAACTAAAATTAAAAACCTTACTGAAACTACTACCTACTATTAATTATCTAAAAAACTAACTATCCATCTATGCTCCTTTCTTCTCCCTTTTATACTGACCCTCTAGGGTTCCTTGGGTCTTTGTCTTCTTCTGTTGACCAATTCCAGCCATTGGATTGCATTTAATGTGATCTCAGCCAATGGTGATGTTTTGGCAGGAAAAGGGTAATTGACAAGTTGGGGGTCTGATAACTAGTTGGCAGAGGGTGTAGTTTGGACTGGGGTGGAGGAAAGGTGAGATAGGGTGTGGAGTGTGGCAGAGGGGGAGGGTAGAGGTGATGATGGTGTTGGCTTATGAGTGGGTTTGGCAGAGGAGTCACGGGGGAGGGATAAGGAAGGGGTTGAGGTGTGAGGTTTGACCGTAGGGTTGACTAGGGTGGGTTTTGTTTATTAACCAGGGGTGAAAGGGTTTTGGGCTTAGGGGTAATGGGCCATGTGGAGTGGATTTGGGTAGTAATAAGGTTATTTGGTGGGTTATGATAAAACAAAGGGTCCATTTGGTTAAGTAAATAAGAAATCACAAGGACCATCTATGTAAAAATCTGAATTTGAAGGGTGTATTCTGCCAATATTCCAAAATTATCAAAAGGATTAAACTTGCCACAAATTAATTTCCCAAGGGTCCTTTGTTGTTGATTTTCCAACTTTAAATTTCCCGGGGACCAAAATTGCTAATTTTGAAAATTCAAGGACCAAACATGTAAATTCCTAAAACTTTCACCCAGGGATTAATATTGAACAAATTTGATTTCCCAAAGACCAAAGTTGACTTTTCTTTCACTTTAAACCTTCAGGGACTAGTTTTGTCAATTTTTGAAACTTGAGGGATTGAAACTGCCAATTATGCAAACTTTGTTCGTTTTTCATTTGTTTTTAAACATTTTGCATCTAAAACATATAAAACACACTTTTGGGATAATTTCTGTATTTTGATGCATTTCTGAGTGTTTTTGGATGTTTTAGCAGTTCAGATACGATAAAAATGATGAGTATTTACACACTCATCAGTGATCGTGCTGGAACGGATATTTCAGAAATTGGCAAAAATCAGGCCAAAAATGACAAAAACGAGCACGAGTTTGGAAATCATATTAAAAGCCAAAACCGGGGAAGTAAATTATCATTTTTAAGCTCAGAATGTCAAAACATACCTTGGGGAATCACAAAATGCCAGAAATAGTCCTTGGAGCAAAAGTTTGCAGAATTGGCATAAATGGTCCCTCAACTTTTAGAAATTGACAGAATCAGTCCCTGAGCATTGGATTTTGGAAGAAAAAGTCAACACTGGTCCTTAGAGTTCATAATTTGTCAAGTTTGGTCCCTTGGTGAAAAGTTTGAAGAAATTACAAGTTTAGTCCCTGCAGTTTCAAGTTTGACTTAAATAGTCCCTGGGATTAAAATCATCATTCATGGTCCTTGTACTATTCAAATTTGGCAAATAACACCCTTGTGACAAATTTGGAAGAATGGCAGATCAAGTCCTTGTATTTTCTGGAAATTACAAAAGTGGTCCCTGAAGTTTCAGATTTGGCAAAAATGGTCCCCGGAATTTTGAACATGGAAAAAATCAAAAGAGATCCTTGTATTATTAAAACTTGGCATGATTAACCCTTTTTACAACTTTGGGATATTTACAATTCCAACCCCTAAAATCCAGAAATTACATGAATCGTCCTTGGGCTTAAAACTCTAGAAAACCAAACAGACCCTTTTGTTAATACTATAACCCAACAAACAAACCAACCCCTTATACCACCCTTTGGCCCAATCCCCTTTCCCTTTTTAATAATTCCCAGGGTCAAACCAAACTTTGACCACCCCTTCCCTCCACCATCTCCTCTAACTTGCCTGCAAACCATCAAATCCACCACCCCAATTGGTTCCAAACAGTCAGATATTATTGACTAAGGGATTTGGTCAACAAAGTCAAACTGCCTAGAGTCAATGCTCTGTGGATAGTATAGTGTTTCCCCGGGTCGTTATGTCCCTTCGAGATTGCAATGGTGCTTGAAAACGTTTTTGAGAATGAGTGGCACTGAAGACAGTAACCAAAGATGATTGGAAAGTGATTATACTACTGATTGATTGGTATTTGGACAATTTGAAACAACATTAACAATACAGATACACAGATATAATTACACGTATGCAAATAGGAAATCAGAAATGATTGCAGACGGAAGAAAATGTGAGTTTTAAACAATTTACAACTACGGGGGTGCAAGTGAAAATTTAACAAACTTAATTTTAAAAGAAAATGAAATAAAAAGAAAAGTATATTTTTTTTTGATTATTTTATTATTTAATATTAATTATTTAAATAAAACTATTTAACAATTTAATTAAAACTAATTAACTTAAAAACTTAATAATACAAATTAAAGCTAGAAAATTGCAAAATTAATTTCTAAACTTCTAAAATGACTTAAAATAAAATTAAAAATTAAAAATATGTATTTTTGTCTTTTTGTGGATTATTTAATAATTAAATACTAATTAAATTAATTAAACTATTTTAAATTACTAATTATACTAAAAATGACTAGAAAATTATAGAAAAATTTACAAATCTAATTAACCATCTCAGGAATCCTAAAAAATTTAAAAAAAAAAACTTATAAAAATTATTTTTAGACTATTTTACTAATTATTTACTTATTAATTAACTAAAATCTAATTTAACTAAATTAATTAAGAAAATTAGAAAATGAACAGTAGTAATTAAGAAACTATTTTCTAAAAATACTAAATGATTTATAAAACTTAGGAAAAATATAAAAACCTACTGTTGTTAATTAAAAGTTTATAAAACTATTTAATTACTAATATTACTTAATTATTTAATTAAACTAATATTAATTCTAATAATTATTAAATTAAAAGAGAATAATAAAATTACTGAAAATACTTTAAGGTAAAAGAAAATTAAGAAAAATATAAAAATGATGAAGTGCTTATTAATAAGCTGAAAAAAAATTAAAAAGATAAATCCTATTAAATAGAAGCTATCACTATTTTTAAATTTGGTTTTTGTTGGTTTTTCTTATTGACAGGTGATTATAAGCTAAAAATAGGTAACTTTTATGAAAACACTTTTGAAATAGCTTATTAATAAGCTATATGCACCCCCTTGTGCTTAACAGTTAACTTAATAACTTCTTAGGACTTTGTGATTATTGAAAAAGCTGAGAAATGAACAACTAAGCATAAACAGATGATTGACAACTTGAATTAAGCAAATGGGAACAAATAAGCACTCAGGAAAAGCTGTTATGAACAAATTAGCACTAAACACACTACTAGGCCAAAACAGGCCAAACACATGAACTTTGGACCTCTGTGGTGTCCACAGAAGTCAAGGTGGGTCCAAACTAAGACTTGACCTTCCAAGTTGACCTGGTCAACTTTCAAATAAGCTAATAAGCTGGGCTTATTGCTTATTTTTTAGCACTAGGTGGTGCTAGGAACTTGGGCTCAAAATCTGAGTCACTCAGTGTACTCAGGGAAATGGACAACTTAAAAGCAACTTGCAGCCCTATCAAATAAGCTTAAAATGGTGAAATAAGCCCTGAACTGTCAAGATGGGTTGCTTGGCTTTCCAAAATGCCAATAAGCTAAGGGTGGGGCCCACTAATGAATCAGCTATGGTCTTGGGAATATGGGTCACTTATACTGATGACTCAGTATATGTTTGTGAAATAAGCAAACTTCCAAGGCCAAATAAGCTATGCTACTAAGTACTGAGATCCAATTTTATGATTAATCCTAAAAGCACTACTGATGAGCTTTTCAAAAAGCTAAAAATCAAGATCTAAGGTTTGCACCCTGGGGGGGGGTTGAAATTTGACCAAAATCACAACTACCTTGGTGCAGGGCAGTACCTTGCCCCGCAGGTCTAAATAAGCTGTTGTATCAGCCAAACAAAAAATCACAAAAATAAGCTGATGATGGGAGCTTGTAGCTTAGGTGACAGACAATAACTTGTGAAAATCTCAGGGTCTAAATCTTAATACAAAAATCACAATAAATCACCTAATTTTTGGATTTCTGAAACAAGTACGTTTTTTACTTTTTGAAATTATAAACTTAGGTTGACTTTTATGAACTTAGACCTTGATTTTATGACTGATTAAGGTTTAATAAGCTGTATTAAGTCTAAAATAAGCTACACCACTCACTTGTGAATGGAAATGGGGTATAAGCCACTATTTAACCAACACAGAGGGTTAATTAGGCCTAATGGTGAGTGATTTTGACTTTTGATGAAACAAAACCAAGTTTTTGTGGTATTTTTGAGTTACTAGACCCTATGGTGACATGTATCAAGCAGCAACAACAACATAAACAACTTGGAACACAAAGTAATAGCTAAATCCAAACACTACTATTATAATGAGAATTCAAAGGAAACAGAGTAAACTAATACCACAACTTAATCTATGAACTACAAACTATTTAATAAGCTATATTAAAACAGAAAAAACAATAATCAAGCACAAATAAGCACTAATGGTAAGAAACTCAATTTTAAATGAAATTTCTTACAATTTTGCACCTCCAAGCTGTCTAACCAAGAACCAATGACCAAGGACCTTTCCTATAGAATCCCCACAGATTTACTAACCCACACCATCCAAGATTTACTGTGCTCCAGCTTTCTCCACCATCTTCTTCATTATTTTTTTGATTTTTCTTTATTTTTGTGATTTTTTTTGTATTTTCTTGTTTATGAGACTAGACTTCTTTTAAATGTTTCTAAAAGCTTTTCAAAGCTTTCTAGGAGCTTATATGTGCCTAGGAGTCCATACCATTAAACAGAAACTACAATAAAGCTTAATTAGATTTTTGAAATAAACTGGAAATTGCATACACTGAGAGGTGAGGTGAACTGAAACTTGATTTTTATTATTGAAAAGAGTTTAGATTACACTGAAAACATGAAATACAATGCTTGAAAGCTAAATCATACACTAAAAACTTGAAAATTAAAAAAATGACATAAAAATAACTAAGTTATGCTAATATATCTTCATTGTTGCTTCCCTTCTATTTATACTTGATGATTAGGGTTTGTCAACACCCTCTGAGCATTTCCCATCAAAAATATGGTCCATTGGATTACTGAGATGCCCCCACAGGCTGCCACGTGTTTTGGCGGGAAAATAAAATGGAGCAAATTGCTCTATTATTTGGCAAGGGGGTGGTGCATTAAATGCTGAGGTGAGGGGTGGAGTGTAGTGGGTTTGGGCGGTTGATGGGATGGTGATGGTGGGGGGAGGTGATGTGATGCTGCAAGTGGTGTGGGGAAGGGAAGGAGAGGAAAGGTGTTGGTGTTTGACTGGATTTGACTAGGGTAAAAGTTTGACCCTGGCTTTTGGTATTAAAAGGGATGGGGCGTTGGGCTTGTGTTGGAGTTGGTCTAGGTTTTGGATCAAAGGGGTTATAAGGTGTTGGGTTAGGCTTATTGTTTGGATTGGATTGATATTAAGGGTCCGGCTTGGTTAAGTATTAACATCAAGGACCACTTTTGCAATTCATCAAATATTGAGGGCTGATTCTGTCATTCTTCCAAAGTTCACAAAGGGATAATTCTTGCCAAAGATGAATAGTACAAGGATTATATGTTGAATTTTCCATTTTTGAACCTCCAAGGACTAAATCTGCCAAACTTGTAAACTTTAGGGACCAAACATGTAATTTCACCAAACTTTCCAACCAAGGACCATTCCTGCCATAGATGAGAAGTACAAGGACAAAAATTGTTTTTTTCTCAAAGTTTTTATATCCCAGGGACCATTTTTGTCAATTTTACAAAGTTGAGGGACTAAACTTGTAATTTTGTGAAACTTTACACCAAAGGATTAATTATGTTTATTGGTGATTTAAAAGGACCTTTGGTGACTTTTTCATTTTTTAGAATAACTAGGGACTAGTTTTGACAACTTTTGAAAGTTGAGGGACTGAAACTACCAATTATGCAAACTTTGTTCACTTTTCATTTGTTTTTTATTATTTTGCATCTGAAACATATAAAACACATTCCTGGGATATTTTTAGTATTATGATGCATATTTGAGTGTTTTTAGATGTTTTGGCAGCTCAGAATAGGTAAAAATGATGAGTATTTACACACTCATCAATCCCCCACACTAAAACATTTCTAGTCCCTAGCAATCTTTTGAGAAAACTTAATGGATTTGAAGTCTCTTTTTCAAAAGCCATTACTTCTGGAGTAGCCAAATGTTTCAGTTCAAGTAAGAACTATGGCACACCGATAACCATATGATTTTGAGCAAATCATAAGCTGTAAACGGATTTGATTTGTCTTTACCAAAATCCGTTTGCTTCTGGACTAGCCAACTCTTCACGATTATTGATATGGTGAGCTGGATCCCATACAATTTTTGGCAAATTGTCAGCGGTCAACGGTTTCGAGATATATTTACCAAGAGCCGTTTGCTCCTGGATTAGCCAGTCCTTGTATGAATTAGACATGGTGGACTGATTACCATTTGTTGTGTTTTGTGCGAAGCACTTCCACTAAAAAAAAATTGGGCTAAAACGGGGGGATTATGGCACTTATAAAGTAAAAATGTAATAAAATTCGCCAGAATTCCCCCCCCCCCCCCTAGAACTGAATATTGCCCTCAATATTCAAAGTACCGGCCATTATGCCGATATTTTGAAAAACTTTGATTTAAAATTTTAAAACTTGGGCAAGTGTGGGAATAGCATTTTTTTTTAGATTACTTTATATACAACAGCATGGGGGACTCCCCCACACTAGTTTGGTAGAAAGGAGAAAGAAGTCAGATATATGGGTGAAAACCCATAGTTTTGCTAATTTTTGTTCACCGAGTCACTAGCTTGACTCGATCCCCGAATTCATTTGTCCATGGGGAAAGTTTGGAGATCCGGGACAACCATGGATGGGATATCCTCTCCAAAATAGTGTTTCAAACGATGACCATTCACTTTGAAGTTAGGACCTTCGGGTTGAGAGAACTCAACAGTCCCGTATGGGTATACTTTTGCAACAGTGAATGGTCCAGTCCATCGGGTTTTTAATTTCCCCGAGAAGATCTTTAACCTTGAATTGAAAAGAAGGACTCTGTCACCAACGTTGAAAACGCGGTTCTTAATCTTGGAGTAATGGATCTTCTTTGTCTTTTCTTTGTAGATCAAAGAGTTCTCGTAGGCTTGATCACAAAGTTCGTTTAATTCATTGATTTGAACTTTACGGTGATCACCCGCTTTATGAAGGTCGTAGTTTGCATGTTTCAAGGCCCAATAGGCTTTGTGCTCGAGCTCGATCGGTAAATGACACGCCTTCCCGTATACAAGCTTGTAAGGGGTACACCCGATGGGTGTTTTGTAAGCTGTACGGAAGGCCCAGAGTGCATCATCTAGTTTGTCCGACCAGGAGGCACGGTTTTCACCTACGGTCCTCTCAAGAATCCGTTTTATACCACGGTTGGAAACTTCCACTTGCCCACTTGTTTGTGGGTGATATGCGGTAGACAGACGGTGAGTTACACCGTACTTAAGCATGACTTTTGCGAATTGATCATTGCAAAAGTGTGTACCGCGATCACTAATGATGGCACGGGGAGTTCCAAAACAAGCAAATAGGGATTTCAAGAATTTCACAACAACTCATGCATCGTTGGTGGGTAAGGCTTTTGCCTCAACCCATTTTGACAAATAGTCAACAGCCACGAGTATGTACTTGTTTCCACGAGAAGATGGGAATGGCCCCATAAAATCAATGCCCCAGACGTCAAAGATTTCACAAACTTGAATGGCATTTTGTGGCATTTCGTTCTTTTGTGAAATATTACCGTGACGCTGACAAGCATCACAAGCTTTGACTAATTCGTGGGCATCCTTATAAATTGTGGGCCAATAGAAACTGGAGTCAAACACCTTTTTAGCGGTGTAGTTAGGACTATGGTGGCCCCCGGTGGGTCCAGCATGGCAAGCCTTGAGAATATCAGTGGCTTCCTGTCCGTAAACACAACGCCTGATGACTTGATCGGCACAGATTTTGAACAAATAGGGGTCGTCCCAGAAGTAATGTTTAACATCTTTAAAGAATTTGTTTTTCTGTTCGGACGACATCCCCTTCTCAATGAAATTACCCGCATGGTAGTTTGCAAAGTCGGCAAACCATGGGGTAGAAGAGTCACCACGAAAAGAAACCACATTGAGTGTCTCGAGAGGAAATGTTTCATTTATTTCCTGTTTCTCGGACACATCCTGGTAAGGGTTTTCTAATCGTGAGAGATGATCAGCAACAAGGTTCTCGGCTCCTTTTTTATCGCGGATAATGATATCAAATTCTTGGAGGAGGAGAACCCAACGGAATAGTCTCGGCTTTGCATCTTGTTTTGTAAAGAGGTACTTCAAAGCCGAGTGATCCGTATACACTACGCATTTGGTCAGTATCAAGTATGGCCGGAATTTTTCAAAGGCATACACCACAGCTAATAGTTCTTTTTCAGTGGTGGTGTAATGACTCTGAGCCTCGGTCATAGTTTTGCTTGCGTAGTGTATAGGCTGAAAGTATTTTGCTTTTCGTTGCCCCAAGATCGCACCTATGGCAAAATCACTAGCATCGCACATAAGCTCAAAAGGTAGGTCCCAATCGGGGGCAACAAGAATCGGTGCCTCAGTAAGCTTTTTCTTCAAAGTTTCAAAAGCTTCGATGCACTCAGGTGAGAAGATAAAAGGAGCATCCTTATCGAGGAGATGGGTCATAGGCCGGGCGATTTTGGAGAAATCTTGAATAAACCTATGATAGAAACCGATGTGACCCAAAAAGCTCCTAATACCCTTGACAGTAGTGGGATGAGGTAATTTAGCGATGACATCAATTTTGGCTTTGTCAACCTCAATCCCGTTTTTTGAAATTTTATGGCCGAGGACAATGCCCTCTTTAACCATAAAATGGCTCTTCTCCCAGTTGAGACTCAAGTTCGTTACTTTGCAACGTTTTAGCATCTTTTCCAAGTGGGAGAGACAAGACTGGAATGAATCCCAGATGACTGAGAAGTCATCCATAAATACCTCCATGGTTTTCCCGATCATGTCGGAAAAGATTGACATCATGCACCTTTGGAACGTGCCAGGTGCATTACATAAGCCGAAAGACATACGTCTATAGGCAAAAGTTCCGTAGGGGCATGTGAAGGTAGTTTTCTCTTGATCCTGTGGATCAATGGGGATTTGGAAGTAACCCGAGAAACCATCGAGGAAACAGTAGTATTCATTCCCCGCTAGTCTTTCGAGCATTTGGTTCATAAAAGGCAAAGGAAAATGGTCTTTACGGGTGGCTTCATTCAATTTACGATAGTTTATGCATACTCGCCAACCCATGCCCAAATGAGTCAGAATCAACTCGTTTTCCTCATTTTTGACAACGGTTATGCCACCCTTTTTAGGAACGCAATGAATTGGGTGATGCGTGGGAATCGCACCTTGCTTTACCTCTCGAGGGATCTCGAGAAGCTTACAACCCCCACCAGGCTGTGTACCTGATCGTTGTAGTATAGTATAGTGACAAGTACCGGGGGATTGATCGTTCAGCTTAGGAATAGTGTCGCTAGGATTAGAAAACCTAATTACTAGTTCTAGAGGTGAGGGATGATTATTTTTGTGTTTTTATATTTTTATGAAAGCAATTAAAATCTCGGGTTTTGGAAGAATGGGCGGAATTAGTTGCTATTCAACTAACCCAAAGCTAAGATGCAATCAAAATAAAATAATAAAAATGAAAACAAACTAATTATACTAAGGTTGTGAGCAGTAATTGGAGAAATTGTGTTTACTTAGACTTCACTACTCCCTAGATATCTTTTACACGTTAATTACTTGTTATACTTGTATGGATGACGGATTGTATTCCTTAATACCATTCGTGGGGTGGCATACATAACTCCCCAACTCTATGAGCTCTTATCTCCTCCTACACCATGACCCAACACAACTATAGGGATTGTAAACAGTGGCTCATGCATTAAATACAACCAATAAAGACCTAGTACGCCTCGGTTCATGTTTCTTAAGACGTTCAAGCATGTTACCATTTGGAGATCTGCCAGTTTTCTTAAGCCTAACATATAAATCATTCATCCAAGAACAAGAATAAACAAGTAATCAACACATAATCAACATCTAGGTTTCATTAGATCCAAGAAAACACAAGAGAGATCTAGCCTAGCATAATTGAATTGAGACAAAAACAAGATATAAACAACCAACACATAGACATATTGATTGAATTAGAAGAACACTTATCTCAATTACAATGCAAGGTATCAAGGGTTTGGAACCCTTGAAAAACCTGTAAAAGAGGCACCAAATTCGTCTTTAGGGTTTCACCAAAACTTCTCTCTCTTTTAATGAAAAAACTAGAAAACTATATATAGGAAAACTGGGCTGACGGCGTCAAGACAAGCATGTGACGCCGTCACCTCGCCGCCAAATACTTCCTCGGACGGCCTTGATCTACTTATGACGGCCTATGTGACGCTGTCACCACCTACGGTATTCTATTCTTGGGACTTTGACGCCGCCAGGATGGATTTTGACGCCGTCATCAACTACGGTGTTTTATTCTTGATGTCTGACGCCGTCAGGGTGTAACTCTTGACGCCGTCACCTAGTGTCTTCAGCATGGAAAATTGATACTTTGCCGTTTTCTTCACTTTTATGCTCCAAAAACGTCCAAAATGGCTTCTTTTCCAGAATTCACTCTCCAAACACCTAAAATCACAAAAGGAACGATTTAGGGCAATATTTGATCAAATAAAGTCGGATTCGGGCTTAAATGACCCCCTAAAAACGGATCATTTTTTGCCTCATCATATACCCTTACACTTGAGATTTGCTTGTCCTCAAGCAAATGAGCTTTTATTCTACTCAAAAGACAAGATAGGGGTCATTTAACACTAATATAAAAGTAATTACAACAAATAATCATTCCACTAAAGACCAATAGACAAGCACGGAGGTCATACACAAGCACCTCACAAATAGTGTTTAGATACTCACATCTCTCGGGTGTAATAAAGTAATATAACATTATGGAAATGGAAGATATCTCTCACTACCTGTCATAGCAAAATAGATTACCATAGGCTTGGGAAAGGATCAAACCTCCACCACATAGCGTAAGCACCTAGGATAAACTATCAAAGAGGTCTTTTAAAGGGTTGTAACGTTAGGTATAGGGATATGAATTACACGGTTTTGTTGGATAAAGGAAGTTTTACTGGTGGCGAGTTAACAATCTTGGTTAATTATATGTACAATATGGCGTTGCTAAGCCAAGACTAAACTCGACTTAAGCTAATAAATGAAAAATAACAAAAACATAAAATAAACATATAATGAAACGGGATGGTAGTCCGTATGTTTTTTCTCTTTTCCTTTTTCTATTTTTTTTTTCTTTTTCTTAATTTTTTCGATTTATTTATTTATTTTTTTTATTTTATTTTTTTTGCATACACTCTTACCCTACCATCCAAAATAATACATCATAGGGGATGAGAATTCCCCTTACACTTGAATCTTTACATACTTTACATTAAACTATTCTAATGACTCGAATTAAGAAAATCAAAACACTTGGAGCACTTTTAAGATTAACGTACATATGGGGGTAATAATATTATGTTCTTCCCCATTACTCCATAAAATAAGTACTTACCCATGAGTCCCAATCGTCCCAAAACAATATGTACAAGGATATGACTCGACTTAGCAACCATGTAATCAATTAGAAAGTTAACTTAGGGTTTAACAAATAACAATAATGCACTAAAAATGAGCACATACACGGAAGGCTAAGGCGATTTGGGTGTACATTTAAGTGGGGTGTAACAAATTCTTCCTTTAAGTAAGATGCTTAAAGTTAGAAATGAAAAGATAGGCTCGGAGGGGTGTACTAGGGGTATCGTGTACTAAAAATGAGTACAACGCTAAGGGTGTGGGAAAAATTAGTTGACTTAACTAGCCAAGTAATATGACTTAAATGGTCAAGTAATTATAATACGGGTTTAACACAAGGGTGATCCTAATGCCTCTTATCATGTAGTAAATCCTACCACACGAATGTAGTCTCACTAGCGGTCTCGGGATGCATCACTAACGCAAGTTCTAGAATCTAAATGCTACCGGTACACTCATAAGCACTAATAGAAAATGCTTTTCCTATCAAATCTAAAGGCGATTTTTGGGTGGAAAATTTTTCTGAATATACGGTTATGTGCTAGTCATACAACCTACTATCCATGAGAAGCTTGCTATGGCTAAAGTTTCACTCCTAAATGTTGTAAAAAATTTTAAATTTGGCGCTAAAATTACACTAACAAGTATTTCTCGTAGTTTTATTACACATCTACTATCAAACGAAACAAACTCAAGCGAAAGTACATATGTAAGGTATCATCTTTTTACCCTCCCCTTACACTTAAGATGAACATTGTCCCCAATGTTCAAGTAAAGAATGTAAAAGTGAAAAAGTAAAGAGAATGAAATCAAATACTCCCCTGATTCGCTCGGTATAGATTTTAGGTTGACCAGGTTAAATCTTCTTCCAAGAAAACGAACAATCAAAGCTTCCCTTCCAGAATATAAATCATCTCCTTGTCAAACATAACCTGTAAATCCTGACAACAATAGACAAGGCAACCTCGTGTAAAATCGGCGGCATCCTATATAAGTTACTAATTCCTAGAAAACAAGATAAGATATAATGCCTGTGGAATGAAGTTTGCAGAATTCCTGGAGATTATAAAACTTAATAATTCACAAAAACCATAAGACTCCGTTAGAAAAACAAAACCGGTAAAATTTCCAGATTTTTAACTCCTGACGCCGTCAAGAGTAATACTCTGACGCCGTCAGAATGGACCTGCAGAAATTCTTATGTTAAGTTTCCGAAAATTTCTGGAAAAACTTGGTCCTACTTCCTGGAAAATCCTGCAAAACTTCATTATGACTCAATACAAGCATTTGACTCTAACAAATACGAATATACATGTTCATTTAATATTGTGGAGAATCATGATCGGTTTGTTTCTTGAAAACATATTTGGGGTTTCCCCTTACACTTATCTTTTGCAAAAATACCTTTAGGTTGGAGTTAAGACTAGGCCAAACAATATAATAAAGTATTTCCACATTTTAATTGAGAAACATGATCAACCAACAATAAAAATAAAACATGCATACGGAAGCAAATAACAATCAAACAAATAAAATCACACAAAACATGGGTTGCCTCCCAAGAAGCGCTTTTCTTTATTTACGAGTCTTGTAGCTAGACTCAAAGTCATGGGTTAACGTGTATCGCTTATGCTCACATAACCATCTCCTAACTCTAAGCATCCGGGATAGTATCTTTTATTCTTTTCATGAGTATACTTAAGTCCTCTTTTCTTATCATTCTCACTTAGCATTTCTATAGGCGGATACCTACTACACTTTTCCATGGAAAAATCCTTGAACCTAGGGTGTGTGCGGGGCATTTGATAGACAAATTCTTCATCCCCATCCGAGAATGTAATTAACCCTTCTATGAGTTTTTCATCGAGGTTAGTCAACCGTTTGAAAGGTTTTCCAAACACAACTTGGGTCAATTTATCATCAATAAATTCTCCTAGATTCTCCATAACCATGAACTCAACAAGATAAACCAAACTTCCTACAAACACATGCAGTGGTATTGCCCTAGCCACAATATTTTCCCCTTTGTATTCTAACTCATCTACCATGATTTTATTGTATTCATTACGTGAGATTATGTTCATTGGAAGAAATGAGTTGAGATAGGCGTTAAAGCTCTTATATCCAATCTTACAAGGGAATTGCATGTTAAATGAACTATCACACTCAATCCTAGTTCTAGGGTCAACATACCTAAGAGGGTTTATCTCCTCCTCCATTCTATCCTCATTAATTACGTCACCATCATCAAGATCCTCATCGGAGTCTGAATAGTAAAAAGGACTAGCCCTACGGTCTTCATCATGATCAGACTCCTCTAACTCAGAATTATTGTCAAAGTGATGGTTAGGTGAGAGGTTTGGTGGGTTCTCATTTTCTGCCAAAGGAAGTGGGGCGGGCAATTGGAACATCCTACGACGAAAAACACGAATAACAGGAATCAGCCGATCAATGTTATTGTTATCCATCGAAACAGTTTACGAACACAGACACAAAGAAATAAGATAGACTAAAGAATACCTAAAAAAATAAAAATAAATTCTTACTAGAAAAGAATCTAGCAAGTAGACCTAATAAAAAGAAATCCTAACCTAGACAATAACTATTCCCCGGGCTGCGGCGCCAAAAACTTGATGCGTGGGAATCGCACCTTGCTTTACCTCTCGAGGGATCTCGAGAAGCTTACAACCCCCACCAGGCAGTGTACCTGATCGTTGTAGTATAGTATAGTGACAAGTACCGGGGGATTGATCATTCAGCTTAGGAATAGTGTCGCTAGGATTAGAAAACCTAATTACTAGTTCTAGAGGTAAGGGATGATTATTTTTGTGTTTTTATATTTTTATGAAAGCAATTAAAATCTCGGGTTTTGGAAGAATGGGCGGAATTAGTTGCTATTCAACTAACCCAAAGCTAAGATGCAATCAAAATAAAATAATAAAAATGAAAACAAACAAATTATACTAAGGTTGTGAGCAGTAATTGGATAAATTGTGTTTACTTAGACTTCACTACTCCCTAGATATCTTTTACACGTTAATTACTTGTTATACTTGTATGGATGACGGATTGTATTCCTTAATACCATTCGTGGGGTGGCATACATAACTCCCCAACTCTATGAGCTCTTATCTCCTCCTACACCATGACCCAGCACAACTATAGGGATTGTAAACAGTGGCTCATGCATTAAATACAACCAATAAAGACCTAGTACGCCTCGGTTCATGTTTCTTAAGACGTTCAAGCATGTTACCATTTGGAGATCTGCCAGTTTTCTTAAGCCTAACATATAAATCATTCATCCAAGAACAAGAATAAACAAGTAATCAACACATAATCAACATCTAGGTTTCATTAGATCCAAGCAAACACAAGAGAGATCTAGCCTAGCATAATTGAATTGAGACAAGAACAAGATATAAACAACCAACACATAGACATATTGATTGAATTAGAAGAACACTTATCTCAATTACAATTCAAGGTATCAAGGGTTTGGAACCCTTGAAAAACCTGTAAAAGAGGTACCAAATTCGTCTTTAGGGTTTCACCAAAACTTCTCTCTCTTTTAATGAAAAAACTAGAAAACTATATATAGGAAAATTGGGCTGACGGCGTCAAGACAAGCATGTAACGCAGTCACCTCGCCGCCAAATACTTCCTCGGACGGCCTTGATGTACTTATGACGGCCTATGTGACGCCGTCACCACCTACGGTATTTTATTCTTGGGACTTTGACGCCGTCAGGATGGATTTTGACGCCGTCATCAACTACGGTGTTTTATTCTTGATGTCTGACGCCGTCAGGGTGTAACACTTGACGCCGTCACCTAGTGTCTTCAGCATGGAAAATTGATACTTTGCCGTTTTCTTCACTTTTATGCTCAAAAAACGTCCAAAATGGCTTCTTTTCCAGAATTCACTCTCCAAACACCTAAAATCACAAAAGGAACAATTTAGGGCAATATTTGATCAAATAAAGTCGGATTCGGGCTTAAATGACCCCCTAAAAACGGATCATTTTTCGCCTCATCATTGGGCTAACCCAAGGACTGTCGGATATAGGGTAAATTAATCCCGCATCAAGAAGTTTTAGAACTTCTTGTTTGATAACTTCGTGGATTTTAGGAATTACCCTCCTCTGACATTGCACTACTGGCTTAAAGTCATCCTCCATCAAGATTATGTGTGTACAAAAGTCCGGGCTAATACCCTTAATGTCAGAGAGTTTCCAAGCAATTGCTTGCTTGTGTGACTTAAGAACCTTTATGAGTGCAGTTTTCTCCTCATCTTTCAAGTCTTTAGCAATAATGACGGGTAATTTATCATCACCCTCCAAAAATGCATACTCTAGATGAGGAGGCAAGTCCTTGAGTTCGACCTCGGGAGATTCTTCAGATTTTCCAATAGACTTAATTTCCGCTTTATGAAGTTCTTTTGGAGACGGAGAGGGTGAAGGATCGTCATTTAACAATCTTTCAAAAAGAAGAATATCCCCCTCCGGGTCAAGATAGTTTTCATCAATCTCATTCGAGATTGAGTTATCTTGAGCAAGAAAAGCCTCGATCTCTTCCAAAAGGAAGTCACTCCCCTCAAACAGAGTGAGAGAAGGGGAAGAGTCGGATATGATAGGCTCAGAAGAAAGAGTGGTACTGCCACTTGGAGAGAAACCGAGAACCTCTTGTGAATACTCCTCTGAAACAACATCGATTATGTCAATTCGGTTTACCGTTTCAGAGTCATAGTTGGAGGAGTATCTTGAAGTCTGATCAAGATTGAATGTGACGGCTTCATTACCAACACGCAAGGTGATTTCTTCTTCGAAAACATCGATTAGAGCACGACCCGTTCATGAGAATCCCCTCCCGAGAATGAGAGGAACTCTTAGGTCAGCATCGAAATCAACAATCACGAAATCTGTCGGAAAATGGAACTTTCCTACTTTCAAGAAGATATCTTCGGCAATGCTGAGGGGATGAGATATAGTACGGTCTGCAAGCTAGAGAGTCATGCAGGTATGAGTGAGCTCAGGAAGAGAGAGTTTCTTCCAGACTGAGTGAGGCATAAGGTTAATGCTTGCACCAAGATCGGCCAAGGCAAAGCACTCAACCATACCCGGGAAAATGCAAGGAATGAGAAATTTCCCGGGATCTCCAAGATTTTCGGGAAGCTTTTTCAAGAGTACTGCTGAGCAGTGCTCATTCAGTGGAGTTTTAGCCATCTCACAGAGTTTTTCCTTGTTACTTAACAAACTTTTGATTGTAGATGCAAATTTAGGCATCAGAAGAAGAGCATCCGCGAAGCTGATATCGAAATGTAATTCTTGGAAAATTTGGTAGAATTTTTCCATCTGATGATTAGCTTTTTCGCGGTTTTTTTGATCATTCAAACGTGAAGGATATGGAATTGAAGTCTTGGGATTGTTCTTTGGAATTTCATCAGGAATTTCCGGAGGATCAAATACAACTTTTGACTTGGGAGTTGGGACCGGGACAACTTGAGGGTGGACGTTGTTGGTACCTCCATTATTAGTAGGAAGTACCGTGTCCGTGGTAACCTCAGGCTCTCATTCCACTACCTTGGTAGGAGGAGAAGAGGAGGTAGAGGGAGTCGAGGATCCATTGTATGATACTCCACTTCAGGTAGTGATCGCCTTAACATCGCCTCTCGGGTTAGCGATCGTGTTGCTCGGTTGTGTACCTGAGCCCGAGGGTCGATCATTTAAAGACTTCTGAAGTTCTGAGATCTTGCTGACCAATAACTGATTCGTTTCCTCTTGTGCTTTCATGAATTGTTTTAAAACTTCATCGGAGGAAGGTTGGGGTTGAACAACGTTTTGATTTTCGTTAGGAAAATTTTGAACACGGTTGTTTTGAAAATTTCCTTGATTTTGGTTGTTGTTACCCTAAAAATTGTTTCTCTGAATGAAATTACCCTGATTGTAATTCCCTTGACCTTGGTTTCTTTGAAAATTTCCTTGAAAACCTTGATTTTGATTGCCATTTTGAAAATTATTTTGATTAAAATGACCTTGATTTTGGTTCGGGTTTTGGAAATTTGGGTTTTGACCATGGTTAAAATCTCCTCGATTCTGATTTTGATTCGAGTTACGGTTTTGATTTTGGTTAAAACCGGGAGGACCGAGAAAATTGTTGGAACGATAGCTTAAGAGATTACGGTCCCCTTGTGGTTGGTAAGAATTACCCCCCATATTGTAGGAACCTTGAGCAGCATAAACGTTCTCTTGACGATAACTAGAAGTAGCTGGACACTCGGAATACAGATGTGGGCCTCCACAAGTTTCACAACTTCGGGCTACGGCTTTCACTTGCTGATTTTGGAGGGTTTGATTCATCCTCAACATAGCCGTAGCAAAGTCGTCCATCTTTTTAGTGAGAACCGCGATATCAGGAGATGATGATGAAGGAATGACTGATTTACATGACTCATCCCTCTCCGCAGAGGAATCCCAAAAGTTATGGTGGGCAGTCATGTTCTCAATTAGATCATAGCATTCTTCGGGACGCCTTTTCATGAAGGTCCCACCAGCAGCAGCATTGAGAATATCCCGGTGCCTCAATGTTAGACCATTATAGAAGGTATCTATGATGGTAACTTGTAACTTATTGTGGTTAGGGCACCGATCAATTGCGAGCTTATAACATTCCCAAGCCTCGAATAGAGACTCATCGGGACACTGCCGAAAGTTGCTGATATCATTTCGTAACTTGGTAACCATGGAAGGTGGAAAATATTTGGATAAAAACTTGGTTACCATTTCATCAAAGGTACGAATAGAATTCTTGGGGAGTCGGTCAAACCAAGCAGTGGCATGATGGGTGAGAGAATAGGGGAAAAGATACAGACGGAGGGCATCATCGGTGACACCGTGTTGTTTCATGCTTTGGGTAACGGTAAGGTATTTATCAAGATGCTTGTTAGCATCGTCACCCGGTAATCCGTGAAATTGATACTAATTCTGGACTTGTTGGATCATGTGGTGCTTGAGGCCAAAGTCCGTAGCCTCAATGGTGAGTGGTGCAATAGGTCCGCCCCTCCCTTGCATGGTAGGCTGACACAACTCCTCCATCGTTCGGAGATCGGGAGCTGGCTCATCCTTGGGAGGGTCAGGTGGTGGTGGTGGCCCGTTGTCCATTTCTATTTTTGGTTCTTCAATAACAGTACGTAGCTCAGGTACGTTTTTCTGATTTTTACGCTTTGTTTGTGAATGAGTGCGCATGCACTAAAAACAATTTTTCAAAACAAATTCGAGGCAAAACAACAGGGAACTTAAACTAATAATCACAAGTGAATGGCTTCTTTGAAAAAGGTACACCACTCATAGGGATACAATGGCAAGTTTTAATCTTATGTTTGGGAACTTATTATGTTCACACCCCCAGTTGGTATGTGTTCTGCCTTTGTTTGCGGTGGTAAGATTTTATGTATTTATTAATAGAAAAATTGTTTTTGGGCTTTTCCGGAGTGTGTGCAGAAAACTTTGGGAAATATTTTTGGTATCGATTCGTTAACCGAAATCGACCTCTTTAAAATTACTCGCAGGGTGGCGGGAGAGAGGAATGGATCTCTCTTCAGTTCGCAATTTAATGTCAGAACTTCCGTATTCCACCTGTGTAGGTTGTAATCTTAAAGAAATCGAAGTAATTTAACTTCACGATTGTTTTGTTGTTTTTGATTTTTTTGGTGTTGTTAACACTTTAGGAAAAGTGTTAATGAACTTTTTGATATGATTGATATTTTTACAAAAGTGGTGAAATTTGTACAAGGAGGGTTTTGAAAACCACTAAACTTAAAACGATTTTAAAACACGCAACAACCTCCCCAGCAGCGGCGCCAAATTTTGATTGGTTCCAAACAGTCAGGTATTATTGACCAAGGGATTTGGTCAACAAAGTCAAACTGCCTAGAGTCAATACTCCGTAGATAGTATAGTGTTTCCCCGGGTCGTTATGTCCCGACGAGATTGCAATGGTGCTTAAAAACGTTTTTGAGAATGAGTGGCACTGAGGATAGTAACCAAAGATGATTGGAAAGTGATTATACTACTGTTTGATTGGTATTTGGACAATTTGAAACAATATTAACAATATAGATACACAGATATAATTACACGTATGCAAATAGGAAATCAGAAATGATTGCAGACGAAAGAAAATGTGAGTTTTTAAACAATTTACAACTACAGGGGGTGCAAGTGAAAATTTTACAAACTAAATTTTAAAAGAAAATGAAATAAAAAGAAAATTATTTTTTTTTCATTATTTTATTATTTAATATTAATTATTTAAATAAAACTATTTAACAATTTAATTAAAACTAATTAACTTAAAAACTTAATAATACAAATTAAAGCTAGAAAATTGCAAAATTAATTTCTAAATTTCTAAAATGACTTAAAATAAAATTAAAAATTAAAAATGTGTATTTTTGTCTTTTTTTGGATTTTTTATTAATTAAATACTAATTAAATTAATTAAACTATTTTAAATTACTAATTATAATAAAAATTACTAGAAAATTATAGAAAAATTTAAAAATCTAATTAATCATCTCAGGAATCCTAAAAAATTATAAAAAACTTATAAAAATTATTTTTAGACTATTTTACTAATTATTTACTTATTAATTAATTAAGATCTAATTTAACTAAATTAATTAAGAAAATTAGAAAATGAACAGTAGTAATTAAGAAACTATTTTCTAAAAATACTAAATGATTTATAAAACCTAGGAAAAATATAAGAACCTACTGTTGTTAATTAAAATTTTATAAAACTATTTAATTACTAATATTACTTAATTATTTAATTAAACTAATATTAATTCTAATAATTATCAAATTAAAAGAGAAAAATCTAAGAAAATTACTGAAAATACTTTAAGGTAAAAGAAAATTAAGAAAAATATAAAAATGATGAAGTGCTTATTAATAAGCTGAAAAGATAAATACTATTAAATAGAAGCTATCACTATTTTTAAATTTAGTTTTTGTTGGTTTTTCTTATTGACAGGTGATTATAAGCTAAAAATAAGTAACTTTTATGAAAACACTTGTGAAATAGCTTATTAATAAGCTATGTGCACCCCCTTGTGCTTAACAGTTAACTTAATAGCTTATTAGAACTTTGTGATTATTGAAAAAGCTGAGAAATGAACATCTAAGCATAAACAGATGATTGACAACTTGAATTAAGCAAGTGGGAACAAATAAGCACTCAGGAAAAGCTGTTATGAACAAATAAGCACTAAACACACTACTAGGCCAAAACAGGCCAAACACATGAACTTTGGACCTCTGTGGGGTCCACAGAAGTCAAGGTGGGTCCAAACTAAGACCTGGCCTTCCAAGTTGACCTGGTCAACTTTCAAATAAGCCAATAAGTTGGGCTTATTGCTTATTTTTGAGCACTGGGTGGTGCTAGGAACTTGGGCTCAAAATCTGAGTCAATCAGTGTACTCAGGGAAATGGACAACTTAAAAGCAACTTGCAGCCCTATCAAATAAGCTTAAAATGGTGAAATAAGCCCTAAACTGTCAAGATGGGTTGCTTGGCTTTCCAAAAAGTCAATAAGCTAATGGTGGGTCCCACTAATGAATCAGCTATGGTCTTGGGAATATGGGTCACTTATACTGATGACTCAGCATATGTTTGTGAAATAAGCAAACTTCCAAGGCCAAATAAGCTATGCTACTAAGTACTGAGTTCCAATTTTATGATTAATCCTAAAAGCACTACTGATGAGCTTTTCAAAAAGCTAAAAATCAAGATCTAAGGTTTTTGTTTGCACCTTGGGGGGGTTTGAAATTTGACCAAAATCACAAGTACCTTGGTGCAGGGCAGTACCTTGCCCTGCAGGTCTAAATAAGCTGTTGTATCAACCAAACAAAATATCACAAAAATAAGCTGATGATGGGAGCTTGTAGCTTAGGTGACAGACAATAACTTGTGAAAAGCTCAGGGTCCAAATCTTAATACAAAAATCACAATAAATCACCCAATTTTTGGATTTCTGAAACAAGTATGTTTTTGACTTTTTGAAATTATGAACTTAGGTTGACTTTTATGAACTTAGACCTTGATTTTATGACTGATTAAGGTTTAATAAGCTGCATTAGGTCTAAAATAAGCTACACCACTCACTTGTGAGTGGAAATGGGGCATACGCCACTCTTTAACCAACACAGAGGGTTAATTAGGCCTAATGGTGAGTGATTTTGACTTTTGATGAAACAAAACCAAGTTTTTGTGGTATTTTTGAGTTACTAGACCCTATGGTGACATGTATCAAGCAGCAACAACAACATAAACAACTTGGAACACAGAGTAATAGCTAAATCCAAACACTACTATTATAATGAGAATTCAAAGGAAACAGAGTAAACTAATACCACAACTTAATCTATGAACTACAAACTATTTAATAAGCTATATTAAAACAGAAAAAACATTAATCAAGCACAAATAAGCAGTAATGGTAAGAAACTCAATTTTAAATGAAATTTCTTACAATTTTGCACCTCCAAGCTGTCTAACCAAGAACCAATGACCAAGGACCTTTCCTATAGAATCCCCATAGATTTACTAACCCACAGCCATCCAAGATTTACTGTGCTCCAGCTTTCTCCACCATCTTCTTCGTTTTCTTTATTTTTGTGATTTTTTTGTATTTTCTTGTTTATGAGACTAGACTTCTTTTAAATGTTTCTAAAAGCTTTTCAAAGCTTTCTGGGAGCTTATATGTGCCTAGGAGTCCATACCATTAAACAGAAACTACAATAAAGCTTAATTAGATTTTTGAAATAAACTGGAAATTGCATACACTGAGAGGTGAGGTGACCTGAAACTTGATTTTTATTATTGAAAAGAGTTTAGATTACACTGAAAACATGAAATACAATGCTTGAAAGCTAAATCATACACTAAAAACTTGAAAATTAAAAAAACGACATAAAAATAACTAAGTTATGCTAATATATCTTCCTTGTTGCTTCCCTTCTATTTATACTTGATGATTAGGGTTTGTCAACACCCTCTGAGCATTTCCCATTAAAAATATGGTCCATTGGATTACTGAGATGCCCCCACAGGCTGCCACGTGTTTAGGCGGGAAAATAAAAAGGAGCAAATTGCTCTGTTATTTGGCAAAGGGGGGTGGTGCGTTAAATGCTGAGGTGAGGGGTGGAGTGTAGTGGGTTTGTGCGGTTGATGGGATGGTGATGGTGGGGGGAGGTAATGTAATGCTGCAAGTGGTGTGGGGGAGGGAAGGAGAGGGAAGGTGTTGATGTTTGACTGGATTTGACCAGGGTCAAAGTTTGACCCTGGCTTTTGGTATTAAAAGGGATGGGGCGTTGGGCTTGTGTTGGAGTTGGGCCAGGTTTTGGATCAAAGGGGTTATAAGGTGTTGGGTTAGGCTTAGTGTTTGGATTGGATTGATATTAAGGGTTCGGCTTGGTTAAGTATTAACATCAAGGACCACTTTTGCAATTCACCAAATATTGAGGGCTGATTCTGTCATTCTTCCAAAGTTCACAAAGGGGTGATTCTTGCCAAAGATGAATAGTACAAGGATTATATGTTGAATTTTCCATTTTTTAACCTCCAAGGACTAAATCTGCCAAACTTGTAAACTGCAGGGACCAAACATGTAATTTTACCAAACTTTCCAACCAAGAACCATTCCTGCCATAGATGTGAAGTACAAGGACAAAAATTGTTTTTTTCTCAAAGTTTTTATATCCCAGGGACCATTTTTGTCAATTTTGCAAAGTTGAGGGACTAAACTTGTAATTTTGTGAAACTTTACACCAAAGGATTAATTATGTTTATTTGTGATTTAAAAGGACCTTTGGTGACTTTTTCATTTTTTAGAATAACCAGGGACTAGTTTTGACAACTTTTGAAAGTTGAGGGACTGAAACTGCCAATTATGCAAACTTTGTTCATTTTTCATTTGTTTTTGATTATTTTGCATCTGAAACATATAAAACACATTATGTGATATTTTTAGTATTATGATGCATATTTGAGTGTTTTTAAATGTTTTGGAAGCTCATAATAGGTAAAAATGATGGGTATTTACACACTCATCACACCCTCACCATCTCAGTCACATCCCACCACCCCATCCACTATCCCTTACCCCTCACCTCAACATTAAATACTGCCACCCCCCCCCCCCCCCCAATTGCACCTAAGACAGATAATTTGGTCAAACAACTTTTCCCGCCAAAACACGTGGAAGGTTAAGATGAAGCTTCAGTAATCCAATGGCCATAAATCAAAGTGGGAAATGATCAGAGGGTCCAAAGAACCCTAATTGAAGGCTATAAGAAGGCAGAGGAAGCAAGAGAAGAGAGTAGCAGATTTTTAGTGTAATTGTAAAATCGTTTTAGTAAAATTAAGCTTTTTCTTTTGTTTAAATCAGTTTCAAACATGTACTCTTAGCTTAATCAATGTAATTTCATGTTCTATTAATATAAATTCCAAGTTATTTCAATAATCTCAGTTTTCATTCAAGTTTCTAGCACAAACTTGGTTTAAGCTTATTAGTAGTTACAACTAGTTCACAAGCTCACTCAGGCTCTTAATAACCATAAGTAAACATAAAAAAGGAAATAGAATCACGAAAAAAAAAAAAAAAAAAAAAAAAAAAAAAAAAAGAAAAAAAGAAAAAGAAAAATCACAACAGGGTACCTATGCATAAGAGACAGGATGCTTTGGAAGTTGCCTACAATGGAGGGGCAAGATGGACTGTACCTAGCTTATCTTTGATAAGCTAGGAGCTTGTTGCTGATAAAGAGGCCCTAGTAAAACCTAGGACAAGGTGCAAAACTCTGTGTTCTTTTAAATTTGGATTTTTAGTTCAAAAGTTGCATAATCTGTTATTGTAGTTGTTTGTGCTTATTTATTGCTAAATTGTGCTAATTCTGTCTTATTATTACTTAATAGATAGCTTTTAGTTCATAGATTAGAGCTTAGCTCAAGTTTCATTCAAATCTGTGTTTTTAAGGAGTATTTGGATTTGTTTGTTTCACTGAGAAATTGTTGGTTTCATTGGTTAAAATCTCTTTAAACACCATTCTCAGTACCAATATAGATTAGATAAACTATTTTTTAGGTGGTTGTAAGTTCAAAAAGTCTAAAATCCTTTGAATCACATCTCAGGCATTCATTGTGTGGATTTAGGATTAGCAAAGACCTCAAATCAACTCATAAGTAGGTAATCTAGCTTAATTTAATCTTATTATAGCTTAACAACTCATTTCCAGTCCATAAATTAAGATCAAATCTCACTTTAGTCAACCTAGGATAAAAATATAAAAAGTCAAAAGTTCATGTGTTTCAGAAAACCAAAATTTCAAGGATTTTTCATGATTTTATTTGGAAATTTGAAGGCTTGAGCTTTTTGGAAATTAAAGTCCCTCAGCTGAACTTGCAAAATCCACACTAAGCTTATTTTTGTTAATTTTTTAAACTGCTTATTTAGCTTATTGAAAAAACATGCAGGGCAAGTCCTTACCCTGCACCAGGGCACCTTAATTTTTGGTCAAACTTCAATTGCCCCTCATGGTCTTAATTTGGAACATTAGGACTTGTAATCTAGATTTTTGGAAAGCTCTTCAGCATGGCTTTCTAGAACTTAGCTTATTTTGGATCTCAGTTGTCATTTGTTTAGCTTATTTTGGCTTGAAGGTTTGCCTGATTTCACATTGTGTGCTGAGTACTCAGTATAATCCAACCACTTTCAATAGCATCTCCTAAGTTCATTAGTGGGCCCCACCCTTTGCATTTTAGCTTTTTGGAAAGCTTATTGGTCTGACGTATTAGATTTGTGCTTATTTTGGGCCTCTGCTCATTGGACCCTAGCTTATTTTGCCCTTCTTTGTGTCCTGACCACAAACCATATACTAAGCAACTCAGTGTATGCATCCAACTTCATAAGCCCCTCTAGTACTTATTTGTGGGACCCAGAGCTTATGCTTTGGCTTTTTGAAAAGCCCATAAGCTCATCTTGTTAGATCAAGCTTAAGGTTGGATCCCTGATCACCCTAGTGGGACCCACAAGGCCTGCAACTTGGCCAATTTTGGCCTGTCTTAGTGAAGGATTTGGACCATTTGCTTATTAGCTTCTTGTAGCTTATTGTCTGTGCTTATTTCTTTCCTTTTTGCTTATTCCTAGTTATTATAACCTGTTGTAGCTTATTTATTCTTGTGGCACCATAGTATAGCTTGTTGTGTAGTTTTTTTAAAGATCATAAATCCTAATAAGCTTAACAAGCAATCTGTTAAGCTCATTAGCTTCCATACTGCTTATTTTTAAGTCCCAATCAAAGTGCCTTCACAAAAGTCCCTTATTTTCAGTTGTAAAATAGATTTGTAAAAGAAAAATATGAAAAAAAATCAAAAATATAAAAGAAGTCATAGCTTCTATTTAAGCAATTTGGCTTATTGCTCAGCTTTTTCAAAAAGCAATTTTCATTTTTAAAATTTTCCTAGGTTTCTAATATATTAAAATAGTTTAGGAAAAATTTTCATAATTTTCTGAGTTCATTTAGTATTTATAATAATTAAATTAAGTTTAATTAGTTTTAATTTAAAAAGCCAAAAATTAATTTTCCTTCTGTTTATTTATAAGCAAAAGTAGCTTTTTATATTTTTGCTAGGTTTTATAATTAGTGAAGTATTTTTAGAAAAATTTGCAGAATTTTCACTGTTCATTTAGTATTTTTCATAATTAAATTAGTTAAAGTAGATTTTAATTATTAAATAAGTAAATAATTAGTAAATTAGTTTAAAAATATTTTTTATAAACTTTTTATAATTTTTTAGGATTCCTGTGATGGTTAATTAGTTTTATAAAAAAATTCATATTTTTCTAAGTCACTTTAGTAATTTTCTTAAAATTAAATTAGATATAAATTAGTTTTTATTAACTATTAAATAGTTTAAATTAGTTTTTAATTAATAATAAAATAATAAAATAATCAAAAAAATAATTTTCTTTTTAATTAAATTTTCTTTTAATATTAAGTTTGTAAAAATTTCATTTTCACCCCCTCTAGTTTAAATTTGTTCAAATATCACCTTTTTTATCTGTTCGTAGTCGTATCTGATTTTTATTTGGTTTACGTTTATTCATATCTGTAATCTTGTAATTGTTCATACTGTTTATTTGTCTTAATCTCAATCAATCAGTAGTATAATAAACTCTAAATCATTATTTGATACTGTTCGCAATCACTGTATCCCTTAAACGTTTCAAAAACACAATTTCAATCTCGATGGGACTTAACGACCCGGAGATTTCCCTGTACTTCCACGGATTTTATATCTTGCACTCCTCTCCCTTACTGCTTGACTTTGTTGACCTTGGTTGACTTAGTTTGACTGTTGGTTTGGGAGGAGTCAAATTTTGGCGCCGCTGCGGGGATGTGAAATGATCCCATTGCATGAAAACACCTTTTATCTGCTCTTTAATTTTTTTTTGTTTGTCATGAATCTCACCTCTTTGTCATGATTTAAGATCATTTGAGGACCAAACTTTTTTACAGACTAAGGGACTAATCTTCACCCTCCATCTTTATTTGATCTGATAGATGAAATTAATCCCAACAATTAAAAAAATCACTTTTATTTTTTTTTCAAATATTAATATCTTTCAAACCGTTAATCGTTAAGCGAAAAAAACATACCGATACGACGAACATTTAATTATCTTTCTATAGATATGCACTTTGATATATTTTCGACAATTTTTTTTCGTTTTTTACACGTTTTTCTTTTCGTGACTGAAAAAATCACATGTGATATTACATATCACATGTGATATTACATATCACATGTGATATTACATATCACGTAATATTTCATGTGATATTACATATCACATGTGATATATCACACGTGATATATCACACGTGATTTTGTCGGCTACGAAAAAAAAAAACGTTAAAAAAACAAAAATATTTTTTTTTCGAAAGTATATTAAAGTGCCCGTCTATTGAAAGATAATTAAATGATCGTCGCGATGGTGTAATTATTTTCGCTTAACGATTAACGATTTAAGAGATAGATGGTATTAAAATGCTTTTAATCTTAACAATTGATTTCTTTTTTTAGATGGATGATATGATGAGTCCTTGGTATATAAAAAAAAGTTTAGTACGTAAATAACTCTCCTCCTTTGTCATAAACCATTTTTTTTTAATCAAAGAGCTCATCAAATTTAATAACTTTTAAGACTTAAAGTACTCAAAATTAAACTTTCTTAAAGTGAATATCCTAAATTTGAATGCGTAAAAGTTAGTGCGTTTTAGAATATTTGTAGACCCTCACTTTTTAATCACCTTTCTTCCCATCCCTCTAATTCTCTTGTGCGAGACCAAAATAAAAACACTTAACAAAACCACACTTTCCTTAAACTTTTCTAAGCATCATCGGAAAAAATGGAGTCAAAGGATCAGAAAACATTGCTCGTAGCAGAATCGAGTGACGAGAATGACCGTCGACACGCTCCTGTCTCGTCTCCTATGACGAAAAAAGGAGTTTATGCCGCAATCTCTTACATGGCTTGTGCAGGTTCTTTCTCTCTTTCTCTGGAATCAAACTTTATTCTGTGTTTTGGAATATTTACGGCAGTTAAGGATACGTTTTCGGTGAATTTAAGGATGACCATCTAATGTTTTTTCCTTAAATGGATTGTGTTTCTTTAAGGAACTATATATTCTTGTCATGAAAATTGCATTTATATTATTTAAATGCTTTAGTATTGTTTTCTTTGCTACTATATAAATGTGGAAATCAAGTTTTTAACCAAGCTTAAGGAATGTAAGTGACATGTAGAAAAAGTTAACAAGACTTGCTACAACTGCTGTTAGTATATGTATATCAACTTGTTTAGATCATGCATAATAGCATGTACTATTAGTATACTTAAAACTCGATTTTAGCTGTATTCGGGATATATTTAAGTTCTTCCTCAACCAATAGGGCAAGGGGTCAAAGTCATGTGGTAGGCCCTGACGGAACCAGGATGATTCTACGAAGGGTCGTCGGACACTCATGTATTTTTGGGTGTAATGTTAATTTTGTTAAAAAACATTAATTTTTATTTTATTTAAATTTATTTTATTATTTAAAAAAAAGATGTGAAATTAATATCTTTTTAAAAAATGTTATTTAAGGTAATTTGTATGTTCATTAATTGTGCATTAAATACATAATTACTTTAAATAAAAAAATAATGTGTTATTTAAAGTAATTATGTATTTAATGCACAATTAATGAACATACAAATTACCTTACATAACATATTATTTTATATTTAAAGTAATTTTGTATTTAATGCACAATAAATGAACAACAATAATGAACATACAAATTATGTATTTAATGCACAATTGATGAACATACAAATTACCTTAAATAACATATTATTTTATATTTAAAGTAATTATGTGCTTAATGCACAATAAATGAACAACAATAATTAGTGATTTTTTCCATATTTATTTTGTTAACAATTGTCTATTGGGCATTGTTTAGCAAAACCCTAATTAAGTTTATGACATTATATATTTTATCTTTTTAATAAGACTAGAACGGTACCCGCGCAATACGGCGGCGCGTACCTGTGACTATATTTTGCGTTATTCGGTTACACATTTAGTTGTCTTTATGCTTTATAAGTAGAGATGGTTAAGCCACATAATTTTAGTTTGAACAACCAACCTGCTTACTAACAAACTTTATAACCAACTTGCTTCCTAACGAACATGCTTCCTAACCAATTAGTTTTGAAATCCTTCCATAAGAAGTAAGTAAAAGTCTGAATTTTAAGCCTTTCTAATTATAGAATAGTCCCAAATGCATTATATAGTAGTATAGATATGGTCAACTTGAACCATGCATGTATAATAACAAACCCGATTTTACGACAAGTCTTTTCATTTCACGGTACATAAATGGTTGATCAAAAAATAGGTTGATCTACTGGCTTACAATGATTTCTGATCTCTTGTCTGGTTAATCTACAGGCTTTAAGCCACCGCATGCCTACGGCTCAGCGAAAATAAAAAGTGTAGACATTAGGCTTGAAAATGGAACCAAATTTTCTAAAAGTTTTAATATACTATACCCAACTTATGATACATGATATAGTGGATCACCGAAAGAGGACCCCTGCTACTTGAGTGTATACAGTTAATATATGTTGAGGTTCTAAGAACCCTTCGTAGTGCGACATGATAAAATAAGGTATGATTTTATATATATAAATATCCTGATAAAGGTATTAAATGGTTTAAAGTATTTGATTTGTGTTATTTATGCATAAAATCACATGCGAATATACTGGATGTGATGTTCTTATTGCTAGAATAACATAAGTTTGGATGGCTAATAGCTTAAAAGCTTCGAAAAAGCATGCTGCCAAGGAGGCCTAAATATTTACAATTTTTTTTTTTCTTTTTTGTGAAATCACAGTTTATCGTTTAAAACTATACTTTTTCTTAATTAGTTTAATATTAACGGCATGCATTTTTTAGAAAAGATTTTGAAGTTGTTACTGTGCGTCATTTTTGAGGTCTAATGGATTGATGTTATTAAAAGCAATAGTATATATCGTTTTCAAAAACTATTTTTAAAGTATATTTTAATGTTTTCAAGAGAGTATGTAATTATCTACTTAAGGGGTTTGTTTAGTGTCTTATGGGTGGGTTTTTAACTAAAAAGATGCGTCGTGATCACATAGAAAAAGTAGAGATAGATGCAAATATGTTATTACAGTGCTCACATAACGTGACTAGTTTTTTCCTTTTTGGTGCATGGGAATATTCTTCACACTCCATGCCAAAATAAACGCACGGTAGTATATCACTATATCTCATCTTCTTTTAACAAAGTATTTACAAGTAGGGGTGTCAATTTCTGACTCGACACGAAACTCAACTTAAAACTGATATGAAAATTAACAAGTTCGGTTGAGCTAAATAGATTTTGGATTAGGTTTGGGTCGACATATCTAACCCGTTTATTAAACAGGCCAGGTTCGGGTTGGGAATACAATAAATGGGTCGACCCGCCAATTTTTTTTCCATAATTAGAAATTATTCATATTTAATTATACGGGTTAAATGGGTCGTCCCGCTAACCCGTTTAACCCATTTAACTCGTGTAATGTGCTAACTTTTGTATATAAAACGGATTAAATGGGTCAACCTGAACCTATTTAACCTGTCAACCCAAGTATATATACGGGTTAAATGGGTCAGGTTCGGGTTACGTGTAAACAGGTTAGGGTTGACATAGTTGACCCGATGATTAAAATGGGTCAGGTTCGGATTGGAGTTTTCTGACCCGCCAACCTGACAACCCGAACCCGCCAACCCAAACCCGACCCAAATTGCCACCCTTATTTATTTACATGGTCTCTTACGTTTTTACCCAAACAAAAAAATTAATAAATAAATAAATGAATAAATAAAATAATAATAAATAAAATCTTGTTTTAACTAAAAAAGTTAATAAAAGAAATAATCATGTTTCGCTAATCTCTTATTTATCTTCTCCTTCTTCTATTCCATTCACTTCCATTTACTTCCGAATCATGTAATGATAGAAGATCGATTTAAAATGATCACTCTCCTTAGACGATAACTAAATTTTAACAACTATGAACAATTGAATTAATTTCTCATTCTTTTTCTTCTATTTACTCCATAATACAAAATTTTGGTTAAATAGTAAAAAGACGCATACAACTATCCTAAGCTTTAGGAGCAATCTAAAGAACATGGACTCAAAATAAGTAAATGTGGGACAAGTGAAATAGAGTAATGATTTGCACACTTAAAAATATAAATATAGTGAGCATCTTGTCATATATGTGCAACTGTTTAAAGCATGAAATAGAGTGTGGCAGATGAAATGTGCAAATCACCGCTCAATGAAATATGGTGGACTGGCCACTTTTTCCTAAATGCATTCAAAATACTACCACACTCTCATGACTTCATGCATATATTATCTTCATAGATAATATTTGACTTAGTTGGTTCTTGTTTGGACTTGGTCTTTTAACTTCAAGCACATTTCTTGTACACGGCTCATCTAGTCATCTTTATATATACTTTACCATATTAATTCTTCGAAAAAAATGATAAGAAACATTCCAAGTAACAGCACTGCTTGAATTCTTACAAATGTGAATAAGTTGAACGTAATATTTTTTCAAAAATGCACATTAATAAATTTCCCATGTATCAAATATGCATATTAAGCAACACGTGTGCACCTAAAAGCAAGTAGTTTTAAGAAAAAAAAGATGAGTTAAGTGTAATGTAGTGAGAATAATGTTCCATATTCTTTGAAAATTCTTAAAATGTGTTGACCATATTTTTTATGTCAATGTTGCAGTTCTCTTAATATTGTTCAACAAAGCTGCTCTTTCTTCATATAAATTTCCATGTGCCAATGTCATCACTCTTTTCCAGGTTTAAACATCAACGGTTCTCAATTTTTCATTTTTAAAATTTACATAATAGGATATCTCATTCTACTTATAAACTGATTAATTTTGACTTGTAAAATGTCAAAACTGACTTTTGTTTTTATTTATATTTGTTGTAGATGGTGTGTTCATCAATCCTTCTTTATGTTTTGCGATGTCGAAACATCATCTCTTTTAGAATCAATAGCGAAAACCAGAGCACCAAAAACAGCCCCGGGATTTTCATACCAGTAGATACATTGATTACAACTCTTCCTCTAGCAATCTCATATTTGCTTTACATGGTACGTGCACTATATCATTTTATTTTCGTAACACGTCCTACTTTTGCTAATGTCAAAATTTTCGTAGAATTTTGATGTTTGTGAACTTTCTAACAAGAAAATTACACACACATTACTTAAACCCACAACCTTTAGGAACTTGTTTTCATAAGTTTCTTTGTTTTGTCTGTAAAAGCTGGTTTCAATGGAATCTGTGCGTGGAGTGAGCGTGCCGATGTACACAACGCTTAGACGAACAACTGTTGCTTTTACAATGCTCATGGAGTATGTTTTGATCCGGCAAAAGTATACACCTTATGTCATTGGCAGGTATTGAAAATTCATGTATAATTTATATGAGTACGGTTAAGATATTATCATTCCGGCCCATGAGACACATGCACGTGCGGCTCCAAAGCATTTATATGCATTTTTATATATAATATATAGTCGAATAGTTAATCACCTAATTGCCTTTGTTGAGTCTCTAGAATGTACAAAAGAAAATTATTTATCTTGTAGCTTGTTGATCAAAGAACATGATTTCAGTGTAGGGATAATCATACTTGGTGCCTTTATAGCTGGAGCTCGGGATTTGTCGTTTGATTCATATGCCTACGCTATAGTTTTCTCAGCCAACTTTTGCACTGCAATATATCTAGCTTCCATAGCTCGAATAGGTAGTGCTATATTTTGTTTCATGACCCTTTCATTCCCATATGACATGTATGTTTTTTGTTTTTTGCAGGAAAATCTAGCGGCCTAAATAGCTTTGGCCTTATGTGGTGCAATGGTACGAGTCTCTCTAAAAAAACAAATACTCTGATATTTTGATACAAAATAAGCATTGTACTTGTGGCATACAGTTTCTGGTCATTAGAGGGCTCCACAAAATTTGTAGGAAGCCATATCATAATAGATGAATTTTGTGAAGAAACTTTAGAGAGTAATTTTATATTTGTTGCCTCAAAATCTAAAGTGTACCTCTTATCTCGTACTTCCCTGTTATTTCCCTTTAGTAATGTACGAGGAGGTGTGATAATTTTGTGTATATTGAACATGTAGTCTTGATCATTTTGTAGGTTTGATATGTACTCCGGTCTTGTTACTATGGACATGGATAAGCGGTGATCTTGAGGTCACAAAAAACTTCCCTCATTTGTCATCTCCTGGATTTCAGGTATGAATTTGTCAAACTAAGTTAATGATTTATGCAAAACCAAAGTAGTCTTTCAAGTTTATGTAAATTTTCTATTTTCTACTTTATTATCTTGAACTTTTTTACAGGTTGTGATGCTTTTATCATGTGTTATGGCTTTCTTGTTAAATTATGCGGTTTTCTTGAACACTACTCTAAACTCGGCCCTCACACAAACAATTTGTGGGAACTTAAAGGTGTGTAAGTATTCTGATATTGTGTTAATTGGTACACACATGAAAGGTGTACATTATGTATGCATTGCTTCATACATCCATTATTTTTTAGCTCACTACTTATTCTGTCACATATGAATTCAAGGCTTTCATGTTTTACCACAATTTCTAGCTTTTCACCAAAAATATAATGTCTGAACAAAAAGCTAATGAGTTCTTTGCAACGCACCACTTTTACATCCTAACACGTCAACTTATTGTTCAAATTTTAAAGCCAAATGTTTAACACTTTAACTCTTTTGTTTTCATATAAAAGTCAAATATCCAACTCAGTTGCTGTCTTCTGAAAGTTAAAAATACCCCCAAAAAATTCACTTTCATGACTTGATTCTTGAAAGTCACTAATTAACATTCCAGGATCCAGGACAGAGGTAGTATGCTAACCCATTAGAAGCTAATTAATGACGTCTATTACGCTTTTTCTAGGACCTTTTCACAATCGGACTTGGTTGGATTGTCTTTGGTGGTCTCCCATTTGTTCTGGTAAATAACTACTACATTTTGGTTTCAACATGTATACTTTTTTACTGAGATATGGAAGCGCTAGCTCTATGATATGCATACTCATGTTTTCATTGTCTAACTCATTTAGTTGAATGTGGTGGGTCAATCACTTGGGTTTCTCGGATCCTGTATATATGCCTTCTGCAAATTCAAAGGGTTATAACCCATAAGGACAACATGATCTACATGTCACCTGTTTCTTGCTACAAAAGGTATACATTCACTAATTGTGTACACGTAATACGGTTACATGTGACTTCTAAACTTTGAATAAAGAGCAGTAAAAAAAATCATAAGTTGTTGATTAGTGTATGATTATATTTATCTATGGACAACTCTTTAGTCCATTTCTAAGGCAATGAATACATAACTAATGAGGAATGTTTGCTGTTTTGTTTGAAACAGGTACACATCTAGCTTAACACCACAGACAAAGACAATTTTGCGTGATCACAAACAGGTTCAAGTCATAACATGGAAATAACTTTAACTATGTTCACTGTTCTATTTGTTCCTTAGGGTGTGTTTGTTTCAGTTAGATGTTTCACATCTGAATCTGACTACCACATCTTACTAGTAAGTTGTGGCTATAATGTCTGAATCTGAATGAAAATTTGTTGTTTGTTTTTTTTATAATTGTCTGAATGGTTTTAATTTTCCCTTTTTTAAGTATATATTAAACTATTGCAAATACGATTAATAAATAGATAGTGTAAACTTGAAACAAAACATTTTTATCATAAATTTAACACAATTATAAATCATTAAACAATTTATCTTAATACATATAAAAAAATTAACATAATAAAAACTATTACATAAATCGTCTTAAAATAAAACACAAGCTTAACGCAAATGAAACAACAATTAAGTTACTTAACCAATACCAAATAATTTAAAACCTAGCTTTGCATAATTTGTGCCGCGATTTGATCTCGTAAGTTAATCATGTATCGTTGATCCGCGTCACTCCCAATTTGTTGAACAACTTCAACATCACCGTTATTATCATCATGTACATTTTCATTATCATGTACTTCACCTTGATCGTATTGAGAGAACAAATCATCGTCTAAACCTTCTTTTCGAATAAAATTATGAATAGCAAAACATGAAATAGTAATATCTCTTTGTGTTACCAAAGGAAATTTGGGCATACTCTTCAAGATTGGAAAACGCGCTTTTAGGACTCCAAATGCCCTCTCAATTACGTTTCGAAGTTTTGCATGAGCGTGATTGAATTTTTCTTTACTACTCATTGCACGTTTCCGACGAAAGTCTCCTAACCAATACCTGACATTGCGATATGGAGCCATAAACCCACGCGTGTGCTTATAGGCAGCATCACATAGATAATATTTATCTGAAAAAAAAAAAAAAAAAAAAAAAAAAAAAAACATATAAATTTTTGGATATTTTGATATCTAAGTTTTCATATATATTACAATTCCAAACTTAATACCTGTAGGGGGAATTGGAAACTCAAATACCGGATCTACTAAAGCTTCATTTAGTATTCTCGCATCGTGTGCCGTACCTTCCCATCCAGCGACAATGTAGGTAAAGATCATGTTGAAATCACAAATTGCCAAAACATTTTGATAACAATCACCTCTTCCTCTTGCTCTATATACATTCTGTTTATCAGATGGAACAACAGCATGTATAAGGGTTCCATCAAGTGCACCAACAGCTCCCTAATTTAGAACAACAAATTGTTAAAATACAATCAAACAAAGAGACACACTAGTTATAAATTTGATAGTTACCTTAAATATTCGACGCTCCCTTCTATTGTTTCCTGGAATGTTTGGATTTGGATTAAATGTTGTCGGTCTTATAACTTCTTCGGCAAATACCAACATTTGAGTTAATACTTCGTGAAAGCACTTATGAATCGTTTCCTTCGAGTGTTGAAACCTACGCTTCATAACAGAAAATCGTTCATTATGGCCGACTATCATAAGGAAGATAAACATCTTCTCCTCAACCGATATATGTTTGCTATCTCTTAACCAATTTCTTTCTTTAAAATGGTTGCATAGTCGAACAAACGAGTCACGAGACATCCGTATTAACTCCGTACATTGTAAATTATTTCCTTGCAAAAGTTCCTGAGTATATTGATGCCCAGACATTGCAGAAGTATTATCCCGCTTACGTTTCCTTACACTTCGCCGAAAATACTTAAAATAAAAATAAACAATGTAGATGAACGCAAGTTTTTGGGCAACATCCATTTAACCTATACAAACAATACATACCAAATGGGTTTAAGATTATTACCAAATGAAGACAAACACCAAATAATTTAACATCAAAACCAAATAACAATAGATCAAATAGTTTAACATCGTAAAGTACTAAACAAAACTAACACCAAATAGTTCAAAATAGTACCAAATACGATAAACTCCTAATAATTCAACATGACAAAGTACCAAATACTACAAACTCCTAATAGTAAAACATAACAAAGTACCAAATACGACAAACTCCTAATAGTTCAACATAACAAAGTACCAAATACCACAAACTCCTAATAGTTCAACAATACTACTTCAATATACCAATTTGACATGCCATCATTTGAATCCATTTCTTTAAGACATTTGGTTCTGACGGTAACATCATCCATGCCTCCCTGTGGCTCTTAGACTGACAAAAAATCCCAAGTGCCGCCAAATAAATTGGATCTTCAAATTCCAACCTCAACTTCTTCAACTTCTCATGACACTCCTCCATAGTTGGACCTTGGTTTTCTTGAACAGCAATTTTAGCAATTGCATTCTTCATATTTTCTTCCAACTCACCCAACTCCGAATCCTTTTTACTCCTTTTCTTTTTCCTACCTCGTGCAACATTTGGTTCTTTAGAAGAACCACCTTCAAAACCAGAGTCATAACCCGCATCAACATTTCTATGCTAGCTAGCTGCCCAAGAACCAACATCTTCATTCAAACTGTTCACGTCATCCTCAACTTCAACAACTTTGACACCAAAATTTTGAGTAGAAGACCTTCCTTCAACAACAGGTCGACAAACAGAACCATCCTCAACTTCAACAACTTTGACACCAGAATTTTGAGGTCTTCGTTCAGCAACGGGTCGACGAATAGAACCGGATGCGACACACTTTCCAAATAAGTAATCACATAAATCATAATGTTGCAATGGACTAGTTTTCAAACCACTCGCTTTCGGAAATTTCTAAAAAAAAATCACAAAGAAAGTAGATTATTAATGTTGTCATTACTATATTATATGTATGTAAAAATTACGTTCAAAGTATTCATGAACCTACCTTGTTTAAATCTTTCCACTCTTCATCCGTTAGGTTGAATGTATTTGTATCGGCATTGAAAAGATTTCCTGTTTTTCCTCTTAAATAAGCATGAACCTGATGTTTTCCTCTATAGTAATCAAACTTATTTTTTAATTGTTTTTGGGTGGTCGTTAGGCCAAATTTTTCCTTCATTTTTTTTCCAACTATCGCCCATGACTCAATATGTAGGCTATTTCCCTTAGCATCAACCCTATTCACTTCCTCGATACATGAGTCCAAAAAAAACTTGTATTGATCGGGAGTAAAATTTAGTGTAATGGTGTCACCAATTCCTATAAAAAAAACAATGCAAGCATATAAATACACAACTCGTAGCCTATTTAACATACTTAGATGTATTAACAAATAAGCATACTTAGATGTACTTTTTATCTTTGTCAAACATTTACTAGTTACGTCAAATAAAGTAACAATAACCAAATACAATCAACAAGCTAATATTTAGATGTGTTAACAAATAAGCATTCAACAGTGGATAGTGTAATATGTTTAAAATAAGTCAAAATTTAACAGTGGATAAACACATACATAAGGACTTGCTGGTGCTTATTGTTTCCACTAAAATCAGTATCAACTAAAGAAACTTATGAGTTATGACAACGTTGAATTATACGTTCCAAAAGTTTTAGATACGCATTGTTCACCTCTTTTTATAAGTACCAATTCCAAAATCAGTCTTTAATGCGAATTCACAAATGAAAACAAGTTCAGACTCATCGAAAGTCGAATATAACAATAAACACAAAAAACTATAACCAATTATTTTTCCAGTAAACTCAGTATCATCTAACTCATGAAATCACACACACAATATGAAGAACAACACAATCCAATAATACTCTGTCATACTTCTAACAGGTAAATAGCAAAAGATATATGATCAAGCACTATATACATCTTTAAGTATTTTCAATTAACCCAATAACTAAGCTTCAAAACTTGTCAGTTTGTACCAAAAAGCTAATCAAGTTCTCCCAAAACCGTTTCGTTCCAAACCTTAGATTCGCAATCTTTACCTCTTTCGATTACTACAAACTCTAAAATCAGTCGCCAAACAGAAAACTAGTCAAAAACTAACCAAAAACTCTACACAAACTAATCAAAACTCAAACACATCAATTGCTCAAAACTAATATGGTTATTTTCACTGCCTATATATAACAGGTGCAACAATTGAGTTTATTTTCCATCTGGGTACACATTTTTTTTTATAAAAAGATTGAATCTTTATAAATTATTCATCATTTTTAGGCCTTAATTCCATCTGGGTATCTCAAATTATACAAAAAGATCAAATCTTTATAGGTAAATTTGACTGATTGATGGTAAATACAAGCAATGAACAACTACACACCATTAAACATTTAAGTACTAATCACTATTAGCATTTCAATATTTCATTATGTATTATCGACTATCGTACACCTCAAACCTTTTACTTACAGATTGATCTGCAGGTGCGGTACAAAATCACGCCATTCACCGAATACTAATCATTACTAGAACTTAATTAATCTATAATCAAATATCTTAAACTTAAAACCAACTCAACACAAAATGTTAATACTCTAATCCGCTCTGCATTCACTGATACAGTATCACACTACTACCTGAGTAATAATCATCAGCAGCATTTAAGAAATATATCATCAACTATCCTACACCTCAAACCAAATACGCAAAACCGATTTACGCTCACTGAGACAAATCACACTAGTACATACAGAAGCTTTAACCAACTAACCAAAAACAGACCCACAAGACAAAGACATTAAAAAACCGTTGCCCATTTACGTGAACCAGTGATAATCTTTCTTGAAATTTAAAAATGACCCATATGAGATAAGCGTGTGAAGAACAAAACCCCTACAGATCTTAAAACAACTACACATTTTAGCCCTTTACATTCTATTAGTAGCAGGCAAGAGGAACTACACATTTAGCCCTTTTACATTCTATTAGTAGTAAGCAAGAGGAACTAAATTGAAATTTGTTATCAGCTATTTGCAACTTCAAGTTATACTACTCAAATAAACAATTTGATAACGCAAATTTAATAACAATTTGATCACGCAAATTTAATAACAATTTGATAATGCAAATTCAAGTTATCCTACTTAGATTAACATTCTGCAATTGACACAAATATCATATAAGAATAAATAGCTTTGCTGTTATAAGAATTCAGTATGAAAATATAAGACTAATTTACTAATAAAGTGGAGTACTTGTAAAGAAAGTTACCTTAGCAAGTGATATGTATGTCTTTCTTGTGTGAAATTTGTTCTTCCTGCAGTCAGAACCTGAAGTTTTTCATTTAAACAAGGTCAGATTTTGTTTTAGACACAACACAGAAAAATTATTTTCGACAATTCAAACACCTTTCAACATCAGCTTCATGAATTAGGCTCTTTTTATCTTGTAATTCCTAACAAACATTACTAATAGCTTCATGAATTAGGCTCTTTGCTGTTATAGACAATGGATGCAGCCGTGCAGGGCAAAGAGCAACAAAAATCTAAATGCAGAGATTAGAACGACTAGACATATGATTAAGGACATTTGCGAACATAACTGAAATTTAACTAATGTGGATTGCGAACACACCAAGTAGTACCAGAATCATGATAAGGCATCCTTTTGTATGAATAAAAAACATACAGTAGTTCAATGACATACGCCGGTAGCTCATGGATTAGAGCCGTTTCTATAAATTATAGTCCTATTAGTCTTGAATTAAGACCTCAACCTGATCATGGCCATTTACAAACGTTTTTTGTGCCACCTTCTTTAGCTATTAGAAATGGAACGTGTAATAAAACATGGGTTCGATTCCATATTTGCAATACGATAACCTTCTAAATATACTTGGCCCTAACAATGTAGCATTTGGCAGATCAATACATTAGCATATTCTTGGCCAAAAGGTACAAGCTCATTTTTCGCACAAGACCTGAACCAAACATAGACTCATTTTTCGCACAAATAGTTAGCACTCATTTTTCTAAATCCTACCTTTTGACTTGCGACTCGACTCGTAACAGTCCTAGAAGCATTTAAATAGTTTAGGTTAGCTTATTTTTCGGGTTTATGAGCTTATTTGGGTTTAGAAAAGCTCATAAGCTCCACTTTTGTTGGCTTATGAAGATGAGCTTATGGGCTTCATAAGTTCAGCTTCACAAGGTCATGAGCCGAAAATGTTGAGCTTATAAGCTTTTCCATATCCAAATAAGCCCATAAGCCCAAAAAATAAGCTAACCTAAACTACCCTTGCCCCTAAAAAGCATCAATAAGCCCACTTTTTTTGGGTTTATGAAACAGGTTTTCAAAAAATAAGCTAACCTAAACTACCCCTAAAAAGCATCAATAAGTTTGCAACATGAAAAAGTAACCCATATCAGAATATCAAAACAAAGCAACCCATATCAAAATTACAAAGAACCCATATCAAAATTATCAAAACCCAACCTCACATACTCACAAAATATAACAATTAAAGGTAAAGAGAAAAAAGAAAGAAAAAGAAAAAGAAACATACCTTGAGGTGGAGATGACGGCGGCGTAAAGGTGGAGATGACGGTGGATATAGGTGGAGAAGAAGGCGGCGGTGAGAGGTGGCCGACCGAGGCTGGAGGTGGCCGGCGGCGGGGTGAAGGTGGAGAAGATGAATGGGGTTGAAGGGTAAGATATAGTTAGACATGTTGCACCCATCTTACCGAGTCAGATATATAATGTCTTACCGTATCTGACTCGTTATTAAAAAACAAACAACATAAACGTCTGACCGCGTCTGACTGGTAAGATGTCAGAGGCAATCAGATTTTTTTTTTTTTTTTTTAAAACAAACAAGCCCTTAGTGAATCACTGAATGTCTGAATGGTTGAATCAACTATGACATATTTTCTTCGTTAGTTCTCTATCTGAATTAGTCCTTTTTCAAATTTTCTCATAATGGTTTTAAATTCGTAATAACTCAAAATGTATCCCACGAAAAAGACTAAATTATTATTATTATACATATTTCTATCGGGTAGACGGGTAAATTGTGCAAATGTCAAACTTATTGCAGTATGACTTTGATGGGTTTGGCCTATCATGAATTGTAGGCAATTTCAAGATAAGAGTGATAAGTACAATACCTACCTAGTCATTTGTTGTAGTTTGGTTTAGTTCTATATCGATTGTAATACTTGATTTCGCACATCAAACAACTAAACAGATCGATTTAGAATTGGGATATAAGAGAACATCAACCAATTCAGACCACATGAATTGACAGCCCTATTATTACATAGCTGATCAGGAGGTAGATTCTCAACAACATTTATCTTTTTCGGGGTAATTGCTCGTCTACAACTGGAGTGAAAGTCAGATCGTATCCAATATCATCAAATAGTTTTCATCTCTTCTACGCACTTATTTTCCAAGAAAAATATTAATCATATCTTATATGTTCCATGTCGTATCAATGGTGTTTGTGCAACAATTTCTAGAAAACTGACTAGGAGATACACGTATCCGATCCGATTCTTTTCATTTAAACGGTGCAAACATATTGACATTATTGTGTGTAGTAATAAGGACAATGCAAGCAAAGTCAAAATGTAAACATATATAATCTTGTTAAGTGGAATATACAAAGATAATGCAAGCAAAAGTTCTTAGATTCATGGAGATATAGAACATCATATAAGTTATCATATTGGCATATCCATCATCTGAGTCTCCAACAATTATTCCAATAATTACATATCCGATTTGACCTATGGACGTATGTGCAAGCATACATTTAATACTTGTTTGAGTATAGCAATCCGATTTCTAGAAGAAGATGCCATTCATTTGATAAGAAATAAAAGGAATATAATATCAAAAATTCGAGTTGCCAAAGCTGAAGCAACTACTTTCGAAGTAACAGAAAGAAAAGCAACGACTGGACTAGGAGAGTTAGAGTCGGAAAAAGGATTCATCACTTCTTTCTCTCATTCAAAACCGTGCACAAGACTTTCATCTCACATGGCTCTTAAGTGATAAAAGAAAGAAGAACTCCTCTTATTTCTTTTTTGATTACCTTCCCTGCTTGTGTATAAGACCAAATCCATTCTATTTCTAAAAACAATTACTAATCCCTAACTGTTCGAGGAATCCTTCATCAGTGCTGTGAATGATTGATTTTTTCAATCTTTTCGATCTTGGTTCCGTAGGAGCAAGTCAGAAAGTAGAATCATATGATTTGATTCGTTCTTAATAGCCATGAGACGATCATCTTAGGGTGATCCTTTTAGCGAAGGATGCTCCTATCACACTCGTAGTCTCTAAAGTACTATGTAGCATCTACACATAGAATTCAAGTATTGTATATTTGTATACGTCATTAGTCTGGTTCTTTGTAGGAACTACCCGTAATAACAAACTTGCAAAAGATAACAAACTTGCAAAACGGATTTGTGACCCTACTTCACCTTAATTGTTATTTGAACATGTAAAAGTTTTGTCTTTGGTCATAGTGGGTAGTTGGGTACCAGTCCGAGTGGGGATAGATTCACAATGTACCAAATTTTTTTCCTTGTATACCATATAAATCACGGGGCCAGTGGGCCAATGTTCTGTTTTTGTCGTTACAAATTCAATTTTAATTTTATCCAAATGGGCCAAAGAGTATGCACAAATTATCAATCCAGCATTAGCTTTGTAAAATAAATTTTAACTAAAGTTTTGTTAAACAATTGGCACCCCAAAAATTACATCCCAGAGGTCTTAATATTCGAATAAATACATTCGCGAATTTAGTAAAATACGCCAATATCTATTTACATTGTTGCTTACCCGAGCTTCTCGGGGGCTCGTGAAACCACTTGGATTGATTGCGAGTAACATTTCGAGTCCCTTCGGGTTGTTTCTTTTTGCGCCTACCTTGTTGTGACATACGAGCATGATAAGATAGAATGGCAAAGTCATTCAAGTCCTGTAAAGGGCTCAAGGCCTTAACAACTTCATCCATAGAGGGACGGGCCTTTGAGTCACGGCTCAAACAATTGTAGGCAATTTGAGAGACCTTTTGAACTCCTTTCACCGAGTAGTTTAGCTCCAACCGAGGATCCACTAATTGATATACTTTTCGCTTGTCGGCTAGGTAGGGGCGGGCCCACATAACTAAGTTTTGTTCCCCGCTAGGACGTTTCTTGTCCATTGATCTCCGACCCGTTAAGATCTCTAGAAGCACAACTCCAAAACTATAAACGTCACTCTTCGATGTCAAGTGTCCTGCGATTATTCAAACCAAATCCTAATTGTAAGAAAACATTCTTTCTTTATAAAGACTTTTAATAAAACGTGACATAATGCCATTCTATAGTTGAATTATCTAAGTAGCCTAACAGGCAGTCCTTTTAGAACTTGTGCACCATGAATTATTAGTAGTACCTGTCATCACGTACTCTGGAGCAGCATATCCGTATGTCCCGACGACCCTAGTGGAAACATGTGTTTTATCTCCTTGTGGTCCTGCTTTAGCCAGACCGAAATCAGAGAGCTTGGCATTATACTCCTATTGAACAAAAAGAATAAGAAAAATGGACACATTAACATAAATACTTAACGTATAATCATAGAATTCAAATTTCATTAAATTGTCCTAAGAAGATATATTTACTTACAGTATCAAGCAAAATATTAGATGTCTTGAAATCCCTATAAATAATTGGCTCGGTTCCTCCATGGAGAAATGCTAGGCCCTTGGCTGCACCCGTGGCTATTTTGATCCTGTTAGACCAAGGGAGTGGTATGGTTCCTTGAAGACATTTAGCAAATTTACTATAAGCAACTTCACTTTGATTTGTATGAACATATCGTTTTTCTAACATAAAGAGTGCAAGAAAATCAAGAACTCTTGATTGGCATAGGCAAAACTTACTTCTGAATAGATGATTTTCAAGGCTTCCACGAGTCATGAACTCGTAAACAAGTAGTCTTTGATCGTCTTCGATGCAATATCCAATGAGCTTAACAAGGTTTGGGTGATGAAGTTGGCCAAGAAAATCAACCTCTGCCTGCAAAGACCAGAAAATAAGAAGTCCAAAAATTGTACATTACAACTAATGTGGGTAACCAACGTTATGTACTTTACGATGTATAGCTATAGATCCATTGTGAGTTAGCTTGTATAAAAATCTTATGTATCAATGAAATGTACCATATATAGTCCATCAACAATTATAGCAACCTTTGACAGTTTTCCATTATTGAGTGTACTACCTTCCATTATATTTCTCATTTGCATTCAAAACTCTTATCGATAGTTCATAAACAAGTTGTACCATTAAACATAACCAGATACTCACCACCCATTCTCTATGGCCTTGGAGGCCATCAGGCTTCAAACTCTTGACCGCGACTGTGATACCTGACCCTGGTTTAGCCGGGGCTGTGCCGTTTTCTTCAATCCACCCTTTAAAGACAAAGCCAAATCCTCCTTCACCCAATATGCTATCTGGTCTGAAATTTCCAGTCGCCGATTTCAACTCGTGGAAAGTAAATTGAAGAAGTTGACATGGTTTCCTATCCGATTGATGATACTCTTGATTTGGATTAGGATTTAGGTCCGAAGAGTTTTGTGGTTCGTTAGGAGCACACATCTCGCGGTTGCTAGCATTCAAGTAACGCGTCTCGGTGGCTAACAAAAATAAGTCTTTAGTGAACATCATAATAAACCAAAAAAATTCAATTTTTAAGTTACCATCAGAAAAAAATGTATCAATTCATGACTTCATGCTATAAGTTCATTAACCAAATAACGTTTTGTGAAAGTATTTCTTGTCATCTTTATTTGCCATAATATAAACAAAATGGGACACAAGATTATTAGACATAAATATTTTCTCACATTATATTGGTAAAATCCATACAACCAAACTAAGCAACCAAAACGAATCCAAACTGTATGCACACATGTTCATGATCATCATCAAAGGGTATTATAGTAATTTTAGTTTGCCTAAAGCATAAAGTAATGCACTGTCTAAGTCATAAAATGATTACAGTAATACTTTTCCTTTTAAAACCATCCCATTATTATTCTGTCTTTAACTCTTTATGCAAAGATCATTTATTTGTTCATTGTCATGTAACACACATTGACAAGTGATGTTACTGTTTTGATCCACTAAAAATCTTGTTTCTCTATTAACTTAAGGGTATTTCTGTCATTCTACTACAAAACAACAAATCATTAAAATTTTGGATATGAGTTGTGCATAAACAGAAAGAAAAAGACATAGCAAAAACAAACAAATATAGAGCAATTAACTCAGCAATAACTAACAACTAAAAAACAGTTTATTTGAAAGAAAACAAATACTCAAACTTAAGATATTTTTATATAAATATATATTACTAGTAAAAGTTACCTGCTGCATCATAAACAAGACTGGTTCTTGGGAAAGAAGTGGCAGAGTTTCTTCTTAACTCCACAGAAGGCTTACAAGAACCAGTGCTAAGACTTCTCCTTAAAACTGACCAGCATCCACACTTATTTTCCATCTTCTCTTACTACTATTGTGTTATATTTTTAATCTTTTTTCATGTGTGTGTTCATGATTTAAGAAACCTTAAAAATATGTGAACAAAAAGAAAAAAGATTTACTAACCAATATCCCTTTAATCTTCTTCCAAAAGGGTGTTTAAAGTTCAAGAAAACTTGAAAATATATAAAAAAGATAATGGTTTTTTAAACAAGGCTCAATAAGATTGGATTTTCTTCATGTGAGTGCTTTTGATTCAAGTAATCTTGAATGAAGTTAGCAAAATAATGAGAGAGATTATTTGTAAGCTACTTGCTTGACATGAAAGAGAGATAGAGATAGATGGGTGGAATTTGTTCTATGTTTTATGTTGTTGGTGTTGGTTGAGTAAAAAAAGATTGTAGAGAAGCATCAATCATGGCCATCATCAAACATTGTGTACAAAAACAACTTTTTTGCCCACCACCTTTTTTTTTGGGTGATGCCTTTCTCTCTCTAATTACCAAAAGGAGGCTAGGAAATGGGACAGTTTTTGGGTGATTTTAAAGCAAACTTAATTATCATTTTTTTCTTAATCATGCATCATTGTCTAGAGATTTTTGTTTCACAAAAAAAGCATATAGGAATAGGAAAGTAATACGAATAAAGATTGATTATTCACGGACCGTCATGGCAAACACAATTAAACACAAGTTTGCCAAGTTACGAAAACTCCCACTTGATAGAAAATCAGTTAGGGGTGTGAGCAACAAAACCGAAAAACCGTATGAGAAACCAAAAATCCACCTAAAAAAACTGAAGCACTTCTAAAACTGATGGCGCAGTAAAAAACCGAAAGTTTTGGTTAGGTGTTTAGCTGTATATGAATACCCAAACCGAAAAAACCGAACCGGCCCGTACTAATACACATTTAACTAATATATATATATATATATATATATATATATATATATATATATATATATATATATATATATATATATATATTAGTTTTGATACAAGTAATCCCGGAAGTCTATAAAAATAAGAGACACATGTATTAGATTATCGTAATACATGTTTAATTAGTTAACACTATAATAAATTTGTAAAGTTAGTTTTTTTTTTTTTTTTTTATTTTATATATGTATTCATATCTAATCTTCATATACAAATGATCTAATTTTATTATTTATCGACAAGATATTTTGATCTGAGCTAACTGTTTGCAAAATTGATTTCAAAAATGTAAAAAAAGATAATCCTAATAAAAATAAACCCGAAAAAGCCAAAAACCGAACCGCAAAAAATCAAAAGCTGAAAAGGCAAACCGAACTTTTGGTCCAAAGTTTTGTTTTATAAAACTTAAAAACCAAACTTTCGATTCGGCCTTTGATTTTAGCCAAAAACTACTCCAAACCACCCAATGCTCACCCCTAAAATAAGTTATTATAAATATCTTCTATATAGTGAGAGAAAAATGTTTTATGCTAATCTATTTTTTATTAACCAATAAGAAAACTCAATTTTACAAATGAGCCCTCGTAATAAAAGTCAAATTGACTTTTACTTGATCAAACTTATCTAAATTTCGTTCAACAAAATAAGTACGTATAAAAACACATATGTTAATTTTGTAAATTAAAAACCAAAAAAATTAGAGTAGGTAACTAATAAAAATTTAGAGATTGAATTTTATATAAATTATATGAAGTTAAATGTAAATTATCAGTTTTCATGTTTTTTAATTACTTTATAAAGTAAACAAATACCACCTTAGGCTTTATACCTCTTGGACTTTATATTTTAAAAAATGACAACATATATGCTGTTATTTATAAATATTATTATCAGTACAAATTAAATTCATTTATATGCACGAGATTTGAAAGATCAAAATGAAAACACGAGTTACTGTGATATGTAAATGAATTGTATAAGTTGTACGTATACGAATAATTTATTTTTTCCTCTTTATTAGTTTAAGTAAGGTTATTATTATTATTATTATTATTATTATTATTATTATTATTATTATTATTATTATTATTATTATTATTATTATTATTATTATTATCTGCATTCAATAACGACTCATGTTATTCAATAAGTAACTTGTGCGTATACGGGTTTGAAAATTAAATACAGCCAAAATTATTATTAACATTAATATAAATATCAAAATATAAGCACATGTAATTGTGATATGAAAATAAAATATATGAGATTTACTTATAACAATGAGTTATGTAATTCCTACTTAAAGTTTAAATAAGGATATCCAAAAAATCATGTTTTAAACTTTGTATTTTAACTTCATTAAAGGTCATTACGTGGCTATTAAACACGCATATTTTGTATAACATAATATCAATAGTTAAATTTAAACAGCAACATCAACCTCAACAACATGAAAGTTATACAAAGTCAAATAATTTATCCAACAAAAATCTATACAAATTATTAATCGATATTAATAATTAATGAAAAAGTTAATGAAAAAACTTATGCTTAATTATTAGTTGTGCTTATATCACAATTACAAAACATTAAACATGACCAAATTCTTATAGGGCATATATTAAACTAAAATTTTTAGATAAATTTGATTCGTATGTGAACCCTTTCGTGCACGAGACTTATATGAAGTAGTAATGCGTATAAAGTAAATTCATCTCATTCTCTACCTCTCTAGCTAACCTTTATAAGCTCTTCACTAATCATGAAAATAAGATGGTAACTTGCCAAAAGTGCATAAGTCTTTTTGATCACATGATGCATGTTTTGCAACCTCGCAAAAGGTTTTACCTTTCAAGGGATCTTGAGAGATTTTGCAATCCACTAGGCAGTGTACCTGACCGTTATAGTGTAGTAAATGGTAGGTCCGGGGGATTGATCGTTCTCTAGGGGAATAGTGTCATTAGGATTTGAATTGTATGTCAATCTAGGTCTAAGGGTGAGGGATGATTCTTTTTGTATTTTTATGTTTAATGAAAGCAAATAAATCTCGGTTTTGGAAGGAGTAGGCGGAATTAGTTGCTAATCAACTAACCCAAAAGCTACTAATTAAACTAATGTGCAAGAAAAGTAAATTAGGGTTCTGTAAGGGGAGTGAAGCGTATCTACCTATGATGTATTACTCATTGCTAGCTATCCAATTCTACCTATTGAATGTTACACCTTGTTTTAATTAAAGCGTTGTATTCCTTAATACCAATCGTAGGGGTGTGCGCAGCCTTCCCCAATTCTATGAATATCAATTTCTTCTTATAACGACATGTTTAGTATCCTATCATAGAATCATTAACATCTACTCATGCATTAAATACAACAAATAAAACCGTAGTGCACATCCGATTACCCTTTCTAAGATGTTCAAGCTAGTTACATAAAGAGGTCAGCTAGTTTTCTTAGACCTAAGGTGAATCAATCAATTAAACAAGAGACAATAGGAAGCAATAATTATAAAATAAACCAATTAAATTCATTGAGAAAAAATAAGATCTAATTAATTATAAACAAATTTCATAAAATCATAGGTAAACACAAGGCGAATTAGCCAAGCATAATCAATGAATAGCAATCAACAATAATGATAATTGAAGACATAACATAAGATTGAATCAATAAACAAACCATTACAAGATTTTGATGGAGTGATTAAGACCCTCTAAGTTGCTGAAAAAATACATACCTAAACCCTAGAATCAGACTTAGGGTTTAAGGCTTACAAAATGTGAAGTTATAATGTTATATTTATAGACAATATTTCTGTCGAAAAGGGGTGACAGCGTCAGCCCATACAAGTGATGGCGTCACGACCATTTTTCACCAAATCGAAGATTTTTTCGTCCCGATTGTTTCCTTTTTTGAATCACTCAAATCCGAGTTCCTATGAAGATTTTATGACCAAAACAGTAACAGCTACTTCGCGCGCAAGTTGTGATAAGTTAACACTAGATGGCCTACTCAAATACACGTGACCCCTTCAGGTTATAAGTCTTCTGGGCCATCTCTCTTTAATTTAACACTAGATGGTCTACTCCCAAATACAAGTGATGCCTTCAGGTGTAAATCACCAAATTCTTTCTGGGCGTCACGTGTTAATTTTCATCAGCTCCAATCTTCAAGTGACGGCGTCAGCATCCAAGCCTGATGCCGTCAGGTGTAAATTCTTGACTTTTCTCGTTTTTCTTGTTTTCTTCATTTTTGAGCATAAAAACGTCCAAAAAGCTCAAAAATGCTCCATATTCTAGAAATCACGTCCCAAGTACCTAAACTGAGAAAAGAAGCGATTTGAGGTAATATTTGACCATATATTTACGATTTAGGGCTTAAATGACCCTCTAAAAGCGTATCAAATAAATCCTTATCATCACATTAGCTCTTATGCTTGAATCCAAGATAAAAACGACTAAACTTAGGCTAGTGCCAACAATGCCGACAAAGGATCGGCAAGCCTCACCCTAATGTGACATACTTGCGCGGGGTGGTGGTGGTGGGGGGGGGGGGGGGGGGTGGGGAAGCTCACGCTGTGAACACATTAACCAAGAAGATGAACGGTGAATGCTTCACCAAATAAGAAAATGTGAAATGTGGGCCCCCTAAATCAATTATCCGTTGCATATTAAAAAAAAAAAAAAAAAAAAAAAAAAAGATCCACTACCCTATTTTTCACCTGTAAATACCACTAACTTCTACATTTTTAAACATAACTTCTCATTATGTATACTTTCATACTCTCAATACAATTTTACTTCTCAATTTACTGCCAAAATTCTCGACAAAACACAACCCGAAATACTCCCCCGACACCCGAAGGAACATTCACTCTCGAAAATACTCCACTGTGAAACCAATAATCAACTTACGACCAAAATCATTCTTTTATAACCAACCTTACTCAAACCAACCATACTGAAACCCATACCTACAACAAAACGCTTTTAGCCAATTCTCCCATCAAAACGTCAACAACAGAACACAACCCAAAACACTCCCCCGAAACCCGAAGGAACATTTACTCTAGGAAATACTCCACCATGAAACCAACAAATCAACTTACGACCAAAATCATTCTTTTATAACCAACCTTACTAAAACCAACCATACTGAAACCCATACCAACAACAAAACGCTTTTACCCAATTCTCCCAACAAAACGCTTTTACCCAATTCTCACAACAAAACGTGTTCCCATTCGACAACCCCAACTACGACTCACAAACCTATATGGGCGATTCGTCATCACAACCAAATATAAACCAACCTATGTCTCCCATTCCTCAATTTAATCTCAACGAAATGTACTCACCTCTATTTTCAGAGACCATCGCTCCCGTTCGTGAGGACTCTCCCGTCAAAGAAGCCCCCCCCCCCCCCCCACCCCTAGTTCTGACGAAGATGACACCAAAAGAAGGTTGTTCGAAATGACGATGAACTAAGGACTAGTCCATTGACACCTAAAGAAGAAATTGCATTGTGCAAAGCTTGGGTTTATATATCCGAAGATAGCCTTGTTGGTAATGCGAGAAAGGATGCTAGATTTTGAATGCGATTTTAGATCGCATGCATATAGATAGTCCTATAACCCAACGTCGGACCTACGATATGATAAACGGGAAACGGAAGACGGTGCATTCAAAAGTTTCTCAATTTTGTGGTGTGTATGGTAACGTCTTTCGGAGGCGATTGGAGCCGGAGACGGTGATTACAACCAAAAAGCACAATATCAAGTTGAATATGGAACCGCGTTTACACTTCTGCATTACTGGAAGGTGTTGAAGGAATGTGTGAAATGGAGAGACGCATTAGTTTCGAAATTTGAAGAAATGCAACAGGAAAAGAGCAAGAGATACAAGTCTTCGGGTTCTAGTTCAGGATTCAACACGTCGCAGTCTGTGCTGGGTGGTTTTAATTTGAATACACAAGCTGGAGACGACGAGGATGAGGAAGTGCAGGAAGTTCGACGTCCAATAGGCCGGGACATAGCAAAAGAGCTGAAGATGAAAGGGGCGGCGTCATCGACAAGTTCAGGATTTTTGAATGAGTAAGCGTTGGCTAGGTTGATGGTCAACGAATATACAAGTGCCAACGAGCCACACCACGCCAAAAAGACAAAGACCCTTGAAGCATTTTTAGACATCAAAAGAAAGGAGCTGGAACTGAAGCAACAAGAGTTGAGAATAAGAGAACTGGAACAATGTCAAATGTACGAAGCATTCTATTTCTAGCCTATTGATTACTTGACTACAGAAGAACACTAACGGGTTGAGTTGCACAGGCAAGGTGGAATTTACCATTTTAGTTTACGTATTTAATCATATATATAATGTTTACGTTTTTAATTTCGTATGTTTACATTTTTAATTATCTATGTAACGTTTTTATTAATTTATGAATACAAGTTTTAGTTTTTAATAAATAAATAAAAATAGGTTGAAAGCTAGGTGAAGTGGTGTGAGTTATTGTGAGTGAAAAATGAGAGGGTGTTGAAAAAAAGAAAAAACTGATGTGATGATGAGATGGAATGTAAAGTGGTGTGATTGTTAGTAGTAGTCTTATTAAGTTATTAGTAGTAGTCTTATTAAGTTATTAACACAAACTATATGAACAAATTCACTTGTTAGTTGTTACAAGTGTTTGCAGCTGAGGAAGGGTAAACTTGTAAACTCATCTCTTTAGTCTATAATTACCAAAATCAGGCGTGAAGTGAGACAGTTTTTGGATGATCCTAAAAAAGACTAATTGCTATTTTGAAAATCTTCATCATTATATTTGTCACAAATGTTTGCGTCAATAATGGGTATGTTTTTAAATGCCTCTCCCTCTCTTGAAAATTACTAAAATGGAGCAGTCCAATGGGATGACTTTTGGATGATTGTAAAGCAAAAACTATTACTGTTGTCATTCTACATCATATTCAAGAATATGTAATGTTTAGTATGATAAATTTTACGTTCTATAATAAGGCTAACTAGCTTTTAATTATGAATAACATATAAAGGCTACATTATTTACACTATAAGCTAAAACATTTTGATTAACTTAGTAATTTATACTCGTATATTAAAATTATAAGTTTGATCATTTCGAAGTAATTTAGTTTCATTTCTAATATTGAAATCATAATGATTACACGTGACTTTAGTTTTAGTTTACTTTTAAAAATGTCACACGTTAATGATCAAGACTAAATTGGATTGCTTTCGTTTTCATTTTACTTGGTTTATAATCTTACATTGAATATGTATGCAACTTTGAAAAAAAAGATTAGAAGTTTTCTTAAAACGCTATTACAGCTAAGGATACTCTTCAATCGTAAGTTTCATTTCAAGAGCTAATCGACTGTATGTCTAGGATCGGGTGAGGAACCGCTGCACATTCACACTCAGTTTGTTGATTTACTATAATCGGTCTCGAAAAGAATTTATATATTGATTATTCATTTGAAATTTGCATGAAATGATATGATGAATTAAGCAAGAGTTTCATGGAATTATATTATCACCTTTCCTTAGCGGAAGCTGAGAGATACTCAAATGTAAGAATAGCAACTTTTGACACGAATCCAAAATGAAAAAAAGGGTTATGAGTGAGTCTACCAAAACGTCAAGGCGTCAATCTAACCCGCCAACCCAAACATGCACGTCCCAAATTATAACCAGTGGCGAAATGTGGATTGTAACTCATGAGGTTCATTTTATCAAACTAAAGAATACTCTTAACAGTAGAGGTTGGGTTGAGAAACGTTCCTATAAAAATCGGTGTATTTAACATAATTTTACATTAAACAAGAAAGTCCATGTAGTTTATGTGCACTCCTGTTTATAACCCCTAAATCAATGTAACATATACATTTGAAATAGAAAAATATATCATCGTATCCACTGTAACTCCTTTTCATAAAAGAATAATCATGACAAGAAAAACAAGAAGACGTGACCTTACTCAGTGGAGATTAACGAATGATTTGAAGTAATATTTTCAGTAAACCGAATAATTTTCTGAAATAAAGAGCGAATTAGATAAATAGCTTATAGCCTAGTTTGCTCAAATTAAAGTTACGCATCGGTTTCTTGCTAATACTAACTACTGATATGATTTTTAATCACTTTCTGCTTTTCGTTTGGTTATGTAAAATTTTCACTTTAAACCACCCAGCGGCAAAGGTAGTCAAGATGGTAAAATTTGTTTACCTTTATCACTAAAATTTGAAAATAATGTTTGGTGCAAATAAACCCGAAAAGTCTTTTTTCGTAAATTAACCAAAAGTGAAAAATCCAAACCATGAGACAGAAAAAATATATGTAACTTTAATTTATGCTCCTCATTCCTCAAGTAGTGTCAGCTGTCAAGTGTGTAATATATATAGTTTATTCTTTTAGTCCCTCAAAGACTAAGTATACGAAAAATGAAAGCAAACAATGTACTGTAATTTCTAAGACAAAACGGTGACAGACCAACTTCGTAGTTACGAGCAAACCATGATGACCATTCATCTAATTTACTTTAACAATTATTTGGTAATTCCTAACTGTAAAGAAAAGAAAATAACTAAACTTAAGCAAAAGTTTTCTTATTCGTTTTCTCGATTAACTGTTTCGTAGAGAATCTAATTCATCATTTTTTACTAGATGCTTTAATTTTGTTGAAAATGATACCTTTAAAGTTTGAAAATTTTTGATTCTAGAAAGGAGGCATATAATGAGGTTCTTTGATGTCCAACAATGCATCATGACGTTTAAAGAGTGAAATTTTGTTGTTATAAAAATCCTAATTAGAAGCTACTTAATATTTACACCTATTCATCAAAATATGTTATAAGCATTGCAAGCCATAAAAACGTAATTGTATATTTTTTATTTTTATATAATTCGAAAGGGAAATTTGATGAAAAATACTTCACTATGTACATTTTGTCACTCAAGTGCTTCAAAAGTGCATTTCTTTTAAACATATTTATGCTCCAAAATCAAAAATATCAAAACTACTCTTTCTCTCTTAGTCTGCTCACCTTTTTACATCGGAGACTACAATTCAACTAACGATAGAAATCGATAAATGCGATTCAAACAATATAGCAAACAAAGAAATCGATACGTGTGAACGTCTACAAATTCCGGTGACTGATTAATGTGACACTCTGTGTCAGGTAAACAATAGTCGATATACATATGCGATATCCGGTGATACGAATGTGGCAGTTGCTTTACTTTCCCTATAAATCTTCTCTGATTTTCTTTCACCTATATACATTAAAGTCACGTTGACCTCTACATGCACCATATCTGATTTCATTCGCCTCAACTGCGTTTCTTAGTTTTTTCAATCCAAAGTGCAATAAAAAAAAGCCTTGACCACCTCACACCTTTAACCTATTGCATTGCTGCTTCTTCCAACTCATAATTAATGGCTTTCTCCTTCATTTGTTTTCTTTACGTCTTCTTTGAATATCTAGGAGTCATAGGGGATTCATGCCGATATACCTTGAAAGGGGTTGTCGTCAAGCGTAGCCTATCTTTGAATCCTTTTTGCAAAGTTACTTGTTGCGAGGTGGACGATGATACATACATGAAAATAGAGTTATGGAAAAATTAATTGTAGGATATACATTATGTCCATTAACCTCATATGTTTTTTGGACACATAAGTTGCGGAAAAATAATCATTTAGCTGAGTCACATGTCAAGGCCCCTATCACTTCACACCAGGTTGAGCGGTCACTTAACCATCTTTGGTGATGAAAGCCACTGGATGGTCAACTAGAGCTACCGCTTCTGCCATACCCTCGTAACCATCAATGACATATGGTGATCCTGTTTTCAAACATTGGCCATCCTTTAGCGTTTTGTTAAGTTGTCTAAAGAATTCTTATTCGCTATCATACCACATTCTTATGTATCCTTATGCTTCGAACGATGTAACTTCTGTAACACCCTAGGCAAATCTCACATCGGCTGTGGCCTGGAGAGATGCTGGGCTCATAAGATAACATTCGCCTTACAATGACATAACGCGTTTTGTGGTCTACTGCGGGTGGAGTTCTTAGGAACTGGCAGTTAAGCGTGCTCATGTGAGAGTAGTATTGGCTTGGGTGACCTGCCGGGAAGTCTTAAAATGAGGCCACAAAAACAAAGCCGTGAGCCTGCGGGCAAAGCGGACAATATTGTGGTCTGCGTAAGGCGGGGTGTTACAAGTGGTATCAGAGCCAAGTTGAGCCGTTCGGGATGGTGGGGCAAACCTCATCGAGGACGATGAGTCCCTAAGGGGGGTGATTGTAACACCCTAGGCAAATCCCACATCGGCTGTGGCCTGGCGAGATGCTGGGCTCATAAGATAACATTCGCCTTACAATGACATAACGCGTTTTGTGGTCTACTGCGGGTGGAGTTCTTAGGAACTAGCAGTTAAGCGTGCTCATGTGAGAGTAGTACTGGCTTGGGTGACCTGCCTGAAAGTCTTCAAATGAGGCCACAAAAATAAAGCCGTGAGCCTGCGGGCAAAGCGGACAATATTGTGGTCTGCGTAAGGCGGGGTGTTACAACTTCGACTCTAGATGTTCTAATGTGTTGTACTTTAATCGATTAATGATTCTTGCACTGGACTACCCGTTGTATTTGATGTGGTACTTTTATGATTATTACAATGCACACGTTTGTCGTTGTAACACCCCAACCCAACATGGGTCAAAATGTCACATTATGGTGCCAAATCAGAACATATAAACGCAAGCGGAAGACTTATAAACATAAAGTTACATGATAATCTAGGATAACAAATGAAATGCTAACTCTATACAAGATGAAATTCAAAAATGAAATACAAATCCAACTAATCTAATTGAAACTAAAACCAAGTCTAATCCAGAAGCAAATGGTCATCAAGGTGGTCCACTAAGAGCTCATATGCACTCTTCATTCAATCCCAGATTCCAACCTAAAACCTGCCGCAGGAAAAGAAATGCGGCTGAGCTTAAAAAGCCCAGTGAACAGATATATAACAAAACGAATAATCGAAACGTATATAAGTATAAGAAAAGAAATCATAAGCTCCTGCTGAAATGAATATCATCTGTCAAGTGCATAAGAGATCAACGATAACTGAACAAATATCATAAGTCAAATGAATAATGAGTATGAAGAGTCAAGTGATAATATGAATCATATAGTAACCAGAATCAAAGAGCACGTATCAACAAAGGCGCGTCTAACGAGATACTCGAATAGACACATGAAACATAGGAAAGCCACGAGCCGACCTACCTGAGACACTCGAATAGATCTCAAATCACATAATCACATATCCATCAAATCATAAGTTGTACAAGGAGTAGCTAACTCCAATGTACCATAAGTGAAAGGGGTACAAGGCACGTACAGCCAGTCACTGTCTTCTCAGAACAAAACAGAACCTAGGATGCATCCATACACTCCCTGAATCAAACAAAATACACATGCCAGCTCATGACTGGACACATATATAACTAATTGGCCATAGTGCACATATATCAAACAGAAGGGAATGCCAGAGATCAATCACACCTCCCCAGAAAGTGTCATGTCAGTGGTGCCATCACTAACACGCCGATGGTACCTCCATGAGTAGAATAAAAACTCGGGCATAAGAACAAAATCATATCAAACAAAGCATATCCATAACAAATGAATCATAACATAATCAAACAAAATCTCAACCAGGAGATAGTAATCAGGTAATCAAACAAAATGGATAGCAACGAATCATATTAAATGGATCATAACAAAGGCTTATATCAATGAATCATATCATAGAAAACGAATCAAAGTCAAGGATCGTAAAATCATGAGATCAGAACCCTTACTGAGAAAGGGTAGAATATCTGTACCTCAAACCGCAATGAAACCATATCAGAAACACAAGGATAGGAAGTCACATCTTCTTCAGCACATCTACACGAATTAATGATTGGCTTATTATTAACTTGTTTTAAATCTGATTACTCGTTTTAGTCGGCTTTCCATTTTTAGTAACTTTCCATTTATAGTAGCTTTAAAAAAAATAATAAACTTCCCGATTTAGTAACTTTGAAACTTTATGGTTATGATTGACAATTAAATAATATTTAAAGGTTAAAATGACTAATATTATAGTTTAGGATCATAAATGTAAATTATCAAGTTTTGTATTTAGAATGTCAAATAATTAACCTTGGGGTTTATATCATAAATTATAACTAAATGACCATTTTAGAACTTCGTCGTTCATAATTTATTTAAATGTACCCTGGACAATAGTTTAGGCCATGACGACCAAAATACAATTTTAACGAGCTACATCCTCTACGTCAAATATCCTTGCACTTTTCAAATCATTTTAACACATGTAGACGCTTATTTATTTAGTTATCATGCAATACGAAATAGACACATACCATAATTAACACCATATGATTCAACCATACACCCTTTTTATATTAATGAGACGTAGTCTCACATAAAATCATAGGTTCATCACCCTCTTAATATGAATTTAATTTCAAAAATCTTTTGAACGAGCAGAACCAGTTCTATACATGTTTCATAAATATCTTTTTATTTTATTAAGCTTTTATATCCAATCAATGACGTATGTATATATTTCGAACCGACTCGATACGCATGCACAAATAAGAAGACAAGAACTCAGCCCACACATATATTAGACTTACAAAACCATGTTTCTTTTAGTTTTCATTTCATACGTAGATATGCATGTAGACTTCATTATGTGAACTGGTTTTTAGAGTAAATTTTATAATTCATGTTGCATATTTAAGGTTATCTTCATATATTCACATGCATGCTAGTTTCCCAAATATTCACATATATTCAGGTTTTAAATCGTGAATAAGATATCATATAATTGTTTAGATGACTAGATATAATTGTGTGTGAGACAAATGACACTGAGAATAGAAACAGAAACCAAAGTCGAGATATATGTTTCATATTTCCATGATTTCGAGATCGTTCATGACATCTAAACGTATGTTAATTTGTCACAAGCAGGTTTAATCGATTCAATTCATATCTAAATTAATACTGTATTAACGAAACATATTTAGATCAGGTTTCTTGTTACGATGCAAAAGTATAATGTATATGTCGAGTAAGAGACGCATGAACGAATGTAGATGATACCTTGGGGAGACCTCAAACGGAAACAAATGACAAATTCAGGAACCAAAACCAAGACTTCGCGAACAAAACCAAAACCCCACGATCACTACCAATGACACACCACAGCCGGTCACCACACCACGATCTCACCGAAACTATCACGATACCACGAAGCTTGTACACTGAAAGAACCACCGATGTTTACCCACCTTAGCTACCACGATCACCATAGCTTGAACACCACCTTCGTAACCTCCTTTGTACAACTCGAATCTCAAGGAAAATAAAGCTGCCGTCACCTAGGTTATTTAGGGTTTGTATGTGAAAGAAAATGTAAACTGTTGGGAGAATAAAAGCTAGGAAGGTGAAATGGGAGGATATTCAGTTGTGATATAAATGGGGAAGTAGGAGGGTAAACTGCCGAGTCACAAGGGGATAGGGTGACCAATTCATCTTCCAATATTTCAAATAATTTATCATATTTCCAAATGTAATGCTGTGTAAATACATTAAAAATATTCGGCCCTCTCTTGACTTGTTAGACGTGTGATATCTCTTGGCAATTAAAGATTGTGTCGAAATTTATATACACTTAGGTTATTGATTGGTATTTTGTAATTAATCATAGCACAGGTTTAAATCTTAGGTTATATTCACAAAACTTAGAAAATTCAAATTATATGGGAATTTCGGAAAGACAGATTTTCGGGTTTTACAGTCGTAACACAAGTAAAACTTCACTGATACATAATTTTTACATTCGACGACACCGTATGAACATTGTTTAAAATCTTGATTATTAAATTCTAAGAAATATTTTCAAATAACAACTCCACTACCGGCATCCACGTCACCAAAATGGACGATGGATTCAATGAAGAGGATGTCTTAACCTTCTCATATCATTAGACTTAACACAATTATGACGCTTCAAATGGTCAAATTTGTCCTCTTTTAGCGATACAAGCTAGCTTGGCGTATAGTGATCAATGTAGGGTTTTTATTATTACTCTTAATATGCGGAAACAATTTAATTACAAACCCTAGCCACGGATCCATGCATATGTTACAATAAAAAATTAACTATAATAATAGTTAGAACGTGTGTACCTTTGATTTGCTCGACATGATCATTCTTGAGTATTCGTACAAAGAAGCTAAAGGTATCTACTGGTACTGTCCACATTTCGAAACTGTTAGATTGTTCAGCTCGTTGCGTAGGTGATCCGGGATCATCTAAACTGATCGCACGACTAAGGGTTTGAAAAACCCTTAGTCGAAATCGATCAAAAGGTTTGTGAAACCCTTGATCGCACGTCGACTAGGCTGACTAGAGGGTTTCGACCCTCCTTGGGGTGTGTTCTGACCGTTCGGGAAAAGGGGAGAGAGGGAGAGGGTTTAGGGTTATGTGTTGGTTTGGGAATGAACAAAAAACAAGAGGAGCTACCTTTGTTTATATAGGTTTCCAATCCTTGTTCCCCAAGGATTCTCCCATGTTTCACTTAAACCCTTATTCTCCTACTTTGTTTACACTTTAAGTTATAAACTTTGTAACTAATTAAATTAACCCAGTTAATTTAATTCTCTCGACCCTTAATTTATTACCATAATAATAAATATCTACTTTCACTTGTGATGCACCAGTACGACCTTTTAGTGCCTATTTACCGATCGTGATTCACTTATACATATTATTAAATATATAATTATGCATATATTATATGTAAGACCCAGATTTTCTGAACGCGCATAATACCTAAAATACCCTTCAATTAGTTGTAAAACCCTAAAAATTCGAGCATCACATTTTGTACTTAATTTGAAAACTTAACTTAAGTTGTATTAATTCATAAAAGCTTAAAACTATATGGCATGAGATGCAAATACAAACTAAATTAACCTAAGTCTTAGTCTAAATAAATTGATACGATACAAATAAAAACTTCCTAATTTAGTACCATAATACAAGTTCATAACCAACATGTAACTTCCGAAATTTCTTGTTGACTCCTCATAATTTTCGGCTACCAATATTTAATACCTCAATCAACACAATTAATCACATATCAATACATACCTAATTTGCTCATACGCTCCCTAAAATTTTGTATTGAAACGGTTATCACTTTGACCTATCCCCATCCCATACGTACGAGTAAAACAAAACAAAACCACACCTCTCCTTTGTTTTTTTTTTCATACGAATACAAAACAACACACACAACGACATCTGTTTCTTTTTTTTTTTACTCCTTTTTCCTGTTCGATCAAAGGAGGAATTCGTTGGGTACTTTTGGTTCGAGAGTGGGATTGGTCGTGGTGTTTTTCTGTTCGACAAGGATAGTTTGGTCGTGGGTTTTGGTTTCGGTTCGAGGGTATCGGATTGTTGTTTCGGTGATGGTATGGCTAGTACTTGACCCTGCTCTCGTGCCTTCTTTTCTGTCATGCTACGAGGGTCATTTTGATCGTGTGTTTTCTGGTTCGAAAGGGGTGAAGGTCGTGGCTCCTGGTGTTGGCTTTCTTCCCATTCGATCACACAAGAGAGTAAACATTCGTCCCTTGCTTTTCTTCTCGTTTTGATCTCTTATCCGACGTAACATGTCCTGGGTAACTAAAATGGATTGAATATTATGCATGCATGTTATACGAATATATTTCACATGAAATGGTAAAACTCGTTACATGAAAGCATAGAAATCTTCACAGGAAATAACGATCTTTGGATCCTAAACTATTCGATTTAAATACTCGTTTGACACATGTATTTCGTAAAGTATAATCTATCTAATACATGACGCCAACCTGTTTCTGATCTAAATCTATTCGAGCTAAATGATAAGAGAATTTCATGCATGTATACGAATTGAACCAGCTTACATGAATCACTATATTTGCATGCTTGTGGAACGAATGAATAAAACACATGAAATAATAATATAAGGCCTAGGATAATCAATATTATATTTTTATAATCGAGTATGAACGAATGAAAGAGAGTGCATGCATGAATAAGGATAACATGATATGAATAATTAAGGGATTGATACATGTTTGATTCGGCTCATTTTTAAGCCACAAAAGGGTGTGTGTCGCGGCTTATTTAAACAACAAGAGAAGTGGTTGTCTCGGTATATTTTTAACAAGAAGGTGTCATGGATTTGTTTGTTTTCGAAATAATAAAAACCTTGGGCCGTCGTGACATAAATATCAAGATCGTGGATACGTTAATAAATTACATAAAATTATAATGACGGGTTCCAAAATTATTATCTTAATACTAGTTTATTAAAATAAAGTTTAAACTAATTTTATTTGATTTTTAATATATAATTTTGATAATTTATATTTTAGACCCTAAACTTATAATATTGACATGTAAGACCTAAAATAATTGTAACACCCCAACCCGACAAGGGTAGAAGTGCTACATTATGGTGACAAATCAAAGCATATGCAGACATACAGCATAAGTAATACAAGAGTATTCCAAAGGTTACAATGTGAAATCTGAAATACAAGGTTACAAATGAGAACAAATACTAAGTACTAAAGACAAAGTTTGAAAGGTAAGTCTCTTTTAGTCATCTCCAAGCTCTACTCTCAAACTCAATGCCAAACCGAACTCCTAGCTTAGGTACCTGCCGCGGGGAAAGGAAAATGCGGCTGAGCTTAAAAAGCCCAGTGAACAGATATAAAGGTAACAAGTAGCAATAATGAATTAATGGTGTACGGAAACAATGCAAAGAAATATATGAGTTAGGGAATAAAGGATAAGAGCATAAGGTAAAGGAACAGTAATCCACCACGAGCCCAAATCAAACAAAATCAAATATCAAGTAGCACATGTATCCGAAGGGGAGACCTCGGGATACCAAATGCAGTAGGAGGGGAGTCCTCAAATGGGTGGAGTAGCTAGCTCCCAAATATGCGAATGACGTGTATCGCACACACCATCAGTCACCAAATACAAATATATAATCAATGATATATCCCTCGAAACAAATAACAAATCTAGGATGCATCCATACGCCCCCGCAAACAAATCATAATGGCCATAACAAATCATAAAGCGCGCATATCATATCAAAAAAGGGGACGGTGTGGAACATCACTCAACCACACTAGAGTCATGCCATTGGTGCATCAATGACACGGCCAGGTTACCTTCATGGCTAGGAAACAAATTTGGCTCGTAGTATCAAACTGGTGGGTTCAAATATCAAATCATAATCAAAGATTCAAATCAAATAGTTCATATCAATGTTTCATATCAAAAGTATCAAACTCAAATGTATCATATCAAATGTGTCATGGCAAAGGTTCACATCAAAGGTTCAACTCAAATGGATCATAGCATAAGGTTCATAGCAAAGGTTCAGTTCAAATGGATCATGTCAAAGGTTCACAAATCAAAGGCTCATAATTAAATGGTTCCAAGGTTCATAGTAAAGGTTTAATTTAAAGGTTTTATATCAAATGTGTATTTAAAAGTAATATTTCAATAAATGACTTTCATAAAACGATATTTAGTAACAGTTTTCGAAAAGATAGTCTTTAAAAGTATTTTCATAAAACTTTAGTAAAATTTCATTTAAAAGTAGTATTGCATCGTGCTCATCAACATCATTTTAAAATAGCTTTGCTCAAAACATTTTCATGATGTAATTAGGAAAGGGCTTCACATCCAGTCATAATATCAAATGAACCTTCAAAGTATAAAAGAATTCGAATATTCATGTCATAAGGTAACGAACGAATTATATCAAGTATCAAGGGAATCATAGCAAAGGCTCAAAGGATCAAGATAGAGTATTTTAATCAAGGATCAAGAGTCATGAGAAACCTTATAAAGAAGGTCAGAATATCTGTACCTTATTCAACAACAAAGACACACACAAATAGATGGATCACAAGACACGGAAGGTCACTCCTGCTTCACAGAACCTATATGTATTCAATAACCAAGTATTACTTTAAGTTCTTTTAAATTAGGTTACTCATTTTAATATGCTTCCCATTTTTAGTAACTTTCTATTTTTAGAAGGTTTTCCGAATTAGTCATTTTCCAAATTTAGTAAGTTCCCGCAATTGTAATTTAATACTTAAAGGTTATAATCGACAATTAGTAATATTTAAGGTTAAAATGGGTGTGTGTTGCGGCTTATTTAAACAACAAGAGAAGTGGTTGTCTCGGCATATTTTTAACAAGAAGGTGTCATGGATTTGTTTGTTTTCGAAATAATAAAAACCTTGGGCCGTCGTGGCATAAATATCAAGATCGTGGATACGTTAATAAATTACATAAAATTATAATGACGGGTTCCAAAATTATTATCTTAATACTAGTTTATTAAAATAAAGTTTAAACTAATTTTATTTGACTTTTAATATATAATTTTGATAATTTACATTTTAGACCCTAAACTTATAATATTGACATGTAAGACCTAAAATATTATATTGGTCATTTTAACCTTAAATATTATTAATTGTCGATTATAACCTTTAAGTATTAAATTACAATTGCTGGAACTTACTAAATTTGGAAAATGACTAATTCGGAAAACCTTCTAAAAATAGAAAGTTACTAAAAATGGGAAGCATATTAAAATGAGTAACCTAATTTAAAAGAACTTAAAGTAATACTTGGTTATTGAATTCATATAGGTTCTGTGAAGCAGGAGTGACCTTCCGTGTCTTGTGATCCATCTATTTGTGTGTGTCTTTGCTGTTGAATAAAGTACAGATATTCTGACCTTCTTTATAAGGTTTCTCATGACTCTTGATCCTTGATTAAAATTCTCTATCTTGATCCTTTGAGCCTTTGCTATGATTCCCTTGATACTTGATATAATTCGTTCGTTACCTTATGACATGAATATTCGAATTCTTTTATACTTTGAAGGTTCATTTGATATTATGACTGGATGTGAAAACCTTTCCTAATTACATCATGAAAATGTTTTGAGCAAAGCTATTTTAAAATGATGTTGATGAGCACGATGCAATACTACTTTTAAATGAAATTTTACTAAAGTTTTATGAAAATACTTTTAAAGACTATCTTTTCGAAAACTGTTACTAAATATCGTTTTATGAAAGTCATTTATTGAAATATTACTTTTAAATACACATTTGATATAAACCTTTAAATTAAACCTTTACTATGAACCTTGGAACCATTTAATTATGAGCCTTTGATTTGTGAACCTTTGACATGATCCATTTGAACTGAACCTTTGCTATGAACCTTATGCTATGATCCATTTGAGTTGAACCTTTGATGTGAACCTTTGCCATGACACATTTGATATGATACATTTGAGTTTGATACTTTTGATATGAAACATTGATATGAACTATTTGATTTGAATCTTTGATTATGATTTGATATTTGAACCCACCAGTTTGATACTACGAGCCAAATTTGTTTCCTAGCCATGAAGGTAACCTGGCCGTGTCATTGATGCACCAATGGCATGACTCTAGTGTGGTTGAGTGATGTTCCACACCGTCCCCTTTTTTGATATGATATGCGCGCTTTATGATTTGTTATGGCCACTATGATTTGTTTGCGGGGGCGTATGGATGCATCCTAGATTTGTTATTTGTTTCGAGGGATATATCATTGATTATATATTTGTATTTGGTGACTGATGGTGTGTGCGATACACGTCATTCACATATTTGGGAGCTAGCTACTCCACCCATTTGAGGACTCCCCTCCTACTGCATTTGGTATCCCGAGGTCTCCCCTTCGGATACATGTGCTACTTGATATTTGATTTTGTTTGATTTGGGCTCGTGGTGGATTACTGTTCCTTTACCTTATGCTCTTATCCTTTATTCCCTAACTCTTATATTTCTTTGCATTGTTTCCGTACACCATTAATTCATTATTGCTACTTGTTACCTTTATATCTGTTCACTGGGCTTTTTAAGCTCAGCCGCATTTTTCTTTCCCCGCGGCAGGTACCTAAGCTTGGATTTCGGTTTGGCATTGAGTTTGAGAGTAGAGCTTGGAGATGACTAGAAGAGACTTACCTTTCAAACTTTGTCTTTAGTACTTAGTATTTGTTCTCATTTGTAACCTTGTATTTCAGATTTCACATTGTAACCTTTGGAATACTCTTGTATTACTTATGTTGTATGTCTGCATATGCTTTGATTTGTCACCATAATGTATCACTTCTACCCTTGTCGGGTTGGGGTGTTACAATTATGGTATCAAAGACCAGGCTGCGACTTGTAATACATTAAACCTTGTCCTGTGAAGTTTGTACCATTAAGTTTCCACTGTAGGCGCTCATAAGATAACCTTTGAGAAATTGATTTAATATCTCCTCATAGGAACCTAAGTTATTACCGGTGAGGAATGGGTAGACTAGGACACCTAATTAAGTAGCATTGCTTCCGCATCTTATGATTCGTGCCTTTGCCTCTAATTCAGCCATATAAGAACTTTTGTTTCGAGGTGAGAAAGTTTTGCAACCCGAGTTCAGTAACCAAGTAAGTTTGGAATACTTCGAGAACTACATTGATACCTTACACCATTCAGGCTTCACTTGATTTCTGATCCTCACTTTCCGCTTTGCTTGACAAACAGCTTGATACCTTTCCGACCATTCTGAAGCTCATTCAACCATAATGTGTTTGACACATTCTGTGAATTCATTACCTTACTGAATATGAAATGTATCGTCAGATACTATTTGAATCTACAAATCCTTTGATACTTCTATGAGAACTCTGGTGATTATTAACCACGGATATAGGAAGATCTGTTCTCTCCCTTCGAATGATGAACCTTGTATGCTAATCAATTCCTTTGGAAGGATATGATGTTAATTACTATCTCGGTATGGATTTGTTAACAAAGCATAATGATGTTGGCAAATGATATCCCACACATCTTGCTTTTGACGACCATGCAATGTTCGTATTATCGAAGATACATACTCTACCTATCACTTGTGTTAAGAAGCCAAACAAGAATCCAACACCTTGAACTGTTCGCGTATCTATCTGAACACTTTTGATGAACCCTATATTTGACTCTGATATATGAGCTATTCGTCCAGTTGACGACTGCATTCGTTATATGAATCCGTTTACTTTTGATATGTCTGATTTTACGGTCTTTTGCCTATGATTAGATGGCTCTTCATAAGCTGCCATAGACTACCGTATCCGATATTTGACATTCGAAATCTACTTCATCTTACTTTTGTTATGATGGCTCTCAACCACTTAAATCTGGTAAGATTAATGTCGCTATGGAAGTACTGACTCCGATCTCATTGATTGTCAAGTTCAACTGAAACCCATTATTATCCACACTTAGAAAGTTCTGGCATTGGAAGTTTTTGTGGTACATTTTTTTTTATTTTTTATTTTTTATTTTTTTTTTGATGTTATCTGATAGACCTCTTGTTATACCCTCCGGCTTGGGGAGTAAACTTTGGCATTGAACTAATCTAAGTTGAAGAAGCCATGGTGCCATAGAAGTTGAGAGATTGAAGTAGTTGACGGAATATGATTTTTGCTCAGTCTAGTGTTTTCCTTGAGATGTTCCTGTTGGGTTATGAAGGAGGAAGAGAGAAATATATGACGGTGTATCGACTATTGTAAACGTAATCATCTCACTATCCATAATCATTACTCATTTCTGTGTATCATTGATTGATTTGATCTACTTTTGAAACTCCGTATCCGATGACCCCATTAAATTTGAAAGACTGGTGAAGCAACCAAAAGAACTTCTAAGAAGTGAGTTAACTAACCGGGAGTAACCTCCGTCAATTATTTCAGTTGTATTCATGAAGAAGAAGGAAGGTGACACGAAGTGTATGTGAAATTTTCCCTAAGATGATTTCTTTTGAAGTTGCTTTTGTACTCGTTATAATCTTTATGAGCTTGAATGACGCCAATTGTATTGGCTAATATGTCAACTATTATTATGCGTCTGATGGAATTTATGTTTCATGAATGATCGGACAAGTTGTCATAGTATGACATTATGTATGTTCAGTGATGAACGAGAAACATGAAGACCATGTTCGTATTTAAATGACCCTTTACTCTGGAAGAGAAAATTTTTATTGGCATTCAGAGATTGTAACACACGACACTACCATAAATCATGTGAAGACAGAGTTTCCTACAGAAAGGACTAATATTGAAGACCGTTATCGGAAATTAGGAACTTTGAAGAAGAGTGTTAAAAGATGTTCATGACAGGCGTTACCATGGAAGAAGCATATGAGAAGAAAAGAAAAACTGAGATAACACTCATTTATGCCTCATACGGCGCATGGAGATTGCAGTTCGAGCATCAAGACAACCACACCGGAGGAGACGAGCTTCAAACCAGGAGTCGACAACGGCGATGTTTACCTTAAAAATCTGGAGCTGTGCTAGAAGACCTGTCGAAGACATGCAATCTTGCTTCTCTATTCATCTTAGTTGTACTAAGATGAATTGATAGCAGAAGCACATTTGTAGATGGTGGGATGCACCGTGATCATGTCAGAGATTCACGATACTACATCATAATTTCAAGAAGAGGCGTTGAAGGCTTGAGGACCAGACTCAAGTTTAAACATTCTTTTTACCGTATGATCTGAGGGAAAATGAAGAAGGACTACATGGACTTGGAAGAATTTTTATGGACGGGTTTTTGAAGCAAACATTTATGTTCAGAGGAGTTGATTCTGTGAAGGACGACGTATTGATCACATAATTCATTTATGCTTGACCCATTTAAGCTTCCATTACTTGATAATAAAATCCTTTTAATGATTTATGTCCTCTATTGGTAATTCCGTTTTGTGTTTGTTCTGCAAGTGTTGAGGATGTTTTGATATGGGAATTTTGATTAATTGTGAAACACTGAATGCTTCTGACGATGTACTTCATTTGATGATACTTACTACTCTCGTTACGTTAATTGTATGTCCTGTTTCTCCGATCATGAATCCGTAATGACGTTTGATTCAGACCTACCCTAGGATGTAGTTGGACTGGAAGGTGGTTTATAGATTTTGATTCACGACTTGAAATAAAGTATGGTCATCATGAGGGCATATTTATATGATGTCAGTATTACGACGTCTGGCCAACGTGATAATACTTACATCATATAACGTGCACTTATTGTGATCATAGGATATTTCGAGGAGTGCTTTAGTGATTTTCTGTTTGTGATTATCTGCGTTTAGTGAGACTTTAGGTTCATTCTACCTATACACTTAATCTGCCTTCACTGTCATACGACTTGATATGTTTGGATACTCGACATACATCTGTTTGACTTTTGTGCTTCTGATAAGAATCTAGGTTCCGTTGTAGAGCTTTCTACCGTTTAATGTGATCAAACCATTTGTTTTCTGTCGGTATGGATTCGAGCTGTTACTATGAAGGAAAACACCTATGTTTTGTTGTATGTACGTTTCACATATGTCGAATCTGTTTCATTATGATTAGCTATGAGTTAAGATGTGAGAATTCAGACTTTGAGGAACAAGATTCTGTCTGTATATAAGAATACCTTTGAAAGGTTATACTGAAGTCGAGACTATTTGAGAATCTGATGACTTAAACGTATTCATCACCCTTTCATGTTTTCTGCGATTCGATACGTTCTCATCTTATTTGTCTATTTCTATTCCGTGGACGAATATCCGTCAAACCCTACGTTTTTTTCTTATATCTTTTTTGAGGAGATACGTTTATCATCTGTTACGTTTAGTATATGATTCTTCGATATGGAATTAGTACGATATGTCTTTTTTTGAGGAAGCCGAAGCTATTTTTGATCGACTAGATCGAGTCATGAGAAACAATTCACCCACACTTCCGTTCACAGTTCGTTGTGTTTCCGTTTCGTTTTCGTTCAATTTTCGAGGACGAAAATTTTCTTTTTAGAGGGGAAGAGTTGTAAGACCCAGATTTTCTGAACGCGCATAATACCTAAAATACCCTTCAATTAGTTGTAAAACCCTAAAAATTCGAGCATCACATTTTGTACTTAATTTGAAAACTTAACTTAAGTTGTATTAATTCATAAAAGCTTAAAACTATATGGCATGAGATGCAAATACAAACTAAATTAACCTAAGTCGTAGTCTAAATAAATTGATATGATACAAATAAAAACTTCCTAATTTAGTACCATAATACAAGTTCATAACCAACATGTAACTTCCGAAATTTCTTGTTGACTCCTCATAATTTTCGGCTACCAATATTTAATACCTCAATCAACACAATTAATCACATATCAATACTTACCCAATTTGCTCATACGCTCCCTAAAATTTTGTATTGAAACGGTTATCACTTTGACCTATCCCCATTCCATATGTACGAGTAAAACAAAACAAAACCACACCTCTCCTTTGTTTTTTTTTCATACGAATACAAAACAACACACACAACGACATCTGTCTTTTTTTTTTTACTCCTTTTTCCTGTTCGATCAAAGGAGTAATTCGTTGGGTACTTTTGGTTCGAGAGTGGGATTGGTCGTGGTGTTTTTCTGTTCGACAAGGATAGTTTGGTCGTGGGTTTTGGTTTCGGTTCGAGGGTATCGGATTGTTGTTTCGGTGATGGTATGGCTAGTACTCGACCCTGCTCTCGTGCCTTCTTTTCTGTCATGCTACGAGGGTCATTTTGATCGTGTGTTTTCTGGTTCGAAAGGGGTGAAGGTCGTGGCTCCTGGTGTTGGCTTTCTTCCCATTCGATCACACAAGAGAGTAAACATTCGTCCCTTGCTTTTCTTCTCGTTTTGATCTCTTATCAGACGTAACATGTCCTGGGTAACTAAAATGGATTGAATATTATGCATGCATGTTATACGAATATATTTCACATGAAATGGTAAAACTCGTTACATGAAAGCATAGAAATCTTCACAGGAAATAACGATCTTTGGATCCTAAACTATTCGATTTAAATACTCGTTTGACACATGTATTTCGTAAAGTATAATCTATCTAATACATGACGCCAACCTGTTTCTGATCTAAATCTATTCGAGCTAAATGATAAGAGAATTTCATGCATGTATACGAATTGAACCAGCTTACATGAATCACTATATTAGTATATTTGCATGCTTGTGGAACGAATGAATAAAACACATGAAATAATAATATAAGGCCTAGGATAATCAATATTATATTTTTATAATCGAGTATGAACGAATGAAAGAGAGTGCATGCATGAATAAGGATAACATGATATGAATAATTAAGGGATTGATACATGTTTGATTCGGCTCATTTTTAAGCCACAAAAGGGTGTGTGTCGCGGCTTATTTAAACAACAAGAGAAGTGGTTGTCTCGGCATATTTTTAACAAGAAGGTGTTATGGATTTGTTTGTTTTCGAAATAATAAAAACCTTGGGCCGTCGTGGCATAAATATCAAGATCGTGGATACGTTAATAAATTACATAAAATTATAATGACGGGTTCCAAAATTATTATCTTAATACTAGTTTATTAAAATAAAGTTTAAACTAATTTTATTTGACTTTTAATATATAATTTTGATAATTTACATTTTAGACCCTAAACTTATAATATTGACATGTAAGACCTAAAATATTATATTGGTCATTTTAACCTTAAATATTATTAATTATCGATTATAACCTTTAAGTATTAAATTACAATTGCGGGAACTTACTAAATTTGGAAAATGACTAATTCGGAAAACCTTCTAAAAATAGAAAGTTACTAAAAATGGGAAGCATATTAAAATGAGTAACCTAATTTAAAAGAACTTAAAGTAATACTTGGTTATTGAATTCATATAGGTTCTGTGAAGCAGGAGTGACCTTCCGTGTCTTGTGATCCATCTATTTGTGTGTGTCTTTGCTGTTGAATAAGGTACAGATATTCTGACCTTTTTTATAAGGTTTCTCATGACTCTTGATCCTTGATTAAAATTCTCTATCTTGATCCTTTGAGCCTTTGCTATGATTCCCTTGATACTTGATATAATTCGTTCGTTACCTTATGACATGAATATTCGAATTCTTTTATACTTTGAAGGTTCATTTGATATTATGACTGGATGTGAAAACCTTTCCTAATTACATCATGAAAATGTTTTGAGCAAAGCTATTTTAAAATGATGTTGATGAGCACGATGCAATACTACTTTTAAATGAAATTTTACTAAAGTTTTATGAAAATACTTTTAAAGACTATCTTTTCGAAAACTGTTACTAAATATCGTTTTATGAAAGTCATTTATTGAAATATTACTTTTAAATACACATTTGATATAAAACCTTTAAATTAAACCTTTACTATGAACCTTGGAACCATTTAATTATGAGCCTTTGATTTGTGAACCTTTGACATGATCCATTTGAACTGAACCTTTGCTATGAACCTTATGCTATGATCCATTTGAGTTGAACCTTTGATGTGAACCTTTGCCATGACACATTTGATATGATACATTTGAGTTTGATACTTTTGATATGAAACATTGATATGAACTATTTGATTTGAATCTTTGATTATGATTTGATATTTGAACCCACCAGTTTGATACTACGAGCCAAATTTGTTTCCTAGCCATGAAGGTAACATGGCCGTGTCATTGATGCACCAATGGCATGACTCTAGTGTGGTTGAGTGATGTTCCACACCGTCCCCTTTTTTGATATGATATGCGCGCTTTATGATTTGTTATGGCCACTATGATTTGTTTGCGGGGGCGTATGGATGCATCCTAGATTTGTTATTTGTTTCGAGGGATATATCATTGATTATATATTTGTATTTGGTGACTGATGGTGTGTGCGATACACGTCATTCACATATTTGGGAGCTAGCTACTCCACCCATTTGAGGACTCCCCTCCTACTACATTTGGTATCCCGAGGTCTCCCCTTCGGATACATGGGCTACTTGATATTTGATTTGGTTTGATTTGGGCTCGTGGTGGATTACTGTTTCTTTACCTTATGCTCTTATCCTTTATTCCCTAACTCTTATATTTCTTTGCATTGTTTCCGTACACCATTAATTCATTATTGCTACTTGTTACCTTTATATCTGTTCACTGGGCTTTTTAAGCTCAGCCGCATTTTCCTTTCCCCGCGGCAGGTACCTAAGCTAGGAGTTCGGTTTGGCATTGAGTTTGAGAGTAGAGCTTGGAGATGACTAGAAGAGACTTACCTTTCAAACTTTGTCTTTAGTACTTAGTATTTGTTCTCATTTGTAACCTTGTATTTCAGATTTCACATTGTAACCTTTGGAATACTCTTGTATTACTTATGTTGTATGTCTGCATATGCTTTGATTTGTCACCATAATGTAGCACTTCTACCCTTGTCGGGTTGGGGTGTTACATTATATGTGCACATAATTCCTTTGATGAAGACCTACCACAGTACAAATACTCGATAGAACGAACTGGCTTGATATGGTTTTTGCATTTTTTTTGGTAAACTCGGTTCTTTATATGTATTTGCATGATCGTATTTTTGCATTTAATAAGAGACTGTAAACAAAATCGATGTATATCATAATAGGTTAAAATAAGTGATGTGATGTAAGTAATATCTTTTTGCTTGATTAGCTTAAGATATGTTTTCCTCATATTGTTAGAATGCCATCATGCCGTTGTCTTTTTCTATATAATGATACGTTACGATACATATCGATATTGACAAGTTTGACTAAACTGCCTCTAGTGTTTAATAAAAATCGATCGTCATGATTTATTTTAATACTTGTCTTTTAGGTTCCCAAGATAGATAAGCGTACGTGCGATAGCTTCTAATATATGAACCACAAATGCAATTCTTAAGTTTTGGAAGGTTAAGTTTTTATGCAAAAGTAACTCAAAGAGCTTGTGAAATTCAATACAACATCATTGCTATTAAAAGTTATTCATATCGTTATTAATCAAAATTTATCACAAAGTATGTTATAATAGACATCGTAAAATTATCAAAAAACTATTACAAAGATGAAACCAGAGGACGAGTTGAACGGAACATGAACTAAAAGATTAACTAAAGGAAGAATTGAAGGGGACAAAGTAATTTGATGAAAATTATTAGTCAGAACCTCTTCAGTTGCTGCACATGGATCTCTTTCGTCCAACTCCTATCAGAAGTATTGATCATAAGTACTTCTGCCTGGTTATCACTGATGATTATAGCAGGTTTATTGGGTATTCTTTTTGAAAACTAAAGAAGAAACAACTCCTATTTTAAAAGAATTTATTACCCTTGTTGAAAACCAACTAAATAAAAAGGTTAAAGGCATTAGGTGTGACAATGGGACAGAGTTAAAAAATGTTGCATTCATAGAATTCTGTAAGTCTAAAGGGATAAAAAGGGACTATAGCACTCCAAGAACCCCACAACAAAATGGGGTTGCTGAAAGAAAAAATAGGACCTTAATAGAGGCAGCAAGATCCATGCTTGCAGACTCTAAGTTACCCACTATGTTTTGGACTGAAGCAGTAAGTACTGCTTGCTATGTCTTGAACAGGGTATCCATCACTAGACATCATGTCAAGACACCTTATGAACTTCTCACTGGGAAAATTCCAGACATTCATTACCTTAAACCTTTTGGTTGCAAAGTGACTATTTTGATTACTGCTGATACACTGGGAAAGTTTGATGGGAAAGCTGATGAGGGATACATTGTGGGTTATTCATCTCATAGCAAGGCCTATAGGGTTTACAATTTGCATGCCAAAAGGATAGAGGAGACCCTTAACCTAAGATTTCTAGAAGATCAGCCTAATACTTAAGGACAAGTTCATTCTTGGTATTTTGACCTAGATTATTTGACTGATTACTTGGGGTACACTAGACATGTTTCTAATCCAAATGCAGGTACCAAAGATACAATTTCTAACCCTGCAGGTTCCCTGGATGATGACTCAGAGAGTGACTCTAAGAAAGATGAACAAACCATTGTTGTACCTTCTTTTCCACCTAACCATTTTGTAGGTAATCATTCTGCTGCTGAACAAGAAGATGAGTCACATTATGCAGAGGATCTTGCTAGACTTAAGAAGCAAGAACATGCAGCCACTCAGGAAGCTCAAAGACTCAGTGAAAAAGTTGCACAAGAGACTGATGCCATACTTCAACAATCAGCACAAGCAGTTAGTGGAAACAAGGATGCTGCTGACAGTTCTACTGAAGGCTCTCTTGTTCCTGCTGATGTGATCAAAACTGCTGATAGTCCTGCTGCATAATCTCCCATTTCTACTGAGGTGTCTACAGACTTTGAGAAGCCATTTACAAGATTTCCAAGTCCTTCTGATCTTGGGAATTATCAACCCAAGCCTGGTCTCTTTAACTCAGCTTCCTGATCTTGGGAATTATCAACCACAATCAATGTCAACCCAACAGCAACAAAGAGGATCAATAATGCTCATCCCCTATCAAAGGTTATTGGAGATTCTCAAGCACCTGTTAGAACTCGAAGTACTGTGAAGAACACTAAATATGGTGAAGTTGCTTTCATTTCCTATGTCTACAATCAAAAGAGGGACAATCCTACAGACTTCAAACATTGTCTATTTGCTTGCTTCCTTTCTCAGGTAGAGCCAACCAGTGTTCCTCAAGCACTTGCTGATTCAAGTTGGCTTGAAGCAATGCAAGAAGAGATGCTGCAATTTAAGAATCAGCAGGTTTGGATACTGGTCCCTCTCCCTGATGGTAAATATGCAATTGGGACAAAATGGATTTTGAAGAATAAAAGAGATGCAAGGGGTATTGTAGTGAAAAACAAATCAAGGTTAGTGGCTCAAGGGTTCAGGCAAGAGGAAGGCATAGATTATGATGAAGTCTTTGCACCAGTGGCCAGGGTTGAAGCAATCAGGATATTCTTGGCCTATGCATCATATATGGGTTTTATGGTATATCAGATGGATGTAAAAGGTGCTTTTCTGTATGGTGAGATTGAAGAGGAGGTTTATGTGACTCAACCCAAGGGATTTGAAGACCCTGATCATCCTGAGTATGTGTATAAGGTTGTCAAAGCTCTCTATGGACTTCATCAGGCACCAAGAGCTTGGTATGCTAGGCTTTCTGCATTTCTGCTGAAGCATGGTTACAGAAGAGGTGCCATTGATAAGACTCTCTTCCTTAAGAAAGACTCCAGGGATATCATTCTTGTGCTGGTTTATGTGGATGACATCATCTTTGGTTCCACAAAAGAAGAATGGTGTAGAGAGTTTCAGAATTTGATGAAGGGAGAATTTCAGATGAGTGCCATGGGGGAGTTCACTTTCTTTTTGGGTTTACAAGTTCAGTAGAAACCTGATGGTATCTTTATCAGTCAGGATAAGTATGTAAAAGATATGTTGAAGAAGTTTGATATGGAGAATGTCAGGACTGCCACTACTCCCTATGAAGCTCCCAAACCAAAGAACAATCTTGAACCTGATCTTCCTGTGAATGTCCATTTGTACAGGTCCATGATTGGTTCTTTGATGTATTTGACTGCTTCTAGACCTGATATTACATTTGTTGTGAGTGCTTGCTCAAGGCACCAAGTCACACCACTTACCTCTCACTTGAGTGCTGTCAAAATGATCTTTAAGTATCTGAAAGGCCAACCTAAATTAGGTCTTTGGTACCCAAAAGAATCTCCTTTTAAGCTAGAAGCATATAGTGATAGTGACTATGCTGGTGCCAACATGGATAGGAGATCAACTGGAGGTTGCCAATTCCTTGGAAGAAGACTGATTTCTTGGCAATGCAAGAAACAGACCATTGTTGCTACCTCTACTACTGAAGCAGAGTATGTTGCTGCTGCCAATTGTTGTGGACAGGTTCTATGGATTCAGAATCAATTGCTGGATTATGGGTAGAATTTCATGAATACCACCATTTTTATTGACAATCAAAGTACCATTTGCATTGTTAAAAATCCAGTTTTTCATAATAGAACCAAACATATTGAAATCAGGCACCACTTTATAAGGGATGCTTATGAAAAACATTTAATTAAAGTGGTCAAAATTCACACAGATGATAATGTGGCAGATATGTTAACTAAAGCTTTTGATGGACCTAGGTTTCAACACTTAGTGGTCCATATTGGTATGCTTAACCCTTGAATGCAAAGTTTGAGGGGAGGCATATGCCTCAGGGGAGGATGGTGATTGTAAACTTTGTATAATTTGTACAATTTTGAGTTTTAACACTAACCAACTAATGTATTGTAAGTTTTTTTGGTTTGTTTGCTAGTCTGTGTCTATTTTGCAGGATGCCATTATGAGTTGTTGCTGAGTTAAGTTGATATTCACCAAGATATCTTAATTTGGATGCTGAGATTTGTTTCTTCTGAAGTATAATGGATGCTGAGTTTGATTTCTACTGAATAATTAATGGGATCAAAATTGGAAAATGGTTTTTCATTCATTCTAAACACAAATTACAGCTGACAAACAACTTCAAATGGAATTACAAGATTCAACCCTATACAAGTCTATCCTAATTATTCAAGCTCCTATCATCTATTACAAAAGCTGATTGATGCATAACCAGTATGATGAAGAAGCTGAAGCTGAAAAAGGAAGGATGGATTGATGAAAACGACGATGAAGATGCTCAAGTACCTAGTTTTATAACTTCAGTTCAAGGCAAGAAGATGCTCAAGAACCGAGTTTTATATCCTTGGTCCTTGGCAACATCCCATCATCACCTACACCATTTTACCTTTCCCTTTACCCACTACATCTATCTTCTTGCCCTTTCCCTTGTGTCCATGGTAAGATGAACCAGATCCTGGAGCAGGAAGACCCAACACCACACCCTGTGATGTTGGAAGAGATGGATTTCTCTTCCTAGGCCTTGGTTGGGGTTTCTCTGGTGTGGAAGGAGGAAGAAATGATGGATCTTCGTCTTCATCCTCTGAAGAGTCTTTATCAGAAGTAAAGATGAAGGGAGAGACATATTGTCTCTCAGCAGGAACGGGGGCATTACTTGGTTCCCCCTTCTCCAAAGCATTACATCGTCTTTCCATTTCTCTAGCATAATCTGAATCATCTAATTCAGATGGGTATGGAGGAAGATCCTCTGATGATGAAGTGGAAGAAGGGGAGGAGGTTAGGTCTATAATTTCAGGTTTGGAAGACATTATTTGGTGGTGAATTGGGGTTAATTGTGAAATTAGGGTTTTGAGATGATTTGGGGTTAATTTGATATCTGAGAAGTGTGATTTGGGGGTTATTAAATAGGCAAAGTCTAGGCTTTATGATCATTAATGCGAGTTGGGTGGCACAGTAAAAAATCAAGATATTCACCGAAGATATTTTTACTCTTGCTTGGTTTCTACTGATTGACTATCCATCAGCAGATTGACTTTCATTTCTGCTGAAGGGTAATTTTGAAATTGGAAGGATCCACTTTACACGTCCGACTTGGTCAACAGTTTGTTCTGATAATTTTGACCACGATTAGGGAACTTCCAAATATAACCTACTTTGCATATCTTTGCCTAAACTAAATTATTCTCCCATCACTCCATTTAAACCCATCATTCTTTTCATAATTCATAACCGTCTCTCACAAAATAATTCAAATGGTTCGACTTGAATTGAAGCAAGATCATAACAAGTATGATATTTTGAAAAAGGATAAGGGTCATGAAGAGTTTGATTCAATGGTGGTGTTTTCACAGCGTTCAAAGATTCATTATACATTAACACATTCTCCTAATGTGTTATATGAATCTATGGTGAAGCAGTTTTGGGCATCTGCTAAGAAGAGATCTGACACAGAGATCGTAGCTGAAATTGATGGTAATGAGTATGTGGTGACTGAAAGTTTGATCAGAACAAAGCTTTAGTTGGATGATGAGAATGGTGTTTATCACTTCAACACTGAAGAGATACTTGCTGGGTTGAGGGAAGCTGGTTATCAAAGCACATACACTACTAAGTGGTTGAAGAATCAGTTCTGTCCTAAGTGGAGGTACTTGGTACATTTGTTGCTCTAATGTATCAGCAATAAGTGTGGTGGCTGGGATCAGTTCTCTGCACATTTGGGATGTGGTATTGTCTGTCTATCTAAAGGGTTAACTTTTAATTTCTCAATGTTTATTTTTGCTAATATGCTAGAAAATGTTGAGAAACAAACTCATAAGTTTTTAATGTACCCTAGGGTTTTACAAATAATTTTAGACATAACCACTGAAGACAGGATTCATGTACCTATTAAGAGTCTTGGTTCTAAGTTGTTTGCCTCAATGAAAACTAACTATAATGGGGAACATCGCCCTCTGTTAGTTGCTATGTTGCCACATGGCAATGATGATGCAGTTGAGGATGATGCTACTGGCCATATGCCCTCTCAAAATGCTGCTGATGATGGTAATCCATCATCTTCTGGTGTTGTTGCTGATGGTAATCCTTCAGTGGTAAATGAGGGAGAGCCAGCTACAACTGCTGAACCATTACCTGTTTCTCCTGTACTTATGTCACCTAGTCCTGTTCCATCACCATCTCAGGTTGCTCCTGTTGAGCTAACTCTTGAAGGTGAAGAGACAATTCAGTCTCTTGGTACACAGGTACCTATACCTCTTGAGCCTGAGATCACTAGATTACCTACTCCTAGTCCTGTGAGAGAGCCAGTTGATGAAGGCTCTCCCAATATTGTACATATGTCTGTTTCTCCTACTCGGTTCAATGAAGCTCCTTTTACCAATGAGCAATCAGTTAGTGGAGCAGAGGACCCTGTTATTCTTACTTCTGTACATGAGTTGCTTTGCAGGTATATTAGAAAGACTGATGATCTCCAAAAGGAGCTTGTTGATACCAAGTCTACTCTTGGTGGTGAGATTGAGAAGCTGAAAAGCAAAGTTCAAGATTTGGAGACAAGTGACTCAGCAGAAGAAAAGAAAGGTGGTAATGGATACTGCTGAAGTGCCTTAGGAGGGTAATTTAGACTCCCTTGAAATCTTGGCTGAAGTGGCTAGACAGACACATGTTAATTCTCGCAAAGTTGCTGAAGTATCAAAATCTAAGCCGACAATTCACTTCAGTAGAAGAAGCAGAAGACAATATTTGGCAAAGAAGGCTGCAGAATCTTCTAAGGTGTCAAGTGGTGATGAGGTTCTTGGCAAAAGGTATCCTCTGACTGTGTCTCTGATGGAGAAAATGCTTCAACAATCGTTGGAGATTCCTCCTGATTCAGCTGGGAATGCTAGTTTGTTTGCTGAATCTCTGGTTAAAGTGTTTAAACTCAGAATTAGGACTTCCAGAGCTGCTTCTACTTGATGGTATTTTGTTATATATTTCTTATTATTAAAAAAAAAAAAAAAAAAAAAAACTAACAGATTTGTGTAGTATTGTATATGTTGTATGAAGGTTTGGTGTTGATTATGCTCACACTTTCTCTGGTTATCAACTTTCCTGATGTTGACTATTTCATCAAAAAGTTGGCTAGTCCAAAGGGTACAGCTTTGGTAAAGACACATCAAATCTGTTGATAGCTGTAATAGTTTGCTAAAAACTATTGGGTACTCAACTCACCCATGCTTAACAGCTGAGAGTTGAATGGTTGTCAATTGACCATGGATTTTTCCTTTATGGATTCCCAATAATTGGCTAGCCCACATGTATATGGCTTGTGGTAAAGGCATATTTGGTATTCAATTGACCAAGGTGAGTAAACTCAACCAAATAATTGACTAGTCCTGAGCAAACGGCTACAGGTAAAGACAACTCAAATCCGTTTACAGCTGATGATTTGCTAAAAATCATATGGTCATCAGTGTACCATAGTTTTCGAACTGAAACATTTGGCTACTCCAGTAGTGATGGCTATTGGTAAAGAGACATCAAATCCATTATTTTCAATGATTCATCTCTCATAGGAGTTAACACACCTGGATGTGATGAGAATAGTATGAAACTAATTTGCTTTGATGCATATTTGGTCATTTGTTGCTGCAAAGAATGGAGTTTTCAAGTATGTGCTGATCATAGAGATCCTGTTGATGGTGTTCTTTGCTGATGATGTTTGACTTCAATCCTCTTGGATTGTCATTTTAAAAATCTATCAAGAATCTTGAACTTAACCTAGTCAAATTCAAGATTAGGGGAGGATTGTTGGGAATTCTGCTAAGTAAGAATTCTACTTATGGTTACTACTGAAGGATACTGCTGAAGAGACAGATTCTGCTGACAGAGTGTTTCTGCTGAAGTCTAGTTTCAGCATTATTAGTTACTGCGGATATAGTTATTCCGTAGTTTATGTAATATAGTTAGGATATGCATGAGTTTATTTAGGAAGTGATAATGCATATCTTTTAGAAGTTTTAGAATATACATTTCTTGTGAAACGGTTTAGGGTTCCTTGTGTATAAAAGGAACACACGATTATGTATTGAGAACACGTTTTTAGAAAACGCTTTCATTGTTATTAAAAGATCCATAGAGGATCACTTGTTCTTAGTATTCAGATTGTTAATACTTGTGTTTGTTTCCGCTTTAAAAATACAAGTTACAGAGATTATCTATTAGTGTGTTAGTGATTACATTAACATAACTAACGATCCATGAGTGCTCAAAGATCTATCAAGGTCTTAGTCTCAACAACGTGGAATTCTGTCACGTTTAAGAGTCATACGACTGACATGATTATACTTTGGTTGAATATGATTTTGAAACACCATCGTCATTCGAGGGTTGTCAAAGTTGTTGAATGGAAAAGCTTCTTGAATCACCAAACTGGCAAATTGTTCGCGAACAATATCCGGATTGTATACAAAAATACCCCCGTCTCGACCCATAGATGATTGACTCACTTCCGGAACCGTTTTGAGTGCATCATACAATATTTCCTAATACGAGCCCTCAACGTCGAGTTGGAACCGGAAGACAATAAATGAAAGCAACGCTTACATTGAGCCTTTTGAGTGTTATCCGACATCTTGGTGCGGTTGAAGTGTTGCCAAATATCGGCTTTTCGGGTGCAAGGTAAAATTTCAACGACCGCCGGTGCACTTGAAGAACCAAAACCGATGGTATTTAAATTAGATTGAGTTGCCATTAGTGAAATAGTTTCTATTTTTATTTTGAGAGTGTTTTTTGCTTATATGAATGTTGTAAATGAACCAACACACAACCCCTCTATTTATACTAAACATACATGGCAAAATGGTAAATTTACATCCAAAAATTCAAAATACGATCCTCGCCGCTCCCCACCGGTTTGAAATTCTAAATTCAAATTTTGAATATTTTTCGGCCAAAAACCGGTTAGTAACCGGCCATTAAAAAAACATTATAAACCGGTTGAATCTCAAAAAAGCTAAACCTGTTACTAACCGGCGGTTTGGCCAAACCGAAACTGGTTTGGTCAAATCCGGTGTTGACCGGTTACGGTTATCGGTTTTTTTGGTTACGGTTTTGGTTTTCAATTTTTTTTGTTCACGACTACCTCCAGTTAAAATGGTTCATCGGCCTTTTAAAGTCAAGTAGCAAAGGCATAAACTGACAAGCTTGTCGTTACTTGGGCTTAGAAATCGTCATTTATGTGGTCTTACCTTTTTAACCTTGAGGAGGATCCTGATTATGAAGGGCAATTGCATAATCCACAACAACATTAGGTAGGATGTCTATCTAGGGCTGCCACCACTTTGATGAGCCTAATAACGTAATGCAATAAAGTATTATATCTACTTATCCGAGACCATCTAGAGGATTTAGGAGAATAAAATGGCAATTCGTCCACACTGAATCAGATGTTGGCTTTGTCAATACCGGATCATATGTCGAACTTTATCATCAAATGTGTTTCAATGTTAGATATGAAATATGGCTCTTCGATGGACAGATCATTATTGAAAATTGGATCCAATATATCAGGATGGACCGAGTAACACCAACCAATGAACCATAATATGAGATTAGAAAATAGATATAACTGGAGTTTGTGAACTATGTAAAGATAAGCCAGAGATAAAAATGAAATAACTAATTGTAATTGAGGGTTAAAAGAAAATTTGCGTAATGAACTCTCTTTTGTTAGCTAATAATGCCAATAGGCGTAGCCCATACTAGTTTAGGCCATTTAGTATTATTGTTTAGCACTTAGGATTTTGTCTTTTTATTTTCTATTTAATCATTTGTAATTTTAGTTAGTTAGTGAATCTGATAATATAGTTTTCAGTACTCCCTTGATTTTTACATGGTATCAATAGCTAAAGAAAAGCACGCTGGTTCGATTAGTTGTTGTCATCAAATGGTTGGTTTGTATGAATTAATTGCTTAGAAATGATTTCATATGTGATATATTATATTCATAGTGTTGTTGTTTTATATGTGATATTATATTCATAGTGTTATTGTTTCAAATGTGTTATTTTACCCGGGTAACCCTTTTACTCAAAAAATAAATTGAGATTGTGTATTGATTGGTTGAATAAGCTTGATGGGTCGGTTGGAGTAAATTCACTTTGGTGCATATGCTTAAGTATCGGCTTTGGATTTGCTTTGGTAGCAACTGTTCGGAGATGTTTTATAGGATTTTAGTTTTGTTTTGGTTGTTAATGTAACATCCCGCCTTACTCAGCCCACAATATTGTCCGCTTTGCCCGAAAGCTCACGGCTTTGCTTTTGTGGTCTTCCTGTAACTCGTTGGCATGGTCACCCATGCCAGTTGTACTCTCACACGAGCACGCTTAACTGTAACTTACTATTACCATTAGACCACAAAACGCGTTGTATCTGATAACGCGTATGTTATTCTAATATCCCAGCATCACTCCAAGCCAAAGCCGATGTGGGATTTGCCTAGGGTGTAACAATTCACCCCTTAGGGACTCATCGTTCTCGATGAGGTTTGCCCCACCATCCAGAACGGCTTAGGAGTGGCTCTGATACCAAGTTATAACATCCCTCCTTACTCAGCCCACAATATTGTCCGCTTTGCCCGAAAGCTCACGGTTTTGCTTTTGTGGTCTTCCTGTAACTTCCCGGCATGGTCACTCATGCCAGTTGTGTTTCTCACACGAGCACGCTTAACTGTGACTTGCAATAACCATTAGAACACAAAATGCATTGTATCTGATAAGGTGTATGTTATTCTAATATCCTAGCATCACTCCAAGACACAGCCGATGTGAGATTTGCCTAGGGTGTAATAATTAAGGTTTCAGCAAGTTACTGTTTGTTTCGGATTACTATTTGGTTTTGATTCTTAATTTGGTATCGGTATCAGTATTGCTATTTGTATCGGTGTTGGTTTCTCACTGACTTTCTTGATCAGCGAGACTTCTTGAGATGCTCTCTGATTTCATTATCAGAGAGTCTTCTTTACTTAGTCTAATTTCTATTAAACTCTTAGTTAGAGACCATTGGGCACTGATGTAACAACCGTGGTTTTAGCAGGTCAGTTTAACTGATAGTCTTGACTCGGTTGAAGTTTGTTTGGTGTGTCCTAAGTGATACATGAGTGATAAGTACGTAAGTTGGCACTAAATCCCTTTGCGTGAAAGGTTGTTATTATGATTTGGGAAGTATTGAATTTGGATAAGTTAATATATATATATATATATATATATATATATATATATATATATATATATATATATATATATATATATATATATATATATATATATATATGTGTGTGTGTGTGTGTGTGTGTGTGTGTGTGTGTGTGTGTGGCCGAATATGTGCCAAGGGACAAAAAGGAAACCCAATTTTAGCCCAAATACAATTGTTAACTAAGGAGGTTATCTATAATTCTTATAAATACAAAATCAAAACCCTCCTACCCATTTTTTTGAGTATATGGTCGACCATAAGGGAAAAGGAAGAAGAAAATTCAGGGTTTTTATTTTTGAAGCTAAAATCAAGAACAAGGTACAATTTTTGATACTTGTATTCATTCAATTGTTTAATTATTGTTTTGATTCATGTAATACAAGTTATGCTGGATCTAGGGTTTGTAAGTTTTCTGTAAATTAATGTTATTCAACATGTTGGGATCATTAATTAGTAATATTATGATGATTGGTAAAGAGATTTGAGCACAAAACGCGCTAGTTTATGAGTTAGGATTTGGGTAGAATATTAAGGCTGTAAAGATACGAAGATATTTAATATATGGAGTTGAGTTAGATCATGAATTTTTAGTCTAAATTGAAGTTCTGTGAAAGATCTTTCCAAAAAGTTCGGCCACGATCGATTTCGAGGTCCGGAAGTTAGTCTTTTGATTTTTCTTAGTTAAGGTGTCAAAGCTGTAAAACCGAGGCAGAATTAGGTCATAAGTTTGGTATTGAGATGTGGATGAAAAAGTAAGATTTAGGTTAACCCTTCTGGAGGAGTTAAGTTTCATATGTACTTAAACTCCCACACAAAGGATTTACAATAAAAAGTTGTACAAGTGGGTTTGTTTGATCAAAACCTTTTGGTATGCGATCAGATCCGAATCTGGATAGTTTTTAAGTTTGATTTTTCAAAGGATACTTGTGTATGTTTTTACACCACGGCCTTCTGGGATTAGCTTGTATGCTTATGAGAGACTATGGTAAATTTTTGGTGTGAGTTGTTAAACTTTTAATGATATTACTTCATGTGGGTGAATGTACCCTAAAATTCTGTGTTTTCTGATTTTATAAGTGCAAGGGATTTAGTGAGCATTAACGTTGGGTGATGGTTAGTATGGAGTCTAGGAGATCCATGGTGGGTCATATAAACCTTAGGCATCCATCATATGTGTATTACATGGGTTATAGCTTATAGCTTATAGCTTGGCCATGTGTAACGTGGACTTATTTTTGTTATATAGATTTGTGATTGTGTTTGTGGAAGCTGCAAAGTTTGAGGTGAGTTCATAGTCCCACTTTTACTTTGTTTTAAACTTGGGATGGTAATAATGCTTGTGATGAATATTTTGAGTCACGGTGATTATGTGTGGTTTAAATGCTTGGACTTTTAAATGTTATCATGTGAATGCTATATGTTAATGTTGTGTGATGATAATGCTGTGGTGATGATAATGTTGTGGTGATGATAATGCTGTGTGATGTTAATGCTATGTGATTAAAATGTGGGATTCAATTGGGGGATGCTTATCCCGTTGCTCGCGCATGCAACCTAACTGATGATAAAATTGGATAAGTGGACACGTTCTGTCCTAACTAATTTCTGTGTGGTGAAATTGGATCGGTAGGCACGTTCCATCGCAATGGTTGCCTTATGTGTGTTGGTTGGTTTGCGAATACATGTAGCTTGTATGATAACTGTTTTTATTTATCCAGCTATATTTTATAATCACAGTGAACTGGTTGCCTATTGTGTGTGTGTCTTAAACCTATGAATCTCACCAACATTATGTTGACGTTTTTAAGCATCATTTTCAGGTGAGCTTTTTAAGGCTAAGGTAGAAGGGAGCATCTAGACGAGACTTAGTTGCATTTGAGAATGGATTATCTTTATGTTTTATTGAAGTTACTTTTGGAATATTGATTTGGTTATTTTCTTATGGGGTATTGTTACGACACTTTGTGTTGGTACTTTGCTCTACTTATGTGCATGTAAGAATTCTCTATTTAGACACTAGGTGTTGTGATGATATCCATGATGTTACACTCGCGTTTCCGCCTTGGCGAGGTGTGACAGATTGGTATCAGAGCCTTGGTTATAGAGAAGTAGGTGGTTGAACCTAGACTATAACCTAGGAGTCCCTCATATAGTTGCATTTAGGGCCTATGTATAGTATGGTATTTTATACATATATTTTTCCTAACTTTATGAGATGTTTTATCGAGTTTTGGACGTCTATTGAAACCCTATACGTAGTATTGTATATGTTGATTTTAGTACGTCATCTTCCCTCGCGTAAGAAACTTCGTTGGGCTACTATTTTGCTATCAAGAGAAGTGGTAGGATGAAGCGGACTAACCGCAGAATCCGGGTCCCCGATAGCATGTATCCATGTTCGGACAAGGAGAAGATGTTTATGGAAAACGTTGGTGGAGAAGAAGTGGAAAGGTTTATAACCACGGTGACTTACGGAGATGGAGCCGTTACCAAATACCCTTGGTAGTGTCCTCACTTCTCATAGGAAGGAGAGGTGGTTTAGTCTAAACCTCGTGATTTGTATGCACTTGTGAATCATACGGAATTGGAAGAAAGAAATAGAGATGGTTTCGCATGTTGTCGACTACCTCAATATGTAAGAAACAAGAATGGGTGGTTGAGTAAAGATGAAGGGGAGTTAGGATGGAATGGTGTGGATTTGGATCTAAATTCTGCATTGAGTAGTAACATTAATCGATCTGAGTGGGGAGGCAAGTGCGAGAGTGGAGTTTGAACCATTATGCGACGTCTTTTGTTTTGTGTCATGTTTTGAAATTCTTATATTGTCTTTTTGCCGTCTGGAGCCATGTTGGAGTATGATTACTTATGAATATTGGATCGGTCTTATCCAAGTGATTTTGATTATAGAGTTTCCGTGATTGTTGGAATTGTTTCATGTGAGATGATTGTTTGCATGAAGTGTTGTTATAGGAGGGAGTACACTTGTGAACGGGGGCATAGATAATTATGGTGGCCAACATAATTATACATGCGTCACAATACAAGTGGACTTGCAAGTATGATAGCATGGATTGTGTTGTTTATTAGGTGCTATGTGGTATATGTGCGTTATCATTGAGATGTGTGGTTTTAGAAGTAAGTATGCGTGTGGAATAGGCTTTATAACTATGGTCGCGAACATAATTATAAGGGTATCACACACGTGGACTTGTGACCATTATTGCATTGATTGATGTTTGTTGTTATATGTTGTGGTGGATGTTATGTGATATCATGTTGATGATGGCTGTATGGTTAGAGAAGTATTCTCTTAACCGTTTGGGCAGTCATTATATGTGTGTAGGTGGTAAGATTTCATCCTACCTATCATGTGATGATACCTCGATTATCTGTTGGTACTTATTTGGTGATATTTAAGTTGATTCGTTTGTTGTACGCTCTGTTCGGATATCTAATCTTAAGTTTAGCGCCCCCTGTTCATACCATGTTGGTATGAATTTCTCATCATCCCTATTCGATGTCGTGATTGTTATTAGTGATTCGGATTTGTTTCATTGGGAGTTGGTGTTGGATCGATGTACTCTGATCAAACTACTTTGTAGCTTGTAAAGGTTTAATAATATTAAGTAAACTCAACACTATTAATATTAAAACACTGTTTAACCTTGTAAAGTATGCGGAATCTGCTAACACAAAGCTTAAGAAGAACTTTTATATTAAACCAAACTTGAACCTGCTTTGTTACATAGATTCACTAACAATCCCTAACTATGATCGACTTTGTAAAGCTTCTAAAACATATATCGACTAATACCTCTTAAGGCTCCTTTTATAGATAACCTTAAGTCAGTTTACATCATCTAACTTGAACGACAAGTAATTATCCCTAACTAATTCTGAATATTCATATAATATTACACATTAATCCTTTAACTAATATTGCACTTAAGTCCTTGTATTCTTCGAAGTACTTTAAACAATCTTCAATAAACAGCAGTACTTTGACTTTGATCTTCTAGCAGTACTTTGACTTTACTCTTCATTCAGCAGTACTTTGACATACAGAAGTACCTTGATCTTTTATATCCCAACAATCCTCCCCTAACTTGAACTCCACTTGCTTGATTTCAAGTTTCTTTGGTATCTTTGATCTTCAAAATCTTTAATCATTCAGAAAGATTGTTTCTTTATCTCTTTAATTTTTATCTGTCATGTGTCAAAGTACTCTTCATCAGCATCAGTTGATATCTTCTAAGCAATAATCCTCCTCAGCTACTCAGTAATATTTTGGTACAATAGTCATCAAATCTTTTGAAGTTTCATACTATTCTCATCACTTCCAGGTGTGTAAACTCTTGTGAGAGGTGAATCATTGAAAATTAATGGATTTTGATGTCTCTTTACCAAAGCCATTAACTCTGGAGTAGCCAATGTTTAGGTTAGAACAACCATGGTACATTGATAACTATATGATTTTTTGCAAATCATCAACTATCAACGGATTTGAGTAGTCTTTACCAAGAGCCGTTTGCTTTTGGACTAGTTAGTTCTTTGATTTCAACCATGGTGAACTAATTACCAAAAATGGATTTTCCACAGCCTTTACCACAAGCCATTTTTCCTTGTGGGCTAGCCAACTCTTCACTTTTACAGATACGGTGAGTTGAAAAACCATACAATTTTTAGTAAATTATCAACTAAAAACGGATTTGATTATCACATCAGAGCCGTACCCTCATGATGAGTCAAACTCTTTCTTGTCTGTTAAACATGGTGAGTTGATTACCATTTGTTGTGTAGTATTACTACTAACACCATGTGTTTCTTTTCAAATCCTTGTATTTACTTCACTTTTAAACATCAAAAACTTTTTATTTTTATTTTACAAAGGACTTATACTGGTTTCATTCAGCAAGCAGTACTTTGATAAAGTACTGTTTGTCTTTGCAGTACTTTGAAAAAATACTTATTATACAAAACAAATCATACCATTATTTTGCAATATCATTCTTCAGACTTGGTCCATCTGATAAATAACTGAATAACATCCAAAGCTACATCAGATTCATCTTCAAGTTCCATTCCATGATCCAGCATTCTGAGCATAATTGCTCTAATCAATGGATATCTTCTCTCAGCAAGCATGTGAATCATGGTACCATCTTCAATCTCAAGTGCATGAACTCCTGATGACTCAAAGAATCTCCATCTTGTGATTTCCCAATTCTCTTGATCATTCCACAGAGGATCAACACTTGTTTCTTCTGTTTCCCAGATGGTAATTAAGTCTCCAAGCAAAATTAATCCCACTCCTGATGCTTCAATCTCTTCATAGTATGTCTGCACTTGCATGTATAAGTCATAGAGATCTTCTATGGTAATAAAATGCAGAGCATCCCATTACATGTTGAATACTGTGAAGGTTTCATCTTCTCTGTTGAACATAAGATAGTTCCCTTCTTTTGATTCAACCACAGAGAATGAGATTATCTAGGACTTCTTTCCAGAGTCTTCTGTCTTCTTATTCTCAAAATCAACTACTCTGAAATAGTTTATAAGTTCATCAACTGTATCTTCATGTATCATATTAAGTCTTTTTGACAGTTGATCTTCTTGAACTGCTTTCTTTCTCTTCAATTTTCTTTTCTCAACCTGTTCATTCCTTATTTCTTCTAGCTTCTTCTCTCTATCAACATCCATAGGCACAAAATTTTCTAAGTTTTTCCTGATAGACTCTTGTTCTTGTTCCCATAAAGATTTCACTTCTGGATACCTCATTTTGTGTAAATTCTTGTATCCTCTTCTTTTTAAGAAACTTATCATCCAGTTTCTTTCCTGAGCAATTGTCATAGGCTTTCTTGTAATTGGCTTGTTAATTTCTGCCAAATACTCTGCATCATACTCAGCCTGTTGCTTTCTAGCAACCTCTGCATCCTCTGCAATCTTTAGTTCTCTAATCTGTGCAAGAGTGAATTTCTTTTTTTTCTTCTTAATATCTTTCTGCTTCATGATCCCTTTCTCTTTGTCTTTGGGATCTAATTCTTCAGATTCAGAAGTACTTTCAGAAACTTGTTGTGCAGGCTCAGAAATATGTATACCTCCTGCAGGTCTATTCAAATTGATCATAATCTGAGCAATTGTTTAATCATCACTTGCAGTATGCACCTTAGCTTCTTCTTGCTGTACAAAAGTAGAAGGACCAGCTTCATCAGCTTCATCTTCAAAATTTATTGTAGAAGGTCCAGCTGCAGAAGTTGCACTTTCATCAATATTCATAGCAGCAGTACCTTGCTCAGCAGTACCTTGCAGACCTGTAGTTTCAGCAATAGTACTTTGAACACCAGTACTTTGAGTTTGAGTGCTTTGAATATTTTGTGCATCAGCATCTTTCTGAATAGCTTCTTGCTCAACAACTTCTTGCTCAATAGCTTCTTCTTGCACAATATTCACATCCTCTTCAATGTATTTCTCTGGTACAAAAGTCTTTGGCTCTTCTGGATATGGCCAAAGATGAGCATCTTCTGAATATTGAATCTCAGCATCATCTCTATCCAAATTATCATCTTGATTCCTCCCCAATTTGATAGATGATGACTTCCTATGCCTCCTCTTGGATTTAGAAGTCGTCTTGGAAGATTTAGACTTTTGCTTCTGAGACTTTTTCTTTTCCTTCACATAAAGTCTAAAATTTTGGACAAGAGGCCAGACAAACTTCTTCAACCTTCTGAACTTCTTCCTTAACTTCTTAATTTCGGCAGCTTGATCATCCATAGTTTTCTTCATCCTCTCCAACTCTCTAGTCAAAGCATAATTATTCATAGCCCCTGTAACTCCCTCATCTCCTCCAGGTGTTTGAATCCCACCTATGGGAGTATAATCATTGGGAGAAGGTACTGGAGTATGCTCTGAAGCAGTACCTTGAGAAGAAGGACTTTGTGGAGAAGTACCTTCAGCAGAAACAGGTTTATCCAAAGAAGCAGACACTGAGGGAGTTCTTTTACTTAAATAATCATGCTGAGGTGAAACAATAGGTGGTGTAGATGTATGTTCTGATGCAGAATGCTCAGAAGGATCAGGTTGATCAGCATCATCAGGATTAGCAGAACCACTATTGTCAATATCATCCCTGACAGCCTGTGCTACCTCTAACATGTAAGCATTGAGAGGTGTATTTCTACCCGAAAAATTGACTCCCTTGTGAGACATAAAGGTGAACACTTTAGGTGGCATCCTAATTGTGGGTACATAATCCTGAGGTTTTGGTATCCCATCTAATGGATTCTCTAAGAGAAGTTGAACAAATCTAGGATACATTAGAAAAGGGGATCCAGCCTTAATATGTGTGATCATACCATCAAGGATCATGTATGAAAAGTTGAAGGGTTGATTGGTAATCAGGCCAACAAATGCAGAAGCTATAGAATGGCTAAATTGATCCCAAGCAGTACTCTTTGGACTTAAGCAATGGAGTAAAACATGAATAAGAAACTTCCAATGAGGACTTACCATTGCTTTCTGAAAAGTAAGCTTATCCAAAGGTCCTTCATACCCAATGTCTCTTAATGAATTCCAAATCTCTTGTTTAGCAAACAAAACAGAGCCTCCTTCATCTTCAAACAACAAAGCCTCCCTGATTGTTGCTTCTGTAACACGAATAGCTCTCCCAGCAAATGTAGCATGTATAATATCCTCTCCATCTTCAACCTCAGACCTTGCCGTATCCCAAAACTCCTGTATCCAAGGTCCAATAATCTCTGGGTTGACTAGGATTGAGTAACAGATGGTGGTTCTAGTGAGAAAATCAATAATACCATGAAAATCAATGTTACTTTGCGTTTTCTCAAGATTTGCTATCATGTTGTGTTTGGTGTTGGTTGGACGGATTACCATGGTGAGAGGGTTTGGAGAGAAGAGTTGTAATCGGTGAAAAATATGAGTGGGTTTGATGAATAAGAATGGTGAATGAATACGGGTGAATAAATAAGAAAAAGATATGAGTTATATAAGGATAGGATACAAAAAATCATGGTTAATTAATTATTTTACCGTTATTTTTGGAAGTGATCATGCCCATATCTTTCGAAAGTTTGTTACCCGCAAATCTGACCGTTGGAACAGTATCTGACACGTCAGCGTACCCTTTATATCACCAAGCAGTACTTCCATAGATAATGGAGCAGTACTTTCAGTTATAAACCCAAACAGTATTTTCACCAAAGTACTTGATGCGTGGGAATTGCACCAGGCTTTACCTCTCGAGGGATCTCGAGAAGCTTACAACCCCCACCAGGCAGTGTACCTGATCGTTGTAGTATAGTATAGTGACAAGTACCGGGGGATTGATCGTTCAACTCAGGAATAGTGTCGCTAGGATTAGAAAGCCTAAAAACTAGGTCTAGAGGTGAGGGATGATTCTTTTTGTATTTTTATATTTTATAAAAGCAAATAAAATCTCGGGTTTTTAGAGGAGTGGGCGGAATTAGTTGCTAATCAACTAACCCAATAACTACAATGCAATCAAAATAAAATAACAAAAATGAAAATAAACTAAATTACTAATGTGGTGTGAACAATATATGGGAGAATTGTGTTTACTTAGATTTCACTACTCCCTAGATATCTTTTACAGGTTAATTACTTGTTATAGTTGCGTGGATGACGGATTGTATTCCTTAATACCATTCATGGGGTGGCGTACTTACTTCCCCAATTCTATAAGCTCCTACTTCACTCCTATGTCGAGCCGGCTAAGAAGCTCCTAACATGGGATCACTAGAATTCGCTCATGCATTAAATACAACCATAAAAACTTAGTACACATCGGTTCATGTTTCTTAAGACGTTCAAGCAAGTTACACAATGGAGATATGCCGGTTTTCTTAAGCCTAACATTGAAATCATTCATCCATTATAACTATAAACAAGCAATCAACCTATAATCAACATCTAGGTTTCATTACATCTAAACAAACACACAATAGATCTAGCCTAGCATGTTAAAATCAATACAAGTGTAAGATATATTCAAACAACACATAGACATATTGAATGAATTGGAAGAATACTAATCTTAATTGAACATGAAGGGTTTCATGGGGTGAAAACCCTTGAAAATACTGTTACAAACGAGCTAGGGTTTATTAGGTTCGGCCCTAAAATTCTCCACACAAGTTCCTCTTTTAATGAATGAAAATTACAAAAGTATATATAGATTTTAGGAGGTGACGGCGTCAAGAGGAAAATTCTGACGCCGTCATCTCGCCGCCAATAAAGTTCTCGGACTGCCTAGATCCATAGCTGACGCCGTCTTGTGTAATTCTACTCTGGGCCGTCACCACTTTTACTCTTGACGCCCTTGTTCTGACGCCATCACGTTTTCTCTGGGTCGTCACCAAAATTGCTCTTGACGCCGTCATAAAATCCTTCTTGACGCCGTCATCTACTGTTTCCAGCAAGGAAAATTAAGACTTTGCAGTTTTCTTCACTTTTATGCTCCAAAAACGTCCAAAATGCTTCATTTTCCAGAATTCACTCTCAAAGTACCTAAAATCACAAAAGGAACGATTTAGGGAAATATTTGATCAAATAAATTCCAATTCCGGCTTAAATGACCCCCTAAAAACAGTTCATTTTTCGCCTCATCATATACCCTTACACTTGAGATTTGCTTGTCCTCAACCAAGCGCTCTTTTATTCTAATCAAAATACAAGTTAGGGGTCATTTAAAACTAATATAAAAGTAATTATAACAAATAATCGTTCCACTAAAGACCAAAGACAAGCACGGAGGTCATACACTAGCACCTCACAAATAGTGTTTAGATACTCACATCTCTCGGGTGTAATAAAGTATATATCACAATATGGAAATGGAAAACATCTCTCACTACCTGTCATAACAAAATAGATTACCATAGGCTTGGGAAAGGATCAAACCTCCACCACATGGCGTAAGCACCTAGGATAAACTATCAAAGAGGTCTTTTAAAAGGCTTGTAATGTTAGGTGTAGGGATATAGAATACACGGTTTTGTTGGATATAGGCAATCTTTACTGGTGGCGAGTTAATCATCTTGGTTAATTACATGTACAATATGGCGTTGCTAAGCCAAGACTAGACTCGACTTAAGCTAATAAATTAAAAATAACAAAGACATAAAATAAACATAGAATGAAACAGGATGGTAGTCCGTATTTTTTTTTTTTTTTTTTTTTTTTTTTTTTTTTTTTTTTTTTTTGGCATACACTCTTACCCTACCATCCAAAATAATACATCATAGGGAATGAACATTCCCCTTACGCTTGAATTTTTACATACTTTACAATAAACTAATCTAATGACTCGAATCAAGATAATTAAAACACTTGGAGTACCTTTAAGATTAACGCACATATGAGGGTAATAATATGATGTTCTTCCCCATTACTCCATAAAATATGTACTTTACCCATGAGTCCCAATCGTCCCAAAACAATATGTACAAGATACGACTCGACTTAGCAACCATGTAAATAATTAGATAATTAACTAAGGGTTTAAACATGTAACAATAATGCACTAAAGATGAGTGCATACACGGAAGGCTAAGGCGATTTGGGTGTACATTTAAGTGGGGTGTAACAAATTCTTCCTTTAAGTAAGATGCTTAAAGTTAGAAACGAAAAGATAGGCTCGGAGGGGTGTACTAGGGGTTTCGTGTACTACAAATGAGTACAACGCTGAGGTGTGGGAAAAATTAATTGACTTTACTAGCCAAGTAATATGACTTAAATGGTCAAGTAATTATGATACGGGTTTAACACAAGGGTGATCCTAATGCCTCTTATCATGTAGTAAATTCTACTACACGAATGTAGTCTCACTAGTGGTCTCGAGATGCATCACTAACGCAAGTTCTAGAATCTAAATGCTACCGGTACACTCATAAGCACTAATAATGAAAGCTTTTCCTATCAAATCTAAAGGCGAACCTCACATATTTGGGTGTAAAATTTTTCTGAATGATATGGTTTTGTGCTAGTCATACAACTCCTATTCATGAGACGCTTGCTATGGCTAAAGTTTCACTCCTAAATGTTGTAAAAAATTTTAAATTTGGCGCTAAAATTACACTAACAAGTGTTTCTCATAGTTTTATTACACACCTACCATCAAACAAATAAACTCAAGTGAAAGTGTATCCTATGAGGTATCATCATTTACCCTCCCCTTACACTTAGGATGAACATTGTCCCCAATGTTCAATTAAAGAATGTAAAAGTAAAATAGGTAAAAGAATGAAATCAAATACTCTCCTGATTCGCTCGGTATGGATAGTATGGTAACAAGGTTAGATCTTCCTCCAAGAAAATGAACAATCAAAGCTTCCCTTCCAGAATATAAATCATCTTCTTGTCATACATAACCTGTTAAACTTGAGAAAACAAACAAGGCAACCTTGCATAAAATCGGCGGCAATCTATATATGATAATAAATCCTAGAAAACAAAGTAAGATATAATGCTTGTGGAATGATGTTTGCAGATTTCCTGGAGATTATAAAACTAAAGATTCAACAAAAACTTTAAGACTCCGTTAGAAAAACAAAACTAGCAAAATTTCCAGAATTTTACACGTGATGCCATCAGGAATTTCTTCCTGACGCCGTCAGAAGTGACCTGCAGAAATTCTTATGTTAAGTTTTCGGAAAATTTTTGGAAAAACCTTGTCCTACTTCCTGGAAAATCATGCAAAACATCATTATGACTCGATACAAGCATTTGACTCTAAAAAATACGAATATACATGTTCACTTAATATTGTGGAGAATCATGATCAAGTTTGTTTCTTAAAAAAATATTTGGGGTTTCCCCTTACACTTATCTTTTGCGAAATACCTTTGGATGAAGTTAAGACAAAGCCAAACAACAAAATAAAGTATTTTCACCATTTTAGTTTGAAACATGATCTACCAACAATAAAAAATAAAGCATGCATACGGAAACAAATAACAATCAAACAAAATAAAAATCACACAAAACATGGGTTGCCTCCCAAGAAGCGCTTTTCTTTTTTTACGAGTCTTGTAGCTAGACTCAAGGTCATGGGTTACTACGTGATATGGGTGAGTTCCTCATTGAGGACATCTTTGGGATCAAGCTTAGGTTTCAACTTCCTATCGGTTTTCTTAGTGCGGTACGACCTTTCAAACTTTTCTCCATCCGGATCGTACAAAATCATTTTCATATGCCATGATCCGTCACCTTCCTTAGGTGGCTTGTCCCACCTCCATTTACACTTATCCCCCTCTCTTTTCCACTTGTTCATCTCAATGTTAATGGGAATTACGCTTAAGAACTCAATCATTTTCCTAAAGACTAGGGGGTCCTCAAAAGGGTCTAGCTCTTCATCTCTAGCTATGAGTTGTTCCACCGAATGTGTTTTATCGATGAAATCTTTTTCTAGATAGAATGGGCGTTGAGGTCCTACAAAGTTTCTTTCTATCCAAGGTCCATATCTAGATGGTCTCCTATTCATCTCTACCCAATGTGATGTCGGTTCATCCTCACAATCATAGCCATGTTTCTTGACATCATATACCGACCAAGTATCGCCCTCACCCACCGCTATTTTAGACTCCTTCCTACTAATAATGGGCATTTAGTGTCATTAACCATATCTAGGACGTGAAAATCCGCTAAAATAGTTAACTTCCCTACGTGAACAACTACATCCTTAATCATCCCAACCGGGTGGGCAATACTCCCATCCCCTAGACCAATTAATACCTCCGTCTCCTCTAACTTTCCTAGCTTGAGAGTGGTGAAAAGGGATAAGGGAATCAAGTTGAGGCTTGACCCTAAATTGGCTAGTGTGTCGAAAGCTTCAGATTTTCCTATCTTACAAGGCAAAACAAATATGCCCGGGTTATCAAGCTGTTTTGGCAACTTGTTTTGAACGAAGGTGGTCCCATTTTTACCTAGTTTAAATTTCTCATACTTTTCTAGGAGGGCACTATAATAGGGAGCACGGGCTAAGACATCAATGACGGGGCGTTCAAGGTGGAGCTCCTTGAATTCATCGTCAAGGTCTTGCGTAGGAGGTGTTTCAACTATACTTTTGACCGGTTTTATATCGGGTGTTTTATTTGATTGGTCCTTTTGAAGAATTTGGTTTTGTTTGAAACACGTGCTTGTTGATTTAACCGAGTAGTATTGCGGACAAGAAGTGGGTGACGAAACTGATGATATGGAATTAACGTTTAGTTTCGGGTTGTTGACCGTGTCGCTTGGGAGTGCTCCCATTTCTCGGTCATTGAGAACTTTCAACAATGTGTCAATTTTGGTGGTCATCTCGCTTTGCTTTTGTTTGAAATCGGCTTCAAATTTAGATATGCGAGCTTCTTGAGATGCCATAAACTTGGACATCAATCCTTCAAGATTGTTGGTACTACCATAGTTGTTAGAAGGATTGTTGTTGAAAGTACGGTTGGAGGGTGGGCCGTTTGGTTGGTAACGATTAGGCGGATTGGGAGAATTGTTTTGTTTTTGTTTCCACCTAAGGTTTGGGTGATTTTTCCAAGAAGGGTTGTAGGAATCACCATAAGGGTTTGGCTCGGGTTTGAAAGTGTACCACTTGTCTCCCGCTTCGTCGGTACGCGAGGATGCGTAGTCCGCAAAAGCTGTTCCGGGGAGTTCCACGCAATCACGAGTGTCATGGGGACCACTACATAATTCGCATGAAGAAGTGATTTTATTCACTTGGCTTGAAGGCTTAGGAACTTTGTAAGATTTCATGAGAAACTTGACTTGGTCCTCAAGTTCCATGATCCTACGGTCGGGAGTGCTAGAATTGTTCGAAGTCAAAGATATTGCCTTGACCGTTTTGTTTAAATCACGGGGATCATTCCAACTTTCGTTGTCATAGAGAGCAAGATCTTCTATGAGTTCCCATGATTCTTCCGCACTTAGATCACGTAGCTTGCCACCGGTCGATTGGTCAATGGTTCGCCTTGTGGAGAGATCGATATGGTCATAGAAGATTTGGACTTGGAGCCAAAGATCTATGCCATGATGAGGGACTTTTCGGAGTAGGTCTTTGTATCGAGTCCATGCTTCATAAAAGGTTTCACCTTGACCTTCTTGGAACATCAAGATATCATTTCTAAGCTTGGTAGTTCTCCCCGGTGGGAAAAATTGATCAAGGAAACGAGTGGTGAGATCATCCCATGAGGTGATGGATCCCGCGGGTAAACGTTCAAGCCATGGACTAGTTTGATCACGTAGAGAGAATTGGAATAGGCGTAATCGGGTCGACTCTCTAGTTGTATCATCAAGGTCTATAGAATCTACGATTTAAGGAAGTCCTTGAGATGTTGATTAGGATCTTCAGAACGAAGTCCATGGAATGCACATCCGCTTTGCACCAACCGGATGGTGTCGGATCGTAAGGGAGACACATTGGCTCCTTGGGTGAGTTCAATGGCGTTTCGGTAGCCTTGGTGGCTAGGTAGGGAGTACTCTCCTAGGGTTCGGGGCCTAAGAGGTTGGTTTGCTAGTGGTGGGTTTTGTGGGTGGTCTTGTTGTGGTGGGTTGATGGGTTCAAAGATGTTACCACCTTCCATGATGTCGGATGGTAAGAAGTTACGAACAAAGGCACGAAGAAATAAGATAGACTAAAGAGAACCTAAAAATAAAAATAAAATCTTACTAGAAAGGAATCTAGCAAGTAGACCTAATAAAAAGAAATTCTAACCTAGACAATAACTATTCCCCGGCAGCGGCGCCAAAAACTTGATGCGTGGGAATTGCACTAGGCTTTACCTCTCGAGGGATCTCGAGAAGCTTACAACCCCCACCAGGCAGTGTACCTGATCGTTGTAGTATAGTATAGTGACAAGTACCGGGGGATTGATCGTTCAACTCAGGAATAGTGTCGCTAGGATTAGAAAGCCTAAAAACTAGGTCTAGAGGTGAGGGATGATTCTTTTTGTATTTTTATATTTTATAAAAGCAAATAAAATCTCGGGTTTTTAGAGGAGTGGGCGGAATTAGTTGCTAATCAACTAACCCAATAGCTACAATGCAATCAAAATAAAATAACAAAAATGAAAATAAACTAAATTACTAATGTGGTGTGAACAATATATGGGAGAATTGTGTTTACTTAGATTTCACTACTCCCTAGATATCTTTTACAGGTTAATTACTTGTTATAGTTGCGTGGATGACGGATTGTATTCCTTAATACCATTCATGGGGTGGCGTACTTACTTCCCCAATTCTATAAGCTCCTACTTCACTCTTATGTCGAGCCGGCTAAGAAGCTGCTAACATGGGATCACTAGAATTCGCTCATGCATTAAATACAACCATAAAAACCTAGTACACCTCGGTTCATGTTTCTTAAGACGTTCAAGCAAGTTACACAATGGAGATATGCCAGTTTTCTTAAGCCTAACATTGAAATCATTCATCCATTATAACTATAAACAAGCAATCAACCTATAATCAACATCTAGGTTTCATTACATCTAAGCAAACACACAATAGATCTAGCTTAACATGTTAAAATCAAGACAAGTGTAAGATATATTCAAACAACACATAGATATATTGAATGAATTGGAAGAATACTTATCTTAATTGAACATGAAGGGTTTCATGGGGTGAAAACCCTTGAAAATACTGTTACAAACGAGCTAGGGTTTATTAGGTTCGGCCCTAAAATTCTCCACACAAGTTCCTCTCTTAATGAATGAAAATTAGAAAAGTATATATAGATTTTAGGAGGTGACGGCGTCAAGAGGAAAATTCTGACGCCGTCATCTCGCCGCCAATAAAGTTCTCGGACTGCCTAGATCCATAGCTGACGCCGTCATGTGTAATTCTACTCTGGGCCGTCACCACTTTTACTCTTGACGCCCTTGTTCTGACGCCGTCACATTTTCTCTGGGTCGTCACCAAAATTGCTCTTGACGCCGTCATAAAATCCTTCTTGACGCCGTCATCTATTGTTTCCAGCAAGGAAAATTAAGACTTTGCCGTTTTCTTCACTTTTATGCTCCAAAAACGTCCAAAATGCTTCCTTTTCCAGAATTCACTCCCAAAGTACCTAAAATCACAAAAGGAACGATTTAGGGCAATATTTGATAAAATAAATTCCAATTCCGGCTTAAATGACCTCCTAAAAACGGTTCATTTTTCGCCTCATCAGTACTTCCCAAACAAAATATCTTGACAGTTGACTGTTTGACCAAAATATATTTGAAAGTCAACCCGAAGTAATTACTATCTCCCCAAATTAATTCACAAAGCTACCAAGGTAAGTAAACTTCAATGAACTTCATTTATTACCCTTATACCTTTACCTTGCCTATATAAGCAACTTTTTCAACAACATACTTCATTCATCTCATCTTTCAGTATCATAACACAAAAACCCTGGTGAAAATAATGAGTCACTAATGAGGCGAAAAATGATCCATTTTTAGGGGGTCATTTAAGCCGGAGTTTGAATTTATTTGATCAAATATTGCCCTAAATCATTCCTTTTGTGATTTTAGGTACTTTAGGAGTGAATTCTGGAAAAGGAAGCATTTTGGATGTTTTTGGAGCATAAAAGTGAAGAAAACGGCAAAGTCTTGATTTTCCTTGCTGGGAACAGTACCTGACGGCATCAAGAAGATTTTGATGACGGCGTCAAGATCAAAAATGGTGACGGCCCAGTGAAAACGGGACGGCGTCAAGGAAAGGCCGTCAAGAGTAAACGTGGTGACGGCCCAGAACAACATTACACATGACGGCGTCAGATCTGGATCTAGGCAGTCTGAGAATATTATGGGCGGCGGGTTGACGACGTCAGAACTTTCTTCTTGACGCCGTCACCTTAGGAAATCTATATATACTCTTTGTTATTTTCATTCTAAAAGGAGAGGAGAATTTTAGGGTCGAACTTAATAAACCCTAGCACGACTTTTACAGTATTTTCAAGGGTTTTCACACCTTGAAACCCTTCATGTTCAATTGAATATGTCTATGTGTTGTTTGAATATATCTTACGCTTGTCTTAATTTTAACATGTTAGGCTAGATCTCTTGTGTGTTTGCTTAGATGTAATGAAACCTAGATGTTGATTATAGGTTGATTGCTTGTTTATAGTTTTAATGGATGAATGATTTCAATGTTAGGCTTAAGAAAACTGGCAGATCTCCATTGTGTAACTTTCTTGAACGTTTTAAGAAACATGAACCAATGTGTACTAGGTTTTTATGGTTGTATTTAATGCATGAGCGAATTCTAGTGATCCCATGTTAGGAGCTTCTTGCTGGCTCGACATAGGAGTGAAGTAGGAGCTTATAGAGTTGGGGAAGTACGTACGCCACCCCACAATTGGTATTAAGGAATAAAACCCGTCATCTACGCAACTGTAACAAACAATTAACCTGTAAAAGATATCTAGGGAGTAGTGAAATCTAACTAAACACAATTCTCCCATCTATTGTTCACACCACATTAGTAATTTAGTTTATTTTCATTTTTGTTTTTTTATTTTGATTGCATTGTAGTTATTGGGTTAGTTGATTAGCAACTAATTCCGCCCACTCCTCTAAAAACCCGAGATTTTATTTGCTTTTATAAAATATAAAAATACAAAAAGAATCATCCCTCACCTCTAGACCTAGTTTTTAGTCTTTCTAATCCTAGCGACACTATTCCTGAGTTGAATGATCAATCCCCCGGTACTTGTCACTATACTATACTACAACGATCAGGTACACTGCCTGGTGGGGGTTGTAAGCTTCTCGAGATCCCTCGAGAGGTAAAGCCTGGTGCAATTCCCACGCATCAAGTTTTTGGCGCCGCTGCCGGGGAATAATTATTGTCTAGGTTAGGATTTCTTTTTATTAGGTCTACTTGCTAGATTCCTTTCTAGTAAGATTTTATTTTTATTTTTAGTTTTCTTTATTCTATTTTATTTCTTCGTGCCTTTGTTCGTAATCTCCACTATTCGCCATCATGGCAACCGACGAATTCTCTAACCTTAGAGTCACTAGGAGTCGTAGTTCCGCTAGAGACCTTGTTTTGCCCTATGCAGAACCTGATAGAGAAATGCGTAGGTTAAGACGATCTCACTCAACTCCTGAACCATCCAGCATAGCCATCGATTTTGATGCACCCGTTTCTGAAGAAAATTCAGAAAATCACCTTACAACCCCTAGCTCCCAATCCAACAACGATATGAGTACCCCCGCAACTTCCACTCCTAAGCGCCTTAAGGACTACTCCACCCCAAATCCTCGTGGCTTCTCAAACGCCATTGTTTTCCTAAAAGAACACACCAATGAGGTCTTGCATGCGACCGATGTCTGGCTTGTCCAAAGTGTGTGCAAGTTTTGTGGACTAGATGATGATGACCCGATTCAACACATCAAGGACTTCTTGAAAATAGTAGACACCCTCCATACGGATGGGGCTACTAGAAACACGTCCCGATTACGATTCTTCCCTTTCACCCTTTACGAAAAAGCCAAAGAGTGGTATGATAAACTTCCCTCTGAATCTATTTTCACATGGGAGCAACTCATATCCAAATTTTAAGAGAAGTTCTTTCCAGCAGGGAAAACCTCAGCGTTTAGAGATAGGATCCTCCGCTTCCGAAAAGGGAAGGACGAACCCTTCCATAAATCGTGGATTAGATTCAAGGATTTAATAAGACAAGTTCCCCATCATGGCATCGAACTCTGGCTTCTGGTCCAAATCTTCTACGACAATGTCTCCTCAAATGACCGGAATGGAATCAACAATTCTAGAAAAGGGAGATTAGCCAATCTTAGTGCCGAGGAAGGATGGAATAGGATTGAGGAATATGCTCAAGACCAGGATGACACTTGGGATGAACTTGAGTCGACTGATAGGATGTCTGAAATCACCTTAACATCTTCAGATCGGCTAAGAAAAATTCACAAAAGAATGGAATACCTAGCTGGGTCACAATTACCTAAACAACTTTCAAATCCTTACTTAATCTGCGACTACTGTGGAGGCCCGCACGAGGTAGAGGAATGCGGAGGAGAACCCACGACTGAACATGCGTGCTTGTCAGGAGGTGACATCTATGCTAACCCCTCCCTTTTGCATTTTTTCCAAAACGACGATTATACCCTTTGGGGAAATCTGGTAAAGAGAAAAGAAGGAGAGGAAGGCCCTGAATTTGAAATCAGGAGCACTTTTGAAGATGACCTTGGTCACTTCACTCAAGAAAAAGGCTTACAATTAAAAGGTCTTGATGAACTTGTCGATGTGCAATAGAATAACATCGAAGAATGGTTTGATAAGCTTAACTCCACCCTTGATAACCAAGACATGCCATCAGTAAGCCAAAAAGACCCCATGCTCGCGATAACCACTCGAGCTGGAACAAAAACCAAGGACCCCCTTACCCGAGCTCACACCCTATCACCCCCGATCCAAGCAAGCCTCGCGAAGAGGAGGGTGATGTGAGCAACGAGGCTCCCGAACAACCTCCCTTGGCGATCCCATCCCCATCGACCCCACCTAACTAACCTGTGAGAATCCCATTCCCATCCCGATTAAAAAACCAGAAAACTGAGAACGATAATAAAAGATTCTTGTCATATCTAAAAGACTCAGTGATCACCATACCCCTCCCTGATGCTTGCTATCACACGCCAAAGTATAGCACATACTTTAAAAAATTACTCGCTGTAACAACCGTGGTTTTAGCAGGTCAGTTTGACTGATAGTCTTGACTCGGTTGACGTTTGTTTGGTGTGTATTAGGTGTTTGAAGTGATATATGAGTGATATGGGTGAGTTTTAGCACTAAATCCCTTTGTGTAAGTGGTTTTATTGTGATTTGGAAAGTTTGTAATTTGGGAAAGTTCATTTTGATCACCTTTGTGGTGTAGAAATGACTTGCGTAGTTTTGGTGTTTTTGTGTAACGAGTCTTCGTTCAAGTTATTGAGCGTTAGTAAGTTACGGGAATGTTGATTTTGTAAAGAAATGCTTATGGAGTGTGTGAAAATCTATTTTTGGAAACTTTATTTTGAAAATGATTATTTTCCGGTTTGTCGTAAAGTTGAGGTTTATCGCGTAAGACGTTAGGTTTCGATATGGGAATATATAAAATATGAAAAGTATGAGGTTTTGAGTGTAATAAATAAATTCAATAAAAAAAATAAAAATATATATTTTATATATGTAAAATTCGGATTTAAGGGATAAGGGGGAAAAAGGAAACCCAATTTGAGTCCAAATATGACTCTTAGGCCCAAGGATTATCCATAATTAATATATATACCAAACCAAACACCCCTAAAAAGTTTTTTCTGCAATTATGGGTCGACACATGGAGAATCAAGAGGGGAAAAATTAGGGTTTCATAATTGTCTAGCAATAATCAAGAATCAAGGTAAAATCTTTAACCCTTATGTGTAATTAATCAATTATTGTTATGATTCATGTAATAATTAATATGATGGAATCTAGGTTTTGTAAACTTCTGTAAATTATTGAAGTAAAACATGTTAGGATGATTAGATGTTAATATTATGGGTAATGGTTAAGGGAATTGAGTGTTAAACGCGTTAGATTATGTGTTAGGGTTTGGACAGATTTGTAAGGCTGTAAAGATGTGAATGTATATAACAGATGGTGATGAGTTAAGTCACGAATTTTAAGTCTAAATTGAAGTATAATGAAAGAGCTTTCCAAAAAGTCCAGTACGATCAATTTTGAGGTCGGGAAGTCGGTCTTTTGATTTTTCTTTGATAAGGTGTCAAAGCTGTCAAACCGGGACAGATTTTGGGTAAAAGTTTGAGGGTGACATGTGGTTGTAAAAGTGGTATTTTGACCTGGTCTTCTGGAATAGTTAAGTTTTAGGTTATATTAGACTACCACGTAGAGGATTCGTGATAAAAACTTGTGGAAGTAATTATTAAAAATCAAAACTTTTTGGTGTGCGTTCAGATCCGAATTTGAGTAGTTGTCAAGTTTGAATTTCTTGTGAGTACTTGTGTGTGTTATTGGTCCATGGCCTTCTGGGATTAGCTTCTTTGCTTATGAGAGATCATGGTAAATTTTTGGTGTGAGTTGTTGAGCTTTATTTGTCGTGATTTCATGTGAGTGAATGTATTAAAAAATTCTGCGTTTTTTGAGTTTTAGAGTGCAAGGGATTTAGTGAGTATTAAGTTATGGTAGTGGTTAGTGTGGTGTCTAGGAGATCCATGGTGGGTCATATGAGTCTTAGACATCCATCATATGTGTATTACATGGGTTGTAGCTTTTAGCTTGACCTTGTGTAATGTGGATTATTTTTGTGTGCTATAGATTGTGAATTGTTTTGTGGAAGCTGCGGAGTTTAAGGTGAGTTCATAGTCCCATATTTTTACCTTGTTTTAAACTTGGGATGGGAATGATGCTTGTCTTAAATGATTTGAATTACTGTGATTATGTGTATGTGTGTTAAAGAGCTTGGACTTTTAATGTTATCGTATTTATGCTATATGTGAACGGTAATGATATGATGTGTGATAGCAGTGTGGTCCAATTGGTAGGGTGCTTACCTTGTTGCTCGTGCATACGACCTAATTGGAGAGTAGCATCCCTACTCACTATTTTGTGCTGTGTGGTCCGATCGGAGGGTATTAATTTACCCATTATTTTGGGAGCGGGGGTCACGATCCGGCCTGGTATGATGTGTTTTGGAGCGGGGGTCACGTTTCGGCCCGATGGTTGCCTTATGTGTGATGTTGCCTAGTAATATACGTAGCTTATATGATAACTATAATTATTTGTCCAGCTATATTTTGTAATCACAGTGATTTTGGTTGCATCGTGTGTTGAGTCTTAAACCTATGAATCTCACCAACATTATGTTGACATTTTAAGCATCATTTTCAGGTGAGCTTTCTAAGGATAAGATAGAAGGATGTGGATAGACGAGACCTTAGTTGCATTGGAAGTGGTTTATTATCTATGTTTGGATTTATGTTTTGTTTTGGTTATTTTATTTTGGGGTATTGTTACAACACTTTGTGTTTGTACATTGCTCTAATTATGTGCATGTAGTTGTTCTCTATGTAGACACCAGGTGTTGTGATGATATCCATGAAGTTACACCCGCGCGTTTTCGCCGTGGCGGGGTGTGACAGATTGGTATTAGAGCCTTGGTTATAGAGAATTAGGCGGTTGGACCTAGACTATAACCTAGGATTGCCTCATATAGTTGCATTTAGGATCTATGTGTATGTATAGTATTTTGTATGACTATTTTCCTATATTTATAAGATGTTTTATTGTGTTTTGGACGTCTATTCTATCCCTTATACGTAGTATTGTATATATCGACTTTATTATATCATCTTCCGCGCGTAAGATGCTTCGTTGGACAACCGTTGTCGCTATCGGATGCGAGAGAAGTGGTAGGATAAAGCGGACTAACCACAGAATCCGAGTTCTCGATAGCATGTATCTATGTTCGGACAAGGAGAGGACGTTTATTGGAAACGTTGGTGGAGAAGAAGTGGAGAGGTTTGGAACCACGGTGACTTCTGGAGATGGAGCCATTACCAAATACCCTTGGTAGTGTCCTCACTTCACATATGAAGGAGATGTGGTTTTGTCTTAACGTCGTGATTTGTATGCGCTTGTGAATTATGTGGAATTGGAAGAAAAGAGTAGAGATGGTTTTGCATGTTGTTGACTACCTCAACATGTAGGAAACATGAATGGATGGTTGAGTAAAGATGAAAGGGAGTTAGGATGAAATGGTGTGGATTCAGATATAGAGTCCACAGCGAGTAGTAAGTTGAATTGATCTGAGTGGGGAGATAAGTGCGAGAGTGGAGTTGAGCCATTATGCGACGTCTTTTGTTTTGTGTCATGTTTTGGAATTTGTATATTGTCTTTTGCCGTCTGGAGCCATGTTGGAGCGTGATTACTCATGGATATTGGATCGACCTTATCCAAGTGATTCTGATTATAGAGTTTACGTTATCGTTGGAATTGTTCCTTGTGAGATGATTGTTGCGACGCCTTTTGTTTTTGTTTGCGTGATGGTTTGCATGATGTGTTGTCATAGGAGGGAGTACATTTGTGAAAGGGGGCATAGATAATTATGGTGGCCAACATAATTATACATGCGTCACAACACAAGTGGACTTGCAAGTATGATGGCATGGATTGCATGGTGTATTAGGTGCTATGTGGTATATGTGCGTTATCATTGAGATGTGTGGTTTTGGAAGTAAGTATGCGTGTGGAGTAGGCTTATAACTATGGTCGCGAACATAATTATAAGGGTATCACACATGTGGACTTGTGACCAATATTGCATTGATTGATGTTAGTTGTTATATGTTGTGGTAGATGGTATGTGATATCATGTTGGTGATGGCTGTATGGTTAGAGAAGTATTCTAAAACCGTTTGGGCAGTCGTTATATGTTGGGGTGTGTAGGTGGTGAGATTCCATCCAACCTATCATATGTTGATACCTCAATTATCGGTGGGTACTTATGTTGTGGTATTTAAGTTGATTCCTTTGCTAGACATTCCGTTTGTATACCTGATTCTTTGGTTGGCATTCCTATTCGTACCATGATCGTGCAGGTGCCATATTCTTTCTATTTGACGTCGTGATAGGTGTTGGGTAATCGAATTCGTTTTTGTTGGATACTGGTTCGTTTCTTTGGTTACTTCATACATTCATTCCTTGGATGAATGTTATATTATTCTTCGAGTATTGTTGGTTCGTGTCGAGTTGGTGTGGATATTTGGTCCCTCACTTGCACACCAAATGGATTTCGTGACATGTTTTATGACCTGTTAGTATCGGTGTTTTTCTATGATTTTGGTTTGATTGTTGTACGAATGAGTCTTTGCGTTCTTCGCTTGGTTTGCAATGTATTTGCGGAGTGTTCACTGGTATGAGTTCGTTTGAGGATTATTTTGATTACGGAGTTCTTCAAGTCTTTCGCGTTCGATTAAGAGGTTGTGTTAGAGTCTTTATGTTATTTTACAAATTTGTTTTGGGTATTTCAAGGTCGTTTGATGGAAACTAATATTTTTATGGTGAAAATGAAGTGTGGAAAAAAAATGGTTATGTTGATGTCTTACATAAAATGGTTTATATATATTAAAAAAAAATGTATAAGTTTAAGATATGTCTTGTGAAAAATGGTGTTCACTTGTTTTTGGGAAGGTCGAGTACGGGAATAAGAACTATCTATGGTTCTCATTTACCAAACTTGTTATGTAATTAGTTCATCGAGTGTTTCTTTCGTTGAGGTACGTTTGTGGATGTTTTATAGGTACGTGTATTTTATATTTTCTTTGTATGGATGTTCATGAACATTTTATCCGTGTCTACTTTTATTGGGGGAAAATTTCTCATTGTGTTTTTCTAGCTTTGATTTTGATGTTCGTTACTTCGTTAGTCGGTAATTCGTACCCCTTTTGAGTTCGTTAATATACGTTTTAGTTCGACCGGTTTCATGGTTCGCGTCTGTAACACCCCCAAAATACTGCAGCGGAAGACTGTGTCATAGGGGTGCTACTTCATAATACAAAGTACAATTTATAGAAAACGAACTCTAAATGAGACGTTTTGAAAAGTTACCATTCGATTAATGAATTCAAAGTTACAAACATGAGATTCCAAAGTATGATACATAAATGTATACAAAATGTTGAATGGTAAATGATAAAAGCGTAAGTCTTCAGAATATGCAGCTGATGAGGCGAAAAATGATCCGTTTTTAGGGGGTCATTTAAGCCCGAATCCGAATTTATTTGATCAAATATTGCCCTAAATCGTTCCTTTTGTGATTTTAGGTGTTTGGAGAGTGAATTCTGGAAAAGAGGCTATTTTGGACGTTTTTGGAGCATAAAGTGAAGAAAACAACAAAGTACCAAATCCAAGCTGGAATTACAAGGTGACGGCGTCAAGGATTTACTCTTGACGGCGTCAGAAAGGATGAATATTTTACCGAAGGTTGTGAAGGCGTCAGATGAAGAGATGACGGCGTCAAAGTGACCAAGATTAATTTACCGAGGGTGGTGACGGCGTCACATAGGCCGTCACGATTGGATCTAGGGCGTCCGAGGAAGTATATGGCGGCGAGTTGACGGCGTCAGATTTTACTCTTGACGCCGTCAGGACGATTTTCCTATATATAGTTTTCTAGTTTTTTCATTAAAAAGAGAGAAGTTTTGGTGAAACCCTAAAGACGATTTTGGTGCCTCTTTTACAGGTTTTTCAAGGGTTCCAAACCCTTGAGACCTTGCATTGTAATTGAGATAAGTATACTCTTAACTCAATCAATATGTCTATGTGTTGGTTGTCTATCTTTTGTTCTTATCTTAATTCTACTATGCTAGGCTAAATTTCTTTTGTGTTTGCTTAGATCTAATGAAACCTAGATGTTGATTATGTGTTGATTACTTGTCTATTCTTGTTTTGAATGAATGATATTATATGTTAGGCTTAAGAAAACTGGCAGATCTCCAAATGGTAACATGCTTGAACGTCTTAAGAAACATGAACCGAGGCGTACTAGGTCTTTATTGGTTGTATTTAATGCATGAGCCACTGTTTACAATCCCTATAGTTGTGCTGGGTCATGGTGTAGGAGGAGATAAGAGCTCATAGAGTTGGGGAGTTATGTATGCCACTCCACGAATGGTATTAAGGAATACAACCCGTCATTCATACAAGTGTAACAAGTAATTAACATGTAAAAGATATCTAGGGAGTAATGAAGTCTAAGTAAACACAATTTCTCCAATTACTGCTCACAACCTTAGTTTAATTAGTTTGTTTTCATTTTTATTATTTTATTTTGATTGCATCTTAGCTTTGGGTTAGTTGAATAGCAACTAATTCCGCCCAATCTTCCAAAACCCGAGATTTTATTTGCTTTCATAAAAATATAAAAATACAAAAATAATCATCTCTCACCTCTAGAACTATTAATTAGGTTTTCTAATCCTAGCGACACTATTCCTAAGCTGAACGATCAATCCCCCGGTACTTGTCACTATACTATACTACAACGATCAGGTACACTGCCTGGTGGGGGTTGTAAGCCTCGCGAGATCCCTCGAGAGGTAAAGCAAGGTGCGATTCCCACGCATCAAGTTTTTGGCGCCGCTGTCGGGGATTGTCTATCTTTACGTTTATTTCTCATCTTTCGCAAAAGAGTGCGGCGCCATCAAGTTTTTGGCGCCGTTGCCGGGGAATAGTTATTGTCTAGGTTAGAATTTCTTTTTATTAGGTCTACTTGCTAGATTCCTTTCTAGTAAGATTTTATTTTTATTTTTAGGTTCTCTTTAGTCTATCTTTTCTTTGTGTCTTTGTTAGTAAAAACCTTTCCATTGACTATTCCGTTAGCCATTATGGAGAACGCGAATCCACCATACTACAAACCACGAAATTCACCCACTCCAAATGACATCTTGATGTTTAAACAACATGAGGATGAACCTATCTATGATGCATGGGCTCGTTTTAAATATTTACTCCGAAAAGTCCCTCATCATAATTTTGATATGTGGTCCCAAATTGAAATATTTTACCATCGTGTTGACCACTATACCAAAATGGACATTGACCATACCGCACATGGGGACCTTTGGGGATTAAGTGCTGATGAAGCATGGGAAACCATAGAGAATTGTGCCATACTTGCCAAAAAAATGGACAACCCAACAAACGTTGTTACGGATCAATTGATAGCAAGTTTAAGGGAACAAGCAAGAAGACTGTTTGGGGATAAAACTATAGATGAGATAACTGGGCATACGGGGTGGTATGATTTCACCACAATACAAATGGAAGAGATAGTAGAAAACCCAAGCCCAATAAGTACCCCACAAGTCCTACCATCACTTGAGGAATACATACCACCCGTGACTTACCCGGAAGAAGTAGAAGAGACTATAGGAGCCCCAATAGAGGTAGAAACCTTGTACCAAACACCACTAGAGGATATAGGTTTGAATACTTGTAGTGATAACCTTACTCTTAGTTCTAGGGAATTACCTAGTGTTGATGAACCGGAACCTCAATCTTCACACAACTCTCCATCTTTAGATATGCATCTAGGAAACAAAAGAAGAGCCGACCCACCCATCAACCCATGTAGTCCGGGTAGTCTTAGGATAAAGGTAATGGACTCTAAGCCTTGTAGAGAGGAAGCCAATATAGGAGTGGAAAATGGCCTTACATGCTTACATCACCCATTTATGATTGATCACAAGAAACATTATGGGTTTAAACCGGGTTTATTAGGTCAAGATGGATCCCCAACCAGTAGTCTCTTGAAGTTGATAGAAAATGATCCCTTTCTAGGAGAAAATCTTAATTCACCTATTAACCCGATTGAATTAGGTAAGGTTATGATGATAGGAGCACACCCCTTTGAGCATATAATTCATCCACCACTCTTTCCTCACATGGCATATTTCCACCCTAAGGGTGTGTATCGCTACTTCCACCCGCACTTAATTCAAAGTGTAGGGAAAACCTCTCCTATTTCCATGAAATAAGGGTAGAGTCAGGCTCGTGACTCGAACAAAAACAAGCGCTTCTTGGGAGGCAACCCATGTTTTGTGTGATTTTAATTGTTTGATTGTTATTTGCTTCCGTATGCATGTTTTATTTTTATTGTTGGTTGATCATGTTTCTCAATTAAAATGTGGAAATACTTTATTATGTTGTTTAGCCTAGTCTTAACTTCAACCTAAAGGTATTTTTGCAAAAGATAAGTGTAAGGGGAAACCCCAAATATGTTTTTTAAGAAACAAACCGATCATGATTCTCCACAATATTTAATGAACATGTGTATTCGTATTGTTAGAGTCAAATGCTTGTATTGAGTCATAATGTAGTTTTGCAGGATTTTCCAGGAAGTAGGACAAAGTTTTTCCAGAAATTTTCCGGAAACTTAACATAAAGATTTCTACAGGTTCATTATGACGGCGTCAGGCAATTGCTCTTGACGGCGTCAGGAGTCAAAAATCTGGAAATTTTACCAGTTTTGTTTTTCTAACGGAGTCTTATAAGTTTTTGTGAATTATTAAGTTTTCTAATCTCCAGGAAATCTGCAAACTTCATTCCACAAGCATTATATCTTACTTTGTTTTCTAGGATTTAGTAACTTATATAGGATGCCGCCGATTTTACGCGAGGTTGCCTTGTCTACTTTTGTCAGGATTTACAGGTTATTTGAGACAAGAAGATGATTTATATTCTGGAAGGGAAGCTTTGATTGTTCGTTTTCTTGGAGGAAGATTTAACCTGGCCAACCTAAAATCCATACCGAGCGAATCAGGGGAGTATTTGAATTCATTCTCTTTACTTTTAACTTTTACATTCTTTACTTGAACATTGGGGACAATGTTCATCTTAAGTGTAAGGGGAGGGTAAAAAGATGATACCTTACATATGCACTTTCGCTTGAGTTTGTTTTGTTTGATAGTAGATGAGTAATAAAACTATGAGAAATACTTGTTAGTGTAATTTTAGCGCCAAATTTAAAATTTTTTACAACATTTAGGAGTGAAACTTTAGCCATAGCAAGCGTCTCATGGATAGGAGGTTGTATGACTAGCACATAACCGTATATTCAGAAAAATTTTCCACCAAAAAATGTGAGGTTCGCCTTTAGTTTTGATAGGAAAAGCATTTATTATTGGTGCTTATGAGTGTACCGGTAGCATTTAGATTCTAGAACTTGCGTTAGTGATGCATCCCGAGACCGCTAGTGAGACTACATTCGTGTAGTAGGATTTACTACATGATAAGAGGCATTAGGATCACCCTTGTGTTAAACCCGTATTACGATTACTTGACCATTTAAGTCATATTACTTGGCTAGTTAAGTCAACTAATTTTTCCCACACCCTTAGCGTTGTACTCATTTTTAGTACACGATACCCCTAGTACACCCCTCCGAGCCTATCTTTTCGTTTCTAACTTTAAGCATTTTACTTAAAGGAAGAATTTGTTACACCCCACTTAAATGTACACCCAAATCGCCTTAGCCTTCCGTGTATGCGCTCATTTTTAGTGCATTATTGTTATTTGTTAAACCCTAAGTTAACTTTCTAATTGATTACATGGTTGCTAAGTCGAGTCATATCCTTGTACATATTGTTTTGGGACGATTGGGACTCATGGGTAAGTACTTATTTTATGGAGTAATGGGGAAGAACAACACTTATTACCCCCATATGTACGTTAATCTTAAAAGTGCTCCAAGTGTTTTGATTTTCTTAATTCGAGTCATTAGAATAGTTTAATGTAAAGTATGTAAAGATTCAAGTGTAAGGGGAATGCTCAAACCCCTATGATGTATTATTTTGGATGGTAGGGTAAGAGTGTATGAAAAAAAAAAAAAAAAAAAAAAAAAAAAAAAAAAAAAATCGAAAAAAATCAAGAAAAAGAAAAAAAAAAAAAAAAAAAAAAAAAAAAGAAAAAGAAAAAAAAAAGTAGAAAAAGAAAAAAAAAAAAAAAAAATAGAAAAGAAAGAGAAAAAAAAACATACGGACTACCATCCCGTTTTCATTCTATGTTCATTTTATGTTTTTAGTTATTTTTCATTTATTAGCTTAAGTCGAGTCTAGTCTTGGCTTAGCAACGCCATCTTGTACATGTAATTAATTAAGATTGTTAACTCGCCACCAGTAAAATCCCCTTTATCCAACAAAACCGTGTAATTCATATCCCTACACCTAACGTTATAACCCTTTAAAAAGACCTCTTTGATAGTTTATCCTAGGTACTTACGCCATGTGGTGGAGGTTTGATCCTTTCCCAAGCCTATGGTAATCTATTTTGCTATGACAGGTAGTGAGAGATATCTTCCATTTCCATAATGTTATATTACTTTATTACACCCGAGAGATGTGAGTATCTAAACACTATTTGTGAGGTGCTTGTGTATGACCTCCGTGCTTGTCTATTGGTCTTTAGTGGAACGATTATTTGTTGTAATTACTTTTATATTAGTGTTAAATGACCCCTAACTTGTCTTTTGAGTAGAATAAAAGCTCATTTGCTTGAGGACAAGCAAATCTCAAGTGTAAGGGTATATGATGAGGCGAAAAATGATCCGTTTTTAGGGGGTCATTTAAGCCCGAATCCGAATTTATTTGATCAAATATTGCCCTAAATCGTTCCTTTTGTGATTTTAGGTGTTTGGAGAGTGAATTCTGGAAAAGAGGCTATTTTGGACGTTTTTGGAGCATAAAGTGAAGAAAACAACAAAGTACCAAATCCAAGCTGGAATTACAAGGTGACGGCGTCAAGGATTTACTCTTGACGGCGTCAGAAAGGATGAATATTTTACCGAAGGTTGTGAAGGCGTCAGATGAAGAGATGACGGCGTCAAAGTGACCAAGATTAATTTACCGAGGGTGGTGACGGCGTCACATAGGCCGTCACGATTGGATCTAGGGCGTCCGAGGAAGTATATGGCGGCGAGTTGACGGCGTCAGATTTTACTCTTGGCGCCGTCAGGACGATTTTCCTATATATAATTTTCTAGTTTTTTCATTAAAAAGAGAGAAGTTTTGGTGAAACCCTAAAGACGATTTTGGTGCCTCTTTTACAGGTTTTTCAAGGGTTCCAAACCCTTGAGACCTTGCATTGTAATTGAGATAAGTATACTCTTAACTCAATCAATATGTCTATGTGTTGGTTGTCTATCTTTTGTTCTTATCTTAATTCTACTATGCTAGGCTAAATTTCCTTTGTGTTTGCTTAGATCTAATGAAACCTAGATGTTGATTATGTGTTGATTACTTGTCTATTCTTGTTTTGAATGAATGATATTATATGTTAGGCTTAAGAAAACTGGCAGATCTCCAAATGGTAACATGCTTGAACGTCTTAAGAAACATGAACCGAGGCGTACTAGGTCTTTATTGGTTGTATTTAATGCATGAGCCACTGTTTACAATCCCTATAGTTGTGCTGGGTCATGGTGTAGGAGGAGATAAGAGCTCATAGAGTTGGGGAGTTATGTATGCCACTCCACGAATGGTATTAAGGAATACAACCCGTCATTCATACAAGTGTAACAAGTAATTAACATGTAAAAGATATCTAGGGAGTAATGAAGTCTAAGTAAACACAATTTCTCCAATTACTGCTCACAACCTTAGTTTAATTAGTTTGTTTTCATTTTTATTATTTTATTTTGATTGCATCTTAGCTTTGGGTTAGTTGAATAGCAACTAATTCCGCCCAATCTTCCAAAACCCGAGATTTTATTTGCTTTCATAAAAATATAAAAATACAAAAATAATCATCTCTCACCTCTAGAACTATTAATTAGGTTTTCTAATCCTAGCGACACTATTCCTAAGCTGAACGATCAATCCCCCGGTACTTGTCACTATACTATACTACAACGATCAGGTACACTGCCTGGTGGGGGTTGTAAGCCTCGCGAGATCCCTCGAGAGGTAAAGCAAGGTGCGATTCCCACGCATCAGCAGCTTGACTCTAAGTTCCATGCACTAGCTATCGCCTTACTAACCTGAGATAAACATGCTAAAGTGTCAAACAATGGTTGGTGAGTTCATAGAGTTTGTCTTAAAACAGTTGAAAAGCCTTAAACGAATGTTCACTCAGCAAAGGCATCGTGAATCCACTCAGTTACAAGTCCCGCCATAAGAGACTTGTAACCTGTGTGTTCACAACCCACTGCTAACATATAGTATAATAAAGACATGTATAAGTTCATCAAAACAATTATGCAATTAGTAGTGAGTCTCTACTTCATCTCCGAAGACCTCACTTGGGTATGCTGCTCACAAGGAAGGTAATAGCATTGGTTCTACTTCATCTCCGAAACCCAATGCATGTGTTATCCAAGGAGACTTACAAGTACTGGGAGCCTCTTCCCAAAGATAACTGGGAGCCACTTCCCAAAGAAAACTGGGAGCCACTTCCCAAAGATAAAAGTTTACTGGGAGCCACTTCCCAAAGATAAAAGACAGTCATGTATGTATGAAATCAAGTATAATGCCATCAAGTATAAGACAATAAAAAACAATCAAGTATAAATGTTTTGAGTATTTGTACAAGTAAGCAAGTAGTTGTGCATGTATCCCCCCCAAAGAGTTAAAACAAGTATGAAAAAGTAGGGGCTATGACTCACCTTAAGTCTATGTAATGAGAAATGAAAGTGGTAGTCGAATCGCGAAAGTCTCTAAGAGCAGCCTATAATAGAACGTTGCGACTTAGGTTTGGAGTAATGTCTAAGAATACGAAGAATTGCCTATATATGTCTTGCATAATGTTCATGATGTAGTACTTAGTATATAGTGTAAGTCGTTGAATATAAGTGGTCTATGAAACATGTATAGTTTGTATATCTCTTACTACCGTTCGGGCCGACATAATTCAGAAGTCATGGAGTAAACATTCGAGGAGCCAGGACACTTTAATTCGTAAATCCACAACTCATCTCGACGGCTTACTTAATGAACTCCTCACATGAGGCTCCCTACTATTGTAGTATTTGATAACATATATATAAGTTTTGATCTTTAAAAGTTACATGGTCTTTAGCCGTGGCTTTGCCGTGACCTTGGTCATTGTTACCATGGTCTTGAGACTCAATCTTGGCTTTAGCCATGGTTGTGGTCTTGGCTTTAGGTCATTAGACCTCTTGGTCTCATCTAATTATAATGATTATATAGTAACTTTGGTCTAAAAATGGGCTGTTAAGAATTTGAAGAAAATTATCACTCGGAAAGCGTTTTCAGGGCTCGAGCTTCTTTGTTCCTGAACGAAAACGTCGTTCCGGACAACTTTCATGTTTTAACTTTTTGATGAATTGGACCAGAAGGGTGACTTTCAAATTGGCAGAATGCAAAACAGTAGGGTATAGGCAGTTTCGGCGTTTTGGTATCGCTAACTTCTTATGGCCATAACTTTTGACTCGTGTACTCGTTTTGGGTGATTCAAATTGCTATGTTTTCCTTTTGAAGTCCTTTATAACAGTAAGTAAGTGTCAAATATCATAGTTATACTATTTTGGTCGTGGTTCTCCATAAAAATCACTAGTTTGCTTGTTTACTTGTCATAAGTTAACATATGTATACCAATACTTGTTTTATCCATTTTTAAACATCATGAACACAATAACAAGAACATATATAGCATGAAAGGAACACAAAGAGCATGAAAATGATAATTAAGCAAGGAGTATGTTAGGGTTTGCTTACAACTTTTGGCTTTCTCTTAAGAAAGGTAAGTAACTAGTAAGGTACGGACTTTGATAGACTTAAGCTTCACTCTTTGCAATCTATGATAAACCGTGGTTATTTGAAGATTATAACAATGCCTTCTTGAAAGTCCAAAGCTATTTGAAGATTATAACTACGTCTTTTTGGAGACTTTAGAGTTATAACAACTTTTCTTAGAAAATTTCCAAGATTGAAGATCAAACACTAGTTTTCTTTCAAAAACTAGTTAACTTTCTTACAAAATATAAGAAAAGTGCCTTAGGTTTTAGGACTTGAAGGTTATAAGAAGGTGTGGTGCAAGTTTTCTATGTGTTTTAGCTTGGTATTTATAGGGTAGGAAAAATAGTTAACCATATATTGGGTTACAATTTAACCATGGTTAGTTTAAGACACTTGTAATGATCTAAAGAATCAATGGTTAAGATTTAACCACACATGGTGACTCCCCCCTCCCTATGGCGGTTCAAGGAGGATAAGGATGACTAGATGAGTAGTCATGGTCTTTGGATGATAATATCCTAAGTATGTAGCTAGTTTCGACTCCGTAAATTGCTAACCGTAAGTTTTTAAGTCATGAAACGTAAAACCGGGTATCCTAAAAATATGAAACTTATAAATATGCTAGAACTTATCAATATACTCCAGAATAAAATATAAAATGAGTGGTAAGATCTATCGGGTGCTAAAACCCTGCTAAAAACTGGAAACACGGGTCTAAAACGCGTAATTCGCGTAAAACGCTGAACTAAAAAACGTAAAATTCCAAAACTTTTGGAATTGTCCTAAAATGAGAGAAAATCATATTTCTATTGTTTATAATGTTTTATGGACATATCGGGATGCTGGAATGACGTTTAAACCTAAAAGTAAATCTCGGACACGGCTTTGTGATTTTTGCAGAAATGATCCGATGAGCGTCAAACTCTCGGATTATCGTTAAAATAGTTTAACTTACGAGAATATGAAATAAAAATTTCTGAGATGAATAGTGAAAAGTGAATAGTAAAAAGTGAATAGTGAAATTTTCGAGAATAAAAGTTAACCTGAAAATGTGAATTGTTACAGCGTCGTTTATTTAGGATAGATTGTCGTTTTGATTATCAATTTGTTCGTTGAAGAGGAAGAGGGTGTTTGTCAAGTTGTTCAAGTGAGAGGGTTAGCTTCAAGATGTACGTTCTTCAGATTTCATGGGCATCGAGGAGGTAGAAGAACCATATGAGGAACTATGTGATGCGAGACTTAGAGTTGGGGAGTAGAACTTGGAAATTAGATTTGTATGTAGCAGAAAGTGTTATCTACACAGATCATAAGAATCTTTAGCATATATTTGACAAGCGGCTAATATATGTTGAAGAGAAGTTGGGTGTGGAATTTCTCAGTGACTACGATTGTCTGATTCGCCACCGTCAAGGAAGGGCGGACATCGTGGTAAGAGCGCTGAGCAGGAGTGAACGAGTGAAACTTAGATGTTGAGAGCAATGATTATGATAATTCAGTTCGGGGTTAAGAGGATGTTATTGACAGCCTAGAGAGAGAGGTTCAAAGATGAGAACATGTAAGAAGAATGATTACTTGGTTTAGACCAGTAAATGGAAAAGAATGAAGATGGACGATTGTACTCTGCGGAACCGCTAATGATTTCATGGATAGGAAGCTTGAGGACATCGATCATGCAAGGTATTAGATACATCCGAGAATGGATAAGACGTATTATTACTTTCGCAAGAAATGTATTGAGGAGCAAGTGTGAAGAGGAATATAGATACCGTAGCAAGTGTTTTATACGCTTGAAGGTAAATGTTAATGTCAATGATTAATGGGGTGATGCAACAAGCCATAGGTACCTGGAGATTGTATTAAGGAGGAGTTGGTAAAGAACCATAGGGTGTCGCGTTGATCATCAAGAAACATGATGAAATACTTACTCCGCGAATGTGGTAAATGTTTTATGGAGCCTTGAGATAGCGTATGAAGATGAGTACGACTTATCATTCTTTAATGAGTGAACTAAGTGAGCGTACAAATCAGGCGTTGGATGGTATGATGAAAGCATGGGTGTATTTGATTTTGGGAGGAAGCCGGGGTATACATTTATCCTTAGTTATGTTCTCCTATATCAACAACTATCATTCTAGTATGGAGTATGTGTCGTGTCAAAAGTTGTATGGAATGTTCTGTGGGCAAAGGTTGGAACAAGCCAACTAATTGGTCCTGAACTAGAACGAGAGGCTACGAATAAGGTTTTCTGGCTAAGGAAAGACTTAAGGCAGCAAGAGATCGCCAAAAGAGTTATGCGGATTATTTCCGTAAGCCCTTAGAGTTTGGTGTTGGTGATATCGTGAGGATAAAAGTATCTCCTTGGAAGGGTGTTGTGCGTTTCGGTAAGAAAGGCAAGCTAGCACCGAGATACGTAAGACCGTTTGAGATTTATGGAAAGGATTGGAATTGAGACATATCGGTTGAATTTGTCTGAGGAGTGAAGTAGAGTGCATGATACGTGTCACTTATCTAATGGAAAGAAGTGGTTGGCGGATGCTAGTCTGCATGTGCCATTAGATGAATGTAAGGTTGACAAGATTCTTCGTTTTGTCGAGAAACCTGTTTAGATTATGGATCGAGATGTTAAGGGTGTTGAAGTATGGTGAGATAGCGTTGTTAAAGGTATGGTGGGATTCTAAGCGTGGTCCTAAGTTTACTTGGGAACGTGAGGATCAGATGAAATTTAAGTACCCAAATTTGTTTGCTGTTGTGGTTGGTGAAGTATATCGTTTGTAGTTGGATTTTAGATCGTGGAAGTTAGATGCGGGGTATTCATAAATGTTTTGTTTTATGGGTATCTGTCATTTGTGAATGCGTCTTGCGGTTACCATTTGGCTTTTCATTTGGTTCGGGGGTATCGTACCTACCTGTGAGAAGTCGTTTGGATTGTTGGTGTTATTGATCGGGGAGTGTATCTATTTGCGTGTATCGTTGGAGTGACGGGATGTTTTCTATCGTGTGAATTCGAGTATTTAGTCGGTTCACATTTTTGCGATTCTTTCTCTATGATTTTATGGTGTGGTATTTATCCGCTTAAATATCCATAAATTTCCTTTTGCTGTTGTGAGTGGTGACTAGAGTAGTTGAAAATCTTGGGGCGCGATTTCCCTAAGTGGGGGATGATGTAACAACCGTGGTTTTGGCAGGTCAGTTTGACTGATAGTCTTGACTCGGTTGACGTTTGTTTGGTGTGTATTAGGTGTTTGAAGTGATATATAAGTGATATGGGTGAGTTTCAGTACTAAATCCCTTTGCGTAAGTGGTTTTATTGTGATTTGGAAAGTTTGTAATTTGGGAAAGTTCATTTTGATCACCTTTGTGGTGTAGAAATGACTTGCGTAGTTTTGGTGTTTTTGTGTAACGAGTCTTCGTTCAAGTTATTGAGCGTTAGTAAGTTACGGGAATGTTGATTTTGTAAAGAAATGCTTATGGAGTGTGTGAAAATCTATTTTTGGAAACTTTATTTTGAAAATGATTATTTTCCGGTTTGTCGTAAAGTTGAGGTTTATCGCGTAAGACGTTAGGTTTCGATATGGGAATATATAAAATATGAAAAGTATGAATTTTTGAGTGTAATAAATAAATTTAATAAAATATATATATATATATATATATATATATATATATATATATATATATATATATATATATATATATATATATATATATATATATATATATATATATATATATATATTTTATATATGTAAAATTCGGATTTAAGGGATAAGGGGGAAAAAGAAAACCCAATTTGAGTCCAAATATGACTCTTAGGCCCAAGGATTATCCATAATTAATATATATACCAAACCAAACACCCCTAAAACGTTTTTTCTGCAATTATGGGTCGATACATGGAGAATCAAGAGGGGAAAAATTAGGGTTTCATAATTGTCTAGCAATATTCAAGAATCAAGGTAAAATCTTTAACCCTTATGTGTAATTAATCAATTATTGTTATGATTCATGTAATAATTAATATGATGGAATCTAGGGTTTGTAAAATTCTGTAAATTATTTAAGTAAAACATGTTAGGATGATTAGATGTTAATATTATGGGTAATGGTTAAGGGAATTGAGTGTTAAATGCGTTAGATTATGTGTTAGGGTTTGGACAGATTTGTAAGGCTGTAAAGATGTGAGTGTATATAACAGATGGTGATGAGTTAAGTCACGAATTTTATGTCTAAATTGAAGTATAATGAAAGAGCTTTCCAAAAAGTCCAGCCACGATCAATTTTGAGGTAGGGAAGTCAGTCTTTTGATTTTTCTTTGATAAGGTGTCAAAGCTGTCAAACCGGGACAGATTTTGGGTAAAAGTTTGAGGGTGACATGTGGTTGTAAAAGTGGTATTTTGACTTGGTTTTCTGGAATAGTTAAGTTTTAGGCTATATTAGACTACCACGAAGAGGATTCGCAATAAAAACTTGTGGAAGTAATTATTAAAAATCAAAATTTTTTGGTGTGCAATCAGATCCGAATTTGAGTAGTTGTCAAGTTTGAATTTCTTGTGAGTAATTGTGTGTGTTATTGGTCCATGGCCTTCTCGGATTAGCTTCTATGATTATGATAGACCATGGTAAATTTTTGGTGTGAGTTGTTGAGCTTTATTTGTCGTGATTTCATGTGAGTGAATGTACTCAAAAATTCTGCGTTTTCTGAGTTTTAGAGTGCAAGGGATTTAGTGAGTATTAAGTTATGGTAGTGGTTAGTGTGGTGTCTAGGTGATCCATGGTGGGTCATATGAGTCTTAGACATCCACATATGTGTATTACATGAGTTGTAGCTTTTAGCTTGACCTTGTGTAATGTGGATTATTTTTGTGTGCTATAGATTGTGAATTGTTTTGTGGAAGCTGCAGAGTTTAAGGTGAGTTCATAGTCCCATATTTTTACCTTGTTTTAAACTTGGGATGGGAATGATGCTTGTCTTAAATGATTTGAATTACTGTGATTATGTGTATGTGTGTTAAAGAGCTTGGACTTTTAATGTTATCGTATTTATGCTATATGTGAACGGTAATGATATGATGTGTGATAGCTGTGTGGTCCAATTGCGAGGGTGCTTACCCTGTTGCTCGTGCATACGACCTAATTGGAGAGTAGCATCCCTACTCACTATTTTGTGCTGTGTGGTCCGATCGGAGGGTATTAATTTACCTATTATTTTGGGAGCAGGGGTCACGATCCGGCCTGGTATGATGTGTTTTGGAGCGGGGGTCACGTTTCGGCCTGATGGTTGCCTTATGTGTGATGTTGCCTAGTAATATACGTAGCTTATATGATAACTATAATTATTTGTCCAGCTATATTTTGTAATCACAGTGATTTCGGTTGCATTGTGTGTTGAGTCTTAAACCTATGAATCTCACCAATATTATGTTGATATTTTAAGCATCATTTTCAGTTGAGCTTTCTAAGGATAAGATAGAAGGATGTGGATAGACGAGACCTTAGTTGCATTGGAAGTGGTTTATTATCTATGTTTGGATTTATGTTTTTTTTTGATTATTTTATTTTGGGGTATTGTTACAACACTTTGTGTTTGTACATTGCTCTAATTATGTGCATGTAGTTGTTCTCTATGTAGACACCAGGTGTTGTGATGATATCCATGAAGTTACACCCATGCGTTTCCGCCGTGGCGGGGTGTGACACTCGCCAACCGAAAGAAACTCGAGGGTCTTGTGACTCTGGGGGAAGAATGTTCGGTGGTGACCCATCGAGGGTTACCAAAAAAGGTAGATGATCCCGGCAGCTTCACCTTGCCCTGTTCCATAGGATCTCTATCGATAAAGAATTCTCTTGCCGATTTAGGGGTGAGTATTAACCTCATGCCTCACTCCATGTTCCTTAAACTAGGATACTCCGGATTAAAGCCAACCCATATGAACATCCAACTAGCCGATAGATCAGTCAAATACCCCGTAGGGATAAGCGAGAATGTGCTAGTTAAGGTTGGAAAATTCAAATTCCCGGTTGACTTCGTAATCTTGGAGATGGAGGAGGATGACTTGGTACCCATCATCTTAGGGAGACCATTTCTTGCTACTGCTCGTGCAGTCATTGATGTTCATTATGGCAAGTTAACCGTACGAGTAGGAACCGATAGCTTAACCTTCGACATTAAAGACACTATGGATCTCTCTCTCGAAGCAGCTAACCGACTCTATTTCATTGGAGAGGTCGATGAACTCACGGATGTCATCGATGACTGTGTTGATGAACAGATCGAGGAAGGCTGGTTACAGGATGAGAGTTTTCTCCCCTTGGTGGAGGTAGAAAAGATGGAGGATGTTGGAGCAGTCTCCTTATCTCGAACTCTGAAAACCCGAAAACAAGCTTAAGCCTTCTATTATCGAACCCCCTAAGCTAGATCTTAAAGAACTTCCTAACCATCTAGAGTTTGCCTTCCTTTAGGGAGAGGACCAACTACCGGTAATCATAAACTCTTCCCTCGAACATGAACAAAAAGGTAAGCTTTTAGAAATCCTAAAGAAATATAAGGGAGTGCTTGCATGGAGTGTAGCCGACATTAAGGGGATTGACTCAACTTTTTGCAAGCATAAGATTCTTATGGAAGAAAATTATAAACCTAGCGTGCAACCCCAGAGGCAGGTGAATCCCAACATTAAGGAAGTAGTGAAGAAAGAAGTCATCAAACTTCTGGATGCAGGATTAATATACCCAATCTCGGATAGCCCGTGGGTTAGTCCTGTACAGGTTGTACCAAAGAAAGGAGGAATGACTGTGGTGAAGAACGACAAGGGTGAGATGGTACCCCAGAGAACGATTACTGGCTGGCGGGTATGCATCGATTATAGAAAGTTCAACGATGCCACATGGAAAGATCATTTTCCCTTACCATTCATTGACCAAATGTTGGAGAGATTGTCTGGGCACGAGTACTATTGTTTCTTGGATGGATTCTCAGGATATTTCCAAATCCCCATAGCACCTGAGGACCAAGAAAAACCACGTTTACTTGCCCTTATGGAACGTTTGCCTACAAAAGAATACCTTTTGGGCTGTGTAACGCCCCCACCACTTTTCAGCGATGCATGACCACAATCTTTCACGAACTTATGGAAGACAGCATGGAAGTTTTCATGGATGACTTTTCAGTCTTCGGGAACTCTTTCGACCGCTGTCTTGCTAATCTAGAAAAAATGCTCAAACGTTGTAAGGAAACCAACTTGGTGTTAAATTGGGAAAAATGTCATTTCATGGTAAAAGAAGGGATTGTGTTAGGACATAAGGTCTCAGGGAATGGGATTGAGGTGGACCAAGCTAAAGTGGAAGCTATATCTAAGTTACCTTTTCCCACGACCGTTAAAGCAATACGCAGCTTCTTGGGCCACGCCGGGTTCTATCGGAGATTCATCAAAGATTTCTCCAAAATAGCTCGGCCAATGACTCAATTGCTAATGAAGGATGCCCCTTTCGATTTCTCTCAAGAATGCAAGGATGCATTCGATCTCCTGAAAAAGAAGCTCACGCAAGCTCCAATCATGGTTACACCCAACTGGAAGTTACCTTTTGAAATCATGTGCGATGCTAGCGATTATGCTGTCGGAGCTGTATTAGGCCAAAGGCGTGACAAGCTGTCCAACCTATTTACTATGCTAGCAAAACCATGAACCCTGCTCAAGAGAATTACTCTACCACCGAAAAAGAATTATTAGCCGTAGTGTTCGCATTCGACAAATTCCGTCAATATCTTGTCCTTTCGAAGACAGACATTTTCACCGATCACTCGGCTCTCCGATATCTTTTTGCTAAGCAAGATGCTAAGCCACGACTAATTCGGTGGATCCTGTTGTTACAAGAATTTGACGTTGAAATCTGTGATAAAAGGGGGGCAGAGAATTTGGCTGCTGATCACCTATCTCGTCTTGAAAATCCCCTTGATGAGCACGATAGAAGCAAGATTCGGGATTCATTTCCTGATGAACAACTCATGTCAATGACAGATTCTGGGCCTTGGTACGCTGATTTTGCTAACTATCTCGCAAGCAGACTCATTTCGGAACACATGACTAAATACGAAAAGAAAAGGTTCTTTGCCCAACTAAAATACTACTTCTGGGATGAACCATTTCTATTCCGAAGGTGTCCTGATCAAATAATCAGACGTTGTGTTTCGGGAGGTGAGGTAGTAAAAATCATGAGAGAATGTCACTCTAGCCCCTCTGGGGGCCATCATGGGATAAGCACCACCGCCCGAAAGATTTTCGACGCGGGATTTTATTGGCCCACAATTTTCCGTGATGTCAAAGAAATGGTACAAGCATGCGATGCATGTCAACGGGCCGGGAACATATCAAATAGGGATGAAGCACCTCAGAATTTTATACAAGTATGTGAGGTTTTCGATGTCTGAGGAATTGACTTCATGGGACCCTTTCCGTCTTCAGGAGGGAATGAATACATTTTAGTTGCCATCGACTATGTTTCAAAATGGGTAGAGGCACAAGCCCTTAGGACCAACGATGCCAGGGTGGTTATTCATTTCCTGAAAAAGTTGTTCACTAGGTTCGGAATTCCTAAAGCTCTCATCAGTGATAGGGGAACCCACTTTTGCAATGCGCAAATGGAAAAGGTCATGAGGAGATATGGAGTATCCCATCGATTTTCTACCGCCTATCACCCACAGACCAATGGCCAGGTCAAAAACACGAATAGGGCTATTAAAAGAATACTAGAAAAAATGGTTAGTAAGAATAGAAAAGACTGGTCATTTAAACTCGATGAGGCCTTATGTGCATTCCGAACTGCCTACAAGACACCTATTGAAACGACCCCGTTCCGCATGGTGTATGGTAAGGCATGTCACCTTTCGGTAGAATTAGAACATAAGGCTTATTGGGCGCTTAAGACATGTAATTTAGATTATAAAATTGCTGGAACAAATAGGTTCTTGCAACTACACGAGCTTGATGAGCTAAGGTTACAAGCGTGTGAGTCTTCCATTACATATAAGGAGAGGGCAAAGAGATGGCATGTTGATGCATAATCTAGCGCGGACTGATTTGATGACTCTCCCTGGGCCGTTAGTCGTCTTCTCAAGCCCTGAGTAGACCTGTTCAACAAAGAGAACCCGTTAGGAGTGGACCCGAGGCCGTAGCCCCGGGATCCACCTCCGACGGTCAAGTTAGTATTGGTGCGATATGGCTTATAGGAGTTAGGTTTAGAGTAACCTGTTATATTGTGCCCCTAAGAAGGGAGTTCCTGCCATGTATTTATAGGGCATGGATTAGGGTTTAGGCGTAGAGTAGGCCGTTGTCTGCCGGGCCTGGCCCATGTAGGATCCAGTCCAGACCATACGTCCACAAGCCCCCCAAGATTAGTATGACATAGCGCGTAGCTATGTTATGCTTGACTTAAGTTCTGTTCATAGCCGCGTAGGCTCAATTAACCATGACGTCATGGCCCATGTGCGCATGGGACGGACCGTACTGCGCAGCCCACATGCGACAGTGCGCACTGGGATTGTGATTGTGATTGTCTCACAATGGTGAAAGTGGATCTCGTATGTTGCATCCTGGGTAAGGGCGTACCTTTTGTACCAGTAGTGATGCAACATGGCGCAACAGAAGACGCGCTTCTATGGTAGAAGTGCGCGCTGTGCGCGACAAGGATGCGCGCAGTGCGCAACAAAGGTGCGCGCTGTGTGCGAACATTTACATTCGTCTTTACAACCGACAAAAGACGTCTCCCCTGCGGCAGGATGGTGCGAATATTTAAATCCATCTTTGTATCGGGCTTGCAATACCTCTTACGTACGATCTGCTTCCAAATATGCCTGCGTGACTTGTACGGAAACAATGGTAGTATATACGCTGGTAGCCCCCCAAGTTGGATGGTGCTACTCTTGTAGTAGCATTTAACTTATATATTCAAATCCGGATTTTGAACTCGATGGTTGCTTTCCGGCGATGTGAGAGCACGAAACTTATCGTAGTCATGTCCCACGGATGGCGCCAACTTGTTGATGCATAATCTGGCGCGGACTGATTCGACGACTCTCCCTGGGCCGTTAGTCATCTTCTCAAGCCCTGAGTAGACCTGTTCAACAAAGAGAACCCGTTAGGAGTGGACCCGAGGCCGTAGCCCCGGGATCCACCTCCGACGGTCAAGTTAGTATTGGTGTGATATGGCTTATAGGAGTTAGGTTTAGAGTAACCTGTTATATTGTGCCCCTAAGAAGGGAGTTCCAGCCATGTATTTATAGGGCATGGATTAGGGTTTAGGCGTAGAGTGGGCCGTTGTCTGCCGGGCCTGGCCCATGTAGGATCCAGTCCGGACCATACGTCCACATGGCATGACCAACGAATTAAGAAACCTAAGGAATTCTCAGAAGGGGACAAAGTCCTATTGTATAACTCTCGGTTAAGGTTATTTCCAGGGAAACTCAAGTCTAGATTGTATGAGCCATTTACGGTGAAAAGTTCCTCTAAAACTGGAGCTGTTATGTTACTAGACGATGAAAGTAGAGAATTTACTATCAACATACAACGTGTAAAACATTATCAAGAAAATAGTAATGAAATGATTAGTGAGGAGGATGTAACATTTGACGATGAGCTCACGTAGTAACCCATGACCTTGAGTCTAGCTACAAGACTCGTAAATAAAGAAAAGCGCTTCTTGGGAGGTAACCCATGCTTTGTGTGATTTTTATTTTTTTTATTGTTATTTGTTTCCGTATGCATGCTTTATTTTTATTGTTGGTAGATCATGTTTCAAAACTAAAATGGTGAAAATACTTTATTTTGTCGTTTGGTTTAGTCTTAACTTCATCCAAAGGTATTTCGCAAAAAGATGAGTGTAACGGGAAACGACAAATATGTTTTTAAGAAACAAACTCGATCATGATTCTCCACAATATTAAATGAACATGTATATTCGTATTTGTTGGAGTCAAATGCTTGTATCGAGTGATAATGATGTTTTGCAGGATTTTCCAGGAAGTAGGACAAAGTTTTTCCAGAAATTTTCCGGAAACTTAACATAAAGATTTCTGCAGGTCACTTCTGACGGCGTTAGGAAGAAATTCCTGACGGCGTCATGTGTAAAAATCTGGAAATTTTGCCAGTTTTGTTTTTCTAATGGAGTCTTAAAGTTTTTGTCGAATCTTTAGTTTTGTAATCTCCAGGAAATCTGCAAACATTCATTCCACAAGCATTATATCTTACTTTGTTTTCTAGGATTTGTTATCATATATAGATTGCCGCCGATTTTACGCGAGGTTGCCTTGTTTGTTTTCTCAGGTTTAACAGGTTATGTATGACAAGAAGATGATTTATATTTCTGGAAGGGAAGCTTTGATTGTTCATTTTCTTGGAGGAAGATCTAACCTCCTTACCACGCTATCCATACCGAGCAAATCAGGGGAGTATTTGATTTCATTCTTTTACCTACTTCACTTTTACATTCTTTAATTGAACATTGGGGACAATGTTCATCCTAAGTGTAAGGGGAGGGTAAAATGATGATACCTTATAGGATACACTTTCACTTGACTTTGTTTGTTTGATGGTAGATGTGTAATAAAACTATGAGAAATACTTGTTAGTGTAATTTTAGCGCCAAATTTATATTTTTTTACAACATTTAGGAGTGAAACTTTAGCCTTAGCAAGCATCTCATGGATAGGAGATTGTATGACTAGCACAAAACTGTACCATTCAGAAAAATTTTCCACCCAAATATGTGAGGTTCGCCTTTAGATTTGATAGGAAAAGCATTTACTATTAGTGCTTATGAGTGTACCGGTAGCATTTAGATTCTAGAACTTGCGTTAGTGATGCATCCCGAGACCGCTAGTGAGACTACATTCGTGTAGTAGGATTTACTACATGATAAGAGGCATTAGGAATCACCCTTGTGTTAAACCCGTATCATAATTACTTGATCATTTAAGTCATATTACTTGGCTAGTTAAGTCAATTAATTTTTCTCACACCCTTAGCGTTGTACTCATTTTTAGTACACGAAACCCCTAGTACACCCCTCCGAGCCTATCTTTTCGTTTCTAACTTTAAGCATCTTACTTAAAGGAAGAATTAGTTACACCCCACTTAAATGTACAACCAAATCGCCTTAGCCTTCCGTGTATGCACTCATCTTTAGTGCATTATTGTTACATGTTAAACCCTTAGTTAATTATCTAATTGATTACATGGTTGCTAAGTCGAGTCATATCCTTGTACATATTGTTTTGGGACGATTGGGACTCATGGGTAAAGTACTTATGTTATGGAGTAATGGGGAAGAACATCCTATTATTACCCCTGTATGTGCGTTCATCTTAAAAGTACTCCAAGTGTTTTGATTATCTTAATTCGAATCATTAGATTAGTTTATTGTAAAGTATGTAAAAATTCAAGTGTAAGGGGAATGTTCATTTCCTATGATGTATTATTTTGGATGGTAGGGTAAGAGTGTATGCAAATATATATATATATATATATATATATATAGAAAAAAAGAAAAAAAGAAAAAAAATCATACGGACTACCATCCCGTTTCATTCTATGTTTATTTTATGTTTTTGTTATTTTTCATTTGTTAGCTTAAGTCGAGTCTAGTCTTGGCTTAGCAATGCCATATTGTACATGTAATTAACCAAGATGATTAACTCGCCACCAGTAAAGATTGCATATATCCAACAAAACCGTGTATTTCATATCCCTACACCTAACGTTATAACCCTTTGAAAGACCTCTTTGATAGTTTATCCTAGGTGCTTACTACATGTGGTGGAGGTTTGATCCTTTACCAAGCCTATGGTAATCTATTTTGCTATGACAAGTAGTGAGAGATGTTTTCCATTTCCATATTTTGATATTTACTTTATTACACCCGAGAGATGTGAGTATCTAAACACTATTTGTGAGGTGCTAGTATATGACCTCCGTGCTTGTCTTTGGTCTTTAGTGGAACGATTATTTGTTGTAATTACTTTTATATTAGTGTTAAATGACCCCTAACTTGTATTTTGACTAGAATAAAAGCGCATTTGCTTGAGGACAAGCAAATCTCAAGTGTAAGGGTATATGATGAGGCGAAAAATGATCCATTTTTTGGGGGTCATTTAAGCCGGAATTTGAATTTATTTGATCAAATATTGCCCTAAATCGTTCCTTTTGTGATTTTAGGTACTTTGGGAGTGAATTCTGGAAAAGGAAGCATTTTGGACGTTTTTGGAGCATGAAAGTGAAGAAAACGGCAAAGTCTTGATTTTCCTTGCTGGGAACAGTACCTGACGGCGTCAAGAAGATTTTGATGACGGCGTCAAGATCAAAAATGGTGACGGCCCAGTGAAAACGTGACGGCGTCAAGGCAAGGCCATCAAGAGTAAAGTGGTGACGGCCCAGAACAACATTACACGTGACGGCGTCAGATCTGGATCTAGGCAGTCCGAGAATATTGTGGGCGGCGGGTTGACAGCGTCAGAACTTTCTTCTTGACGCCGTCACCTTAGGAAATCTATATATACTCTTTGTTATTTTCATTCTAAAAGGAGAGGAGAATTTTAGGGTCGAACTTAATAAACCCTAGCATGACTTTTACAGTATTTTCAAGGGTTTTCACCCCTTGAAACCCTTCATGTTCAATTGAGATAAGTATCCTTTCAATTCATTCAATGTGTCTATGTGTTGTTTGAATATATCTTACGCTTGTCTTAATTTTAACATGTTAGGCTAGATCTCTTGTGTGTTTGGTTAGATGTAATGAAACCTAGATGTTGATTATAGGTTGATTGCTTGTTTATAGTTGTAATGGATGAATGAGTTCGATGTTAGGCTTAAGAAAACTGGCAGATCTCCATTGTGTAACTTGTTTGAACGTCTTAAGAAACATGAACCAATGCGTACTAGGTTTTTATGGTTGTATTTAATGCATGAGCGAATTCTAGTGATCCCATGTTTGGAGCTTCTTGCAGGCTTAACATAGTAGTGAAGTAGGAGATTATAGAGTTGGGGAAGTACGTACGCCACCCCACAATTGGTATTAAGGAATATAACCCGTGATCCACGCAACTGTAACAAACATTTTACCTGTAAAAGATATCTAGGGAGTAGTGAAATCTAATTAAACACAATTCTCCCATCTATTGTCCACACCACATTAGTTTAATTAGTTTTATTTACATTTCTGTTATTTTATTTTGATTGCATCTTAGTTATTGGGTTAGTTGACTAGCAACTAATTCCGCCCACTCTCCCAAAACCCGAGATCTTTACTTGCTTTTATAAAATATAAAAATACAAAAAGAATCATCCCTCACCTCTAGACATAGTTTTAGGTTTTCTAATCCTAGCGACACTATTCCTGAGTTGAACGATCAATCCCCCGGTACTTGTCACTATACTATACTACAACGATCAGGTACACTGCCTGGTGGGGGTTGTAAGCTTCTCGAGATCCCTCGAGAGGTAAAGCCTGGTGCAATTCCCATACATCAGTCACTTCCCTCTTGTGTACATCTCCTCAGACTCAGATGGTTCATCAGACTCAGAAATAAGCTACTATTGTGACTCTGAGTTTGAAGATCCATGATGGATGGATTACTTTCCTCCTCATGTATCATCCCCATCAATGACTGTAGCAAACTCTACCATAACTGATGCAGCAAGTACTACCAACCCTAAGCCCAAGAAGAAAAAGTCTGTTCCTGGTTCATCTATGACTAATGAGCTTCCACATGCCTTGACTCAAGCCCTGGAATCAGCAATACAGAACATGAAGTGGCCTGCTCCAAGAAAAGAGAAACCACCCAAGCAAGTTCTTGGCCTGGCTTGCCCAAGGAAGCAAGCTTCTTTTGATGACAAAAGAAAGACTGCTCAGAAGGGAAAGCAGAGCTATGAGGGCAAAGGGAAAAGGCCTATGGAGTAGGGTGTGTGGAGCTTGGTAGTAGGTTGTGGTAGTTTGTAGTTTGTCTTGTCAGTGTCTGTGTTGCAACTGTGTCTTTGTCATGATGATCTGTGTCTTGTGGAACTCTTTAATGTAACTCTTGGTTGAATAATGAATGAAGTACTTTCTTTATGAATGATACATGTAGCCTCCCCTTAAATAATGACTAACTACTAATGCCTCCCCTAAAAAATAGCTTAATTATTAATCATGCCAATACTCACAACTAAAAAGGTAAATCTTGAAACATCAAAGCCCTTTGTGAGTAGATCTGCTACATTATCATCAGTATGGACTTTAACCACATTGATAAGCCTATGCTCATAGCAATCTCTAATAAAATGATGCCTAATCTGAATGTGCTATGTCTTTGAATGATAGACTGGATTCTTCACAATACAAATGGTACTCTCATTATCAATGTTGATAGGAGTATTCTTGAAGTTAAATCCATAATCTAAAAGTTGATTTTGCAACCAAAGTACTTGTGCACAACAACTTGCAGCAGCTACATACTCTGCTTCTGTGGAAGAAGTTGCTGCAATTGTTTGCTTTTTGCATTGCCATGAGACTAATCTGCTGCCAAGGTACTGACACCCTCCAGTTGTAGATTTCCTGTCATAGTTATCTCCAGCATAATCACTATCTGAAAAGGCTTGTAGATGGAAAGGTGAATCCCTAGGATACCATAATCCTAGCTTAGGTTGTTGCCTAAGGTACCTAAAAATCCTTTTGACATCATTCAAGTGTGATACCTTGGGATTAACCTGATGTCTTGCACATAAACACACAGCAAAAGTAATATCAGGCCTAGATGCAGTTAAATACATGATACACCCAATCATAGACCTGTACAATGTGACATCAACAACTTCTCCTTCTTCATCTTTTCCCAAAGGTTTGTTAGTATCCACAGGTGTAGATGTAGGCTTGACAGTTGTGAAATTGAATCTCTTAAGAATATCTGCAACATACTTATCTTGACAAATATCGATTCCATTGCTTGATTGTTGCACTTGAAGTCCCAAAAAGAATGTTAATTCTCCCATTGAACTCATCTGAAACTCTTTTTGCATAATATCTTCAAATTCCTTCACCATAGATTGCTTAGTAGCACCAAAAATGATATCATCTACATAAACTTGCACAAGCATGATATCTTTCTTATCTCTCTTGATGAACAAAGTCTTGTCAATAGCTCCTCTCCTATAACCATGCTGTAATAGAAAGTTTGAAAGTCTTTCATACCATGCTCTTGGAGCTTGATGAAGGCCATACCGAGCCTTGATAACCTTGTAGACTTTGTTTGGGTGTGCAGGATCTTCAAAACCAGGAGGTTGTTTGACATAAACTTCTTATGTGATAGTGCCATATAGAAAAGCACTTTTAACATCCATTTGGTATACAGGAAATCCCATATAGGATGCAAAAGCCAAAAATAGCCTTATGGCTTCAATCCTTACCACAGGAGCAAAGACTTCATCATAGTCTACTCCTTCTTCCTGTCTATATCCTTGAGCCACTAACCTTTCCTTATTCTTAATAACATTCCCTCTTTCATCTCTTTTTACCCTGAAGACCCATTTTGTTCCAATCAGTCTCTTACCATCAGGTAAATCACATAATACCCATAATTCTTGAAGTTTAAACTGTAAGAGTTCTTCTTGCATAGCTTCAACCCAAATCTCCTTGGCTAATGCTTGTTTGATATTCTTAGGCTCTTCTTGAGACAGAAAACAAGCAAATAAACATATCTTCTGATCCTTGTGATTCACCATGTTTTGTTTGTAGATAAAACTAAGTAAAGAAGTATGTTGTTGAGACATATTCTTAGCCTTAGTTCTTGTGAGCACTCCTGAAGCTGAGGGTCCAATTATGTTAGTAACAGGATGAGTTTTGTGAATTCTTAGAGTAGGATTTGGTGAGACTTCAAGATTATCTTCCAAATTAGTTAAATCAGGATCTTCATTAGAATCTGAGAAAATGCCTTCTTGATCCAATTCATCATCAGTGTCTTCTAAGGCAATCTTGTTTAGATCATTCAAACCATCAGTATCTTCTAAGTCAGGCATGTTAGAATCATTCACATCATCAATATTTATCCAATTTGAAGTATCTAAAGGTTGAAAAGTACTTTCAAATGGGTTAGCAGTACTTTGGGGTAAAGTAATGTCGGTGCCTTTAGCCTTCTTCTTTTCAGCTTCATAAGCTCTCCTTTGATCATATTCATAAGACTTAGCCTTTGTTTCTTGAAAAAGCATCCTACTAAGTTCATCTTGAATGGATTGATCTTCATCAGATACAATGATCTTTGGTGGAGCAGTACTTTGAGGATCAACAGTACTGTGAGGTTCAATGGTACCTTGAGGCTCAGAAGTACTCTTCTTCTCATCATTTACATTATCATTAGGCTCATATTCAGATCTTAAATTAACATCATGACCAATGTACTGTGCTTCTTCTTCAGTTGGAGCAACTTGATTTTCTTCCCTTACCGCTACATAATTCATAGATGAAGACATTAAATCAAGATCAAACATCCAATCAGGACCTTTACCTTTAGAATTTTCTTGCTCTTCTAGAAAATCAACATGAAGACATTCTTGAACCTTCTTGGTAGCCCTGTTGTACACTCTGAATCCTTTGCTATTGGTACAATATCCCAATAAGTATCCTTCATCTGACTTCCCATCAAATTTGCCTAAATTATCAACAGTGTTTAAAATAGTTAGGGGACATCCAAAAGGTTTCATAAACTTGATGCTAGGCTTCTTTCCCATGAGTAACTCATAAGGTGTCTTCATTTGAGGTATTGCCACTGATACTCTGTTCAACACATAACAAGCAGCACTTACAGCCTCAGCCCAGAATGGAACAGGTAATTGGGAGTCTGCAAGCATTGTCCTTGCTGCTTCTATTAGAGTTCTATTCTTTCTTTCTACAACTCCATTTTGCTGAGGAGTTCTGGCAATACTGAACTCTCTTTTAATTCCTTTCTTGGCACAAAAGTCATCCATTAGCTGATTCTTGAACTCAGTCCCATTATCACATCTAATGCCTCTAACCTTGAGTCTTAACTGATTTTCAAGTGCTATTATAAGATCATGAATTGCATCAAAAGTTTCATCCTTGAAGCATAAGAAAAAGACCCAACTAAATCTGCTACAGTCATCTGTCACAACCAAACAGTACTTCTTCTTGTTCAAACTAACAACTGAAACAGGTCCAAACAGATCCATGTGCAGCAATTCCAAAGGCTCTCTAATGGTTTTCTCATCAATCTTCTTACAAGAAGCCTTGTGGTGTTTACCCTTCTTGCAAGCAAGACATGAGTGATCATTCTTGAATGTTTTAGAAGGTAAACCTCTAACTAAATTTTCTTTTACCAGCTTATTGATGTTCTTGAAATTGACATGCCCCAATCTTCTGTGCCATTGATGTGCTTCTTCCATTGTTGCTTTTGCAATCAAGCATGTTGCTCTTTCAGCAGAATTGATATTCTTTAAGTCTATGTTGTACACATCATTAGTTCTTGGTGCTCTCAGCATCACCAAGTTTCTATCTTCTAACTTAAAATCAGGAGAAAGTATAAGACATTCTTTGTCAAAGAATAACACAGGGTACTTCTTAGCACAAATCTGAGAGACTGACAAAAGATTGAATTTAAGCTCCTTCACATATCTAACATCCTCAAAGTCAATGTTTCCTGCCTTGATAGTTCCTTTGCCAGTTATTCTTCCTCCATCAGGATCACTCCCAAATGCAACTTTTCCTCCAAAATAAGCTTTAAAATATGACAAGAGCTCCTTTTCTCCTGTCATACTTCCAGAGCAACCACTATCTACAATAAGATGATCTTTAAGCTCCTCTTCTGGGTTGCCCTGCATACACATGAAAAAAGGTTAGTTATTTTTAGGAATCCAAGCCATTACTGACTTGTGTTCCCCTTGTGGAGTGACAGACTCAAATTCTTTGAGTATGTAATCACCACTTTCTTTGAAAACATGATCAAGAATTAAGGTTTTTCTTTCCAAAACTTTTGGTTTATTATGATCAATTTTCCCTTTTTCACCCTTAACCTCTGAAAGTACTGGTTCTTCCCCAACAGTACTTTCTTTCTTAACCCATTTAGTTATAACTTTTGGAGTTGGGGTCTGTGTTCTAGCATCTTTTCTTGTGTTGTAAGACCTTCTAGGTTTGTAGTAATTGAATCTCCTAGGTCTTACACTTGAGTTTCTGCTAGCAGTACCTTGGCTATGAAACTTTCTATCAGTACTTTGAGAAGGTACTGTGGGTTTGGAGAATGATCTTTTCTGATGAGGGTACCTATAGTCTTTTGAGAAATTACTATGGTTAACCCTATTTGTGTAATTCCAAACTGGTTTGTTATCTCTTGGCCAATTTTCCCTATGACTTGGATGTGCAGTTCTGGTCTTTGGATATTTGCTTAAGTATTCTGAGTGATAATCACAGTCCTTAATCAAATGATGAGGACTATAACATACATAATAGACTTTTGGACCAATATCCCCGAATCCCTTTCCAAAAGGTTTTCTAAAATTAGCAGTATTTTGAAAGTATTTTCTTGGAGGTACTGCTGAGTGATCAACAGTACTTTGAAAAGTGTTTGAAGGAACTGCTTGTTTTGAAAACTTTGTCTCATCAACCCTAGGTGCTTCAACAGATTCTCCTAAAGTTTCAGGATTTGATTGACCTTTAAGCTTTTTCCTAAACTCTAGGTTATCTACCCCATAACAAGAGACATCTTTCCTAGGTGGTTGAAAGCTACCTGGGGGATTAGGAACTGCATTGTATCCCTTATCATTCTTATATTCAGGAGGTGTTGAACTAGGGGATTCCTCATCACTAGAAGTGTCTTCATCCAAACTTATAAATTCTTCATGACTAGTTAAGGTATCTACTGTAAGATTTAGTTCCTTGCTTTTAAATGGAATACCTTCTGTGCTATCATTATTATAACCTAGGCTAGTTTTAATGTTTGAAGTTCTTTGCTTTTCAACAAATTGAACATGTGACAGACCTGATTCATTCCAAACAGCAAGTTTTTCTAACAACTTATCTCTTTCAGCAGTAACTTTCTCTAGTTCAGACACCTTACATCCTAGTTTCCATTCGCTCAACTTTACTTGGTATTCTTGTTGCTTATATGTTTCAGCCCATGCTACTTCATTGTTTTCATGTGTAACTATTTTGGCCTCCACTGACTCTAAAGTCAACTGGTAGCCAGTTATCTCAGACCTAGCCCTTTGAAATTTATCTCTTTCAGCTACATATTCACTAAGTATCTTTTGATACATATCATTGCACTTAGGGCATACCTCAGAGATAGTGGATGAACTTGGTGAAGTAGCTACCATAGCAAGTTGAATAGGATCTTCTTCAAACTCCATGCTCCAATCAAAGCTTCCTAGACCATCTCTTGACTCCAAAGCAGCATATCCAGGCTCTTCATCAAAAGCTGTGCTCCAGTCTTCCAATGCAACCATTGATTAGGTTACAGGTTCATCATCAAACTCATTGGACCAATCAATCTCTGACAGATTCTCTTGAGCAACCAAAGCTTTTGGTTTTGGTTCAGTAATAGGAATCTCTTTTCTTTCAGGCTTGGGTTGTTCAATCATCTTGTTTGCTTGATACTTTGCAAATTTGCATTCCCTTGCAAAGTGACCAGTCCTCTGACAACTGAAGCACTCAATTTTGGACTTATCAAATGTTATTCCCTGTTTAGCTCTGAAATTGATGCCTTTTCCTGTCTTATTCACATACTTCTTGATTCTTGCAGTGAGCATGGCAACTTGCCATCTGATATCAATTTCTTCTAAAGCATCATCATCTATTTTCAAGACATCCTCTTGATAGGTTATAGGTAGAGAGGCTTGCTGAGCAAAGAATGAACATAGAACATCATCTGAGGTGGGGGTGATTAATTATGATGAAGTGCTAGTGACCCTAGTTGTACATGGAACCTGATTTTCAGTCATAGTACTTTGGACAGGATAAGCAGTACCTTTGTTGGAAGTACTGCTTCTGTTTTCAGAAGATACAAAAGTAATGTTTTGGGGTTTCTGATGTGTGCTTGAACCTGTAGTACCATTCATCTCATGCTCATACACCTTCAGATTGTTGTAGAGATCATCAAAGTCCATTGTATCCAGCCCTGGTTGTCCTCTGATCATAGTAGCAACTACATGCCATGCTGATGGCAAGATTCTCAAGAACTTCAAATTAGCATCTTCAACTGATGCCTCAGCATCATATAGTTCTAGCATACTCAGAAGATTTTGGAATCTTTCATAAGCAGAATCAAGACCTTCTCTTTCACCAACAGTGAAAGTTTCAAATTGTTGCTTCAGCAAGTTCCTGTGCATCTTTTTGGAAGCATCATTACCTCCAAACTTTTTCTTAATTGCCGCCCATAGTTGTTTTGCATCCTTGGCATCATGAAACTTCAATAAGTGCCCATTAGGAATGGCAGAGAGCAGTATGTTGAGAGCCTTGTATTGATTTCTTTTGGTAGCAGCTGGTATGGTTGGCTTAGGTGGTGTTGGTTGTCCAGGGATCTCCACTGGTTCTTCAATTTGCATATTCCCATTGACAATCACATCCCATAGTGCATGGTCTGTGATAGCAATGTACTGCCTCATCTTCATGGCCCATAAGTCATATTCTCCCTTCTTAACAGTTGGAATTCAAACAGCAGGGATTGATGGAGCAGGTGCAGCCTCTGTCGACATCTTGAAGGGTTTGTAGTAGAATCGGTTTAAAGGTTTTCTTCTTAATCAGAGTTTCCAACACAAGCTCTGATACCACTTGTTGGATCGATGTACTCTGATCAAACTACTTTGTAGCTTGTAAAGGTTTAATAATATTAAGTAAACTCAACACTATTAATATTGAAACACTGTTTAACCTTGTAAAGTATGCGGAATCTACTAACAAAAAGCTTAAGAAGAACTTTTATATTAAACCAAACTTGAACCTGCTTTGTTACACAGATTCACTAACAATCCCTAACTATGATCGACTTTGTAAAGCTTCTAAAACATATATCGACTAATACCTCTTAAGGCTCCTTTTATAGATAACCTTAAGTCGGTTTACATCATCTAACTTGAACGACAAGTAATTATCCCTAACTAATTCTAGAATATTCATATGATATTACACATTAATCCATTAACTAATATTGCACTTAAGTCCTTGTATTCTTCGAAGTACTTTAAACAATGTTCAATAAACAGCAATACTTTGACTTTGATCTTCCAGCAGTACTTTGACTTTACTCTTCATGTAGCAGTACTTTGACATACAGAAGTACCTTGATCTTTTATATCCCAACAGTTGGTATGTTTCATTGGTTATTCCTTGTATTCATTCCTCTAAGGAATATTATATAACTTTTCGAGTATTGGTGGTTCGTGACAAGTTGGTGCGGATATTTAATCCTTCATTTGCACACCAATTAGATTTCGTGACATGTTTTACGACATGTTGTGTCAATGTTTTTCTATGATCTTAATTTGCTCATTGTACAAATGAGTCTTTACGTTCTTCGCTTGGTTTGCAATGTATTTGCGTGGGTGTTCACTAGTATGAGTTTGTTTGATGATTATTTTGAATACTTGATTCTTCATGTCTTTCGCATTCGATTGAGAGGTTGTGTTAGAGTCTTTATGGCATTTTATAATTCATTTTTTGTATTCCAAGGTCATTTGTTGGAAACTATTATTTTTATGGTGGAAATGAGGTGTAAAAAAAGTTGTTATTAGTCTATTGACAAACTATTTATAACAATTCTAATATGAAAGTCTACTTATTTTATTGTGTTAATAAGCACGATTTAAATATCTTAAACAAGTAAGCTGAGATACTATATTAATATAATTAGCCTTTTGTGTCATAAAAACTATGCCTAATATGGAATTTAAGTCGGAAAATGATGTTTCCTGCATAAAATGGTTTGTATATATTTAAAAATGTATGAATTTAAAGTATATCCCGTGAAAACGAAATTCATTTTTATTGGGTAAGGACCGGTACCGGAGTAAGAACTATATTTGGTTCTCATTTATCAAATTTGATATGTATTTAGTTCCTCGGTGTTTCTTTCGTTGTGGTACGCTGGTGGATTTTCTATGAGTACGTGTATTTTATCTTTTCTTTGTACGAGTTTCATGAACATTTGATATGCGTCTACTTTTATTGGGGAAAATTTCTCATTGTGTTTTCTAAGTTTTGATTTTAATATTCGTTTACTACGCTAGTCGATAATTCGTAACCTTTTGAGTTTGTTGATATACATTTTAGTTCGAGCGGTTACATGTTTTGCATCGTTTCTTCAAAATAGATTGTCGATTTGGTTATCATTGTGTTTGTTGAGGAAGAATAGGATGGTTGTCAAGTTGTTCAAGTGAGAGGTTTAGCTTCAAGATGTACGTTCTTCAGGTATGTGGTCAACGATAGTGAGTTTCGTGGACATTAGTAAGATAAAAGTAGTGCAGTGTGGAAAGTACCTAAGACACCATCTAAGAGACGATTGTCCTTATGATTGGCAGGTACTATTGACGATTCATTTCGAACTTCTTATAGATTGCGTAGTCATCGCGGTGGTAGAAGATCCATAAGAGGAACTATGTGATACATGACTTAGAGTTGGGGAGTGATAAGGCGAAAAGTGTACCGGTTTTAAGGGGTCATTTAAGCCCGAATTCGTGATTATTTGATCAATTACTACCCTAAATCGTTCCTTTTGTCATTTTAGGTACTTTTGAGGAAAAATCTGGAAAAGGAAGCATTTTGGACGATTTTGGAGCATAAAAGTGAAGAAAACGGCAAAGTCTCAAAATCCTTGCTGGGAACAGTACCTGACGACGTCAAGACTTCACATATGACGACGTCAAGCTTGGCAAAACAGGTGAAAGTGGAAAATACACGTGACGGCCCAGAACATTTTTAGAGTAATTGACCTGACGGCGTCACCAAGGCCGTCAGGGTCATTTTCCAAGTGACGGCCCAGAGCTCAATCTCTACATGAAGGCTTCAAGACTGGATCTAGGCAATACGACCCTTAATTTGGCAGCGAGTTGACGGCGTCGGAAGCTACAACGTGACGCCGTCAGGATGTATTTTCTATATATATTTTTCCAATTTTTCATTGTAAAAGAGTGGAACATTAGGAGAACTTTGGAGAGCTTAAACCCTAGACGAATTTTCTGTAAAAATAAGGGTTTCAACCCTTGTTCCATCCATGCTTAATTGAAGATAAGTTTTCCAATAATCATACGATATGTCTATGTGTTGTGTGATTCTATCTTATGCTTTTCTTTCTTTTAACATGTTAGGCTAGGTTTTTATTGTGTTTGCTTATATGTAGTGAAACCTAGATGTTGATTATTAGTTGATGATTTGTTTATAATTATTGTGGATGATTGTATTCGATGTTAGGCTTAAGAAAACTGGCAGACTTCCATTGGTAACTTGCTTGAACGTCTTAAGAAACATGATCGGAGGTGTACTATGATTTTTGGTTGTATTTAATGCATAAGTGAATTCTAGTGATCCCATGTTAGGAGCTTTTAGTCGGTTCGACATAGGAGTGAAGTAGGAGCATAAAGAGTTAGGGAATATTGTACACGGCCCTACAACTAGTATTAAGGAAAATAACCCGTCATCCATGCAATTGTAAAAGCTAATCAACCAGTAAACGATATCTAGGGAGTAATGAAATCTAAGTAAACACATCTTTTCTCATTATTGTTTCCACCATATAATTACATTAGTTTATTTTCATTTCGTTTTATTTTATTTTGATTGCATCTTTAGTTATTTGGGTTAGTTGACTAGCAACTAATTCCGCCCACTCATTTAAAACCCAAGATTTTACTTGCTTTCATTAAATATAAAAAGAATCACCCCTCACCTCTAGACCTAGTTTAGTAGGCTTTCTAATCCTAGCGAACACTATTCCTGAATTGAACGATCAATCCCCCGGTACTTGTCACTATACTATACTACAACGATCAGGTACACTGCGGGGTAGGGATTGCAAGCTTCTCAAGATCCCTTGAGAGGTAAAACCTGTTGCGAGGGCGCTATCCCGCGTATCAGGTTTTTGGCGCCGTAGCCCGGGGAATAGTTATTATCTAGGTTAGAATTTCTTTTTATTAGGTCTACTTGCTAGATTTCTTTCTAGTAAGATTTTTATTTTTTATTTTTAGGTTTTCTTTAGTCTATCTCATTTCTTTGTTCATTTGTTCGTAACCATTACCATCCGACATCATGGATGGTGGTAATATCTTTGAACCCATCAACCTACCACAACAAAACCACCCACAAAACCTACCACAACCAAACCAACCTCCTAGACCCCTAACTTTAGGAGAGTATTCCCGTCCTAGCCACCAAGGCTATCGGAACACCATTGAGCTCACTCAAGGAACCAATGTGTCTCCCTTGCGATCCGACACCATCCGGTTGGTGTAAAGCGGATGTGCATTCCATGGACTTCGTTCCGAAGATCCTAATCAACATCTCAAGGATTTCCTAAAAATCATAGATTCCATACACCTTGATGTTGCAACTAGAGAGACGACCCGATTACGTCTATTCCAATTCTCTCTACGTGACCAAGCTAGTCAATGGCTTGAACGTTTACCCGCGGGATCCATCACCTCTTGGGATGATCTCACTTCTCGTTTCCTTGCTCAATTTTTCCCACCGGGGAGAACTACCAAGCTTAGAAATGACATCTTGATGTTCCAACAACGTCAAGGTGAAACTCTCTATGAAGCATGGACTCGTTTCAAGGACTTAATCCAAAAAGTCCCTCATCATGGCATTGATCTTTGGCTCCAAGTCCAAATCTTCTATGACCATATCGATCTCTCCACAAGGCGAACCATTGACCAATCGGCCGGTGGCAAGCTACGTGATCTAAGTACGGAAGAATCATGGGAACTCATACAAGATCTTGCTCTCTATGACAACGAAAGTTGGAATGATCCCCGTGATTTGAACAAAACGGTCAAGGCAATATCTTTGCCTTCGAACAATTCTAGCACTCCAGACCGTAGGATCATGGAACTTGAGTACCAAGTCAAGTTTCTCATGAAATCCTACGAAGCTCTTAAGCCTTCAAGCCAAGTGAACAAAATCACTTCTTCATGCGAATTATGTAGTGGTCCCCATGACACTCGTGATTGCGTGGAACTCCCCGGACAAGCTTTTGCGGATTACGCATCATCGTGTACCGACGAAGTGGGAGACAAGTGGTACACGTTCAAACCCGAGCCAAACCCTTACGGTGATCCCTACAATCCTTCTTGGAAAAATCACCCGAACCTTAGGTGGAAACAAAACCAAAACATGCCCCAAAACAATTCTTCCAATCTACCTAATCGTTACCAACCAAACGGTCCACCCTCTAACCGTACTTTCAACAACAATCCTTCCAATAACTATGGTAGTACCAATAATCTTGAAGGATTGATGTCCAAGTTTATGGCATCTCAAGAAGCTAGGATAGCTAAGTTTGAAGCCGAATTCAATCAACAACAAACGGAGATGACCAATAAAATTGACAACTTATTGAAAGCCCTCAACAACCAAGTGCTAACTACACCTAGGAAGGACACTAGGGACAATTGTAGCGGTATCCAAATTAGGACCCCTCATGATCCAAACACGTCCACTTTGTCAATGTTGTCACCATTAAGCCAATAGATAAGACTATAGAAGAAAGTGACAAGGATGAAGTTGGAATAGAAATTACACTTAAGGATGAGATTAAGGAAGTTGAGGATAAAAAGGAACAAAAGTTAGAGGAAGTAGAAAATGTAGAGGAATACTTTGATAAGTTACCCACCAAGGAAGAACAGGAGTACCATAAGGATCTATTCGATGACCCCGAGACACCATACGTCCTTGGTTCACCACTCATCAAAGCGGGTGATCCCTCTAACATCAACATACCATGCAACATTGGGCATATGCATGTGTGGAAAGCTTACATCGATCTTAGGTCTCCCATAAACATTATTACTAGGACCTATTATGATTGGGTAATGAAGAAGCAACTTGGATATAGGATGATGTCCAACACGAGTTGGATGAGTAACTTTGTGGGAAGAGTGAAAGGATTACATGTCTTTGTAGGAAACTTCACTTATGTTACCAATTTTTTGATTGTAGAGGATATTCGTCCGGTAATAGATGGTTGTTTAAGTCAAGTAGTATTCGGAAAACCGTTTGTTGAGGCCTCTAACATGAACTATGACCCGTCCCTAGGGATAGTTAGATTCAAGGATGAGACCGATGAAATAGCTTACCAAATGCCCTATAAGATTGAACAATTCCGTCTTCTATCAAACCTTGAAAAGGAACACAAGCAAGCGGTTTACTATAGGAATGATGAGGATAGACATAGAGGAGTAGACTATGTCATGAGTAGAATATTCGGTTTCTACAAGGAATGTTTGCAACTAGGTCCGGAATACAAAACTAAGATTGAGGATGACCTAGAGAATGTAACCAATGACGAGGTGATGTAATTGTCCGAGACCTTGAGTCTAGCTACAAGACTCGTAAAAAAAGAAAAGCGCTTCTTGGGAGGCAACCCAAGTTTTGTGTGTTTTTATTTGTTTGATTTTATTTGTTTCCGTATGCGTGTCTTATTTTTATTGTTGGTAAATCATGTTTCATAGTAAATTGTGAAAATGATTTATTTTGTTTTTAACTTCGTCTTAATTACATATAAACGTATTTTGCAAAAGCTAAGTGTAAGGGAAATCCAAATTTGTTTATAAGAATGAAAATGAGCATGATTCACTACAATATTAAATGAGCATGTGTATTAGTATTTGTTAGAGTCAAATGCTTGTATCGAGTCATACTGATGTTTTGCAGAATTTTCCAGGAAATAAGGCATAAGTTTTTCCAAAAATTTTCCGGAAACTTAACATAAGAATTTTCTAGGAACATTCTGACAGCATCAGGAGTTACAACCTGACGGCGTCAGGTACTAAAATTCTGAAAAATTTTGCGAGTTTTGTTTAAACCGGAGTCTTGAAGTTTTTGTTGATTCTTTAGTTTTATAAACTCCAGGAAATCTGCAAACATTCATTCCACAAGCATTATATCTTAATTTGGTTTCTAGGATTTTTTAGTATATATAATTGCCGCCGATTTTACGCGAGGTTTGCCTTAATTGTATTCTCAGGTTTAACAGGTTATATATGACAAGAAGATAATTTATATTTCTGGAGGGAAGCTTTCAAAGTTCATTTTCTTGGAGGAAGCTCTAACCTTGTTGACACACTATCCACACCGAACGAATTAGGGGAGTATTTGTTTTCATTCTTTTACCTTCATTACTTTTACATCTTTTTATTGAACATTGGAGACAATATTCATCCTAAGTGTAAGGGGAGGGTAAATGATGATACATTATAGGATACAATTGCACTTGGGTTTGTTTGTTCGATAGTAGGTGTGTAATAAAACTAAGAGAAATACTTGCTAGGGCAATTTTAGCGCCAAATTTAAAATTTTTTACAACATTTATGAGTGAAACTTTAGCCTTAACAAGCGTCTCATGGATAGGAGTTGTATGACTAGCACAAAACCGTACCACTTAAAAAAATTTCCACCCAAATATGTGAGGTTCGCCTTTAGATTTGATAGGAAAAGCATTCATTATTAGTGCTTATGAGTGTATCGGTAGTATTTTGATTCTAGAACTTGCGTTAGTGATGCATCCCGAGACTGCTAGTGAGACTACATTCGTGTAGTAGGATTTACTACATGATAAGAGGCATTAGGATCACCCTTGTGTTAAACCCGTATCATAATTACTTGACCATTTAAGTATATTACTTGACTAGCGAAGTCAATTAATTTTCCCACACTTTAGCATTGTACTCATTTTTAGTACACGAAACCCCTAGTACACCCCTCCGAGCCTATCTTTTTGTTTCTAACTTTAAGCATCTTACTTAAAAGAAGAATTTGTTTACAATCCACCTAAATGTGCAACCAAATCGCCTTAGCCTTCCTTGTATGCACTCATCTTTAGTGCATTATTGTAACATGTTTAAACCCTTAGTTAATTATCTAATTGATTACATGGTTGCTAAGTCGAGTCATATCTTGTACATATTGTTTTGGGACGATTGGGACTCATTGGTAAAGTACTAGTAATATGGAGTAATGGGGAAGACATCAATTTATTACCCCCGTATGTGTGTTAATATTTAAAAAGTACTCCAAGTGTTCTGATTATCTTGATTCGAGTCATTAGAGTAGTTTATTGTAAAGTATGTAAAAATTCAAGTGTAAGGGGAATGCAAATTCCCTATGTTGTATTATTTTGGATGGTAGGGCAAGAGTGTATGAAAAAAAATAGAAAAAGAAAGAGAAAAACATACGGACTATCATCCTGTTTCATTTTATGTTTGTTTCATAGTTTGTTAGATTTTGATTAGCTTAAGTCGAGTCGAGTCTTGGCTTAGCAACGCCATATTGTACATGTAATTAACCAAGATGATTAACTCACCACCAGTAAATATTGCCTTTATCCAACAAAACCTTGTGTTCCATATCCCTACACCTAACGTTATAACCCTTTAAAAGACCTCTTTGATAGTTTATCCTAGGTGCTTACGCCAAGTGGTGGAGGTTTGATCCTTTCCCAAGCATATGGTAATCTATTTGCAATGACAGGTAGTGAGAGATGTTTTCCATTTCCATATTGTGATATATACTTTATTACACCCGAGAGATGTGAGTATCTAAACACTATTTGTGAGGTGCTAGTGTATGACCTCCGTGCTTGTTTTTGGTTTTTAGTGGAACGATTATTTGTTGTAATTACTTTTATATTAGTGTTAAATGACCCCTAACTTGTATTTTGATTAGAATAAAAGCGCATTTGCTTGAGGACAAGCAAATCTCAAGTGTAAGGGTATTTGATAAGGCAAAAAGTGTACCGCTTTTAAAGGGTCATTTAAGCCCGAATTCTTGATTATTTGATCAATTACTTCCCTAAATCGTTCCTTTCGTCATTTTAGGTACTTTTGAGGAGAAATCGGGAAAAGGAAGCATTTTGGACGATTTTGGAGCATAAAAGTGAAGAAAACGGCAAAGTCTCAAAATCCTTGCTGGGAATAGTACCTGACGACGTCAAGACTTCACACATGACGGCGTCAACCTTGGCAAAACAGGTGGAAGTGGAAAATACACGTGACGGCCCAGAACATTTTTAGTGTAATTGACCTGACGGCGTCACCAAGGCCGTCAGGGTCATTTTGCAAGTGACAGCCCAGAGCTCAATTTCTACATGAAGGAGTCAAGACTGGATCTAGGCAATACGACCCTTAATTTGGCGGCGAGTTGATGGCGTCAGAAGCTACAACGTGATGCCGTCAGGATGTATTCTCTATATATATTTTTCCAATTTTTCATTGTAAAAGAGTGGAACATTAGGAGAACTTTGGAGAGCTTAAACCCTAGACGAATTTTCTGTAAAAATAAGGGTTTCAACCCTTGTTCCATCCATGCTTAATTGAGGGTTATTAGACACAAAAGTTACTAAAGTTTTGCCAAAAAGTGCGATTTGGTTACTAAAGTTTTTTTGGTTACAAAGAGGTTACTCAAGTTTGGTCACCGGTTATATTAGTTACTATGTATGTTTTAACCTTCTACTACAGGTTTTTTTTTCGTTAATTTCAAAAATGGTCCCTCAGACTAACTGTCGTTAGTTTTTTCCATTAACTAATGGCCGTTTGCAACAAACATTTGCACTGTTAGTCCTTTATCCTAACGACCGTTTATACTTAACTCAAAATTTGGTTTTCATACATTTTTGTCCGTTTTTCTTACGTTTTTTAACCGTTTTACTTACGGATTTTCCGTTTTCATACGTTTTTATACGTTTTCGTTCGTTTTCGCCCATTTTCTTTCACTTTCTTCCGTTTTTCTTACGTTTTGTCCGTTTTTCTTACGTTTTTTCCATTTTCATACGTTTTGTCTGTTTTTCATACGTTTTTGTCCGTTTTTCTTACGTTTTTTCCGCTTTTATATGTTTTTGTCCGTTTTTATACCTTTTCGCCCAGTTTATTACATTTTCGTATGTTTTTCTTACGTTTTTATCTGCTTTTCTTACTTTTTTTGGTTTGCAGACATTTTTTTCTGTTTTTCTTACGTTTTTTTCCGTTTTCATACATTTTTGTTTGCTTTCACAAATTTTTATACACGTTTTATACACGTTTTTATACACATTTTTACATGCGTATAAAACTTAACAAGTATAAAATATACAAACGTATAAAACATACAAAGGTGTAGAAAAACATAAAACTAGTATGAAAACGTAAAAAGACGTATGAAACGTACACAGTCGTATAAATGCGCACACAAATGTAATAAAAAAATTATGAAAACCTATGAAAACGTATGAAAATATACAAAAAACAGATGAAAACGTACAAAAATGGACAAAAATGTATGAAACTGGAGAAAAACGTACGACAAGAGAGAAAAACGTACATAAACGTAAAACAATGTAAAGAAAGTACGACAAGAGAGAAAAACGTACATAAACGTATAAAAACGGATAAAAATGTGCGAAAATATACAAAGATATACGAAGGAGAAAAATGTAAAAATAAAAAATAATAAAAAAAAATTACAAAAAAAATAAAATAAATAAATAAAAATAAAAAAACGCATAGTAACTTTTTGTTAAGGTTCAGTAACCTATTTAATAAACCCGTAAACTATAGTAACTTCCTTGTAACATTTTAAACTATGGTGCTGACGTGGACAATGGGAACCGGTAATCAGCCAGTTGCCCACCCTCACAGTAACATTTATGTAACATGTTTAATCTTTCAGTAACCCAAATGACAAACCCATTTACTTAAGTTACCTCTTTGTAACCAAAAAAACAATAGTAACCAAATCGCACTTTTTGGCAAACTTTAGTAACTTTTGTGTCTAATATAAGTTTTCCATTAATCATACGATATGTCTATGTGTTGTGTGATTCTATCTTATGCTTGTCTTTCTTTTAACATGTGAGGCTAGGTTTTTATTGTGTTTGCTTAGATGTAGTGAAACCTAGATGTTGATTATTAGTTGATGGTTTGTTTATAATTGTTGTGGATGATTGTATTTGATGTTAGGCTTAAGAAAACTGGCAGACTTCCATTGGTAACTCGCTTGAACGTTTTAAGAAACATGATCGGAGGTGTACTACGATTTTTGGTTGTATTTAATGCATAAGTGAATTCTAGTGATCCCATGTTAGGAGCTTTTAGTCGGCTCGACATAGGAGTGAAGTAGGAGCTTATAGAGTTAGAGAATATTGTACACGGCCCTACGACTAGTATTAAGGAATATAACCCGTCATCCATGCAATTGTAACAAGCTAATCAACCGGTAAAAGATATCTAGGGAGTAATGAAATCTAAGTAAACACCTCTTTTCTCATTATTGTTTCCACCATATAATTACATTAGTTTATTTTCATTTCTTTGTATTTTATTTTGATTGCATCTTTAGTTATTTGGGTTAGTTGACTAGCAACTAATTCCGCCCACTCCCTTAAAACCCGATATTTTACTTGCTTTCATAAAATATAAAAAATACAAAAAGAATCACCCCTCACCTCTAGACCTAGTTTAGTAGGCTTTCTAATCCTAGCGAACACTATTTCTGAATTGAACGATCAATCCCCCGGTACTTGTCACTATACTATACTACAACGATCAGGTACACTGCCTGGTAGGGATTGCAAGCTTCTCAAGATCCCTTGAGAGGTAAAACCTGTTGCGAGGGTACAATCCCGCGTATCAGGGAGTAGAACTTGGAGATGATATTTGTATGGAGTAGAGAGTGTTATCTAGCCAGGTCATAAGAATCTTTAGCATATATTTGACAAGAGGTTAATATATGTGGAAGAGGAGGTGGGTGTGGAATTTGTCAGTGACTACGATTTTCTGATTCGCTACCGTCAAGGAAGAGAGGACATCATGGTAAGAGCGCTAAGCAGGAGTGAACGAGTGAAACATAGATGTCTATGAGCAATGATTATGACAATTCAGGCTGGATTTAAAAGGATGATACTGATAGCCTAGAGAGAGAGGTTCAAGGAAGAGAACATGTAAAAGGAATGATTACATGGTTTAGATCAGCTAATGGAAAGAAATGATGATGGAGGATTGTACTTCGCAGACCAATTATTGGTTTCATTAGAAGGAAGCATAATGACATCAATCGTGCAAGGTATTTGATGCATCCTAGAATGGATAAGACGTCTTTTTACCTTAGCAAGAAATGTATTGAGGAGCAAGTATGAAGGAGAATACAAATACCTTAACAAGTGTTTGATACGCTTGAAGGTGAATGTTAATGTTAACGGTTAGTAGGGTGGTGTAACAGTCAGAGATACCTGAAGATTGTGTTAAGGAGGAGTTAGCGAGACGTTAAATTTGATGAGTTGGTAGAGAGACGTGGGGTGTCGCGTCGCATCCATCGGCTTATATCAAGATGAAATACTTACTTCGTGATTGTGGTAAATGTTTTATGGAACCTTGAGATAGCGTATGAAGATGAGTACGACTTATCGTTCTTAAATGAATGGACTAATTGAGCGTACAAATCAGGCGTTGGATGGTATGATGAGAGCATGGGTATGTTTGAGTTTGGAGGGAGCTGAGGTACGCATTTATCTTTAGTTGAGTTCTCCTATAACAATAATTATCATTCTAGTATTAAGAATGTGTCGTTTGAAATATTGTATGGAAGGAAATGTATATCACCTGTTCTGTGGCCAGAGGTTTGGAACGTGAGGATCAGATGAAATTTAAGTACCCAAATTTGTTTGCTGATGTGGTTGGTGAAGTAGATCGTTTGTAGTTGGATTTAGATCGTGGAAGTTAGATGCAGGGTGTTCGCAAATGTTTTGATTAATGTTTGTTTTATGTGTATCCATTATATGTGGTGCTTCTTGCAATTACCATTTGGATTTTCATTTGGTTCGGGGGTATCGTACCTACCTGTGAGAAGTCGTTTGGATCGTTGGTGTTATTGATCGGGGTAGTGTATCTATTTTCGTGTATCGTTGGAGTGACAGAGTGTTTTCTATCGTGGGAATTCGGGTATTCAGTTGGTTCACGTTTTGTGGTTCTTTCTTTGTGATTTTTATGTCGTGGTAGAATCCCACATAGTCATAAGAATTGTTAACGATTTATGGTTTTATGGTGTGGTATTATTCCACTTAAATATCCATAAATTTTCCTTTGCTGATGTTCCTAGTGGCTCGAGTAGTTAAATCTCGGGACGCGATTTCCCTAAGTGGGGGATGATGTAACAACCGTGGTTTTAGCAAGTCAGTTTAACTGATAGTCTTGACTCGGTTGACGTTTGTTTGGTGTGTCCTAAGTGTATATGAGTGATAAGTACGTAAGTTGGCACTAAATCCCTTTACGTGAAAGGTTGTTATTATGATTTGGGAGGTATTAAATTTGGATAAGTTCATTTTGATCGCCTTTGTGGTGTAGAAAAGACTTGTGTAGTTTTGGTGTTTTCTTGTTTTGCGTAACGGGTCTTCATTCAAGTTTTTGAGCGTTAGCAAGGTACGAGGAGTTTGTTTTTGTGTGTTATACATTTAAAGGCTGTGAAAATCTATTTTTGGAAATTTTATTTTGAAAATGATAATTTTCCGAGTCGTCGCAAAAAACTAAGGTTGATCGCGTAAGATGTTAGGTTTCGTTATGGGAAGTTATAAAATATCAAAAGTATGAGGTTTTAAGTGTAATAATTAATTTTAATAAAAAAAATAAAAATATATATGTAGGGGGTTGGCGGCCGAATATGGGTCAAGGGAGAAAAAGGAAACCCAATTTTAGCCCAAATACAATTATTAACTAAGGAGGTTATCCATAATTCTTATAAATACAAAATCAAAACCCTCCTACCCATTTTTTTGAGTATATGGTCGACCACAAGGGTAAAGGAAGAAGAAAATTTAGGGTTTTTATTTTTGAAGCTAAAATCAAGAACAAGGTATAATTTTTGATACTTGTATTCATTCAATTGTTTAATTATTGTTTTGATTCATGTACTACAAGTTATGATGGATCTAGGGTTTGTAATTTTTCTGTAAATTAATGTTAATAAACATGTTGGGATCATTAATTAGTAATATTATGATGATTGGTAAAGAGATTTGAGCATAAAACGCGTTAGTTTATGAGTTAGGGTTTGGGTAGAATATTAAGGCTGTAAAGATACAAAGATATTTAATAGATGGAGATGAGTTAGATCACGAATTTTTAAGCTAAATTGAATTTCCGTGAAAGAGCTTTCCAAAAAGTCCGGCCACGATCGATTTCGAGGTCCGGAAGTTAGTCTTTTGATTTTTCTTAGTTAAGGTGTCAAAGCTGTAAAACCGGGACAAAATTAGGTCATAAGTTTGGTAGTGAGATGTGGATGAAAAAGTGAGATTTAGGTTAGCCCTTCTGGAGGAGTAAAGTTTCATATGTACTTAGACTCCCACGCGAAATATTTGCGATAAAAACTTGTACAAGTGGGTTTGTTTGATCAAAACTTTTTGGTGTGCGATCAGATCCGAATCTGGATAGTTTTTAAGTTTGATTTTTCAAAGGATACTTGTGTGTGTTTTTAGACCATGGCCTTCTTGGATTAGCTTTTATGCTTATGAGAGACTATGGTAAATTTTTTGTGTGAGTTGTTGAGCTTTTAATGTTATTATTTCATGTGGGCGAATGTACCCTAAAATTCTGCATTTTCTGATTTTATAAGTGCAAGGGATTTATAAGGTCAAGGGTGATTCATTTGTTTCATGAATTAATCTTGTATAGTAATGAATTTTGAATGACTTGTCTACATGAATAATTATTAACTGCTTGCAAATAATTGAAGGAAACTTGAACCACTATGAACAATTTCGAAACTTCGATGTGAAGTTATACATGAAATGTTATTTATGTTCTGTATTAAACAGCCGTGTTAACTGTATGTTTCACTCAATGCAAAAGGTATGGTTGTTAATTAGGCATTTGTGCATGTTTGGTGGTTGAAATCTCGGGAAATTATAAGTTATTGGCATGATCAAGTGGTTTGTGTTTTGGCTAATCTATCGATGTTCAATAGTTGTGTGGGTTTAGAGTAGAAGCATTTTAATTTTGTTTTCATTTATGTGATTATATATAGGCATAACTTAAAACGGGACCGAACTGTATGGATACTAATTTAAGGATAGTTTATTGTTGAATGAATACATAGCTTACTGGAAATGTATAGCATAATAGTGAAAATGCATTTTGAATCTTATTTGTGTTGTAACAACAACAAAATGTTCCAGAAATTATGTGATTTTGAACATTAAAATGTTTGTTATGTTAGTGCAGTTTGTAATTAGTTAAATCCATTCTCACCAACTTATAATCGTGATTAGATTAAAGCATTGAACGATGAGAACACCTAACTTATAATTGGCCAATAAAGGTTTAAGAATCTGATTCTCCCAAACTTAAGAGAAAAACTATTTGGAAATCCACACAACACTTATTAGTAAACTTATTACTGAAACAACTTTTTACAAGTCATTAGTCCGTCGTGTCCTGATGTCAGCCCCCTCATCAACCGAGCTCAGATCCAAGTAGTATGTGGGAATCCAATCCAGTGTTACGAGTCCTTTAGAATGAAGCCTCACGTGTTTCTGAACTTATGTGATAAAATAAAGCAGTTAGGCTTATTGAAAGATTCTAGGAATGTTAGTGTAGAGGAAGGTATCGCGATGAGTTTACGTATTTTATGTCATGGGACAAGGCAAAGAGTGGTGTCTGATCGATTTCCACATTCTACTGGGACAGTTCATTATTGGTTTAAGAAAGTGTAGAGGGCGTTAAAGGCTTTTGAACTTACGGTTATTAAGCATGTTAACAGGGGTGTAGTTCAACCTGAAATTCGAGCAGATTCTAGATGGTACCCATTCTTTAAGGTAAACTCGAGACTATTTCATAGTTAACAAATTTACAAATTTCAATTACTTAGCAATTATTTTTTTATGCAGAATTGTATTGGAGCTATCGATGGTACGCATGTAGCAGCATGGGCGCCTGCATCAAAACAAAGGACATTTTGAGGTAGAAAAGCGGTACTTGTTACTCAAAATGTCATGGCTGTATGCTCTCATGACATGATGTTCACCTTTGTATATACGGGCTGGGAGGGAACAGCAAATGACTCTCGCGTATTATATGATGCTATACTTAGAGCCGAAAACAAGTTTCCAATGCCGACTGGTGGTACGATTTCTTTTACTTTAACTTGTACTTAATTAGGCTTACATGTGATAGTCACTAGTTATTTTTGACTCCACTATCTGTTCAGTCCATTATAGCAGATAATCAGCTTGTTTGTTGCACAAAATAGTGTATATCATATGTGATAGTCACTAGTTATATTGCTTTTAGTTGCTACCAGTTTCGTATACATTTGTATAACCTTGTTCCCAATACTGTGTGTGAGTTTTGCTATTGAGATAACTATTTAATTTGCATGTATTTGCTGTCAAATGGGTACCGTGAAATTTTGCTAATTGCTGATTTCAGTTATCAAGTAAGGTCTGTCGGTTTGTTATTGAAATAATTGTTTGTTACTGATTTAATATTGTGATCTGATCTAATGTCAACTGCTTGTAATACATCTAGTTTTTTGTGGTTTAATTGTTTGTATAGTTAACAATGTTACTTTTATTACTTTGTAAATAAAAAGTCTATCCGAACTGATTAGTAGACACGTCACTGTGTGTGATAGCTGATAATACATCAACCATTTCTTTTGTTCTATGTTGTATGCTTTCTTCTGTGGCTTACTTTTGTCCAATATCTTCCGTTTTCAAAACTACTTGTGTATGTTTGCCATGCGGAACCTGGCTGGTTCTCATACTCTTTTAAACATTTGATTTTCTATCCAAAGTCATACTTCTGAATGTACTTGTTGCTTGTCATCTGTTGAATCATTTGAGTACTTAAGCTGGTCATCTCCTTATAAGCTGCATAACCTATTGCAATAGTAATCCCAAACACCCCTTATTGCGCTTTGATATTGTGGATAAGCTGTCATTTGAGTACTAACCTTTTTTTCTTCTTTTTTCAATGAATTTGTTCAGATTATTACTATGTTTTTGATAGTGGGTACCCAAATTTGAAGGGGTTCTTGGCTCCGTATCGGGGGTGAACGGTATCATCGTTCTAATTGGCAGGGTCGTGGAGGAGTTAAAGGAAAAAATGAGTTGTTCAACTTTATGCACTCATCGGTTAGGAACGTCATTGAACGAGGTTTTGGTGTACTTAAAGCTAGATTTCACATTTTGAAAGATATACCAAACTATTCATTAAGACGTCAAATGTTAATTCCCCATGCTTGTTATGCATTACATAATTACATTCGGATGGAAGATAGGGCTGACAGACTCTTCAATTTATATGGTGAAGATTATCTGGTAGTTTCGACAGAAGGTTCCAACGTAGTTGAAGAAGGAATCCCATTAGACATGAGCAATCACGATGAGATGGTTGAAGTGAGAAATACCATTGCAAATGACTTGTGGGAAAAATATCCGAGTCGTCTTGCTAATCGAGGTGCTCGAGTGTGATCTTAAAATAGATATGGTCATGAGTGGGTTTGTTTAGAGACGGATTTATTGTTTTTATGTTGAATTGTAGTCATTTGATTTTTTTTTCATGTTAGATGATGTTAAATTTAACCTTTTTAACTTTTTGTTTTTATCGTATTAAACCCTTTAGTCGTGTTAAATTTTACGTTTTGTAAGTTTTATTTATTTCGAATTTATTGTTTTTATGTTGAATTTAGTGTCGTTTGAAGATTTAGTTGGTTAGTTTATAGTATTTGTTTTTTTGTTTCAAATACGTCTTTATAATATTACAAATGTGAATAGAAAATGGAGATAGAAAACAACACTACTTGAACATGTTTTCTAGTTTTGCAAAATGGAAAACAAAAAACACATGTTTCTTTAACTAAACGAGTTTTCTAAATTTTCAATTGTTTTATGGAAATAAATCTCCCCTCCCTTTTTTTACAAAACAAGAAATAGAAAATGAAGGAAAATGTTTTCCAACAAAACAAGAAAAACCGACTTGAGAGTGTGATTGAAACTTTTAACGCGTCACTAAACAAGTCATTTTATTTAAACATTTTAAACCCGCCAAACAGCATTCACCAGATATAATACTTTCTAACAATTCATTTTCAAATCAAATATCACACGCATAACACACAGTAAATATATGAAGCGTGTGGCTAATCTTTTAGTCGATAATCTGTTGGTTGATAGTCTGGATGTTAATAATTTCCAGATGTGGCGAGTATTGTAAGGAAATATATGAAGCGTGTGGCTAATCAGGTCCCAAGATCATTTGGCAACTTGGTGGAAATAAACACTGACACCTTGAATATATCTATGAGCATGAGGGTTAAAATAGAAAATTTTCTGAAAATTTACGATGCTTATAAAAAAACTGAGGGGCATAAAGAGAAGGATTTAGGTGACAACGGCATTACTTACAATCTTCCAATGCATGGTGTGACTCGAGAGGATGTCGACTGGATGGTGCTACGGAATGTGCTTTTGATAAGTGCTTCCCGCAAAGACAGTTTTGAACACTATTATCAGATCCCTCTGCCCAATGGATGCACAAAGAATGATGTTCAATTATCAGAAGATTTTAAGTTTTCCCAACTTAGTGTATGGATCGCTAAGGAGCCTGGAGGTATAAGAGTTCCACTGCATGCCAGGAAGAGGTTTGACTCACTATTTTAACTTTTCTGCCCTCATTTAGCTATCATATTCAATATCTGTTTGTATATATGAACTAAAAGTAAGTTTTTATTGCTGATGATACAGCTTGCTTATAATGTAGTTCTTCTTGGGTAGTTTGAACCAGCAGAGTCCATCTATGCCTCTCTCAGCAGCTTCTGCTGGACCTGTTAATCTTACTGCATATTGTTATGGTATGTAATTCATTAAGTTACACTCGCTTCATGTCTACTTATTGTGAATCACTAGTAAAATAGTTTGTTAAGAGTGCTCATATCAACAGTAACTGAGTTTTTTGCTACTCCCCTCCATCCCAAAATATAAGTCCATTTTGACTTTTTCAAAGTCTTTTTATTCCGACTTTGACCATGATTATTTTTTTTCTTGTTATATAATGGTTGATGCAAAATATATAAATGGATTTGTCTTTTAAATACATTTTCATTGGTATACTTTTCATCAAGTATTATAGAACACGAAAATATATAATTATAGTCAAAGTCAGAAAAGAAAGACTTTGAAAAATTAGAAATGGACTTATATTTTGGGACGGAGGAAGTACTTTTTTTTGTCTCACAAGGCAACTATGACAGAGCATGGAAGGAAATTTGAGATACTTGATGAAGTACCAACAATTGATGTTCATGTACTTCCTTCTTTATGTTCTAAATATGGTTGAACATTTGAAATTCGTTAATACATAGACATATCCTTGATCTTGGTTCAGGGTAGTCATGGTAAAAGCTCATATGCATTTGCTGACATGCCTAAGGAAGTGGTGATGACCCTTGATCAGGGGTCAATGGTCACATGTTTAGAATTTCACCATCAACATCAAAACCTTCTTCTTGGTTAGTTTCCTTATACTAAAGATATTAAAAAAATTGCTATGCTTTTAGAAATGTTAGTTTATTTATCACTTGTTTTGATCCGTTTTGACAAAATATCAGTCGGAACAAATTCTGGAGAAATTGCACTATGGGACTTTGGTAGCAGGGATAAGCTTGTTCAGAAAGATTTCAACGTTTGATAAGTGAATATTGCACAAACAACCTCTTTGACTTCAGGTTTATTATAAATACGTTTGAATTTTTTATGTTTGAAGAATAGTATAATTTACACAAGGTGTTTTGCGGCATTGCCGTTGGAATCTCTCATACATGTAACAAATACCTTATGTGTGTTAGTTTTATAGACAAAATAATAATAGTCGTGTGTTAGGATCGAACTTGAGATCACGGGATTGCACACAATACGTATGAAGAGAAAAAGAAATAATTATTTATAAATGTTATAAGTAATTATTAATAAACACAAAATAAATAATAGTAATTAGTATTTAATGATTAATGACTAGTGGACTATTAAACGAAGATTAGGAAAGTAATACTAGGCAAAATTTGGAAACAAGAGAAGGTTCCGGAAACCCCTTTGGGGATCCAAATCCGATCGGCAAGGGGGTTTATTCCACCTCCTTTGTGCCTTGAGCTCCAAGTTTTGAATAGTATATAAGCAAACCCAAGATGCATTGTTTTCTCATAACTTGTACTCACACATCTTGGTGTTTTTCTCTCCTCTCTTTGTCTTGGTTGATCCATCTAAAACAAACCCTAAGGGTTTCGATTTTCATAAGATCAAAACAAGTTTTGTGTATAATTACTTGCATAAACTTTTTCTTGAATTAGTACGTGTGTACAAGAACGTGAATCAAACACACTATTGTTTGATTCTTGGATTGAATTACATAAGAGGTAAGGGGTAATTCTTGTAATCCATATAAACCCTAATTAGGGTTCTTGTTCCGGAAGATTGCTTTTGATTCTTGTTCGGGCGAGAATCACAAAAGTATGTTTACTATTTAATTATTGATTAATTAATTACATATTATTTGATCTTGTTATAATTGCTTCCGCTATGCTCACTTGATGTGTTTGGTTTATAATATATGAATGTCATGATATCATAATTCCAACAGTGGCATCTAGAGCCGTTATAATGTGTAATTAATTATCGGAACGCATAAAAATTGGATCTTGATTCGTTTAGTTACATGTTTTTAGGGTTTATTTGTTAGATTCCTAACCCTAAATTTTTTTATGGGTCGATTGACCTAATTAGGGTTTTTAGGGTTTTGGATTTTAATTTTTTTAATATGATTAGAAACCCTAAGATGTCATGTAATTGTTATGCGTTTTAGTAAACGATCTTGGTGCAATATGTTAATTGTTAAGCTAAATCCATGAAAAAGTGCATATTTGCATGGATTTTTATATTGTGTTATAATTTAAATTGTTTAAATTGTTTATATGAATTAATGGTTAAGTTATATCGAAACATGTAAATTTATTAATAGATGTCGAATTGGGGAAGACTCCAATATTAAGTAATCAATTATGTGCTATGTGGTATTTATTTAATTTTGCCTTACGCAATCGATTTATCGATGTATGTGGCTCTTTTTCCTAGAAGAAGAAAGCCTTAATTGAATTAAGACGTTATACACCTAGATTTGATTATTAATAGGACTATTGAATAAGATTTGCATGTGGCTACATGTTTTATACATATTTAATTGTTATGATTATGTATATTTGTTTATTTAGTTGTTTTATTTTTTATTGTACATTACTTGTTTTGTTTATTAATTGTGTTAGACATGTTTATAAACGAAAAGGGTAATTTTTTAATAGAAAAATAATACGGACTAAATAATGGCGAAATTGTTTTGGTTTTTAAGAATAAATCTCAAAGGATTGGTTGGTTGATGTTTTTGTACGTAATGGTTAAATAGGATCGACCGAAGTTTACACACTATAAGATGGCTATAAGGATGGCAACGCATTAAATTGTAGCCTTAGAGAGACAACATTCTGTCTTAACGCTCGTTTGTGTGTAAATTAGACTTACCGAACAACCATTACATGTACACTGTCATCTTAAGGGTGAATTATCCATAATTCCACAATGACTATCCGAAAAACTAAGCTTTCGGGCTTATGCAAAAGTACGATGTAGTGGACGATAATTGATGGTAATTCTTTAATTGGTGAACCCGATACCTCAATCAAAACTTTGTTATTTTATTCTTATCAAATTGGTAATAAAAATGTTTTGTAAAACCAATGTTATGAAGTTGTATGCATGCTTCTTCATACATTATTTTGATCACATCAAAATATTAATACCCTTATAAAATTAAGTCGAATGCCATCTAATTAAGAACACTTGAAGTTGTAATTTACGTCATGTGAGAACTTGGCGAGATTGCAATGGAGAGGTAAATTTCATGAATTCATTGCTAGCAGATCAACTGATGTGGTGGATTTGTGAGTTTACAGTTTTTAAGTTAGACGACTTAAATTGAGTAGTAAGTGAGATCTTGGACTCAAGGCATTAAGATGGGGACTAAACATGCTTACAATACAAATGTTTTGTGATTGTAAATCCCATATATCTAGGAATTGGACAAATGTTATGCCAATTACTTGTACGACAAGTTACCTCATATTATACTTTCATTACTAGCAGATCAACTGATGTGATGAAACTATGTTTATGGAGGATCCTAGTTTTCAAGATTATTCTATGGATATGATTTCCTTGGGTATTTTAATTTTCTTGAAAAATTGTACTATCAAAAATACTAATGTTTTGAACTTTCTTTATCTGTAGAAATGGCTCAAACTGATAACACCAACTTTCGTTCTGTGTTCAAAACTTATTTTGAACAAGAAAAATTGACTGGCTTAGAGAATTTCAATGATTGGTATCGTTCACTTAGGATTGTCCTGCGAGTGACTGGTCAACTTGAAATCCTGAAAACGTCTTGTCCTGCTGAACCTGAAGGCGAGGCAGCTACTGAAGCTGCTAAGGCTAAATGGAATCTTGATTGTAAGGAACATATTGATGTGGCCGCAATGATGTTAGGGGAAATGTCCACACCTCTTCAAAGGCAGTTTGAAGAGTATTTCCCCATGAACATGATTGATGAACTCAAGAAACTGTATGAGAAACCATCAAATGTAGAGATTTACGATTTGATGGAGAATCTACATGGTTGTAAGCAGGGTGATGGTGAACCTGTGAGTGCTCATGTGTTGAAGATGAAAAGTTTCATGGATCAACTACAAACACTTAAGAAACCCTATGACAATGATATGGCTGTGAACTTAATCAATAGATCCCTTAACAAGGATTTTAGTGGTTTTGTGAGGAACTTCAATATGCATTGCGTGGGGAAGACAATAAGTGAATTGCACGCACTGCTCATTGATTATGAGAAAGGGTTAACACCAAAGGCTCCTATGCCCCAAGTTCTTGCTATACAAGGGGGTAGAATTAACAAGCCAAATGCGAACAAGAAGAAGGGTAAAGGAAAGAAGAAGGCTGATAAGAATAAGCAAGTTATGGCTTATCAACCACCTCAACCTAAGAAGAACCCTCCTGTGAAGAATAATCCAAAGAAGGATCAAGGATGCCATTACTGCAAAGTGATGGGTCACTGGAAGAGGAATTGTCCTCTTTATCTCGATGACTTGCGAAACAATAAGGTTAAGAAGACTGGGCACATGGGCGCCAGCACTTCAGGTAACTTATTTGTCATTGAATTATTTACTTTATATCGTATATTAAATTCCTGGGTATATGATACTGGATGTGGTATTAATATTTGTAATACACTACAGGGGTTTATAGAGGAAAGGAGACTAACTTATGGGGAGCAATTTCTGCATGTGGGAAATGGAGCACAAGAAGCAGTTGAAGCCATAGGAATGTTTAATTTAGTTTTACCTTCGGGTTTAGTACTTTGTTTAAACGATTGTCATTATGCACCTTCTATAATTAGAGGTGTTGTTTCCTTTTCATGTTTGTTGGATCTTGGTTTTACTCATACTATTGATGGCAATAAAATTTCTGTTTCTTTAAATGGTGTATTTTATTTTAATGCTGTTGCTGTGAATGGTGTGTTTGAAATTGATATGAATAATTGTATGACTTCCAACAATAATAATAATTTGATGTACAGCATAAGTAAGAGAATGAAGTATGACTTGAATTCGTCTTACCTTTGGCACTGTAGACTTACCCATATAGGCAAGACTCGCATGCAAAAGCTGCAACGTGAAGGGCTTTTGAATAATATCAATGATGAGTCATTTGATAAATGTGAGTCTTGTATTTCTGGGAAGATGACGAAGAAACCTTTTCATAATAATATGGAAAGAGCTTCAGATCTACTTGGTTTAATACACATGGATGTATGTGGACCACTTAGACATGTGTCAAGGAAAGGTGTTGTTTACTTCTTAACTTTTACAGATGATTTCAGCCGTTATGGTTATGTTTATTTACTTAAGCATAAACATGAGGTGTTTGAAACATTTAAAGTTTTCAAAGCAGAAGTAGAATTGCAATTAGGAAAGAAGATTAAAGCTCTTCGTTCTGATCGAGGTGGTGAATACCTTAGTCAAGATTTTAAAGATTTCTTAACTGAGAATGGAATTGTCCAGAATCTCACATCTCCATATACTCCACAACAAAATGGTGTATCTGAGAGAAGGAATCGTACATTGTTGGACATGGTTCGATCAATGTATAATCTTACTAATCTTCCTTTGTCTTTTTGGGATTATGCTCTTGAATCAGCTGTTCGTATTTTGAATATGGTTCCCACCAAGAAGGTTGATAAGACACCATATGAGATATGGAATGGAAAAGCTCCGAACTTGTCTTATTTGAAGGTCTGGGGTTGTGAGGCGTATGTTAAATGTGACTCACAAGATAAACTCCAACAAAGATCTGTCAAATGCATTTTTGTAGGATACCCAAAGGAAACAATGGGTTACTACTTTTACTACCCACCTGAGAACAAAGTGTTTGTTGCAAGATATGGTGATTTTCTTGAAAGTGATTTTGTGACTCAAGAAATCAGTGGGAGAGTATATGATCTAGAAGATGATCTAAATAATGCATTACCTTCAGAAAACACTAGCACACTTCCTATAGAACCGGAAAGTCTGGGTCCTCCACCGGAAGTTGAAGTAATTCCCATTCGCAGATCTTAAAGATCTGTGAAAGCTCCTGACCGTCTATGTCTTAATGTAGAAGTCGATGAGCATACACTAGGGGATCTTAATGAACCTACTAGTTATAGAGCTGCCATTAATAGTCCTGAAAAGGCTAAGTAGAAAGCTGCTATGGATGGGGAAATACAATCCATGCATGACAATGAAGTCTGGGAAGAAGTTGACTTACCTCCTGGTGCCAAGGTAGTTGGGAGTAAGTGGCTCTACAAAATTAAGACTGGCATGGATGGATATGCACACATTTATAAGGCTCGTCTAGTTGCTAAAGGTTTTACTCAAACTTTTGGAATTGATTACGAGGAGACGTTTTCTCCTGTAGCAGACATAAGAGCTATAAGAATTCTCATAGCTATAGCAGCGTACTATGACTATGAGATTTGGCAAATGGATGTGAAAACCGCTTTCTTAAATGGTCATCTAGATGAAGACATCTATATGGCACAACCAGAAGGGTTTGAAAATCCTGAGTTCCCAAATCGTGTATGCAAGCTTAAAAGATCCATTTATGGATTAAAGCAAGCATCACGACAATGGAACAAGAGGTTTGATGCTGAGATCAAAAAGTTTGGATTCACTCAAAATCTTTATGAGCCATGTGTGTATCACAAAGCTAGTGGGAGTGATAATGTAATTTTCCTAATTCTTTATGTTGATGACATATTGATCATGGGAAAAGACATTCCAAGTTTGCAAAAGGTTAAAGCATATCTTGGAAAGTGCTTTTCTATGAAAGATTTAGGAGAAGCTGCATACATTCTGGGAATCAAAATCTATAGAGATAGATCAAGGTGGTTAATTGGATTAAGTCAAAGTGCTTACATTGACAAAATATTGAAAAGATTCAATATGCAAAATTCCAAGAAAGGATATTTGCCGATGGAAGTAAAACATGGCTTATGTAATGAGTTTTGTGCTTCAACACCTGCTTAGGTGGCTCGCATGAGTAAAGTTCCTTATGCTTCGGCTGTAGGATCTATTATGTATGCGGTTAAGTGCACAAGGCCAGATGTGGCATTTGCTCAAAATATTACCAGTCAATTTCAACAGAATCCAGGTGATAAACATTGGATTGCTGTTAAGCATATTCTTAAGTATTTGAGGAATACAAAAGATATGTTTTTTGTATATGGTGGAAATCCAGCTGCAAAACTTTGTGTTACAGGTTTCTGCGATGCATCCTTTCAAAGTAATAATGATGATTCGAAATCTCAGACGGGTTATGTCTTTGTTATTAATGGAGGAGCTGTAGACTGGAGGAGCAAGAAGCAGAGTACAATTGCGATGTCTGCAATAGAAGCTGAATACATTGCTGCTTCAGAAGCTGCTATAGAGGCTGTTTGGATTAGGAAATTTGTTTCAGGGCTTGGTGTTATGCCTTCAATTGAATTACCTATTAATATGTATTGTGACAATTCTGCCGCAATCATATTTGCCAATGAACCTGGAGTCATGAGAGGCACCAGACATTTTCTACGGAAGTATCACTTTGTTCGTGAAAAAGTTAACGAATGTGAAATAAATCTGCTGAAAGTTCACACAGATGATAACTTAGCTGATCCGTTCACTAAGGCTTTGGCGAAAGAGAAGCTTAATGAATTATCCAATGGAATTGGACTTAAATTAGCTAGTAGTTTCATGCATAACTGTGATTAGTATTTGGATAAAGGATATTGTAAACAATTATTATTTTAAAGAAATAAAGTATGTTGGTATGTTTATTTCCATTGTTAATTATTGTTGTCCTATTTTTGCATGTTTAAATCCATGAATAAGAGTTATTCTTAATTGTCCGTTGTTAGTTAATAATATGAGAATATTATTAAATTAAGACAAATCTGAAGTTGGTATAATATACTTAAAAGTATATTGATGCGTAGACATGCCATTTCAGACGATATTCGATGATACTGAATATAGGACTTATCCCAACTATATGATGTTACTTTATGGATCTTGTCATTAAGTAAATCATAAGAAGTTATCCTTAGACTTGAGATACAAGATAACAGTCATGAATGTAGTACATTTTTGTGGAACAACTTAACGCTATACGTAACTGATAGTCATACGGGTTGTTTTCGGAAGTGTTACAAAGTTTGTGTGTTTTGCTTGTAATCAATATAGAATTTGTTCCTTCAAATTAGTTTTTGGAGTTTAATACTGTTGGGCCCCTCGTAGGGTTGTCAAGGTGTTTGCGTGGCCACGCCCAAGGTCTTTCCTGAAAGGTTCAGAAGATTTGGTAATCTTGTCAATTTCTAACAACGAGAAACAGAATGGTTAATTAAGGAATGACCTAGATCCATATCCTTATTTAACACGGTATTAGAAACAAAGGGATAATAATAATGAGAAATCATTAAAAGGTTTTCCAGGAGCCTTACTCAAGTTGTACTAGAGGCATCGGTGTGTTGCAAGACGCTAACCAATGGGAGCTGTTAGTTTTATAGACAAAATAATAATAGTCGTGTGTTAGGATCGAACTTGAGATCATGGGATTGCACACAATACGTATGAAGAGAAAAAGAAATAATTATTTATAAATGTTATAAGTAATTATTAATAAACACAAAATAAATAATAGTAATTAGTATTTAATGATTAATGACTAATGGACTATTAAACGAAGATTAGAAAAGTAATACTAGGCAAAATTTCGAAACAAGAGAAGGTTCCGGAAACCCCTTGGGGGATCCAAATCCGATCGGCAAGGGGGGTTATCCCACCTCCTTTGTGCCTTGAGCTCCAAGTTTTGAATAGTATATAAGCAAACCCAAGATGCATTGTTTTCTCATAACTTGTACACACACATCTTGGTGTTTTTCTCTCCTCTCTTTGTCTTGGTTGATCCATCTAAAACAAACCCTAAGGGTTTCGATTTTCATAAGATCAAAACAAGTTTTGTGTATAATTACTTGCATAAACTTTTTCTTGAATTAGTACGTGTGTACAAGAACGTGAATCAAACACACTATTGTTTGATTCTTGGATTGAATTACATAAGAGGTAAGCGGTAATTCTTGTAATCCATATAAACCCTAATTAGGGTTCTTGTTCCGGAAGATTGCTTTTGATTCTTGTTCGGGCTAGAATCACAAAGGTATGTTTACTATTTAATTATTGATTAATTAATTACATGTTATTTGATCTTGTTATAATTGTTTCCGCTATGCTCACTTGATGTGTTTGGTTTATAATATATGAATGTCATGATATCATAATTCCAACAATGTGAACCTTGAAAACAAACAGCAAAAGGGGACAATGAAGGAGAATAGAGGGAGTCCCAATTTATTCATCAGTTGCATGAATTTCATTTAGGTGTTGCATACTCGAAGAATGTTGTGCAAATATACTCATACCATGGTGGTGATGATATAAGGAACCACTTGGAGGTTAATTGTGACAGTAAAGTTTTTTATTAAATTTGTATGATTTGTGTAATCAGTAGTTTGTACCAACTATACAGATTGAGGCTCATGTGGGCATTTCTTGTAACTTGTGGAGATGATATGTTGATAAAGGTTTGTATCTTTACTTATTTGCTCTGTTTAAAGCGGTAAAGTTTTGAATCAATCGTATATAAGTTAAACTTCCATACAGGTATGGGATGCAGAAACTGGGCTAAAGAGTTTGAGCTCAAAGGGCATGATGGACCAGTGTATTCTGTGTGTCCGCATTTCAAGATAGATATACAGGTATGACCAGTTATCTCAAATTTAAAGCTAGAATAGCGGTCACTAATCTTTTTACATTTTCTCCTTGAACTAGTTTATTCTTTCAACTGATATCAACGGGAAGATCAAGGGATAGTTGTATGACAACTCCGGTCCGAAAGTGGATTTAAGTGCACCAGGTGTATCCAGAATTGCATTTAGTGATGACGGGAAAAGGATTAAAAGTTACAATAAATTGGCTGCTTATGATATTTACTAAAACATCGTGATTATGATGATATTTGCTCAACTTTCATGGTATTCTCTTGTGGGACGAATAAAGAAGGAGATCCATTCATTGTAGAATGGAAGGAGAATGAAGGTGGTGTGAGACATAATTATAAAGGTCTTGGGAAGCACACTTCGGGGATTCTGCAATTTGACACTGTGAAAAACCGCTATATTGCTGCTGGTGATCATAAGGGTTCAGTAAAGTTTTGGGATATGGACAATGCTAGAATGTTGGCGCTTGTTAATTTGGAGCCTGGTTCATCGGTATATATTAGATGCATGTAATTATATATTTTTAGTTTTGTGCTTGCTGATAAACTGGCTCCTAACTTATATGCAGACCTCTTCTTTTGTACGGTTTAACAAGAATGGAATGCTGACAGCGGTTGCAACACAAGACAGGATAAAATTTTTAGCAAATCCAGATAGGGTGAAGCTACTGAGTACTTTGAACGATCATTCGTCTGATGCATCTAGTGCTGCGAAGGTAAAGACATTCTTAGGCCATTACTTTTCTTAATTTTAGATATTCCATCAGGATCCTTTAATCTTTCACCAAGGGTCAAGTATGTAATTTGTACTCAAAGTTCCGTCGTGTACAGGCATCTGCAATGACTGCATTTGTTACTGCTAGTGCACCTGGTCGACCAAGCACCGTGCTGTTAATGGCGAGTGTTATTAACCGTTGATATGCCTAATCTTTATGTTTGACATGGCTCTGATCTCGTGCTCATCTTAGTGATTTCAAACTAATAAGGGTACATGTTTACCCTGTTTACTTTACAGGATACACATATGGTGAGATCTGGTAGCTCAGTTGGGACTGAAAGTGGGTTTTGGCCAAGCAGTACGACCTTGGGTTCTACAAATTCAGACAAATATGGCATCTCAGCTGGGCATGAAAGTGGGGCTGGGCCAAGCACTATGACAGTGGGTGATGCAAATGCAACTGATCATTCTCACAGGTAGTCATTCTTATTTCACACTTTTCAGAGCAAGATGCAAAGATATCAGCAGGACATGAAACATAATTGTTTAGAGTTTAGATTAGATGCGGCATCAAGATCTGTTTATTGTTGCTATTACCTTTAGAATCAGTAACAGGAAGATCTGTATTAAATCCTAAATGAAGAACCAGCATAAGGGCTGGTTTCGGGCAAAAATGTGAATGGTATGTGAAATTTCTTTCTTCAGACACCTTTTTTGCTGAATGTGACTTACTTTTTCACGTGTTTATGATATCAAGAACTAAACTAGTTTATGCAAAGCATTCACAATATGAACTAGTTCTATGATCTATAACTAAACTAGCATATAATGCAGAGCATCCTCGATGTGAACTAGTTTATTGCCATCTTTTAACTGGGTTTGTACTTGCCATAAAACAAGGTGGCATGATTGTAAGTAGAGCTAAAGAGGAATAGTTCACCAGATACTCGTGTGTTTCAAAATGGGTAATATATTGGGACGCCACCCATCTATTAAACTTTTCATATTAGGCCACCCATCTATAAAACCAAGTTTTTAGGCCACCAAATTATATTTCCGATTACATTTGTACCAATTCTGGCTAAAAGTATATTAACTGACGAGAATACCGTTATTTACTGCACAAAGAAAAAAAATATATCCTTTATTTTGTGTTTCATTTTGATTTATCCATGAACATAGTAGCAGCATTGGATCATATCAAAAAGATATAAAATGCTTCCTAAACTGATTCTCTCCTCCAAAACCAGTTTCATAACCGGCCCAAGCGCACGTTCCTTAACTCAGCTTCCTAAAACAACCTCCTTACCATATATCATATGAATAACGAATGTATATGTATCAATACTGATATTTTTTTCTCCAAGTTTTAATTATTATTCATTAGAATAGCAGAGAGTTACAACTCAAACATGAGTCTGTGTTCTTTAGACTTTAGTTGTATGTGTTGTTGACAAAGGCAAGCTAAGGGGGGGGGGGGCAATAATTATTGGGTTATCGATCAATGAGTCGTATAATTTTGGATTTCAATGCCGGTCAAGAAGTCTTTGTGAATAATAAGCACACTGTTTGATCATCTAATTCAATTTGATGAGTATTTGTCTAAACCATAATTCCGTTCACTCATTGTGTAAGTAATTGTTCAGGTTCAGTATAGTTATCCTAGATTACTTTTCAATTGTCTGTGTTCAATTATGTGTTCTGACACTGCTTGATTTCTAGGTTTATTGTCGTCATTGCTTTACTTTCTTACGTTTTGTGTGTAAAGGCATGCACTATGAATGAACATGATTGATGTAAGGTTTTTTATTATAACATCCTTCCTTTTAGTTCGGTTAAGTATAATACTGCAAAATTTTAAATTTCCTATTTTGGTTGGATGGTTCTCATAACATGTGGGGAAGGAGTCGTGGTAGAGGCTTGAGGCAGATTAAAATTAATGTCTGATTTAATCTGTGTGTGTGTTCTTATACTTTTTCTTGCTTTTATTTTGTTAGCCACGTTTTGTTGTGTATCAATAATATTTGTTTTTCTGAACCGACGATCTTTTTGTATATAATCAGTGAGTTTTTTGTTTCATTTTAATGGATGTGTATCCATTTGCGTACCAATTGCATTTAGACTATATATGTATGCATCAATCTTTTATTGGTTTTGTAGCAATGTTCTGTAACTTTGTGTACCAATTGGATCATCGCGTGTCATTTTGTAATTTAAATGATGTTTATCAGTGAGTTTCTAGTTAGATGTTACTAGTTGTGTATCATTTTTTTTCCAATTATCAGCATATGTATAATTTTGTGTATCACTTACATGTATAGAAAAGACTTAAAAATATGTATGAAAATTGATCTTACCATGTGTGTATAAAATCATTTAGACAAATGCAACTGGTGACGTGGTAAATCTATAAAAAGATATTAAAAAGAAATTAAAAAAAAAAATGTATGAAAATAGGCAAATAGCTATTGGTGTGTAAATGCTCATAATTATTACCATTAAATAAAGAAACAACGATCATATCAAATTACAAATCAACAAAAAGCCTCATTAACCTTTTGTTGGTGTGAAAAATATGCAGGTTACTATCTCATACCAAACAATGTCATAAATACATATAAGTAACGTTGTTAGTTGTTACTCTCATGTATATTGCCAATATTTTACTTGCGATCCATCACTATGAGAGTGGTACCTTTTAGGCATGGATAGAAACTTTAGTTTATTTATGCGCAAAAAACTTGAATTATATCTACAAAACGTTGACTCAAAGAAATGGTCATCACAGGCTAAAATAAATCAAAATTTCAAGTTGAGGGTAGTAAAAAGTAAAATGTGGAGGGTAAGAGTATATATATATATATATTTTTTCTTCTTCATTCTCGTGTTTTCTAATCATCGAATACTAAACTTGATCTGAGATGGGTTCTTTAAAAGTTGTTGGATCCAGCCTCCTTTTCGCCAGATCTGTCGTCCGTTTTCGTTCAGTTGTGTTAGGGTCTCGTTGTATCAACACAAACACAAACTCAAACGGTGACTGTGGGCGTGCTGATGCTAATTGCCCCCGTGGTCTTTTAAGTTTTTCTAATTTGTCTGGTAACTATCCTAATCATCCTAATTTAATGCATGGTATATTTCAGATATATTTAATCAATTCCAGCTATTCAGAAGTAGTTATATTTGTATCCCTACGCAGACAATTAGGCCAACGAGAACACATGAATCTTCTGAATGCCTCTGCTTTTATATGAATATGGATGGAGTTGCCCATGACATGGTCAGAGTCTCTGTTCATGACAACCATGTCACGGTCGAAGGGGTCCTGAATGACCACGGCTATAGGATGTATTATTGCTCCCTTGACATACCAAAAAACATTGATTTATACAAGATTATTGATATGAAGGCGGAGATGAATGACCAAGGTGAGTTGAAGCTAACAATTCCCAAGCTCAAGCCACAAGAGATGATAAAGAATCAAAGGCCTCTTAAACCAGATGAACGCATTTTCCCTGTCAAGGTCAATGCTATAAATTAGTATTTGCGGCTAGATAGATTGATAGATAGATGCCCAAAACTCATGCTAGCTTATCTAATCCATATTATGAATACCTTTTTCGACTCAAAGAATTATATTGGGTGATTTCTTGTGGTTATGTTATTTTCTTCTGCACTGCATTGTGTTTTTGTGATTTAATGTTGAGGATGTAATTCATCTTCCAGGTAAATACTTTTTATCTTAAAATATGATGTCTCTCACCATCTTTATCTTCCTTTAATTAGTTATAAATCAACTTTTTCACCCTCCATGAAACACGTCTACGAGCTTTTAAAATGAGACACATCACCCATTTTACCTAAATACATTCATGAAAGGCCTTTTTTAACCTTGTGGGCATCACATGCTATCTTCAAGCCTTCCTACTTTGGACGCACATACCAGGATGCCTGTTGCTTTCAGTGACAACACGTACCTACTCATCCACGAACCACCAATCCATGTGAATAAACTTTGCTGTTTTTTTTTTCTCTCCAGTGTTCCTCTAACATCAGAGTTGGAAAAAAGGTATTCACAGTTTTACATGTTCACCTTCTTTTTTCCTCGTTGAATATATTTTGCCTTTTGCTTTCCTATTCCTTTAAGTTCCTTATTTCTGAGTTTAAATATGCTATTTATTTCACGTATTTTTCTACCTCAAACTGTTGGCTATATACTTTTGGTGCTGTTTTGTGCAGATGGCAAGGATGGTGATACTAGCAACAATATCTATGTGAAGTATGAATGGTGTTACTTCTAATCTTCCTAATATTGTCGTTTCTAGAAGCATCTAATGTGATCGCAGGTAGATTGAATCTCACTTTTAGTAGGTATTGACCAACTTCAGGCTTGTTTTCTAACTTGTGATCCATCAAAAAGCTCGCTTCAGTATATTTTTTGTTTGATATGGTAGACAGTGTAGCAAGTGATATCAATGAATGTTTGCTATCTTTTGACCTGTATATAGTTTGGATTTGATTTTGAAGCCTTAAAAAATAATAAAATATAATATGTTGCAGTACATAAATATAAGCCCCAATACTTCTTTTGGTCAACTAGAATGTTTCATAAGTAAAATAAAATTGGTGAAAAATAACAAATCAACCTGACCTATACCCCATCTGACCCATTCTTCCAGATGACCGACCCATTTAGACACAAACCTGTTTCAACCCATCATCCAACCTAACCCACACATTTTGCCACCGGTCACTCTATTGAAAGAATGCAATGTTTGATCTGTTTTATTAAAGTAATTAGTGTTTAATTAAGATGTACGTGTTTGGCATCATACATTCATAAACAGAATGAATAGTTTAATTTAGATTCCACTAGACTTGTACATGACCCACAAATTATCATAACACTACTTGATGACCATCACGTTTCTAGAAGACAAGCTAGTTGCTTCTAGCTACCTGTGATCATATTAGTGATATTCAATCTTCCTACAATCATATTAGTTGCTTCTAGAAACGGCGGTATTAGGAAGACTTGCTAATCCCAGTTAGCATCACCACCCGCTCAACACCTATTTTTTATGCTCATCTCCAATAAATGGTAGCATGTTCTCCTATGTTGGTGATATGGTACGAGCTAGCAATATGTAGAATTAGTTTCAATCAGTAGACGGACAGGATTTGTGTGCCAGTGCCTGCCAATACAAAATAATAGAACTAGGATAGAACCATTCGTTGCTAGTCTGGTAGGCTATAAGTTATGTTGGATAGGGTGAATTATAATATTTTAAGTTGGAAGTTCGACCTTTTTTTGTTTGCACATGGTCTACGATAGCTTAACAATTTGTAATTATACAGTTCATATCTTAATCTTGACCATGAATAATTGGTTCTCCATATAGTTCTTTAGCTCGAGATGCTACTTTATTTTGGAATGTAACTTGATATCAATTTGAGGAGCTTGAATATGTGTCTTGGAATGTAACTTCTTGTCAATTTGACTTGTGTGGTCAAATAAACTCTTTTTTTAGTTTGGCGTTACGTGCATGTGACAGAATATTTGAAGTTTACCATTTACAAAGTAACAAAACAATGACGTATATCAAACCAACACTCTACGGTATACACAATAAGAAGCGTGTGAGATTTACTATTAATGTTAACCGCATCGATCATAAAATTCTCAAACTATTTCATTCAAAAAGTAATATCATTGTTGAAATAATAATAGCAATATTTGACACGTTGTATATAACCTTACTTTCTTTGGATAGAAACCTTTTCGAAACAATGTCCTATTCAGCCAGACTCGCCAGTTTCCCACCTCTTACGAAATAGAAACATATGATTTTTCTAACATTGTCTTACTTTGATCTACTTTGTTCAATGACTGTACGCTGTAGGTAGTGTAACTTATCCTCATGCAGAGTTGTGGAATTCCATTGTTGAAAAGGTTCAAAGTATCAAAGATGTTTACAGCATTGTGAATTACGGTTTAGTTGGTATGTTGACCCTGGTGGCAGTGGCAATTTCTACTTGCAGTCATCATGATGGTTAGAAATATTTGATCATCCAAATATACATGTTTACTTGATTTGCAGGGTTAGGATATACTTAAAGGAAGGGGAAGGGGTCAAATGGGTTGAAAGTTGACCCAAAGTCTTTTCTTAATAAATACAACCACCTAAATCATGTATTTGAAAGCTTTTGTTTATTAGGGTAACAATATTTTTCTTGTATTCATAATAAATCTGATTATAAATGGGGCAAATGGCCAAGTGCTTGCGTACTCGCCCAATCTAACTCATTTTGACCCAAACATTAATTTGCGGGTCATCCCAACCCATCCATTTTCCACCTCCGGTTAAAATGGTTCTGATGAGGCGAAAAGTGTACAGCTTTTAAGGGGTCATTTAAGCCCGAATTCGTGATTATTTGATCAATTATTGCCCTAAATCGTTCCTTTTGTCATTTTAGGTACTTTTGAGGAGAAATCTGGAAAAGGAAGCGTTTTTGACGTTTTTGGAGCATAAAGGTGAAGAAAACGACAAAGTCTCAAATTCCTTGCTAGGAACAGTACCTGACGACGTCAAGCCATAACACATGACGGCGTCAAGAGTGACAAAAGAGGTGGATGTGGAACTTATAACGTGACGGCCCAGAACATTTTCAATGTAATTGGCCTGACGGCGTCACCAAGGCCGTCAGGGTCCATATACCAGTGACAGTCCAGAGTAGATTTGCACATGAAGGCGTCAAGACTGGATCTAGGCAATACGAATTTCAACTTGGCGGCGAGTTGACGGCGTCAAAGGCTAATACATGACGCCGTCAGGATGCTTAGTCTATATATATTTTTCCAATTTTTCATTGTAAAGTGTGGGACAAATTGTGGAATACCTAAACACAAACCCTAGGTCGAATTTCATGCATATTGAAGGGGTTTCAAACCCTACTTTCTTCCATGTTTTAATAAAGATAAGTTCTCCAATAAGCATTCAATATGTCTATGTATTGTTTGATTCTATCTTATGCTTTTATTTCTTTTAACATGTTAGGCTAGGCTTTTATTGTGTTTGCTTAGATGTCGTGAAACCTAGATTTTGATTATGGGTTGATTGTTTGTTTATAATTGTTACAGATGATTGTATTCGATGTTAGGCTTAAGAAAACTGACAGACTTACAATGGTAACTTGCTTGAACGTCTTAAGAAACATGATCGGAGGTGTAGTATGATTTTTGGTTGTATTTAATGCATAAGTGAATTCTAATGATCCCATGTTAGGAGCTTTTAGTCGGCTTGACATAGGAGTGAAGTAGGATCTTATAGAGTTAGGGAATATTGTACACGGCCCTATAACTAGTATTAAGGAATATAACCCGTTATCCATGCAATTGTAACAAGCTAATCAACCGGTAAAAGATATCTAGGTAGTAATGAAATCTAAGTAAACACAACTTTTCTCATTATTGTTTCCACCACATTAGTATATTAGTTTTATTTTAATTTCTTTTATTTTATTTTTATTTTCATTGCATCTTTAGTTAATTGGGTTAGTTGGCTAGCAACTAATTCCGCCCACTCCTTCAAAACCCGAGATTTTACTTGCTTTTCATTAAATATAAAAATACAAAAAGAATCATCCCTCACCTCTAGACCTAGTTTAGTAGGCTTTCACATCCTAGCGACACTATTCCTGAGTTGAATGATCAATCCCCCGGTACTTGTCACTATACTATACTACAACGATCAGGTACACTGCCTGGTGGGGGTTGCAAGCTTCTCAAGATCCCTTGAGAGGTAAAACCTGTTGCGAGGGCGCAATCCCACGTATCAAGTTTTTGGCGCCGCAGCCCGGGGAATAGTTATTGTCTAGGTTAGAATTTCTTTTTATTAGTTCTACTTGCTAGAATCCTTTCTAGTAAGGTTTTATTTTTATTTTTAGGTTTTCTTTAGTCTATCTTATTTCTTCGTTTCTTTGTTCGTAACCATTACCATCCAACATCATGGAAGGTGGTAATATCTTTGATCCCATCAACCCACCACAACAAAACCACCCACAAAACCCACCACTAGCAAATCAACCTCCTAGACCCCGAATTTTAGCAGAGTATTCCCGTCCTAGCCACCAAGGATATCGAAACACCATTGAGCTCACTCAAGGAGCCAATGTGTCCCCCTTGCGATCCGACACCATCCGGTTGGTGCAAAGCGGATGTGCATTCCATGGACTTCGTTCCGAAGATCCTAATCAACATCTCAAGGAATTCCTAAAAATGTTAGATTCCATAGACCTTGATGTTGCAACTAGAGAGTCGACCCGATTACGTCTATTCCAATTCTTTCTACGTGACCAAGCTAGTCAATGGCTTGAACGTTTACCCGCGGGATCCATCACCTCATGGGATGATCTCTGTAATCTCCCGTAAATTTCCCTATAAATAATAAAAGTTAATCAAAGATTAATATATCATTACGTTAATTAATAATGTTTTTACCAATAACAAATTTTTTTTTATTTGTATCAAATATGCTATGTTACTTAAAAATCACTACGATATTCATGATCTCATTTTGTTTGGAATGATGCTCACACATGTACCACTATAGTCTAAAATCGCGAGAATATTAAAATTTTCTTTTATTCGTTACGAACCTGCATTTTCCGGACATTTTTCAAATTTACTATTCATCGATTACTATTCACCAAACACTATTCATCATTTCATTATTCATCGTTTTTGGAGTCGGTTAGTGATATTGAGAGGTTTTTCAAAAGTTTTACTATTCACAAAACACTATTCACTCTCGGACTCACGTAAACGTCTCATTAATTAATTTCTAAAATTATCACTAATCACAATTAATATTTTACTAATCCTAAAATCCACCTAACCGGACCCTAAATCTCACCCAAAGCCTAACACATTTCTCGGCCTGTTACTATTCACGGCCCAATCCTCTTAAGGCCCATTTTCTTTCTTTTGTTTTTCACACCACTCGACTAGGACAAGTAAGAAACGAGCCTCGTACACCCAATTCCTACACACGACACCCCTATATTTTTACACACCCTCGTTCCTCCCCTAGCCAACATTTAGAGTGTCAATTTTTAGTTTCTCACATCGAGTCTAGATACGTTTTTACTAGGCAAAGCATATGTCCCAAAAACGATTTCATAAAATTTCAACTAATCCAAAACTAAACCGTTTTAAACCCCGTTTGTTTCTATAAAGTCCTAAAATTATTTCTAACACAATTTCAAGTCTAAATATTACATTTAATCAACCATCACCAAGCCTAGCCAAAATTGCAAATCGTTTTACGAAAGAAATAGATATGTCGACATGCATTTTACAAACAAAAGTGTACTTCCTTGATTCATGCACACTCAATTGCTTATAATATTCACCTAGGCCAAGTACTACAACATTTTAAAATGCATTTCACAAGTACGGGTTCATTTTTAAGTTTCAATTCCCACGTTTCTTTAAATTTGAGGATGTCGACACATAAGAAACAAAAGCTTGAGTAACTTGTTTACTCTTACACATTTGACTTTAGAATACAAGCAACAATCCAATCTAATAAATGATAGTCACTAGAACACTTCAAGTTTCATATATAAGTAGCCATGTATGCAAGCTTTCGTTTTCCATTTCCATGCAAAACCAAAAACTCACCAAAAATCTTTAAGTCTTTAGTCTAGCTTGGGTCGAAGCATTTGGGTAGGAAATTCAAGGGATTCGTGTGGGTTTAGGAGGAACAAGATATTGTTTGTGAACCTTGGTCGAGCACACAATCACACTACGTATTCATATCACTCACTTCTCGACTCTACGTCTCATTTACCCCACCATTTTGGTGTCGTAAGTTCCTAAACGAACTCCTTTCAATATTTAGATAAACCTTCATTTGCATTATTTTTATACGCGACACAAACAAATGCACTTTAGTATTCAAAAACTAAATAAACAACATATATATATTTTACGTTCGTCTATATATTTTACACCTTAACAATCAAGTTATGAAAAGTTTTGAAAATAAAAAGCTACGTACAACTATTTTGGAATACCATTTCTAACATATAAAAACAAGTCGTGTAAACTCTTAAATTTTTCTAAGTCTTTTCTTACAAAAACTCGTCCCATCCAACGTAACGAGCCTACAATTTTATTTCATAAACTATTTAACCACTTGACAAACTATCATTTTCGTGTATAACGTTGGTAATAAAAATTTCGTCTCGACCCTTTAAATAAAGCAAAGCATCGTGACATGAAAACCTTTTCGAAAAACTAATATATATCGATTGGGCCTTAAGGCCCAATCCTTTGAAAATAAGCAAACAAAATAAGCAATCCAAATAAGCTGTTTCATAATGTTTTTAGTATCCTAAAATAAGCCCAAAACTTTCGTAAGCCCATTGGATTTAAAAACACTAATGGGCCTTAGTTTTCGTTAAAAAGCCCATAAGCTATAAAATAAGCTTTTTCGACTAATAAGCTGTTAGAATAAGTTAAAGAAGCTATTTTGAAACTATTTAAGAAATGAAAACGTTAAGTTTTGAAAATTGTGAATTTTGGACTAGATTTGCAAATTTTATGAAAATCGGGTCAAAAGTCTCAATTTTTCAAAGTTGTGGTGAAAACTGTCATTTCAAAAACTTAAGAGTGAAAACTGATTTTTATAAACTTTAGGGTGAAAAGTGTAAGAAATATAAACTTTTGGACGTAAAATGTAAATATATTTAATTTTGGACTAACGGCGTAACGCTAACGCCGTTAGGGTAAAAAGTGTAAATCTTTAGAAAATACAAGGGCCGTATAAAAAATTAATATTTTATTTTTACTTTCCATTTTTACGAGTTCACGTCACGACGTTACGTTTATTTTTCAAACTATTATTATTAAACGTTACGTTTATTTTTCAAACTATTATTATTATTACTATTATTAATATTAAACGTTACGTTTATTTTCAAACTATTATTATTATTGCTATTATTATTAAACGTTACGTTTATTTTCAAACTATTATTATTATTACTATTATTATTGTTAAACGTTACGCTTTGTTTCAAACTATCGTTATTATTTTTATTATTAAACCTTACGTTATACTTATATATATATATATATATATATATATATATATATATATATATATATATATATATATATATATATATATATATATATATATATATATATATATATATATATAACTAAACTAAACATACGATATACTATAAAACCAAAAGTCTTACTAACGATAAATTAACAAATCACGCATTCAAAAACTACTCGCGATTAAAACATTAGGACTATCAAACACTAAAACTTGCCATATATTATCTAGGTCGTGTGTGGAGCCGTTCCCATTTTGCAAACTGTGTATCGATATTTTATTCACTAAACCACTAAGGTGAGTTCATAGCCTCGCCTTTACTTTTTTAAATGTTTTATAAACCCTGCGAGGGGGATACATGCTAGTTTTTACAAACTGAACACAAGTATTTTTCTTGGTATGCTTTACCTAATATTGTTATTGCTTAAGTCCCTTTTTGCCAAAAGCCCCTCATATCATGAGCCTTAGTCACCCAGAGAGGTGAACGTAAATAATTGTGTATAGATCTATTAGGGACTGACAATCCCCGTTTGGGCGTTGAGAAAACAACCAAACGCACTTTATTTGAAATCTAATAGGTTACTGGCAAGGACCTATCCCGAGGGCCCCTGTTACTATAATCCATCATTTATGATGAGATCTGTTAATCGGCTGAGCGTCATGAGCTTAATGCAATAGCAACTGATTTTTAAATTATAATTGTATACCGGTGCAATTATCACTTATAGCTTGTGTTCAAGTATTAAACTTAAACCTATGAATATCACTAAACTTTTGTTGACTTTTAGCATGTCTATCTCAGGTCTAAAATGAGCAAGGATGGGACGGAGGAGCACGAAATTCTTACAAAGGCTATAAAATTTTTATTATCATTCAAAAACCTATTTAACAAATTTTAAAACCACTGGGACCTCATTTTTAAAACTCTGATATTTATAAAAATTCGAATGATAGATGTTTTAGAAAATCATTTTCTACTGAAAAACTATGAGCTGTGAAGTAACAACCAAATCTTTATTCCGCTGCAAATATTTTAAAAATTGGGGGTGTTACAATCTCACTTCTCGTTTCCTTGCTCAATTTTTTCCACCGGGGAGAACTACTAAACTTAGAAATGACATCTTGATGTTCCAACAACGTCAAGGTGAAACTCTATATGAAGTATGGACTCGTTTCAAGGACTTACTCCAAAAAGTCCCTCATCATGGCATAGATCTTTGGCTCCAAGTCCAAATCTTCTATGACCATATCGATCTCTCCACAAGGCGAACCATTGACCAATCAGCCGATGGCAAGCTACGTGATCTAAGTGCGGACGAATCATGGGAACTCATAGAAGATCTTGCTCTCTATGACAACAAAAGTTGGAATGATCCCCGTGATTTGAACAAAACGGTCAAGGCAATATCTTTGCCTTCGAACAATTCTAGCACTCCCGACCGTAGGATCATGGAACTTGAGGACCAAGTCAAGTTTCTCATGAAATCCTACGAAGCTCCTAAGCCTTCAAGCCAAGTGAACAAAATCACTTCTTCATGCGAATTATGTAGTGGTCCCCATGACACTCGTGATTGCGTGAAACTCCCCGGACAAGCTTTTGCGGATTACGCATCCTCGCATACCGACAAAGCCGGAGACAAGTGGTACACTTTCAAACCCGAGCCAAACCCTTACGGTGATTCCTACAACCCTTTGATGAGTGTGTAAATACTCATCATTTTTACCATTTCTGAGCTGCCAAAACATCCAAAAACACTCAATAATGAATCAAAATAGTGAAAATACCCCAGGAAAGTGTTTTACATGTCTCAAATGCAAAAATACCAAAAACAGATGAAAAACGCGCAAAGTTTGCATAATTGGCAGTTTCAGTCCCCCAACTTTCAAAAATTGTCAAATCTAGTCCCTGGTTATTCTAAAAACTTGAAAAAGTCACCAAAGGTCCTTATAAATCAAAAAGTTACATAATTAGTCGTTTGGTGAAAAGTTTCACACAATGTCAAGTTTAGTCCCTGAACTTTGAAAATTGTCAAAAATGGTCCCTGGGATATGAAAAACTTTGAGAAAAACAAATTTTGTCCTTGCACTAACCTTTTATGACAGGATTGGTCCTCGGTGGAAAGTTTGGTGAAAATTACACAAATGGTCCCTGAAGTTTGAAAGTTTGACGGTTTCAGTCCCTGGTGAAAAATAAATTGAAAAATCATTCCAGGACGTTGCACTATTCATGATATGGCATAATTCACCCTTTAAAGTACTTTTGAAGATTGCCAAATTACAACCCTCAACTTTCGGAAATTTACAAAATTAGTCCTTGTGCAAAATTAAACTTAAAACCGGATCCACTAATACTACCACAACTCCAATCCAGACCCCAAAGCCCACCTGATCCAGCCCATCAACCACTTAGCCCATTCCACCCTTTTTATAAAAATACCAGGTCAAACGTTGACCTGGTCAAATACTAGTCAAACACACCCAAACCGCCCTTCTCCTTCTCCCTCACCCAGACCAATCCACCCTGGTTTTGCCAATACCACCACCACTTGCCCATCCCATCACCACCGCCCAACCCACTACACCTACCTACACCACCACAATTAATGCCCCCACCCCCCCCCCCCCCCCCCCAGTTGCCTAATCAGAGGAGCAAATTGCAAAAACTCTTTTGGCGCCAAAACACGTGGCGCCTTGTGAATGGACCAAAGAAGCCAGGGGAAGGTGGGATATGCTCAGAAAGGATCAAGAAACCCTAATCAAGAGCTATAAAAGGAAAGAGATGCAAGAGGAATCTTAGTCGAGTTTTTTTAAAATAGTTGTAATCGTATAAGTTTTCTTTAGCAGTTATAGTGTAGCAAAAAGCTTTTAAGCAATTGTAGAAGTTAATTCAGTGTATTGTTAAACTTTTTAAGTAATATATGCAAGTTTCTTCAACTTATTTTGTTTATGCAAGTTTCAAGTTTAATGTGTTAAGCTAAATCATATGCTGCTAGTGTTTGAGCTTGAATCATGGACTGAGTTAGGTTCATTTAAGTTCCTATAAGCTTATTTTAGCTTTCTAGAGACTCTAAAAGCCAGACTTAATAGAAAACTAAAAAATACACAAATAGTCAACTTTGGTCAACTGTGTTGTTTAGTTTTTGTTTTCAGGTTGAAGAAGGATTGGTGATCAAAGATTGGAGCTTAATTGGCCTATCTAAAGATAGGCTTCTGTGGAGAAGCCCCTTGTTCAAGCTAGGGGTTGGTTGTAAGCTTTGTCTCATTTAAAATTTCCACTAAGATCCTAGTTCCTAGTTCATTTCTAATTGCTTGCTTATCTCTGATTATTCTGTGTTCATTTGTGTTATTTGATTACTGTTTAAGTTAATCTTAGCATAATAATAATAGCTTGTTTGTTAAAATAAATCTCTACTTAAAACTTAAAGTTTAACTGTCTCAAACATGTCTAAGTAGAATACTTGTGTGTTCATGGTTAATTTTTGTTTCTAGATTGTCATTTGAATCTGATATCTCACTAAAAGTTGATTTGAAACAAGTCCTTAATCTTTCACACCCTTAGCCACTTAAAACTTAGAACAGTCCATTCATAAGGGGGTGTTTGGCTTAGCAGAATCCATTGAGCACCAGGGGGCTCTTGGTGTTAATTTTTGTTCCCACAAGTTACTTTAGTCCCTTTTAGCTCATTTAGGCATAAAACCCAAGTCCTCTTTGAACCAAAGTCAAAATCAATCTCACCATCACTCAACAGTCCACTGTTGAGTTTTTGTGATCACAAATCTCACTAATTTCATTTAAAAGTTGTTGATTTAGCTTTAGGTACTCTTATTAAAGCTTGTCATATCATTTTCAGTTAATTAGGTATAATCAAAGTTGGCAAAAGTCAACTTTTCAAGTTTATCTAAAAAGTCAAATTTTACCTATCTCAGATTTTTACCAAAATAGTGAGATTTGTTTTGATTTTTCTATGAGGTTTTAGACCTTGACCTTTTCAGAATAAGCAACCCCCCACCTCATCTTTAGAGTCCCAGACTGGTTCTATTTTTGTGAAATTTCTAGTGGGCCCCACAATCCTCCAAAGAGGACTGCAGGGCAACTGATTGCTCTGCATCAGCAGAAACAACTCCACCACACCACCTTTGGTGATGGCTTGTGACCACCACAGTGGTCCCCACACCAAGGTTTTGGGTTTTCCCAACCCCCCTCCTACCAGGGTACAACCTTTCACCAATTGTTTGACCCCAAGGTCTGTGGACCCCACCTGAATCACCACTTAAATTTTGTCCCAGATCTGTGTTCTAGTTCAACTTTCCAAGTGCTTATTTTGATTAATTCAGCTTATTTGTGCTTTGTGCTTATTGTTTCTGGCTTATTCTAGTCCATTTTACTTACTTGTATCTGTTTTCATCAAAGTGGGACCCACACAAGCTCATTTGAGCTCATTGGCCCAAACAGTCAACAAAAGTCAACTGTTTAAGATAAGGGGGTGTTACAGCTTATTTATAAGCTATTTTCAAAAGTTGTTTTACAAAATTTTTCTATTTCCAGTAGTAAAGTTAGTGTGTAAAAGAAAATCCAAGAAAAAAACAATTTAAAATAAGTGATAGTTTCTATTTAATTCAACTTAATTTTAATTTTCATTTTTAGATTTTAATTAAGTAATTAGTGTTTTTATATTTTTATTAATTACCTTATATAGTAAAGTAATTTTGATAATTTTTTCAGATTTTTATTCTGTCATATAGTATTAATTAGATTTAATTTAAGTTTGCTTGTTTATTAATTAATATTAAGTATTAAATCTCATATTTAGTTTTTATAAAGTAAAACTTAGTTTTTATATTTTTCCTAGCTCTAATATAGTATAATAGACTTTTAGAAAATATATTTTTGAATTCTACTGTTCATTTTCCATTTTTCTTATTTTAATTGTTTAAATTAGAATTAAAGTAATTAAAGGTAAATAATTAGTGGATTAATCTGAAAACTTAATTTTTAGAGTTTTTATAATTTTTTAGGATTCCTGTGATGGTTACGTAATTTTATAAATTTTATCTTAATTTTCTAAGTTAATTTAGTACTAATATTAATTAGAAGTAGTTTAATTAAGTTAAATAGTTTTCAATTTATAAAAAACCCATAAAAAGACAAAAATATTAAGTTAAATGTTGAAATAACTGAGGACTTTCCCGAGGTTGAGCTCAAGGACTTGCCTCCTCATCTAGAATATGCATTTCTTGAGGGTGATAATAAATTGCCCGTCATTATTGCTAAAGACTTGAAAGATGAGGAAAAGGCTGCACTCCTAAAGGTTCTTAAGTCAAACAAGCAAGCAATTGCTTGGAAACTCTCCGACATTAAAGGCATAAGCCCGAACTTTTGTACTCATAAAATCTTAATGGAGGATGACTTTAAGCCAGCAGTGCAACAACAGAGAAGGGTAAATCCAAAAATCCATGAAGTTATCAAACAAGAGGTTCTAAAACTTCTTGATTCGGGATTGATTTACCTTATATCTGACAGTCCTTGGGTTAGCCCAATTCATTGTGTCCCTAAAAAGGGTGGCATTACCGTTGTCACCAACGAGGATAACGAGTTGATTCCAACTCGTTTAGTCACGGGTTGGCGAGTATGTATTGACTATCAAAAGTTAAATGAAGCCACCCGTAAAGACCATTTTCCTCTCCCTTTTATGGACCAGATGCTTGAAAGACTTGCGGGGAATGAATACTACTGTTTCCTCGATGGTTTTTTGGGTTACTTCCAAATCCCCATTGATCCTCAACTGGGAGAAGAGCCACTTTATGGTCAAGGAGGGCATTGTCCTCAGCCATAAAATTTCAAAAAACGGGATTGAGGTTGACAGAGCCAAAATCGATGTCATTGCTAAATTACCTCATCCCACCACCGTAAAAGGTGTTAGGAGCTTTTTGGGTCATGCCGGCTTCTACCGTAGGTTTATCCAAGATTTTTCTAAGATTGCCCGGCCTATGACCCATCTCCTCGAGAAGGATGCTCCTTTCATCTTCTCTCCTGAGTGCATCGAAGCTTTTGAAACATTAAAGAAAAAGCTTACCGAGGCACCGATTCTTGTTGCCCCCGATTGGGACCTACCTTTTGAGCTTATGTGCGATGCTAGTGATTTTGCCATAGGCGCGGTCTTGGGGCAACGTAAAGCAAAATACTTTCAGCCTATACACTACGCAAGTAAGACTATGACCGAGGCTCAAGGTCATTACACCACCACTGAAAAAGAACTCCTAGCTGTGGTGTATGCCTTTGAGAAATTCCGGTCATACTTGATCCTGACCAAATGCGTGGTGTATACGGATCACTCGGCTTTGAAGTACCTATTTTCAAAGCAAGATGCAAAGCCGAGGCTTCTCCGTTGGGTTCTCCTCCTTCAGGAATTTGATATCATTATTCGTGATAAAAAAGGAGCTGAGAACCTTGCTGCTGATCATCTCTTACGATTAGAAAACCCACATCAAGATGTGTCCGAGAAACAAGAAATAAATGAATCATTCCCTCTCGAGACACTCAGTGCGGTTACTTTTCGTGGTGACTCTACTACCCCATGGTTTGCCGACTTTGCAAATTACCGTGCGGGTAACTTCATCGTGAAGGGGATGACGTCCCAACAGAAAAACAAATTTTTTAAAGACGTCAAACATTATTTCTGGGACGACCCCTTCCTCTTCAAAATCTGTGCCGATCAAGTCATCAGGCGATGTGTATACGGACAGGAAGCCACTGATATTCTCAAGGCTTGCCATGCTGGACCCACCGGGGGCCACCATAGTCCGAACTACACCGCCAAAAAGGTGTTTGATTCTGGTTTCTATTGGCCCACGATTTATAAGGATGCCCACGAGTTAGTCAAAACCTGTGATGCTTGTCAGCGTCACGGGAATATTTCACAAAAGAACGAAATGCCACAAAATGCTATTCAAGTTTGTGAAATCTTTGACGTCTGGGGCATTGATTTTATGGGGCCATTCCCATCTTCTCGTGGAAACAAATACATACTCGTGGTTGTTGACTACTTGTCAAAAATGGGTTGAGGCTAAGGCTTTACCCACCAATGATGCCCGAGTAGTTGTGAAATTCTTGAAATCCCTCTTTGCTCGTTTTGGAACCCTACGTGCCATCATTAGTGATCGCGGTACTCACTTTTGCAATGATCAGTTTGCAAATGTCATGCTTAAGTACGGTGTTACTCATCGTCTTTCCACCGCATATCACCCCCAAACAAGTGGGCAGGTGGAGGTTTCCAACCGTCGTATTAAACGGATTCTTGAGAGGACAGTAGGTGAAAACCGTGCTTCCTGGTCGGATAAACTAGATGATGCACTCTGGGCCTTCCGTACAGCTTACAAAACACCCATTGGGTGTACTCCATACAAGCTTGTATATGGGAAGGCGTGTCATTTACCGATCGAGCTCGAGCACAAAGCCTATTGGGCCTTGAAACATGCTAACTACGACCTTCATAAAGCGGGTGATCACCGTAAGGTTCAACTCAATGAATTAAACGAACTTCGTGATCAAGCCTACGAGAACTCTTTGATCTACAAAGAAAAGACAAAGAAGATTCACGACTCTAAGATTAAGAACCGAGTTTTTAACGTCGGTGACAGAGTCCTTCTTTTCAATTCAAGATTAAAGATCTTCTCGGGGAAATTAAAAACCCGATGGACCGGACCATTCACTATTGCTAAAGTATATCTATACGGGACTGTTGAATTATCTCAACCCGAAGGTCCCAACTTCAAAGTGAATGGTCATAGATTGAAACATTATTTTGGAGAGGACATACCACCCATGGTTGTCCCAGATCTCCAAACTTTCCCCATGGACCAATGAATTCGGGGATCGAGTCAAGCTAGTGACTCGGTGAACAAAAATTAGCAACACATATGGGTTTTCACCCGTATTTCTGACTTCTTTCTACTTTCTACCACCCTAGTGTGGGGGAGTGGCCGTCCCCCACCTGTTGAAAAGTAAATATGTATATAAATTTCTTCAAAAAAAAATAAAATAAAAAAATAAAATAAAAAATAAAAATTGTATGTACAGATAAATAAAGTGAAAAATAAAATCCATATTTCCACAGTTAGCATTGAATATTAGCTTTTTCCGTTCAGAGGTTCGGCATAATAGCCGGGACTTTGAATATTGAGGACAATATTCAGTTCTAGTGTGGGGGGGGGGGGGGAAATTCTTACGAATTTTATCACAAAACTTTCTAAGTACCCCCATTTTTAGGCCTAAATTTTTCAAAAATTTTTCACTTTATTTCAAAATTTTTGTGGTAATCAGTCCGCCAAAGTCTAAATGACAAATGGATTGGCTAGTCCAGGAGCAAACGGCTCTTGGTAAAGACATCTCAAACCCGTTGATGGCTGACAATTTGCCAAAAATTGTATGGTTCCTCAGCTCCCCCGCATCCTCATAAGCAAATGAGTTGACTAGCCCACAAGATTATGGCTTATGGTAAAGGCCGTGGAAAATCCATAATTGGTAATCAGCTCACCAAGATGTTGACTTAGTCCATCAAGATGCTGGCTAGTCCAGAAGCAAACGGCTTTTGGTAAAGACTAATCAAATCCGTTAACAGCTGGTGGTCTGCTCAAAATCACACGGTTATCAGGTGTGCCACAGTTCTTACACCTGGCTACTCCAGAAGTGATGGCTTTTGGTAAAGAGAATTTCAAATCCATCAAGTTTTTCTCAAAAGATTGCTAGGGACTAGCAATGTTTTAGTGTGGGGGATTGATGGGTGTGTAAATACTCATCATTTTTACCATTTCTGAGCTGCCAAAACATCCAAAAACACTCAATAATGAATCAAAATAGTGAAAATATCCCAGGAAAGTGTTTTACATGTCTCAAATGCAAAAATACCAAAAACTGATGAAAAACGCGCAAAGTATGCATAATTGACAGTTTCAGTCCCCCAACTTTCAAAAGTTGTCAAATCTAGTCCCTGGTTATTCTAAAAACTTGAAAAAGTCAACAAAGGTCCTTATAAATCAAAAAGTTACATAATTAGTCCTTTGGTGAAAAGTTTCACAAAATGTCAAGTTTAGTCCCTGAACTTTGAAAATTGTCAAAAATGGTCCCTGGGATTTGAAAAACTTTGAGAAAAACAAATTTTGTCCTTGCACTAACCTTTTATGACAGGATTGGTCCTTGGTGGAAAGTTTGGTGAAATTACACAAATGGTCCCTGAAGTTTGAAAGTTTGACGGTTTCAGTCCCTGGTGAAAAATAAATTGAAAAATCATTCCAGAACCTTGCACTATTCATGATATGGCATAATTCACCCTTTAAAGTACTTTTGAAGATTGCCAAATTACAACCCTTAACTTTCGGAAATTTACAAAATTAGTCCTTGTGTAAAATTAAACTTAAAACCGGATCCACTAATACTACCACAACTCCAATCCAGTCCCCAAAGCCCACCTGATCCAGCCCATCAACCACTTAGCCCATTCCACCCTTTTTATAAAAATACCAGGTCAAACGTTGACCTGGTCAAATACCAGTCAAACACACCCAAACCGCCCTTCTCTTTCTCCCTCACCCAGACCAATCCACCCTGGTTTTGCCAATACCACCACCACTTGCCCATCCCATCACCACCGCCCAACCCACTACACCTACCTACACCACCACAATTAATGCCCCCCCCCCCCCCAGTTGCCTAATCAGAGGAGCAAATTGCAAAAACTCTTTTGGCGCCAAAACACGTGGCGCCTTGTGAATGGACCAAAGAAGCCAGGGGAAGGTGGGATATGCTCAGAAAGGATCAAGAAACCCTAATCAAGGGCTATAAAAGGAAAGAGATGCAAGAGGAAGCTTAGTCGAGTTTTTTTTAAATAATTGTAATCGTATAAGTTTTCTTTAGCAGTTATAGTGTAGCAAAAAGCTTTTAAGCAATTGTAGAAGTTAATTCAGTGTATTGTTAAACTTTTTAAGTAATATATGCAAGTTTCTTCAACTTATTTTGTTTATGCAAGTTTCAAGTTTAATGTGTTAAGCTAAATCATATGTTGCTAGTGTTTGAGCTTGAATCATGGACTGAGTTAGGTTCATATAAGTTCCTATAAGCTTATTTAAGCTTTCTAGAGACTCTAAAAGCCAGACTTAATAGAAAACTAAAAAATACACAAATAGTCAACATTGGTCAACTGTGTTGTTTAGTTTTTGTTTTCAGGTTGAAGAAGGATTGGTGATCAAAGATTGGAGCTTAATTGGCCTATCTAAAGATAGGCTTCTGTGGAGAAGCCCCTTGTTCAAGCTAGGGGTTGGTTGTAAGCTTTGTCTCATTTAAAATTTCCACTAAGATCCTAGTTCCTAGTTAATTTCTAATTGCTTGCTTATCTCTGATTATTCTGTGTTCATTTGTGTTATTTGATTACTGTTTAAGTTAATCTTAGCATAATAATAATAGCTTGTTTGTTAAAATAAATCTCTACTTAAAACTTAAAGTTTAACTGTCTCAAACATGTCTAAGTAGAATACTTGTGTGTTCATGGTTAATTTTTGTTTCTAGATTTTCATTTGAATCTGATATCTCACTTAAAGTTGATTTGAAACAAGTCTTTAAGCTTTCACACCCTTAGCCACTTAAAACTTAGAACAGTCCATTCATAAGGGGGTGTTTGGCTTAGCAGAATCCATTGAGCACCAGGGGGCTCTTGGTGTTAATTTTTGTTCCCACAAGTTACTTTAGTCCCTTTTAGCTCATTTAGGCATAAAACCCAAGTCCTCTTTGAACCAAAGTCAAAATCAATCTCACCATCACTCAACAGTCCACTGTTGAGTTTTTGTGATCACAAATCTCTCTAATTTCATTTAAAAGTTGTTGATTTAGCTTTAGGTACTCTTATTAAAGCTTGTCATATCATTTACAGTTAATTAGGTATAATCAAAGTTGGCAAAAGTCAACTTTTCAAGTTTATCTAAAAAGTCAAATTTTACCTATCTCAGATTTTTACCAAAATAGTAAGATTTGTTTTGATTTTTCTATGAGGTTTTAGACCTTGACCTTTTCAGAATAAGCAACCCCCCACCTCATCTTTGGAGTCCCAGACTGGTTCAATTTTTGTGAAATTTCTAGTGGGCCCCACAATCCTCCAAAGAGGACTGCAGGGCAACTGATTGCTCTGCATCAGCAGAAACAACTCCACCACACCACCTTTGGTGGTGGCTTGTGACCCCACAGTGGTCCCCACACCAAGGTTTTGGGTTTTCCCAATCCCCCTCCTACCAGGGTACAACCTTTGACCAATTGTTTGACCCCAAGGTCTGTGGACCCCACCTGAATCACCACTTAAATTTTGTCCCAGATCTGTGTTCTAGTTCAACTTTCCAAGTGCTTATTTTGATTAATTCAGCTTATTTGTGATTTGTGCTTATTGTTTCTGGCTTATTCTAGTCCATTGTACTTATTTGTATCTATTTTCATCAAAGTGGGACCCACACAAGCTCATTTGAGCTCATTGGCCCAAACAGTCAACAAAAGTCAACTGTTTAAGATAAGGGGGTGTTACAGCTTATTTATAAGCTATTTTCAAAAGTTGTTTTACAAAAGTTTTCTATTTCCAGTAGTAAAGTTAGTGTGTAAAAGAAAATCCAAGAAAAAAACCAATTTAAAATAAGTGATAGTTTCTATTTAATTCAACTTAATTTTAATTTTCATTTTTAGATTTTAACTAAGTAATTAGTGTTTTTATATTTTTATTAATTACCTTATATAGTAAAGTAATTTTGATAATTTTTTCAGATTTTTATTCTGTCATTTAGTATTAACTAGATTTAATTTTAGTTTTCTTGTTTATTAATTAATATTAAGTATTAAATCTCATATTTAGTTTTTATAAAGTAAAACTTAGTTTTTATATTTTTCCTAGCTCTAATATAGTATAATAGACTTTTAGAAAATATATTTTTGAATTCTACTGTTCATTTTCCATTTTTCTTATTTTAATTGTTTAAACTAGAATTAAAGTAATTAAAAGGTAAATAATTAGTGGATTAATCTTAAAACTTAATTTTTAGAGTTTTTATAAATTTTTAGGATTCCTGTGATGGTTAAGTAATTTTATAAATTTTATCTTAATTTTCTAAGTTAATTTAGTACTAATATTAATTAGAATTAGTTTAATTAAGTTAAATAGTTTTCAATTTATAAAAAACCCATAAAAAGACAAAAATATTTATTTTTATTTTTTTATACTTTCTTCAAGTTCTAATTTAAGTTTAGAAATTATTTTTGCAAATTTTTAGTTTAATTTGTATTAGTTATAATTATTAGTTAATTTAAATTAGAATTTAATTTAGATTTTAAATAGTTTAATTAATTAAATAATATTTAAATAGTATTTTAATCATTTTCATAATTTCATTTTCATTTTTAAGTTTAAGTTTTAAAAAGTGTCAAAAGCACCCCCTGTAGTTTGATAAATACCAAAATCCCACTTTTTTCAGTCCGATTGCGTAAATCTAAATTGTGAATACGTGCATATATCTGTTATCTGATTTTTGTGAATATTATATCTATGTACAAATACCAAAATAACAGTAGCAATATCAATCCCACATCATCTGGCTATTGTCCTCAGTGCCACTTTCTCATAAACGATTTCCAAAAACACCATTTCGATCTCGCTGGGACTTTAACGACCCGGGAAAACACTACACTATCCACGGAGTATTGGGACGAGGCTGTCTTTGACTTGTTGACCTTGGTCAATAATAATCTGACGGTTTAGACCCAATCACCCTTCTTGGAAAAATCACCCGAACCTTAGGTGGAAACAAAACCAAAACATGCCCCAAAACAATTCTTCCAACCCACCTAATCGTTACCAACTAAACGGTCCACCCTCTAACCATACTTTCAACAACAATCCTTCCAATAACTATGGTAGTACCTATAATCTTGAAGGATTGATGTCCAAGTTTATGGCATCTCAAGAAGCTCTGATGAGGCGAAAAGTGTACCACTTTTAAGGGGTCATTTAAGCCCGAATTCGAGATTATTTGATCAATTATTGCCCTAAATCGTTCCCTTTGTCATTTTAGGTACTTTTGGAGAGAAATCTGGAAAAGGAAGTATTTTGGACGTTTTTGGAGCATAAAAGTAAAAAAAAATGGCAAAGTCTCAAATTCCTTGCTGGGAACAATACCTGACGGCGTCAAGGCTCTACATGTGACGGCGTCAAGAGTGGAAAAAGAGGTGGAAGTGGAAAATACACGTGACGATCCAAAAAGTTTTTAGGCTTATTGGCCTGACGGCGTCACCAAGGCCGTCAGGGTACAATTACACGTGACGGCCCAGAGTGTTTTTCTACATGACGGCGTCAGAAATGGATATAGGCAATACGAATTTCATCATGGCGGCGAGTTGACGGCGTCAGAGGTTAACACATGACACCGTCAGGATGCATAGTTTATATATATTTTTCCAAATTTTCATTGTAATGTGTGGATCTTTGAGTGGAACTTTGTGTGGGATATTAGGGCATAAACCCTAGACGAATTTTATAGCTTTTTCAAGGGTTTCAACCCCTTGATTCTTCCATGTTCAATTGAAGATAAGTACTTATTCAAATCATTCAATATGTCTATGTGTTGTGTGATTATATCTTACGCTTGTCTTTTCTTTAACATGCTAGGCTAGGTTTTTATTGTGTTTGCTTAGATGTAGTGAAACCTAGATGTTGATTATGGGTTGATTGTTTGTTTATAATTGTTACGGATGATTGTATTCGATGTTAGGCTTAAGAAAACAGGCAGACTTCCGTTGGTAACTTGCTTGAACGTCTTAAGAAACATGATCGGAGCTGTACTACGATTTTTGGTTGTATTTAATGCGTAAGAGAATTCTAATAATCCCATGTTAGGAGCTTCTAACGGCTCGACGTATGAGTGAAGTAGGATCTTATAGAGTTAGGGAATATTGTACACAGCCCTACGACTGGTATTAAGGAATATAACCCGTCATCCATGCAATTGTAACAAGCTAATCAAACTGTAAAAGATACCTAGGGAGTAATGAAATCTAAGTAAACACAACTTTTCTCATTATTGTTTCCACCACATTAGCATAATAGTTTAATTTTCATTTCTTTTATTTTATTTTGATTGCATTAGTAGTTAATTGGGTTAGTTGGCTAGCAACTAATTCCGCCCACTCCTTTAAAACCCGAGATTTTACTTGCTTTCATAAAATATAAAAAAAAATACAAAAAAAATCATCTCTCACCTCTCTAGACCTAGTTTAGTAGGCTTTCTAATCCTAGCGACACTATTCCAGAGTTGAACGATTAATCCCCCGGTACTTGTCACTATACTATACTACAACGATCAGGTACACTGCCTGGTGGGGGTTGTAAGCTTCTCAAGATCCCTTGAGAATTAAAACCTGTTGCGAGGGTGCAATTCCCATGTATCAAGTTTTTGGCGCCGCAGCCCGTGGAATAGTTATTGTCTAGATTAGAATTTCTTTTTATTAGGTCTACTTTCTAGATTCCTTTCTAGTAAGGTTTTATTTTTATTTTTAGGTTTTCTTTAGTCTATCTTATTTCTTCGTTTCTTTGTTCGTAACCTTTACCATCCGACATCATGGAAGGTGGTAATATCTTTGAACCCATCAACCCACCACAACAAAACCACCCACAAAACCCACCACTAGCAAACCAACCTCCTAGACCCCGAACTTTAGGAGAGTATTCCCGTCCTAGCCACCAAGGCTATCGAAACACCATTGAGCTCACTCAAGGAGCCAATGTGTCTCCCTTGCGATCCGACACCATCTGGTTGGTGCAAAGCGGATGTGCATTCCATGGACTTCGTTCCGAAGATCCTAATCAACATCTCAAGGATTTCCTTAAAATCGTAGATTCCATAGACCTTGATGTTGCAACTAGAGAGTCGACTCGATTACGCCTATTCCAATTCTCTCTACGTGATCAAGCTAGTCAATGGCTTGAACGTTTTCCCGAGGGATCCATCACCTCTTGCGATGATCTCACTTCTCGTTTCCTTGCTCAATTTTTCCCACCGGGGAGAACTACGATGCTTAGAAATGATATCTTGATATTCCAACAGCGTCAAGGTGAAACTTTCTATGAAGCATGGACTCGTTTCAAGGACTTACTCCAAAAAGTTCCTCATCATGGCATAAATCTTTGGCTATTAGTTCAAATCTTCTAAGACCATGTCGACTTTCACACAAAACGCACCATTGATCAAGCCGCCGGAGGCAGGTTGCATGATAAAAATGCCAAGGAATCTTTGGAAATTATTGATGAGCTTGCCTTCGACAATCATGAGTTATGGGAAGTTACTCATGTTATAAACTGGGCTATCAACGCAATCTCGACACCTGGGGAAACCACTCAAATCTCCAAAGAACTCCTTTGCAAACTTGAGAAAAAGGTTGACTATCTCATGGAAAAACAAAAGAGACCGTTAAGTCCCAGACGGGCAGCAGTCAATTCTGTCTCAAATATGATTCTGACACCATTGTCAGAGTCACCCTTTAGAGAGAATGTCGAAACCTTTCAAAATTATGCTCCACCTTATTCACCTCCTCAAAACCTTAGCCTGGAATTTGAAGCTCGAATGAGAGAGTACATGGCAACCCATTCTGAGCGGCTTGCTAAATTCGAGGATGCTGTTTATAAACAAAAGGAGGAGATGCAAGAGAAAATGAAGGAGATGATGAGCCTAGTGAAGGAATACTCAAACCAAAAAACCCTAGAAATGATGTTATTAAGAAAAGAAAGCGCTACCCCCACTACCCGATTTGTTAACTCTATCACAATTGTCCACGAGGATAATGAGGAAAAGGAAACCCCTTGTGTACAAACCATTGAGGAACCGCCAAAATCCCAATCACTAGGTTACTACCTAAAACATGATATAAATGAGAATACCATAAAAATTGGATAAAGGGTGACGGGCGTAACCAATCCTCCAAACAGGTTTCAAAGAAGGAGAAAGAGGGGAAAGATGAGTATGATACATTACCTGGGGGGACCGGTATTCGAGAAGCTACTTATACAAAAAGTAGCTACTAAGCAGATGGCTTGTGGGAAGTTTGAGATACCAGCCAACATTGGGAAGTTGCAATATCTGGATGCTTTCGCCGATCAAGGATCAGAAGTAAATCTTATGCCCCTAACTATTTACACCTAACTAACCACGGAAATGCTGGCCACCACCCGTGTTAGGCTATCCTTCGCTGGTCACTCTTATGTATACCCTTTGGGAATTGCAGAGGATGTACTAGTCAATGTTGCATGGTTCATGTATCCCGTCGATTTTATGACCATCGATGATAAAGGAGGTAGGTGCATGCCAATAATCCTTGGAGCAGCATTCCTCACCACCGCGAGAGCTGTCATTAGGTATAAAAAGAGGGAAATTGAACTTAAGTCAGGAAAAAGAAAGATTAGCCTTCCTATGACCCCAGGATGTGTGCAAGAAAGCCTACTGAAAAGAAAGCTCAAAAACAACATTGACACATCACCTAATCATGTTCAAGAAAAAATCCTCGCATGGGAAACAAGAATCAAAAGCTACAAAGAAACTAAGCCTGAGAGAGGCAAAAGCAGCAATAAACTTCATGTCGAGTTTGAACGTAGTCAACCAATGGAGAATCCTGTACCATTTGCAGAAAGAGACTAGGTACTCTTAAGGCATTCAGAGATAAAAGTACCTCCCGAAAAGCCAAGTCCTTGGTGGTATGGACCATTCATAATTAAAAACCTAAGCCAAGATGGGATTGCTACCTTGAGCAGTAAAGGAGGAGGGGAGGTGACTGCAGGTGTCGAACGATTGAAACACTACCACCCCGATGGCGAGGATCATAATTATATGGGATACGTCATCTCAAGAGACGAGGTCACGTAATAGCCCATGACCTTGAGTCTAGCTACAAGACTCGTAAATAAAGAAAAACGCTTCTTGGGAGGCAACCCATGTTTTGTGTGTTTTTATTTATTTGATTTTTATTTGTTTGATGTTATTTGTTTCTATATGCATGTTTTATTTTTATTGTTGGTAGTCATGTTTCAAACTAAAATTGTGAAAATGCTTTATTTTGTTGTTTAACTTCGTCTTAACTTCATATAAAGGTATTTTGCAAAAGCTAAGTGTAAGGGGAAACCCCAAATTTGTTTATAAGAATGAAAATGATCATGATTCGCCACAATATTAAATGAACATGTATATTAGTAATTGTTAGAGTCAAATGCTTGTATCGAGTCATAATGATGTTTTGCAGGATTTTCCAGGAAATAGGACATAAGTTTTTCTAGAAATTTTCCGAAAACTAGACATAAAGATTTCTGCAGGTCACTTCTGACGGCGTCAGGGTTTTAACACCTGACGGCGTCACGTGTAAAATTCTGGAAATTTTGCGAGTTTTGTTTTTCTAACGTAGTCTTAAAAGTTTTTGTTGATTCTTTAGTTTATAAACTCTAGGAAATCTGCAAACATTCATTCCACAACCATTATATCTTAAATCGCTTTCTAGGATTTGTTAATATATATAGATTGCTGCTGATTTTACGCGAGGTTGCCTTGATTGTTTTTCTCAGGTTTAACAGGTTATATTTGACAAGAAGATGATTTATATTTCTGGAAGGGAAGCTCTGAACGTTCATTTTCTTGGATGAAGATCTAACCTTGTTAACACACTATCCACACCGAACTAATCAGGGGAGTATTTGTTTTCATTCTTTTACCTATTTTACTTTTGCATCCTTTAATTGAACATTGGGGACAATGTTCATCCTAAGTGTAAGGGGAGGGTAAATGACGATACCTTATAGGATACAATTGCACTTAAGTTTGTTTGTTTGATGGTAGGTGTGTAATAAAACTAAGAGAAATACTTGTTAGTGTAATTTTAGCGCAAAATTTAAAATTTTTTACAACATTTAGGAGTGAAACTTTAGCCTTAACAAGCGTCTCATGGATAGGAGTTGTATAACTAACACAAAACCGTACCATTCAGAAAAATTTTCCACCCAAATATGTGAGGTTCGCCTTTAGATTTGATAGGAAAAGCATTCATTATTAGTGCTTATGAGTGTACCGGTAGCATTTAGATTCTAGAACTTGCGTTAGTGATGCATCCCGAGACCGCTAGTAAGACTACATTCGTGTAGTAGGATTTACTGCATGATAAGAGGCATTAGGATCACCCTTGTGTTAAACCCGTATCATAATTACTTGACCATTTAAGTCATATTACTTGAATAGTAACGTCAATTAATTTTTCTCACACCTTAGCGTTGTACTCATTTTTAGTACACGATAACCCTAGTACACCCCTCCGAGCCTATCTTTTCGTTTCTAACTTTAAGCATTTTACTTAAAGGAAGAATTTGTTACAACCCACCCAAATGTGCAACCAAATCGTCTTAGCCTTCCTTGTATGCATTCATCTTTAGTGCATTATTCTTACATGTTTAAACCCTTAGTTAATTATCTAATTGATTACATGGTTGCTAAGTCGAGTCATATCTTGTACATATTGTTTTGGGATGATCGGGACTCATGGGTAAAGTACTAGTGTTTTGGAGTAATGGGAAAGAACATCATATTTCCCTATGATGCATTATTTTGGATGGTAGGGCAAGAGTGTATGCAAAAAAAAAGAAAAAAAAAATCGAAAAAATCAAGAAAAAGAAAAAGAAAATAGAAAAAAGAAAAAGAGAAAAACATACGGACTACCATCCCGTTTCATTCTATATTTGTTTTATGTTTTTGTTATTTTTGATTTATTAGCTTAAGTCGAGTCGAGTCTTGGCTTAGCAACGCCATATTGTACATGTAATTAACCAAGATGATTAACTCGCCACCAGTAAATATTGCCTTTATCCAACAAAACCGTGTTTTCCATATCCCTACACCTAATGTTATAACCCTTTAAAAGACCTCTTTGATAGTTTATCCTAGGTGCTTACGCCAAGTGGTAGAGGTTTGATCCTTTCCCAAGCATATGGTAATCTATTTGCTATGACAGGTAGTGAGAGATGTTTTCCATTTCCATATTGTGATATATACTTTATTACACCCGAGAGATGTGAGTATCTAAACACTATTTGTGAGGTGCTAGTGTATGACCTCCGTGCTTCTTTTTGGTTTTTAGTGGAACGATTATTTGTTGTAATTACTTTTATATTAGTGTTAAATGATCCCTAACTTGTATTTTGATTAGAATAAAAGCGCATATGCTTGAGGAAAAGCAAATCTCAAGTGTAAGGGTATTTGATGAGGCGAAAAGTGTACCGCTTTTAAGGGGTCATTTAAGCCCAAATTCGAGATTATTTGATCAATTATTGCCCTAAATCATTCCTTTTGTCATTTTAGGTACTTTTGGAGAGAAATCTGGAAAAGGAAGTATTTTGGACGTTTTTGGAGTATAAAGTGAAGAAAACGACAAAGTCTCAAATTCCTTGCTGGGAACAGTACCTGACGACGTCAAGGCTCTACATGTGACGGCGTCAAGAGTGGCAAAAGAGGTGGAAGTGGAAAATACACGTGATGATCCAGAAAGTTTTTAGGCTTATTGGCCTGACGGCGTCACCAAGGCTGTCAGGGTCCAATTACACGTGACGGCCCAGAGTGTTTTTCTACATGACGGCGTCAGAAATGGATCCAGGCAATATGAATTTCATCATGTCGGCGAGTTGACGGCGTCAGAGGTTAACACATGACGCCGTCAGGATGCATAGTCTATATATATTTTTCCAAATTTTCATTGTAATGTGTGGAACTTTGAGTGGAACTTTGTGTGGGATATTAGGGCATAAACTCTAGACGAATTTTACAGCTTTTTCAAGGGTTTCAACCCCTTGATTCTTCCATGTTCAATTGAAGATAAGTACTTATTCAAATCATTCAATATGTCTATGTGTTGTGTGATTATATCTTACGCTTGTCTTCTCTTTAACATGCTACGCTAGGTTTTAATTGTGTTTTCTTAGATGTAGTGAAACCTAGATTTTATGTTGATTGTTTGTTTATAATTGTTACGGATGATTGTATTCGATGTTAGGCTTAAGAAAACTGGCAGACTTCCATTGGTAACTTGCTTGAACGTCTTAAGAAACATGATCGGAGGTGTACAACGATTTTTGGTTGTATTTAATGCTTAAGAGAATTCTAATGATCCCAAGTTAGGAGCTTCTAACGGCTCGACATAGGAGTGAAGTAGGATCTTATAGAGTTAGGTAATATTGTACACGGCCCTACGACTGGTATTAAGGAATATAACCCGTCATCCATGCAATTGTAACAAGCTAATCAACCTGTAAAAGATATCTAGGGAGTAATGAAATCTAAGTAAACACAACTTTTCTCATTATTGTTTCCACCACATTAGTATAATAGTTTAATTTTCATTTCTTTTATTTTATTTTGATTGAATTAGTAGTTAATTGGGTTAGTTGGCTAGCAACTAATTCCGCCCACTCCTTTAAAACCTGATATTTTACTTGCTTTCATAAAATATAAAAGAATACAAAAAGAATCATCCCTCACCTCTAGACCTTGTCACTATACTATACTACAACGATCAGGTACACTGCATGGTGGGGGTTGTAATCTTCTCAAGATCCCTTGAGAGGTAAAACCTGTTGCGAGGGCGCAATTCCCCCGTATCAAGCTCGCATAGCTATGTTTGAAACCGAATTCAATCAACAACAAACGGAGATGACCAAGAAAATTGACAACTTGTTGAAAGCCCTCAACAACCAAGTGCTAACTACACCTAGGAAGGACACTAGGGACACTAATAGCCGAATCCAAATTAAGGACCCCTCATCATCCCAACACGACCACTTTGTCAATGTTGTCACCATTAAGCCAATAGATAAGAATATAAAAGAAAGTGACAAGGATGAAGTTGGAATAGAAACTCAACCTAAGGATGAGATTAAGGAAGTTAAGGATATTAAGGAAGAAAAGCTAGAGGAAGTAGAAAACATGGAGGAATACTTTGATAAGTTACCCACCAAGGAAGAACGGGAATATCATAAGGATCTATTCGATGACCCCGAGACACCATACGTCCTTGGTTCACCACTTATCAAAGCGGGTGATCCCTCTAACATCAACATACCATGCAACATTGGGCATATGCATGTGTGGAAAGCTTATATCGATCTTAGGTCTCCTATAAACATTATGACTAGGACCTATTATAATTGGGTAATGAAGAAGCAACTTGAATATAGGATGATGCCTAACACGAATTGGATGAGCAACTTTGTAGGAAGAGTGAAAGGATTACATGTCTTTGTAGGAAACTTCACTTATGTTACCGACTTCGTGATTGTAGAGGATATTCGTCCGGTAATAGATGGTTGCCTAAGTCAAGTAGTGTTCGAAAAACCGTTTGTTGAAGCCTCTAAGATGAATTATGACCCGTCCATAGGGATAGTTAGATTCAAGGATGAGAACGATGAAATTGCTTACCAAATGCTCTATAAGATTGAACAATTCCGTCTTCTATCAAACCTTGAAAAGGAACACAAGCAAGCGGTTTACTATAGAAATGATGAGGATAGACTTAGAGGAGTAGATTATGTCATGAGTAGAATACTCGGTTTCTACAAGGAATGTTTGTAACTAGGTCCGGAATACAAAACTAAGATTGAAGATGACCTAGAGAATGAGACCAATGACAAGGTCACATAATAGCCCATGACCTTGAGTCTAGCTACAAGACTTGTAAATAAAGAAAAGCGCTTCTTGGGAGGAAACCCAAGCTTTGTGTGTTTTTATTTGTTTGATTTTATTTGTTTCCCTGTGCATGTTTTATTTTTATTGTTGGTAGATCATGAAAATGCTTTATTTTGTTTTTAACTTCGTCTTAATTGCATATAAAGGTATTTCGCAAAAGCTAAGTGTAAGGGAGATCCAAATTTGTTTATAAGAACGAAAATGATCATGATTTGCCATAATATTAAATGAGCATGTATATTAGTAATTGTTTGAGTCAAATGCTTTTATCGAGTCATAATGATGTTTTGCAGGATTTTTCAGGAAATAAGGCATGAGTTTTTCCAGAAATTTTTCGGAAACTTAACATAAGATTTTTCTAGGAACATTCTGACAGCTTTAGGAGTTACAACCTGACGGCGCCAGGTACTAAAATTCTGAAAAATTTCGCGAGTTTTGTTTACACCGGAGTCTTAAAGTTTTTGTTAATTCTTTAGTTTTATAAACTCCAGGAAATCTGTAAACATTCATTCCACAAGAATTATATCTTAAATTGCTTTCTTGGATTTGTTAGTATATATAGATTGCCGCCGATTTTACGCGAGGTTTGCCTTGATTGTTTTCTCAGGTTTAACAGGTTATATTTGACAAGAAGATGATTTATATTTCTGGAGGGAAGCTTTCAACGTTCATTTTCTTGGAGGAAGATCTAACCTTGTTGACACACTATCCACACCGAACGAATCAGGGGAGTATTTGTTTTCATTCTTTTACCTATTTTACTTTTACATCCTTTAATTGAACATTGGGGACAATGTTCATCCTAAGTGTAAGGGCAGGGTTCATCCTAAGTGTAAGGGGAGGGTAAATGATGATACCTTATAGGATACTATTGCACTTGAGTTTGTTTGTTTGATAGTAGGTGTGTAATAAAACTAAGAGAAATACTTGTTAGTGTAATTTTAACGCCAAACTAAGAGAAATACTTAACAAGCGTCTCATGGATAGGAGTTGTATGACTAGCACAAAACTGTACCACTTTAAAAAAATTTCCACCCAAATATGTAAGGTTATTATTTGTGCTTATGAGTGTACCAGTAGCATTTAGATTCTAGAACTTGTGTTAGTGATGCATCCCATGACCGCTAGTGAGACTACATTCGTGTAGTAGGATTTACTACATGATAAGAGGCATTAGGATCACCCTTGTGTTTAAACCCGTATCATAATTACTTGACCATTTAAGTCCACTGGTACAAAAATGGTCTTTCGTCACACATGGTCGATTTCAAACGGTCACACTGTAACCTATTTACGTGACTAAATGTATGAAAATAAAATAAATAGCCACACTCGATCCGACTTGTGTGACCATTTCGGAAGATATATGTCACACATTTGTGTATTTATGTGACAAGAGGGTAGCTGGTAAATATTTTTTGATCATTTAGTCACGTTTAATTTGGGACGTGTGGCCGATACAAATCAGCTTTAAGCATTAGTCACACTACAGATATACATATGTGACAAATATATGTCACACAATTGAAGAGTGTGACCAAAATATATACATGGTCACATGAAGTAATTGTGTATGTGACTAAATTATATAGTCAAGTTTGTCACACATTATTTAAACGTGACTGCTATTCTTTGCTGAATATTTAGCCACATAGCGTTTGAAATGTGTGACAACTAAAAAGTAAGTTTGAAGCGTTAGTCACGATATGCATTTAATAGTGACAAATATATATGTCACACACTTGAAGAGTGTGACCAAATGTCATATATGGTCACACGAAACCATAGAAACATGATTAAGTGTAATAAAAATTTGATACATATGGCCACGTAAGTAAATATGTGTGTCTAAAGTTTAGTGTGTGTTTGCTTGCCACAACCTAATGTGTATAGTCACATTTAATTGTAGCATGATCATGTGACTATAGGCTTTAGAATAGTCACACCATATCACAAATGTGTATCTAAATTATGTTAATTGCCACATTATAAGGGTATCATATGTGCAATACCTTCAAAATAGTCACATTGTGATATTTATGTGACTATTATTTATAGCAAAATGTGATATTTAAGTGTAACAAAAATTCAAAATATGTGCAACACATTCAAAATTAATGTTGCTAGGCATAAGTTAATGCTGCTAGGCATAAATTAATGTTGCTAGGAATAAATCAAGCTTAATGAATAGATGAAAAATCAAGCTTAATCAAGCTTTAATGAAGCAAGAAAGTTAAAATTCATATATAATTAACAAAAAAAAAACATTAGTATCCATATATAACAAAAGTAAAATAAAGCAGTTTATACATATAAAATGTTTAACAATTAAATTTCAGAGATATCTCCGGATCAAACGACAAATGCACATTATCGTAGTCAATGGAGTCGAATCTCTCTTCCTCACACAAAAATCCAACATCAGCCGCATCCTCTTCCACTGAACCAACCCGTGGCTTTGATCGCTTGTATTCCTTCTCATCTTTCTTAATTTGAAGCAAACTTGCTTTGCGTCTTGCCTTGCTTCTTCCGGAATCCACGACTCATACCACTCTTCAACGTTAAATACCTTCTCTGGTTTCCTGAAATCAAATAAGCATTAGATGATAAATTTACAGATTATCCTTTTAATTTGGTATTCTTAATTATATGATGTATATAATGTAACATTCTAACATAATTTCATAACTGATTACCTAATTAGCTACCAATTGATAACCATTTTTATAAATTCATAAAATCTTAATACACCAAAATTTTTATGGATTAACTAACTTCTACTAGAAAAAAAAAAAAACCAAGTCAACATGTACGTACATAACATCTTTACAAACTTTGAATGTTTACGTGTACAAAACTTTAATTAGTAGTACTTACTTTGAACGCTTCTTCTTTGATGAAATGCACCTTTTCTTGTTTCCATCCATAACTTCGATCTTAGATTGTTTTAAAAAGTGTGTGTTGAAAAGCTAAGTGATGGCCTTAAAAAGGGATGCGACATACTATACGCCTAGGGAATTTTGAAAGTCTCAACATTAAAGATTATTGCAATTTACCAAGTTTAACATCACATTAGCATGTGAAATGCACTAATTACTCGTGCCTAATTGTAATCATTTTAATTTTACACATTAAATGCGCGCTCCTAAACATTCTATAATTTTATTTTTAAACTTTAAATGGTAATAAGCATTGTAAGTGGTTTCAAATGTTTGAAAATATAGTAAGAATAAACATAATGCATGGTATTAATCTAGTTATTAGTTGTGTAAAATTTGTGTTTGTGACAGTGTTTACTCCCTGAATTGGGAAACTTACTTCAACACTGTTATGACCTTATTAATAAAGAACTTAATGCTACTAGGCATAACTTAATACTGCTAGTCATAACTTAATGCTGCTAGGCATAAATTACTGTGAACTGGTGTAACTGTAAAAAAGTAACTGTAAACCGTTGTGACACTTAAATGTTGTGAAATTGCGACTCTTGTGTGCCTATAAATACAAAGGAATTACAACCAACTTCTTTCATCTTTTCATTACGTATTCGATTTTTGTTTGGAATTGCAATGGCTTCATCATCTTCAAATCCTGCTTCAAAGAAAACAAAACGTTCAAAGGATACTTCTCCTCCTCCTCCTCCAATGCCAGAAAAATATAAAATCCACGGCCTAACCCAAGAGTGCTGGAACAAATGCCATTCTCAAGGCCAATATGGTATTGAACGACAGTTGGTTGAACTTTACAACAAACGAATCGCGCTGTTGGAAGAACAAAACAAAAAAGACCAAGATATCATACTGGTGCATCAGAACAAAGTTAATGTTCGTAATCAAGAAATAGAACAAATCCGTGGAAACATTGTTGATATTAACAAAGGCATTCAAAATAGTTTGTATAATTTTCATTGAATTAACCCTGATGTAAGATGATATTAATCATTATAATGTTATTTCTTTGAAGTTTAATGTTTTTGTGTTCAAAGAAAACTTATCTTATGTTTCTTTGTTAATCAAGTTATCGATTATATTACTATATGATCAAGTTATCTTTTTGTTGATTAATTATGTTATGTTGCTTTGTTGACTATGTTATGATGCTTTGTTAAAAGTCAAAAACAAAGATTGTCAAACTTGATTGTCATTTGCAAAAGTCAAAGATTGTCAAACTTATCTTATGGGCAACTCCGGGTTTGGATTGGAATTTGGGTGAATGCTAGTAACTCAGAACTTAATGTTGCTTGGCATAACTTAATGCTGCTAGGGATACAAATAAAATGCCACAAAAATTAACCTATTCATATTCAGTTCATTAATGAGAAAATTGAGCAATGACAACATGTTTATTCATAAAGTCAAATAAAGTTGTACAAACGGATTACACAGGTTTATTCAAATTACTTCCTAACTCAACTAATACATTTTCTTTTTACCCTTCCCTTTTGAACAAACTTTTGGCATTTTTGGTTCCCATGGTTTTATACCCTTGTCTTCACAAGTCTTAGCATTGGGCAGGCCTAGCACCTGAACCCTCTCATCAAAAATCTCTTTGGCAGTCTTTTTTGGAGTTTTAACCTTCCTAGCATCTTCCTTTTTTATGCCTGATTCAGAATATCCCTTTGGAAAGTAGTATGCCCATGTATTTGGAGGACCTTCAGAACTGCTTGATATGTGAAATGAACTTGAGTCACTGCTGCCAACATATGTAACCCTTCTAAGTACCCGATACAGCTCCTTTTGTCGTTTCAACTCCCTTTGAGCAAAGGACTGCACCAGCCGCATTGCTAGATTGTTGAAAAAACAAAATGAACTGTATGGGCACTCAGAATGGAAAGGTATGTTGAAATGAACTTGAGTCACTGCTGTCAATGTATGATTTCTGCAAAAAAATAAAAAAAATATATTAAAATTTTAAAAAATATAGTGTAAATGAAATAAAAGATAATGTTGCAATTCAGGGTGTATTTGAAACAACCTTTGTTCTTGGAACCCCAATGGCCATATTACATTGTGGAACCCTCTCATCAAAAAGCTCTTTGGCAGTCTTTTTTGGAGTTTTAACCTTCCTAGCATCTTCCTTTTTGTGCCTGATCCAGAATATCCCTTTGGAAAGTAGTCTGCCCATGTATTTGGAGGACCTTCAGAACTGCTTGATATGTGAAATGAACTTGAGTCACTGCTGCCAACATACGTAACCCTTCTAAGTTCCCGATACAGCTCCTTTTTTCGTTTCAACTCCCTTTGAGCAAAGGACTGCACCAGCCGCATTGCTAGATTGTTGAAAAAAACAAAAGGAACTGTATGGGAACTCAGAATGGAAAGGTATGTTGAAATGAACTTGAGTCACTGCTGTAAATGTATGATTTCTGCAACAAAATAAAAAAAATATATTAAAATTTTAAAAAGTATAGTGTAAATGAAATAAAAGATAATGTTGCAATTCAGGGTGTATTTGAAACAACCTTTGTTATTGGAACTCCAATGGCCACATTACTTGGTGGATGGTTGGTTTTAGATCATAAAAAAGAATGGAATGCAATAAACCAACATACGTAACCCTTCTAAGTTCCCGATACAGCTCCTTTTATCGTTTCAACTCCCTTTGAGCAAAGGACTGCACCAGCCGCATTGCTAGATTGTTGAAAAAATAAAAGGAACTGTATGGGAACTGAGAATGGAAAGGTATGTTGAAATTACAGACTCATTTAGATCATAAAAAAGATTTGAATGCAAACAGAGTGATACAAACAATCTAGAAATGTTAAGTAAAGAATAGAGTCTAAGTAACATCACTCATCTTGAATGCGATGATGAAGGAGTGTGGTCTCTAATGAACAATACACACTATATCATCATCGCATTGAAGACGTCTCAATGATCAGGCCAGATCTATCTAAAGTTGCAGAAAGGTTCCATTGCTTTGTTTTTTGGACACCGTCTAATAACGGTAGTAGAGGTTTTCCAAATTAAGTAATGGAACCGTTCTACAACTTTAGATAGATTTGCCCTAACATTGAGCTTTAAGTTATTAGAAAACAGATTCTTACTATCGTTTATATTGCTCCGTTAGATGTGACGAACATACATATTATTTATGTAGATTCTACGACATTAGAGAGCTAATCGTGCATGAATGAAATCATATTAAACTTATAATAACAATGCAATGAACTACCATCCTTTCTACCCTAGCCAACAACAACATATTATTCAGCCTTGAATCTCTAACCTACCAACATTCATTGAAGACAAAGACGCTAAATTCAAGTATCGAACCTACAAATTATACTTGATAATTGTTTCTGGATTTTGACAAAGAGCAAAGATGAATCAACAATGGATGAACAACACCAAAACAAGTTTATGCTCATACTTGAAAGTGGTGTCTGTTCATCCAACGTTGATACTTCTTCCATCTTTGATACTTGGATGTTTTAGCCTAAATATTCGCACACACATCCGCCACTTATCTTCATTATACTCTCAATACAAATGCAACATAATTCTTATATAAAAAATACATCATACATATATATAAAGCAAACAGAGTGATACAAACAATCTACAAATGTTGAGTAAAGAATAGAGTCTAAGTAACATCACTCATCTTGAATGCGATGATGAAGGAGTGTGGCCTGTCATGAACAATACACACTATATCATCATCGCATTGAAGACGTCTCAATGATCAAGCCAGATCTATCTAACGATGTAGATGGGTTCCATCGCTTTAATTGGACCCCGTTTTCTAATGATGTTTAATCTTGATTATTGAAAGAACCATTAAACATCGTTAGAAAATGGGGTCCCGTTAAAGCGATGGAACCCATCAACATTGTTAGATAGATCTGCCCTAATAATAGAGCTTTAAGTTCTTAGCAACCAAATTCTTACTATCATTTATATTGGTCACTTAAATGTGACGAACATACATATTAGTTATGTAGGTCCTACGACATTAGAGAGCTAATCATGAATCAATGAAATCATATTAAATTTATATCAACAATGCAATGAAAATATTTTCATTGTAACTAAATACATAAACTCTTTAAGTTCTTGATATGTTTATGGTACTTCAACCTAATCCTAAGATAAAATATTTTCATTGTTTATGTATTTTGGCAAAGAGGGAAGAAGTATCAAGAATGGATGAACAACACCAGAACAAGTTTATGTTCATACTTGAAAGTGGTGTCTTTTCATCCATCCTTGATACTTCTTCCATCTTTGATACAGATACATATTATGTTCATACTTGAAAGTGGTGTCGGTTCACCCATCCTTGACAAAGAACAAAGATGAATCAATAATGGATGAACAACACCAGAACAAGTGTATGTTCATACTTGAAAGTGGTGTCTTTTCATCCATCATTGATACTTCTTCCGACTTCCATCTTTGATACTTGATGTTTTAGCCTAAATATTCGTACTAAAACTAAAAAACAACCATAAACCCTAACAATAAAAAAACACAAATCTACAGATCATACATAAACCCTAACACTAAATAACACTAATTAAATAAGCACAAACAATGAAATAATCAGATAAACCAAAAAAAAACAACTAAATAATCAGATAAGCCAAATCATCTGTCAAACTTAGGGTCAATATAGAAGCGATCTAAGTATGTTACCATATGCTTCCGATCTAACTTAGGGTCAAACTTAGGGTGTAGTAGTGAGAGAGAGAAAGAAAGAACAAGGCAGCTGTGTGTGATTGTCAGATAGAGATTAAGTATATGTTGGAGTGTGTGAAGTGTGTTTGAGAAGCTTTGTAAATAATATATATTATAAGTGATGTGCGTTATAATATATATTAATTATAAGTGTTGACCAGTCAATGTGTGTAGGTGCTAATGCTTAAATTGATTGTACATATAGCTTAATTTGTTGTATTTACTTAAAATGTATAGATAAGTTTAAAATGATTAAAAGTATAAAAACTAAAAGTATTAAAAGTTTCAAGATCGGGATCAGATCCTACCCAGGATCATTTTCGTCTTTGCAAGATCATGATCGTATGATCGGATCGGGATCGTAAGATCCTACTAGCTATAATGTCATTTTCTTAATAGTCTCGCTCCCTTTAACATGCAGTTTCCTTGTAAAATCGGATACATGAACTTGCATGCATGCCTACTGATGAGGCGAAAAATGAACCACTTTTAAGGGGTCATTTAAGCCCGGAATTGAATTTATTTGATCAAATATTGCCCTAAATCGTTCCTTTTGTGATTTTAGGTACTTTGGGAGTGAATTCTGGAAAAGGAAGCATTTTGGACGTTTTTGGAGCATAAAAGTGAAGAAAACGGCAAAGACTTAATTTTCCATGCTGAGAACAGTACCTGACGGCGTCAAGAACAAAAACGTGACGGCGTCAGGGGTAAAATCCATGACGACCCAGAGAAAACCTGAAGGCGTCAAGAGAAGGGCGTCAAGAGTATTTTTGGTGACGGCCTGCATAAGGAGTAAACATTACGGCGTCAAACCCAGATCTAGGCAGTCCGAGAAATTATTTGGCGGCGAGATGACGGCGTCAGAAATTTGTTCTTGACGCCGTCACCTATCAGAATCTATATATACTTTTCTATTTTTCATTCTATGTTTGTTGGATACAACATGTAATAAAACATACGGACTACCATCCCTTTTCATTCTATGTTTGTTTTATGTTTTTGTTATTTTTGATTTATTAGTTTAAGTCGAGTCTAGTCTTTGCTTAGCAACGCCATATTGTACATGTAATTAACTGAGATTGTTAACTCGCCACCAGTAAAGACTGCCTATATCCAACAAAACCGTGTATTCCATATCCCTACACCTAACGTTACAACCCTTTAAAACACCTCTTTGATAGTTTATCCTAGGTGCTTACGCCATGTGGTGGAGGTTTGATCCTTTCCCAAGCCTATGGTAATCTATTTTGTTATGACAGGTAGTGGGAGATGTTTTCTATTTCCATATTGTGATATTACTTTATTACACCCGAGAGATGTGAGTATCTAAACACTATTTGTGAGGTGCTAGTGTATGACCTCCGTGCTTGTCTTTAGTCTTTAGTGGAACGATTATTTGTTGTGATTACTTTTATATTAGTGTTAAATGACCCCTAACTTGTATTTTGATTAGAATAAAAGCGCATTTGCTTGAGGACAAGCAAATCTCAAGTGTAAGGGTATACGATGAGGCGAAAAATGAACCACTTTTAGGGGGTCATTTAAGCCCGGAATTGAATTTATTTGATCAAATATTGCCCTAAATTGTTCCTTTTGTGATTTTAGGTACTTTGGGAGTGAATTCTGGAAAAGGAAGCATTTTGGACGTTTTTTGAGCATAAAAGTGAAGAAAACGGCAAAGACTTAATTTTCCATGCTGAGAACAGTACCTGACGGCGTCAAGAAGAAAAACGTGACGGCGTCAGGGGTAAAATCCATGACGACCCAGAGAAAACCTGAAGGCGTCAAGAGAAGGGCGTCAAGAGTATTTTTGGTGACGGCCTGCATAAGGAGTACACATGATGGCGTCAAACCCAGATCTAGGCAGTCCGAGAAATTATTTGGCGGCGAGATGATGGCATCAGAAATTTTGTTCTTGACGCCATCACCTATCAGAATCTATATATACTTTTCTATTTTTCATTCATTAAGAGAGGAACTTGTGTGGAGAATAATAGGGTCGAACCTAATAAACCCTAGGTCATTTTTTACTGTATTTTCAAGGGTTTTCACCCCTTGAAACCTTTCATGTTCAATTGTGATAAGTCCTCTTTCAATTCATTCAATATGTCTATGTGTTGTTTGAATACATCTTATGCTTGTCTTGATTTCAACATTCTAGGCTAGATCTATCTTGTGTTTGCTTAGATGTAATGAAACCTAGATGTTAATTATAGGTTGATTGCTTGTTTATAGTTGTATTGGATGAATGATTTCAATGTTAGGCTTAAGAAAACTAGCAGATCTCCATTGTGTAACATGCTTGAACGTCTTAAGAAACATGAACCGATGTGTACTAGGTTTTATTGGTTGTATTTAATGCATGAGCAAATTCTAGTGATCCCATGTTAGGAGCTTCTTAGCCGGCTCGACATAGGAGTGAAGTAGGCGCTTATAGGATTGGGGAACTAAGTACGCCACCCCATGAATGGTATTAAGGAATACAATCCGTCATCCACGCAACTCTAACAAGTAATTAACCTGTAAAAGATATCTAGGGAGTAGTGAAACCTAAGTAAAGACAATTCTCCCATATATTGCTCACACCTCTAGTTTAATTTAGTTTATTTTCATTTCTAGTATTTTATTTTGATTACATCTTAGTAATTGGGTTAGTTGACTAGCAACTAATTCCGCCCAACTCCTTCAAAACCAATATTTTTACTTGCTTTCATAAAAAATATAAGAATAAAAAAAGAATCATCCCTCATCTCTAGACCTAGTCTTTAGGTTTTCTAATCCTAGCGACACTATTCCTAGCTGAACGATCAATCCCCTGGTACTTGTCATTATACTATACTACATCGATCAGGTACACTGCCTGGTGGGGGTTGTAAGCCTCTCGAGATCCCCCGAGAGGTAAAGCCTAGTGCAATCCCTACGCATCACCTACCTTAACTCATTAGTACTTGTTTGAGTCAAATGCGTGTATCGAGTCACAATGAATGTTTTGCAGTATTGAATGGATGAGTTACACCACCGCCAAACTCATTAACTCTCTAGAACCGACTCACACCACCGCCACACTTCACCGCCTTATCTCGCCGTGGTTCCACCAACCATCGATCCTCCACACCATCACCGTCATCAAGACAAGGGAACTGTATGGGAGAGTTTGTTTGCTTCGGTTGTTTGGTTCGAGATAACCAATACATATTTTATATTACTTACAAGCTCGAGAACTCAACAATAACTCGAGTCGAACTTATATAAGATTGAGCTCAACTCATTAAACATTTCAAGCTCATTTTCCCCCAAAATCAAAACACTAACACTTACACTAGTCACATCCCGCCCCTAATTTTTCCCTAAAAATTTCAATCTCCCACTCAAGATCCCTCCCTTTTTCCCCCAAAATCAAAACACTAACACTTACACTAGTCAGATCTATCTTATCTCTATTCATCTCTTCTCCTTCTCTCTAGAACCGACTCACACCATGCATCGCCAAACTTCACAGCCTTATCTCGTCGTGGTTCCACCAACCATCGATCCTCCACGCCATCACCGTCATCAAGACAAGGGAACTGTATGGGAGAGTTTGTTTACTTATTCGGTTGTTTTGTTCGAGCTCATTTGATAGGCTTTCAATCTCTAAAATTTTAATCAGGCGCTCAAGATCTCAACATCCGCCTCTAATTTTTCCCTAAAAATCTCAATCTCCCGCTCAAGATCCCGCCCCTTTTTCCCCAAAATCAAAACACTAACACTTACACTAGTCAGATCTATCTATCTATTCATCTATTCTCCTTCTCTCTAGAACCGACTCACACCACCGCCAAACTTCACCGCCTTATCTCGCCGTGGTTCCACCAACCATCGATCCTACACGCCATCACTGTCATCAAGACAAGGGAACTATATGGGAGAGTTTGTTTGCTTCAGTTGTTTGGTTCGAGATAACCACCACATCCACCACCATCACAGTCAAGCCTCCATCACCCTCCGATCATTTTATCCGGGATCGAGAAAGTTTGAACTCGGCTTGAGCTTGACTCGAAAAGCTCCATTTATCTGTAAAGATGTGTTTTCTGACACAAATAAAAATTGAAATATAATATAACCTAAGAATTGAATTCGGTTCGACTTCAGCTCGAAAAGCTTGATACATTCTCAAATAAATATTTACACTTACTACATTTAAAAAAAAAAAAAAAAAAAAAAAAAAAAACTTATTTTATATTACTTACAAGCTCGAGAACTCAACAATAACTCGAGTCGAACTTATATAAGATTGAGCTCCACTCATTAAACATTTCAAGCTCATTTTTCCCCAAAATCAAAACACTAACACTTACACTAGTTACATCCCGCCCCTAATTTTTCCCCAAAAATTTCAATCTCCTGCTCAAGATCCCGCCTTTTTTCCCCCAAAATCAAAACACTAACTGATGCGTAGGGATTGCACCAGACTTTACCTCTCGAGGGATCTCGAGAAACTTACAACCCCCACCAGGCAGTGTACCTGATCGATGTAGTATAGTATAATGACAAGTACCGGGGGATTGATCGTTCAGCTAGGAATAGTGTCGCTAGGATTAGAAAACCTAAAGACTAGGTCTAGAGATGAGGGATGATTCTTTTTGTATTTTTATATTTTTTATAAAAGCAATTAAAAATCTCGGGTTTGAAGGAGTTTGGCGGAATTAGTTGCTAATCAACTAACCCAATACTAAAGATGCAATCAAAATAAAATACTAAAAATGAAATTGAAACTAAATTATACTAAAGTTGTGAGCAATATGTTGGAGAATTGTGTTTACTTAGATTTCACTACTCCCTAAATATCTTTTACATGTTAATTACTTGTTATAGTTGCGTGGATGACGGATTGTATTCCTTAATACCATTCATGGGGTGGCGTACTTACTTCCCCAATCCTATGAGCGCCTACTTCACTCCTATGTCGAGACGGCAAAGAAGCTCCTAACATGGGATCACTAGAATTTACTCATGCATTAAATACAACCAATAAAACCTAGTACACATCGGTTTATGTTTCCTAAGACGTTCAAGCATGTTACACAATGGAGATCTGCCAGTTTTCTTAAGCCTAACATTGAAATCATTCATCCATTACAACCATAAACAAGTAATCAACATATAATCAACATCTAGGTTTCATTACATCTAAGCAAACACAAGATAGATCTAGCCTAGCATGTTGAAATCAAGACAAGCATAAGATATATTCAAACAACACATAGACATATTGAATGAATTAAGAGAATACTTATCTCAATTGAACATGAAAGAATTCAAGGGGTGAAAACCCTTGAAAACACTGTAAAATATAACCTAGGGTTTACAAAGTTCGGCCCTAGTTTTCTCCACACAAGTTCCTCTCTAATGAATGAAAAATAGAAAACTATATATAGATTTTGATAGGTGACGGCGTCAAGAACAAAAGTCTGACGCCGTCATCTCGCCGCCAAATAGTTTCTCGGACTGCCTAGATCTGGGTCTGACGCCGTCATGTATACTCCCTATGCAGGCCGTCACCATATTAACTCTTGACGCCCTTGTTGTGACGCCTTCAGGTTTGCACTGGGTCGTCATGGATTTTACTCTTGACGGTGTCAGGTACTATTCTCAGCATGGAAAATTAAGTCTTTGGCGTTTTCTTCACTTTTATGCTCCAAAAACGTCCGAATTGCTTCCTTTTCCAGAATTCACTCCCAAATACCTAAAATCACAAAAGGAACAATTTAGGGCAATATTTGATCAAATAAATTCAATTCCGGGCTTAAATGACCCCCTAAAAGTGGTTCATTTTTCGCCTCATCATATACCCTTACACTTGAGATTTGCTTGTCCTCAAGCAAATGCGCTTTTATTCTAGTCAAAATACAAGTTAGGGGTCATTTAACACTAATATAAAAGTAATTAGAATAAATAATCGTTCCACTAAAGACTGAAGACAAGCACGGAGGTCATACACTAGCATCTCAAAAATAGTGTTTAGATACTCACATCTCTCGGGTGTAATAAAGTAATATCACAATATGGAAATGGAAAACATCTCTCACTACCTGTCATAGCAAAATAGATTACCATAGGCTTGGGAAAGGATCAAACCTCCACCACATGGCGTAAGCACCTAGGATAAACTATCAAAGAGGTCTTTTAAAGGGTAGTAATGTTAGGTGTAGGGATATGGAATACACGGTTTTGTTGGATATAGGCAGTCTTTACTGGTGGCGAGTTAACAATCTTAGTTAATTACATGTACAATATGGCGTTGCTAAGCCAAGACTAGACTCGACTTAAGCTAATAAATCAAAAATAACAAAAACATAAAATGAACATAGAATGAAAAGGGATGGTAGTCCGTATGTTTTTCTCTTTTTTCTATTTTATTTTTCTTTTTCTTGTTTTTTCGATTTTTTTTTTCATCATATACACTCTTACCCTACCATCCAAAATAATACATCATAGGGAATGAAAATTCCCCTTACACTTGAATTTTTACATACTTTACAATAAACTAATCTAATGACTCGAATTAAGAAAATCAAAACACTTGGAGTACTTTTAAGATTAACGCACATACGGGGGTAATAAATGATGTTCTTCCCCATTACTCCATAAAATAAGTACTTTACCCATGAGTCACAATCGTCCCAAAACAATATGTACAAGGATAGGACTCGACTTAGCAACTATGTAATCAATTAGATAATCAACTTAGGGTTTAACATATAACAATAATGCACTAAAGATGAGTGCATACACGGAAGGCTAAGGCGATTTGGGTATACATTTAAGTGGGGTGTAACAAATTCTTCCTTTAAGTAAAATGCTTAAAGTTAGAAACCAAAAGATAGGCTCGGAGGGGTGTACTAGGGGTTTCGTGTACTAAAAATGAGTACAACGCTAAGGTGTAGGAAAAATTAGTTGACTTAACTAGCCAAGTAATATGACTTAAATGGTCAAGTAATTATAATACGGGTTTAACACAAGGGTGATCCTAATGCCTCTTATCATGTAGTAAATCCTACTACACGAATGTAGTCTCACTAGCGGTCTCGGGATGCATCACTAACACAAGTTCTAGAATCTAAATGCTACCGGTACACTCATAAGCACTAAGGGGGCGTTTGGTTCAAGAATTAAAAATTATGGGATTTGAAATTTTAGAAATTTGTAATTCTCAAGAAATTTTAAAATCTGGCATTTGTGTTTGGTTGGCAAGAACTTAAAAATGAAATTAGCTCCAACATCCTGTCCCCACATAGAAATTGGATTAAATAATTGGACAGATGTTGGAAGCAGATCTAAGTGAAGAAAAAGTCAAAGGAATATGTGAAAAAGATGAGAAATAGAGATAATAAAGTGCGGCTATTTTTGTCCTTTTTAGCAAATAAAACAAGTGGGTCACACGGAATTTTAAATTACTCACTCAAGGGAAGAAATATAATTTACTTCATTCATATCATTTTAATTTCCTGTCCCCACATAGAAATTTATCTTATTTTGAACCAAACAGAGAAATTCAAGCAATTTTAAATCTAAATCCTAACAAATTCCTTGAAATTCCCTGAACCAAACAGCACCTAATAGTAAATGCTTTTTCTATCAAATCTAAAGGCGAACCTCACATATTTGGGTGGAAAATTTTTCTAAATTGTACGGTTTCGTGCTAGTCATACAATCTCCTATCCATGAGACGCTTGCTATGGCTAAAGTTTCACTCCTAAATGTTGTAAAAAATTTTAAATTTGGCGCTAAAATTGCACTAACAAGTATTTCTCATAGTTTTATTACACATCTACTATCAAATAAACAAACTCAAGCGAAAGTGTATTTGTAACGTATCATCATTTTACCCTCCCCTTACACTTAGGATGAACATTGTCCCCAATGTTCAAGTAAAGAATGTAAAAGTGAAATAAGTAAAACAAATGAAATCAAATACTCCCCTGATTCGCTCGGTATGGATAATAAAGTGGCCAGATCTTCCTCCAAGAAAATGAACAATCAAAGCTTCCCTTCCAGAATAATAATCAACTTCTTGTCATACATAACCTGTAAAACCTGAGAAAACAGACAAGGCAACCTCGCATAAAATCGGCGGCAATCTACATAAGTTAATAAATCCTAGAAAACAAAATAAGATATAATGCTTGTGGAATGATGTTTGCAGATTTCCTGGAGATTATAAAACTAATAATTCAACAAAAACTTTTAAGACTCCATTAGAAAAACAAAACTGGTAAAATTTCTAGAATTTTACACGTGACACCATCAAGAGTAAACTCGTGATGCCGTCAGAAGTGACCTGCAGAAATTCTTATGTTAAGTTTCCGGAAATTTTCTGGAAAAACTTCGTCCTACTTCCTGGAAAATCCTGCAAAACATCATTATGACTCGATACAAGCATTTGACTCAAACAAATACGAATATACATGTTCATTTAATATTGTGGAGAATCATGATCGGTTTTGTTTCTTTAAAAACATATTTGGGGTTTCCCCTTACACTTATCTTTTGCAAAAATACCTTTGGGTGAAGTTAAGACTAGGCCAAACAACAAAGTAAAGTATTTTCACTTTTTTAAGTTTTGAAACATGATCTACCAACAATAAAAATAAAGCATGTATACGGAAGCAAATAACAAACAAACAAAATAAAAATCACACAAAACATGGGTTGCCTCCCAAGAAGCGCTTTTCTTTATTTACGAGTCTTGTTGCTAGACTCAAGGTCATGGGTTACTACGTGACCTCATCATTGGTTTCACTCTCTAGGTCGTCTTCTAAGCCAGTTTTGTATTCCAAACCTAATTGCAAGCATTCTTTGTAGAAACCAAGCATCCTATTCATCACATACTCTACTCCTCTACGTCTATCCTCATCATTCCTATAGTAAGCTGCTTGTTTGTGTTCCTTCTCTATATTAGAAAGGAGGCGGTATTGCTCAATCTTGTAGGGCATTTGGTAGGCAATCTCATCATTCTCCTCCTTAAACCTAACTATCCCTAAAGTCAGATCATAACTCATCTTAGTGGCCTCAACAAATGGTTTTCCGAATATTACTTGGCTTAGGCAATCATCTATCACCGAACGAGTATCTTCTACTATCATAAAATCGATCTCATAGGTGAAATTACCTATACTCACATGCAATCCCTTCACTCTCCCTACAAAGTTACTTATCAAATTCTTATTGGGCATCATCCTATAACCAAGTTGTTTCTTCATCACCCAATTATAATAAGTCCTAGTCATGATATTTATAGGAGATCTAGGATCGATATAAGCTTTCCATATATGCATATGCCCGATGTTGCATGGTATGTTGATGTTAGAGGGGTCTCCCATTTTGATAAGGGGTGTACCAAGGATATATGGTGTCTCGGGGCCATCGAATAAATCCTTATGGTATTCCCGTTCTTCCTTGGTGGGCAACTTATCAAAGTGCTTTTCTATAGTCTCTACTTCCTCTAACTCCTCTCCCTTATCAACCTCAACTTCCCTAATTTCATCCCTAGCCTCGGTTTCTACTTCAACTTCATCCTTGTCACTTTCTTCTATATCCTTATCTTTTGGCTTACTGGTGACAACATTGACAAAGTGGACATGTTTGGATGATGAGGGTTCCTTAATTTGGATTCCGTTGTTGGCGTCCCTAGTGTCCTTCCTAGGTGTAGTTAACGCTTGGTTGTTGAGGGCTTTCAACAAGTTGTCTATCTTGTTGGTCATCTCTGTTTGTTGTTGGTTGAATTTGGTTTCAAACCTAGCTATGCGAGCCTCTTGAGATGCCATGAACTTAGACATCAATCCTTCAAGATTTTTGGTACTACCATAGTTGTTAGAAGGATTGTTGTTGAAAGTACGGTTGGAGGGTGGACCGTTTGGTTGGTAACGATTAGGCGGATTGGAAGAATTGGCTTGATTTTGTTTCCACCTAAGGTTTGGGTGATTTTTCCAAGAGGGGTTGTAGGAATCACCGTAAGGGTTTGGCTCGGGTTTGAAAGTGTACCACTTATCTCCCGCTTCGTCGGTACGCGAGGATGCGTAGTCCGCAAAAGTTGTTCCGGGGAGTTCCACACAATCACGAGTGTCATGGGGACCACTACATAATTCGCATGAAGAAGTGATTTTGTTCACTTGGCTTGAAGGCTTAGGAGCTTCGTAAGATTTCATGAGAAACTTGACTTGGTCTTCAAGTTCCATGATCCTACGGTCGGGAGTGCTAGAGTTGTTCGAAGGCAAAGATATTGCCTTGACCGTTTTGTTCAAATCACGGGGATCATTACAACTTTTATTGTCATAGAGAGCAAGATCTTCTATGAGTTCCCATGATTGTTCCGCACTTAGATCACGTAGCTTACCACCGGCCGATTGGTCAATGGCTCGCCTTGTGGAGAGATCGATATGGTCATAGAAGATTTGGACTTTGAGCCAAAGATCTATGCCATGATGAGAGACTTTCTGGAGTAAGTCCTTGAATCGAGTCCATGCTTCATATAGAGTTTCACCTTGACGTTGTTGGAACATCAAGATATCATTTCTAAGCTTGGTAGTTCTCCCCGGTGGGAAAAATTGAGCAAGGAAACGAGTGGTGAGATCATCCCATGAGGTGATGGATCCCGCGGGTAAACGTTCAAGCCATTGACTAGCTTGATCACGTAGAGAGAATTGGAATAGGCGTAATCAGGTTGACTCTCTAGTTGTAACATCAAGGTCTATAGAATCTACGATTTTAAGGAAGTCCTTGAGATGTTGATTTGGATCTTCGGAACGAAGTCCATGGAATGCACATCCGCTTTGCACCAACCGGATGGTGTCGGATCGCAAAGGGGTCACATTGGCTCCTTGGGTGAGCTCAATGGTGTTTCGATAGCCTTGGTGGCCAGGTCGGGAGTACTCTCCTAAGGTTCGGGGCCTAAGAGGTTGGTTATCTAGTGGTGGGTTTTGTTGTGGTGGGATGACAGGGTCAAAGATGTTACCATCGTCCATGATGTCGGATGGTAAAAGTTACGAACAAAAACACGAAGAAATAAGATAGACTAAAGAGAACCTAAAAATAAAAATAAAATCTCACTAGAAAGGAATCTAGCAAGTAGACCTAATAAAAAGAGATTCTAACCTAGACAATAACTATTCCCTGGGCTGTGGCGCCAAAAACTTGATGCGTAGGGATTGCACCAGGCTTTACCTCTCGAGAGATCTCGAGAAGCTTACAACCCCCACCAGGTAGTGTACCTGATCGATGTAGTATAGTATAATGACAAGTACCGGAGGATTGATCGTTCAGCTAGGAATAGTGTCGCTAGGATTAGAAAACCTAAAGACTAGGTCTAGAGATGAGGGATGATTCTTTTTGTATTTTTATATTTTTTATAAAAGCAATTAAAAATCTCGGGTTTGAAGGAGTTTGGCGGAATTAGTTGCTAATCAACTAACCCATTACTAAAGATGCAATCAAAATAAAATACTAAAAATGAAAATGAAACTAAATTATACTAAAGTTGTGAGCAATATGTGGGAGAATTGTGTTTACTTATATTTCACTACTCCCTAGATATCTTTTACATGTTAATTACTTGTTATAGTTGCGTGGATGATGGATTGTATTCCTTAATACCATTCATGGGGTGGCGTACTTACTTCCCCAATCCTATGAGCGCCTACTTCACTCCTATGTCGAGCCGGCTAAGAAGCTCCAAACATGGGATTACTAGAATTTACTCACGCATTAAATACAACCAATAAAACCTAGTACACATCGGTTCATGTTTCCTAAGACGTTCAAGCATGTTACACAATGGAGATCTTCTAGTTTTCTTAAGCCTAACATTGAAATCATTCATCCATTACAACCATAAACAAGTAATCAACATATAATCAATATCTAGGTTTCATTACATCTAAGCAAACACAAGATAGATCTAGCCTAGCATGTTGAAATCAAGACAAGCATAAGATATATTCAAACAACACATAGACATATTGAATGAATTAAGAGAAGACTTATCTCAATTGAACATGAAAGGATTCAAGGGGTGAAAACCCTAGAAAACACTGTAAAATATGACCTGGGGTTTACAAAGTTCGGCCCAAGTTTTCTCCATACAAGTTCCTCTCTAATGAATAAAAAAAAATAAAAAATAAAAAATAAATAAAAAAAATAAAAAAAACTATATATAGATTTTGATAGGTAACGGCGTCAAGAACAAAAGTCTGACGCCGTCATCTCGCCGCCAAATAGTTTCTCGGACTGCCTAGATCTGGGTCGACGCCGTCATGTATACTCCCTATGCAGGCCGTCACCATATTAACTCTTGACGCCCTTGTTTTGACGCCTTCAGGTTTGCATTGGGTCGTCATGGATTTTACTCTTGACGCCGTCATGATCTTCCTCTTGACGCCGTCAGGTACTGTTCTCAGCATGGAAAATTAAGTCTTTGGCGTTTTCTTCACTTTTATGCTCCAAAAACGTCCGAATTGCTTCCTTTTCCAGAATTCACTCCCAAAGTGCCTAAAATCACAAAATGAACGATTTAGGGCAATATTTGATCAAATAAATTCAATTTCGGGCTTAATTGACCCCCTAAAAGTGGTTCATTTTTCGCCTCATCACTAACACTTACACTAGTCAGATCTATATTCTCTCTATTCATCTCTTCTCCTTCTCTCTAGAACCGACTCACACCACCGCCACACTTCATCGCCTTATCTCACCGTGGTTCCACTAACCATCGCTCCTCCACGCCATCACCGTCATCAAGACAAGGGAACTGTATGGGATACTTTGTTTGCTTTGGTTGTTTGGTTCGAGATAACCACCAGCATCACAGTCGAGCCACCATCACCCTCATCTCACCTATCCTACTCTGTTCATGGGTATGCTCAAACACATATTTAATTTATATTTTCTTAAATTGATTATAAAGTGATTTTCATGGATTAAACTAGCCTAAAACATGTTTTTGATTATAAATTCGTGTTGTGGTAATCGTTGCAGGTAGACTTATTAAGATGAAATAGTTTTCCTGTTTATTGGAATGGAGACAATCGACGTGTTCTAAGATGCCACTTTTTTACTCGTAAAGGGAGTCTTGATTGGTTTCCACTCCGGGAGGATGTTGCTGAACAGTTGGAGTTTGCTTATCGCAGTTGCGTAAGTTATCTATCAAAAGATTAACATAACATCTGTTATATAGGAAATTAACTCAAATATGGTTGCTTTTTGTCAAACTGTTTCATTTGTACCAAATGTTAGTGATTTGCTTGCTTGGTAATGTGTTTGACATTTATTCGTTCCACGTTTGGCACTGCATAAAATTGCAACCAATTGTATATTATTTGTTGCCCGAGTCGATATGCAACCCGTATGTTTGTTTTTGAGGCTAAACTTATATTTGGGACATCCAATGTTGTCGTCTTTTATGTTAGCATTAATCACGTTACTTGTTTCTTGCAGGGGCTACATGCTATTTTCACGGGTGAGGATGATACATGGGATGCCTGGCTAAAAGTTCCCTCAGATGGATTTTCTGGCACACTTCATTTTCGAGGCGTGCGTATGCTCCATCCCAGTCACCAAAGCCAACCCATGTATATTTTTATGGTTTCATGGTTGGAAAATGTTATATTATGCAGCGTTATTAGTGCCTTAGTTTCTTACATTTCCCATATTTTTTTTTGCAGAAAGAAACTGGCATTAGACTCAGATGTAAGCCACTTTTTATGTTGTTAACAATTTTATTTTCTAATGATAACACCATTGTATTTCTTAATTTATGTTGCAGGTGACCACTCCAATGGCCATTGAAACTTTGGAAAACGTACCAGTAATGGAAACAGTGGTAAGTAATAAAACATCCACCTTTGATTTTTTTAGTTTTACGTACATGACAAAAGTACCGTGTTTTATATATACATATAGGAACCTGTTAAAACTATCGGACATACGAAAACGCTTAAGCCACGACAAACCGGTTCTACAGTTTACACCACCAACTATGATACCAAATATTAGTGAACAAAATACAGGACTAAAATTAGTACCAACGAAGCGAAAACATTTGGTCTCTAGTGAAACCTTGCAAAAGCAAGCTAAGGCGGCGAAGAGTCAACAGGTTTTAACTTATGATAGTTGAGAATTTGATTATATACGACACTACAATTTTATATATATTTGCTTCATTTATATACATTATGTTTTATATACATATACTAGCAGTAGTAACTCTGCTCCAGCAGTACTAACGTGGTACTAGTATTAACTCTCCTATCATGTTTGTGCAGATAGTTGAACCAGTGGCTCATCTAGTTCTGTTATATTGTGAGCTTTGACATGTTCTAGTCCTGCTCTCATCCTGATGTGTTGATATGCAGTAGCCTACATTTTCAAGGCTTTTATATCCAGATGATGAGATTAGATCAATGGGAGAAAAACTTGTAAGTTTAACTGCAAATTTTATTAGTATGTTCATTGTTTTGGATTAAAAGTCTTCATGATGTTGTTTGAATTACTGCTGATCATGTTTGTGTTAATATTGCTTAGATGGATTTAGTGCAGCTCATGAACTTCAAAGAAAATGTGGCCATGTATTTACTACTGCTAGTACAAAATTTACTGCTGCTAGTTAAATTTGCTACTGCTCAGAGATTAAGACCGCTCGAAGTTGCTACTTGCTTATGGAAAATATTATAGATACTTATAAAGAAACTATTGTAAGCCGACTAGGACTCCTTGGTGTATAAAAGGATGTCCAATTTTACATTTTGTTCAGTTATACATTCCAATTTTATTGTATTTGAATTTGTTTTGATATATATTTGAATTGTTTTGATATATATTGATTTTTTAAATGTGACTAAAAGATGCATATAGTCACACTTATTAACACTTTTGGTCACTGTTTGCTCTAGTCGTTGTGTGACTAAATATTACCGAAGGCCACACAAACATAAAATTCACGTGGCCATTGGATGATCTATAGTCACACAAAATACACATTTTTTCACTTTAAACAGCATATGGTCACACTTATTTACACTTTTGGCCACTGTTTGATTAATGGTATGTGACTAAATACCCAAAACAAACATGCTTTGTGTGACTAAATATTACGAAAGGCCACACAAACATAAAATTCATGTGGCCATTGGATGATCAATAGTCACACAAAATACACATTTCTTCACTTTAAACAGCATATGGTCACACTTATTAACACTTTTGGCCACTGTTTGATTAATGGTATGTGACTAAATACCCAAAACAAACATGCTTTGTGTGACTAAATACTACAAAAGGCCACACAAACATAAAATTCACGTGCCCATTGGATGATCAATAGTCACACAAAATACATATTTCTTCACTTTAAACAGCATATGGTCACACTTATTTACACTTTTGGCCACTGTTTCCTAAATTGTATGTGACTATATACCCAAAACAAACATGCTTTGTGTGACTAAATATTACAAAAGGCCACACAAACATAAAATTCATGTGGCCATTGGATGATCAATAGTCACACAAAATACACATTTCTTCACTTTAAACAGCATATGGTCACATTTATTAACATTTTTGGCCACTGTTTGATTAAGGGTATGTGACTAAATACCCAAAACAAACATGCTTTGTGTGAGTAAATACTACAAAAGGCCACACAAACATAAAATTCACGTGGCCATTGGATGATCAATAGTCACACAAAATACACATTTCTTCACTTTAAACAGCATATGGTCACACTTATTCACACTTTTGGCCACTTTGTGTTAAATTGTATGTGACTAACTCCAAAAAAATAACACCCAATGTGTAACTAAATCATCACAAACGTCACATTTATTGTATATTCATGTGGCCATTGGATTATCAATAGTCACACAAAATACACATTTACTTGAATATATCATCTCAAATGTCACATATATTATATATTTATGTTGCCAAAGGACAAACAATAGTCACTCTCAAAAAGCATTCGTGTGACTATAAGGTGTTTACGGTCACTGATAATTACTAATCCAACAAAACTTGTGCCTAATTTGTTACACATATTCTGGGTTTTGGTCACTCTTTTTCAATAGAAAAGGCCAAGAACTCAACAATGTGACCATATGCCACCTACGGTGGCGGGACTTTTAGTGACACACAATGAAAAAAACGTTTGTGACTATAGGCATATCGTCACACATTTTTGGCGTGACCAATACAACTTTTTGTACCAGTGGTCATATTGCTTGACTAACAAAGTCAATTAATTTTTCCACACCTTAGTGTTGTACTCACTTTTAGTACACGATACCCCTAGTACACCCCTCCGAGCCTATCTTTTCGTTTCTAACTTTAAGCATTTTACTTAAAGGAAGAATTTGTTACAACCCACCCAAATGTGCAACCAAATCGCCTTAACCTTCCGTATATGCACTCATCTTTAATGCATTATTGTTATGTGTTTAAACCCTTAGTTAATTATCTAATTGATTACATGGTTTCTAAGTCGAGTCATATCTTGTACATATTGTTTTGGGATGATTGGGACTCATGGGTAAAGTACTAGTGTTTTGGAGTAATGGGGAAGAACATTATATATTACCCCCATATGTGCGTTAATCTTAAAAAGTACTACAAGTGTTTTGATTATCTTGATTCCAGTCATTAGAGTAGTTTATTGTAAAGTATGTAAAAATTCAAGTGTAAGTGGGATGTAACTCCTCTATGATGTATTATTTTGGATAGTAGGGTAAAAGTGTATGCAAAATAAATAAATAAATAAAAAAAAAGAGAGAAAAACATACGGACTACCATCCCGTTTCATTCTATGTTTGTTTTAAATTTTTGTTATTTTTGATTTATTAGCTTAAGTCGAGTCGAGTCTTGGCTTAGCAACGCCATATTGTACATGTAATTAACCAAGATGATTAACTCGCCACCAGTAAATATTGCCTTTATCCCACAAAACCGTGTTTTCCATATCCCTACACCTAACGTTATAACCCTTTAAAAGACATCTTTGATAGTTTATCTTAGGTACTTACGCCAAGTGGTGGAGGTTTGATCCTTTCCCAAGCCTATGGTAATCTATTTGCTATTACACGTAGTGAGAGATGTTTTCCATTTTCATATTGTGATATATACTTTATTACACACGAGAGATGTGAGTATCTAAACACTATTTGTGAGGTGCAAGTGTATGGACGTGCTTGTTTTTGGTTTTTAGTGGAACGATTATTTGTTGTAATTACTTTTATATTAGTGTTAAATGACCCCTCACTTGTATTATGATTAGAATAAAAGCACATTTGGTTGAGGACAAGCAAATCTTAAGTGTAAGGGTATTTGATGAGGTGAAAAGTGTACCGCTTTTAAGGGGTCATTTAAGCCCGAATTCGTGATTATTTGATCAATTATTGCCCTAAATCGTTCCTTTTGTCATTTTAGGTACTTTTGAGGAGAAATCTGGAAAAGGAAGCGTTTTGGACGTTTTTGGAGCATAAAGGTGAAGAAATCGGCAAAGTCTCAAATTCCTTGCTAGGAACAGTACCTGACGACGTCAAGCCATAACAAATGACGGCGTCAAGAGTGACAAAAGAGGTGGATGTGGAACTTATAACGTGACGGCCCAGAACATTTTCAATGTAATTGGCCTGACGGTGTCACCAAGGCCATCAGGGTCCAAATACAAGTGACGGCCCAGAGCAGATTTGTAACAATTCACATTTTCTGATTAACTTCTATTCCCGAAAATTTTACTATTCATTTTTACTATTCACTTTTACTATTCATTTTTCCGAAATTTAGTTTTTATTTCATATTCTCGTGTGATAAATCATTTCCATGGAAAAATAAAAGTTTGACACTCATCGGATCATTTTCGCGAAAGTTATTAAGGAAATACACGTTTAGGTTAAAACGTCATTGAAAAATCATACACACAACGAAACTTGACCGCGTTAATTTTCCCCGTATCAGAAAAATGTTTGATACACTCATGATTTATTTGAGAATTAATCATGACTAAGAAAAATGTGACCAAATAAACCCTCGACCGTGAGAAACAGAAATTTACGTTTTTAAGCGCTTTTACTTAACCTATACCTGCACCGCGTTTCTAAGACGATTTGAGTTTTCACATTTTTGGAAAAAGTCAACATATATTTCCCTCCTCCTTTGACCAAAAATCATTCCTTGATTTTGTAAATCATTCCTTGATTTTATAAATCATTCCTTGATTTTTAGGCTTACGGTTTTATGTCTTAAAGACATTAAATACCAACCGACACTAGACTGAGCCCAGTCTAGACATTATAAGTCATTTTAAATCATTATTATCCTATTAGAAAAGTAACATTTTACTTTTCTCAATTTTACACAATATTCGTACGTTTTACGTATTACGCGTTTTAGACCCGTGTTTCCAGTTTTAGCAGGGTTTTAGCACCCCAATGGAACCTCCCACTCATTTTATATTTTATTATGGAGTATATTGACATGTTTAACCATACTTTCAAATTCGACATTTTTACGATACCCTGTTTTACGTTTTATGGCTTAATCATTTACGGTTAGCATTTTACGGAGTCAAAACTAGCTACATAAGTTAGATAATATCATCCAAAGACCAAGTCATCCACCCTACCCCTTGTGAACCGCCAATAGGGGGGGGGGAAGTCACCTTTGTGTGGCTTGATCTTGACCATTGATCCTTTAGATCATTATAAGTGTCTTAACTAACCATAGTTAAATTCTAACCCAATATATGGTTAACTATTTGTCCTACTCTATAAATATCAAGCTAAACACATGAAATTCCTTGCACCCTCCTCTCTTTATCTATCAAAGTCCTAAAACCCTAAGGCACTTTTCTTATATTTTGTAAGAAAGTTAACTAGTTTTTGAAAGAAAACTAGTGTTTGATCTTCAATCTTGGAAATTTTCTAAGAAAAGTTGTTATAACTTTAAAGTCTCCAAAAAGACGTAGTTATAATCTTCAAATAACCTCGGTTTATCAAAGATCACAAATCCTTCAAGAATACAAGAGTAGAAGGATTGCTTAAGTGAAGAGAAACTTGTCAATCAAAGTCCTTTCCTTACTAGTTACTTTCCTTTCTCTTAGAAAGCCCAAAGTTGTAAGCAAACCCTAACATACTTTCTTACTAAATATTATTTTCATGCTATTTATATGTCATTCATATTATATTTTGTCTTGTGATTATGTTCATGATGTATAAAAATTGGTAAAACAAGTTATTGTAAATAAATGTTAACTTATGTTAATTAAACAAGTAAACAAGTGACTTTTATGGAGAACCACAACCAAAATAGTATAACTATGATATTGGAAACTTACCTACTGTTAAAGAGGAATTAACAAGGAAAACATAGCAATTTGAATCACCTAAAACGAGTACACGAGTCAAAAGTTATGGCCATAAGAAGTTAGCGAAACCAAAACGCCAAAACTGCCAAACACAACCTGTAAACGATCTAACCCTTTTGAAAGTGGAACTTCTGTTCTGATTCATCAAAAACTTAAAACACGAAAGTTGTCCGGAACGACGTTTTCATTTAGGTACAAAGAAGCTCGAGCCCTGAAAACGCTTTTCGAGTGATGTTTTTCTTCAAATTCTTAACAGCCCATTTTTATACCAAATGACCATGTAAAAGTTATGATTAAATGAAACCAAGAGATCTAATGACCTAAAGCCAAGACCACAACCATGGCTAAGGCCAAGGTTGAGTCTGAAGACCATGGAACAATGACCAAGGTCACGACAAAGCCATGACTAAAGACCATATAAACTTACCTAGGCAAAAACATGAGCTAAAGAGTTAGCGATAACTTAAACATGCAATTTGGATCTACTCCATCTAAAGAACCATGAGATCTTACAAGTAATTGTCATACAAGATTTAAGAAACTCATTCTAATAACAATCTTCATCCAAAAGTAAACTTTCCTAAGTTTATTCAAATATTAGACATGTAACTTTTCGGATCAAAACTCATATATATATATATATATATATATATATATATATATATATATATATATATATATATATATATGTATATATATATTTTATCAAATACTACAATAGTAGGGAGCCTCATGTGAGGAGTTCATTAAGTAAGCCGTCGAGATGAGTTGTGGATTTACGAATTAAAGTGTCCTAGCTCCTCGAACGTTTACTACATGACTTCTGAATTATGTCGGCCCGAACGGTAGTAAGCGATATATAAAGTATACATGTTTCATAAACCATTTCTTTTCAAAGACTTACACTATACTAAGTACTACATCATGGACTAAATGCAAGACATATATAGGCAATTCTTCATATTCTTTACTCCAATCCTAAGTCGCAACATTCTATTATAGGTTGCTCGTAGAAACCTTCGTGATTCGACCATCATTTTCACTACTTGCTATATAACTTAAGGTGAGTTCATAGCCCCACTTTCCATTACTTAATTGTTTTACAAACCCTTGGGGGAATACATGCTATTTTAAACCGAACACAATGCTTTGAATTGTATGCTACCTGATTGTTTTATTATTACTAAGTACCATCCTTGCTAAATCCAATATCCCTTATTATGAACCATTTAATCACTAGTAATAGTGAGCGCGAATATTGTGAATAGGCCTATTGGGATTGACGAATCCCATTTGTATTGACTAAGTTCAAACAAATGCACTATATTTGAGATTTAGGTATGACAGCAAAGTACCTACCGGGATAACTCCGCCGATTGATATTGGTACCCGTTAACATTTTGGTGTCATGAGCTTAGTATAATAATAACTGTTTTGTTTTCCAACCATGAGTATGAGTCTAATTAACTCATACTACCAATATATTGTGTTCAACCATTAAACAAACTCTATGAATATCACTCAACCTTGTGTTGACCTCTTAAGCATGTATTTCAGGTCCATGATGATCAAGGATGGCACGGAGGGGCACGGATAATCAAGAGGGCTATAAATTTTGTTATCATTCGAAAACTCATTTAATGTAATTTGTAAACATGGAACCATCTGGGACCTCATTTTGTAATCTCTGAAATTTATATAATTTGAATGATAAATCTTTTAAAACGACTCAATTAGAGTTCGTTTTCTATTATCATGGCTGTTGTGCCGTCGAGTAACACCCAAGTTGAATTCCGTTGCATCATGAATTGGGGGTGTTACAAGATTTGCACATGAAGGCGTAAAGACTGGATCTAGGCAATACGAATTTCAACTTGGCGGCGAGTTGACGGCGTCATAGGCTAATACATTACGCCGTCAGGATGCTTAGTCTATATATATTTTTCTAATTTTTCATTGTAAAGTGTGGGACAAATTGTGGAATACCTAAACACAAACCCTAGGACGAATTTCCTGCATATTGAAGGGGTTTCAAACCCTTCTTTCTTCCATGTTTTAATAAAGATAAGTTCTCCAATAATCATTCAATATGTCTATGTATTGTTTGATTCTATCTTATGCTTTTTTTTCTTTTAACATGTTAGGCTAGGCTTTTATTGTGTTTGCTTAGATGTAGTGAAACCTAGATGCTGATTATGGGTTGATTGTTTGTTTATAATTGTTACGGATTATTGAATTCGTTGTTAGGCTTAAGAAAACTGGCAGACTTCCAATGGTAACTTGCTTGAACGTCTTAAGAAACATGATCGGAGGTGTAGTACGATTTTTGGTTGTATTTAATGCATAAGTGAATTCTAATGATCTCATGTTAGGAGCTTTTAGTCGGCTCGACATAGGAGTGAAGCAGGATCTTATAGAGTTAGGGAATATTGTACACGGCCCTACGACTAGTATTAAGGAACATAACCCGTCATCCATGCAATTGTAACAAGCTAATCAACCGGTAAAAGATATATAGGGAGTAATGAAATCTAAGTAAACATAACTTTTCTCATTATTGTTTCCACCACATTAGTATATTAGTTTTATTTTCATTTCTTTTATTTTATTTTAATTGCATCTTTAGTTAATTGGGTTAGTTGGCTAGCAACTAATTCCGCCCACTCCTTCAAAACCCGAGATTTTACTTGCTTTTCATAAAATATAAAAATACAAAAAGAATCATCCCTCACCTCTAGACCTAGTTTAGTAGGCTTTCCAATCCTAGCGACACTATTCCTAAGTTGAACGATCAATCTCCCGGTACTTGTCACTATACTATACTACAACGGCTTCTCAAGATCTCTTGAAAGGTAAAACCTGTTGCGAGGGCGCAATCCCACGTATCAGGTTCGTATACCTTTTAAAGTCAAGTAGCAAAGGCATAAACTGACAAACTCGTCTTTACTTGGGCTTAAAAAACGTCATTTATGTGGTCCTACCTTTTTAACCTTTAGGATCCTCCTGATTATGAAGTGTAATTGCATAATCCACAACAACATGAGGTAAGATGTCTTTTATTTTGGAGATTTTGAAATTGTGCGTTGACTAGGTGTTATACATTTGATGTCGATGATATAGTTGTGGCATATTATATTGGGTATCATACGGAAGAAAATAAGGTTGTTGCGAGGAAGATATCTAGTTTTGCGACGAATGTGATTGTTGCGACATATCGAGAAGGGAATTAAGAAACGGATCATTTGATTGTTGAGACATTTTTTGGTTTTAGTTTGTGTGTAAATAAAAGTGAAAAGTCAAAAAGGCCCTTGCAACTAACAAAAAGTTTAGAGACCAACAATGTAATTGGGATGTTTGGACTTGAAAAGACGAAAAGACCCTTGTAGCTAAAGAAAAAAGTAATGAACGTTAGCAAAAACGGACCAACTTCGTAATTAGTGAAAAATGTTATGACTAAATATTCGATTTTTGAGAATTTAGGGCTAAATGCGTGAGTTGAAGCGACTAGCGAGTTTGGGGAATAATGGTGTAATTTACTCTTTTAATTATTAAAAAAATCTGAATTTAAAAAATAAAATAACTGATGAGCCAACAACTTTTATTTGGTCCTCTTTTGGTTTTCATGTTCGCCAAGTAATTGCTGTTAGGGGTACCCCTTGTTTTTAGAAACTTAGGCTATGTTTGGGGAAGGTTTTTATGGGGCTTATGGGGCTTGGGCTTTTAAAATAAGCCGACTAATTAAATAAGTCTCGTTTGTCATGAGGCTTATGGAATGACTTATAAAATAAGCCGGCTAAAAACTTTAGCCTTATAAAAGAGGCTAAAACTTTAAGTCCGGGGCTTTTGAAGAATAAATTACTTATTTACCTTAAAAATATCTAATATATACAAAAACTCGTTTAATTATGTCATTTTTGGTAATTTTGCAATAATAAGCCCCAGCCCCAGCCCATTTGCCAAACAAGTTTATAAAAATACAAATTTTAATTTCGGCTTATAATATAAGCCCTAGCCCTATCCCCAGCCCTAGCTCCAGCCCATTTCGCCAAACATACCCTTAGGCTTCTGATTGGATAAAAAGAGCCACCAAACTTAATATTTAGATGTAGATTGTAAAGTTCTTAAATACTGAAACATTACGAGTTTCAGGAATAATCTATAGTGTCATAATTAATTGATACACAAGTATATTGATTCTCGTTTTATTTGATAAGCTCAACTAAATTTTTAACTAAATGGAAGCGGTGGCGGCGGTGTGGGGGCAGCAGTGGTGAAGAGAATGGCGGTGGCAACGGTGGTGAAGAGAGGGTAGTTTTGGGTGAGAGGTTGAAGAAGAAGAGTGTTTGGATTAGAATATTTTTTTCAAATTCGAGAATTGGAAAATTAAGGGACCAACGATGTTAATAAGGTGTTTGGATAAGAAAGACCGAAAAATCGAAAAAAATCCTTGCAACTATCGACATTTTTAACAAGCGTTTTCAAAATAGGACCAACAACGAAGTAAATGGCAAAGTTTGGGATTAAACATGTGAAAATTTAAGACCAGATACGTGAATTGGGTCTGATTTGGAGACAAATGGTGTAATTTACTCCATAAAGAAATATCGGAACTTTTTTCTACTATAAATGTAACATTTTTGAGGTATTTATAACTAGGGATGAGCATTTCGAACCGAATATCGGAACCGTATCGGTACCGTACCGAAACGGTACCGATCCCGATATACGGTACGGTACCGGTACTACGAAATAAGGAGGAAAAAAATTCGGTACCACTAATTCGGTACGGGACCGGTACAAAATCGAAAAATTCCTGAAAAAAAAGGGGAAAATCCCGATTTCCCGGTACCGGTACTGATACCGGTACCGGTACCCGAATCCCGTTCGGTACGGTACCGGTACTCTAATTTATGCTCGGGAAAAGTTCGGTACTACTAATTCGGTACGGGATCGGTACGGTACCGGTACCGTGCTCATCCCTATTTATAACTATATATCGTTAGGATATCTAATTTGCATGTGTTATATCGTCTAAGTTTTATAATTTTAATATAGTTTGTGCTAAAAATTAACATAATTAAATGATTTTTTCTAAAAGTTATGTAATTCGAGTTTGCGGGTCAAAACTAGGGCTTAGCAAACCATCTGAACGGACCGGACCGAACTGACCACATTCGGTCTGGTCTTCGGTCTCGGCTTTAGGGCTAATTCGGTCTTGGTCTTGGTCGGTCCGGTCTGGTCCGGTCCGGATCAGAAAACGACTATTTTGCCTTGTTGGACGGGAGCGACCACATTTGATCCGGTCCTCGGTCTCGGCTTTTGGGTTAATTCGGTATTGGTCTTGGTCGGTCCGGTTCGGTCCAGGATCGATGCTCAGCCCCAGTCAAAACTTGAAACGAGCCGAACCAAATTCAAGCTCTATTTAACTCGAAACCGAACTTATCTATGCCACTATATAATGCATTTGAGACTATTATATAATTAAAAAGGCTTAAAATTCAGACTTTTACTTGCTTATTTTGAAAAAATTAATTGGTTAGGAAGCAAATTGGTTAGAAAATTTGTTATGAAGCAGGTTGTTAGTTCAAACTAAAAATATTTGGCTTAGCCTTCTCTACCACTATACTTATAAAACATAAAGACAACTAAATGTGTAATCGAATAACACAAAATATAGTCACAGGTACCCGCCGTCACATTAAGCGGGTACCGTTCTAGTGAATAATAATACCCTGGACCAATAGAAGCCCATTAATCCAACAAGTCACCAAACCCAAGCTCTACATATAAATTAAAAAATGTTGATAATTTTTTATGCTTCGTAACATTAAAATAATCACAAACTATTGCCGCTCAATTCGACCAGGTATTTAATTCATACAGTACTTGTTATCATTACAAATTATTCAATTAGCTAGTTGACTCGAAATATTATTCGTTGATTTGGGGTTTTATGCTTAATTTGGAATTTTGGAAACTTAAATTGTGTAAGTTTGGGGATTAGGGGTTTATAATGTTTTTGCTGGCTCTTATGAATTCAACACACTGTTATCATATTATAGGTCAGCAAGCAACTTTACTCGAGCTAAGAAGTTTTTAACTTTTATTTTGGAAGATAAAAGTGCCCCTAGAGTTATTGTAAGATTAGCGTTTGAGTCCACTCCAGTAGACAATTTTTCTCTACGTTTTAAACAACTTTCATTGCCGTCTTTACAAGGTATTTAGGGGGCTTATGAGCTTATTACCTTATATGACTAAAATAAGCTCAACCAAGTGTTTAGTTAAAGCTTATTTGGTTGGGCTTATGAGCTTATCATTTATAAGCTATAAGCTACTTATGAAACATAAGCTTAGACAAACAGCCCCGAAGAGTATAAGAAAAAGATAAAGAAGCTTAAATATTGAACTACAGTAAATGTTATAACGTTTTGTTGGCGACGTTCCTTTGGGAGTTTTTGAAGACATTTTTGAATTTTAAAGTATAAGAAGAATGAGTTTTGAATGTGTGAATAAAATTGTAAGGGTATTGGTGTATTTATAGGTAAAAAAAATATTTGAATACTTAGACGGTCAAAAACTGACCCGTTGGGATTTTTTGTGTGTTCCTTCGTTTAGTCACCAGCTTCACCAAATCAACACAAAAGTCACACCACCACGCGTGGTGGTGGCAACGGTGTTACAGCGGTGGTCCCTGTTCACGTGTCCTCCCCCCCCCCCCAAATACATCATGTCTAACCACCTTGAATTACCTGTCCTGTATACATTTTATTAACTTATTTATAAGCACATCATTACTCCTTATCTGAATTTTCCATTTAGCAGCCTCTGTTTTCATTCAATCGGGTTACCTTGCATTCACTTTTTACGTGTTGCCTAACCAGTTCCAACTTCAGTTTTCAAATCTGCAAGCTACTCTACAAAATAAAGTTTAATGGCGTCGATTTTTATCAAGTCAGCCACTTTTACTTGTTGAGATTTTTGCATAGCTTTGTTGCATTCATTTTCGTATACTTTATGCTTATTTGTAGTATTACATCAATTATCGATGTACAAATTCTAACTGCCTTTGTGCTGCTAACCATAACATTTGATGATGGATTGGCATGCCAATCAATACAACTAAATGTGTCACAAATGATGAAATGAATTTACGATATTTTAGCTTCATATTATCACTTCTATAAGGCAACTTACTTATTCATTGTCAGTTTTTTTTTTCTTGAACATGTATGTTGAAAACATTCACATGGACCATCCCATAACTTTCTTAGTACATTTACAAAAGTACACTAAAAAGGAAACTAGACTCATCAAATTTTCAGTAACTAAATACTCAGCTGTCTATGAATATGCTTAAAAAATAGTGACGCGACGAAATTTGGTTGTCAGGGACTGTTGGTGCAGTTATCCCCGTATAAGGGATTATATGTGAAATCAGGTAAACCACATGAGCCAACCAAAGTAATGTAGTCTAAATAATAATATTATTATAAACATGTTTCAGGGACCAACCGTTGTCATCCGTACGCCGTCTAGAAGAAACAATTAGATGCCCCAAAAGCTGATCCAAGATGGCTTTGTTGAATAAAAAGCTTCTTGTTTCCAAGCTCATTCTCAACAGATCTGTGGCACAGCTGCCCCGACCTTCATATCGATTTCTTAACACCAGCAGTGTCCACCCACAAGGTCCTGCTGCTCCGTCTTTATATGGTAAGTTGATTCGATTCATTTTTATTATTGATGTATATTTGTATATATCCCTCCAAATTGATGATAAATATCATGTTCAGAAAGATTCTCAATAAAGAAGTTTAGCCGGCTATTCTATAGGATCACCCATCCAGTTCCTTCCAGTGTGTGGGTCTGGCCAAGGTCTAAGGAAACTGATGAATGCATTCACTATTACATTCCTGTGCCTGGAATAGCGGATAAGGACGTTAGGGTATCTGTTGAAAACAACAGCGTCTTTGTTGTAGCTGAAGGTGATAAAATATTTGAAGCCATCCACTCTTTTAAAAAGTATGTTTGCTATATTGATTTACCGGATATTGATTCAACTAATAAGATCTACACAACGCGTGGTATCAAGGCTGAGATGGAGTTTCATTGTGGACTGTTAAAGCTAACTATTCCTAAGTTGAAACAAGAGGAGAAGATGTTTGATGTCAAAGTCAATCGTACCTTCGAATCATACCTAGACCACTGGATGTCTGTTTAAGTTATGCTTCACTACTTTTTTTGGATAGTCTTTGTTAGGTTTTCTGATATGCTTGGTGTTATTATTCACCTTTGTGTGAAATTGGTGTGTGAATCCCATTATGGCTATAGATGTTATAAGTTTGGGCTTCTGAGTTTATGGAATTTCTACAGAATGGGTGCAATCAATGTGTCTTTTTAGTAGTACAGGCGACCACGTTAGGGGTATAATATTTCCAACTCCCTAGAATCGACCTTCAGTCGGTAATTACAGTGTCCTGTTGCCTGCATTCAGGCAGGTTGTTAATCAATTTTACGTAGCTCTCTTTTTAGATAATCTCTGTTTATTTAATAAAATATTGGCTGGCGTCCCTCTCATCCTACTTTGCCAAAAATTGGTAGCTGCAACTGAACTATAGTTCTATACTATGTTAATTAGTGTTTAGTTTCTGATCATCCAAAAGAATTAATGGTTGAAATTGCACAGTAGACAATCAGCACGACATCGGTAAAATGGATTTGCATCTGAAAATAAATAAATAAATAAATAAAAAAAAAATAAAAAAACTTGTTTTGATGATGAAATGCATAAGATGTGTTAATAGATTCAAATGTGTCCCGAAGTTTTACAATATATTCTTATGTTTTCTGTAATATATTCAGTTAACATGAGATTAAAAATAGGGAGATAACAATTACATGTCCTATCTTTGCTTTGAGTGTGTTGTTGCTGCATAAATTGTTGACAAGTCATATGTTTCTTTGTAAATTTATATGTAATTATAGTTGTGTATATTTGCTCTTGTGTACTCTGATACGTTCTTGCAATAAAAGTTGCCCTAATTAGAAAGTTCAATCACTTGCACATTGCTGTTTTGCTTGTTTGGTTGATACTCTAGACTTTGCCCTAAAGAAAAAAGATCAACTAGTTGGAAAATCTGACGTCCAAAGAAAAGTTGGGAAATCTGTGTTATCCGGCATTTAGTAAAAAAGTTAGTGGGTTATATCCAGATATACAACTTCACATACAGTTGTTTTTGGAATTAGATTCTGAAACAAAATTTACAAGACATATGTCAGATTGGAGTAGCCCCATTTTGTTATGTATTTCTCTCTGTGCAAAGCTGTAAAGTTGATCAAATTTGGTCACAGACGTTGCTGATATGTTACTCGGTGCTGGTTGTTGGAATGAGTCAGTTTGTGCTGATTTACTGCTTATTGGTATGAGTCGATACAATCTGCAATTTTAGTTTTGGGGACACAACCTAAAAACTTCTTAACATGTCTGAAAATTAAGGGATAATATCAACTGAGCTCGAAAGTGTAAGTGAAGACATCATTGTGAACATGACTAAATGACTCTAGGTCGTCAACTGAGTCCACGTCTTCTTCCTCTGATCCAACTCTTAAACACCTTTTTTTGGTAACCATCCGTTTACAGGTAAACTTGTGGTAATGAAAAAGATCCCAATGTATCTGACTGATAGTGGGACAATAAAGAGTTCAAATCTTCCCATAGTGTTCCCTCACAAGTGGATGGTGTTTCCTCTTAAATAACAAGTTATCCTGGAATTGACAATTCAGCTGCAGCCTTTAGGTAATAAGGTTAACTCAATATTTAAATCCTAGTCAACTTTGTATCTCTTGGCCCTAGAAACTTTTAAACAATTTTGAATGTAGTTTTTTTTGGAAACTAGTCAACTACGTGCATATCATGCCCAAATAGCATATCCGTTCACTTATTTGTATTATTTTTATACGTAAAGAAGACATCTTATATTAATTTTTTATTGAAATCAAGCGTTTTATCACTTTATGTTTTCGTTGTTTCTCTGTAATAACTACAAGTCATTGCAACCATCGACGAATAAGTGTTAAATGAGAATGGTCCATGAGCATTGTTGGTATTCTCAAACTTTTTTTAAATTGGTGTCGGTATGATATAACCCTTTTCTACGACAACTTTTTCCTACAATAACATATTTATCAAAAATAAGGGAATCAATGTTTTCTTTTCTTTAAATCTTTGAACAAATATCAGACTTGAATTGGCTTCACTGCAACGCGCGATAGCTAAACCGCTAAGCCTAAATATCAAAACTCAAAAAACAAATACCATGCCTGTCACCCACCTCTGTGGTTATTCTTTTACCTATGAACCTGCTTGTATCCGTTAACGAGAACAAATAGACATCCGTACCCGTTACCCCGGATACCCATGCCCATGGGTAAACACTTTATAACATGTTCCATAAGTAATTAAAATTGTTAATAAATCAACACAAATACTTGAGTAAGTAAAGTGAAAGTTACAATGTTGATAGAAATTAAATATATAAGTTTGTGTGCAGGTAGTATATAAACGGGTTTTGCGGATTCATGGTTCAGCTTTAGCCACAGTTATCAGGTCATACTCGTTCTTGCCCACCGGCGTGAGCTTTAGCCACAGTTATTAGGTCATACTCGTTCTTGCCCACCGGCGTGTTTAGTTTTCTCCGTACTAGTTGTCATCCCTAACCACCAAGTACTGTTTCGACATCAGTCTATAATGTGTTTCAAAACTTAACTTATTTATTATATAAACAATGAATATAAGTAAGCTCACCAGGTATTAAAATTTATCATCCAAACTACGTAATGGTCGTCTATACTACCAACGAAAACGTGATAAACCACTTTTATCACCATAGTTTCTACACCCAATAAAAAAGTGGCACGTTGGTTCCTCTTAATTCTACATTGGCATTGGCGGTCATCACTGAATACTACTAAATGAATTCAGAATCGGTAAAAAGTTATTTCTTATTCGCACTCTGGGCGTGGATACGTTCTATGCTGGTGTTCAAAAGGTATAGAACCTGTTTTTGCATATTCCGCCTTGTTTTGCCCCATAGATTCAATATTTAAACTATTTTAGGGCAGCTACGTACTAGCTCATAATGATGTTCATGGAACAAGTTGACACGTTGATCGATGAAAGATATAGAACCTCGTAAATGAAAGAAGTACAAGACCTTACAAGCGTTGCATATCCTATCTTGCTTTGTCTTAAATGTTACTCATGGTAAAAAGTACGAGTCCTTAATGATATGATGTTACAAACAAGGAAAATGACATATATACCAAAAGTATGAAACCCCAATCTTGCACACCCTCGTCTGTTGTTCTTAAAGTTTTATCAGTACACACTTCCACTACAACTGCCAGTCTGTAAAGATATAAACTGTTACAAATTAAAGGATGTATTGACGAAAGGACCTAGAGAGAAAATGCCACAAAAGATGCAATAATGGTGACCCGATATGTTTGGCCAATATTTTGAGTCATGTCGCTATTAATTAAATGATCATTGCCAAAGTGTTCCACAACTATATGGCCATCATGCATATGAACCTTTTCCCTTTGAAACCCCAGTGGACCTAAAATCATAATGAAACAAGAGAAAATTAAGGATTCACAAGCTAGTGAAACTTATTAGTTATATATATGGACCCCCAAAAAACTGCAATATATAACAAAAATCAAAAGCTTCTTTTTAACATTGTGAAAGCGTCGTGACATCGATAAATGAGATCTCTGTCTACAATGTATTATTGCACCGAATGAAGTTTGATTCAGTTCTTTCTTTTTTCTTTTTCTGTAGAGTACATAGCTCAAGTTAGAGAGTAAAACACACCGTTCTTCCCTAAACTTGTCAAAAAACATTACTATGGGACATATCTAGCCATTTTCCGAAGGTTTTTAATAACGTGTCATACATATATTAAACACATAAACATCAAAGTATTGCGGAAGCGTTAAGATCAAATAACATATAATTAATTAACCAAATATAAACCGTATGCGTACCTTTTAGCTATTCTTCAACAAGCAATAACGAATCGAGTATAAACGGTTTAACGAATCGACCCTTACCTTTTTTCGATTCAAACCAAGATACTAACAATAGTGTGTTAGTACCACGTTCTTGTACATACGTACTAATACCAAATTAATGTTATGCTAGTAAAGAAAACACCAAAGGATTTGTTTTTGGAAAAACAAACCAATCGATCCTACGGGGGTGTTTGTTCGATCGGCCAACACAAAGGAAAAAAAGAAAACAAGTTTTAGGGTTAACTTATGTATACAAAGAGTTAACAAATAATGACCCTAAGCCTTGTTTATATACTAAGAGAAACTTGGAGAACAAGTTGGAGTGGGATTGGGTTTCCTCTTGACCCATTCGACCGACCACATAACCCACAAGGGTTTTCGGATCCTTCTTGACATCCAATTTCCACTTTAGTCATTTTCTTTAACCGTTAGTCAATCTCCGTTAATTACTTAACGGTCGTTAGTCGTTTTGTGTATTTAATAATTAAATATAACTTTTTATATATAATTATTAACCATTAATTCTTCATACGTAAAGTGTGCAATTCTGTAAGTTCGATCCTAACATACATCATTAAATTATGTCCATAAAACTAATAGCTCCCACTTGGATATATCTTAATAGTGTAATCATATTGGTTAGCGTCTAGCAACATGCCAATGCCTCTAGTACAATTTGAGTAAGGTCTCCTGGAAAAACTTTTATGATGATTCATCATCATTATCATCCTTTTGTTTCTAATACAATGTTAAATAAGGAATGGATCTAAGTCATTCATTTATTTAACTATTCTATTTCTCGTTGTTTGTGATTGAACAAGATTACCAAATCTTTAAGATAGATCTTGGGTGTGGTCACACAAACATCTTGTCAACCCTACGAGGGGCCCAACAGTATTAAACTCCAAAATGAATTTGAAGAAACAAATTCTTTATTGACTACAAGCAAAACCCATGAACTTTGTAACACTTCTGAAAATAATCCTTATAACTACCAGTTACGTATAGCGTTAATTAAATTGTTTCACAAAAATGCACTACATCCATGACAGTTTTCTGGTATCTAAAGTCTAAGGATAACTATTCATGATTTACTTAATGACAAGATCCATAAAGTATAATCATGTAGTTTGGGATAAGTCCTATATTCAATTCATTGAATATCCTGTTAATTTGGTATGTCAGTGCATCAATATACTTTCAAGTATATTCTATCAAAACTCAGATTTGTCTTAGTTTAATGATATTCCCATATCATTAATTGACAATAGTCGATATTAGAATAACTAAATTATTCACAGGTACATGGATGATTTTCTCGTCACAAAGAATCTTTGCTTGATTCTTGGACAACCAATCCATTCCCACAACAACGTCAAAATTACCGAGTCTAATAGGTATGAGATCAATCTCAAAGTGGTGACATGCAAATATAGGACACAATATTAAAGAATGAAAAATAAACATAACCAATACTTTATTTCATTAAAAGATAATAAACGTTTAGAATATCCTTTATCCAAATATTAATCACAGTCATGCATGAAACTACTAGCTAAACAAAGTCAAATGCCATTGGCAAGTTCAGTAAGTTTTTCTTTAGATAAAGCCTTAATGAAATGATCAGCTAAGTTGTCATCTGTGTGAACTTTCAATACATTAATTTCACCTTCGCGGACTTGATCCCGAACATAGTGATACTTCCGTAGAAAATGTCTGGTGCCCATCATGACTCCAGGTTCATTGGCAAATATGATTGCAGCAGAATTGTCACAATATATATCAATATGTGATTCAATTGAAGGCATAACACCAAGCCCTGAAATGAATTTCCTAATCCAAACAGCCTCCATTGCAGCTTCTGAAGTAGCTATGTATTCAGCTTCTATTGCAGACATCGTAATTGTACTCCACTTCTTGCTCTTCCAGTCTACTGCTCCTCCATTAATAACAAAGACATAACCCGTCTGACACTTCGTATCATCTTTATCACATTGCCAGGACGCATCACAAAAACCTATAATATCAAGTTCTGCATGTGGATTTCCACCATACACTAGAAACATATCTTTTGTATTTCTTAGATACTTGAGAATATGTTTAACAGCAATCCACTGAAGTTCACCTGGATTCTGTTGATATCGACCGGTGATATTTTGAGCGAACGCCACATCTGGCCTTGTGCATCTAACCGCATACATGATAGATCCTACAGCCTAAGCATAAGGAACTTTACTCATGCATGCCACCTTTGTAGGTGTTGAAGCATACATTTCGCTACTTAAGCCATGCTTTACGTCCATTAGAAAATATCCTTTCTTGGAATTTTGCATATTGAATCTCTTCAATATTTTATCAATGTAAGCACTTTGACTTAATCTAATTAAACGCTGTGATCTATCTCTGTAGATCTTGATTCCCATAATATATGCAGCTTCCCCTAAATCCTTCATAGAAAAACAGTTTCCAAGATAGGCCTTAACCACTTGTAATCTTGAAATGTCTTTTCCCATAATTAATATCTCATCAACATATAGGATAAGGAAAGTAACATTACTCCCACTAGCTTTGTGATATACACATGGCTCATCAAGATTCTGAGTAAATTTAAACTTTTTGATTTTCTTCATCAAATCTCTTATTCCATTGCCTTGATGCTTGGTTCAATCCATAAATGGATTGCATACACGGTTTGGAAATTGTGATTTCACAAACCCCTCAGGCTGTGCCATATAGATGTCTTCATCTAGGCAACCATTTACGAAGGCGGTTTTGACATCCATTTGCCAAGTCTCATAGTCATAGTATGCTGCTATAGCTATGACAATCCTAATAGCTCTAATGTCTGCTACATGAGAAAAGTTCTCCTCGTAGTCAACCCTATAGGTTTGAGTAAAGCCTTTAGCTACCAGGCGCGCCTTATAGGTGTGTACATTGCCATCCATGTCAGTTTTCTTCTTGAAGAGTGATGCGTTGGGTATGTCAGTGTAGCATAGGGTGTTTATGCCTTTTCAAGTTTTAAATTTATATTTAGCCGACTTATTACTAACATACACACTTAACGAGCAGTGTACCCAAAAATTTGCATATAGTGGTAAGTAGAGTGTCAAACACTAAGAATGAAATGTAATATCTAGTTGATTTAATCAGTATTTTAATATCTAAGTTAGTTTTACAATCCTAATCTAAAAAAAAGGGTTTTCAGCCTGAGAGACTGGCACTGATTTAGTAAATAATAAAAGTAAAATTAATGAGAACGAATCAACGAATAGCAATCACGTACACAGATAGATAATAGAAACATGTAAGAAGACCGGTCCTTATAATTAAGTAGCTTGTCACTTGTTATATTGCTAGTTTTATATGATGAGTATCGTAGTCTAATCTGTCTCATTGGATCCTATATATCGGCGAGTAAACCCTTAATGATTACTTATGTTTATCCTACCTTCTAGACACTAGATAAGCAGTCGAGGAATAGGTATGGTAGCCCAGAAGACTCAACTAAACACAGAAGTTATCAAAGCACAAATATAATTCACCAAAAATATCAATCATATAAACTTTAACCGATGGAAAAGCAATTTTAAGGGGAGCAGTATGGTGGCAACAAGCCCACCAATCCTGATGGATTAAAGCTTACTAATACAATAAACAAAACTGCTTAATGAATTATACACATGCAGGACCTTCTTACGGCTCTAAGATCTTCGTTTGGGGCGTGTCTTGTGATGCTTCTTTAACTGAATTCATCTTTAGGGTTTTCTGTACACAAAACTCTTATCTGTCTTGGGGTATTTATAGGTTCTGTCTTAGGGGTCGATGCGGCGCATGTTGATGACAGATGCGGCGCATCTGCTTAACTTCGCGTGGGGTTCAAGATTATTATATTCTAGAATATTCGTACACCGCCTTTAGATGTGGCATAACTTGTTTCTTTATGAGGCGCATGTTCTTTAACGTCTTGGATAGTATCTAGTGAAGTCTTTAGCTGATATGCCACATGTTGTAAATGAGATGCGGCGTATTTTGGAGTAGATCAAGTTGATTATTCTTCGTTGACCAAAGTTTCATATGTGGCGCATGCTGTAATTGGATGCGGCCCATTCTTCAAAGTTAGGCAATGGTCTTCGAATTCATCTAAGTATGATGTTGCGACGTATCTGTTGAGAGAGATATGGTGCATCTCTTGAATTTCAGTAGACTTTTCAAATCTTGATCATTTAGCTCCATAATTCGTCCAATATCATTAACTTTCACCTATTGCTTGTTTTTACCTGAGAATCACTAAAGTAAACATAAAGGCACCAATTCTCATACAAAATAATATAAAACAAGTCAATTAAATAGGATAAATGATGCTAATAAAATGTACTTATTTGATCTCATTAAATATCCCCCCACTTGAACTTTACATGTCCTCAAGCAAACCTTTAAAATAAACATAATGTAAATATATCTTTGATAGGATATTTTTACATTTAAGCACTTATTCGTTTTATCACAATTGCACGGCCAAACACTTAACCAATTAGAAACAAAATATGTATATTTAATAAAAGCAAATCTAATCGTTTAACTGTCCGGATGTGACGAATATTCTATCATATGATTGACAAGGATACACATCTCCCCCACTAAAGCTAAGGAGTAAAAAGTCTGAAGCGGTAAAAAGGGTTTATTTGGTTTATGGGTTAAACCTAGCTTTGTTTGAACATTTCCTGCATAAACTTAGTAGATCACTGGCGCGAGTCCTCGACGCTTTAACTAACGGATGGTCACTAGTATGCTTCTATTCTAGTATATGTGGCCTAAAGTCGACAACCTCGTTATTTGCGTCATCAATGTAGTTATCAAAGTACTTCTTCACACGTTGTCCGTTTACTTTGAATATATACCCATTCTTATCACTTATTTCAATAGTTCCATATGGATACACCTTTTCAACTACAAACGGCCCTGTCCATCTTGATTTAAGTTTTCCCGGATACATCTTGAGCCGAGAATTAAATAATAACACTTTTTCTCCAACAGAGAATTCCTTGTCTCCTCGTAATCTAGAATCATGCCATCTTTTGGTTCTCTCTTTGTAGATTTTCATGTTCTTATATGCCTCATCTCGTAAATCTACCAGCTCATTAATTTGCATGAAACGATTTTTACCGGCTGCATCCATATCCATATTACACTGCTTCAAAGCCCAGAATGCTCTGCATTCTATTTCAACTAGTAGATGGCACGCCTTCCCATAAACAAGTCTAAAAGGTGTGCACCCTGTGGGCATCTTATAAGCGGTTCGGAATGCCCATAAGGCACCGTTCAATTTATCTGACCACCCTTTCGGATTTTACCCAATGGATTTTTCAAGAATATGTTTAATGGCCCGATTTGTAACTTTAGTTTGTCCATTAGATTGAGGATGATATGCCGTAGAAACTTTATGATAAACTCCTTATTGTTGCAAGGCTTTTCCTAAGTGGTGATTACAAAAGTGTGTGCCCCTATCACTAATTAGGATTTTAGGAACTCCAAATCTAGCAAACAATCCTTGCAAAAATTTTAGCACTACCCTACTATCATTGGTTGGTAATGCTTGCTTCTCGACCCATTTTGACACATAATCAACCACAACTAGAATATACTTATTTCCCTTAGACCCATAAAACAGTCCCATAAAATCTAATCCCCATACATCAAAGACTTCACAAACCTGAATGTAATTTTGTGGCATCTCGCTTCTTGATGTGATATTTCCAGCTAGTTGACATGCATCGCATCTTTTAATGAAATTCTTTACGTCTTCTAGAATAATGGGCCAATAAAATCCTGCATCCAAAATTTTTCTTTTAGTAATATTAGTACCATGATGTCCCCCAGTCGGACCTGAATGACAATGTGTTATTATTGCAGGAATATCATCTTCGTCAACACATCTTCAGATAATATTGTTAGGGCACACTTTAAAGGCATACAGTTCATCTCATAAATAATCATTAGTTAATGAGAGAAATCTTCTCTTTTCATCGTACGTTAATCCTTGTGGGATCTCGTTTCCAACAATATAATTGATGTAATCGGCATACCATGGTCTATCACTTCTTCCCCTTGTTCTTACCATCATAAAGTGTTCATCCGGGAATTCATTGGCAATTTCCCTTTCATCAAGTACTTCCATACAAGGGTTTTCTAGTCTAGACAAATGATCAGCTGCAAGGTTTCAACTCCCTTTTTATTTTTAATCTCAATATTAAACCCTTGAAGTAAGAAAACCCACCTTATAAGTCTAGGCTTGGCATCCTGTTTATTAAACAAATACTTCAAAGCAGAATGGTCAGTGTACACCACACTTTTTGACAATATAAGATATGATCGAAATTTATCAAATGTAAAGACTACTGCAAGAAGTTCTTTTTCAGTTGTTGTGTAATGTTCTTGGGCATTGTTCAATGTTTTCCTAGCATAGTAAATTGGTTTAAATTTCTTTTTCTATCTTTTGACCAAGTACAGCACCTACAACATAATCACTAGCATCACACATTAGCTCAAAAGGTAAATTCCAATCTGGCGAAATTATAATAGGTGCAGTGGTTAATTTTTCCTTAAGTATATTAAATGCCTTTTTGCAATCATCTAAAAAATTAAATTTTGCATCTTTTAGTAACAATTGAGTCATTGGCCTAGATATCATGGAAAAAATCCTTAATAAACCTACAATAAAATCCAGCATGCCCTAAGAAACTTCTAACACCTTTAACATTAGTGGGGTAAGCTAATTTAGCAATTACATCAATTTTTTGCCTTGTCAACTTCTATACCTTTTCTAGATATTTTATGTCCTAACACAATTCCCTCTCTAACCATAAAGTGACATTTTTCCCAATTAAGAACAAGGTTAGTTTCTTCATACCTAGTAAGCATTCTATCAAGATTAGCAAGACAAATATCAAATGAGTTACCGAACACCGAGAAGTCATCCATGAAGACTTCCATTAAGTCTTTGACCATTTCATGGAAAATAGCCATCATACATCGTTGGAAGGTTGCAGGAGCATTACATAATCCAAATGGCATTCTTCTATAGGCGAAGGTTCCATACGGGCAAGTAAGAGTAGTCTTTTCTTGATCTTTAGGGGCTATAGGTATTTGGAAGAAACCTGAAAAACCATCTAAAAAGCAATAATAATCATAACCTGATAGTCTTTCTAACATTTGATCAATAAATGGAAGGGGGAAGTGATCCTTTCGTGTTGCATCATTTAGTTTATGGTAATCAATGCAAACTCTCCATCCGGTAACAGTCCTTGATGGAATTAGCTCGTTATCATCATTTAGTACTACCGTAATTCCTCCTTTCTTTGGTACAATGTGGATGGGGCTAATCCACGAACTGTCCGAGATAGGGTAGATCAATCCAGAGTCAAGTAATTTGACGATTTCATTTTTCACCACATCTTGTACTTCAGGATTCAAGCGCCTTTGAGGTTGAATGGTAGGCTTGAATTCATCTTCCATAAGGATCTTGTGTGTGCAAAATGATGGGATAATTCCTTTAATATCAGACATTTTCCATGCTAGTGCTCCTCTACGTTTATATAATACCAGCAAAAGAGATTCTTTCTGTTTTTCTATTAAATCAGATGAAATATTAATGGGTAGATTGGTATTCCCATTCAAGTAAGCATATTCTAAATTAGAAGGAAGGTCTTTTAATACAGGTTTAACATCATCGATCTCATTCGCACTAGCGGAATAAACCTGTTCCTTTATACATTCACTGCTGTCATCAGATACATGCGCCGTATCAGCTTTGCTGATGCGCCGTATTGAGTTAGCGACAACAGAATCAGCAGCAAATTCAGTAATAAATGAATTATCATAAATTTGATCTTCAATAGCAATAGTGTTTTCTAAATTTTTAAGCAGAAAAGTATCAAGAAAATCGTGTTTTAATAATTTTTGAGTGAATTCATTAATTGTTTCATCGGATACATCAATGTTATAGAATTCATCGTCATCAGTATTTGGCTTACTCATTGAATGTTCCATATTAAATTCTACTTCATCTTCACCAATTGTCAGAGTTATCTTTTTGTTAAACACATCAATCATTGCCCTGGCAGTAGCTAAAAAGGGGCGTCCTAATATAATAGGTGTCCTAGAATTTTCAGGCATATCAAGGATAACAAAGTCAATAGGTAAATTAAATTTATCAACTTTAATTAAAACATTTTTAGCTATTCCTATTGGATATTGTACTGATCTATCGGCAAGTTCTAAGCACATCCTAGTTGGTTTTGGTTCACCTAAACCTAATTTTTCATATAAAGCAAACGGCATGAGGCTTATACTAGCACCTAGATCAGCTAAAGCATTATCAATATGTAAATTTTTAATTTGACAAGGAATAGTGAAACCCCCTGGATCTTTTTCTTTAGATGGTAGCTTATTGAGCAAGGCAACTGAACTTCTTTCACTAATCGTAATTGTGCATACCTCTTCAAGTTTGGACTTGTTGGTCAGCAAGCTCTTTAGATATTTGGCATACTTTGGCATTTGCACAAGGGCTTCAATAAATGGTATAAGTTGCATCTGCTTTAGATTTTCGAGAAATTTGTGTTCGTATGCGTCCTCCTTCTCCTTCCTTACTCGATTCGGGAATGGTAGAGTTGATCGCTTTGGTTCAATGAATGGCTCTTCCCTTATTACGGGTTCTCGATCAATCTCTTTAGGTAACTCCTGCTCAGGTTGTACAGTTCCAGGGGAATCATTGTTTGTAATACTAACCTCGCTAGTTTCACCGATCTGAAAAGTTGATTTTCCGCCTCTAGTTGTAATTCCTTTCAAGTCATGCCTTTCTCGTAGAACTGCTTTAATTAAATTTGACAACTGGTGCACTTTAATTGCCAAACTGTTGATCATGTTGTTCTATTTTTTTAAGCAAGAGCTCATGAGAAGTGATTGATGCTAAACGGTCAACTAAATTGACCAGGTTAATGGTCAACTAAGTCAAACGGCTTAAACCAATGCTCCGCGGAAGTATAGTGTTTCCCCGGGTCGTTATGTCCCGACGAGGTGTGAATGGTTAACAAACGGGTTTCGCGATCGGGTGAATTTGGACAGGAATAAGGGTTTGGGTGAGTGATGTGATTACACTACGAGATGAGGAATGAAAATGACTTAGAAATACTATATTAACGTTTACTGACGATCAGATATCCTAAAAACGTAAGCTAGGACTAAAAACGCGTTCGTTAGAATTAAAGTTACGTTGACGTACGAAATAAAACGCGAGTTTTAGTGAAATAAAATACCTACGAACATGAAAATTACATTTTTACAATCCTAATGGTAAAAGAAAATTTTTAGAAAGAGAAAAATAATTTTTACACTATTTAATTAATCACTATTAATTAATTACTATTTAATTACTAATTAATAATATTTAAATTACACTAATTATGAAATTAAGCTAGAAAAATAAAAATTTAATTCTAAAAATTCTAAAAGTAATTTTAAAACTAAAAATATATTTTTCCTACTTTTTATCTATTTATTATTAATTAATTACTATTTATTAATTAACTAAAATTAAGAAAAATAGAAAATGAATAGTGAAAATTATGAAAAATTTCCTAAAATTATTTTATGATATCTAAAACCTAGGAAAAATATAAAAAAGTACTATTGTTAAATAAAAATTAATAAACCTAATTAATTATCTAATATTACTTAATTATTAATAAACTAATACTAATTATAATAAATACTATTTAAAAAGATAAAAATCTGATAAAATTCCTACAAATACTTTAATATACTAGGACTCTAATAAAAATATAAAAACATATAAGTACTTTACAAAAATTTAAAAAGAAAAATTAAAAAACTAAATTATATTAAATGGAAGCTATCACTAAAAATTAAAATTGGTTTTTTCTGAAATTTTCTTTTACAAAACTACTAGACTACTGAAAATAACAAACTTTAACAAAAGGACCAAGGCTGAATCTCAGGAATAAGCACTTATGGAGACCAAATTGCTTATCAGCTTGGATTTTCAATCTTATATAGGATTAGGTGTGCAAAAGCTGATCAAAAAGCTACCACAGTGGTAAACAAAGATGAAATAAGCTAATATAAGTACAGTGTAATGGAATTAAGATGAAACAAGAGAAATATTACACTAAAAGAGCTATGTTACCTAAATAAGCAAATCCAAATGGCTGAAAACCCACACAGACCACAAGGGCTGAATGCAGGCCTGAATCTACCCACTCAAATGAGCTCAGGACCCAAAAGTGGACTTGGATCCAATGAGTTCACCTTGTGGGCTTTCCAAAAAGCCCACAAGCTCAGGAAAAGCTTGAGAATCAAGCTTAAAATAAGCTTGTGAAACACTCACAATCACCACTGATCACTCAGTGAACTGAGATGGGTAGGGCAGTTGGAGGATAAAAAATAAGCATGCTAATAAGCTGTAAAGTGCAAGCAAGGACTAGATGAAACAATTTAGTATGGGTGGCTTTACAAAACACCCAAGAACAGGCAATAAGCTCAAGGGTTGAGCTTATTGTGGCCTTGGGAAAATGGCTCAGACAACAAGGTTGAAAAGTGAGGTTTGAAAGAAGCAGTGGCCTCAGCAAGCACATAAACAACACCAAAGGTTCACACCAACATAAACAATCACAACTATAGGTAATACATTAACACCACAGTAATCAACAAGCTAAATTTAAGCAAGATGCACAAATCAGATGAGCTCAGGGCTAGTTACCAGTGCATACAGCAACAAAACCTAAAATAAGCCATTAAAAAGCCAAAAACTAGCACATGAAACAAGCAAGCTAGGGCAAATAAAAGGTAAAAGCAACAATACAACATAAGGGTGTTTCTAAAACAACAAGAATCAAACCAAGGGACCAGCTATGGATCAAAGAAAATGGGTCAGCATGGGATCTCACTGGGTGCAGGGCACTTCTTGGTCAGTTAAGCAAATGACATGGCTCAAATAAGCTTATAATCACAACAACATAAACAACATTCAACAATATCAAAAACAATTCAAACAACAGCAAGATCAACAAGCTCAGTCCAAAAGCAATTATGCACTTATGTAAGCTTGTGTGAAATTCCAGCAATCTAGATCCTAGAGTCCTATTTTGCAGCAAGAAATAAGCCTTCAATAAGCTGTAAAAGCTTACACAAGCTTAAGCTAACAACTAATCAACAATATTAATTACTAATAACAATAATGGAGTCTATAACAACAACAATCAACAAGAAGATCAGCAGCATCACACATACTCAATATATATACTGAGCATATGCAGGCTCAAATGGTCCAAAATATGACTTATTTATAAGCATTAAAGCAGCAGTGACCCTAAACTAAAAGCGGCTTCTTAAACCCCACCTAGGTGGGTTCTAATAGCAACAAGAATTGATCCTAGACATCCATTAATGAACAACCTACACTAGTCCTAAGTTTATCAAAAGCTGATGGTGCAGGGGACTGTCAGGTTCAAACAGACACCTTTGAACCACTATTTCAATAAGCTAACAAGTACTAAACTTGAATATTCTTTTTGATAATGATTCTCAAGCTGCTAAGCTTTTCAAAACATCATTCCAAAAGAATTTCCACTTAGTATTAAAACCTACAATCTCTCACAAAGTTATTACAAAAATCTGATTTACTCTTGATTTTGACTTTTTGATCTGTTTTTTGCTTTTGAGTTTAATGAACTTATACCTAACCTTACTGCTTATTTATGTTGTAATGACGTAAAATTAAACTAGTTCAAGCTTACTTATCCTATTATGCAACTACTGTATGAAGTATAGAATCTAAAATAACAGATAATTAAGCTGAAATTAGAATTAAAATAGACTTTGACTTTATACTATGAAGCTTACTGAATTTGCTATTTAATTATACTAATTACACCTAAATGAGACTACCTAAACTAAATCTATAACCTGCAAACTACTAGAACTCAAAATCTAAGCTTAAACCAAACACTCCTTTGGTGAAACTGCTTAAGGCCTAGGCTAGTACAAGCAAATTAGGCTAATGGTATAACAAATAAATATGTAATAATAAAAACAGAAGACTAATTAAGCAACATCACTAATGAGAAGCAGTAATAGATAAGCAGTTTTAAAAGAAGCAGACTCATAAACTTAAATTTAAACTTGCATTGATTAAAGGTAAAGTTTACATAAGATTTGAATGTAGCTGAATTCAACAGACAAGGTTCATTGAAAATTAAGCTAAGATTAAATTAAACTACTCCTACTACTACTAACTAACAACTACTGCCTTAGAAAGGCTTACATAGCTTTATATTTATACTCAAATAGAAATTAGGGTTTCTTCTATCTTTGTCTTGTTCCCTGAGCTTCAATTGACCATTTTCTGCCCTTGGATTAGCTTGGTATAATCTCCACCCTTAATTGAGGTTTTGGCGGGAAGTGGGTTTTACAACTTGGCTTCTGATAACTTATGGCAGAGGTGAAAGGTTTGGAGGGTAGTGGTGGAAAGTGAGGGGTAGGAGTGGCTTGTAGGAGTAGTGGTGATGATGAGGTTGGTGTGGGTTGCAGGCTAGGAGCAGGGATCACGTGGTATTGTTTGAGGAAGGAGGGGTCAAAGGGTTTGACTAGGTATGGAATTTGATATAAAAAACGGGGAGGGTGATTTTATTTTAAAAGGTTTGGGCTTGTTAACAAGTTGGGCCATGGGAGGTTAATTGGGTAGGCTGGTAAATGGGTGGATTAGGATTAGTTTAGGTTTGGTAGTAGAAAAGGGTCCATTTGGTTTGTATTCAAATTAACACAAGGACCATTTGTGTAAAATCTGCCAAGTAGAGGGGTTAGATCTGCCAAACTTCCAAAATTTAAACCAAGGACCATTCCTGTTAATATGTGATTCCTTAAGGGTTTTTGAAATTTATTTTCCAAGTTAAAACACCCAGGGACCAAATCTGTCAAATTTCAAACTACAGGGACCAATCATGTAATTTTCTCAAATTTATCACCCAAGGATCAATTTGATAATTTTTGACTTTATAAAACCTTGGGTTGACTTTTCTTTTGTTTTAAAACTTCAGGGACTAGTTTTGTCAATGTTTGAAACTTGAGGGACTAAAACTGCCAATTGTGCAAACTTTGTTCGTTTTTCATTTGTTTTTAAACATTTTGCATCAGAAACATATAAAACACAATCCTGGGATATTTTCAGTATTTTGATGCGTATTTGAGTGTTTTTGGATGTTTTGGCAGTTCAGATACGATAAAAATGATGAGTATTTACACACGCGTCAATCCCCCACACTAAACTATTGCTAGTCCCTAGCAATCTTTTGAGAAAAACTTGATGGACTTTAAACTCTTTACCAAAAGCCATCACTTCTGGAGTAGCCAGGTGTAAGAACTGTGGCACACCTGATAACCGTGTGATTTTGAGCAAACCACCAGCTGTCAACGGATTTGATTAGTCTTTACCAAAAGCCGTTTGCTTCTGGACTAGCCAACTCTTGATGGAATAATCAACATCTTGGTGAGCTGATTACCAATTATGGATTTTCCACGGCCTTTACCACAAGCCATAATCTTGCGGGCTAGCCAACTCATTTGTTTTTGGGGAGTTGAGGAACCATACAATTTTGGGCAAATTGCAAGCCATAAATGGATTTGAGATGTCTTTACCAAGAGCCGTTTGCTCCTGGACTAGCCAATCCCATTTGTCGGTTAGACAAGGCGGACTGATTACCACAAAAAGTTTGAAGCACCAGTGAAAAAAATTTTGAAAAAATTTTTGAAATTTTGGCAAAAACGGGGGTATTATATAGTAAAATGTGATAAAATTTCGCTAGAATAGCGAATACCCCCCCCCCCCCCACACTTAGCATGAATATTGTCCTCAATATTCAAAATCCCTGTTATTATGCCGACATTTTGAACGTAAAAGGGAAACATTACAAGCTAAGCGTGGAAAATACCATTTTGTATTTTCACTTCTTTTGTAACCATAGCATGGGGAATCCCCCACACTTAGGGTGAAAACCCTATAAGCATGCTACTGTTTTTGTTTACCGAGTCGCTAGCTTGACTCGACCCCTAATTTATTTGTCATTGGGGAAGCATGATGTGGAAGAAACAATCTCAATCGGACTTTCATTCAAGATGTTTGGACAAACATATGAAGCACGTGAAAGTTCCACACCGATGAGATAAGTAACCGGCTCAAGATAATGATATATGAAAATGCCGGGATCAAAGATAGTGTCCTCACTCCCGAAGGAGTGAAGAAGAGAAGAAGTCACCTTATAGGTGAAGAAAAGGAAGAAAATCATGATAAAAATTATGAGTTGATCTTCTTCCTCAAGAGGAGGCTCAATAGCCTGAGTTTGGATTTCAAAGGGTAAGCTCGTAAACAACCCGGGAGGGTGGGTGGGAATTTGCAAATCCTCAAGATTGAGAGCATTTCCCCCCGGGCAATCAAACTGATGAGCGAGTTCACCGGAGAACTCCTCATGAAGAGAATCATTCACAAGATGTGAATCTGAGAACTCATGTTCCGGAATAGACTCATCACAATCCTCAATCTGAGTACCAAAGAGTGGATTATCAAAAATCGAAGTGAATTCAGATTCGAATTCAAATAGCGGATTAGTGAGAGTAGTATTGAATGTTTCGGGAACAAAGTGAATATTATTCTCTATTGGATTGACGGGCTCATAACTGATGTCTTCACAAGATAAAGAATGAAGAGGGTCAACATCAGAATGAGGAAGTAAAACCTCAACATACTCAATTTCTCCATAAGATGTACTATCATCGTTAGAATCGGAGAGAGTATCCACATGATCTTTTGAAAAATCAAGGGGAGGAGGGATATCACACAAATGCTCGAGAATTTCCTGTGACTCACTTGGGATTGGGACAAGGTTCTCGACACTAGACTTTATGTATTCGTCCGATTCCTTTTCAGGAATAGTGTCAAGATGCTCATCCCCCATAATAAGTGAGTGAGTGTGAACTTCGGGTGTGATAACAGCAGACTGAGGAAGATAAGAAAGACTAGCACACATAGATTTTATATTTTTCATGTGTTCTTCTGCTAGCAATTCTTGCATACTCTTATCTCCCTGTGCTTCCATGGAAGGAATCTCAACTGATGAACTGGATGAATCTTTGTAATATTCCTTCATTTGAATAGAATCCTCATCATCATCGTCATCAGGAATGAAACGGAATCGAGAGCTAGATCAGGCTGCTTTTTCTTTTGCAATTGATTCCCTAATAGATCTTTCATAAGCATCTTGGGAATTTATTTTAGCAGCCTACTCGTCAGCTAACAATTCTTCCATCGATTTTTGTTTTGGATTATCTGGGGTATGTGTTATTCCTCTCAAGTCTTTCACTAAATCTAAAAGATCAATGAGAAGACTTTGAGGAATTGGTGGAGATGGAGGTTCGTCATAATACGATGTGTCAAAATTGTCACAAGGATATGTATTACCCGTTTGACAATCTGAGCTGAAGTGTGGACCTCCACAGCACTCACAACAGTAAAACTGTTGAGTTTGGCTTGGTGTATTTTGATACGAAGCATCATTGAAATTTGGGTAATATGATTCTTGCTCGTATGAATGTGATGGGTAATCGAAAAAATTTGAAGAGTCATTGAATGAGTTTTGATTAGGATCATAAGCAAATGAATTACTCGACCCACAAAACAAACAACTCCCATTTTGAATATCATTACCACATTGCACACATGTACACCAACGACATGGAAAACCGAAAAGCGGCTCACCACAACCGACACAAGGAACAAAATCTGGAGGTGGAACAAGTGGTGTGCTCTTAGAGCTAGCAATTTCAACCACTTCCGTTATGGTCTCGGGTTTCGGTTCTTGATGAACGTGAAGATTGGGCAAGTCGTTCTTTTCAGTCACTGCCCTAAGCTCAGTACGTTTGCTTGACAAACTTTTAACCGTAAACCGTGAAAGGTTAGGATCAATTCTTGACGGTTTAGGAGCAATTGTGAGCTTAGAGTTTTGGAAAACCGTAGGTTGGACGTATTTAGCACTTTCATGGTTAGAGGAAAGTACAGGGTCCTTTGTCACCTCAGTTTCTTGTTCCATTTCCCTCACCGGAGAGGGAATAGGGATCGAAGGTCCATCATAATCACTACGACATCTCGATATCTTTGATAAGGCCATAAGTTTTTCAATTTTACTCTCAAAGGCCCATTGTTCAAAGAAATCGTCATCGAGAGATGCCATTAGAATCAATTACGGGACAAGTGTAAGAAGTTAGAATCAAAAGGATAGAGGGTAAAGGAATGAAGAATCAAAGATGTGAGAGGGTAAAGGTGAATATTTTTGGTGTTTTTTGAAAACATTTTGTAAGAAAGAAAATCTTTTTGTGTGTTTTGTGTTCGTTGAAAACTAATTTTACAAAGTTTTCAGGAACCGTTTTGTTTTTAAAATGAGAAAATATGAACAAAGGATGGTAAATATACAATGAGTGTATACCCAGATTCACTAATCTGTAAAACCGTTTAGAAAACGCGCACAGCCTCCCCGGCAGCGGCGCCAAAAAATTTGATTGATGCTAAACGGTCAACTAAATTGACCAGGTTAATGGTCAACTAAGTCAAACGGCTTAAACCAATGCTCCACGGAAGTATAGTGTTTCCCCGGGTCGTTATGTCCCGACGAGGTGTGAATGGTTAACAAACGGGTTTCGTGATCGGGTGAATTTGGACAGGAATAAGGGTTTGGGTGAGTGATGTGATTACACTATGAGATGAGGAATGAAAATGACTTAGAAATACTATATTAACGTTTACTGACGATCAGATATCCTAAAAACGTAAGCTAGGACTAAAAACGCGTTCGTTAGAATTAAAGTTACGTTGACGTACGAAATAAATCGCGAGTTTTAGTGAAATAAAATACCTACGAACATGAAAATTACATTTTTACAATCCTAATGATAAAAGAAAATTTTTAGAAAGAGAAAAATAATTTTTACACTATTTAATTAATCACTATTAATTAATTACTATTTAATTACTAATTAATAATATTTAAATTACACTAATTATGAAATTAAGCTAGAAAAATAAAAATTTAATTCTAAAAATTCTAAAAGTAATTTTAAAACTAAAAATATATTTTTCCTACTTTTTATCTATTTATTATTAATTAATTACTATTTATTAATTAACTAAAATTAAGAAAAATAGAAAATGAATAGTGAAAATTATGAAAAATTTCCTAAAATTATTTTATGATATCTAAAACCTAGGAAAAATATAAAAAAGTACTATTGTTAAATAAAAATTAATAAACCTAATTAATTATCTAATATTACTTAATTATTAATAAACTAATACTAATTATAATAAATACAATTTAAAAGGATAAAAATCTGAAAAAATTCCTACAAATACTTTAATATACTAGGACTCTAATAAAAATATAAAAACATATAAGTACTTTACAAAAATTTAAAAAGAAAAATTAAAAAACTAAATTATATTAAATGGAAGCTATCACTAAAAATTAAAATTGGTTTTTTCTGAAATTTTCTTTTACAAAACTACTAGACTACTGAAAATAACAAACTTTAATAAAAGGACCAAGGCTGAATCTCAGGAATAAGCACTTATGGAGACCAAATTGCTTATCAGCTTGGATTTTCAATCTTATATAGGATTAGGTGTGCAAAAGCTGATCAAAAAGCTACCACAGTGGTAAACAAAGATGAAATAAGCTAATATAAGTACAGTGTAATGGAATTAAGATGAAACAAGAGAAATATTACAGTAAAAGAGCTATGTTACCTAAATAAGCAAATCCAAATGGCTGAAAACCCACACAGACTACAAGGGCTGAATGCAGGCCTGAATCTACCCACTCAAATGGCTCAGGACCCAAAAGTGGACTTGGATCCAATGAGTTCACCTTGTGGGCTTTCCAAAAAGCCCACAAGCTCAGGAAAAGCTTGAGAATCAAGCTTAAAATAAGCTTGTGAAACACTCACAATCACCACCGATCACTCAGTGAACTGAGATGGGTAGGGCAGTTGGAAGATAAAAAATAAGCATGCTAATAAACTGTAAAGTGCAAGCATGGACTAGATGAAACAATTTAGTATGGGTGGCTTTACAAAACACCCAAGAACAGGCAATAAGCTCAAGGGTTGAGCTTATTGTGGCCTTGGGAAAATGGCTCAGACAACAAGGTTGAAAAGTGAGGTTTGAAAGAAGCAGTGGCCATAGCAAGCACATAAACAACACCAAAGGTTCACACCAACATAAACAATCACAACTACAGGTAATACATTAACACCACAGTAATCAACAAGCTAAATTTAAGCAAGATGCACAAATCAGATGAGCTCAGGGCTAGTTACCAGTGCATACAGCAACAAAACCTAAAATAAGCCATTAAAAAGCCAAAAACTAGCACATGAAACAAGCAAGCTAGGGCAAATAAAAGGTAAAAGCAACAATACAGCATAAGGGTGTTTCTAAAACAACAAGAATCAAACCAAGGGACTAGCTATGGATCAAAGAAAATGGGTCAGCATGGGATCTCACTGGGTGCAGGGCACTTCTTGGTCAGTTAAGCAAATGACATGGATCAAATAAGCTTATAATCACAACAACATAAACAACATTCAACAATATCAAAAACAATTCAAACAACAGCAAGATCAACAAGCTCAGTCCAAAAGCAATTATGCACTTATGTAAGCTTGTGTGAAATTCCAGCAATCTAGATCCTAGAGTCCTATTTTGCAGCAAGAAATAAGCCTTCAATAAGCTGTAAAAGCTTACACAAGCTTAAGCTAACAACTAATCAACAATATTAATTACTAATAACAATAATGGAGTCTATAACAACAACAATCAACAAGAAGATCAGCAGCATCACACATACTCAATATATATATACTGAGCATATGCAGGCTCAAATGGTCCAAAATATGACTTATTTATAAGCACTAAAGCAGCAGTGACCCTAAACTAAAAGCGGCTTCTTAAACCCCACCTAGGTGGGTTCTAATAGCAACAAGAATTGATCCTAGACATCCATTAATGAACAACCTACACTAGTCCTAAGTTTATCAAAAGCTGATGGTGCAGGGGACTGTCAGGTTCAAACAGACACCTTTGAACCACTATTTCAATAAGCTAACAAGTACTAAACTTGAATATTCTTTTTGATAATGATTCTCTAGCTGCTAAGCTTTTCAAAACATCATTCCAAAAGAATTTCCACTTAGTATTAAAACCTACAATCTCTCACAAAGTTATTACAAAAATCTGATTTACTCTTGATTTTGACTTTTTGATCTGTTTTTTGCTTTTGAGTTTAATGAACTTATACCTAACCTTACTGCTTATTTATGTTGTAATGACGTAAAATTAAACTAGTTCAAGCTTACTTATCCTATTATGCAACTACTGTATGAAGTATAGAATCTAAAATAACAGATAATTAAGCTGAAATTAGAATTAAAATAGACTTTGACTTTATACTATGAAGCTTACTGAATTTGCTATTTAATTATACTAATTACACCTAAATGAGACTACCTAAACTAAATCTATAACCTGCAAACTACTAGAACTCAAAATCTAAGCTTAAACCAAACACTCCTTTGGTGAAACTGCTTAAGGCCTAGGCTAGTACAAGCAAATTAGGCTAATGGTATAACAAATAAATATGTAATAATAAAAACAGAAGACTAATTAAGCAACATCACTAATGAGAAGCAGTAATAGATAAGCAGTTTTAAAAGAAGCAGACTCATAAACTTAAATTTAAACTTGCATTGATTAAAGGTAAAGTTTACATAAGATTTGAATGTAGCTGAATTCAACAGACAAGGTTCATTGAAAATTAAGCTAAGATTAAATTAAACTACTCCTACTACTACTAACTAACAACTACTGCCTTAGAAAGGCTTACATAGCTTTATATTTATACTCAAATAGAAATTAGGGTTTCTTCTATCTTTGTCTTGTTCCCTGAGCTTCAATTGACCATTTTCTGCCCTTGGATCAGCTTGGTATAATCTCCACCCTTAATTGAGGTTTTGGCGGGAAGTGGGTTTTACAACTTGGCTTCTGATAACTTATGGCAGAGGTGAAAGGTTTGGAGGGTAGTGGTGGAAAGTGAGGGGTAGGAGTGGCTTGTAGGAGTAGTGGTGATGATGAGGTTGGTGTGGGTTGCAGGCTAGGAGCAGGGATCACGTGGTATTGTTTGAGGAAGGAGGGGTCAAAGGGTTTGACTAGGTATGGAATTTGATATAAAAAACGGGGAGGGTGATTTTATTTTAAAAGGTTTGGGCTTGTTAACAAGTTGGGCCATGGGAGGTTAATTGGGTAGGCTGGTAAATGGGTGGATTAGGATTAGTTTAGGTTTGGTAGTAGAAAAGGGTCCATTTGGTTTGTATTCAAATTAACACAAGGACCATTTGTGTAAAATCTGCCAAGTAGAGGGGTTAGATCTGCCAAACTTCCAAAATTTAAACCAAGGACCATTCCTGTTAATATGTGATTCCTTAAGGGTTTTTGAAATTTATTTTCCAAGTTAAAACACCAGGGACCAAATCTGTCAAATTTCAAACTGCAGGGACCAATCATGTAATTTTCTCAAATTTATCACCCAAGGATCAATTTGATAATTTTTGACTTTATAAAACCTTGGGTTGACTTTTCTTTTGTTTTAAAACTTCAGGGACTAGTTTTGTCAATGTTTGAAACTTGAGGGACTAAAACTGCCAATTGTGCAAACTTTGTTCGTTTTTCATTTGTTTTTAAACATTTTGCATCAGAAACATATAAAACACAATCCTGGGATATTTTCAGTATTTTGATGCGTATTTGAGTGTTTTTGGATGTTTTGGCAGTTCAGATACGATAAAAATGATGAGTATTTACACACTCATCAATCCCCCACACTAAACTATTGCTAGTCCCTTGCAATCTTTTGAGAAAAACTTGATGGACTTTAAACTCTTTACCAAAAGCCATCACTTCTGGAGTAGCCAGGTGTAAGAACTGTGGCACACCTGATAACCGTGTGATTTTGAGCAAACCACTAGCTGTCAACGGATTTGATTAGTCTTTACCAAAAGCCGTTTGCTTCTGGACTAGCCAACTCTTGATGGAATAGTCAACATCTTGGTGAGCTGATTACCAATTATGGATTTTCCACGGCCTTTACCACAATCCATAATCTTGCGGGCTAGCCAACTCATTTGTTTTTGGGGAGTTGAGGAACCATACAATTTTGGGCAAATTGCAAGCCATAAACGGATTTGAGATGTCTTTACCAAGAGCCGTTTGCTCCTGGACTAGCCAATCCCTTTTGTCGGTTAGACAAGGCGGACTGATTACCACAAAAATTTTGAAGCACCAGTGAAAAAATTTTTGAAAAAAGTTTTGAAATTTTGGCAAAAACGGGGGTATTATATAGTAAAATGTGATAAAATTTCGCTAGAATAGCGAATACCCCCCCACACTTAGCATGAATATTGTCCTCAATATTCAAAATCCCGGTTATTATGCCGACATTTTGAACGTAAAAGGGCAACATTACAAGCTAAGCGTGGAAAATACCATTTTGTATTTTCACTTCTTTTGTAACCATAGCATGGGGGACTCCCCCACACTTAGGGTGAAAACCCTATAAGCATGCTACTGTTTTTGTTTACCGAGTCGCTAGCTTGACTCGACCCCTAATTTATTTGTCATTGGGGAAGCATGATGTGGAAGAAACAATCTCAATCAGACTTTCATTCAAGATGTTTGGACAAACATATGAAGCACGTGAAAGTTCCACACCGATGAGATAAGTAACCGGCTCAAGATAATGATATATGAAAATGCCGGGATCAAAGATAGTGTCCTCACTCCCGAAGGAGTGAAGAAGAGAAGAAGTCACCTTATAGGTGAAGAAAAGGAAGAAAATCATGATAAAAATCATGAGTTGATCTTCTTCCTCAAGAGGAGGCTCAATAGCCTGAGTTTGGATTTCAAAGGGTAAGCTCGTAAACAACCCGAGAGGGTGGGTGGGAAAAATCCTCAAGATTGAGAGCATTTCCCCCCGGGCAATCAAACTGATGAGCGAGTTCACCGGAGAACTCCTCATGAAGAGAATCATTCACAAGATGTGAATCCGAGAACTCATGTTCTGGAATAGACTCATCCCAATCCTCAATATGAGTACCAAAGAGTGGATTATCAGAAATCGAAGTGAATTTAGATTCGAATTCAAATAGAGGATTAGTGAGAGTAGTATTGAATGTTTCAGGAACAAAGTGAATATTATTCTCTATTGGATTGACGGGCTCATAACTGATGTCTTCACAAGATAAAGAATGAAGAGGGTCAACATCATAATGAGGAAGTAAAACCTCAACATACTCAATTTCTCCATAAGATGTACTATCATCGTTAGAATCGGAGAGAGTATCCACATGATCTTTTGAAAAATCAAGGGGAGGAGGGATATCACACAAATGCTCGAGAATTCCCTGTGACTCACTTGGGATTGGGACAAGGTTCTCGACACTAGACTTTATGTATTCGTCCGATTCCTTTTCAGGAATAGTATCAAGATGCTCATCCCCCATAATAAGTGAGTGAGTGTGAACTTCGGGTGTGATAACAGCAGACTGAGGAAGATAAGAAAGACTAGCACACATAGATTTTATATTTTTCATGTGTTCTTCTGCTAGCAATTCTTGCATACTCTTATCTCCCTGTGCTTCCATGGAAGGAATCTCAACTGATGAACTGGATGAATCTTTGTAATATTCCTTCATTTGAATAGAATCCTCATCATCATCGTCATCAGGAATGAAACGGAATCGAGAGCTAGATCTGGCTGCTTTTTCTTTTGCAATTGATTCCCTAATAGATCTTTCATAAGCATCTTGGGAATTTATTTTAGCAGCCTGCTCGTCAGCTAACAATTCTTCCATCGATTTTTGTTTTGGATTATCTGGGGTATGTGTTATTCCTCTCAAGTCTTTCACTAAATCTAAAAGATCAATGAGAAGACTTTGAGGAATTGGTGGAGATGGAGGTTCGTCATAATACGATGTGTCAAAATTGTCACAAGGATATGGATTACCCGTTTGACAATCTGAGCTGAAGTGTGGACCTCCACAGCACTCACAACAGTAAAACTGTTGAGTTTGGCTTGGTGTATTTTGATACGAAGCATCATTGAAATTTGGGTAATATGATTCTTGCTCGTATGAATGTGATGGGTAATCGAAAAAATTTGAAGAGTCGTTGAATGAGTTTTGATTAGGATCATAAGCAAATGAATTACTCGACCCACAAAACAAACAACTCCCGTTTTGAATATCATTACCACATTGCACACATGTACACCAACGACCTGGAAAACCGAAAAGCGGCTCACCACAACCGACACAAGGAACAAAATCTGGAGGTGGGACAAGTGGTGTGCTCTTAGAGCTAGCAATTTCCACCACTTCCGTTATGGTCTCGGGTTTCGGTTCTTGATGAACGTGAAGATTGGGCAAGTCGTTCTTTTCAGTCACTGCCCTAAGCTCAGTACGTTTGCTTGACAAACTTTTAACCGTAAACCGTGAAAGGTTAGGATCAATTCTTGACGGTTTAGGAGCAATTGTGAGCTTAGAGTTTTGGAAAACCGTAGGTTGGACGTATTTAGCACTTTCATGGTTAGAGGAAAGTACAGGGTCCTTTGTCACCTCAGTTTCTTGTTCCATTTCCCTCACCGGAGAGGGAATAGGGATCGAAGGTCCATCATAATCACTACGACATCTCGATATCTTTGATAAGGCCATAAGTTTTTCAATTTTACTCTCAAAGGCCCATTGTTCAAAGAAATCGTCATCGAGAGATGCCATTAGAATCAATTACGGGACAAGTGTAAGAAGTTAGAATCAAAAGGATAGAGGGTAAAGGAATGAAGAATCAAAGATGTGAGAGGGTAAAGGTGAATATTTTTGGTGTTTTTTGAAAATATTTTGTAAGAAAGAAAATCTTTTTGTGTTTTTGTGTTCGTTGAAAACTAATTTTACAAAGTTTTCAGGAACCGTTTTGTTTTTAAAATGAGAAAATATGAACAAAGGATGGTAAATATACAATGAGTGTATACCCAGATTCACTAATCTGTAAAACCGTTTAGAAAACGCGCACAGCCTCCCCGGCAGCGGCGCCAAAAAATTTGATTGATGCTAAACGGTCAACTAAATTGACCAGGTTAATGGTCAACTAAGTCAAACGGCTTAAACCAATGCTCCGCGGAAGTATAGTGTTTCCCCGGGTCGTTATGTCCCGACGAGGTGTGAATGGTTAACAAACGGGTTTCGTGATCGGGTGAATTTGGACAGGAATAAGGGTTTGGGTGATTGATGTGATTACACTACGAGATGAGGAATGAAAATGACTTAGAAATACTATATTAACGTTTACTGACGATCAGATATCCTAAAAACGTAAGCTAGGACTAAAAACGCGTTCGTTAGAATTAAAGTTACGTTGACGTACGAAATAAAACGCGAGTTTTAGTGAAATAAAATACCTACGAACATGAAAATTACATTTTTACAATCCTAATGGTAAAAGAAAATTTTTAGAAAGAGAAAAATAATTTTTACACTATTTAATTAATCACTATTAATTAATTACTATTTAATTACTAATTAATAATATTTAAATTACACTAATTATGACATTAAGCTAGAAAAATAAAAATTTAATTCTAAAAATTCTAAAAGTAATTTTAAAACTAAAAATATATTTTTCCTACTTTTTATCTATTTATTATTAATTAATTACTATTTATTAATTAACTAAAATTAAGAAAAATAGAAAATGAATAGTGAAAATTATGAAAAATTTCCTAAAATTATTTTATGATATCTAAAACCTAGGAAAAATATAAAAAAGTACTATTGTTAAATAAAAATTAATAAACCTAATTAATTATCTAATATTACTTAATTATTAATAAACTAATACTAATTATAATAAATACTATTTAAAAAGATAAAAATCTGATAAAATTCCTACAAATACTTTAATATACTAGGACTCTAATAAAAATATAAAAACATATAAGTACTTTACAAAAATTTAAAAAGAAAAATTAAAAAACTAAATTATATTAAATGGAAGCTATCACTAAAAATTAAAATTGGTTTTTTCTGAAATTTTCTTTTACAAAACTACTAGACTACTGAAAATAACAAACTTTAACAAAAGGACCAAGGCTGAATCTCAGGAATAAGCACTTATGGAGACCAAATTGCTTATCAGCTTGGATTTTCAATCTTATATAGGATTAGGTGTGCAAAAGCTGATCAAAAAGCTACCACAGTGGTAAACAAAGATGAAATAAGCTAATATAAGTACAGTGTAATGGAATTAAGATGAAACAAGAGAAATATTACACTAAAAGAGCTATGTTACCTAAATAAGCAAATCCAAATGGCTGAAAACCCACACAGACCACAAGGGCTGAATGCAGGCCTGAATCTACCCACTCAAATGAGCTCAGGACCCAAAAGTGGACTTGGATCCAATGAGTTCACCTTGTGGGCTTTCCAAAAAGCCCACAAGCTCAGGAAAAGCTTGAGAATCAAGCTTAAAATAAGCTTGTGAAACACTCACAATCACCACTGATCACTCAGTGAACTGAGATGGGTAGGGCAGTTGGAGGATAAAAAATAAGCATGCTAATAAGCTGTAAAGTGCAAGCAAGGACTAGATGAAACAATTTAGTATGGGTGGCTTTACAAAACACCCAAGAACAGGCAATAAGCTCAAGGGTTGAGCTTATTGTGGCCTTGGGAAAATGGCTCAGACAACAAGGTTGAAAAGTGAGGTTTGAAAGAAGCAGTGGCCACAGCAAGCACATAAACAACACCAAAGGTTCACACCAACATAAACAATCACAACTACAGGTAATACATTAACACCACAGTAATCAACAAGCTAAATTTAAGCAAGATGCACAAATCAGATGAGCTCAGGGCTAGTTACCAGTGCATACAGCAACAAAACCTAAAATAAGCCATTAAAAAGCCAAAAACTAGCACATGAAACAAGCAAGCTAGGGCAAATAAAAGGTAAAAGCAACAATACAGCATAAGGGTGTTTCTAAAACAACAAGAATCAAACCAAGGGACCAGCTATGGATCAAAGAAAATGGGTCAGCATGGGATCTCACTGGGTGCAGGGCACTTCTTGGTCAGTTAAGCAAATGACATGGATCAAATAAGCTTATAATCACAACAACATAAACAACATTCAACAATATCAAAAACAATTCAAACAACAGCAAGATCAACAAGCTCAGTCCAAAAGCAATTATGCACTTATGTAAGCTTGTGTGAAATTCCAGCAATCTAGATCCTAGAGTCCTATTTTGCAGCAAGAAATAAGCCTTCAATAAGCTGTAAAAGCTTACACAAGCTTAAGCTAACAACTAATCAACAATATTAATTACTAATAACAATAATGGAGTCTATAACAACAACAATCAACAAGAAGATCAGCAGCATCACACATACTCAATATATATACTGAGCATATGCAGGCTCAAATGGTCCAAAATATGACTTATTTATAAGCACTAAAGCAGCAGTGACCCTAAACTAAAAGCGGCTTCTTAAACCCCACCTAGGTGGGTTCTAATAGCAACAAGAATTGATCCTAGACATCCATTAATGAACAACCTACACTAGTCCTAAGTTTATCAAAAGCTGATGGTGCAGGGGACTGTCAGGTTCAAACAGACACCTTTGAACCACTATTTCAATAAGCTAACAAGTACTAAACTTGAATATTCTTTTTGATAATGATTCTCAAGCTGCTAAGCTTTTCAAAACATCATTCCAAAAGAATTTCCACTTAGTATTAAAACCTACAATCTCTCACAAAGTTATTACAAAAATCTGATTTACTCTTGATTTTGACTTTTTGATCTGTTTTTTGCTTTTGACTTTAATGAACTTATACCTAACCTTACTGCTTATTTATGTTGTAATGACGTAAAATTAAACTAGTTCAAGCTTACTTATCCTATTATGCAACTACTGTATGAAGTATAGAATCTAAAATAACAGATAATTAAGCTGAAATTAGAATTAAAATAGACTTTGACTTTATACTATGAAGCTTACTGAATTTGCTATTTAATTATACTAATTACACCTAAATGAGACTACCTAAACTAAATCTATAACCTGCAAACTACTAGAACTCAAAATCTAAGCTTAAACCAAACACTCCTTTGGTGAAACTGCTTAAGGCCTAGGCTAGTACAAGCAAATTAGGCTAATGGTATAACAAATAAATATGTAATAATAAAAACAGAAGACTAATTATGCAACATCACTAATGAGAAGCAGTAATAGATAAGCAGTTTTAAAAGAAGCAGACTCATAAACTTAAATTTAAACTTGCATTGATTAAAGGTAAAGTTTACATAAGATTTGAATGTAGCTGAATTCAACAGACAAGGTTCATTGAAAATTAAGCTAAGATTAAATTAAACTACTCCTACTACTACTAACTAACAACTACTGCCTTAGAAAGGCTTACATAGCTTTATATTTGTACTCAAATAGAAATTAGGGTTTCTTCTGTCTTTGTCTTGTTCCCTGAGCTTCAATTGACCATTTTCTGCCCTTGGATCAGCTTGGTATAATCTCCACCCTTAATTGAGGTTTTGGCGGGAAGTGGGTTTTACAACTTGGCTTCTGATAACTTATGGCAGAGGTGAAAGGTTTGGAGGGTAGTGGTGGAAATTGAGGGGTAGGAGTAGTGGTGATGTTGAGGTTGGTGTGGGTTGCAGGCTAGGAGCAGGGATCACGTGGTATTGTTTGAGGAAGGAGGGGTCAAAGGGTTTGACTAGGTATGGAATTTGATATAAAAAACGGGGAGGGTGATTTTATTTTAAAAGGTTTGGGCTTGTTAACAAGTTGGGCCATGGGAGGTTAATTGGGTAGGCTGGTAAATGGGTGGATTAGGATTAGTTTAGGTTTGGTAGTAGAAAAGGGTCCATTTGGTTTGTATTCAAATTAACACAAGGACCATTTGTGTAAAATATGCCAAGTAGAGGGGTTAGATCTGCCAAACTTCCAAAATTTAAACCAAGGACCATTCCTGTTAATATGTGATTCCTTAAGGGTTTTTGAAATTTATTTTCCAAGTTAAAACACCCAGGGACCAAATATGTCAAATTTCAAACTGCAGGGACCAATCATGTAATTTTCTCAAATTTATCACCCAAGGATCAATTTGATAATTTTTGACTTTATAAAACCTTGGGTTGACTTTTCTTTTGTTTTAAAACTTCAGGGACTAGTTTTGTCAATGTTTGAAACTTGAGGGACTAAAACTGCCAATTGTGCAAACTTTGTTCGTTTTTCATTTGTTTTTAAACATTTTGCATCAGAAACATATAAAACACAATCCTGGGATATTTTCAGTATTTTGATGCGTATTTGAGTGTTTTTGGATGTTTTGGCAGTTCAGATACGATAAAAATGATGAGTATTTACACACTCATCAACAAGTCCTGAATTCTTTAATAAAACTTTCAGTATCGTAATGTTCTTTTTCACTTGCTCGGGCAATTAGTTGTGAGCATTCATCCACGGTGAAGTTATTCCTTGATTTTCCGAACCAGCTAGGGAGAATTTCAAACATTGTTCCTGAAATTCAAAACAAGTAGATTTCAAAGTAAAAACTTTCTAATATACAGGAAGGTTGATCAAAAATTTTCTCCGTTCGGAATAGATAAAAGTTGTTGAATTCTGCTGTCGATGCGCCGTATCCCAGAATAAGGATGCGTCGTATCTTATTACGTTAAAGATTAAATCAGTCTTTTATTCAGAAAAATGATACGTCGTATCTGTGAAAACAGATGCGTCGTATCTCAGTTTGATAAATTCAAAAAATTGTTTTTAATAAATAAATAGATGTGCCGCAACTGTCGAAACAAATGCGTCGTATCTCGTTAGGGTTTTGAACATTTTTTTGATTAAAAACATAATACATCGTATCTAGGGGATAGATGCGCCGTACTTCAAATTTTAAGTTTACGCTGTATATAAAAATAAAAAACGCAATGCGCCGTATCTGATAAATCTGATGCGTCGCATCGTTTAGATCAGCAAAATATAGCAGAGAGCAGTAATACATAAAAATAAAATAAAAAATAAAAATTACAGAAAATAAAAACAAAAATAAAAAATTAAGAAAAATAAAATATGCAAAATATACAATGAATGCAATCTATACTAATATACAACAAAGTTAGTGGTTAGAATCTAATTAAATTACTAATCAGATAAACAGATATTAACAATCCAATTCCCGGCATCGGCGCCAAAAACATGATGCATTGGATATGTCAATGTAGCATAGGGCGTTTAACCCTTTTCAAGTTTTAAATTTATATTTAGCCGACTTATTACTAACACACACACTTAACGAGCAGTGTACCCGATCAACATGCATATAGTGGTAAGTAGAGTGTCGAACACTAAGAATGGAACGTAATATCTAGTTGATTTAATCATTATTTTAATATCTAAGTTAGTTTTACAATCCTAATCTAATAAAAAGGGTTTTCAGCCTGAGAGACTGGCACGAATTTAGTAAATAATAAAAGTTAAACTAATGAGAACGAATCTGCGAATAGCAATCACGTACACAAATAGATAATAGAAACACGTAAGAAGACATGTCCTTATAATTAAGTAGCTTGTCACTTGTTATATTGCTAGTTTTATATGATAAGTATCGTAATCTAATCTGTCTCGTTGGATCCTATATATCGGCGAGTAAACCCTTAATGATTACTTAAGTTTATCCTACCTTCTAAACACTAGATAAGCAAGCGAGGAACAGGTATGGTAGCTCAGAAGACTCAACTAAACACAAAGGTTATCAAAGCACTAATATAATTCACCAAAAACATCAATCATAAAAACTTTAACCGATGGGAAAGCAATTTAAGGGGAGAAGTATGGTGGCCACAAGCCCATCAATCCTGATGGATTAAAGCTTACTAATACAATAAACAAAACTACTTAATGAATTATACACATGCAGGACCTTCTTATGGCTCTAAGATCTTCGTTTGGGGCTTGTTTTGTGATGATTCTTCGACTAAATTCGTCTCCTTAGGGTTTTCCGTACACAAAAATCGTATCTGTCTTGGGGTATTTATAGGTTCTATCTGAGGGGTCGATGCGGTGCATGTTGATGACAGATGCGGTGCATCTACTTAACTTCGTGTGGGGTCCAAGATTATTATATTCTAGAATATTCGTACACCGCCTTTAGATGCGGCGTAACTTGTTTCATCATGCGGCGCATGTTCTTTAACGTCTTGTATAGTATCTGGTGAAGTCTTTAGCTGATACGCCGCATGTTGTAAATGAGATGCGGCGTATTTTGGAGTAGATCAAGTTGATTATTATTCGTTGACCAAAGTTTCATATGCGGCGCATGTTGTAATTGGATGCGGCGCATTCTTCAAAGTCAGGAAATGGTCTTCGAATTCATCTAAGTATGATGTTGCGACGTATTTGTTGAGAGAGATACGGCGCATCTCTTGAATTTCAGTAGACTTTTCAAATCTTGATCATTTAGCTCCATAATTCGTCCAATATCATTAACTTTCACCTGTTACTTGTTTTTACCTGAGAATCACTAAAGTAAACATTAAGGCACCAATTCTCATACAAAATAATATAAAACAAGTCAATTAAATAGGATAAATGATGCTAATAAAATGTACTTATTTGATCTAATCAAAGAGCCACTTAATTCCAACGACTTTAGCATTGTGAGGAAGGTCTACTTCAATCCAGACTTCGTTATCTCTCATGGATTGCATTTCCCCATTCATTGCTACTACCCACCTATCCTTTTCAGTATTATTCATGGCGGCCCTACAATTAATAGGTTCTCCAAGATCCCCTAATATAGTTTCCTCAACTTCTACGTTAAGACATAGACGTTTAGGAGCACGTACAACCCTTGTAGATTTACGAATGGGAACAAGTTTAGGTGGAAGACCAGACTCTCAGGTTCCACAGGAAGTTGACTAGTGCTTTCAAAAGTTAATGCATCTTCATGATCATCTTCCAGATCATGAATTCTTCAACTGAATTCTTGAGATATGAGATCCTTTTCAAGAAAGTCTCCATACCTAGCAACAATTACTTTGTTTTCAGGTGGGTAGTAAAAGTAGTAACCCATCATTTCTTTTGGGTATCCTATAAATAAACACTTTACAGATTTCTGTTGGAGTTTATCTGCTAAGTCACATTTAACATACGCCTCGCAAACCCATACCTTTAAATAAGACAAGTTTTAAGATTAAACATTGATCGAACCATGTTTAGCAATGTACAATTTCTTCTCTCAGATACACCATTTTGTTGTGGAGTATATGGAGATATGAGATGCTGGACAATTCCATTCTCAGCTAAATAATCTTTAAGCTCTTGGCTTAGGTATTCACTACCTCTATCGGATTAAAGAGCTTTAATCTTCTTTCCTAGTTACAATTCTACTTCTGCTTAACCTTATATGTTTCGAACACCTTATGTTTATGTTTAAGCAACTAACCATAAACATAACGGCTGAAATCATCTGTAAAGGTTAAGAAATAGCTAGCACCTCTCCATGACACATGTCTAAGTGGTCCACACACAACAGTATGTATTAAACCAAGTAGATCAGAAGCCATTTCCATATTACTATGAAAAGGTTTCTTAGTCATCTTCCCAGATATACAAGACTCACATTTATCAAATGATTCATCATTTATACTTTTCAAAAGCCCATCGTGTTACAGATTTTCCATGCGAGTCTTGCCTATATGAGCAAGTCTATAGTGCCAAAGGTAATAAGAATTCAAGTATGACTTTATTCACTTACTAATGCTAAACATCGAATTATTTCTATTGGGTACATTATCATTCATGTCAATCTCAAACACCATTCACAACAATAGCATTAAAATAAAAAATACCATTTAAAGAAACATAAATCCCATTACTAGTGATAGTGTGAATAAAACCAAGATCCAACAATAAAGAAAAGCAAACAACACCTCTAATAATAAAAGGTGCATAATGACAATTATTGAATGACAGTACTAAGCCCGAAGGCAAAACTAAATTAAACACTCCTATGGCTTCAACAGCTGCATGTGTTGCATTGCCTATGTACAGATATTGCTCCCCACAAGACAGCTTCCTTTCAACTCTAAACCGCTGCATTGTATTACAAATGTGAATACCACATCCAGTATCATATACCCAGGAATTTATTTTAGACAAAAATACATCGTTGGTCTCTAAACTTTCCCAAAAACATCGCCTGGCCCTCAAACTTGGGAAAATCATCACCGTGAGTCCAAAACCCAACTTTTTAAGGCCAATTGCGTCCCTTGACCCGTTTGGTCTCAGTCAACGTACTTTTTGTGTTATATTTTGAGGGGCATAATAGACCTTTCATGTTTTAACTATAATGTAACCCAAGCTAAATCCGACACTCAACTTTAGGGACCAACGATGTACTCATACATTGTTAACTATGCAGCTTGACCGTATCTTCTCTGATACGCCTATTAATGTTTCCGTGGTAACAAATAAACCCAAACCGAACCATTGACACATGAGTAAAACTGATTATCTCACACACACATTGTTACATACAAGATACAACCTCTACCGAACACAACCCTCAACAAGCTACCCACATTCTATCTTATTTCATCCAATCAAATCACACACTCTCAAACACATACCATCAGAACTTGCAAGGTGCGCAAAATCAAACAACACACATACCGAGTAATAATATTTATTGATTTTTACTTCATTCAAACGTTATTTTTGATATTCTTAATCGTTAATGCAGTAGCAATGTATGGGAATCAATTTGTTTGCACTGTGGAGGATCTTGAAGATGTTTTGGATGAGTTTGTAAGTTAACACCATATATGAATTAACTGTTATTTCTCTAAGAAACTAGTTTTAAGAAATTGACAATGCTTAAAACTTAATTTTGATTACATGAACTGCATAAAGATTACATTTTAGGAGGTTCCTATCATGAGAATCGTTATATTTACTTAGTTAACTGTACGAGGATTATATGGAGAGTTCGTTTAAGAAGAGTCTTAGAATTAGTGTGTGTTGTTGAGGGAGCAAGGTGGAATGATTTTGTGAAGCACAACATCACTTGTTCGGATGTTGCTTACATACATTTTATTGAAGAGGGTGAGGATGTGTTTTTTGTAAGTTGCTATAGTGAGGATGGGGAGGAGTTTCTTAATTATGAACCCCAAACAGAAAGGAGTGGACGTATCAATTATAGAGATGCCATGGAATTCTATGCTGAGACGCCCTGGAAGAATTTATCAGGTTAACATGTAACAACCCGCATTTTCAGAATATTTCTCCTATTAACTATTCATCAGTTACTATTCATCATTTACTATTCACCAGTCACTATTCATCATTTTACTATTCATCATTTTCAGAGTCAGTTTGTGAATCCGAGAAGCGTTCAAAAATTTTACTATTCAGCATTCCCGGAGGGAATCACTATTCATGATCATAATTCACCATTACGCAAACTGAGTTTACGAGTCTTCAAATTCGCGTAACCAATGTGGTTTAACTGCAAATTCATGCATCATTCATTAATGACACGTCATATAGACTGGAGTAGTCTACATATTCTCGGTTACATCATCATCACATTTTAGGCCCTACACGGATATGCATTATTTCTATATACGTATGCTTAATTTGTAATTAACGTTACCACTCAGTTTTTACTACGAACGTATACCCAATACTCCCGACTACTATCCTAGCATATTTTCATACTTATTATAATGATATAAAAATTATATTATTAATTTACCCGGTGTTTTGAAATCAATTACTATATTTCACGGGCGGAGCTTATAACTCTGTCGGTTTGCGAAATTTCAACACAATAATTATTTTAACACCCGATTATCATCAGGAATAATATTTTACAACTTTTACAACTTCGTCATATTTTATATCATCGCGTCATGATTTATTTTTAGTTAACTCAGTACCCGGTATTCCTAAAACTATTAATATATACATAATAACACATTATTTACCCACTTTGTTACACAAAATCTCACATTTTCTTCCTACCCTTTGACATTGCCCCCCCCCCCCCCCCCCAAGCCTCCTTAAATTATGGATCTTGTCTACACCAATAATATATATAACAACAACTACACATTTTTATCTCATTTTTCATCCAATCATCCAAGATAACTCTTTCTACTTTCTCTATTTTCTTTCCTTTGGGGTGGTTTTCGGCCAAGAAATGAAACCAAGAAGAAACCTTAAACTTTTCAAGATCCAAGTGTTTATCAAGTTCTAATCATGATCTAGTTGGGGTTTTGTGGTAAAAACCCTAGGTTATTATATATTTTCTCCTCAAATCACTCCAATATTTCAAGTAAGCTTCAAAAACACTTTTGATCTTTTCATACTTTCATTTACTTTATATTTTTATGTATTTTCAAGATATATTGGTAAAACATGCATGTATGATCCATACCACTTATTACTCATTTCTTTTCATTATGAACATAGATCTACAATTTTTACTAGCAATCTCATTAGATCCACTAAGATTGGTGATGTCTAGGAACCCATGACACCCTAAAAAGGTGTATGGTAGGATTGGGTATTTGTGGAGTTGATTTGAAGTAGATTGGTTAAGTCTTGAACAAGTTACAAACTAGAAAAGTTGATTTTTACAACTATATAAAAGCTACTGTCCATTTTTGTAAAACGTGGGAAACTCAGGGTCTAGGGTGTAATTTTGGACCAAAGATTTAGAAAATACATTCCGAGACGAAACTATGGCCGAAAACGGGGATAAAAACGAGTTAATAACGAAGAAGATATGTTTTTCCGAATATTAACAACGAAAAATACTTTCAAATATAGGTTCTGTCCCAAATCGTCAATTTCAAAAAACTCAGGGGTTTCCGGGTAACATTGGGTTAGATATTCAGAAAATACTTTCAAAAACGAAACCGTGGCCGCTTGAATCACTAAAATCCGAGTTACGACGAAAAAGATATGCTATTTTCAATTTTAACAACGAAAACTATTTGCTAAAAAATAGCTTGCTGTTGAACAGTTTTCATGGACTGTTTCGAGATGTAAAACTTGATCTAGCCATCCCGACTTATCAAAAATATATTAGTATATTGTCCCACGATTCCGGGGATATAAAGAACGTAGAAAACGAGCTTATAACGAAAAAGATACAAGCGTTTGAACTTAGACGATTTTTACAAATTTCCATCAGCTTTCCTATTATTATTTTGCTGCAAAACTGTCTTTGCGAGACACCACTTTCTTGGCTGTTTTTCTTTATGATCGGATCAATTTGAGTCCGAGCCGTAGTTTTATGAAATCAAGATCTTCCAACAAGCTTTTCAAATCAATTAGCCGTTCGTCGAATAGACTTATAACGAATAAACTACGACCTCATCTATATACCCGATAAACTATATATATTTTGACAGCTTTTACTATAATGAAATTTTCTAAGTGTTGAACACAATACTTTCAAGTAACAACAATAAGAGTCGATTTTCTCATCGATCAAGACCCGTATAACCAAAAGTTAAATGACACGACTTCAAGATATTGTTACAAGGTTTTCAAAAACGCCGAGTTTTATCACTAACCATTAACGTACAACATTTCGCGGCTTGTTTTGCGAGGCCATTTTGGGCATATTTTCAAGTAATGAAAATGTTATTTTTGCGACAAAAACCTTATATTTTCCGATAGAACACCAAACAAGGATCGTGGAGTACCGTTTCAACCTATTTCCATGAAAAGTGGTTATTAACCTAACGAGACGTCAAAAACGTATTTGTCGACGATAAACGTTATTTTCAAAACTAATGAGTGGTATCGATAACATACGTATTTGCATGTGTAGCGTCATTTCATTTCTTACATTAGATCATATCATTCATATTAGGTTGCGGTTAGAGATCGTGCCTCATTTCTGTGTATTCCTTGTTGTCATCGTAGCTATTGCACCAGGTGAGTTCATAACCCCTACTTTTACTTGTTTTACAACTGTTTTGGGGTAAGATACATGCTCCTTACTATTTAAATTCAATGCTTGTTTTACTTGAACGCGATTCATCTTCTCAAACATTATTGGATGGTTGAAATACTTGATTGATTATTTGAATACATTATGAATTACTTATTCCATCCTTGATTTCTTTCTTATGAACACAAGTTCTTAGTTTTGCGGACATAAATATAAAAATGTTACTTTGCCTAAGTTACCTATTACTGCCACTGAAGTCCCCTTTATCATGAACCGTTAATTACATGCGTGTGAGCGCGAATGCTGTGGATAGATCTATTTGGGTTGACACCCCGTCCGAGTTGGTCGCGCCAACTTGTCAAACGGACGCATATCATTCGGATTACTTCCGAGTGTCTGGCAAACACTTAATTGGGGCATTTTATGCTTGATTGCATATGATTACGTCGAGCTTCGGGGTCATGAGCATAGGCACTGTATACCTTATTTTTAGCTGTGACATTGTATTTGTTATATTGTCTTGCTACTGAAAATCTCGTGTTCCGCAAATGACTTGTTTACTTAAACATATTACTTTTGGCAGTGGGTTGTAAACACACTGGTTACAAGTCTCTTATGGCGGGACTTGTAACTGACTGGATTTACGATGCCTTTGCTGGGAAATACTTGATTTCTGGAAACACTTGTTTACGGGAAATACTTGTTTACTTAAAAATATGAACTCACCAGCTTTATGCTGATGTTTTAGCATGTATTTTCAGGTTTTAAGCAATGGCACACTATAGGAGGTTTTGGCAGGGCATGGCATGGTCATAGAAGACTCTGATATTCTTAGGGGGACCATTTTAAACTATTTTAAGGGCATACTTCCGCACTAATTTTAAACAATGTAAATTCAATACTTTTAGCTAAACGATTTTATTCTAAATGATTGAAGTGAAAACCATTTTACACTTGTTTTGTAATACCAATTGAGTTACACCCCAACTACATGTATGCTTCCGCTGGACCCGATTCTTGGGGTGTAACAGATTGGTATCAGAGCTTTGGCTATAGCGAACTAAGTGTTTTTAAAACCTAGACTATAGCTACTTTCAAGAAAACTTAACCCTATGACCGTCACATACCTGCCTGCTAAGCTGAAGCCTCATTTGTGGTTAGTTGCTAACATAGGTGATGAGATTGTTATCTCATTATCTGGTATATTATATTTATTTATTATAGTTGATTACTATAATTGTCTTTCATATAAGCATGTTCACGTATCATATATGTCACCGTGTTATGTTTTTCCTTGCATAGTTTTATCATTTGACCTCGAGTTTGGTCACCTGCTTTTGTCTTTCAGAATGTCTTGGTATTTGTGAAGGACATGGTATTAGTATAACTGAACTGAGTATTTCAAAATTCATGAAACCTCGGTGGAATATAGACCGGTCATTTATATTCGACCCGGGATAGTGAGATATAGGCTGACCACCTATGTCTGACTCAGAAGTGAATTTTGTAACACTGAGAATGGTTATAATAAGATTATGTCTGGATTGAATCCCCTACTCAATTTCCAAATGTTTCATTCATGTGTGTGTATACTCTCGTTGTTGGAACCTTCATACTTTTCATCACTTCGTAAACCACCGATTGGAAGCATGTCAGCTAGTCATTTTATTTCATGAACTTTCATATTTATGCACGATATACTCATATCACAGTATTTTCTTTTGTCACAATCTCATTTTGTTGCAGTTGTCACAGTCTCTTCCCTTCTCACCATCACTATCATTTCTTTTCCCCACCCCCATATATACAAAGAATTAGGTGACACTCTATAGATTCCGATGTCACTCATCCCTCACTACTCCCTATATTGATAAGTGGATATTATCAATGACATCCCAAGGAAAGACTTTCCATACCTTCTATGAGGATGATCCCTCGGTACATTAAGATCATTCATAACTCAACAAAAATATCAAGACATCACAAAACCATTCGAACCACTATCACTGGCCTGATCACCAAAATTCTATCATCTAGAAAGTATTGGCTTGACTGAATTAAAAGATTCATTTAGATACGAGTGCTCACTAAGCAAAACCATAGAGATAAATCTAACCTCTTAACCAAGACTATAAATTGAACCTGTCCTCACCAATAGCCTTTATTCAAACATGTTAGACACCTATGCATTTGTGCATACATACATACCTGGCTATTTTATCCTCTTAATACTTTCATTTTTAAATGGATTTTCTCCAAACTACCGTTATACAAAACATATAACTTATAAGAAATACTTTTCTGAGGCACTTATTTTGTCAAGCAAATTCCTTTTGGTTAATCTTTTACAAAACTATTGAATGTTAGGAAAATTTTAAACATCGATCTTTTGGTAAACCATATCATCCACCTTATGTTGTAAACGGTCCTATTTTGCATAACTATTAAATTTTGAAAAAAAAAAATGTTACTTAGAAAGCCGTTTGCTTAAAGTTGTAAATTCATTTACTCAGGGAAGGTTTATGAACTAAACACACAATCTCAAAACAAACTTTGAAAAATCAATCACTATATTACATCACTTATACATTTAGGATTTTGTGATTCGATGACATAGAACTTGGGGAAAACCTTAGTAATGGAGACTAAGCATCGTAGCTGGAGAAAGACTCAATTCACGACATCCTGCGGAGGATCCCAACCTTATCCTAATCTATTATTTTCAACAACACCTTTTGACGGACTTAACCTTGTGAGTCTTTCAAAACAAGATTCATGATACCCATTTCAATTATTCCTAATAGAGGAATTTGATTCACCTCAAACTTCTAGCGATTACATTAAAGATTTCTTTGGAACCACACCAACTATCATCTGTAGACCAATGGTCAGAATTTGAGATTGATTCAAACATAGGGAGATATGCCCAAATCGGGTGTGATTGACACTAGAAATGGTTGGATTAACCATTTGCCATAAATCAAATTCAGTTGCAACCATAGTTACCACACGAGCTTAGAGACTACACCATTCGAAGCACTCTATGGTCGAAGTGCCAACATCCATTGACGGATCAAAACTTGGAAAAGCCCAACTCACTAGTCCCGTAAGCATTCATGAAATAACCAGGAATTTCCTACAAATCAAGAATCAATTACAAGTTCGATAAGCGGTAAACCACTAGAATTTCAAGTTCGTGGCATGATTATGTTGAAAGTTCTACCTAGGAAAGGCATAATACCATTCAGAAAACTTCATAAAGTTAAACCCGATATACACTGGACCATTCAATATTTCTGACAGGGTAGGCCTGGTGGCTGTCAGACTTGAACTTTGTTAGAGCTCAGTAGTATACACGATAAAAATCATCACCTTTTCACCAATACAACTTAAGAGACCAACACAAACTGAACTTCGGGACGAAGTTCCTTTTAAGGGGGTGAGACTGTAACAACCCGCATTTTCAGGACATTTCTCCTATTAACTATTCATCAATTACTATTCATCATTTACTATTCACCAGTCACTATTCATCATTTACTATTCATCATTTTCATAGTCAGTTTGTGAATCCGAGAAGCGTTCAAAAATTTTACTATTCATTCCCGGAGGGAATCACTATTCATGATCATAATTCACCATTACGCAAACTGAGTTTACGAGTCTTCAAATTCGCGTAACCAATGTGGTTTAACTGCAAATTCATGCATCATTCATTAATGACACGTCATATAGACTGGAGTAGTCTACATATTCTCGGTTACATCATCATCACATTTTAGACCCTACACAGATATGCATTATTTCTATATACGTATGCTTAATTTGTAATTAACGTTACCACTCAGTTTTTACTACGAACGTATACCCAATACTCCCGACTATGATCCTAATATATTTTCATACTTATTATAATGATATAAAAATTATATTATTAATTTACCCGGTGTTTTGAAATCAATTACTATATTTCACGGTCGGAGCTTATAACTCTGTCGGTTTGCGAAATTTCAACACGATAATTATTTTAACACCCGATTATCATCAGGAATAATATTTTACAACTTTTACAACTTCTTCATATTTTATTTCATCGCGTCATGATTTATTTTTAGTTAACTCGGTACCCGGTATTCCCTAAAACTATTAATATATACATAATAACACATTATTTACCCACTTTGTTACACAAAATCTCACATTTTCTTCGTACCCTTTGACATTGCCCCCCCCCCAAGCCTCCTTAAATTATGGATCTTGTCTACACCAATAATATATATAACAACAACTACACATTTTTATCTCATTTTTCATCCAATCATCCAAGATAACTCTTTCTACTTTCTCTATTTTATTTCCTTTGGGGTGGTTTTCGGCCAAGAAATGAAACCAAGAAGAAACCATAAACTTTTTAAGATCCAAGTGTTTATCAAGTTCTAATCATGATCTAGTTGGGGTTTTGTGGTAAAAACCCTAGGTTATTATATATTTTCTCCTCAAATCACTCCAATATTTCAAGTAAGCTTCAAAAACACTTTTGATCTTTTCATACTTTCATTTACTTTATATTTTTATGTATTTTCAAGATATATTGGTAAAACATGCAAGTATGTATGATCCATACCACTTATTACTCATTTCTTTTCATTATGAACATAGATCTACAATTTTTACTAGCAATCTCATTAGATCCACTAAGATTGGTGATGTCTAGGAACCCATGACACCCTAAAAAGGTGTATGGTAGGATTGGGTATTTGTGGAGTTGATTTGAAGTAGATTGGTTAAGTCTTGAACAAGTTACAAACTAGAAAAATTGATTTTTACAACTATATAAAAGCTACTGCCCATTTTTGTAAAACATGGGAAACTCAGGGTCTAGGGTGTAATTTTGGACCAAAGATTTAGAAAATACATTCCGAGACGAAACTATGTCCGAAAACGGGGATAAAAACGAGTTAATAACGAAGGAGATATGTTTTTCCGAATATTAACAACGAAAAATACTTTCAAATATAGGTTCTGTCCCAAATCGCCAATTTCAGATAACTCAGGGGTTTCCGGGTAACATTGGGTTAGATATTCAGAAAATACTTTCAAAAACGAAACCGTGGCCGCTTGAATCACTAAAATCCGAGTTACGACGAAAAAGATATGCTATTTTCAATTTTAACAACGAAAACTATTTTCTGAAAAATAGCTTGCTGTTGAACAGTTTTCATGGACTGTTTCGAGATGTAAAACTTGATCTAGCCATCCCGACTTATCAAAAATATATTAGTATGTTGTCCCACGATTCCGGGGATATAAAGAACGTAGAAAACAAGCTTATAACGAAAAAGATACAAGCGTTTGAACTTAGACGATTTTTACAAATTTCCATCAGCTTTCCTATTATTATTTTGCCGCAAAACTGTCTTTGCGAGACACCACTTTCTTGGCTGTTTTTCTTTATGATCGGATCAATTTGAGTCCGAGCCGTAGTTTTATGAAATCAAGATCTTCCAACAAGCTTTTCAAATCAATTGGCCGTTCGTCGAATAGACTTATAACGAATAAACTACGACCTCATCTATATACCCGATAAACTATATATATTTTGACAGCTTTTACTATAATGAAATTTTCTAAGTGTTAAACACAATACTTTCAAGTAACAACAATAAGAGTCGATTTTCTCATCGATCAAGACCCGTATAACCAAAAGTTAAATGACACGACTTCAAGATATTGTTACAAGGTTTTCAAAAACGCCGAGTTTTATCACTAACCATTAACGTACAACATTTCGCGACTTGTTTTGCGAGGCCATTTTGGGCATATTTTCAAGTAATGAAAATGTTTTTTTTGCGACAAAAACCTTATATTTGCCGATAGAACACCAAACAAGGATCGTGGAGTACCGTTTCAACCTATTTCCATGAAAAGTGGTTATTAACCTAACGAGACGTCAAAAACGTATTTGTCGACGATAAACGTTATTTTCAAAACTAATGAGTGGTATCGATAACATACGTATTTGTATGTGTAGCATCATCTCATTTCTTACATTAGATCATATCATTCATATTAGGTTGCGGTTAGAGATCGTGCCTCATTTTTGTGTATTCATTGTTGTCATCGTAGCTATTGCACCAGGTGAGTTCATAACCCCTACTTTTACTTGTTTTACAACTGTTTTGGGGTAAGATACATGCTCCTTACTATTTAAATTCAATGCTTGTTTTACTTGAACGCGATTCATTTTCTCAAACATTACTGGATGGTTGAAATACTTGATTGATTATTTGAATACATTATGAATTACTTATTCCATCCTTGATTTCTTTCTTATGAACACAAGTTCTTGCTTTTGCGGACATAAATATAAAACTGTTACTTTGCCTAAGTTACCTATTACTGCCACTGAAGTCCCATTTATCATGAACCGTTAATTACATGCGTGTGAGTGTGAATGCTGTGGATAGATCTATTTGGGTTGACACCCCATCCGAGTTGGTCGCGCCAACCTGTCAAACGGACGCATATCATTCGGATTACTTCCGAGTGTCTGGCAAACACTTAATTGGGGCATTTTATGCTTGATTGCATATGATTACGTCGAGCTTCGGGGTCATGAGCTTAGGCACTGTATACCTTATTTTTAGTTGTGACATTGTATTTGTTATATTGTCTTGCTACTGAAAATCTATTGTTCCGCAAATGACTTGTTTACTTAAACATATTACTTTTGGCAGTGGGTTGTAAACACACAGGTTACAAGTCTCTTATGGCGGGACTTGTAACTGAGTGGATTTACGATGCCTTTGCTGGGAAATACTTGATTTCTGGAAACAGTTGTTTACGGGAAATACTTGTTTACTTAAAAATATGAACTCACCAGCTTTATGCTGACGTTTTAGCATGTATTTTCAGGTTTTAAGCAATGGCACACTACAGGAGGTTTTGGCAGGGCATGGCATGGTCATAGAAGACTCTGATATTCTTAAGGGGACCGTTTTAAACTATTTTAATGGCCTACTTCCGCACTAATTTTAAACAATGTAAATTCAATACTTTTAGCTAAATGATTTTATTCTAAATGATTGAAGTGAAAACCATTTTACACTTGTTTTGTAATACCAATTGAGTTACACCCCAGCTACATGTATGCTTCCGCTGGACCCGATTCTGGGGGTGTAACATAACACTTGACGGCGTCAGGTGTATCAGGATCGAGGCTGTCTCCATTTAACTCAACACGAGATGGCCCAGAACTTGTATAAAGGGACGTCATCAGAGATCTCTTGGGCGATACGAATCCCTAAGACACGACGACCTGAAGGCGTCAGAGGCTAAAACCTGACGCCGTCATAAGTGTATATCTATATATATTTTTTTCTATTTTTATTTCATTATGTGTAACTTTTTATGGTGTAACTCTTGGGATAAAAATCCTAGACGAAATTTCCGGAAAACTTAGGGTTTTCATACCCTTCTTTCATCCATGTTCAATTGAAGATTAGTTAATCTTTTTAATCATTCATTATGTCTATGTGTTGTTTGATTATCTTTTATGCTTATCTTTCTTTTAACATGTTAGCTTAGGATTTTAGTGTTTGCCTAGATCTAGTGAAACCTAGCTATTAATTACTGATTGTTGGTTTGTTTGATTGCATTGGGTGATTGATTTCGTGTTAACAAGCTTGAACATCTTAAGAAATGTATTCGGTTGTGTATGCCGATGTTATTGGTTATTTTTAATGCGTAAGTGACTATTTAGGAGGCCATGATAGGATACTAAACGTGTCGTCATAGGAAGAGATAGAAGCTTATAGAGTTGGGGAAGGACGTACACGCCCCCACGACTGGTATTAAGGAAAATAACCCTTCATCCAAACAATTATAGCAAATCAATTAATTAGTAAGAGATAGCTAGGGAGTAGCGAAATCTAGGTAAATACATTTTCTCATTATAAGAAGTTCACCGCATTTTATTTTCTTGTTATTTAATTTTATTTGCATTCATAGTAATTTTGGGTTAGTTGACTAACAACTAATTCCGCCCACTCCTCCAATACCCGAGATTTTTACTTTACTTTCAAAAAATATAAAAATACAAAAATAATCATCCCTCACCTTTAGACCTGGTTTACATATTTATCAATCCTAACGACACTATTCCCCTAGAAAACGGTCAATCCCCCGGTACTTGCCACTCACTCTACTACATCGGTCAGGTACACTGCCTGGTGGGGATTGCAAGCTTCTCAAGATCCCTTGAGAAGTAAAACCTTTTACAAGGTTGCAAAACCATACATCAAGGAGCCATCACAACAGTGGAGACATACAACACCAACATAGCCATAGAATGCCCTATGTCACCAAGCACATGACTATGGTATGTTTATCTTGATTAACTTTAACTACATCAAGTATATGATATCAATGTAACATTTTGGATTATCTGTAACTAATTATGTATTATTAACTTTAGATTTTGAAGCCCGTCGGATGAACTAGATGTGTAATTGGACGTTTTACACTTTCCATGACCAAGAAGAAATGGCATTCTACATAAACATGATTGCATGCTTCTGGAGAGATGGCGACTTGTAAGTTTACTGAAACTTCGCTTTACTTCCTTTATGCATGGTTAATGTGGTCCTATATTTTGTTCTGTGCATTTGGCCTGTTTGGGAAGCAGTAGTGACAGAGTAGCTTAATAAGATATATAGCTGTAATTTGCCTGAGATATTTTGTGTCTGATAGAATGATTGATAGATCATAATGTCTGATAGAATCACCCCAAAAAAACTAATGCTAAGTTTTGTACATTTTCTATTAGTATATACCATCAAGACTTGTGAAGAAGTACAACTTACATATGTTCTCTGTCACTGTTGTGAAGCATGAAAGGATAGATAAAGTGTTCGAAGTACGTGAGACAACAATGATAGTTGGTCAAGGGAAGGTGAAGAGGAAAGTGGCCATTGTTTCATCAGCTAGTTTCAGGGGGTTGAGGGTAGAAGCAAGGTTTGGTCAAGGTTCAATGGTCCGCTTCTTTCTAAGTGATGAAACAAACAGGTCACAAGGAGTTTTAAACTTTGATGTGTGCTGATGGTTATTTGTAAGTTGGATGAAGGATCTTTTATAAACAACTTTTGTAGTATTTGACGAATGTTTAGACAATGTATTGGAACTATCTGTATATGATAAACCATATGGGTTTGTCCATAGACAATGTTTTGTAACTTTGATGTAATCTATATGCATAACTTTAGGTTTTCAAACAGATTATTAGTAACACTTGTGTTGTATGTGTTGACTTTATAAGTCAAATTGGGTTATTCCAAAAACTCCCCTAAATTGCATATGTAATTGCAAACTGATAAAATGCAAACAGCAAAAATTGAAACTACAAATGTATACAAAGGGTCTTTTAATAGATTAAAAATATACACAATGGTTAATACTTTTTTGGTATATGCTAACTTTATAAGTAAAAAATGGGTTATTCCAAACAACCCCCTAAACTACATATGCAAATGCAAATCGATCAAATGGAAATAGAAAAATCAAAATATACATACATCACCAACTAATTATACCAAACTTATAACCACTGTGCTTATGTTTCCTGATATAAAGGGGTGTTTGTTTTTGCTGATCGACACGGTACACCAAATAGCACAATAGAAATGCTAAAACATATATTTATATTGCATCATAGAGTACATTACAAGAACATCAGGAACTAGATCAATCATTTAACAACAACCAAACAAAACATACATTTACATAACCATGTTAACAACCTAAAAATTGAAAACAAGGAACCAAAAGACCCCATTTACGTGCCCCCATCAAATACCCAAAACTTCATTCGTTTTGAACATGTATAGTTGGTTAAACGAAGAGAAATGATAAGGGTCAATATGTTGTTTTAGGTGGCAATAGCACTAAAAATGAGCGCTAGAAGGTTATTTTCTAGAATATACTAGTGACCAGTGTAGTCGACTAGATTACAACTTGCAAAGGATGGCTGTTGGTGTAAATTCTAAATTTACCTCAATATCATATAAAATTATCTATAAAGCATAAAATGCAATCTCATTGCGGCATTCGTTATTGATGTATAAGTGCAAGTTCTAGAGCTAATTTTGATCGTCGGCACACTCATATTTTTTTAGAGGAAGTGCAGCAGATATAAACTTATAAAGGCTTAGAATTATCTCATATTTTTTGTGGATGAAATTGTGCCTAGCTACAGTGTCAATCCAAGTGGATTTGCCTTAATAACACGTAAAAACATATAATTTTTATATTTTTGTTAGAAAGCAATGATTATAACGGATAATCAATTTTGGAAGGAATAAAGATTTTTACTATTTGACTCCCTCCCCCCCCCCCCCCCATACTTAAGTTGAACATTGCCCTCAATGTTATAACTGGATAAAAATACAAATAGGAAAAAATAAAACTACTAAAGGGAAAGAAACTTCCCGGGAAATATGAGAAAGCATGTAGCGGTGAGCTATCGCAAATGCGGTCTTCTACTTCATGATTATAATCTGAAAAAATAAAAACAAGCAAACATAAAAAAAATGGAAAATATATTGAGCTTTTTTTTTTTTTTTTTTTTTTTTTTTTAATTATTTTTTTTTAATCATAAATTCGTAAATACCTCCACACTTAAGTTTGACAGTGTGGAGAACAAAGTACAAAGGAAATGGGTTGCCTCCCCGTAAGCGCTAATTTCAGAGTCTATAGCTCGACTCATGTGATTAGGATAATTTAAATATTTGGGAAGAAGGGGGTTGATTCTTCCCTTCTATTGTTGAAACTTTCTTCCACATGGTACAACTTGAGTCTGTAACCATTGACTATAAAACTTTTATCTTCAAGTCCATACAGTTCAACATATCTGGACGAATATTGGTGTTTAACCGTATAAGGTCCAAGCCAACGGCTTGTAAGTTTTGCTTGTTAGATTTTGTATTTTGATTGGAGCAAAAGGACTTTATCTCCTTTCTTGAATTTTTTCTGATTTTTAATTTTCTATCATGCCAAACTTTTGTTCTAGCTTTATAAAGATGCGAGTTTTCATAAGCCTGAAGGCGTAGTTCGTCTAATTCATGAAGCTGAAACATACATTTTTCATCGGCTGCAATTAAATCTGGATTACAGTTTTTAAGTGCCTAGTTTGCACGGTGTTCGATCTCAAAGGGTAGGTGGCATGTTTTACCGTATATTAGCTTATATGGAGTTGTTCTAGTTGGCGTTTTGTAAGCAGTTCTAAAAGCTTATAGAGCATCGTCAAGTTTCCTCGACCAAACAGCAGGGTTGTCTTTCACTGTTTTTTCAAGTATTCTTTTAAGAGCTCTATTAGTATTTTCAACCTGACCACTTGTTTGAGGGTGATAGGATGTAGAAAATCGATGATTGACTCCATATCTTTTCATAGTCTTTTCCATCAATTGATTGCAAAAATGAGTTCCTCTGACGCTTATGAGAGCTTTTGGCATACCAAAATGACAAAAGAGTTTTTTGAGAAATGATATAACAACTTTGGCATCGTTTGTTGGAAGAGCTTGGGCTTCTGCCCACTTTGAGACTAGTCGACAACGACTAGTATGTATTCGAATTTTGATGATTTAGGAAATGGTCCCATAAAATCTATACCCCAGATGTCAAAAATTTCACATACTTGAATGTAATTCATGGGCATTTCATCCCTTTTGGAAATGTTTCCAGTTTTCTGACATGCTTCGCAAAGGAGAACTAGAGTATGAGCTTCTTTTAGTATTGTGGGCCAATAAAATCCTGATTCAAATACTTTTTTAGCAGTAGTGGTGGCACCATAATGTCCACCGGTAGGTCTATGGTGACATTTATCAAGAATGGCCCGAGTTTCGGGTCCAGATATACATCTACGGATAATCCCATCAGGGCATATTTTGAATAGGTATGGTTCATCCGAAAAATATTTCTTTAAGTTTGAAAAGAATTTATTTTTCTCTTGGTGAGTCATTCCCTTAGGTAATACATTCTCCGCCGAATAGTTTGCAAGATCCGTGAACCATTGCGTTTCTGGAGAACTAATTGCATTAAGAGTTTCATCGGGAAAGTTTTCATCTATTTCAATTTCTATTTCTTCATTTTCATTTTCTATACGAGACAAATGATTGGATGCTACATTTTCAGCACCTTTTTTATCTTTTATTTCTATATCAAATTCTTGTAAAGGTAGTATCCAACGAATAAGATGTGGTTTAGCATCTTGCTTTTGAAAGAGATATCTGAGAGCGGAATGATCGGTATATACCACGGTTTTAGATAGAACTAAATATGCACGGAATTTTTCGAACGCAAATACTACGACCATGAGTTCTTTTTTGGTATCCGTAAAATTTTGTTGAGCAGCATTGAGCGTTTTACTTGAAAAGTAGATAGGATGGAAGTGTTTACCATCTTTTTGTCCTAAAATAGCTCCGACTGCGAAATCGCTTGCATCACACATTAATTCAAATGGTAGATTCCAATTTGGACTTGTTATGATTGGTGTGCATGTGAGTTTTTCTTTTTGAGTTTCGAAAGCTTTGTGACATTCGTCATCAAATTTGGATGTGATGTCTTTTTCAAGAAGTTTAGTCAAAGGACAAGCAATTTTTGAGAAATCCTTAATAAATCGTCAATAGAATCCTGCATGTCCTAAAAAGCTTCTAATGCCTTTCAAATTAGTAGGAGGTGGAAGTTTGGAAATTACGTCAATTTTTGCTTTGTCAACTTCAAGTCCTGCCCCTGACACTTTATATTTGAGCACAATTCCTTCTTTGACCATGAAGTGACACTTTTCCCAATTAAGGACAAGATTTTCATCTTCACAACGTTGAAGCATTTTATCTAAATTACTTAGGAATTTATCAAAAGAGTTTCCAAAAACAGAAAAATCATCCATGAGAACTTCCACGGATTCTTCAATCATATAATGAAAAATTGCTAATATAACAACCCACTAACTTCCTCACTAACTCCATTTAGGTTAGCAATGCCTCACTAACTTAACTTAGGCCCTCACTAAGCATAATCTAGGTTAGAAATGCCTATAGCTATTTCCCGAGAGAAATTTTTGCTTTGCTATACTACTATTGCCTAACTAACCTCTAGACAAGCTCACGTATCCACCTATGCCAACCACCACTATATTTACTTGATGTAAGCATCCAGGTATGTCAATTCAAGGTTATAAACACATTTTCACTAAGTAAACTATCACTCTAATACACAATACTCATCAGAAAACCCTAAATGCACATATGTGTTCTCGGTTAGCTTTAAAACCCTAATTGCTTATCTGAACTAACTTGAAAGTGTTCAAGGCTTAGGTATGAGTTATATTAGTAACCTCAGGATATATTACACTCCCTAGATCATAGTATAACCCTCTAGAACCTAGGTACAAGTCTCTTATGCACAAAACCCTAATTAGGTCATAACTTCCCAAAACTAGGTCTAAACTATCCCAAATCATTACCATAAGTTATCACCACTTAGTATAAGCCTCCAAGGACTTCATACTAGTTAATAAATACCCTTAGGACCCTAATCTAGGCACTAAACCCTAGGAAAAACCTTAAACTCTCAGTAGACAAAACTAGGTTAAAATTTAACCTAACACCTAAACTAAGATACTTAAGCACCTCAAATGAGCTAAGAAAGTACCCTAGCACCTCCCCTAGGCTAAGCACACATCCTAGCACCACTAAGAATCCAAACAAGTAGGTGGATCACCTACTTGTCAAATCCTTCAACCCCTCAACACACCACCACCACAACCGGCCTACCTCAGGCCCTAGCTACAATTTAGCCTCTCCTTGTCACCCTTAGACCTGCCACAAACCCTCTAGTATTGCTTACTCACCCCTCCTCCATGACACCTCACATCACTTTTACTTGGTTGCTAATCCATACGCGACCTATAAATACCCCCTCCCCTCATCATTTCATTCCACACCTCCCTCTCTTCTCTACCTTAATCCTTTCTATAGTACTAAGTTCCTAGGAACCATAGAAGTCGAGTACTTGAGCCTAAACCTCGTCGAGTTGTAGTTTTAGGTCGATAATACCATAGTTGACTCGTTACACCTCCCACGACCTAGGTAAGCCTCACCTTTGAATCTAATAGCTTTATAACCAACCTATGACACTTAGAGAATGCATTAGAAACCCTAGGATACCCTTGACCATTTTATTTTAGAAGTTTTCTATTCGAAACCTTAGAATTAGATAATTAGGTGTTTATATGCTAAATTGCTATATTATGTGCTATAATATGGTTTATGTGACTTAGTTAAATATATATTAACTAAACATAAGCTAAGAAACTTAAATATCTCATTAGAATATAGTTTACTTAAAGTTAGGACTTGTTTTGCAAAACTTTAAATGCATAGGGGTATATATTGTAAAATTCTGAAACTATAAAGTATAAGGACTTTTTTTGACATTACTTGAAAGATATAAGTCCAAGGACCTCTTTTTCAAAGTTTTAAAACCTTAAGATAATAAAAAAAATGAAAAATAAACTTAAAAGGACTAAATTTGCAAATATTATTAAGTTGAGGGTAAAAAGGGTAATTATTGAAAGTTAGTATAGTTTAGGGACTATTTTTGCCATTTCTCTTAAAAATATAATCATAGGGACTAGTTACATAAAATATAGAAAGTTATATGCCTAAATGTTATAAGTTTATAAGTTTAGGGTAGAAAGTGTAAATATATAAACTTGAAAGGTTTAAATGGAATATTTTCATATAAAATATAAAAACCTATTTTTAAGTTAGAAATATAACACAATACTAGGGAGCTTCATGTGAGGAGTACCATGTGGATATTTCGTTTTGACGAGTTTGTTGGGTTTACGAATTAAAGTGCCCTAGCTCCTCAAACGATTATTGCATGTACTTTTAAATTATGATGGCCCGAACGGTGTTATGCTATAACTAAAACTTAATAACAACATAGCTCAATAGTAGGGAGCTTCATGTGAGGGGTATTAACTTCTGAATTATGATGGCCCGACGGTATTATGTTGATAACATAATACAATAGTAGGGAGATTCATGTGAGGAGTCATATACTTCTGAACTGTGATGGCCGGAATGGTGTTATGTTATATCTATAAACCTTAAAAGTGATTACTTATAAACCTAGACTAAGACTTGACATACACCCACCCACCTACACTACCCAGGATACGTGAGTAAGCTGTCTAAACCCTACCCTACTTACCTTAGACCCAGGTGAGTTTTCATAGCCTCACTTTTATATGCTTTACAACCCTGTGAGGGGGATATGTGCTTTAAATCGAATACAAGTGTTTTTCTTTGGTTGTTGCACGAGTAAACTATCTACCACCCCTACACAACAAAATTCATGAATGTAATCGCTTGTGATATTTTACAAGTGAACGCGAATATAATAGATAGATCTATTGGAGTTTGACAACTCCCGTTGGTACTACCTCTCGCTGGAGGGTACCAATAAGTATTATATTTGAACCTTCACTGAAGGATTAACTTTGGCAAGTTATCCTTTCCATCCCCTCATGGTTGGGTCTGCAGCCCCCATGACCCGGATTGTTAACGTGTGGTTCATAAGCTTAGTGCAATACACCAGCTATCACTAAACTTTTCCACACATAAGGTTTAAGCTGAACCCTGTGGAGCTTGTATTCACACACCCTAACTATTTAAACCTATGACTCTCACTCAACATTCGTGTTGACTTTTAAGCATGTTATCCTAGGTAAATGAGCTCTTTAGGAACCCTGGCACGGAGAAGTACTGGATATGAGGACGTCCAGAATAGTTATCATTCATCAGTTTTGCTTTAAAACGTATCTTTTGGGACCTCTCTTTTGGTAAAAGTATATCTTTTACTGTAAAAACTCAAATGAATAAATGAATGATAACACCTTTTTCTAAAACGTCTCTTTTCGAGTCGTTTTCTATTATCTTGTCTTTGTTTCCATGCGTAATACCCCAAACACTTAATCTGCTGCAATCAGTGAAAAATGGGGGTGTTACAGATTGGTATCAGAGCCTCGGTTATAGAGGACAAAAGGATTTTTCCTAAACTATAACCACTTTTTCAAAAAGTCCTCTGTGCCACTAGAATCCCCCAACTTGCCTTTAGAATCCCAACTTGCCTTTAGGTTAAGATTCCTGACTTGCCTCTAGGTTAGATTCCCCGAATTGCCTTTAGGTTAGATACCTCCCTATTGCCTCTAAGATAGATACCCCACTATTACTATTGCCCCTAGGATATAGCATAGGCTAGAGATATGCTATGATACTTTTCCCGGGTACTACAGTTAGTTATGTCCTCCTTTAACAATCCTATCATCGTTTTGGATACCGATGATACAGATACCTCATCGGATAGTTATGAATATACCCCGACTACCCCTACTCACTCATCTTTTGGTTCTAATTCTCTGAAAGAATTAGCCCAGAATGCCTTAGTTAGCTTAGGTTTAGAACTTTCCCCGAATGATCCCTATATGCAAGCATATAACGGTTATATGCAAGCATATGGTGGTGATATTCCTACCGTACCCACTATAACCCCTACCCCATCTATACCTCACTATACTAGTAAAGATCATTATTTTCCCGAAATATCTTCCCCTCCCTGTAAGAAAATACGTATTATACCGCCTTCACCTCCCCTAGGTTTGAAATAGGTAGTAGTTCCTATAAAACGCCTTTAGAAAGGCATGAGGAACAGATAGAGGATATACTTAATCATTTAGATAAGTTTTCCTTAGGGCGTATAGAGCAAGTAGAAAATAAAATAAGTGCCCTAGGAAAAGGTAGAACTATAATTCAAAAAGACTATAATAGGTTAGAAAATGAATTAGAGAAAACATGTAGTCAAATCTTTAGGTTACAAAGAAAATATGAAGGACACTCCGATGAAGTAGTTACAACACATGTTAGGCTTTCAACTATTGAAATGATCATCGAGGATATTAGGAATAGTCATAAGTCTGATATAGGAAATCTATTAGCAGCAATCCAGGAGCTCAAAAACAACAAAGCGTCAAACTAGTAAGGTTATAGATTTAGCTTTATAGGTAGTTTAGCTATAGATAACTTAGTATGTACGGGTACTTGCTAGGAATAAAAAGATATAGTTTGCCTACACTTAGTTTTCTTATATCAAGTATCCCGTATTAGGATCCCCTATGCCTTAGGAAAACACTATAGGCCTACCTTAAGTCTAAATAACTCAAGGTCATTAGAAATTTTAAAACAAGTAGACTTACCTAGGAACACTAAAGCTTGGAATTAGGATCCCTTAGATTCACTATGCCTTTAGACGGGGGGATGTGAATTTCTGGGAGTATAATCAATCTTATTAGGAAACCCGCCCTCTTAGTTCTAGGATTCCCTACCTATCCTTTTCCTCGGTATCAGACAATGTTCTACGAGTTAGAACTTGTACCATCCGTCTATACACAAGTTTCTATTAGTTAGAACTTGCAAGAATGTCTAAATTGGAAATGACATTATTCTTATCCCATCTTATTCCTACGAACGTCTATAAACTGGCACGTACGAGAGCCAATACTCCCGCTACTCCTACTACTCCCGCCATGTCTCAGGAAGACATTCGGCAACTAGTTGCTGACAGTGTAACTGCGGCACTAGATGCTAGGAATGCAAACATGGCTAGAAACCCCGCAATTCCTGTAGTGAAGAAGAGTAACTACAAGGAATTTATCTGCTGCCAGGATTGATTCACTGGTTTGAGAGATGTGAATCGGTATTTTCTTGTAGTAACTGTACTGAGGATTGTAGGGTTAAGTTTACGACTGGTACACTTACTGAGGAAGCATTATCTTGGAGGAACTCGTATGCCCAACCCATAGGAATAGAAGAGGCATATAAGTTATCATGGATTAAATTTAAGAAACTTATGATTAAGAAATACTGCCCTCGAACGGAAGTCAAGAAAATGGAGGATGAATTTTATAACTTAACTGTGAAGGGGAACGATGTTAAAACTTATACTAGGAGATTTCAAGAGCTGGCAACTTTATGTCCCACAATGGTGTCAATTGTTTAAAAAACAATAGAAGTTTTCATCGGAGGTTTGCCCTGGAGTATCGAAGGGAATGTTACTGCCTAAAGGCCACAAACCTTAGAGGAAGCCATTAACATCACTTTGAGGTTAATGGATCAAGTAACAAAGCACAACTCTGTGCCAGTGCCCAACAATAATAAACGAAAGTTCCACGATGGGAGAGCTTTCGGTAACACCCGTAACAACTATGGTAATCATCTTACCAACCCCTATCCTCAACCAAGGCAAGAGACTGCCAGAGCATATGTAGCCACTCCAAATGAGGGAAGTGGTTATGCTGGAAAAGCCCCTGTGTATAAGAGGTACAATTGGCATCACACAGGGCCTTGTTCCATTAAATGTAATACATTTAACAAGGTGGGCCATCAAACAAAGGATTGTAAGCACAAAGGACCAGCTACTGGTGGTAATCTACAACCAGTAACGGTCATTTTTTCACGCTTGCGGAGAAAAGGGACACTATGCGAGTAGATGTCCAAAGAAAAATACTGATGGTGCCCATGGAAGAGCATATATGTTGAGGGATAGGAACGGTCTGCAGGATCCAAGCGTAGTCACGGGTAAGTTTTTCTTAAACCATCACTTAGTTAGAGTTCTATTTGATTCAAGAGCCGATAGGAGTTTCGTATCTATACCTTTTGCCTCTAGACTTAGGACCAAACCCGTAGCTTTAGATACCTATATTGAGATAGAAATGGCTGACGAAAACTTAGTTAGTACTAACACCGTCATCAAGGGTTGTACCCTAACCTTACTCAACCACCCTTTCGAAATCGATCTCATAGCCATTACACTCGGTAGTTTTGAAGTTGTTGTGGGAATGGATTGGTTGTCCAAGAATCAAGCTAAGATTCTTTCTGACGAGAAAATCATCCATGTACCTATCAACGGTGAGACTTTAACTATTTGAGGAGATTGAAGTAAAACTCGACTTAACTTCATTTCATGTATCAAAACGGAATGATACATGTCACGAAGTTGTCAAGTCTTCATTATTCAATTAATGGAGACTAAGCCAGATGAAAAATAACTGGATGAGATCCCTGTAGTCAAGGAATACCCATAGTTTTTTCCTAAGGATTTACCTGGCTTACTTCCCGTTCGTCAGATAGAGTTTCAAATCGATTTAATTCCCGGAGCGGCACCCATAGCTCAAGCCCCATATAGGTTAGCCCCTTCAGAGATGAAGGAACTCTCTGAACAACTCCAGGAATTAACCGATAGAGGTTTCATACGCCCAAGTAAATCACCCTGGGGAGCCCCTATCTTATTCGTAAAGAAGTAAGACGGCTCTATGAGAATGTGTATCGATTATCGTGGATTGAACAAACTTACTATCAAGAATCGATACCCATTACCCAGGATTGATGACTTATTTGATCAACTTCAAGGATCAAGCGTATATTCGATGATCGACTTACGATCAGGTTATCATCAACTGAGAGTGAGGGAAAAGGATATCCCTAAGACCGCTTTCAGAACAAGGTATGGGCACTATGAATTTCAAGTTATGCCATTTGGTTTGACAAATGCACCAGCGGTTTTCATGGATCTCATGAACCGGGTGTGTAAACCATACTTGGATAAATTTGTTATAGTTTGGATAGATGATATCCTTATCAATTATCATAAAGAGGAAGAGCATGCTCAACACTTGAGAATAATCCTATAACTACTTAAGATGGAAAAACTTTATGCAAAGTTCTCTAACTGTGAGTTCTGGATTAGTGTTGTGCAATTTCTCGGACACTTGATAGATAAACAAGGACTTCGTGTCGATCCAACAAAAATTGAAGCAGTTAAAAATTGGCCGTATCCTACGAATCCCACCGAAATACGACAGTTCTTAGGACTCGCGGGTTATTATCGAAGGTTTATTGAGGGATTTTCAAAAATAGAAAAACCTTTGACGGAGTTAACCCAGAAAAACAGGAAGTGTGACTGGGAAAAAGACCAAGAGACAACTTTCCAACTTTTGAAGAGAAAGTTGTGTGAAGCTCCGATCTTAGCATTACCCGAGGGTAACAACGATTTCGTTGTTTACTGTGATGCTTCGCATCGAGGTCTTGGAGTAGTATTGATGCAAAGAAATAAGGTTATAGCTTATGCATCACGACAACTTAAACATCATGAGGAAAACTATACTACACTCGATCTAGAATTAGGAGCAGTAGTGTTCGCTCTGAGAATAAGGAGACATTATCTGTATGGCACAAAATGTACAGTTTTCACCGATCATAGAAGCCTACAACATATTCTTAATCAAAAAGAGTTGAACATGAGACAACGTCGTTGGATTGAACTGCTCGTTGATTACGATTGTGAGATTCGTTACCACTCTGGCAAAGCTAACGTAGTAGCAGATGCTTTGAGCTAAAAGGAACGAATCAAACCGATTAGAGTTTTTTCATTAGTAATGACTCTCCATTCGGATTACCCTCTCGAATACTCAAAGCCCAAAATGAAGCCCTCAAAGAGGAACATCTTAAAATGGAAAAATTACGAGGGATGAATAAGGCTTTTGAGATACGTTCAGACAGAACTCGTTGCATTAAGAATCGGAGATGGTTACCATATTATGGTAACTTAAGGAAATTAATAATGCACAAGTCCCACAAATATAAGTACTCCATCCATCCGGGTTCTGATAAGATGTATCAGGATCTGAAGAAACACTATTGGTGGCCCGACATGAAGGCATCCATTGCTAGATATGTGGGCAAGTGTTTAACATGTTCTAGAGTGAAGGCTGAATGTCAAAAACCATTCGGGCTATTGGTACAGCCTGAAATTCCCATTTGGAAGTGGGAAAGGATTACGATGCATTTTGTCACTAAACCTCCTAGAACATCCAACGAGCATGGTACTATTTGGGTAATAGTTGATCGCCTTACAAAATCAGCTTGATAAGACGAAAAGTGTATCGCTTTTAAGGGGTTATTTAAGCCCGTCGTGATTATTTGATCAATTACTGCCCTAAATCGTTCTTTTTGTCATTTTAGGTACTTTTGAGAAGAAATCTGGAAAAGGAAGCATTTTGGACATTTTTGGAGCATAAAAGTGAAGAAAACGGTAAAGTCTCAAAATCCTTGCTGGGAACAGTACCTGACGACGTCAAGACTTCATACATGATGACGTCAAGCTTGGCAAAAGAGGTGGAAGTGGAAAATACACATGACGGCCCAAAACATTTTTAGTGCAATTGACCTGACGGCGTCACCAAGGCCGTCAGGGTCAAAATGTATGTGACGGCCCAGAGCTTTATTCCATCTTGACGGCGTCAAGATTGGATCTAGGCAATACGATCCTTAATTTGGCGGCGAGTTGACGGCGCCAGAAACTACAACATGACGCCGTCAGGATGTTTTATCTATATATATATTTTTCCAATTTTTCATTGTAAGTGGTGGAACATTAGGAGAACTTTGGAGAGCTTAAACCCTAGACGAATTTTCTGTAAAAATAAGGGTTTTAACCCTTGTTCCATCCATGCTTAATTGAAGATAAGTTTTCCAATAAACATACGATATGTCTATGTGTTGTGTGATTCTATCTTATGCTTGTCTTTATTTTAACATGCTAGGCTAGGTTTTTATTGTGTTTGCTCAGATGTAGTGAAACATAGATGTTGATTATTGGTTGATGGTTTGTTTATAATTGTTGTGGATGATTGTATTCGATGTTAGGCTTAAGAAAACTGGCAGACTTCCATTGGTAACTTGCTTGAACGTCTTAAGAAACATGATCGGAGGTGTACTACGATTTTTGCATGTATTTAATGCATAAGTGAATTCTAGTGATCCCATGTTAGGAGCTTTTAGTCGGCTCAACATAGGAGTGAAGTAGGAGCTTATAGAGTTAAGGAATATTGTACATGGTCCTACGACTAGTATTAAGGAATATAACCCGTCATCCATGCAATTGTAACAAGCTAATCAACCGATAAAAGATATCTAGGGAGTAATGAAATCTAAGTAAACACATATTTTCTCATTATTGTTTCCACCACATAATCATATTAGTTTATTTTCATTTCTTTTTATTTTATTTTGATTGCATCTTTAGTTAATTGGGTTAGTTGACTAGCAACAAATTCCGCCCACTCCTTCAAAACCCGAGATTTTACTTGCTTTCATAAAATATAAAAATACAAAAAGAATCATCCCTCACCTCTAGACCTTGTTTAGTAGGCTTTCTAATCCTAGCGAACTCTATTCCTAAGTTGAACGATCAATCCCCTGGTATTTGTCACTATACTATACTACAACGATCAGGTACACTGCCTGGCGGGGATTGCAAGCTTCTCAAGATCCCTTGAGAGGTAAAACCTGTTGCGAGGGCGCAATCCCGTGTATCACAGCTCATTTCATTCCTATACGAGAAACGGATGATATGGAAACCCTTGCTAGGTTGTACCTCAAGGAAATAGTTTCCTAACATGGAGTGCCAATATCTATCATATCTGATCGTGACTCTCGATTCATGTCAAGATTTTGGCAATCTATGCAAAAAGCCCTAGGTACTCAGATAGACATGAGTACGACATATCATCCGCAGACCAACGGTCAAAGTGAAAGAACTATCCAAACACTCGAGGATATGCTTCGAGCGTGTGTGATAGGTTTTGGTAAAGGATAGGAGAAACACTTACCGTTGATCGAATTCTCGTATAATAATAGGGTTAGGTCACCATTTTGTAACATAAACACACATAATCTTTAGAGAGAGAAAGTAAGTTAGAGAGAGAGAGTGGAAGGAACTCAAATGATATGAAATAAATGAAATGTTATTACCAAGAGAACCAACACCCTCCTTGGAGGGTTACATGTCTATTTATACTAGTAGTCTAGGGCTTCACATGACTTTTTACTTATAACATAACTAGCCCTTACACTTTAACAAAACATGAAACTTTAATAAACTAGCATAAAACATATTATATCTTTAACGTACAAACATAATATTGCAACCTATTACAAAACTCAATGACCGACACTTGTTTTAACAAAGTGTATTCCCAACAATCTCCCCCTAAGTGTTGGTCATCAAAGGTTGCCCGACGTCGTCATCTTCTTAACTTTGACATAGTAGTTGACGTCTTCAAAAAATGTTGCAAAATCTTTCATCGTTCTTTGTTCTTTGTTGATATGGTAGTGATCATGTTATGAAGTTTTCTGCCTTTTGTCACTCCTGTGTCTGTGGTGGTTGTCTGCCATTCCAACACGCTCATACATCTTTGGACTTTGACTTTCATTCACACGCAGTTCCCTTTCTTCGACATCGATCTTTACTCTCTTTACTTTGTAGATTCTTCCATATGATGCAGAATCTTTTGGTGAACTTTGTGTTGCTTAGATCTTTGGGGGAGCTATCATTGACTTCAATATGTATGTATGAGCATGTGGAATCTATCGCCATGGAGGTGATGTGTAGTTGTAGGTAAACAGTTAGCAATAAACAATCGGTACTTACAAGTAAGGAATTAGAGATTGTCAACAGCATAGTGTGAAGACTCCTTCTAACCCTTACCAAGGCCGTTCCCATTTCGGATGCTCCCGAGGGAGCTTACGAGACCTACTAAGTAGCTCAACGAATGGGTGAGTCGCTGGGGATCACTCCACGACTATAGACCATTTTGGAACCACCGCGAACACTAAGCGTAACCCACAAGGAGTTACCGAAGTGACCTGCTGTCAGGGCAGTTTGATATTGACCCTGGCAGGAGTTTCCGTTCAATCATTCAGAAATACAAAGGTATATTCTCTTATAAACGTTCTCGGCAGATTGCTAGGATCTGCGAAAGACTCGATAATTTACAGCTGGTGCCCATTGATGTAGAACACCAGTTGTAGAAGTATTAAGTGTTCCTAAGAGACCTTTGATGTATCTCATGGATCTAGAATCGATAAGTGCATAATTTGGTCATATGCGGAGATTAGGGAGAGGTCTCCTGCTTCAATATCAACCATCTCTAAGAGATAAGTTGATAGATTACACCGGTTCCCCGTGAGAATGAAACAAGCTCTTTTAAGAGAATTTAGTGGCTCAGAAGGTTAAGTGCAGTGCGTCACTAGGTCCATGACGTCTTTATCTTCAATACCGGTGTCGCCTTAGCAACAACCAGTAGCATATGAATTGAACCCGGTGTCTGCCCTAAGGTTGAACATATGGAGGGCTATTTCTTTTAACCCTTTTCATTACTTTTCTTTTTAATTCTTCAACCCCTTCTTTCTCCTTTCATTATTTTCTCCTTTTTCATATCATACCTAAGGACTTCTAAGTCTAACTATTGGTGATGTCCTTGGGTAGATCCCTCCGGCTCTGGCGGATCATAGGACGGTTTTACCAAACCTTAGTCACCTTATAACACCATGACTGTCCTATAATTTCCATGAAACCATTTAATGAAAATCTCTCAAAGTATTTGATATTATAAATCAACTTTTGTTAACACTTTGAGAGTTTTGTTATTCTTTTGAAGGACTCCCCCTTCACATGTGCTCATGATTGTTTAATAAATTTGGACATGCGGGAGGAGCAAGCACTTTTTGAATTGATCCCCTTTCAGTGAACGAGATCGATTCGAGACACGCTTAGATCACTAGTTAGACAAGCTTAAGGTTATTACCCGGCCTGGTCGAGTTCACAGAAAGTTTCTCGAAATGATACATTTCTACTTAGAAAAATCCTTTTCGAGACACGCTTACGTGGCTAGTTAGAGAGTTCCATTGTCAGCTTTCAGGTGACAACTAGCTCTAGTAACTAACTTGATGTTATTACCCGTCGAGGATAAATCTTTTCGATTATTAACTTTTGTGTTTCGTCAATTCCTGGGTCAATTCTGAGTCTAGCTCACATGAGATTCAACTTTAAGCAACTTTGAGCATTCATATTTTAATCACTTTCATTTTTCTCCCCCTCAAAAATAGCATACTAGATGTTGTTTTTGATAAACTTTTGATTAAAATATGCTTTTTGAGTCTTATGGGGAGATATCAACAATCAACTTTGATTTTTAAGAACGATAAATTTTCAAGTGCTCCCCCACAACAAGTGAATACTTATTGAGGTGAAATACTTGACTTTTGAGAAAAATTATGAAAATCAGAAAATGTTTGATTAATTCTACTCAAAAGTACGAAGCCTTCGCTCCTTATATCAGGATTGAGGCACTGAAGCGTACCTCAGGGTCCTTTCATTACAAGTACGGGTTGTACACTGTTATATGTGCACAAACCAAAGTTATAAATGAATAAAATTATAATGAGAAAGTGATATTGTTATACCAAAATGAGCATTCAGAATGGTGTATTATCTGGACGACGATAGGTGAGAATGTTAGGGATAGGTGCCCTTCCTCCAGCCATGCTTTCCATTCTGCGTATGTGATCCCTGACCCTTAATCGATGATCAATCCTGTCCATAAACTTGAGTACTTCTCTTACATCCCTTCTTTTCCAACCCACATTAATTCCACTGTCGTGTTCCTTAAGTTTTTAATCCAGCTAAATTCTGACGAATTTGAGTGTTTGATCCCCAAACTTTTGAAGCTCATCATATCTCATGAGTTTGTTGACAATGTTTTTGGTGTAGACGATCCCAAAAGGTTTGTTGTAGAATGTGAAAGGTTTCATCTTCGGGATGCCTGGAGCTTGCATTTGTGGAGCCGTGAAGTTGAGTGATTTCTGATAGCTTTCAACTCCTAATTGTGCATCCTCAACTCTTGCCCGGATGATGGTTTGACGCATGAAGAGCAGAATAGAGTTAATAATGTCATACTGAAGGCTGCCAGGCAGATGCTGAAGTTTACCTTGCACCTTAAGCAGGTACATATCTTCGATATCATTGAGATCCAATCGATGATAGTCTGCTTCACTGAATGTGTACAATTCGTCATCATGTCGACGGACCACAATTTCATCAAGAAAGTTGTAACCAAATCTTCTTTCAGTTACTGGAACATCTTTGATGGAAAGAATGCGGTGTTGAAAGCAGACCTTGTTCTTTGATTTGAATGTCAACTTATACTTGTAGAACCATTTGCGCATCTCTGGCCAGTGAAGAGTACACAAAGCAGCTTCAACATTATACTTGGATACTGATGTTGAGTACAATCCTCTCATTTGTTCTTCAAGATCATCTAGAGGATATGAGGCGACTTTGAATTTGGTGAGAGATGAAGCATAATGGTGTTCCGGATCAGTGTTCCCATACACAAGATATTGCAGATCATTATTGAAGAAATATTGCTTAGGAATCTTTGGTCGGTTAGGAGGACCAATGAGAGGTAACGGTTGAGAGAAATATTGGAAATTGAAATCATCAGGATCCGTTCCGGTGTAAATTCTATCCCATGAAGGCCTCTTTTCCCACGTTATTGATAAGGCGAAAAGTGTACCGCTTTTAATGGGTCATTTAAGCCCGAATTCGTGATTATTTGATCAATTACTGCCCTAAATCGTTCCTTTTGTCATTTTAGGTACTTTTAAGGAGAAATCTGGAAAGGGAAGTATTTTGGACGTTTTTGGAGCATAAAAGTGAAGAAAACGGAAAAGTCTCAAAATCCTTGCTGGGAACAGTACCAGACGACGTCAAGACTTCACACATGACGGCGTCAAGACTTGGCAAAAGAGGTGGAAGTGGAAAATACATGTGACGGCCCAGAACATTTTTAGCGTAATTGACCTGACGGCGTCACCAAGGCCGTCAGGGTCATTTTGCAAGTGACGGCCCAGAGCTCAATTTCTACATGACAGCGTCAAGACTGGATCTAGGCATTACGACCCTTAATTTGGCAGTGAGTTGACGGCGTCAGAAGCTACAACGTGACGCCGTCAGGATGTATTCTCTATATATATTTTTCCAATTTTTCATTGTAAAGGATGGAACATTAGGAGAACTTTGGAGAGCTTAAACCCTAGACGAATTTTCTGTAAAAATAAGGGTTTCAACCCTTGTTCCATCCATGCTTAATTGAAGATAAGTTTTCCAATAATCATACGATATGTCTATGTGTTGTGTGATTCTATCTTATGCTTGTCTTTCTTTTAACATGCTAGGCTAGGTTTTTATTGTGTTTGGTTAGATGTAGTGAAACCTAGATGTTGATTATTGGTTGATGGTTTGTTTATAATTGTTGTGGATGATTGTATTCGATGTTAGGCTTAAGAAAACTGGCAGACTTCCATTGGTAACTTGCTTGAACGTCTTAAGAAACATGATCGGAGGTGTACTACGATTTTTGGATGTATTTAATGCATAAGTGAATTCTAGTGATCCCATGTTAGGAGCTTTTAGTCGGCTCGACATAGGAGTGAAGTAGGAGCTTATAGAGTTAGGAAATATTGTACATGGCCCTACGACTAGTACTAAGAAATATAACCCGTCATCCATACAATTGTAACAAACCTATGACTCTCACTCAACATTCGTGTTGACTTGTAAGCATGTTATCCTAGGTAAATGAGCTCATTAGGAACCCTGGCATGGAGAAGTACTAGATATGAGGACGTACAGAATAGTTATCATTCATGAATTTTGCCTTAAAATGTATCTTTTGGGACCTCTCTTTTGGTAAAAGTATATCTTTTACTGTAAAAACTCTGATGAATAAATGAATGATAACACCTTTATCTAAAACGTCTCTTTTCGAGTTGTTTTCTATTATATTGTCTTTGTTTCCATGAGTAATACCCCAAACACTTAATTTGCTACGATCAGTGAAAAATGGGGGTGTTACAGCTATCATACACCTTTGAAAAGTAGCAGGTTCATTACATAAGCTGAATGGAATACGTCGATAAGCATAAGTTCCGAATGGACATGTAAACGTTGTTTTTTTTATCAATTGGATCGATTGGTATTTGGAAATAACCGGAAAATCCATCTAGAAAACTGAAGTACTCATTTCCCGCTAGTCTTTCTAACATTTGGTCCATGAATGGGAGAGGAAAATGATCTTTTGCGGTTGATTCATTTAGTTTTCTATAATCGATACACACGCCAACCAATGACAGTTCTAATTGGGACAAGTTCTTCATTTTCATTTGTTACAACTGTGATACCACCTTTTTTGGGTAAACAATGAATAGGACTTACCCATGGGCTATCGGAAATTGGGTAAATTATACCTGAGTCAAGAAGTTTGACTACTTCCTTTTTAACAACTTCTTTCATATTCAGATTGAGTCTCGTTTGCTTTTGGACAACTAGTTTCTTATCATCCAACAACTGAATTTTGTGTTTACTGAAAGATGGACAAATTCCAGATATGTCACTTGTTTTCCAAGCAAAAGCTCTTTTATATTTTTGAGAACTGAGATTAACTTCAATTTCTTTCTCTTAGAAAGTTTAGTTGAGATTATTACTGGAAGTAAGGATTCTTCTTCCAATAAGGCATATTCTAAATGGTCTGGGAATGGTTTAAGAACAAGATTGGTAGGGGGTTCTTCAAGAGATTTTCTAATTTTGTATTCAGTATCAAATACTATTTTTTTGAACGTGGTTTCTTTTTCTTCATCATCGTCGGAACTTTCATCATTATCCTTGACAGTCATAGCCATGAATTGATCATATTCCGCAAAGACTTCATCTTTAAGGATTGTTCCATCGACTGAGTAGAGTAATTGATTGAATTCATTTAGAAGTTCATCGAAATCTTCCTCAAGAATTTCATCGATAACATCAATTCTAAAGCATGTATCATCATTAGAGTAAGAGTGTTTCATAGCCGTGTCAATAGAGAAAATCATTCTTTCTTTACCAACTCCTAAATTAAGTTGTTTTTGTTTCACTCGAATCATTGCATCGGCTGTATGCAAAAAAGGTCTTCCTAAGATTAAAGGAGCTTTACTATCTTCTTCCATTTCTAAGATAACAAAATCTACTGGAAAGGTAAATTTTCCAACTTCAACTAGCATATGTTCGGCTATCCCGATGGGATATTGAAAGGATCGATCTGCTAACCTCACACTCATTTTGGTAGGTTTAAGCGCTTTGATAGATAATTTTGCATAGAGAGAGTATGGCATCAAATTAATGCTAGCACCAAGATCGGCTAAGGCATTGCATGAGAATGTTTTACTGAAAGTACAAGGAATTAGGAAACTTCCGGGTCTCCGAGTTTTGGTGGAATTTTGATTTGAACAATTGTAGAACATTCTTCATCAAGAAAAGTTACGGAAATTTGTTCGAGCTTACTTTTGTTACTTAGAAGTTCTTTAAGAAACTTCCCATAGTTGGGCATACCGGCTAAAAGTCAACAAGAGAAACATGAATTCGAATGGCTCGAATTATGTAAAGAAATTTTCCGTATTGGGCTTCCATTCTTTCTTTTCTCAAGTGTTGAGGGTATGGAATTCTAGGTTTATAAGGTTTAAGAATTGGTGTTTCAGGGGTTGTTGTTTTAGTTTTCTTTTGAGGAATAGGTTCATCCTCTTCTTCGTCACCAGTGAAAACTTCAATGGCAGGTTGGGTTTGACTGGGATCTGGTGCTGGTTCATATGAGGTACTATTTCTTGAGGTAATAGCATTCACATGCTCGTGTCGAGCTTGTAGTGGTTGATAAGGTTTACTTCCATTTGAGTTATTCTTAAGGTTTGGTTGAGTGTTACTAGGAAGAGATCCAGAAGCTCGGCCAGATTGCTTGCCAGCAAATCTGTCAAATTTTGCTTCCAAATTCTGAATTGAAGCTTGATGATTTTTGGTTGAGGACCCGAGTTTGTCTTTGAGGTCCATGAATGTTTCTTTGACAAAAAGGTTTGTTGATTTTTGTGCTTTAATAAATTCATTTAGTTGTGTTTGTACGTCTGGTTTTTCATCAGAGTTTGTTGGTTTGAAAGGTTCTCGATTGTATTCGGTTCTTGTATTAGGTCTCCATCCATCTCGATCACAATCGCGATCATGATAGTTATCTTAAAAACGAGTACGTTGAAATGTATTCATGAATTTAGCTTCCTCTTCAAGAGACATAGGTGTGTCATCATCACTGCAATTTGCGGTTGAATGATTTCCGCCACAATGATTACAAGTTTCACGTTTTTCTTTCAATTCTTTATACTGAGCATCCATTCTAATAGTCATGGCATCCATTCTGGCCATAATTTTGTCAGTATCAGAATTACTACTGCCTCCATCGACGAAAGCAACCATTTTAAGAAGAGTGGTTTTTGGTTTTTGATCTTTAGCCCAATCGAGCTTAAGTAAGACTTTGTCTTCAAGAAGTTGATATGCTTGATTTGGTGTTTTATAGATAAATATACCACCGGCTGCAGCATTTAAAGCTTCTTGAGTTATTTCAACAAGATCATGGTAGAAGATTTTGATTATATTGCCTTTCGTTAGACCGTGTCCATGACAGTTTCTTAGCAATTCTTTCATTCGAAGCCAGGGTTCGGTGAGATTTTCACGTTCGTGTTGTAAGAATCCTCGGATTTCTCCGAGAAGTTTATCAAATAGAGATGGTGGAAAAAATCTACTAACGAAAGCAGTGTAAAGATCGTCCCAGGATTCAATGGTTCCTTTGTAGATTTCGTCAAGCCATGTTTTAGCTTCTCCCGTTAAAGATAAAGGGAACATCATGAGTCTTACCGCTTTGGTTTTAGTAGCTCCATATTTGAACATATCACAAACTCCAAGAAATTCATGAATGTGTTTGTGAGGGTCAGTTTTGGTTTGACCATCAAATTGATTTCCTTTGACAAGAGTCAAATGATTTCCTTTTATTGCAAACTCATTTGCAGTTTCAGGAGTGGTAATAGCTGGTCCAGGAGTAGGTGCAACGATACGATCATTAGCCCACATAGGTTCATTATTAGCCTCATCCATTGGATCGTATAATTTGATTAACTTAATGAAAAATCTGAAATTGGAGATATCATCAATGGGTGTGTGGCGAACACGAGGTTGTTCAGGTCTTTCTTCTTTTCAAGATAAAGGAACTCTTTTGTTATTACGTTTTCTTTTGTTTAAAGTTCTTTCAGGTTTTGACAGAGGTGAAATTTAAATCAGTGAGACAAATTTCCTTTTCTAAGTAAGTGAGTGGGGCATACACGAAAAGGTGTGCGGCGTACTTGTGTAAAAGTGATCAGTTTAGCGTACTAGTGTAGAAGTATGGCGTTGTTATTTTTACCGAGAAGATTATTTTTGAAAGATAGTGATTCTGATGATCAGAAGATGATTCTTTTTTAGATTTTAAGAAAAGATTGTGAAGTTTTAGGAAACACGTCATGGATTTAAATAAGCGTGTCATACTTGGTGACAAGTACGGCGGTGTTTGTGTGTTTTGCGAATAAGTGTGGCACACAAGAGTGTTTGTGTGGCATTCTTTATGCAACAGACGTAACAGAGTGTAATGGTTTTGAAGGAAAATATGGTTTTGTTTGCTAGTTTCACTTTGAAAATGCTTAAGGAACAGATTTAAGTCCCTGGCAGCGGTGCCAAAAACTTTGATGTGTAAGGAAAGCTTTAAATTTATAATACTAGTTTCACCGATTTTAATAAACCAAACACATAGGTAAAGTATAACACTCGTTGGTGGTATAAGATTTAGGTAAGACCAGGTCGTATCCACAGGGATTCAGTTTGTTCGTATTAAGTATAAATTATTAGTAAACAAAACAATAATTAACAAATAGTGATTAAGGTCATATGGAGAATTCAAATGATTAAACGAATGGTTGCTTCGATAGCTTAGATAATTCAGTGACAATGCTTATGCTAGATCTTAGTTTGATAATAAGAGTAGTGCACAACTTATATCTTAGCCATTTTCGTCAAATGAGCAATTTCATAACTTATTAGGTTCAATTCAAGATTTGTGTTTATCTACCAAGAGATTTCTCTCAAGATAGTATTCTATATATAGTCTAGATTATTATTGATTCTCCTAAGCGGATTTCTCCATTCAAAGGCTAAAAACGCAGATAAGTTTCTAGAATTGCATGTAACAAATTGGTTCTTTCGACCTATATCAACAGGTTAAATTCAATCAATTTCAATAAACAAACGTAATAAGACTAGGGATACAATAGTTCACAGCATAAACTTGAAATTGATAAAGATCAAAGCATAATCATAATTCACTTTATTATATTCACATATCCAAGCAATCACACGAGGTTTAGCCTCTCATGGCTAATGAATTCGTGACAACAGAAATGATAAAATAGTAAACAAGAGACGTATGGATTGGAATGATCAAATGATTACACTAGTGTCACAAGTAACCAAGAGTTCGACACCAACAAGTATATAAGGCCTATGTTTGATTCGTTCAGTGACTGCTTCTGGCTCAGGATCACGTTATGCTTCTTATCTTTGAATTAGTGAAAATTGGTTATAGAGTGAAGAGTTCAAATGCTTGCAAATGAGCTCTATTTATAGGCGTCTAATAGGCGAAGTACGGCATACTTCGATTGTAAGTGCGGCGCATATCGCAATTTTATTGGCGCCAAAGTTTCATAAATGCAGAGGAAGTATAGCGCACATCGGATACTAAACTGGCGCACTTTTATTAAAAACTACTTCTTGACTTTCTTAACCGAGAGAACAAGTGAGGCGCACATGACTTGGAAAACCGGCGCACTTGGCTTGGATTAAAGGACTAATATAATAGACTTCTTATTTATTTACTTCGATTGCTGAAATAGTTGTGCTTTTGATGTTTCTTGCTTCAGAGCATCCGAGAGTGAACCTGCATTCATTTCATGTTATTAAGTATTGAAAGTTCACACTAAAGGATCATAAAACATATAATATTATGCCCGATGATATGTATAAATAGGGCGTTATCAGTGATCCTTGATAATTGAAGGGAAATATCGCTAGTGTCAATATTAACAACACTGAACATGGGTCACTTTTTTAATTCTTTATGGATTAAGATTAGTGTTCATGGTGGTTACTTTGTTTCAAACGGTATATAGTCATAGAGTAATATTTTTGTATACTCCAGCGGCTCAACTGGATTGTTGTAAGCGTACTTGTGGCATCCAATTCAGGAACGACCAGAGTGAAGATTCGAAAAGCATTAGCACATTATGCTACAAACGCTCTCAGTATCCAAACATGTAAGAGCAAGAAAACCTACTAAGGAGATTCTTATCATGAATTGAGTCTTGATGACACAGGTCTACACTTGTATTTATCCTATGTGTTGATATCGGTCCTTAACCGGATCAGGAGGCATCCAATTCAGGAACGACCAAAGTGAAGATTTGAAAAGCATTAGCACATTATGCTACAAACGCTCTCAGTATCCAAACATGTAAGAGCAAGAAAACCTACTAAGGAGATTCATATCATGGATTGAGTCCTGATGACATAGGTCTACACTTGGATTTATCCTTTGTGTTGATATCGGTCCTTAACCGGATCAGGAGGCTGATTCTTCTGACCAAGGTGAATGGAATCAAGACATTGATTAGGAAAACAATCATTGATTCTCTAAGAAAAGATCCACGATGATTGATTGGTCTAACATATTTATTATTCACCTTAATTGTTCAGGTATTGATGATATAAACCGCTCTAGATGAACCAACACCATATACCTCAACATCTTCACCTCCGTATACTCATACTTATATGTTCATCCTCAACAAGCTCAAATCAAGATGTTCAAGGACAAAGATATCAAGATAAAGACAAAGAGTTACTTCAAAGTCAAGATCTAATCAAGAAAGTCAAGAGCAAGTTTAAATACAAAGTGAGGAAGATAAAGTATGAAGATCAAAGACTTTTCAATTCGTATGAGTATGTTGGAGAGGACGCAACAATAAACTGAAGATGTTGATCAAAGGCAAAAAAGATCAAGATATTTTACTTCAAAGATCACATAGCATGAAAGAACAAAGAATCAAGACTATCTCACAAGGTTCAAAGCACAAGATTACAGAAGACTTAATCACGATGAAGCATTTAAAGAATGACTACCCTTTAGGGGGTGTTGATACAAAAGTTGGGCGTTCCTTATTTGGGTTCCTGTTCTCGTACCAATTCAATCTTAATGCTTGAGACCTGCGCACTAAAAAAACAAACAAACACCGTTAGGCTTATCATGGGATTGTCTCCCACGATTATCCTCCGGCGTGAGAGTAAGTAATCGGTTTTTATGGTTATACTTGAAGAGTTAGGGTTGTAAAGTCATACCTTTAACGAGAGTTATGATATTGTTTATATAGGCACGAAATCCTTATTGGATACGTGCTCCTTACTCCTCGGCATATATCCGATTTGATATGTATCCCTTAAATAAGATATATCTATATCACAACCATAAATAACCTTTGGGTTTGGGCTTTCGTGAGCCCAAACCGTGAGTAGCCCAATCATTGTTATAATAGCCCACTCATGGTGGGTTTGGGTCTTAGTAATGTTCATTAATCAGGTTCATGACCCGAATATGGATTATACGTCATCATGTCCCCCTAGTCTAGTATGCATGGGTGTTAACCGCGGATGCTAGACTTAGAAATATTTGCGGCAAGCGTGGCGGGGAAGTTTATAGTATTTCCCGCCAAAAACATGATACGGTGTATCTAGCCTTGAAGTGTCCCACGTGTCCCTTGAAAGATGTGAAAAAGTGCATGTATCGGTTTGTATTCCACCACACGATGAAGATAGTAGGATCCACGTGTCACTCATCCGATGTGAGATAAAACCCTATATAACCACAGTGAAAAAACGCCATTTCCTCTTTTAAAAAATCCTTCCTCAAGAAACTAATATCTTCAAAAGGTAAGTACGCGTGCGTATCTTAGGAGAAATGGTTCGCCAATTAGAAGAGTTCCGTTCTAAGATGGACGAAGATGAACTTCGTCAGTTCACCTCCGACTATTTCATCCCTCTCACGGTGCATCCGAAATTACCGGATGCAGACGCATGTATCGCGGACTTCCCTGAGGGGAAAATAGGGGTATACACGCGCTTTTTTGAGTTTGTAAACCAGCGCGTGCCTATATCCCTATTTCTGAGCGACGTGCTCAATTTTTATCATCTGTATATTTCGCATCTGCACTGTATAGGTGCGGCAAAAATAACGAATTTTGAGGTAAACTATCGTTTACTCGCAGTAAGACCTACTATCAACCTTTTCCACGCGTTTTACCACATGTCGTGGTCGAACGGGTGGGTGACATTTTCCAAGCGTCCAAGGCGCTATTTGTGTTATAATGAAAAGGTAGATGCCCTTAGGGATTGGAGGGAGAAGTTTTTCTGGATAGATGATAGGGTATTCACCACGCTCTCTGGGTTTTATACCCAAGGGACGCTTCCAAAGGGTGAGTGCCCAGATCCCGGTACCTACAACGTGGGGGATGCGGAGACCATTAGTGGTAACCGCATCCCAATCAGCCCTTATCCCGAGGAATTTTTGGTTCATATGGGGATGAGTTGTAATTACTTCAGGGCAAGCGATGAAGTGCGGACATTTTTGGATGAAAGCGGCCGGGGTGGGTGCTTGTCCTTTCTTATCGCTTTGTAAGCTCTCTTTTATATTTTAGATTTATCAACTAACTTGTTCTTTTTTTATTCATTCATGTGTTGCGCAGAAATGGATCTATTTTCCGTAGTGAGGTTGAAAAAGCCTACACAGGTGACTGTGGGCGTGCGCCCCCTGAGGGAAGGTGAAGTGCCCGTCTTAGTGGCTGCCGCTGGATAGCTTCTGGAGCTTGCACAAGAAGAGTCTTCTGACACATCACAGCCTATTGTGAATGCGACACCAATGCAGACTGTTCCTGCACAGGGAGTGGTGGCGCCTGAGCTTGTGCGCGCTGAGTCGTCTAATAGTGTTGGGATCCTCAAAGTAGACACTGACTCTGAAGAGGAGCGCCAGGGTGCGAAGCGCAAAGCTGCTGATGATGGTGGTGAGGGTACCTCTAAGCGCAGACGTCATACAATCATTGTGGATGGATCCACAGATGAGGAGACGTCATTGTCTGTTGTTGCGCAGGAGAATGTTGAGACTTCATCTCCTCCGTAAGTAACCATTGTTTGAGTAGTTATATATATATATATATATATATATATATATATATATATATGTATGTTTTTGACGCAGTGCCATTCCTTGACTTCTTTGTGTTTGCGTGTAGTGACAGTGCTGCAGGGGGTGATACAGCGTTTGTTGAGGTGTCGGTGCCACCCCAAGCGGCTCATGAGCAAGTGGAGGAGCCGTTGAAGGTGAATGAGGAGATGTCTGCGCATCAGCTGATGGAGGAATTGGGTGCGGCTGCTGAGCGTCAGGCTGAGTTGGTTACTCAGCTTAAGGCGCGGTATGTTGGTGAAGGTAGCAGTCTCGCTCAGAAGGATGAGGAGATTGCTCTGCTTAGGGCGCAGTTTGCTGATGCACGAGCAGATGTAGAGTCCACATCTGCATATGCTAGGAGGCTCGCAGATGAGAAGCTGTCTCAGATGGCTGAGATAAAGCGTGAGCGCACTGAGACTAATCAACACAGGGCTAACTGCTCTTGGGGTTTAAAGTACCTTCAAGAAAATAGAGCCCAGCACTTCGCCAATCTCGATGAACTTCGCGAACGTGTGGAGGAGGCTCTGAAGGTGCAGGCGAGCAAGCTGCGCAAGTTGAGTATAGAGTATAATGAGGAGTTGTATCCTCATCTAGTTTCCTCGATTGCTGAGCGCGGGTATTCATTCCTTCGCCTTTTTTTTTCTTTATTATCTTCTAACGCGTGCATTGTTATATTCATAGGTGGTTGATCAGCCATGGTCTGCGCTTGGCGGCCATGAGCACGCTGGAGTCCCAGGAAGTCATGGAGGCTTTTGGGAAAGTTGTGGAGTGCGCCATGGCGCGTGGCAAGGCACAGGCTGTGGAAGAGCTTCATGAAAGCAAATTGCTGACGGTGCCACTTGCAGAGGTGCCTGGGTATAAGGCAGATGCCTTTGATGAACTCGTGGAGGCTATGGAGAGGATGAAGGGTTTTGACTTTCCTCACATCGCCCGATTGGAGCGTGATCAAGATTATCCAATCGGCGTGATCATGCAGGGTCTGACTCTGGCCAGGTACATGGCTGAGGATGCAGAGGCGCAGCCTGATTTCTTCCTGAAGACGGATGAATCACAGTTGCAGGTACCCATTTTTGCTCGCCCCTGCGACATACTGAATCCTTTCGCCCTTGAAAAGGAGGTGCCTCTTAAGAAGTCCTTGGAGGCCCATATTATAAGAGCTGCACATAAGAAGGGCGTGAAGGGGAAGGCTATTCTCTGCGGTGTTGGCGCAGCCCATCTCCCCAGGTTGATGGGATTCCCGTTAGTGTACCAACTGTATCTTAGGAGGATGGCAGCCTTTTGAGAAGGCTGAGTGAGGCTGGGGAGTTGGCGTCTACAACTAGTAGCTCTAGTCGTGCTCATAGCATTTAGATATTTTTTGTAGATATAGTTTGTACGAACTCATGGTTCTTATGAATAATAATTTTTATCTTTTTTTCGTATACCTTGTTTGTAGTATTTGTACTTAGATTGTTTTCTTTTGTGTAAAAGATTATCCAAGAGTCAAATTGAAACCGAGACATACTTAAGATAACTTGTATTAAGTGCATGACTTAACAAAAATCATAAGTGTTAAGGATAGACTTGCATTGTGTTGCAAATGCTATATCAAATGACCAAGAGTCTTGGCTCGTAGATTGCTAAACATGTACAGTGTACGTTATGTTGTGTATCCTTCGTGGGATGCGCATTTAAACTTACTTCAACGTCTTGAAAGTAAGGCACTTAGCAAGGATGCGTGATCCAGTGTTGATGAGTTTGCAACCCTCTTACTCAACGAGTTAGTTAGTAGGTTTACACATCCTTTCTGCCATTGTGGGTCTTAGTAAGTGCATGCACGCCATGTAGGCAAAATATAAAATAACGATATTGAGACATAAGAAAAAATGTGAGCAATAAAGTTAAATGTGTTATGGAGTTAGCTAGAAACCACAACGTTTTATTAATACTTGCAAGTTTTTGAAGATAAAAGACAATTCCTAAAAAAAGAAAATTCAAATACAGACATTTATTAGGCACGTACTAAAGTGCAAGATTGTCTGTGTGTGGGCCGTAGCCTTTCCTAAAGATAGCATCTCTTGAGATTGCAGATATTCCAAGTGCGTGCCAGCTCGTGGCCTTCCATGTTGCGCAACTTGTATGCACCGTTGCCTAGTGCATCTGTGACCTCATAAGGTCCTTCCCATTTGGGTCCAAGTTTGCCTGTGTCTTCTGCGTGGCTTGCATCATTGGCGCGGTATACAAAGTCTCCTGGCCTGAAAGAAGTGTGTTTGACTTTTGCATCATAATACTTCTTCATCTTTGATTTAGCCTTTGCTTCACGTATAGTTGCGCGTTCGCGCCTTTCTTCCAACAGATCCAAGTCTATGCGCCGCTCATCGTCATTTGTTGTGACATTTATTTCCGCCGTACGGATAGTTGGCATTCCAATCTCGGCTGGTATAACGGCTTCTGTCCCATAGACAAAAGAAAATGGTGTGTCTCCAGCACTGGTTTTAATTGTCGTGTGGTGTGCCCATAAAACATGTGATAATTCATCCACCCACCTTCCTTAATGTCTGTCAAGGTGCGCTTTTATTCCTTCGCCCAGACTGTGATTTGCGCGTTCAACCAAGCCATTGGTTTGTGGGTGCTTAACTGAAGCAAAGTGTTGTGTAATGTTTAATTGCGCGCACCAGTCCTTGAACGGGTTATCACAGAATTGTTTTCCGTTGTCCGAAATAATCTCTCCGGGTAGTCCAAAGCGACACACAATGTTGTCCCACACGAAGCGTTTGACTTGCTTGCCACTGCTTTTGCCTCAATCCACTTAGCAAAATAATCTATAGCTACGATGAGGAATTTTAGCCCTCCCGCTGCAACCGGAAAAGGGTCTGCGATGTCAATGCCCCATTTATAGAATGGCCATGGTGAGGTGATGGGGGTTAGCTCTTGTTGTGGTCGGTGAGGAATTGGCATGTGAACTTGGCAATCGCTGCATTTCTTTATCATGTCCCGCGCGTCGCGGTGCATAGTAGGCCAATAGTATCCTGACCGCAGGACGCACGCCACTACAGACCGTGGTCCTGAGTGCATGAAACATGAACCAGCGTGAATTTCTCGGAGTACGTAATCTTCTTGAAAAGGTCCAACGCGCCGGAGCCATGGTTGTAGGAATGAACGTCGATATAGGACGCCATCTCGGAGTTCAAATCTCTGCGCTGTGCGCTGTACCCTATGAGCGTCCTTGTGATCTTGTGGTAAGATTCCTTTGCTTATAAATTCAATGATAGGTGTCATCCACGTAGGATCCTGTTCCTCTATCACCGTGGATATTTCCATCTCCGAGATTGATTTGTTTTTTAGAGTTTCCACCAATACCTATTTTGATAGGTGCTCAAAACTTGTAGATACGATCTTGCTAAGCACGTCAGCTTTCCTGTTTTCTCCTCTAGGGACTTGTTTGATGGTGAACCTATCAAAATTCTGAATTAGAGACTTCGTTTTTTCAAGGTATTGGACCATGTGTTAATCCTTGGCTTCATATTCACGTAGCACGTGATTGGCTACTAGCCTGGAATCTACATTTGCCTCTAGGTTACGTACACCCATTTGAATTGCAATGCGTAGTCTAGCAAGTAGGGCTTCATATTCTGCCTCATTGTTTGTGGCTGTGAATTCGAAACGAATTAAGTAAGTGAATTCCACTCCATCTGGATTAGTGAGGATAAGGCCTGCGCCTGATCCATCCACACATGAGGATCCGTCTGTGAATAGAACCCATGGTTCTTGTAATTCTACCTTGCTTGTTGGAGCTGGAGTATCGGTATCTGGCTTCTCAACAATAAAGTCTGCTAATATTTGCCCCTTGATTGCAGTGCGTGGTCTATACGAGATGTTATACTCGCTTAATAGCACACTCCATTTTTGTAGTCGTCCTGATGCGTCAGGTTTAGAGATAACTTGTTTGATAGGTTGGTCCGTTATTACAACTATTGGGTGCGCCTGAAAGTATCTGCGCAATCTTTTAGCTGCAAATACCAAAGCTAGGACCAGCTTTTCCATAGCAGTATATTTAGTCTCTGTCTTTTTGAGTGCTTTGCTTACAAAGTATATAGGTGTTTGAACGGAATTCCTATCTGTCAATAGTACCGCGCTGACTGCTCCATGAGTTGCAGATTAGTACATGATCAATTCTTCCCCTGGTCGGGGTGTGACAAGTTTGGGAAGCGCTGCGAGATGTTGCTTAAGTTGTTGGAAGGCTTCTTCCGCCTCCTCAGTCCAACGAAAGTCTCCCTTTTTTGTGCACTTTATGAGTGTTTTAAAGAGAGGGAGTGACTTGTCTGCTGATTTTGACAAAAAAAAAACGGTTTAGCCCAGCTAGCTTTCCGTTTAATGACTGGACTTCTTTCAATGTGCGCGGTGAAGGGAGATCGATGACAGGTTTTGTCTTTTCTGGGCAAGGCTTGATGCCGTCAGGTTCTATTAAGTATCCAAGAAACATGCCTTCTGTCGCGCCAAAAGTGCACTTCTTGGGGTTTAACTTCATGTTTATCTTTCCCAGTGTTTTGAACGTCTCCTCGATGTCGCGCACCAATTCCTCCTATGTATGACTCTTTATAACAAGGTCATCGACATAAACTTCCAGGTTGCGACCTACTTGCTTTTCAAATGCCGTGTCCACTAATCGCTGGTATGTTGCTCCCGCGTTCTTTAGACCAAAGGGCATTTTTGTATAGCAAAAGACCCCTTGACTTGTGTGGAAGGCTGTTTTCTCTTCGTCTTCCTCAGCTATCTGAATTTGATGGTACCCTTTGTATGCGTCTAGGAAGCATTTAAAGGGATATCCACACAGAGATTCTACCTTCCAGTCTATCTCTGGCAGCGGGTAGCAGTCCTGTGGACATGCTTTATTAAGGTCAGTGAAGTCCACGCTCATTCTCCAACTGTCATCACTCTTCTTTACCATTACTGGATTGGAAAGCCAGTCGTGGTAGTAGACTTCTTGCATGATACCCGCGTCTACAAGTTTGTGTACTTCTTCTAGGATGGCTTTTGCTCGATCCGGTGCCTGGCCGCGCTTTTTCTGTCGTATTGGAGGATATCCTTCTCGGATTTGTAGCTTGTGCTCCGTAATAGATCGTTGCACTCTAGTCATGTGCTTTGGTTCCCATGCAAAGATATCTAGGTTCTTTTGTAAGAGTGCGCACACAGCTGCTCTGCCTTTGTCAGACACCGACCCTCTAATTAATATTTGCTGATATGGGTAATCTGGATGAATGGCAACTTTTAAGTTTGGTATTTTGGCTGCGCGCTGTTCTGGGACATCCTCCGCTGCATTGGTCATTGTGTTGCATTCTTTAGGTGACACGGTGGTATTGTAGAGGGTGACAATGCCTCCTTCTACTGGGAATTTGAGCATCCCATGCGCTGTGGACGGTACAGCGCGCATGGATGATATCCCAGGTCTCCCAATGATGCCGGTGTACGGTGAGGGGGATTTGATCACCATAAAGTTCATCCAAGCTGCCGTAGAGTGTTGCTCATTACCAATAACCACAAGTAAGCGTAATTGCCCCATGGGCCATATCTTCTCTCCTGTAAAGCCTGTCAACGATGTCGTGGGTGGGATTAACTGACTTTGTATCTCAAGTCGCAGCCTTTTGAAACAATGTTCGTACATAATATCTACGGATGCCCCTCCATCGACATACATGCGGTAGATATCGTGACCCCCTGTATGTATTTCAATGGTGAGTGGCTCCATTACTACGTTGTCCGCAGCGAGAGTGGGGAAAGAAATTTCATTCTTAGAGGAGAACTTTTGGCTGACTTTTTGCCTAGTCTTTCGCTGCCATGATTGTATCATGTAGATGGTGTCAGCCTTGTCTTTGGGTGTCTCCTTCTTGCCTCCATTCTTTGGTTTATCTTTTCCTTCTTTGATATTTTTAACAAGGTGATCCATTCTACCCTCTTTTACTAACTTGTCGATTAGTTGTCGTAGTTGGAGACACTCATTAGTGGTATAGCCCTTTTGTCCATGGTATTCGTAGTATCCATTCCCGACGTGCCGATCCTCTAGGGTGCGCATTGGTGGAGGTTTTGGGAAGGTTGCACCTTCTGTCACAAATATCTCCCTCGGGGTCTTTGTGAGGGGAGTGTATTTGTCATTTTCTCGTCCATTTCCCTGGCTGTGATAACTCTTGTTGCGGTTGCTACTCTGGTCATTGGATTGTCTCCTAGGCTGTTCTTGTTGCCTATAATTTGAGTAGCCTTTTTTACTATCCACGGCTGCTGCTTCTCCTTGGATGAAGAATCTAGTGCGCTTCATTAGCTCATCAAAGGTTTGGGGAACCATATCATTTAATTTTCTGATGAGTTCTGGGTTATTTATCCCATTCATGAACCCTGAGATTTTTAGCACTTCAGGACACACCTTGATGTGTATACATTCGTCCTTAAAGTGCTCCACATAAGCGCTTGTTAATTCCCCTTGGCGCTGTTTAACTCTGGCCAGTTCAATAGGGTTCTTTGCGCACTTCTTTCTCTGAGTGAAGTTTAAGCAGAATGCTTTTCGCAACTCTTCAAACCCGTTTATGCTTCTTCTTAGAAGCTTACTAAACCAAGTTCGCACATTCCCTACTAATGTGGAGTTAAACATATGGCACCACACAGGTTGTGGCCAATTTTTGATGGTGGCAGCAGATTCGAAAATTTTTAGGTGATCATCAGGATCACCCGTTCCATCATATGTTTTAACATTGGCGGGCATGCGCCTTTTTTTGTCATCCGAATAGTCGCAGATGCGCCATGTGAATGCATCAACCTTTTGGCGGCGCCAAGGAAGGGATATGTCTTCGTCTTCTTCCTCACGACGTCTTCCTCTGGACTTCCAGTGTCCTGTCTCTCTGTCCTCATTGTCCGAGGAGTCACTTGAGGAGGAGTCTTCTCTTCTACAGCGCTTGCGCCGTTTTTCTTCAGAGTCCGAGCTTGAGGGGCTTTCACTTGGGGACATTCGTCTTCCCAGTCAATCATGAATCCTTCTGCTTCCTAACCTTGAAGAGCTCTCGCTCGGTGAGCATTGCCGTCCAAGTCTATCTTGCATTCTACGATTACCAAGTCTAGCGTGGACATTGGTGTGCCTCTCATTGTCTTCGTACCCCTCCGAGTATTGTGGATCAGATGCAGTACCAAGTCTAGTATGGACATTGGTACGTTTCTCGCGCCCCTCCCTCTGGTAGCGCGATGGGGATGTTTCGTACTCTGGGTTGAAGTTAAGCCGGGCTTGTAGGCTCTGACTCGACCTTCTCCTTGCCTCCTCTTGCATGAGTTTAGTTAGGGTTTCATAATTTTGAGAGACAAAATTACTTAACGTTAACTCGGGCGCATCCTCTTCCAGCGCAAGAATTTTTGCTTCAACATTAGGTCCCCTATCTCGGTTAGGCGCGCCAGGCGGCACAATGTTGTCCACTATGGGTGCCGTTTGATGGGGAGTATTGAAGAGGGTGCGCTGAAGTTCCTCAGTGCTTGGAACCACCGTGGTGGTCTGGGTAGTACTTGCGGGCAACTCTACTGCTGGGAGGATTATAGTTGGGCCCGTTTCCTGGTGTCCAGGCGCGCTGGTTGGTCCAGAGGCCTGTCTAGGGATCGAATCTTTGTTCTTCCTCCTTTGGGAGTCACCATGTATTTTTTCCAACTGCGGAGTCCGCTGGCTTGAGTTTTTGTTCTTCGTCATTCTAGTTCTTAGTGTCGGGTCCCACGGATGGCGCCACTTGTTGATACAAAAGTTGGGCGTTCCTTATTTGGGTTCCTGTTCTCGTACCAATTCAATCTTAATGCTTGAGACCTGCGCACTAAGAAAACAAACAAACACCGTTAGGCTTATCGTGGGATTGTCTCCCACGATTATCCTCCGACGTGAGAGTAAGTAATCGGTTTTTAGGGTTATACTTGAAGAGTTAGGGTTGTAAAGTCATACCTTTAACGAGAGTTATGATATTGTTTATATAGGCACGAAATCCATATTGGATACGTGCTCCTTACTCCTCGGCATATATCCGATTTGATATGCATCCCTTAAATAAGATATATCTATATCACAACCATAAATAACCTTTAGGTTTGGGCTTTCGTGAGCCCAAACCGTGAGTAGCCCAATCATTGTTATGATAGCCCACTCATGGTGGGTTTGGGTCTTAGTAATGTTCATTAATCGGGTTCGTGACCCGAATATGGATTATACGTCATCAGGGGGAGATTGTTAGGATTGTAAAAGTGATGGTCTTTATATATTTAAGAACTTTGTAACTTGTGATAGAGTTTGTAATAGTTAGTCATGGGCTTATTGGATTTGGTTTTGGTTATATAAGCTAATAGGTAACTAGTTTAGTAATCTATGTAACCATGTAAGCCCAAACCAAGTCCAATACAAGGCAAAGCCCTTCACAAACCTAATACACTTACACCTCAAGTAGGGCTACAATTAAGTCAAACTTTTATCAAGCAACTCGAGCTCGAGCTCGAGCTTGACTTGATCGAGTCAAGTTTTGTCAAGCTCAAGCCCAAGCTTAAGCCCAAAAATTAGCTCGAAACATATAACAAGCCAAGCTCATGCTTTTGATAGCTTGGCTCGAGCTCCTATCAAGATTTTTTATACTATTAATATATGCTATGTTTGACTGGTCATATGTGCAACTAAGATACTGTTAGTTTTTGTAACACACTGATAATTCGATAAGCAACAGAAGTCTAATCGAGGTCATTACAGTTTAGAACACAGTCATACTTATAGAAAACAATTCAAAAGATAAGTTGATATCATTCCATGAAAACTCAAAGTATTCAGAGTTACAAAACATTTTCCAAATATTGATTGTTTCACAAAAGGGTGACGAGTTTGAAAAGAATGATATAATTATTTGAAATAAATGGGAGGTCCTGAGTGCCCTTTATGCCTGCTCCGTGCCATCATGCCGCTAATTTCCTGAGATAAACATGCTAAAAAGTCAACACACAGGTTGAGTGAATCCATAGTAGTTTAAATTTGTTATGTTTGAACACAAGTCAAATATTTTTAAATAAACAAATCAAGATGATTGGTCTTGACTAAACGGGTGACATATTGCTCCTAAGCCTCACGAAACGCAGCCTTAACATGAGTGATATCAATAAATGATATACTCACCTACATCACGAGGGATGTAGATGAGAAAAAAAAGGGGCCCTCGGTGATAGGAAGGTACGAACTTCCTAGAAAACTCGAATATAGCACATCCCCTGCCAAATGATCACTTTGGCAGAGATAGGTTGCCGTCTCCAATAGATCTATTAGCTAAATTCGCGCTCACTTTCAAGTGATTAAGGTCCGTGATATGAGGGACTTTATCGTACGGGACTAACTTAGGCAACATCAGGTGATTATTCGCATACTAAAAATACTTGTGTTCGGTTTATCGCATGTATCTCCCCACGGGGTTTTGAAAACAATTTAAAAAGGTGGGACTATGAACTCACCTGGTGGGTGCGTGGAAAACTCAAATAGTGCTCAAAAGGTGATGGTGAATTGCTACGAATAGCAATAAATAACCTCCGAATTGCGACCTAAATTAATGTGATATATATATATTACTATCGGTGATTCAGATTCGATGTGTGAATGACATGTGACTTCCTTGAGTATGGTGATATCGATTTATGTGTCTTAAAATATTCAAAATAACTTGATGTAGTTATTTATAACGTTGATACGAAAATGTGATCGATGTACGTTGAATTCTTCGTTATTATTATAACGTGGATAAAAATATTTGTTTTGAATATTTTTAGTTGTGATAAAGTTATTATAGTTTAAGTTATATTATATATATATTTATGATACATGTAGAATATATGTTGTATAATGTTTAGGTGAAATACAAAACATTTTAAGTAAAATATTAAATAATATGTTTTACCCATTAGTTTAGAAAAGTTACCTTTTATACCCTTATATTTAGAAATAATGTCCTTTTTAATCCAAAATAGTATTTTTACACTTCACACCAAAATTTTAATATAATTACAGTTTCTACACTTAAATTTTATTAAAAGTTTACTGTTTCAGTTTTGATCCACATGTTTGACAGTTTTTACATTTTTGACCCCTTAACGAAATATTTGCAAATTTAGTCCAAAGTTAAGTTTTTGAAAAGTTAAGAGTTGTTTTTATAAAACCATTTCTTTTAGCCTATACAAGCTTATAATTATCATATTTTAGCTTCTACAGCTTCTCAAAATATTTTAGTTCGAATTCTAGTTTGGAAAGGTTTTGGGCTCGTTTGCCCATTATAAGCCCAAACAAGTTTTTAAAATCATTTAGAGGGTGTTCGAAGGTGCTTAGGATTAGGTTGATTTAGGCTAGTATTTGACGTTATGAAACTTGCATGGTTCGACATATTGTTTTAGTTTCAAGTAGAGAATCAAGTGGTCGTTAAAAATATATAGGTTGTACATATGAATATGAAAATACAAGGCCATTCCTAGGGTGTTGAATGTGGTGTGACATATTATAGTTAAATGATTAAGTTATTTAAACGTGACGTATATGAATACATGAAAGCAAATGCTTAATATTGAAAAGGGAGAAACGTTGACTTACAACACCCTAAGGTGGTGATGAGGTCATGTGGTACGAGAAAAAGAGACGAGCAACGTGTAACCCTTCTTGTAATGTTGACCCTCGATCCAAAACTTAACCTAAGATGCTTAACTTTAACCCAAGTCTTGTGTACTTTCCTCTTGGTCTTCGACAGTAGGTAAGGAAGGAAATGAGAGTGTTTGTGATTTAATTGTTGTGAAATTTGAGTGTGTGGTGAGAGTAAATGAATAGTGAGGTATTTATAGAAGAAAGTAAGGAAGTCTTGTGAGTTTTTGGTGTGTTAAAGATCGTTTAAGCCCAATCTAGGATTATAGAAACAATGATTATTTGCACAGCGGAATCAATAATACCAATCAAAGTTACACAAGGTTTTTCTAATAACAATGATCCTCTATGGATCTCTATTACAGAATATTAAAAGTGTTTCAAGAAGTGTATATAAACCATAAGCCTATGTTCCTTTTATAAGCATAAGGAACCCTAATAGACAAAAAATATAAAATCAAATCATATCAATACCTTAAACAACTTTCTAAAAAATACTAATAGCATTAATGACTCTATGTCATTTCAATAATTCCCTACATGGTGATAAGTTGTCGAGTGTACCTCTTGATGGGTCAAGTCGAACGAAAACTAGTTGGTCAAACTTTCTTGCTTGGTCATGTCGAGCAGGGAAGAAACACATGAGGCTATGATGAACTTTTGGATTTGTTTAAGAGCTTAGGGGAGGAACATGTGACTATAGTACACACTAATTGATTATATTAAGGAAAGGTAAAGGAAAGATTCTTGGTTTGGGTTAAGGAGACATGAAACCCAACGGTTAATAAGGTTTTAGGTGTGGTTTTTCTAATGATTTAGGTTTTAGGATGGCTTAGTGGTTTTACACGCAAAGGAGAAGGAAAGAAAAAGGTGAGGGTGTTGGGTTGGTCAAGTGTCATGTATTTGGGTAACAAGAAGGAAACTTGAGGTGACAAGTGAGTGGGTGAGCATTGGGTTGCTTGGTATTGGGTCGACAAGGAACAATTGAGAGAATGTGAGGGTGTGGCTTGGTGTCGGGTCGACAAGAAACAAAAAGAAAGAAACCTGGTATGCAATGTCGGTATGGAACAAAATAAAAGAAAGGATTTGGTGTCGTGTTCGAGTCGAAAGAGGTGCAACGAAGAAGCGAAAAATTGAAATATGAGAACTTAGTTTGGGTTTGTTCTTGTATGGACTCGTGTGGTAGCAGCGACCCAAGAAAGAGAAAAAAAAGGAAATTGTTTGGTGGACTAGTGGTGGTGTCGAGGCCCAAAGCAAAGAGAGAAAGAAACAAAAATATTGGTGGGCTTGCGATGGTGGATCAAAGCCCAAAGCGAAAGAAGTAAGGTGATATGAAACATGGGCTAGTGGAAATCAAAAGCCCAAATAAACGAAGCAAGGTGATATCGACTAGTGATTCCGTGATTTCGTGTCGGTGTCGGTTCGTTTATAAATATTGAAAAATAATAACGGTGATACTTATATATATATATATATATATATATATATATATATATATATATATATATATATATATATATATATATATATATATATATCAAGGTTATAAATAGCGTGAGGCGTGACGTGGCGGCGAAGCCAAGCCTCAAGCTATACGAGCTATAGCGTTTTTTGACGCGTGACCAAGACGGCATAATTTTTTGTAGATTTATATATTTATATCATATTTCATATATATATATATATATATATATATATATATATATATATATATATATATATATATATATATATATATATAATACATCAAGTTTACAAAACGCGTTATACATAAGAAATAAACTCAAAAAGCAAAACTATTATTGCATTTTTCGTCATTTCTTTAAATAAAACCTTCTCCGTGAGAGTAAACTGCTAAAAGATAAAATGTAAAAACCTAAAAACTACGGTATAAAACATCACATTCACATATTCACATTCACTTGTTATATTATCTTTTAGCATTTGATTTATAAAGTTAGCCCAAGCCCAAGTTCCTTCTAGCCCGATAATAGTAAATTACTAATCCTACAAATGCTTCAAAATAAAGCGCCACGCTTCACGCTATAGCACGCCTTACCACGCTTTTTCGCGCTTCATAACACGCTACGCCTTAAGAAGACGCCTTGGCCTGTTTCGTAACGTGGAGGCGACGCCTCGCGCTATGGCGGCTATAGCGCCGCTATGGCGCGCTATTTAGAACCCTGATATATATATATATATATATATATATATATATATATATATATATATATATATATATATATATATATATATATCGGTGTCATTTTTAGGTGTTGCATCGCAAGTGGGAGTTATTTGTATTAACCTCGTTGGGTGACACCCAAGAGTGACTATAGGTGATACCGGGTGATAAATTCATGCATCGGGTGATATTCAAAAGTGACAAAAAGTGATACGGGTGATATGCATACAGTGATTAAAGGTGATACGGGTGATATGCATATGGTGACAAAAGGTGATAGGGGTGGCATGCAAATGGTGACTAACGGTGACACATGTGATAAAAAAAATTAGCCCGCAAAAATGGCTTTGTTATCATTTGATTAAAATAGATTTGATGATTAGCATTTTTAAATGACATGGGATTTTTATGAGGTATTACAGTACCCACCCGTTAGATTGGATTCGTCCCAGAATCCAAAGTTGAATCGGTGTTTGGGGTTGATTTATCGAATAGGTGTGGATATTTGGCACGAAATTGATCCTCACGCTCCCAGGTGAACTCGGGTCCTCTACTAGAGTTCCATCTAACCTTAACAATGGGAATGCGGCTATGCTTAAGTCGTTTGGCTTCTCTATCCATAATCTCGACGGGTTCCTCAATAAAGTTCAACTTATCATCGATTCGGATTTCTTTCAACGGAATAACGAGGGTTTCATCCGATAAACAGTTCTTCAAATTTGACACATGGAAGGTGTTACGTACTCTACTGAGCTCCTCAGGGAATTCAAGTTTGTAAGCCACCGGACCGATCCTTTCAATGATCTCGAAGGGTCCAAGGTATCTTGGATTTAACTTTCCACGTTCTCCAAACCTAATCATTCCTTTCCAAGGTGATACCTTTAGCATAAACCTATCTCCAACTTGAAATTCCATTGGTTTCCTTCTCACATCGGCATAACTCTTTTGCCGGTCTCTGGCGGCTTGCAACCGCTGTCTAATCTTTATTATTTTCTCGGTGGTTTCCAGAATTAACTCGGGTCCTGAGATCTGTACATCTCCAATCTCAGCCCAACAAACTGGTGATCGACACTTTCTTCCATAAAGTGCCTTGAAAGGTGCGGCCTTGATGCTGGCGTGGTAACTGTTGATATATGAGAATTCTGCTAACGGTAGGTGCTTATCCCAACCTTTTCCAAAATCGATCACGCATGCCCGAAGCATGTCCTCTAGGGTGTGGATAGTCCTCACTTTGACCATCGGTCTGTGGATGGTAAGCGGTACTCATATCTAACTTAGTTCCCAAGGCTTTCTATAAAGATTGCCAAAAGTTAGACGTGAAACGGCTATCTCGGTGTGAGATAATAGAAATTGGCACTCCATGCCATGAAACTATCTCCTTCAAGTATAAACGTGCAAGAGTGCTCATATCATCAGTCTCTTTGATTGGCAGAAAATGTGGTAGCTTTGTGAGACAATCGACAATGACCCATATACTGTCAAATCCACCCGATGTCTTGGGTAATTTTGTAATGAAGTCCATTGTAATTCTCTCCCATTTCCACATTGGTAGCTCTGGTTGAATCAATAGACCATATGGCCTTTGATGTTCAGCCTTTACTCTTGAGCAGGTCAAACATTTATTGACATACTCTACAATGTCAGCTTTCATGTATGGCCACCAATACAACTTCTTAAGGTCATGATACATTTTGTCTGAACCACGATGAATGGAATATTTAGATTTATGCGACACATGTATGATGAGGTCTCACATTCCTCCATATAGTGGAATCCAACTTCTGTCCTTGAAACACAGCCTTCCATCTGGTTTCTTTACAAATCCATTCATGCTCTCTGGCATGCCATAAATCTTTTCGTGCGGTCTATTCTCTTCTTTAAGGGCCTCAGCTTGAACTTCGAGGATTTGAGATAGAAGTGGTGATCTGATTGTCATTCCCAAAGATCTGACTCAAAGGGGTCTAATCCGTTCCTTTCGACTTAAGGCATCTACTACAACGTTTGCCTTTCCAGGATGATAACGAATTTCACAATCAATAGCACTTAGTAACTCTAACCATCGGCGTTGCCTCATGTTCAACTCCTTTTGATCTAAAATGTGCTGGAGACTTTTGTGATCGGTGAAGACCGTACACTTAGTTCCATACAGGTAGTGTCTCCATATCTTAAGAGCGAATACTACAGCTCCTAACTCTAGATCATGGGTAGTGTAGTTCTCCTCGTGAGGTTTAAGTTGTCTAGAAGCATAAGCGATTATTTAAATCTTTGCATCAATACGGCACCCAAACCTTGGATTGATGCATCGCAATATACCACAAAATCCTCACTTCCTTCGGGTAATGCTAATATCAGTGCTTCACAAAGCTTCTGCTTCAAGAACTGAAATGCCGATTCTTGCTCTTTTCCACAGTCAAACTTCTTCTTCTTCTGGGTTAACTCAGTTAAAGGTTTAGCAATCCTTGAAAACCTTCAATAAATCTCCGGTAGTATCTGGCAAGACCTAAAAATTGACGTATCTCCATAGGACTCGTAGGGGACGTCCAATTTTTAACAGCTTCGATCTTGGCGGGGTCAACGTGAATACCTTTACTGTCAATCACATGCCCAAGAAATTGTACCTTCTCGATCCAAAAAGCACACTTGGAGAATTTGGCGTACAATTTCTCTTCTCTGAGCAGTGTTAGTATAGCCCTTAAGTGTTCAGTATGCTCCTCTCTACTACGTGAATAAATAAGGATATCATTGATGAATACAATCAAAAACTTATCCAAATAGGGTTTGCACACTCGGTTCAATAAATCCATAAATACAGCAGGTGCATTTGTTAGACCGAATGGCATTACTTGGAATTCGTAGTGGCCATATCTCGTCCTGAAAGCCGTCTTAGGGATATCTTCTTCCCTAAATCTTAGTTGATGATAACCCGACCTTAAATCAATCTTCGAGTAGACACTCGATCCTTGTAATCGATCAAATAGGTCGTCAATCCTTGGTAACAGATATCGATTCTTGACGGTAAGTTTGTTCAACTCACGATAATCGATACACATCCGGAAGGTTCCATCCTTCTTCTTTACAACCAACACCGGCGCTCCCCACGGTGACGAACTTGGGGGAATAAATCCTTTATCTGACAATTCCTGTAATTGCTCAGATTACTCCTTCATCTCAGACGGTGCTAACCTATAGGGTGCTCGTGCCACTGGTGCTGCTCCTGGCACCAAGTCAATTTGAAATTCCACTTGGCGTGCTGGCGGAAGGCCAATCAATTCCTCAGGAAAGTCCTTGACTACTGGCACATCCTCAAGTCGTTTCTCCTCCGACTTCTTCTTTGTGACTTGGGCCAAAAAGGCTTGAAATCCTCTTTCGATGTACTTCACGACTTTGACGCAAGAAACGATGCTTAGACGTGTTTTACTTCGCACACCACGAACAATTAGGGTTTCGTCCTTAAGAGGAATGTGAACGACCTTCTCGTTACAAATGATTTTAGCACGGTTCTTGGATAGCCAATCCATTCCTACGACGACGTCGAAACTACCAAGTCTAATTGGCATGAGGTCTATGACGAAGGGTGTGTTTAATAGACGTAGGGTACAACCCCGGATTATGGTGTTAGTGCTTACTAGATTTTCATCGGCTAGTTCTATTTCGTAAGTGGTATCTAGTTTGGTTGGGGAAATATTAAGTAGGGGTGCAAAAGTAGTAGATACGAAACTTTGTTATCCTTGTTTGGGCACTGACGCCTGTAGTGTCCCTTCTCTTCTTCAAGCATGGCATACTACAGCCACGGGTTGCAAGTTAGCTCCTGTAGCCTTGCAATCCTGAGTCTTATGACCGGTCCTTAACCATCATCCATACTTAGCATAACACGGTCCAATGTGGTGCATCTTGCACTTGTTGCATAGCGGGGCAGGTCCAGTATATTCGGCGTTTCTAGTAGGCGCGGCGACATAAGCTTTGGCAGCTTCTTGTCATTGGTTCTGTTGGTTGTGGTGGTTCTTTCTCTCATGGTGATAGTTACGGTTGTTGTTGTTATTGTTGTTTTTCTTCTTACAATCATCAAACTTCCTTTTGTGATCATTGTTTCCTTGAGCATAGTTACGCTTAATCTCCCTATCTAGCAGTCTTTGGGCAATGGCCATTGCTTCTTCCAAAGATTGAGGCTTTGACGAGGTGAAGTTTCCCTCGATGCTCCTAGGTAGTCCCTCAATGTACCTTTCCAACAACTTTTCCAAATCGGGCACCTTTGAAGGACATAGTGTGGCAAGTTCCTGAAATGTCCTATCATAAGCCCTGAGGTCATTCCCTTTTACGACCAACAAGTGAAACTCATCTTCTAGTTTCTTGATTTCTCCTCTTGGACATAACTTCTTCAACATCCTTTCCTTAAAGTCAGCCCAGGTGATCTGATAGGCTTCCTCTATGCCTATCTTCTGAGCAGTTGTGTTCCACCAAGACAGCACATCTTCCAGCAATGTTCCAGTAGCAAACGAGACTCTGTTTTCATCGGCACAACCGCTTCTCACAAATACATTATCGGCTCGTTCAAAACATCGAGCAAGTTTCGTTACTCCTTCAGTACCCTTGAAATGAGTCGGCTTACAAGTTATGAAGTCCTTATAAGTACACTTTCGAGTCGCAGAGGACTTGCTTTCTGCAGTGGGTCGGTTGTTGCTACTTGATCGCACCATTGCGGCAGCCTGCTCTTCTAAAGCTGCAGCTACACTGTCGGCAACCAATTTCTTGATGGCGGCTTGAGTCATAGCGGGTGAAGAGGTGGTAGTCGCGGTTTTCCTAGGGGCCATATCTCTATAAAATCACAAGTGCATAAGTTAAACTTCAAACATCGGTTTCATCACAACAAGAGAAATAATATAACTACGCTCATAATAGTCGAGATCATCACAAAATGCATCACAATCACACCATGAATACATACATCAAACATAGACCATATCATTCATATATAATCATCACGACATGTAACAATACACATGGAAATTATAATGAATCTCAATATGGGGGTTCATAAGAGCACAACATAAGATCAAACAACTAGAGCATCATAAATCAATATCAGTACAATACAATCATAACCAACACAAAGTTTTAATCATTTGGATTCGTTGTTACAAAACAACAAGATACAACATTATTAATGCCGCGCAGGGCAAGTTAAGATGTCTCTGAATGTAATGATATGTCATGGATCTATGAAGCTCCAGGTGCGCCTCCTAATCTACACTCTAGCTCTCGAACAATCCAGATCAACTCCAGCATCTCCAAATCTCTAGATCTCTCCCTGGCCTGAACCTCCTCAAGTGTGACTATAAGGGTATGAATAGTAGCACTAGATGTCGCCAACTCCTGAGTTTGGTGCTCTAACATCTGCTGAGTAATCACTACAATCTCTTTCAGCTCCTCTGTCTCATGCCTTTGAACATCGAGCCTATGGCTGAACTCAACAATGATGTCTCGAGCCTCCTTTATTTCGGTACCCATCATCTTGAACACCTCCTCTAAAGCTACTCGGTGTACCATGAGGTTCTCAACCTCCTCCTGCATATTCTCAATCATCTCGAGAGATATATCCTCTATGGCACTCAAAATCTCATCTAGACGATCCTCATGCCTAACCAGTCTAGCATCTAACAGCGGAATGGTGTGGTGCATCGGTTCTCTAGTGACCGGAAGCACAGCTGAGGAACTCTCTCCAAGCTTCGAAACTCTGAGTGATCCCTCTACAAATCTCCAGTGGCGGATACACTCCAACAGAAATGACCATCTACGAGCATCAACCCTCCTATGGATACTAGGGGAGGTTGCTGGATCTAAACACACTACCTTGTGTTATAATGATACTTTGAATGATACTAACAAGTATGCGGAATCTACATGTTAATACTTAGAAGGTTTGTATGTAAGTTTGATTGTGAGTTGTATATGAATGAAAAAAGTTGTATGAACACAGAATAATTAACCAAACTGTTAGCTCCAATATTATTAATGTAATAATACGAGTGATCTAGAATATCACTAGGTTTACAACTTGAAGCTCTATGAATTGATACGTGCATAACCCTAAACCTAGGACCTCCTTTTATAGGACACAAGGAGTCCCGTACAAGATAAGTATAAGCATAGAATAATAGAATATTTACAAGATCTTTTCTATACTTATCTATACACACGTTTCCTAATAATTATCCTGCAGCAGTGGTAATAATATGTACTAGCAGTGGTAATGAGTTTCCACTGCTAGTGCATTCTTCAGCAGTTGTAATCTCCGTGCTTAACAGTGGTAACTGTTAATATAATTCCCAACCATCCTCCCCTAAACTTATGATTTCTATGCAAATCCATAAGTTTCTTCAATCAATCTGCATCATTGAGGATATAGGTAATTCTTCCAAACAGTTCATTTTCTTCTTAAAGCCTGCATAGCTCTTGAACACTGATCTTTTATCTTCTGAATCAAAGCTCTGACTTTTTCAGTGTCTTCATGAACTCTTAAACTTAATGTCAACATTGCAGTAAGGGTTACTGCTCTAAGTGGATATTCCTTCTCAGCAAACATGAATACATCCACTCCAGCTTTTGTAGAAACATGATGAACCTCACATGAATCATAGTATGACCATGTGGTATGCAAATCTGTAGCTTCAAACTTCTAGTAACTATCATTAAGATCTGGTTCATAAAGTCTCCTCAAATCAACCCATAGTTGCATTTCCTTCACATCTTTGAAATTATCAGCCTTGAATCTTTCATCAACTAACTTCAAAAGCATGTCAAGATCACTTCTATCACAAGCTTTAATAAGATCTTCAAATTGAATGAAAGATGAAGTTTCACCTCCCAATCTTGTTATCTTCCATGTTGGAGCAAAATTCTTTGCTGTGTAAACTTCCCAATCAATAATTGGATGTCTTACTTGTATAGGATCTCGATAGAAATCTTCTTCTTCTATCACTATCATAGCACTCAGCTGATCTTCTGTAAGTTTCTCAGATTTAGATTCTTCTTCTTGAGCAAATCTTGTCTTCTTAGTGATTTTCTGTTCAGAAGCTGTAGCTTTCCTTTTAGACTTAGGAAATCTTCTTTCTTCTTCTTCAAAATCAATTGGAATAAAATCACTATCTTGTCTTTTAAGCCTGTAGAAGATCCCTTCAATCCTATCATGAGACATTCCTTTGAATTGAGACATTTTCCAATTCCCAACATGACAGTAATAAGTCTTCATCTCTGCAATCACTTGTGCCTTGGTTGGTTGTCTTTGTTTCTTTTGACCTTTTCTGACTTTTCCAATAACCTCATCAAGTGCTTGTTGATTCTTCATTTCGATAAAATCAGCTAATTGAGTTGATCTCGGTTCTTCTGTCAAAGTCTTGTTAGCAACAAGCTCAATTGCCTTCTTCTTGACCACTGGATCATTGGCAATCATATATTCAATCTCTTCTTCAGTTGGCACATAGGTGAACATTGGAGCCTTTTCCCTGAGAACTGTAGGTTGAACAGTGGAAATTGGACTAGGTTCAGTGGTTTCCAACTTATCTAATCTTTTTGCCTCCATGAAACTTGCAATTTCTTCCTCATCTTGCCTTTTCTTCTTTGCAGTTTCATCTTCCACTAATTTCCTTGCAACTTCAGCATCATAATCTATCTGAGCTTGTTCCCTTCTATAAATCTTCCTTGGTTGCTCACTTTCTTTACTAGTCATGACTGCTTTACCTTTCTCTGCTCTAATTCTTTCAGCTTCTTCTTCTGCAGTGGTAAAATTTTGACCAGCAGTGGGAACCATAAACTCATTAGTTGAAAGATTTTGAGGAACTCCAACTGTTTCATCAATCTTCAAATCTTCAGTGCCATAATCAAAGTCAGCATCAAAATCATAATCATCTCCAAAATCAATTTTCCTCCCCTTAGTTTCAGCATCTGTCTTCCTCCCCTGTTTGGAAGAATTTCCCAAATCTTTACTAAAACCTTCTGAAACAACATCTTGAGGTGAGGATGAAGATGAAAGCACAATTTTGGCAGATCTTTACTTCTTTAACCCTTGGACTTCTTCCTGCAAATACTTAAGCTCTGCTTTCAATTGAGCAAGCTCTATGGCATGTTGTTGCTTTGTCTGTGCCAGTTCTTTCTCTAGAGCTTGAACCTGTTTGACTAAGTTGGTACAAATTTCCATCAATTCATTAGTTTGCACACTGCCCTCAACACTTCCAACTGTGTGACCTGTTGGGAGAGGTGAATCATAGGGCATTGATTCAGGCTCTTCTCTAGTTGGACTAGATTGAAGCCTAGAACCACCACTGCTTGTTCCTAAACCAAAAGGCTCAGAATCAGGCAATGTTGTGATGGGAGGAGGTGGCTGTTTTTGCCTCCTCTCATAAGTGTGAGTAACTTCTGGGGTGTGTTGGATAGGTGGAACAACAATAGTGGGTGTGTGTTGGGATACAATTGGGATTGTTGCATCTTCACCCAGTACCTGTGAAATCTTTGAAAGCATTTCAGGAAAAAATGGTTTAAACTCCCCATTCCATCCTTCTGAAGACAGGGGGTTTTATAAACTCTTTTGTGGGTTTGTAGTGGAAATTCATTTAGCATTGCTTGCACAAACCTTGGATACATCAAAAATTTATATGAACTCTTTACATTACCTTTCATACTATTAAAGATAAACTTTGAAAAATTGAAAGTCCTATATGTGGCTAAGCAAACCAAAGGGTAAGCCATTGTTGAACTGAATTGTTCATAAGAGTTTTCTTAGGACTTAGGCAATGTAAAAGAGTATGAATTAAAAACCTCCAATGGGGACAAAGACATCCTTTTCTGAAAGTAACCTTTTTATCAGATGTATCATACCCCATTGTTGAAAGATGTTTATGAATGTCTGAAATAGGTCATGTGATGATACCATTGAGATCATCCAATTGGAGAATTCTCCTCAAGGATGACTCAGTAACATCAATGGTTACCCCATCCACTGTGGCTCTAAGAGTTTCCACAGATTCATGTGTGTCTCCCTGTTCAATGGTTATGGACTCTACAAAGTTCCAGAACTGTTTGATTTGAGAGACATAGATTGTGGGATTTAAAGTTAAAGCATACCTAATATGGGTAGTGTTGAGAAATCCACAATCTGATGAAAAACAGGTCCACTCTTTTCGTTTGACTTTTGCAAGTAGGCCACTTGGTTGTGCTCATCTGCAAAGTTTAGTATTGCCATAGTTTTGTGAGAAAAAGATGAAAGTGTTAGTAATCTTGAATGATAATCACGCCGTATGAAAGATAAATTTATACTAGTATGGTTTTGAGAAGAATGCGTAATGAGAATTATCTTTAGAATGTATTTATCTTTAAGAAAAGAATAAATTAAAATAGGTAAGTGGATAATTCTCAAAAATTTAACCATGTTAATAAGGAAAACATGGTTACTCTCAACGGCTAGTAAAAAATAAGATTACTAACACAACAGTTGCAACGGCTAGTTCACCAGTGGTAAAAATTTCACTTGCAGTGGTAACTGTGAACTAGCAGTGGTAATTTTTCACAAAAATTTCCAAGAGCAGTGGTAAGTAAATCAAGTAAAAGTTCAGCTGCTCTTAGCATAGTTTTTAGCAAACTATCAGCTATCAACGGATTTGATATGTCTTTACCATGAGCCGTTTTCTATGGACTAGCCAACTCTTCATCACTTGTAGTATGGTGAGTTGATAACCATATAGTTTTTGGTAAACTATCAACCATAAATGGATTTGTTAAGTCTTTACCAGTAGCCATTTGCTCTGGACTAGTTGATTCTTATGTGGATTAGACATGGTGAATCAATAACCATTTGTTGTGTGTCTTAATTACACACCATGTGATCAACTCTCAGCAAGAATATTGGTTATTTACCTGCACATGTTAGTATAAACCATATAATATCAATAACCAAAGTCTAACCAAAGTTACTTTTTGACCAAGCTACTATTCCTAAAAATATCTTCCAAAAGTCAACCCGATATAGTAAATAATGCCCATATTTACTACCCCAAACTACCAAGACAGATAAGATCAATAACTTCTCTTAAATATCCCTAGGGTTTCACTTTGCCTATAAAAGGGGCTTGAATCAACACAAATCTTCACCACAACTTTTCTGCAACATCACAAACCAAAAAATCATCATAAGCTGGTTTCCTCTGATTTACATCTCTTCAGATGATTAATCTGATGGAGAGATAAGTTATTATTCTAACTCTGAACAGGAATCATCTGGATGGGGTGATTATTTTCCTCCATGTGCTTCAAGCTCAACAAACATGAAGCCAAACAAAAAGATCTCTACCCCTGCTCCTGCTCCATCTCTTGAGTTCTACTCAAGTTCTTCTTCTTCTTCTTCTTCTTCTTCTTATGATGATAATGATGATGATGATGATGATGATGATGATGATGATGAGTCATACAGCCTGTCCAAGGAGCTACCAAAGGCACTGACAACAGCCCTTGAATCAGCCTTGGTGAATATGAAGTGGCCTGCCCCTGAAAAGCCTGCAAGACTCCAAAAGCGACCAAAACAAGTGCTAGGTCTTGCCTGCCCAAGGAAGCAATTTTCCTTTGATAACAAGAGGAAGAGTGCTCAGAAGGCAAAGCATGACTACCAGGGGAAGGGCAAAAAGCCAATGGAGTAGCTGCTATGGGGTGTAGGATGTTAGGATCTGTGTCTTTAGTGTTTGTGTGTTGTACTCTCAGTCTGTTGAATGTAACTCTTGAATGGTTTCTGGAATGAAAAAAAGTTACTTTTATTTTTCTTGTTTCCACTGTGAGAGCAAATATTTCCACTATTGATATATATTTCCACTGTTGTCTTTATCCGCTGCATTAAAGTTAGTGGACAAACATATACAAACATACATGACAAATTAAGTACCAAAAACCTCCCTTCAACACTAAAAGTAATTAGACATCAAAATTTTATGGGTTAAGCATTCCAATACCTGTTACCAAGTACTGAAATCTACCCATATCAAGTCCCTTTGTTTATAAATCAGCATAGTTGTTATCAGTATGAATTTTGACAACTTGAATAAGCTTTTCCTCATAACAATCTCTTATAAAGTGATGTCTAATTTCAATATGTTTAGTTTTAGTATGTTGAACAGGATTTTTAATTATGCATATGGTACTACTGTTGTTAATAAAAATGATGGTGTTCATGAAATTGTACCCATAGTCCAAAGTTGATTTTGAAGCCATAAAACCTGAGCACAACAGCTTGCAGCAGCAACATACTCTACTTCAGTGGTTGAAGTAGCCATCATAGTCTGTTTCTTGCACTGCCATGACAACAATCTACATCCAAGAAATTGACATCCCCCTGTGGTTGACCTTCTATCCAAACTTACACCAGCATAGTCACTATCTGAGTAGGTAACCAATTCCATAGGGGATTCCCTTGGATACAAAAATCCTAGATTAGGATATGTCTTCAAGTATCTGAAAATCTTTTCCACTGCATCCAAGTGTGATGTCTTTGGAGTGACTTGATACCTTGCACAAGCACACACAGCAAACATAATGTCTGGTCTAGATGATGTAAGATACATCAAAGAACCAATCATTGATCTATAAGTGTGAACATCAACTTCTTCTCCACTATCATCCTTCAAAAGAAGATGTGTAGTCTTATCAACAGGAGTGCTTGAAGGCTTGGCATCAGTAATGTGGAACTTTTTGATAATTTCAGCCACATATTTGTCTTGACTGATAAATATTCCATCTTGTCTTTGTTGTACTTGAAGTCCCAAAGAGAAAGTGAGTTCCCCCATAGAACTCATTTGAAACTCATCCTTCATCAGCTTCTCAAATTCTTTGCACATCTCTGGCTTTGTGGAACCAAAAATAATATCATCAACATAAACTTGAACCAACAGGATATCATTTTTGTCTTTCTTGATGAACAAAGTCTGATCAATCTTCCCTCTATGAAACCCATTATTCAATAGATAAGAAACCAGGGTTTCATACCATTTTCTTGGAGCTTGATGTAAGCCATAAAGAGCCTTGACTACTTTATAGACTTTATTAGGATGTTCAGGATCGTCAAAGCCTGGAGGTTGTAAAACATAGACCTCCTCATTAATCATTCCATAAAGGAAAGCACTCTTGACATCCATTTGATATACAGTGAATCCCATAAAAGATGCATATGCCAGGAAAAATCTAATAGCCTCAATCCTTGCAACTGGAGCAAAAACTTCTTCATAGTCAATGCCCTCTTCTTGAGTGTAACCTTGAACAACTAATCTAGCTTTATTCCTGATAACAATGCCTCTTTCATCCTTCTTGTTTCTGAAGACCCATTTTGTACCAATAACCTTCATACCATCAGGTAGATCACAAAGAACCCAAACCTTTTGTAGCTTAAATTGGAGCAATTCCTCTTGCATAGCCTCAACCCAGCTTGATTGTTCTAATGCTTTTTGCACATTCTTAGGTTGATAGGAAACAGAAAAACAAGCATTCATTCTTCTTTGTATGTTTCTTGGACTCATAAACTTCACTAATGAATCCATGATCATTGGCCATCTTTGTTTGTTTTCTGGTCTTCACTTCTGATTGTAGTTCACCAATTACATTATCAAGGGGATGTATTTTGTGAATTGAAGCCTGAGGAGTATGTGAAACATCATATGCAGAAGGCATATTTATGATTTCCACATCAGATATGATAGTTTCCTGAGCAACAGAAGTAGAATTTTCCACAGTTGGACTGTCAGTGGAAACTTCTGGTGTAGCAGTGGGAAGTGGATTACCACTGCTTTCAGGAATGTCCTTGTTCTGTGCTTCCAAGTTCACAACTTCTGCATCACCTTCTTTTCTAATAGTTGTTAAAGGTTTTGGATCTTCCATCTTTTAAACATCATCATTTTCAACAAAATCCCATATTGGCATAATGATTTGATCTTTATCATCCTCAGAATCTTGAGTAGGTTCATCTTCATCAAGAAATTCTTCTGAACCGTCAATGTTGTTATCCCTAGTACCTGAAGCAACAGGTACATAGTTCATTGTGTTTGAGAGTGTATCAAGATCAAATAACCAATCAGGGCCTGCACCTGCATTGTTAGCTTTATTTTCAAGGAACTCAACATGCAGATTCTCTTCAATCTTCTTTGTTCTTAAATTGTACACTCTGAATGCTTTACTAGCCATGGAGTATCCAACAAAGAAGCCTTCATCTGACTTTTCTTCAAATTTACCTAGATGATCAATGGTATTGAGAATTGTGACATGACATCCAAATGGCTTCATGAAATCCAGGATAGGGGGTCTTCCTCTGAATAGCTCATAAGGTATCTTGTTCTTAGTCTTCACCACCAAAACCCTGTTCTGAATATAACAAGCAGTGTTAACTGCTTTAGCCCAAAATGTCACTGGTAGCTTAGAATCAGCTAACATGGTTCTAGCAGCTTCTATCAGTGTTCTGTTTCTTTTTTCAGCTACACCATTTTGCTGAGGGGTTCTTGCAACACAGAATTCTCTTTTAATACCCTTCTCTCTGCAGAAATCATCCATAACTCTGTTCTTGAACTCTGTCCCATTTTCACACCTGATAACCTTGACCTTCTTATCAACTTGGTTTTCAACTTCAGTAATGAAAGTTTTGAGGATGCCTGTTGTTTCATCCTTGTTTCTTAGGAAGAAAACCCATGTAAATCTGCTGAAGTCATCAGTTACAACAAGAAAATATTTCTTCAAATTTATGCTACTAACAGATGCAGGACCAAATAAGTCCATATGCAACATATAGAGAGGATGAGCAATAGAGTTATAGGCCTTGTTCTTGCAAGATGCTCTATATTGCTTGCCCTTGAGACATGCAACACAGGTTTGGTCATTTTGAAATCTCTTCTCTGGTAACCCTCTTACTAAGCCATCCTTCACAATCTTGTTGATGGTCTTAAAGTTAACATGACCAAGTCTTCTGTGCCATAGCATTGATTCATCCAAAGTGGCTTTTGCAATTAAGCAAGTATCAACATCATTAGCCACAATCTTCTTCATGTCAATGCTATAAAGATTGCCTTTTCTAGGGATTTGAAGTAAAACCTCACTTTCATCAGGTAACTTATAATCCTTTGAAAGGACATAGCATTCATCTTCTGAGAAAAGAACTATGTGCTTCTTGTCCTCATCTGTGATACATTGAATAAGTTGTATTTGAGTTCTTTCACATAATACACATTTTCAAAATCCAAGTTTCCAGCCTTGATAGTTCCTTTGCCAGAAACTTTGCCACCAATTCCTCCTTCAAAGCTGACAAATTGCCCATCAAAAGGTTTGAAGTCTGTGAGATAGGACTTGTTGCCAGTCATGTGCCTTGAACATCCACTGTCTAAATATCCTTGATCTTCTTTAGGCTTTGAATGTCCCTGCACATAAAATAAAGGAATTAGTTCCTTTTGGGGACCCAAGCCACAAATGACTTGGATCTGCCTCGTGTATCAAGATAATTATATTTGTCAAAGGTCATTGATACACCATTGGGATTGACTGAGGTGTTAATTCCTTTTGGTTTCCATTCCCAACGTGTTGAGGCCTTCACAGCATTACCCAATTTTACCCCATTTTTGTTTACTGAGCCACCAGTGGAAACTTTTGGTCTAGCAGTGACAACTACTGACTTAGCAGTGGCAACTGTAGGCATTGAAATTTTTGTTTTTGGTGCCCACTTTTGGTTGTAGTAAAATTTCTTTTCATAAAAAGTCTTTTTCCCTGTTTGTGCAGATTTAACAAAAGTTGTATTGGGTTTTGCACTCTTAACAGATGACTTAGGGTAAACTCTGTTCACTTTTCTGGCAGTGGAAAGAGATTTGATGCCAGAATTTAGTAAAATAGCCCTGGGAATCATTTTACTTAGTGGATTTGGGTACGTATTTTTATTAACATTGTTTTCATTCACCCTGGTATTCCCAAAAACTACCCTTCTACCCTTGTGATAGTTACAATATGCATGAAGGTATTCAAAACTACCACATATGTTGCAAGGTTTGTTGTTAAACTCAAGGTCACTACCAAATTGTCGAGATTTTTTTTGTTGCCCCTAGGAGTTGATGACCTGCTTCTGTACATCTCAGCATATCTAGTTGTGTGCCTAGTGTGGTAAGCTTGTTTCCTAGGCTTCTCTTTTTCAACCTTAACAACTTCAGGAATACTCTTTTTAACTTCCACTTTAAGTTTCTTAGGAACACTAGTTTTAGACTCAACTTTCACATTTTCATCTTTAAGAGATGAGTCACTAGTACTTTCAAATGTATCAGCCTCAACCTTAACCTTTTCATTAGTAGCTTCTTTGACAAATTTAGGGCCATAGGTCATGGTTGGTTCCTGAAACTCTTCGAACCCTGTATGTGCTAAGTCAATACAAGGAGGTGATGGAACACCTCTTAGGGGTGGTGGAACTGATTTGTATCCTACTCCTGATTTGACTTTATTAACAACCTGGGCTGATGAGGCGAAAAGTGTACCGCTTTTAAGGGGTCATTTAAGCCCGAATTCGAGATTATTTTATCAAATATTGCCCTAAATCGTTCCTTTTATCATTTTAGGTACTTTTGAGGAAGAATCTGGAAAAGGAAGCATTTTGGACGTTTTTGGAGCATAAAAGTGAAGAAAACGGCAAAGTCTCAAATTTCCTTGTTGGAACAGTACCTGACGGCGTCAAGCCTTTGTACATGACGGCGTCAAGAGTTACAAAAGAGGTGGAAGTGGAAAATACACGTGACGATCCAGAGAGTTTTCAAGCCTATGGCCTGACGGCGTCACCAAGGCCGTCAGGGTCTCCTACATGACGGCGTCACAAATAGAACTAGGCAATACGATTTTATCAAGGCGGCGAGTTGACGGCGTCATGATCTAACACATGACACCATCACGATGTAACGTCTATATATAGTTTTCCAAATTTCATTCATTAGTGTGCAACTTTGAGGGAATAAACCCTAGTCCGAATTTTATCAGTTTTTCAAGGGTTCCAACCCCTTGATTCTTCCATGTTCAATTGAAGATAAGTATTCATTCAAATCATTCAATATGTCTATGTGTTGTGTGATTATATCTTACGATTGTCTTCTCTTTAACATGCTAGGCTAGATTTTTCTTGTGTTTGCTTAGATGTAGTGAAACCTAGATGTTAATTATGGGTTGATTGTTTGTTTATAATTGTTACGGATGATTGTATTCGATGTTAGGCTTAAGAAAACTGGCAGACTTCCATTGGTAACTTGCTTGAACGTCTTAAGAAACATGATCAAAGGTGTACTATGATTTTTGGTTGTATTTTATGTGTAGGAGAATTCTAATGGTCCCATGTTAGGAGCTTCTAACGGCTCGACATAGGAGTGAAGTAGGATCTTATAGAGTTAGGGAATATTGTACACGGCCCTACGACTAGTATTAAGGAATATGACCCGTCATCCATGCAATTGTAACAAGCTAATCAACCTATAAAAGATATCTAGGGAGTAATGAAATCTAAGTAAACACAACTTTCCTCATTATTGTTTCCACCACATTAGTTTAATAGCTTTATTTTCATTTCTGTTATTTTATTTTGATTGCATTTTTAGTTTATTGGGTTAGTTGGCTAGCAACTAATTCCGCCCACTCCTTCAAAACCCGAGATTTTACTTGTTTTCATAAAAATATAAAAATACAAAAAGAATCATCCCTCACCTCTAGACCTAGTTTAGTAGGCTTTCTAATCCTAGCAACACTATTCCTGAGTTGAACGATCAATCCTCCGGTACTTTTCACTATACTATACTACAACGATCAGGTACACTGCCTGGTGGGGGTTGTAAGCTTCTCAAAATCCCTTGAGAGGTAAAACCTGTTGCGAGGGCGCAATTCCCACGTACATCAAGTTTTTGGCGCCGCTACCGAGGAATAGTTATTGTCTAGGTTAGGATTTCTTTTTATTAGGTCTACTTGCTAGATTCCTTTCTAGTAAGGTTTTATTTTTATTTATAGGTTTTCTTTGGTCTATCTTATTTCTTTGTTTCTTTGTTCGTAACTATAACCATCCGACATCATGGAAGGTGGTAACATCTTTGAACCCATCAACCGACCACAACAAAACCACCCACAAAACCCACCACTAGCAAACCAACCTCCTAGGCCCTGAACCTTAGGAGAGTAGTCTCGTCCTAGCCACCAAGGCTATCGAAACACTATTGAGCTCACTCAAGGAGCCAATGTGTCCCCCTTGTGATCCGACACCATCCGGTTGGTGCAAAGCGGATGTGCATTCCATGGACTTCGTTCCGAAGATCCTAATCAACATCTCAAGGATTTCCTTAAAATCGTAGATTCCATAGACCTTGATGTTGTAACTAGAGAGTCGACCCGATTACGTCTATTCCAATTCTCTCTACGTGATCAAGCTAATCAATGGCTTGAACGTTTACCCGCGGGATCCATAACCTCTTGGGATGATCTCGCGTCTCGTTTCCTTGCTCAATTTTTCCCACCAGGGAGAACTACGATGCTTAGAAATGATATCTTGATGTTCCAACAACGTCAAGGTGAAACTTTATATGAAGCATGGACTCGTTTCAAGGACTTACTCCAAAAAGTCCCTCACCATGATATAAATCTTTGGCTATTAGTTCAAATCTTCTATGACCATGTCGACTTTCACACCAAACGCACCATTGATCGAGCCGCCGGAGGCAGGTTGCGTGATAGAAACGCCGAGGAATCTTGGGAGATTATTAATGAGCTTGCCTTCGACAATCAATAGTTATGGGAAGTTACTCATGTTATAAACTCGGCTATCAATGCAATCTCGATGCCTGGGGAAACCAATCAAATCTCCGAAGAACTCCTTTGCAAACTTGAGACAAAGGTTGACTATCTCATGGAAAAACAAAAGAGACCTTTAAGTCCCAGACGGGCAACAGTCTATTTTTCCTCAAAAATGATTCCAACACCGTTGTCTGAGTCACCCTCTAGAGAGAATGTCGAAACCTTTCAAAATTATGCTCCACCTTATTCACCTCCTCAAAACCTCAGCCCAGAATTCGAAGCTCGAATGAGAAAGTATATGGCAACCCATTCTGAGTGGCTTGCTAAATTTGAGGAAGCTGTTTATAAACAAAAGGAGGAGATGCAAGAGAAAATGAAGGAGATGATGAGCCTAGTGGAGGAATACGCAAACCAAAAAACCCCATAAATGATGTTATTAAGAAAAGAAAGCGCTACCCCCACGACCCGATTTGTTAATTCTATCACGATTGTCCACGAGGATAATGAGGAAAAGGAAACCCCCAGTGAACAAACCATTGAGGAACCGCCAAAATCCCAATCACTAGGTTACTACCTAAAACATGATATAAACGAGAATACCATAACAAATTGGATAAAGGGTGACGGGCGTAACCAATCCTCCAAACAGGTTTCAAAGAAGGAGAAAGAGGGGAAAGATGAGTATGATACATTACCTGGGGGACCAGTATTCGAGAAGCTACTTATGCAAAAAGTAGCTACTAAGCAGATGGCTTGTGGGAACTTTGAGATACCAGCCAGCATTGGGAAGTTGCAATATCTGGATGCTTTCGCCGATCAAGGAGGTGGGTGCATGCCAATAATCCTTGGAGCACCATTCCTCACCACCGCTAGAGCTGTCATTAGGTATGAAAAAAGGGAAATTGAACTTAAGTCGGGAAAAAGAAAGATTAGCTTTCCTATGACCCCACGATGTGTGCAAGAAACCCTGATGAAAAGAAAACTCGAAAACAATATTAACACATCGCATAATCATGTTCAAGAAAAAATCCTTGCATGGGAAACAAGAATCAAAAGCTACAAAGAAACTAAGCCTGAGAGAGGCAAAAGCTGCAATAAAGTTCATGTCAAGTTTGAATGTAGTCAACCGACGGAGAATCATGTACCATTTGTAGAAGGAGACTTGGTACTCCTAAGGCATTCAGAGATAAAAGTACCTCCCGACGAGCCGAGTCCCTGGTGGTATGGACCATTCATAATTGAAAGCATACGCAAAGATGGGATAGCTACCTTGAGCAGTAAAGGAGGAGGGGAGGTGACTGTGAGTGTCGATCGATTGAAACACCACCACCACGATAGTGAGAATGATAATTATATGGGATACGTCATCTCGAGAGATGAGGTCACGTAATTGCCTATGACCTTGAGTCTAGCTACAAGACTCGTAAATAAAGAAAAGCGCTTCTTGGGAGGCAACCCATGTTTTGTGTGTTTTTACTTGTTTGATGTTATTTGTTTCCATATGCATGCTTTATTTTTATTGTTGGTAGATCATGTTTCAAACTAAAATTGTGAAAATGCTTTATTTTGTAGTTTAACTTCGTCTTAACTTCATATAAAGGTATTTTGCAAAAGCTAAGTGTAAGGGGAAACCCCAAATTTGTTTCTAAGAACGAAATTGATCATGATTCGCCAAAATATTAAATGAACATGTATATTAGTATTTGTTAGAGTCAAATTCTTGTATCGAGTCATAATGATGTTATGCTAGGCTAGATCTCTTTTGTGTTTGCTTAGATCTAATGAAACCTAGATATTGATTATGTGTTGATTACTTGTTTATTCTTGTCTTGGATGAATGATTTTATATGTTAGGCTTAAGAAAACTGGCAGATCTCCAAATGGTAACATGCTTGAACGTCTTAAGAAACATGAACCGAGGCGTACTAGGTCTTTATTGGTTGTATTTAATGCATGAGCCACTGTTTACAATCCCTATAGTTGTGTTGGGCATGGTGTAGGAGGAGATAAGAGCTCATAGAATTGGGGAGTTATGTATGCCACCCCATGAATGGTATTAAGGAATACAATCCGTCATCCATACAATTATAACAAGTAATTAACGTGTAAAAGATATCTAGGGAGTAGTGAAATCTAAGTAAACACATTTTCTCCAATTACTGCTCACAACCTTAGTATAATTAGTTTATTTTCATTTTTAGTATTTTATTTTGATTGCATCTTAGTTTTGGGTTAGTTGAATAGCAACTAATTCCACCCACTCTTCCAAAACCCGAGATTTTTACTTGCTTTCTAAAAAATATAAAAACACAAAAATAATCATCCCTCACCTTTAGAACTAGTAATTAAGTTTTCTAATCCTAGCGACACTATTCCTAAGCTGAACGATCAATCCCCCGGTACTTGTCACTCTACTATACTACAACGATCAGGTACGCTGCCTGGTGGGGGTTGTAAGCTTCTTGAGATCCCTCGAGAGGTAAAGCCGGTTGCGATTCCCACGCATCAAGTTTTTGGCGCCGCAGCCTGGGGAATAGTTATTGTCTAGGTTAGGATTTCTTTTTATTAGGTCTACTTGCTAGATTCCTTTCTAGTAAGATTTTATTTTTATTTTTAGGTCTTCTTTAGTCTATCTTATTTCTTTGTGTCTTTGTTCGTAACTCTTTACCATCCGACATCATGGAAGGTGGTAACATCTTTGAACCTGTCATCCCACCATAACAAAACCCACCACTAGAACCCCTTAGGCCCCGAACCTTAGGAGAGTGAATTCCATGGACTTCGTTCCGAAGATCCAAACCAACACCTTAAGGACTTCCTCAAAATCATAGATTCCATAGACCTAGGTGTTGAAACTAGAGAGACTACCCGTTTACGCCTATTCCAATTCTCTCTACGGGATCAAGCTAGTCAATGGCTTGAGCGTTTACCCGCGGGATCCGTCACCACATGGGATGATCTCACCACTCGTTTCCTTGCTCAATTTTTCCCACCGGGGAGAACTACTAAGCTTAGAAATGATATCTTGATGTTCCAACAACGTCAAAATGAAACCTTTTATGAAGCATGGATTCGATATAAAGACCTACTCCGAAAAGTCCCTCATCATGGCATCGAACCATGGCTCCAGATCCAAATCTTTTACGATAAGGTTGACTATCAAACAAGGAAAGCCATTGATTACGCAGCCAAGGGTAGGCTAGATAGACTTAGCGTTGACGAGTGCTGGAAAGTTCTTGAGGAGTTGGCACAATACGAAGAGGAAGGATGGGAGGACCCGATGTTCCCAAGCAAGGTAAAACTTGACTACGCATGTGCCACCCAAGAAGAGTTGTTAGGAAGCATCGAGAAGCAGGTAAAAGAATTGATGAGTATTGAGAAACTTGCTGCTGAACCCGTGTGGAATCATAATCCACGTAGGAATACGGTTATCAACCAAAATTTTCCTGAACGCTCACGACAAGAGGAATTCGAAGGGATAATGGTAACCTTCATGGATAATCAGGAAAAACAAATCCAGCACCTAGAGGCACGCATGGAAAGCACTCATAAAGCTTTTATGAATTTCGCAGACCAATTCATATCAAGGGTCAAAGAAAAGATCAAAGAAAATTCCATACCTAAAAAAATTGAAAAAGTCTTCGAGGTGTCAACCCCTTTGGTGTTTGACCAAGAGGATAGCGGGAAATTTTCCTCAAATGCTTTACCATTAACTACCCCCCGTTCTCATGAACACCCCCATGCAGAGAAAAGTTCGAAAATCCATAACATTTTCGTTGGATGTTTGCGAACTACATTCCCGATCACATCCAAAAAACGTTCTTTTAGTTTTAAACCCGGTGTAAAAAGGTCGCACCTCAAAAACACCACTGATTTGAAACCCCCTATGGAACAACATCTTTCTTCTCACACCAATGACCCATGCATAGGGATCAACTTAGCCAAAACGTCACCCGACCCCCTCTACAACCTTACCTCTTTCCGTGACAGTAATGAGACGTTCGACCCTGGTGGACCTCGTTAACGGAATAGCTACTCATGGGTTTTACTAATGTTTAGTTATTCACGCAAAGAGCTGGGACTGAACATGAAACTACTCCAAACCTCATCTTACACGGGCATCTGACGACGTCAGATTTAACTCTTGACGCCGTCAGCTCGATGGATCAGCAATATTAACCCAAAACCAATCACTTTCAACCCATACCCCACACATCTCACCCAAAGTGCTGCTGCTACTCCGATTCTCCAACCTCCAATTCGACATCTTCCGCATCCAATCTTCACTTGGTAAGTGATTCTTCTTCATCTTTTTTCGATCAATTGTCCCTAGGACCCATCAATTTGAAAAACCCCTTTCGCCCGAAACCCCACTCTTGACCCACTATTAGCAAATCGTAACGCCATCCAATTGGTGATTTGTAATCATGGGGTTACCATTTGATGATGTTGTCCCACTCGAATCATGCATTAATTTAGAGAAAACCCATCATGCCTCGGATTCTTTGACCCCCCACCCCTCTTTCCTGATTAAAGGAGCGTTTGGGTAATGGGTTAAGAGTTTGAAAATTGATTTTTCCCTCGCATTTGCATGAGTCGAATTTTTGCTGATTCTGACGGTGTCAGGACCAATCCTGATGGCGTCAGATGTATCTGACAGCAGAAATCGATAAAAATTCTTCTGCTAATTGTTTTCGTTCGCTCTAACTTTCTCCAGGAAAATGAGTAAGCGATCAAGACAACACAGAGGTAGCTCATCCAGGTCCCAACAAGTTAATTACGGGGAATTGGTCTACAGTTGGGGTCTATTTGACAACGATGCTGCCACCACAAAGTATTTGGAGCTTGCTAATCACCACATTGACGCTAGTTCTGTTATTGATTGGGAACTTCTTAGATCCCAAGGTCTAGAGGCTGCATTTCTGAGAAGGATCAACACTGATGGGTTTGCTGGTCCTCAATGGGAGAGGATGTTTAGAATGAGGGAGATTGTTTATAGTGAGTTGGTAAGGGAATTCTTTGCGACTTTCCGCTTTGATCAGGCTGAGGCTAGGACAGATATGGAGGGCACCACTGTGTATTTTAGGCTAGGGGGAGAGTTGCGGTCATGTTCAGTGGCTGAGTTTGGTTGGAGGCTTGGGTTATATACTAGTGAGGAGGTTGATGGGACTTTTCTGCAGAGGTTGTTACATGGAGAGACTCAGAGGAGTGAGATGAGGTGTGTCACTTTTTGGCCAACCATAGGGGATGGGGTTTACACCTCGACTACTGGGGCTGCATCGATCAGGGACCCCATTGTTAGGTTGGCTCACAGGTGCATCACATACAGCCTGTCTGCACGTCATGGCACTACTCACCGTGTCACTGCCTCTGATCTGTTCTACCTGTATACTGTCTTTTCAGAGGATGTTTACTGCAACATCCCATTTTGGGTGGCCAGTTATTTGAGGACCAGTGTAGGTGATAGGGATATATATTGGGTGTATGGAGGGATGTTTGTGACCCGGTTGGCTCGCTCTTATGGTCTTCTTACTCCTGCAATCATGGGGTATTTGAGCGACTGCGGGGGCTGTAGGGTGGTGAGGGCTAAATCCCTCAGGCAGATGAACATCCTGATGCAGATGGTGGATGGGTCCTACACCTGGTACGTGGCAGCAGGGCCTGCTGGTGAGGATGATGATGATGATGATGATGATGAGGGTATGCCCCAGCAGCATCAGTTTGCTGGGTATGAGGAGGGGACTGCTGACTACTACCGGCACATGAGCCGAGGAGATTGGCAGGCACATCAGGGGGCTTGGACGGGTCAGGTGGATGCTTGGAGAACCACCACTGACCATAGATTTGACTGGATGTATGAACACACAGTCCGCCAGATGCAGCATCTTTCGACCCGTGATCACATCGAGCCCCATCTGCAGATTGACCCATTCCCTGGGCGCGAGCAGGACTATCCTCCCTATGGGTATACTGGGCACCTCCCACCTGGCTATGATTACCGCTTTGGTCCTCCCCCTCAGTGATTCATTTTGATATCTGTGGTTCTTGAACAATTTATTCTCGGTTGTATGATTTGAAACATTTGGTCTTGTAATAGTTTAGGATTCAGCCTCTGTTGGCTTTGGACACTTTTTATTTTCTTTTAACAAATATTATGCATGTTCGACTTTTAATTTTATTGTTGGTTAATCTTTGCAACCCATGTTTTGTGTAATTTTATTTGTTTGATTGTTATTTGCTTCCGTATGCATGCTTTATTTTTATTGTTGGTTGATCATGTTTCTCAATTAAAATGTGGAAATACTTTACTATGTTGTTTAGCCTAGTCTTAACTCCACCTAGAAGTATTTTTTTCAAAAGATAAGTGTAAGGGGAAACCCCAAATATGTTTTTAAGAAACAAACCGATCATGATTCTCCACAATATTAAATGAGCATGTATATTCGTATTTGTTAGAGTCAAATGCTTGTATTGAGTCATAATGAAGTTTTGCAGGATTTTCCAGGAAGTAAGACCAAGTTTTTCCAGAAATTTTCCGGAAACTTAACATAAGAATTTCTGCAGGTCCATTCTGACGGCGTCAGTTTTACTCTTGACGGCGTCAGGAGTTAAAATCTGGAAATTTTACCGGTTTTGTTTTTCTAACGGAGTCTTATGATTTTTGTGAATTATTAAGTTTTATAATCTCCAGGAAATCTGCAAACTTCATTCCACAAGCATTATATCTTATTTTGTTTTCTAGGATTTAGAAACTTATATAGGATGCCGCCGATTTTACGCAAGGTTGTCTTGTCTATTTTGTCAGGATTTACAGGTTATGTTCGACAAGGAGATGATTTATATTCTGGAAGGGAAGCTTTGATTGTTCATTTTCTTGGAGGAAGATCTAATCTGGCCAACCTATAATCCATACCGAGCGAATCAGGGGAGTATTTGATTTCATTCTCTTTACTTTTTCACTTTTACATTCTTTACTTGAACATTGGGGACAATGTTCATCTTAAGTGTAAGGGGAGGGTAAAAAGATGATACCTTACATATGCACTTTCGCTTGAGTTTGTTTTGTTTAATAGTAGATGTGTAATAAAACTATGAGAAATACTTGTTAGTGTAATTTTAGCGCCAAATTTAAAATTTTTTACAACATTTAGGAGTGAAACTTTAGCCATAGCAAGCGTCTCATGGATAGGAGATTGTATGACTAGCACATAACCGTATATTCAGAAAAATTTTCCACCCAAATATGTGAGGTTCGCCTTTAGATTTGATAGGAAAAGCATTTACTATTAGTGCTTATGAGTGTACCGGTAGCATTTAGATTCTAGAACTTGCATTAGTGATGCATTCCAAGACCGCTAGTGAGACTACATTCGTGTGGTAGGATTTACTACATGATAAGAGGCATTAGGATCACCCTTGTGTTAAACCCGTATCATGATTACTTGACCATTTAAGTCATATTACTTGGCTAGTTAAGTCAATTAATTTTTCCCACACCCTTAGCGTTGTACTCATTTTTAGTACACGATACCCCTAGTACACCCCTCCGAGCCTATCTTTTCGTTTCTAACTTTAAGCATTTTACTTAAAGGAAGAATTTGTTACACCCCACTTAAATGTACAACCAAATCGCCTTAGCCTTCCGTGTATGCGCTCATTTTTTGTGCATTATTGTTATTTGTTAAACCCTAAGTTAACTTTCTAATTGATTACATGGTTGCTAAGTCGAGTCATATCCTTGTACATATTGTTTTGGGACGATTGGGACTCATGGGAAAGTACTTATTTTATGGAGTAATGGGGAAGAACATAATATTATTACCCCCATATGTGCGTTAATCTTAAAAGTGCTCCAAGTGTTTTGATTTTCTTAATTCGAGTCATTAGATTAGTTTAATGTAAAGTATGTAAAGATTCAAGTGTAAGGGGAATGTTCATTCCCTATGATGTATTATTTTGGATGGTAGGGTAAGAGTGTATGAAAAAAAAAAAAAAAAAAAAAAAAAAAAATCGAAAAAATCAAAAAAAAAGAAAAAAAAATAGAAAAAGGAAAGAGAGAAAAAACATACGGACTACCATCCCTTTTTATTCTATGTTCATTTTATGTTTTTAGTTATTTTCTATTTATTAGCTTAAGTCGAGTCTAGTCTTGGCTTAGCAGCGCCATCTTATACATGTAATTAACCAAGATTGTTAACTCGCCACCAGTAAAACTTCCTTTATCCAACAAAACCGTGTAATTCATATCCTTATACCTAACGTTACAACCCTTTAAAAGACCTCTTTGATAGTTTATCCTAGGTGCTTACGCCATGTGGTGGAGGTTTGATCCTTTCCCAAGCCTATGGTAATCTATTTTGCTATGACTGGTAGTGAGAGATATCTTCCATTTCCATAATGTTATATTACTTTATTACACCCGAGAGATGTGAGTATCTAAACACTATTTGTGAGGTGCTTGTATATGACCTCCGTGCTTGTCTATTGGTCTTTAGTGGAACGATTATTTGTTGTAATTACTTTTATATTAGTGTTAAATGACCCCTAACTTGTCTTTTGAGTAGAATAAAAGCGCATTTTCTTGAGGACAAGCAAATCTCAAGTGTAAGGGTATATGATGAGGCGAAAAATGATCCATTTTTAGGGGGTCATTTAAGCCCGAATCCGAACTTATTTGATCAAATATTGCCCTAAATCGTTCCTTTTGTGATTTTAGGTACTTGGAGAGTGAATTCTGGAAAAGAAGCCATTTTGGACGTTTTTGGAGCATAAAAGTGAAGAAAACGGCAAAGTCTCAATTTTCCATGCTGGAACAGTACATGAAGGCGTCAAGAGTAATCTCATGACGGCGTCAAACCCCAAGAATTAAAATCCGTAACTCAAGATGGCGTCACACAGGGCGTCAGAAGTAGATCAAGGCCGTCCGAGGAAGTATTTGGCGGCGAGATGACGGCGTCACACCTTTGTTCTTGACGCCGTCACCCCGATTTTCCTATATATAGTTTTCTAGTTTTTCACATTAAAAGGGAGAAGTTTTGGAGAAACCCTAAAGACAATTTTGGTGCAACTTTTACAGGTTTTTCAAGGGTTCCAAACCCTTGAGACCTTGCATTGTAATTGAGATAAGTGTTCTTCTAATTCAATCAATATGTCTATGTGTTGGTTGTCTATATCTTGTTCTTGTCTCAATTCCATTATGCTAGGCTAGATCTCTTTTGTGTTTGCTTAGATCTAATGAAACCTAGATATTGATTATGTGTTGATTACTTGTTTATTCTTGTCTTGGATGAATGATTTTATATGTTAGGCTTAAGAAAACTGGCAGATCTCCAAATGGTAACATGCTTGAACGTCTTAAGAAACATGAACCGAGGCGTACTAGGTCTTTATTGGTTGTATTTAATGCATGAGCCACTGTTTACAATCCCTATAGTTGTGTTGGGCATGGTGTAGGAGGAGATAAGAGCTCATAGAATTGGGGAGTTATGTATGCCACCCCATGAATGGTATTAAGGAATACAATCCGTCATCCATACAATTATAACAAGTAATTAACGTGTAAAAGATATCTAGGGAGTAGTGAAATCTAAGTAAACACATTTTCTCCAATTACTGCTCACAACCTTAGTATAATTAGTTTATTTTCATTTTTAGTATTTTATTTTGATTGCATCTTAGTTTTGGGTTAGTTGAATAGCAACTAATTCCGCCCACTCTTCCAAAACCCGAGATTTTTACTTGCTTTCTAAAAAATATAAAAACACAAAAATAATCATCCCTCACCTTTAGAACTAGTAATTAAGTTTTCTAATCCTAGCGACATTGTTCCTAAGCTGAACGATCAATCCCCCGGTACTTGTCACTATATTATACTACAACGATCAGGTACACTGCCTGGTGGGGGTTGTAAGCTTCTCGAGATCCCTCGAGTGGTAAAGCCTGTTGCGATTCCCACGCATCATAGCTACACTATTCCTGAGTTGAACGATCAATCCCTCGGTACTTGTCTCTATACTATACTACAACGATCAGGTACACTGCCTGGTGGGGGTTGTAAGCTTCTCAAGATCCCTTGAGAGGTAAAACCTGTTGCGAGGGCGCAATTCCTATGTACATCATGGGCCTCCCAAATTTTGTCAATGCACTTAGATTGATGATCTAGTGTATTACAAGTTATCTGTATGTTATCATTGGCCTTTTTAATCTTCTCTAACTCTTCCCTAAGAGCCTCATTCACAGCTATCTTATAATCTAAGTCTCTTCTTAAAACAGCAATATCATCACTAAACTTAGATTCATTAGCTCTATAGTGTTCTATCTGTGCTTCTAAAACAGCAAGACCTCTTTTATGATTAGCTAGATTATAACTAGTTTGATTTAGCTCTAACCTCTGTTCATCATATTGCTCTTTTAGATTTTCATATTCTTTTAAAGCTTTATAAGTTCTAGAACAACTATTATTTGAATTTACCTCAGAATCAGAAAAGGCCATAAGAGCAAGTTCAGTTGTAATTATAGCAGATTCCTCAGCTGCTTCTTCTTCATAAGCCATAAAGCTCCAATCATAGCTCACACCGTCTATGGCCAACAACACCTTTGGTTCTTTAACTGAAGGCTCTTTCTTCTTATCCTGCTTGTACCATGTAGATCTATTATCTGGCTTCTTTGGCTTCCTGCATTCCCTGGAAAGTGCCCCATCTTGTGACAGTTATAGCACTCCACCTTCTTCTTATCAAAACCTGCAGTTTCATTGCCATTGATAATGATCTTCCTACCAGTCCTCATCCAGAATTTCTTTGCCTTTAAACTCAGCAATGCAACTTGCCATTTTATATCCATCTCTTCCATGTCATCTTCATCAACTTGATCCAAGTCTTCATGTGTCAGAATTGAACCATTGACTTGACTTGAGAGATAGGCATAGAAAGTAGAATCTCCAAGACCAGCAACCTACTTTTTAGAACTAACAGTGGTAACACTTCCATTTCCAGTGGAAACAGCAATGTGAGCAGCATCCTCTTCATCATCACTATCAGCATCAGAATCATCACCCACTGATGATGAGATAAGAGATAAGTTCCCTGAACTTGTACTTAGCTTACCAGCCTTCTTCAACATCTGTTCAATAACTTTAAAGTTATTGTACAGATCATTGAGCTTCATATTTTCTAATTCAGGCTTGTCTTCCAAAACTGCAAAATTTGTATGAAACTCAGGAGATAGACTTCTTAAGAACTTTAAATTGAGATCTTCCCTTTCCACCTTAATTCCAAACACAGTGAGTTGTGTTACAATCTTTTGAAGCCTTGTGAAGATGCTGTCAATGGATTCGTTACTTGTTGAACAAAAATTTTCATAAGTTTGTTTCAACAAGGTCTTATGTGTCTTCTTGGTAGAATCATTACCACCAAAAACATTGTAGATATCTTCAAATAAGGTCTTTGCAGTCTTGTACTTGTTGAAAGCTAAGATATGATCCCTAGGAAGGATCATAAGCAGTAAACTTCTAGCTTTCAGATCATTCTTCTTCTGGAGTATCTCTTCAGATGTAATTGGACCTGTATTCAACTTCTGCACTTCCTTGCCATCAATAGTCTCAGTGGAGGTTCCTAGCTTGAATGAATCTCCATACATAATGATCTCCCAAAGTGCATAGTCTTGCACCATAAAGAACTGTTCAATCATTATCCTCCACATCTCATAATCATTCAGTTTAAGCTTAGCAGCAATGTTGGACTGATTGTTCTCCATCTCCATTGAATCTTGTGAGAATGAGTAAACTTTGGATCTTCTAACTCAAAGTATCAGAAACCTGGCTCTGATACCACTTGATGGATCTAAACACACTACCTTGTGTTATAATGATACTTTGAATGATACTAACAAGCACTGTTGCAAAAATCGTGAATCAGTCCCGAGGCGGTCGGGGGCCGAGTTGCGATTTTTTCCCAATTAATCGGCCGCCTCGGCCGACTCGGCCGATTAATCGGCCGATTACCTTGTAATTTTCTACAAGTTCCAGGGCCGAGGCCGATTAATCGCCGATTAATCGGCCGCCTCAGCCGATTTTTGCAACACAGCTAACAAGTATGCGGAATCTACTTGTTAATACTTAGAAGGTTTGTATGTAAGTTTGATTGTGAGTTGTATATGAATGAACAAAGTTGTATGAACACAAAATAATTAACCAAACTATTAGCTCCAATATTATTAATGATAATAATACGAGTAATCTAGAATATCACTATGTTTACAACTTGAAGCTCTATGAATTGATACATGCATAACCCTAAACCTAGGACCTCATTTTATAGTACACAAGGAGTCATGTACAAGATAAGTATAAGCATAGAATCATAGAATATTTACAAGATCTTTTCTATACTTATCTATACACACGTTTCCTAACAATTATCCTACAGCAGTGGTAATAATATGTACTAGCAATGGTAATGAGTTTCCACTGCTAGTGCATTCTTCAACAATTGTAATCTCCATGCTTAATAGTGGTAACTGTTAGTATAATTCCCAACAGAGGTGGTGGTCTCAGTGTGGATGGGTGGAGGTGAGGAGATAAGGGATGAAGCAGGGGATGGTATCGGCACTGTGGTGGTCTGGGAATAGAAATCAGTGGGTGGCGGCATGGGTGGTAAGATCTCTTAAAAGTGGGGTGCGGTGAAAGTGGGCAACATGTAGGGATGCGGCTCGGGTAATGGAGATAATGGCGAAGGTAAAGGTGATGGTGATAAATATGGTGAAGGTACAGGTGAAGGTACATGTGAAGGTACAGGTGATGGTACTGGTAGTGGAGCTGGTGGTGGGGCTATGGAAGTAGGCACTGAACGGACTCGTTTCCGAGCCATGCATTTACGGGTGAAGCCATCATGGTAGTACTTGAACACTTTCCTAAAAGGCTCAAGGGTCCTCACTTGCTTGCATCGACGAGTCGGTGCAGGCGGTGATGGTGGTGGGTGAAGCGGTGTCAGAAGTATCTGAGTCGGATGACTCATCATCAGCATCTGAACCGGAATGGTGACTAGGGGGTGGTGTAGGACAGTCATCAGCCGCAAGAAACTGCTGAGACGTGAGGTACTGATCGTAAAAATATTGGTCATGTGTCAAAGGTCCACAGATAAGACGGAATAGTGGCTGAACAGCAAAAGAGTCAACAGGTGTCGAAGCGACTTCACCCTCCTTAAAGGTTTCAGTCTCTGAAGATGCGTTCCCAGATGGAACGACAGACGGGATGACAAGTGAAACCAGTAAGGTGTCATGGGTGTCAAGATCAGATAGGTCTATGGTGGGAATGAAGGATGATGCCGGTATGACGTCATCACTATCAGACAGGATGATAACTGGGGGCGACATGGTACTGTAATATCCCAATAATAATAATAATAATATAAGTCATTTAGTCACATAATGCTACATGCTCAGTGCTTATGGTGATAAAGTTAACTTAGTGTGATGGGTGCTAAAAATCAAACCTTAAAGCATGATATCGACAAGAGCTGGCACGGAGGGCACTTTGGTGAAAAAACTTTGTTTTGAGATTAGGTGTGGTTATAGTCCAATGTTTTGAAAATCATTTGGTTCTCTATAACCATGGCTTTGATACCAATCCGTAACACCCTGATAATTTGATAAGCAGCGGAAGTCTAATCAGGGTCATTACAGTTTAGAACACAGTCATACTTATAGAAAACAATTCAAAAGGTAAGTTGATATCATTCCATGAAAACTCAAAGTATTCAGAGTTACAAAAAATTTTCCAAATATTGATTGTTTCACAAAAGGGTGACGAGTTTGAAAAGAATGATATAATTATTTGAAATAAAAGGGAGGTCCTGAGTGGCCTTTACGCCAGCTCCGTGCCATTATTCCGCTAATTTCCTGGGTTGAGTAAATCCATAGTAGTTTAAATTTGTAATAGTTTGAACAAGTCAAATATTTTTAAATAAACAAATCAAGATGATTGGTCTTGACTAAACGGGTGACATATTCCTCCTAAGCCTCACGAAACGCAGCCTTAACATGAGTGATATCAATAAATGATATTCTCACCTACATCATGAGGGATGTAGATGAGAAAAAAGGGCCCTCGGTGATAGGAAGGTACGAACTTCCTAGAAAACTCGAATATAGTACATCCCCTGCCAAATGATCACTTTGGCAGAGATGGGTCGCCGTCTCCAATAGATCTATTAGCTAAATTCACGCTCACTCGCAAGTGATTAAGGTTCGTGATATGAGGGACTTTATCGTACGGGACTAACTTAGGCAATATCAGGTGATTATTTGCATACTAAAATACTGGTGTTCGGTTTATCGCATGTATATCCCCACGGGGTTTTGAAAACAATTTAAAAAGGTGAGACTATGAACTCACCTGGTGCGTGCGTGCAAAACTCAAATAGTGCTCAAAATGTGACGGTGAATTGCTACGAATAGCAATGAATAACCTCTGACCTGCGACCTAAATTAATGTGATATACATATTACTATCGGTGATTCAGATTCTATGTGTGAATGACATGTGACTTCCTCGAGTATGGTGATATCATAACTTGATGTAGTTATTTATAACGTTGATACGAAAATGTGGTCGATGTACGTTGAATTATTCGTTATTATTATAACGTGGATAAAAATATTTGTTTTAGATATTTTTAGTTGTGATAAAGTTAATATAGTTTAAGTTATATTATATATATTTATAATACATGTAGAAAATATGTTGTATAATGTTTATGTAAAATACAAAACTTTTTAAGTAAAATATTTAATAACATGTTTTACCCATTAGCTTAGAAAAGTTACCTTTTATACCCTTATATTTAAAAATAATGTCCTTTTTAGTCCAAAATAGTATTTTTACTCTTCATACCAAAATTTTAATCTAATTACAGTTTCTACCCTTAGATTTTATTAAAAGTTCACTGTTTCAGTTTTGATCTGCATGTTTGACAATTTTTATGCTGTTGACCCCTTAATGAAATATTTTGCAAATTTAGTCCAAAGTTAAGCTTTTGAAAATTTAAGTGTTGTTTTTATAAAAACCATTTCTTTTAGCCTATACAAGCTTATAATTATCAGATTTTAGCTTCTACAGCTTCTCGAAATATTTTAGTTCGAATTCTAGTTTGAAAGGTTTTGGGCTCGTTAGCCCATTATAGCCCAAACAAGTTTTTAAAATCATTTAGAGGGTGTTCGAAGGTGCTTAGGATTAGGTTGATTTAGGCTAGTATTTGAGGTTATGAAACTTGCATGGTTCGACATGTTGTTTTAGTTTCGAGTAGAGAATCTAGTGGTCGTTAAAAATATATTGGTTTTACATATAAATATGAAAATACAAGGCCATTCCTAGGGTGTCGAATGTGGTGTGACATATTATAGTTAAAAGATTAAGTTGTTTAAACGTGACGTATATGAATGCATGAAAGCAAATGCATAATATTGAAAAGGGAGAAACGTCGACTTACAACACCCTAAGGTAGTGATGAGGTCGTGTGGTACGAGAAAAAGAGACGAGCAACGTGTAACCCTTCTTGTAGCGTTGACCCTTGATCCAAAACTTAACATAAGATGCTTAACTTTAACCCAAGTCTTGTGTGCTTTCCTCTTGTTCTTCGACGGTATGTAAGGAAGGAAATGAGAGTGTTTTTGATTTAATTGTTGTGAAATTTGAGTATGTGGTGAGAGTGGATGAATAGTGAGGTATGTATAGAAGAAAGTAAGGAATTCTTGTGAGTTTTTGGTGATAAGTTGTCGAGTGTACCTCTTGATGGGTCAAGTCGAATGAAAACTAGTTGGTCAAAGTTTCTTGCTTGGTCATGTCAAGTAGGGAAGAAACACATGAGGCTATGATGAACTTTTGGATTTGTTTAAGAGCTTAGGGGAGGAACATGTGACTATAGTACACACTAATTGATTATATTAAGGAAAGGTAAAGGAAAGATTCTTGGTTTAGGTTAAGGAGACATAAAACCTAATGGTTAATAAGGTTTTAGGTGTTATTTGTCTAATGATTTAGGTTTCAGGACGGCTTTGTGGTTTTACACGCAAAGGAGAAGGAAAAAAAAGGTGAGGGTGTTGGGTTGGTCGAGTGTCGTGTATTTGGGTAACAAGAAGGAAACTTGAGGTGACAAGTGAGTGGGTGAGCATTGGGTTGCCTGGTGTTGGGTTGACAAGGAACAATGGAGAGAATGTGAGGGTGTGGCTTGGTGTCGGGTCGACAAGAAACGAGAAGAAAGAAAGCTGGTATGCAATGTGGGTTTCGAACAAAATAAAATAAAGGATTTGGTGTCGTGTTCGAGTCGAAAGAGGTGCAAGGAAGAAGCGAAATGATGTGTGATACGTTTTGTGAAATTGAAATATGAGAACTTAGTTTGGGTTTGCTCTTGTGTGAGCTCGTGTGGTAGCAGTGACCCAAGAAAGAGAAAAAAAAAAGGAAATTGTTTGGTGGACTAGTGGTGGTGTCGAGGCCTAAAGCAAAGAGAGAAAGAAACAGAAATATTGGTGGGCTTGGGATGGTGGATCAAAGCCCAAAACGAAAGAAGTAAGGTGATATGAAACATGGGCTAGTGGAAATCAAAAACCCAAATAAAGGTAGTGAGGTGATATCGACTAGTGATTCTGTGATTTCATGACGATGTCGGTTCGTTTATAAATATGAAAAAATAATAACGGTGATACTTATACATATATATATATATATATATATATATATATATATATATATATATATATATATATATATATATATATATATATGGGTTAAAATAAAAAAGGCCTTATAATAAAAAGTGTAGGAAGGATTGTGAGGGCGACATGTGTCACCCCTATGACACATCATATGACACATGTCACCCCACCCCCCCCCCCCTGCAAAAAAAAATTTCCCGCAAAAAAAAATTTTTTTTAGGGCAAAAAATTTTTTTTTTTCCGCCAAAATTTTTTAGTGCATCACAGTTATAAAGTTACCGCATCACAATTATAAAAGTTATTGCATCACAGTTTTAAATTTTAGTGCATTAAGGTTATAAATTACTGCAACATAGTTGATGCACTAAACTATTAACTATGATGCAGTAACTTATAATAAAGATGCACCAAAACTTAAAAAAGAATCGTATTTTAATTGTGATGCAGTTACATACATATATGATGCAGAAAACTTATGATAATTCAGTTTCTTTATAACCATGATGCAATAACTTTACAACCATGATGCAGTAACATTAAAACCATGAATGCAGTAACCGTGATGCAGTAAAATCATAATTGTGATGCAGTAAACGTGATGCAGTACCTTTATAACCGTGATGCAGTAAATTTTTAACAGTGATGCAGTAAAATTTTTTGGCGGGAAAAAAAAAATTTTGCCCGAAAAAAAAAAAATTTGGCGGGAAAAAAAAATTTTCGGCGGGGGGTGGGGGGGGTGACACGTGTCATATGATGTGGCATGAGGGTGACACATGTCACTCCCACAATTCTTCCTACACTTTTTATTATAAGGCCCTTTTTAGAATAACCCCACCCTATATATATATATATATATATATATATATATATATATATATATATATATATATATATATATATATATATATATATATATATATATCGGTGTCGTTTTTAGGTGTTGCGTCGCAAGTGGGAGTTATTTGTATTAACCTCGTTGGGTGACACCCAAGAGTGACTATAGGTGATACCGGGTGATAAATTCATGCATCGGGTGATACTCAAAAGTGACAAAAAGTGATACGGATGATATGCATACGGTGATTAAAGGTGATACGGGTGATATGCATACGTTGACTAAAGGTGATACGGGTGGCATGCAAATGATGACTAACCGTGACACATGTAATAAAAAAAATAAATTGGCCCGCAAAAATGGCTTTGTTATCATTTGATTAAAATAGATTTGGTGATTAGCATTTATAAATGACATTGGATTTTTACGAGATATTACAGTTTTATATCTAAAATGTATCTTAAAAATGACTTAAAATTTAAAGTCTAATATTTGTATCATTTGATTTATACTGATAAGTACTTTATGGATTGGAACTTAATCTGCACATTCTTAGTAGATGACATTTATGTGCATGCAATTCTCTGACTTTTGCTATTCGAGTAATGATATGTCTTTGTTTTTTGTTTAAACGAAATACATGTTAACTTTCTAAAGTCAACTCGTTAGGTTGAGAGTTTGTCAATCATATGCTTTATACGAACATAATCACAAGAGACCATAAATTTTTAGCAAATTGCCTATTATGGTTTAAGTTTGTTATACTTTATACATATATTTATTAATGAGTTTGGCTATTAGATACAATGTTTTTATATACATTCAAGCTTTTCAAGTCAAGCTCAAGCTTTAATCGAATTTTTCAAGCCATGCTCAAGCCTAGATGATTAAAGCTCGTCAAGCTATCAAGCCAATCCCAAGCCTAACTTATAAATTTCAAGCCAAGCTCAAGCCCTGTTAAGCTCGAGCTCGACTCGACTCGATTACACCCCTAACCTCAAGTATAAGAGGCGTATATTTTTCATTTGTAAGGGTGTGAGTTCATTTGTGTGTGTTTTTCATAGTGAGATCATTTTACACATAGTTCTTCACCTTTCTCTCTCTACCTCTCTTTCTCTTTATAAAGTGCTAAGTATCCTCTTTGTGTGATTGATATATGATTGTTTGGAAACCTTTCACAAAAGAACTGAACAAGCACGACAAAGCATTCTTTCCATTGTCACATGTGATATTTAATAAACAACTTCTTTAACTAAAACTTGTTTCAATTAATATCGTTCGAACCAAACACATATTTAACTTTGATATCACAGTTGTTATACTATCAATCGACACTAATCACACACACTGTTTAGAAACCTATTAATTAAACCTTCTAAAAGATTAACAACTTGAACCAAAAAACAAATAAAACTACAAAAAATACTCTCAAAAATATTTATAAGCCAATTAGGCAATTATCACTTGCATATAATTCTAGCTGTGAAACCTAGGGGTGTGCACGGTTCTGTTTGGGTCGGTTTTTGGCCAAAACCTAAACTGAATAGAAATATTTGGTTTTTTAAAACCCAAAACCGAAACCGTTCAGTTTTTGACGGTTCGGTGTTTTTGGTTTATTGTCGGTTTCGGTACAATTTTTCAGTTTTTCGGTCTTTAACCATTTATATTTGGTCATGAACAATTTATACAAACAAACTTGTTTTTCATAGAAAATTAGTTATTTTTCTTTACTCTTTTGTCAATTTAAGCCTAACAATGTTTATCTCATATTTATACAATTGCACACATATAGATGAGACACACACATGCAAGTTAACATACATATAGTATGATCATTGTCACATCTATATTACATATAATGCATGAAGCACTTTCTCTCCAAAATTTTAAGATTTACAAAAAATAATGCATGGTTTACAACACTTTAATGCACCCAATTTTCAGAATTAAAAACAAAGTAAGCATATTGTACAACAAGAAACAGCGTGGTGTCATTTTAAACCCAAAATTCTACCAAAAAATATTAATGGAATTAGAAAAACCCCTTCACTAAAAATTACAACTATTTAAGCACAATGTACAATAGCTTTTAAGTAAATATAAGTAGTAAAACACAAAGCACAAGTATGTATAGCACAATGATTTTAAGGTCAACAATCTATTCAACACATATAATTAATACACTAATTAATTCACCCCTTCACCAAAATATACAATCATTTAACCATAATGTACAAGCTAATCAAGCTACTAAGCCAAGTACTTCGGTCGACCGGACCGATCGCCCCTGCGCTGACCAAGTCGCCACCACTGCAACCACAAGATCAATGAAGGTGAGATGGCTTCAAAATTTACAAACCAGTCACCCCCTCGATCAATTAATGCATTCTGCAAAAGAAGAAAAAAATGCACCGTTACATATCAAAACAAAAACAAAGATGAAATGAAAGAAGAAAAGAACAATCATCAATCAAGCCAAAACAAGCATCAAATTTATTCCATCTATGGTCCACGAACAGAAAGTATACAGCAACAATAAAACCCAACATCTACATCAACCTCAGTTCTAACTCCATCTCAAAATCACCATCACGATCAACACAACATAAAACCTTAGAGAGAGTTTTTGTTTGATATTCAAGAAAAGGGTCTGATTTTCTTACAAACATAGATTGTTGGTTATGTTCAGTTATCAAGATAAGAAAGAAAGGAAGAATACATGATGTTTGTGTGGCTGCAAATCATGGCTGCGTATTTTTGTGAGAGAATTAGGGCAGGAATGAGGTAATTTAGGTTTTGTAAACGTATTTATAAGTCCTAACTTTTGGGTTATATAACGGTTTGGTTATTAATTGGGCTGGCCAAATAATATCACAAATTGTTTGGTAGTTTTATCATGGGCCTTAATAGATATTGATGATTAAAGTTTGTTTAGGCTGAAAATGGTTTTAGACTAATTACTAATTGATCCGTATATTATTTGTATGGTATAGTTGATTTTGCCTAATTTTGATATTTGGTTCATGTGAATAGGGTATATTAGAACTGAAAATGTAGGGGATATATATATAGTGTAAAAAAGATGAATTTTTTTGAAATAAGAATAAAAATATAAATGTCGGTCGCCTTACTATGGCTACCCCTACCTAAGGTAGAGAGGCTGCTTTCAGTTCTATATAAGATAGGGACCTCCAGCCTTTTGTAGAGAGTGAGGATCGAACCATTGGCCTCTAGATTAAGATGCAAGGGGTTTTCCAACTGATCCAACCCTAAAATTATTGTTATTTATAAATTAATCGTTAAAAAAATATGGCCGCAAAACATCACATTACCAGAAAATATAGTCACAGGGTACCCGCCGCCTCATCGGACGGGTACCCTGCTAGTATGTATTAATATATTATCAAGTAAACTCACACATACGAAAAATACGCATATGAACGTTAAGATAAATATATTATAAATCCACCTATAAAATACTGGGCTAGCTCAGTTGGCCACCAAGGGTGGCCTTAGGGACATTGTTACCACATGCGAAAGGTTTCAGGTGTGAGTCTCTCCATTGGGGTTTTCCTTCAAGGTAGAATCTGTGAGGTTCTGCCCCACAGATGCGCTGATTCGAGGCAGGTAGGGACTACCTTTTGGACATGTACTGTGGAATCAAATCACTAATTATTATTCGAGGTTGGCAGGGACTACCTTCTGGGTAATTACTGCATAATCGAATAACTACGCTAGTATTATACTAACCCGCCATTCAAAAAGAATGAATATGAATTTATAAAATTCATTATTTACTTCTACTATAATAATTATATATTATGATACAGTAAAACCGGTTCGGTTTGTTTTTTATGGTTCAGTTTTTGGACTAAAACGAAACCGATTTTTTTGGTTTTTGAAAAAGTAAAAACTAAACTATCGGTTTTTAGTTTCAGTCGGTGATTTCGGTACGGTTTTTTTGGTTTTCGGTTTTCAGTTTGATTTCGGTTTTCTCGATTATTCTGCTCACCCCTAGTGAAACCTAACCCTTAATCACCCATCAATCATTATCATCATTTTTCTAAAGTAACCGAGTCGCACCAATAATGCTTCACTTAAAGTGAAACCAAACAATTAATCATTTATATCTTCTCTATGATCATCAATAAACATTTTTAATCAAAATTTTGAAATAATTGGCAAGAATGAACAATAAATAACAACAAATTTAACAACAAAATAACATATCTAATCAGTAATACTCGAATTTATACCATACATTGCCATACTTTTAAATCGGAGGTTGAATTGGTTTATTTTGAGTCAAAATCTTGTCGGAATCGATTTCCTAATGTTAGATGCTTCCTTTTTGTTGTGATTTAATGTATTTTGACGGCTTATTTTTGGTTTAGGGATAGGTTTATGAATGATTGAGAGAGTATGTGCTTTTTATGTTTTGACCAAAAGTATAAATGACATGCTCGTTTTGGGTGCACGATTAGGGAATTAAATTGATAGGTGAGATGACAATTTTGCCTCTTCACTTTTAATTTTTGTTTTAATCGAAACTGTTATATCGAGTTAAAAAATGGTGGAGATTAGGCTGCTCACAGTAATGAGGTCGACCGAGTCGATCGTGTGGGTCAAACTCGGTTGTCCTTATTGTGGCTAATCGGTCGGAGGACGACAAAACGCAAAATGGGTCGGGGTCACGACCGATTCACATTTCCATTTTGTTTGGCTTTTTGATCCATATTACCCTCTTGTGTGTTTTTTGAACGTGTGTTTAGTGTGTGTGTGTTTTCAGTGCGTGAAGATGAAGATGAAGAAGTTTGACTTTTTTTTATCTTTTTTTCTTTTTGCTAATGTGTAGTTAGACTTTTTTTTTAATGTGTAGTTGGACCTTCTTACAAAAATTATTTTTGTAATGTTTTAAAATATTATTTGTAATTTGTTCTTTTATAAAAGAAGGAAAAGGAAAAAAAATGTAATAAAATTAAATTTTTTTAGATGAAAAAGTTGAAAAAAAAATTGAACTTGGTCGCCTTTACTGGGGCACCCAATCACCTGCAGGTCGCTGGAGAGAGAAATATGACGTGACAGAGAAAAAGAGGAGGATTGGGTCACCTTACTGTGACCATCCTTAGTCTTTTAGTCTCTAACATTTTAATGGTATTTAAAATCTATACTATATTATAAAGCATTTGGGTCTTCCTTAAAATGAAAACCTTAACATATTAAACTAACACACTTACTTATTATTGAATTGTTTTTAAAAAAATTATTAAAAAATACAATGTAATTTAATATAAGAATAAAAAAATGTCTGCAACAATAACTATCTATTTATTTTTCAACTCTTCTAATAAATGTTATTTTTGAAACAACTATAAAATGAAAACTACATGTTATTATACAAACTAAGAAAACATACAAAGATTCATGCAATTTATATGCAAACAAGTTGATGGTACATATAATTTTAAAAACCGGACCGGACCGGACCAATGAGTTCAACCAGTTTAACTGGGAACCGGAGTCGCCACCGGTTCGGCTAGCTAATAAAAGCTATTCAAAAATGAACCTGAGAGAACCGTTGGAACCGGTAAAAACAGGTGAACTGGGAACTTTTTCTTCTTATTTTTTTTTTAGGTTAATCAGCTCGTCATTGTTATTTTGTTGGTGCCTAGACGTTAACCACAGAGTATCGCCACCGCAACGTACGGTACTGTTAAACCTTAAAGGTTATGATATATTATTTAGCTACTATTTATAAAGTAAGAGATAGAGAAACCTTAATGTACCCGAACCAACAAGTCGGGCTTGAGCCACCCGACCTATCACTTAATACTCCCGGCAGTTCGAGTGATGAAACCGGAGTAAAACATAAACTGTTAAAGCTATACCTATTTTGTTGATGAAGGCCTCTTGTATTAAGCGGACACACAAATTTGTTCTTCAAAATCCTCACTATGTAGAGTGGAAGCAATTAATTAAACCTGCAAGCTAATTATAATAAGATTTTTTTTCTTTTTCATATACAAGAAAAACAAAAATGAATGGAATAAATAAAAAAGAAACATGAAACTTTGCTTGGTTTAGATTTTGGAGAGGAAAACAGAAAAATAAAAGATTCAAGTAAAAGAATTTGGTTACAAAATTATCTAAAGAATGACTTTTTAGTTGTTGACCAAAACAAACGAGGAAGAAAATAAATTAAAATCAAAGATATAGATTGCTCTCTAGACCAATAGACCATGTATTAGTTGAATAGGAGAAGTACGTAAAGATTGATAGAAGCAAATGGCAGCCTGCCTTGGCGAAGGCCATTCAAGAACACAAAAGAAATGTGCAATTTCATATTTACCCAACTTAAATATGAGAATGTCATATTTACCCAAAACATGTTTCAACTGCATTGTAAATCATGCATTCAAAACTTGTATTTTGGGTATAAATGACATTTTCATGTTTAAAATATCATGTTAAGTCATAAAAACCTCGTAAGTTAATTTAGCCAATTTAGCCACTATTTATAAAGTAACTATAACTCTTGAAATATATATGTTTTTTAGTGTTAAAAAGCAAAAATGCCAGTTTACTTCGTACAAGTAAACAATTTATAACTTAATGGGGCAGAGATGGTGGCCTATGATCAGTTTTTTATACCCGATATTCTTCTCGGGATTGGTGGTAAAGTTCTCTATTCTCCTATAAATAAGTCCATTCTTCTTCCCTTTAAACCATCAATTCTCTATTGTTTTACACACAAGTGTGTTTTTTTAGAACCCTAATTAGGGTTTTTGCAAAAATCCTGTTGCTTTTTCTGTTCTTCCACAGCTTTCTTGAACTGCATATATGTTTCTTGGTCTCTTAGATCTCGATTTGTTTATTTGATTACAATCGTTGCGGTTCAAGAAAGCTGTGGGAAGATAGAGAAAGAATCAACACAGAAAAAACGTAAATAAATCATCAAATTCTGGATCAGATCTGACATCCTCATGGTATATATATATCTCTAGCTCTAGTCTTTGTTTTTATGTTTTATTCAGATTTTACCTTTAGTTTTCTGAATTTTTAGAAGATCCAATTATATTCATATGCATACTTATATGTTTCTTTTATGTGCCATATATATTATATACGGATGTATACAATTTTTAATGTGTTCTAAATCACATCTGTATTCTCTAAATCACATTATATAATTAAAAGATCCATGGAGGGAATGAATAATAATATACTATATGTTGTATACTCGTAGTGTGCATGTTTTTACTGTTTTGGTTCATTTGCATCTTTGTTCTTGAATCGAATGACTAAACTAGTTCAAGGATTTTAAATTAATTGTTAACTTGTAAATGTATATCTGTGTTTAGATGCCAAGATTGGGGGAATGTATAAATCAAGTACTTCATTTGAACTTATAGCTAAAACTTATACAGAGTATAAATGGAATATATTGTTCTTAGGATGGTACCCAACTAGAATATAGATGGACCACAAGTTATGATTTTCTTATTTCACATGACTTCAAGCTAAGTTATTGATGTGAATTAGGTAGAGCATGTAACGATTGTAGCCAAGCACTCAAGATATTTTGATGTCGTTGTCCAAACTACTATTTGGTGCCTTTGGAAATTCAGGAAGAGGTGACTTTCTCCGTGAAGAGGCCAAGCAAGGATCTCCTCTTTTGTGACATTAAGCTTTTGTCTTACACTTGGGTTTTTAGTAGAGGTAGGAAATCATGTTTAAATTGGATTGAGTGGTTTAATAACCCGTGTAACGCTCTTTCCTCTCCTTGTATCCTTCCTTAGCGCCTTGCTAATTTTTTAATTCAATTGCCGTTCAAAAAAAAAAAAAAAAAGGTAGAGCATGTAACGGATTCATTTTTCTTACTTACAGATAATCAGATCATGCTAGTGTTTGAAAAGAAAATGTAATTTTGATGTACAAATACTTACTTGAATACCCTTTATTTAATTCCCCAGCTAGATGGGATAAACTTGAGCGGATAGAAGCTATTTAATATATAGCTTCTTGGAGATTTTAAATAAGAGAATCTCAAATCAAGTTAACTTGGATCATGATACAAAAGGTACAGATCGACTTACACATGACCCAATGCTTAGTTTGTGATGATCAGCTGGAAATGGAACACATGCTAGTTAAGTTCATTGATGCACAACATACTTGTGGGGAATTGGAGGTTTAATTTACCAATGGTGGAGCAACAAAAACATATAGTCACAAGTCTGCAGGAACTATTTAACCTTGTGAGCAGTACAAGCTGCTAAATTAAATGGCATAAAAAACTTGGATTTTGAATAGATATTGGATAGCTTTGTTTAAGTGGATTGAGTTATTTTGTAACTGTTGTATAACGCTCTAAGTTTTCTCCACGTAATTCTTTCGTATCATTTTTACTTACAACTCAATGAATATCCAAATTATATACAAGAATTGGTGATACATACAATTGCTGCTTGGCTTTCGACCACCCAATGTGCTAAATGCTTTCAAGTGTCAATGGATGTTGTACATTTAGGTGATGACATCGTTTCTTAATTTGGGATAAAATGGATGCAACAAAATTGTGTTTCTTGAGTTAATTGGTGTCATAATCCTAGGCTCCTAGCTTGCAATGATTTATGGTGTCATATTCTTTGTTCATGTTACCAGGACTTGTACGTGTCTCTGGCTAGCACGCACTCAAAATTAATTTAAAATGTTAAGTTTTGTTCTATTCACTGTCAAAACTAAATAAATTTGACATCCCAATCCGCTCTCAAAGAGGATGAAAAGTGACTCAGATGTACAGTATATATTTTAGCTATCAAATGTTCGTTTTCACAACTTTATATATATATCCAAGGTCTGTAGTTTTTTGTGCGACGTCATTATGTATGTGCATGTAAGGCCAAAATAATTAAACAAAAACAAAAAAGAATTTTGGTTTTACAGGGTAGCACTTGGAAATACCAACTGGAATATTTTGTTTTTATTGAGAAATTATGCGCTGTTTAATTACTTAATTAAGTTTATTTCTTAGATCTGAAATCTGCTTTATTTGCTGTACAGTTATGGGGTCACTTTAAATAATTGTGTTTGCTTTTTTTTAATCCTTTTATAAAGAAAATAATGCAATTACTGGACTAAACAAATATGAAGTTGAAAAGTTTCGTCAGTACAAAACTAACAGAACTAACAATTCCTCATATTTTTTTAAGTGAAAAGGTTCTCATTATATATTAAAATCTAGTAGCATGATACACGTAGACATGTGCAAAATGGTGACACAAAAATAGTCATCTATATGCTAATTTTCATGAGCGATTTTTGACTCTAACGGATGATCTTGTTTTTTGAACGACAGTTTTTGACAACACTAGCATAGAGACTAGAGGAAAAAGATAATTGCAATAAAGTTGTACAAGCATGCTCTCGATCACAATTCCGGTCTGACCAGTTCAGGTTAGCTTTCTTATTCATGTGAAGGATCCACGAGCGAGAAAGATTTTTTTATTTCATCGCCAAGAATATCCATCTTAGGAGGCTTCGGGTTGAAGCAAAGTCTCTATTCCTATACCTCCATATGATCCAAGTTGTTGTTTGAATAACCACATAGAAAACAGTTGTTGAATTGCCAACCTGTTTAAGTTTACCGATCCACTCCATGAGATTAAGCTAGGAGCATCCTTAGGATAATCCCCCACATCCTACCAAACCAAAACAATATTTCATAAATGATCAGCCATTCGAAAATTCAAAAATAAGTGAGGGCAGTTTCGGTTTTTCATCATAAACCGGACATCAAGTGAAATCGAGATCGACCAATTCCGCTGGCGTCAAGGTTATTGCGAGTGGAAAGATATATGGTCTAATTGTAGACGCTATGAGTGTACGTTTCTCTTGATTGGAGGTTTTTGTTCCATATAACCAGATCATAAACTTAAATAAAAGATTACATGTTTAACTTCAACCTAAATAAAAGAAGAGCTGTTGGTGTAATATATATGAGAAAGGGTTAAGGAGATTAGATAATGGTCTGTTATACTTTTAGGAAGTGGCAAAAGAAGAATGACACAATAATGCAAGTAAATTTTAAAGTTAAGTTATTCATGTTTAAGGTTAGAAGTTCTATAATAGTCTGAAACCTTCACTATTAACTTAGATTAACAAAATTACTTTAGAATCAAAGTCAGATCTAATAGAAATTAACAATAATATGTACGTACACTTACAAATAACTAAAATGTATTAAAGAATATTGAGGAAATAAATTAAAACAACATTCTAAATTAATTAGTGATAACACGTTGTTGAATTATTGGCTTGATAATGGGCTATGATCGGTTTAAAAGGTGCGTGCCATCATGTTCTGTAATATCAATTGTTAGGTTAAAGTTAAACATGTAAAGTAATCTTTTATTTCCGTTTTTTATATCATTTTTAAATCTTTCTTTTAAAAAAAACAAAATATTTATGCATGAATGTTACCTAACATATGTGACAAAACTTGAACACACAACCTTAAATTAGTTTAATAATATCATAGTACGAATAGAGCAAGATCACCCCTTTGGTATCGTCCAAGTGTTGATGTTTTTATCAAGAAACTTATCATGGTCACGAAAAAGGTAACATGTAAATTGTTCTTTAATCAACCAAAGTGATAAAGAAGTTGAGATAAGATGCACAACCTTTGCATCGTAAATATGTACCAATAACATTTTCTGTTTCAACTCTTGTCACGGGTACGGATATGATCAGAAAATTTTTATGCGAACCTTCAATAATAACGTGCAAGTATATAAAGGACCCCGTAAAGATTGCTCGTGTCTTCAATCGGTTGGTTTCGATGATGGCAAGTATAATCTACTTGTGTTCCTGCTTTTAGACTAGTTTATATTCGCGAAATTTTCATACGTGTGACCTATCTTGACATGTATTTTAAACTTGAATTATTTTTGTGTTATAATGCTAAAGCTATGATTTTATTTTATTTTTTTAATTTCATGATTACCCCTAAAATTATATACTTTAAGATATTTACTACATAGTAGATGATATTTGTGTGATGAATGTCGACTAGAGCAGCTATGTTTGTAGCTTCCGCAACTAACCATAGGTTATCAAATCTATCCTTTTTCATTTCAGTGATCATATAACCAAGCAAGAATGAACATTGTGAATAACCGTGACCATATTGCGAGCTCATCGCAAATTCAATATATATGACGTATCAATTTGACAGTGTAGTCAATGTTGGTTACCTGATTGAATATCTTGTTTGTTATGCGCGAATGAGTTGCAAATTACTGCGAATTTACTAAAATAGTTATTGCGGATTCAAATCACCAAAATTAACAACAAAGTATTAGAGCACAAATACAACATATGTGTATCGAATTATTAAAGCATAAAAACAACAAAATTATAAAGATTATTTAATACTTTCTATTAATCTATAAAAACAAACATACCAATTAAATAAAAAGTTGGGTATAAAGGAAAACATAAAAATACACTAATTTGGCTCGCTTTTGACAAACATTACAACAAGTTCTTTCGTATTATTGTTATTTAGACAGTTGACTTCTTCACCAAGTACCCTGTGTTTTCTTTTGAGATCATTTATAAACATTGAAAATTACAAAATCATGTTTTCGTGATATCAAGGATCGGAACTATATTGTTGTCATCCGGTGCGTTTGAAGAATAAGGTTGTTTGGTAAATCCTGTGAAGCTTTTGAAGACATTTTATTTATTATTATTATTTTTTAATTCTTTAGTTTTCTCGACTAATGGTAAAGAAAGTGGTTGGACTCTATCCATACAGATTAAGTTAAGCCAAATATGGTACGTGTAGGGATATGATATGCGCCAATATTAGAACACCTAACCCTTTTAAATAAAATTACAACACAAGAAAAAAAAAATTGCCACGCGCTTTGGGGACATTGTTTTTTCTTTTTTTTTCTTTTCTTTTCTTTTATTATTATTATTGTTATTATTATTGTTATTATTATTATTGATAAATTGAATACTCCGAACCTCCTTGTGAGTAACTTCTCTTTGCAATAAGTTGATTTACATCGTGTCTTTCTCCTTATTTCACATTCAGTCCTTATTTAGATCTTGAAGTATGTTGTTAACCTTTTGTACAATGGATAGATAAGTTGGATCTTCAATGATATTATCCATGGAACTAAATTGTTGTTCGGATCTTAACAGTTTCAAAATAAATAAATAAAAATAATAATAAATAAATAAATAAAAATAAAAAAGGAATGCAATGTTTTTGATAGTTTATTTGTGAAAAAGCTGAGAGTATTTTGTATGTGCCGATATGTAGTTTTTGTTGTACATTTTCATATCTTTCACCTAGCAATTGGTTCATTAACTTCCAATCTAATATTGTGATCATGGATAAGCCATTCATCACCCAACTTATCCTGATCTTCTACACTTGCATTACTATTCCTTACATTTTCAACAAACTGATCTATGGGCAGACCATTGTATATGCTAGTCAAAAAGTTTTCATCAAACGTTTTGGTAGCTTTCTCTTTAGGAATAAGGGGTGCGTTTTGAGTCCTAACATCAAGTACATTCTCCTCACCATCTAACAAGTGATTAACTTATGATGTGTCACTCTCTTTAGAACTATTATAGTCATAAACATTCTAATCATCATGCTCCAAATCACTATCAGTGCTACTCGGCTACTCCCACCGTCTCTAAATAAATGTCAACTATTGACTTTTAAAGTTTTCTTTTTTCAACTTTGATCTTAAATTATTTCATTTGTGTTATGTAATACTTGATGAAAATTAAACCAATAAAAATACATTTAAAACCCAATCCATTCATATATTTTGTATCAATTATTATATAACACAAATAAAATAATTTAATGTCAAAGTTAAAAAAAAAATGACTTTAAAAGTCAATAGTGGACACTTATTTAAATATAGAGGAAGTTATTTTTCTTGACCAAGTCTATTATTTAAACTAAACACACAATGAGACACATATATATCTAAGACATGATTAATCACTCTAAATACCACATTGAATATGTTAACCTAAGTAAAAATCATACTTTAAGTGCTTCAAATCCAATCCATTTCTAAAACATGAACCAAGTAAAATCAACTTTTCACCCACCGCTATGTTCGCTTTCTAAGAGTTTTACAAAAGCTGGAAAGTCCATTGCAAGAAGATCAATATTTGCAATTTGAGAATTTCAAAGTCATAAGATAGAAGGTTTCTTACAAACACACCACCAAGATGAAACTTTAAAAATGAAAGAATTTGATGATGATACGATCTGAAACAATATCAAGCATAAAGATAGTTAATTTTAAAACCCCTAATTTTATATAATTAAAATATATATATATATATATATATATATATATATATATATATATATATATATATATATATATATATATATATATATATATTAATTTTTAAACGACTAAATCACAAAAATGGAACACGAAAAGTTACTTTTAGGGGAAGATGACTACTCGAAATCAACCTCACGATCAACGATTTGAAAGATCGTAATTTTAATTTTTGAAAGTGTTATAGGCGTGTGTGCAAAAATGTCGATTGAAGTGTTTAAGGGTTCGAGTTAATAAACAATTTATAGGGATCATTTTATTAGTAAAAAAATTAGATAAAAAAAACAAAGATATTATGGTGTCGACGTGGAAGTCACTAGCAATCGTACTATCCTCGTATCAGACGTGCGCATGAATGTCATTTACCATGAAGAGTAGACGGTACCATCACCAAAAGCCCCCACCAAGTACAACATGGAAGAAGTTTTACAAGAAATTATTAAGAATAGACAGTACCATCACTAGTAAAAAAGTTTTACAAGAAAACATTTTACCGTTATGAACATTTAGATTAATGAACACTTTATTGATTAGCATTTGGATTGACGCAAATTAAACATTACATATGTTTTTCAAAACTTTTTTCTAGCGATCTTTCCTGTACTTTGTTGTGAATTTTTTTCATATTCTTAGAAAACTTTTTTTTTTTTTTTAATTTATCGATGTCACGTGTCGCGTCTTCTTCACGTTTCAGACATTTTAGATACCAGAAAGGTACTTGCGTGTTGTGGTGGCGGGTACCATGTAATTAAAATTTTCAGCGAGAAATATTTTTCAATTCCATATTTTACGATAAAATAGCTTTACCAATGACGGCAATTTTGATATTTAATAATTTTAAGCAATAACATGTTAACCATAAAAATTGTTGATTATCCACTGAACGTTGCGGCAATACAGAAGTGGTAGTTGGTATATTATGAAAGTATGAGGTTGAAGTGGCTGATAATAGCCCATAGGTGCAAGTTATTAAAAAAACACCATAGCGAATTTTAAAATCACATACATCATGTTAAGAAAATTTAATTCTATAAAAAAACACCTTGTAAGTTTTTCTAGCACTTATTTGAATTATTTATTATTTTTATCCCACACACGTAAAAAAAATATAAGAGTACTTATAAAGCTAAAGAAAACCTAAATGTTCAAACAATTATGTGGGGTGACTTTGAAGATAATAGTTATTATTAAATAATTAGCACTTAACACTTTGAATCATTTGCTTTGAAAAAATCGCCTGATTTTATAAAACACAGTTTTTACTTTTTACGGTAAGTTTTATCAAAAATTCTAAAAGGTTTATATGTTTGTTTTCGAGGTACTCGTATGATTTAATAATACTTTTCGAACATTGTAATTTAGTATACATTTTGAAACTCTATTGATTTAATAATATCTTTACATTGAAAATGAGAGTGCATCTTGTGTTATATAGGTTTGTACAATAAGCTTAATAACTTATATTATTCATTTAGGGGGTGTTTTAATAATGTAATTAATTGTATGTTAACCGGTCAAAATTTTAAATTTGCCACAATAAGTAAGTGTGATGTCTTAATATTTAAAGGAGTAAATTACATAAATCGTCTATGTAGTTTGTCAAAAGTTTAACCTACCATCTCTCAAACTCTAAAGTTGCATGAATCGTCCTTTTCGTTGCGAAAGAATAACACTCATGTTCCTTTTTTAACGGGTGCATGAAATCAATTGTGCAAACGTAGAGGGGGTGAATACGTTACCGTTTAAAAACTTCAAACTTGTTGTATCAAATTTCCAATCAAGTTTGCCATAATATGTAAAATGCTAATAATAGTCTTATGACTAATATAACGTATATAGCAAGTTGTCACACAAGTATAACCATCAAGTCACACCACACGCAATGATATAATGCAAGTATAAAAGCAAAGCAATAAGTAAAAGAAAACGCAAACCGAACACCAGGATTTATAGTGGTTCGGTCACGGATCTGCACTCCGCCCTACTCCACTCCTCGAGTATCCAACTCGAGAGTTACTTCACTAGATCAACAAGCTCCCTTCTCGGCGGAGAAAACCTTACAATCGTCGCTTACACTTTATCCAGTACAAAATATGATTACAAGTAACTTGTATATTTTACGTTATGTATCAAGTTATACGTTTTGTCGTCAATCAAAACAAACGAGATTGTATAGATTAAATATCGTATTATTTGCGCTAACAATCTCCCCCTTTTTGATGATGAAAAAATAGTAAACGTGATAGAACGTAAAATGTAAAAAGTTTATGTGTCCGTATTACTTACTTGTATCCGTAATATATTCTACATTTCCTTCTCCGTTTACACTCTTCTCCCCATTTTGTCAAAACAAAAAAGGTGTGTCCTTGGAGTTTAAACTTCATTTGTCCCCGAAATGGCGAGCTTGCATCATCCCTAGTGAAGTTAAGTCTTTTACTCCAATTTCCCTATGGTTGTTGCGTCCTTTAGGTTGTTAGCGTATCCATGGATCAAATTAAGATCTTTAACCTACATCAAGGTTAGTGTTGTGCAACATAAAAATTATATGAAAAATGCATGATGAATGAAATGCATGTTGGACTATGCTGACTTGTCTTCTTCTTTTTGTCGAAACATAGAAGTGTGTCGAAGAATGAGAATAAAAATGAATGCGTGCATGCTTCCCCTATATTGTAGCTCCGCCTTGATCAATACTCCCCGTTGCTAGGGTTCCAACGTATAAGATACAAGAAATAAGAAAGGTAAAAAAGAATAAAGGTTAGTGCATGATTAGCTCCCCTTTGATCAATACTCCCTGTTGATAGGGTACCAACGTATATGATGCAAGGATGAAGAATCCTACAAAATAAAGGTTAGTGCAAGAAAATATTTGTCCTAGAATGAGTATGCGATATATAGCAATGCGAATATATATGATGAACCTACAATGAAAAGATTAGTGCAATATATTAATGATGTAAGCTACTCAAAGTGGAGCATGAAATCAAAGATCACATGAGGTGTATTCCTAAACAAAATTACAGTCGTAAGAAAAAGGAAAATATAATATGATAAAGTACTACAAAATAATGCCTAGAAGAAAGATATGAAGTGAAGTTGAAATATTAAGAGTTTAAGTGAGTGATGCTAGAGTTGGTGTTGGTTTACTCGTAGGATTCATGTGGTGATAACTCGGTAGATGTCTTAAGACTGATAAAGTAAGTTATTGCTAATCAATGGTGGTGATGATTAGTGAAAGTGATGATGGAAGGTGGTGGTGATAACGTAAACAACTATTATGAGAATTAGAAACTCGTATGTATAGAAAATGCTATAACGAATATAAAGATTGAACATATGGACTTATGCAATCTAAAATTCACAACTTAAGGGATAAAGGAATACTACTTACGTAATGTTAAGAGAAAAAGAAAATGTGAATGGACATTGATATTCAATGACGGCTACGGGTTATGATTTGATCGATTAGTATTGACGCTAATGAAAACGAAATACGTTTAGAAAGAATGACCTATATCGAAAAACAATAGATGAAAGAGTACTAACATGGTTTAGACCTACATGACCTTTAATGACATTATCATCTACCAAATATGATGTATTTAACGACATTATCATCTACCAAAGATGATGTATCATGCCATAATATACGCTTGAATGGATTCAAAAAGAAGTGAACATATAAGCACTTAGGAACAAAAATTTCATAAGAAAGGAATAAAGAATACTAAAACCCTATATGAGGATGAGAATGACATTATGTGATGGGAGAGTGTTGGTTATACCGATGTGTTGAGAAAGTGTTGAGAATGACAGTTTTGATTAATATATCATTTGCACTGACAATGACGTGCATGATATGTTTTGAGTAAGAAAGGATGAGATCTTATGATGGTGTTCTAGAAAACTAAGTTGTGAAGTCCTGGTTTAAGAAAGATCCTAGACTCCATTAGTTGTTGGTTGTGGAGATGAAGAACTTTTTCAAACACATGATGTGTTTTTCACTTGATGAGATATTGGTACAAACTAGTGATGTTGGGTTAAAAAGGCTTGAAACACTTGTGGTTTTGTGAACCGATTTTAACTAAATGGTGTGAACCTACATGTTGGTATTTGAAGAAATAAGAATACATGTTCTTTAATGTGAAAAGACATCAATGTGAATGAATTTCTCTCTGCCTCAATCGGTGGACATCCAACATATTTTGTATTGCATCGTATAAAGAATGATAACGTGTTTAGGAGGTTGAAGGTTAATGAAAGCGATGAGCTTAGTAATGTTTTCGCAGATGTTGGTAAGCAAGTAAAAAACTTTATCCTTGTAGTCATGTATTTCTTCTCTATCAATGCCAGATGATCGCATGACAAGGCATGTGCTTTTCTCGAAGGAGGTGGAAAGGATTAGAGCGTTGTTATGGAGGTGATTTTTGAAAAGCGGAGGTGGAAAGGATAAGAGTATTGTTATAGCTAAATAGTGATGGAAGTGATTTTTGGAAAGCGGAAGCAATAATGCGAATCGGAAAGAGGTTGATTGAAAGATATCCAAATACAAATTTCAAATCTCTAAGACTGAATCTTATTAGCTTTAAAACTATATGAAAGTTAAGGGATTACAGTTATGCGAGATGAGCATATAAAAGCTAGAACGAAGTGAGATGGCAAATAATTAGTTCTCAATCCACTAAAACAAAATTGTTAGTAAGAAAAGATGTCAACAAGATAAATATCTAAAGATATTATGTTATTCAGACAACACATTCGACTACTAGACATAAAGTTACCACATGGCTAGATAGCATCAACATAAACAATCATATTAAGCAAGAGCATGACATAATACGAAATAATTTCCTTGTATAGACACTTAAGCATATAACGATCTATGTGATTAATTTGTATAATAAACCGACTTCTAAATGTTTATCATACCAAAAGTACTTCGACAAATTATAAGTGCACACGTAGGGAACAAATAGTGTGACAAAGTCACAAAAGAAACAAGACGAAAAATTTATGCAACCCATGTTTAAATGATAATATTTTGGAGCATGTATTATATAGACCATCCTAAGCATGGATCTAATAAATGACAGCAAAAGACACAAGCTTTCAAATATATAAATATCATATAAAAACATCATGTATTAAAATGACATATCATGAGTAAACAAGTAACATGTTAATCATGAAAAACATCATATAAATAAAGAATGAAAATATCATATAAATCTTGTTAGTATATAGTAACACAAAACATATAAGCATCCAGGCATCATAAAGAAATAACCAAGGTTTATACATGAATCAATTAAATAGTTATCATGGTTATGTTAAGATGTCTAATCATATCAAACAAATAACATGTAATCGACACATGTATGTGTAATGCAAGAGATTTTAATCTTTGTGTTTGGAATCTAAGCTTGAATGATCTAAAGGGTGACATCTTTTATATTGAGTTTAAGTATGTGTTACGCAAGTGATTTGGTCATCCAAGACCAAGAGATGTGTTTGTGTGTGATAATGGAATATGATAAGAACGTTCTCAAGAAAGCTCTTTGAAACAGGAATCTAAGTGAAATTACCAACTTCAATAGATCTTGTGTATGCTCTAGAGATGAGTAGAATAGGCATAGAGTTTGAACTGGGTTATGAGCAAGGTTTGGTTATGATGAACGCTTGAAAGGAAATAGACACATATAGTGTCTTTTAATAAGTAGAATTATTACGTGGAATAAAGTCATCATGCTTATGAAAACAAGAATGACAAGATAATGAGGAAGCTCTAGTTCATAGAACTTGCAGATGTTTATTTACCCGATGAGGTATAATGAAATCTCTTGTAACATAACCATTCATGTCGCAAGGTGAGAGTGATGCATAGGATATACATTATCCTCTTATCAAGATGAAAACTCATGATTACTTGTGCATAATGTTTTTCCAAAACCTCATGTTTTTCTTGATGAAGGTATGAAGCCAAAGTCTTTGAACTAGATAGTGTTATCCTAGATATACTTGGTCTCAAGATTATACTAGATGATGACTAACTCGAGTTTCTTATGTATACTCCTCAAGAGTCATTGTTGCTCGGGGTGCATGAGGTTGGCTTTGAGATTGCATTATAACATATGTTGTTAAGATGTTGATTTAAGGTTTACCTAGACTCTATGCAGAAGTTCAATGACAAAGTATTACTAATACTTTGATAAGTTATGAACGTAGTACTACTTATACCTAGTGGAAATTGATAAACATGACCAGGAGTACGATGCTTATTTTGATAGTGGAGGTTCTAATGATAATGAATTATCTAAGTACTCATAGGTGAGAAAGTATGGTTGAGTTTGTTCAATGTACATTTTGTTAGTGCAAATATTACGATATTTAATCTATACAGTCTCGTTTGATTTGATTGATGACAAACATACAACTTGATACATAACGTAAAATGTACAAGTTACTTGTAATCTTATTTTGTCTCAACAAACATTCAACACCTCTCAACGTCTCGATTCCTCGTATGCTACAACACAGGTTCGCACATGTTTGTTATGTGGCATTATGATCAAACCCCTTGACCAACCATTTAGAACTAGCAGGGTACCCGCGCGTTGCAGCGGCGGGTACCCTGAAATAATTTTTTTTGATAAATAATGTATTTTAGTTTATTATGTTATTTTTGACAATAAATTTACGGATATCAAGAATTTCGTATAGGTCGTGCCCGTTCGGGCTCGAACCCATTGGCCCGTGCCTGTTAGGGCTCAAGCCCATTTGGCTCGTTGCCCGTTCAGGCTTGAATATTTGTATAATGTGCTTTATTATTTGTAGTAGTGAAATTTAATGCAGGAATTGTGTTTAATTTGGTTGTACAATATGCTTGATAATTTGTATTTGTAAGGGGTGTTTTAATAAATCTATTAATTGTATTTATTGACTAGTTAAATAATTGACTACATTAAATAGCATTAATGTGGTATTTTGTTGTACACTATGCTTCTTGTCTTGTACGTCAGAAAATTATGTGCATTAAAGTGTTGTACACTATGTTTCTTTTCTTGTAAGTAGTATTCATTATAGTCATTAATAACATTGATCACTTTAATAGCATTAATGTTGTAAGTCTGAAAATTACATCATGCTTATTTTGTTGTACACTATGCTCATTTTTTTGTAAATCTAAAAATTGGTTGCAGCTATTATACATTGTGCTTAAATGGTTGTAATTTTTGGTGATAGGGTATTTTTAATAGCATTAATGTTGTTTGATATAATTTTGGTCTTAAAATGACATCATGCTTTATTTTGTTGCACAATATGCTTATTTTGTTGTAATTCTGAAAATTGGGTGCTTTAAAGTGTTGTAAACCATGCTTAATTTCTTGTAAGTCTTAAAATTTTGGAGAGAGAGTCATTCATGCTTTATATGTAGTATAGATGACTAAAATACTTTTAGAGTCTTTAAGTATTTTAGGTATCAAAGTGCACTTTATGTGCAAAATAGAATAAGTGTCACTTTAGATGTTAAAGTAATATTAGTAAGTTTTACAAATGATAAAAATGTGATGACATTAGGAATCAAACATTTTTAGTAACTCATTAACTTACTGAAACAATATTACTTAGGCAATATATATATTCTACAAGTTTACTTTCATATATATCTTAATCTAAAAATAGAAATATATATATATATATGACATCATTGCATGCATCATGTGTAAGATTTCTTACACATATGGAAAGATTCTCACTCAAACTATTGTGTGTTGACTTGTAGAATCTTGATTTGACATGCATAGATATGGAAAGATTTAGTAATATATAGTATCCCATGGTTTATGTCTTTGTAAGCCTTGGAAAGTAGTTTTGGAAAACTACTTTGCTTGTTTACCTATAAATAGGTAACCCATGTTTTTCTTATAACTTGATGAAAAACCACACACATATAGATTAGTAGAAAACCATGTAGAAACATTAACGAATCACCCTTTACATAATGATTATAATGTTACTAACTCTCATTATATTGTAAGCAAACTTCATGATCCACCAAGAAGGTTAGAAGATCTTGAAGTCATCATTCATTCAAGCATACCAACATATGAAGATTCAAGGGCACTTGACATCCTCAATGATTGAAGACTTCTTATTCAAAAAGTTCATTTAGATTAGGCATCTATATCCATTAGACATGTTGTCGTGGATCATCATTGTATCATCACAATATAGATTAGATGCTTTATGTGTTTGTGCCATAAAACACAAGGTTTCTATGTTGGGCCACAAAACATAGTGGGAGTGGTTGTACCCTTGGGAAAGAAATCGACATCTATCTTAGTGTTGGAAATATTATAGGCGACGTTAGGAGTGGTTGTACCTTTGTAAAAGAACCCGGTATTTAGCTTTGTACCGGATAAAGTGTAAGCGACGATTTTAAGGTTTTCTCCGCCGAGAAGGGAGCTTGTTGATCTAGTGAAGTAACTATCGAGTTGGGTACTTGAAGAGTGGAGTAGGGCGGAAAGGAGATCCGTGACCGAAACACTATAAATCCTCGTGTTCGGTTTGCTCTTTCTTTTACTTATTGCTTTACGTTAATGTTTGCATTATGTGATTGCTAGTGTTGTGACTTGATGATTGTACTTGGATGATAACATGTTTTAAGTTATGCTAGTCACTAACTACACATAACATCTTTCATATTAGAACAAGCTAAAAATGGATATTTGATACAACAAGTTTAAAAGTTTTTAAACGGTAATGTATTCACCCCCTCCCTCTACGTTTTCACAATTGGCATCAGAGCTTCGTAGCTCTTTTTTTAAAAACAAATAGTTTTTAAAATGGAGCACGATACATGTATCAAATTACCACTGAAGCGGAATATAATATGAAAAATGTTTCGTTAAGTATACTTAGAAATTTTTTGGTTAAATATTACTTTGTATACAAGCTTGAAGGTTTTCTTGAAAAATAAAATGTTAAGATAAGTCACATTTGTAGAAATGTTGTTGAATATGTGTTTTATATGTTTACTATAAAATCTAGTAAGTCATACACGTTTTCTTTATATCAAAATATGAGTTTTAGTGAATCTGTTATCAGACCCCGCGGATCCCTTCTCCTCAATGGGAGGATCCGTCAAAAAGGTTCCTTGAAATCCGTCAATTCAGTACACAGTTTTTGTCCAACTTCAAAAATTCATAACTAATTAACCGTAAGTCCGTAGGAGTTGCGCCACCTATCAATTTGAAGTGAATTGTGTCTACTTTCTTTTAAAAATAATGTCATGGCCTAAATCTAATCTGAAGTCAAAAGAATAAACCAAATACTATAGTGTGTCTAAAATATTAAGTTTTATTTTGACGTAGAAACTCAAACTTTTGAGTTAGGCAATTTAAGTTAGGATCCTTTGAACATTGATATAATTTCTTTTGAAACTAAAAAATTTAGTGATATCTATATATATAAAGGAAACTAATCAAGTTTGGCATACATCGTCATATTTAAACGCCAAGTGACGAAAAGTATTTTTCTTTTATGATATGCTAAATGACTACTTGTTTTAGTTGTATGCATATATGTTGCGTACTTATTGAATGCTATGATTGCACTTGTTTATTTGTGATTTATAATTGTCAATCTTGCGATGATATTCTATTTGCTTGTTTGTTGATGTCTTGTTTATGCACAATAGGACTTTTGATTAGATCTTGTGCACCAAGTTGATAAAATTGATTTTGTATTACTTATAGTCTTAGATTTTCATCTTTGCATATGTTATGTGATTATTTTGCATAGTTTACTTAGTAATGAGAATTAAGTAACACTAATTAAGTATCATGAAATATGATCAAGTGTCTAAATGAGTCACTACTTTTTTAAACATATAGCAGTCATGTAAAATGGTGTTTGGTATATATGCTTCTACTATGATGTTTAATGAATGTGTCATGCTATAAGATAGTAACTCATCTTTGATTGATCATGTAAACTAACCATATCATGTTTAGTCGATAACACTTTGATGTTATCAATTTTCCGTGTTTTGCTTAATATCCATTTATGGTAAGTTCATAATCCTCAACTTGATCTATATGCTAACATGTATTAGAATATGTGTTTTTGGTTTTAATCTATCACATCTAATTAGGTGCATATGTTCCAATTATAATTAGGATATTTGAATGGGTTTTGGGAAGTCGATAAATGTCCATTGTTAAGGGGTGTTTGGCATAACTTGAAATTTGAACAATTTGGTAGTTAGACAATGTGTTTAATGGATATATGTTCTTGTAGGATCTCTTGTTATCTTTGGACAATGTCTTGTACTAACGGATATGCAGGTAGACAACATTTGGGATATTGTCAAATTTTCAAGTTTATGAAAATTTCACTAAGTATAGTGAAATTCGCTAGCCCCCGGTCAAATTCTATCGGTAAGGATGTTTCTATATCCACTTTTTGCATTTCCTAATCAGATATAAATTTAAGTTTATGTTTTGGGAATTTTTGGAAAATTTGGAATTCGTCACGACCTCCGAAATACTGTTCTGTCCAGTTGTTTTGGCTTGGCGGAACTGGCGGAACCAAAACCAGGGTTCCGCCAGTGCATTTTTTGGGTAAACCCAGTTTTGGCCCAACGGATCAAACGGAACCCAAAATAGGGTTCTGCCCATGTGTTCGTTTGGTTCCGCCAGTCACCTACAGAAAAATTTTCAACTTTCAAATTTTCAACTTCCACACAATTCGAAATCATCCTTTTTAATTAGAATTTAATTTCTCATTAATTCATAACTGCATTAGGATCAATCTCATTTCCTAGAACCAATAGGAACCCATTTCCCGCCAAAAATTCAATTTAAACAAAACTCACCCAAGGAACCCTTCTGGATAAAGGAAGGATCCCTTTATTTGGTCCCTTGCCATCCGTGGGTCCCTAACCACGAATATTTTGTAATCATTACCCACGGTTACTACATTCTTCCATCCTTAACTCATCCTTTATCCATTAGTTTCACTTATTTGGTGACTTGACAACTTCCTAACTAATCCGAACTCGTTACTTACAAAGATTACATATAATATCAAAATCACAAGTCTAACTTGTGACTGTAGATATTGTCTTGTGTCTATATATGTTACCTCACTTGGTTAACATGAAAGTAATGTGTCATCCTTCAAGACGATAAGGATTTACATAAACTCATAACTTATACTTAAGTTATAGATGTATTATCAAGTCTTGCTATCCTTAAATATTATCCAATCTCATCAAAGTAGGATTGACAACTTAAGTATTTCATCCGAAATATTCAAGTAAATCTGACTTACAATTGTAGTCACTAAAAGTAATATCCGAAGGAATCACCACCCAAGTATTTTAACAATATATGTTAAAACACTTATCCTATTACATAAAGTACACTTGTACTTTCATCATCATCCCATCACATTTACCTCTGTGATTTATCTCCGGCCTTAAGTTTCAAATCACATCACACTCTAGTTGTACCTTCCTATGGATCACTAGAATTAGTCTCTATCCTTGTTGTTTTCAACATCCTTAAAACCTAGTACTCCCATAACACAATCATCTCAACCACAAGAACCACCACAACCAAAACCAATGTTATTTCATCCCTAGTTAAGACACACTAGAAGACCTACCACCTAGATCAACCAATCCACCATTCTTACCATCGTTTGAATTCATTGAGTGCATTGCTCAAAAAGCCCTTTGTTCAAACACTCAACCATACCTTACCACCTATAGGATTAGAACCTTTACCATCAAATGAGCATGAAGCTCACATTCAGTTACACTAGGTTTAAGTAGTACCACTTTCACAAGTTATCAAAGTATTGGTAATATTTTTTAACTTTTGCATAAGTTTCATTAAACTTTAAATCAACACTTTAACAACATATGTTAAAATGCAATCTCAAAGCCAACCTCATGTACCCCGAGCAACAAATGACTCTTAAGGAGTATAGATAAGAAACTCGAGTTAATTCCTCTTGTCATCATCTAGTATAATCTTAAGACCAAGTATATTTAGGATAGCACTATCCGATTCAAACACTTTGGCTTCATACCTTCATCCAGAAAAACATGATGTTTTGGAAAAACATTATGCACAAGTTCATGAGTTTTCATCTTGTTAAAAGGATAATGTATATCCTATGCATCACTCTCTCCTTGCGACATGAACGGTTGTGTTACAAGAGATTTCATTTTACCTCATCGGGTAAATGATCTTAAATAAACATTTGCAAGTTCTATTACCTAGAGCTTCCTCATCATCTTGTCATTTTTGTTTTCATAAACATGATGACTTTATTTCACGTAATAATTCTGCTTATTGAAAGACACTATACGTGTCTATTTCCTTTCAAGCGTTCATCATAACCAAACCTTGCTCATAACCGAGTTCAAACCGTATCTCTAGAGCATACACAAGATCTATTGAAGTTGGTAACTTCACTTAGATTCCTATTCCAAAGAGCTTTCTTGAGAACGTTTTTATCATATTCCATTATCACACATAAACACATTTCTTGGTCTTGGATGACCAAATCACTTGCGTAACACATACTTAAACCAAACTTAAAAGATGTCAACCTTTAGATCATTAAATCTTAGATTCCAAACACAAAGATTAAAATCTCTTGCATTACACATACATGAGTTGATTACATGTTATTTGTTTGATATGATTGGACATCTTAACATAACCATGATAACTACCTGATTGATTCATGTGTAAACCTTGGTTATTTCTGTATGATGCCTGCATGCTTATATGTTTCATGTTACTATATATTAACATGATTTATATGACTTTTTCATTCTTTATATGATGTTTTGCATGATTAACGTGTTACTTGTTAACTCATGGTATGTCATTTTGATACATGATGTCTTTATATGATATCAACATTTTTGAATGCTTGTATCTTTTTCGGTCATTCATTAGATCCATGCTTAGGATGGTCTATATAATACAAACTCCAAAATGTTATCATTTAAACATGGTTTGCAAAAAAATTTCGTCTTGTTTCTTTGTCACACTCTTTCTTCACTACATGTGCACTTATAATTTGTCAAAGTACTTTTGGTATGATAAACATTTGGAAGTCGTTTTATCATACAAATTAGTCACATAGATTGTTACATGCTTAAGTGTCTAAGCTTAACAGGAAAATACTTTCGTAGTATGTCATGTTCTTGCTTAATATGATTGTTTTTGTTGATGCTATCTAGCTATGTGTTAACTTTATGTCTAGTAGTCGAATGTGTTGTCTGAATAAGATAATATCTTTAGATTTTTATCTTGTTGACATCTTTTCTCACTAATAAATTTGTTTTAGTGGATTGAGAACTAATCATTTGCCATCTCACCTCATTCTAGTTGTTATATGCTCATCTCACATAATTGTAATCCCTTCACTTGCATATAGTTTTAATGCTAATAAGATTGAGTCTTAGAGATTCGAAATTTGTGTTTGGTATCTTTCAATCGACCTTTTCCAAATCGCATTATTGCTTCCGCTTTCCAAAAATCACTTCCATCACTATTTAGCTATAACAATACTCTTATCTTTTCCACTTCCGCTTTTCAAAAATCACCTCAATAACAATACTCTAATCCTTTCCACCTCCTTTAAACCACATGCCTCGTCATGCGATCATCTCGCATTGATTGAGAAGAAATACATGACTTCAAGGATGAAGTTCTTTGTATGATAACCAACATCTACAAAAACATTACTAAGCTCATCGCTTTCATTAACCTTCAACCTCCCAAACACTTATCGTCATTCTTTATACGATGCATTACGCAATATGTTGGATGTCCACCGATTAAGGCGGAGAGAAATTCATTCACATATTTGTATTTTGTCAAAATGTATTTAAAGAATATCTACTCATGTTCCTTGCACCCTAAAATACCAAAACATAGGTACACACGATTTAGTTAAAATCGGTTCACAAAACCACAAGTGTTTCAAGCCTTTTTAACCCAACATCATTAGTTTGTACCAATATCTCATCAAGTGAAAAACACATCATGTGTTTGACAAAATTCTTCATCTCCACAACCAACAACTAATGGAGTCTAGGATCTTTCTTAAACTAGGACTTCACAACTTCCTTTTCTAGAACACCATCATAGGATCTCATCCTTTTTTCATATTGGCGCCCTAAAGCACGGGGAGCTTCCATCAAGCATTTATTGAATGCATATTATACTATCTTGCACTAACCTTTATTTTGTAGGATTCTTCATCCTTGCATCATATACGTTGGTACCCTAGCAATGGGGAGTATTGATCAAGGGGGAGTCGATCATGCACTAACCTTTGTTTTTCTAGCTTTCTTATTTTTTGCATTATATACGTAGGTACCCTAGCAACGGGGAGTATTGATCAAGGGGGAGCTACATTCAAGGGGGAGCATGCACACATTCATTTTTATTCTCATTCTTCGACACACTTTTGTGTTTCGACAAAAAGAAGGAGATAAGTCAGCATAGTCCAACATGCATTTCATATCATTTTTATGTTGCACAACACTAACCTTGATTTAGGTTTAAGCTCTAATTTGATCCATGAATCCGCGAACAACCTAAGGGATGCAACAACCATAGGAAATTGGAGTAGATTACTTAACTTCACTAGGGATGATGCAAGCTCGCCATTTTGGGGAGAAATGAAGTTAACTCCAAGGACACACCCTTTTTGTTTCGACAAAAGGGGGAGAAGAGTGCAAACGGAGAAGGAAATGTAGAAGGTATTGCGGATACAAGTAAGTTATACGAACACAAGTAACTTTTTACATTTTACTATCTATCTTGTTTACATATTTTGTCATCATCAAAAAGGGGGAGATTATTAGTGCAAATATTACGATATTTAATCTATACAGTCTCGTTTGTTTTGATTGATGACAAACATATAACTTGATACATAACGTAAAATGTACAAGTTACTTGTAATCTTATTTTGTCTCAACAAACATTCAACACCTCTCAACGTCTCGAGACCTCGTTTGCTACAACACAGGTTCATACATGTTTGTTATGTGGCATTATGATCAAACCCCTTGACCAACCATTTAGAATGACTAAAATACTTTTAGAGTCTTTAAGTATTTTAGGTGTCAAAGTGCACTTTAGGTGCAAAACAGAATAAGTGCCTCTTTAGGTGTTAAAGTAATATTAGTTAGTTTTACAAATGATAAAAATGTGATGACATTAGGAATCAAACATTTTTAGTAACTCATTAACTTACTAAAGCAATATTACTTAGGCAATATATACATTCTACAAGTTTACTTTCATATATATCTTAATCCAAAAATAGAAATATATATATATGACATCATGGCATGCATCATGTGTAAGATATCTTACACATATGGAAAGATTCTCACTCAAACTATTGTGTGGTGACTTGTAGAATCTTGATTTGACATGCATAGATATGAAAAGATTTAGTTATATGTAGTAGCCCATGGTTTATGTCTTTGTAAGTCTTGGAAAGTAGTTTTGGAAAACTACTTTGCTTGTTTACCTATAAATAGGTAACCCATGGTTTTCTTATAACTTGATGAAAAACCACACACATATAGATTAGTAGAAAACCATGTAGAAACATCAATGAATCACCCTTTACATAATGATCATAATGTTACTAACTCTCATTATGTTGTAAGCAAACTTCATGACCCACCAAGAAGGTTAGAAGATCTTGAAGTCAGCATTCATTCAAGCATACCAACATATGAAGATTCAAGGGCACTTGACATCCTCGATGATTGAAGACTTCTTATTCAAAAAGTTCATTTAGATTAGGCATCTATATGCATTAGACATGTACGTCTTGGATCATCATTGTATCGTCATGATTGGCTGCTAAATGGTCAACCAAATTCAACCACGGATGTGGTCAATCTGGTCAAACAGCGTAGATCCAATCTCCGTGGATAGTATAGAGTTTCCCCGGGTCATTATGTCCCGACAAGATTGAAATGGTGTTATGAAATGTTTGTGGGAATGAGTGACACTGATGACAATAACCAATAAAGATTTGGGTTTGATTAAACTACTGATTGCTTGGTATTTAAGTTAATGAAACAGTATTAACAATTACTGAAACTCAGACATAATTACACGTACACAAATTAGAAATCAGAAATGTTTACAAACAGAGAAAATGTGAGTTTTAAACAATTTACAACCACAGGGGGTGAAATTGAAACTTTTACAAACTTAATATTAAAAGAAAATTAATATAAAAAGAAAAATATTTTTTGATTATAATTTAATTATTTAAATAAAAAACTATTTAATATATAACTAAAACTAATTAACTTAAAAAGCTTTATAATACAAAATTTACCTAGAAAATTGCTAAATTAATTTTTTAAAATTCTAAAATGACTTAAAATAAATTTAGAAACTAAAAAATATATATTTTTGTCTTTTTATGGATTTTATATTAACTAAATACTAATTATATTAATTAAACTAATTAAACTAATTTGAATTACTAAAAATAGCAAAATGACCTAGAAAATTCTGAGAAAATTTATAAAACTAATTAACCATCTCAGGAATCCTAAAAAATTATAAAAAGTTTATAAAAATTATTTTTAGACTATTTTACTAATTATTTACTTATTTATTAATTAATATCAAATTTAACTAAATTAATTAAGAAAAATAGAAAATGAACCGTAGTAATTAAGAAACTATTTTCTAAAAATACCTTATGATTTACAAAACCTAGGAAAAATATAAAAATGTACTGTTGTTAAATAAAAATTAATAAAACTATTTAATTAACTAATATTTCTTAATTATTAATTAAACTAATATTAATTCTAATAAATACTAAATTAAAAGAGAAAAATCTAGAAAAATTACTGAAAATACTTGAATATAAAAGAAATTTAAGAAAAATATAAAAATGATAAAGTGCTTAATCATAAGCTGAAAAGAAAAATTAAATATATAAATCCTATTAAATAGAAGCTATCACTAATTTTAAAGTTGGTTTTTCTTTGTTTTTCTTTTTACAAACCTACTAAACAACTGAAAACAAACAACTTTTATAAAGGAACTTTTGTTGTAGCTTATTAATAAGCTGTGTGCATTCACAAATGCTTAACAGTTGGAGGATTTAGCTTATTTGGACTTATTGATTATTGAAAAAGCAATATTTAAGCTACCAAATGATCACATAAGCTAAAACAAATGGATGCAAACTTGAAATAAGCCAGATGGCACAAATAAGCACACTTAATAAGCTGGGATGAGCAAATAAGCACTTGAGGCTAATACTGAGTATCAAACAGGCCAAATGGCCCAACTGTCAGGCCTTGTGGGGTCTACAGGCTAGATTAGAAGCCCAAACTAAGGAAGGATCCAATAAGCTTAGCTTATTGGCTTTTCAAAAAGCTAAGGAACAGGCTCTGGGTCCCACAAATGAACACATGAGGGGGCTTGGAACTTAGGCACAAAAACTGAGTACTCAGTGTACACAAGGAAATGGACAAGCTAAAAGCTTTAAGTAGCCCTACCAAATAAGCCAAGAATAAGCAAATAAGCTCAGAACCTTAGATATGGGCTTATGGGGTTTCCAAAAAGCCAAAAAGCTTAGGGTGGGGCCCACTAGGGAACAATCTATAGTCTTATGAAGTTGGTGGTTATATATTGAGCACTCAGTACACAAGGTCAAAATAAGCAAACTTCCAAGACTGAATAAGCTAACCTAATAAGCACTGAGATCCAAATTTATTGCAAATTTCAAAAGATAAGCTGAAGAACTTTGTAAAAAACTAAAATACAAGGCCTAAAGTTTTCATTTGCACCCTGGAGAGGGGTTTGAATGTTTGACCAAATTCACAAAGTGCCATAGTGTAAAAGGGTAACGTGCCCTGTAGGCTTAAATAAGCCTTTGCACAAGCCACAATAAAAATCACAAAAATAAGCTGGACACAGATTTTGAAAGATAAGCTGAGGGACTATGACTTGTGAAAAGCTTGAGGTTTGAAACTACCCACAAAACTCAGGAAAATTCCTTAGATTTTTGGATTTTTGACAAAGCTGTTAAAATTGACTTTTTTAATTAAAGCTTAGTTTGACTAATATGAACTTGAATTTTTATTTTATGACTGATTATGGTTATATAAGCTATATTAAGACTAAATTAAGCTACAACATACACTTGTGAGTGGAAATGGGGCATAAGCCACTCTAAATCCAACATAGAGAGTTAATTAGGCCAATTATATGATGATTTTGACTTTTTGTCAAATGATGCCTGTATTTTATGGTTGAACTGAGTTAATATGACACTAAGTGACTTATGTGAACAAAAAACAACAACAATCTCAGGCTTGATCACAGAATCACAGACAAATCCAAACACTCCTATTAGAGACAGATGATAATGAAACTAAACTTAAAAGAAACCAGAGCACAATCTAATGAACTTAACTATTCTAATAAGCCATAAACAAGCAAAGAAATAAACAATCAACAGGAAGCAATAAAGAGTGAGAATAAATTGTTGAGCTTACAACTGCCTTCCAAGCAATCTTCCAAGGACCAAGACCACAGTAACTTTCCTATTGGTTCTCCACAGAACCTCTAACCCAGGGCCATCCATAACCTACCCTGCTCCAGCTTCTTGATCACCATTATCATGATTTTGATTTTTTCTTTATTTATTTTTTCTAATTTTTTTTGTGTTTTTGATTTTTTGAACCTACACAGCTTTTAATGTTTCTAAAAGCCTTGATGAGCTTTCTGGGAGCTTATATGAGCTTATATGTCCATATCATCAACTAGAAACAACAACTAAGCCTATTGAGATTTTTGAAATGAAAATAAATAGCATAAACTGAGAATTGAACCAAAGCTTGAATTTTTATTAATGAAAAGGTTTAGAGTACACTGAAAATGCTTAAAACAATATTTGAAAGCAAAATCATACACTAGGAATTTTAAAATTACTTATACGACATACATGAAACTAAATTAAACTATATATTCTTCCTTGCTGCCTCTTTCCCTTTTATAGCTGAGGATTAGGGTTCGTGGTACCCATCTGATCATTTCCCACCACCATTGGATCTCTGAGATGCATTCTAAGCCGTCCACGTGTTTTTAGCGCCAAAGGAAAATGGAGCAAATTGCTCTAATAACTTGCAAGGGGGTGGTGGCATTAAATGAAGTTGTCCTGTTAGGTATATATGGTGGAAGGGGCGGTGTGATGGGATGGTGATTGTGGGGGTATGAGGTGATGGGATGTTGCAAGTGGGAGGGAAAAGAGGGAAGGGGGTGCTGGTGTTTGACTGTGTTGTTGACCAAGGGTCAAACTTTGACCCTGGTTTTTCTAATACAAAAGGGGTGGTGGACTGGGCTTGCTGACTTGGGCTGGGGTGTTGGGTTTTATTTATTTTTGGGTTTAGGTTTTATAGGTTTAGGTTACTAGTAGTAATAGGTCTGTTTGGTTTGTACATGATTTAAGCCCAAGGACCCATTGTGTAATTTATCCGATATTTGGGGGCTGGATTTGGCATTCTTCCATAGTACTCACAAGGTCCATTTCTGCCATAACTGAATAATACAAGGACCAATGTTGATTTTTCCAATTTTTGAACTTCCAGGGGCATGTTCTGCCAACTTGTGAAACTTCAGGGACCAAACATGTAATTTTTCCAAACTTTCCATCCAGGGACCACATTTGCCATAGAAGAATAGCACAAGGACCAAAATTGATTTTTTTAAAGTTTTTAAATTCCAGGGACCATATTTGACAATTTTGCAAAGTATAGGGACTAAACTTGTAATTTTATGAAATTTCACACCAAAGGACTAAATATGATTATTTGTGATTCCAAAAGGACCTTTGGTGAATTTTCTTCCAAAATAAAAGCTTAGGGACTAGATTTGACAAGTTTTGAAAGTTAAGGGACTGAAACTGCCAATTATGCAAACTTTGTTCATATTTCATCTTCTTTTAATCATTTTACATTTGAAACATATAAAATACAATCTTGGGATATTTTTATTATTATGATGCATATTTGAGTGTGTTTGGATGTTTTGGCAGTTCAGATAAGATAAAAATGATGAGTATTTACACACTCATCAATCCCCACACTAAAATATTGCTAGTCTCTTGCAATATTTTATGAAAACTTAATGGATTTGAAGTCTCTTTACCAAAGGCCATTACTTCTTGAGTAGCCAAATTTTTTTTAAGTGGAAGTGCTTCGCACTAAACACAACAAATGGTAATCAGTCCACGATGTCCAAATCACATAAGAACTGACTAATCCGAGAGCAAACGGCTCCCGGTAAAGATAACTCAAAACCGTTGATGGCTGACAATTTGCCAAAAATTGTATGGGATTCAACTCACCATATCTTTAATCGTGAAGAGTTGGCTAGTCCAGAAGCAAACGGCTTTTGGTAAAGATAAATCAAATCCGTTGACAGCTGATGGTTTGCTCAAAATCATATGGTTATCACCTGTCAACGGATTTGATTTTTCTTTACCAAAAGCCGTTTGCTTCTGGACTAGCCAACTCTTCACGATTAAAGATATGGTGAGTTGAATCCCATACAATTTTTGGCAAATTGTCAGCCATCAACGGTTTTGAGTTATCTTTACCGGGAGCCGTTTGCTCTCGGATTAGCCAGTCCTTATGTGATTTGGACATCGTGGACTGATTACCATTTGTTGTGTTTAGTGCGAAGCACTTTCACTCAAAAAATTTTTTGACTAAAACCTGGGTATTATGGCACTTATAAGGCAAAAAAATGTTATCAAATTCTTCAGAATTCCCCCCCCCCTCCCACACTAAAACTGAATATTGCCCTCAATATTCAAAGTATCGGCTATTATGCCGATATTTTGAAAAGCTTGGATTTGAAAATTTGAAACTTGGGCAAGTGTCGGGATAACATTTTTTTTTCTTAGATTACTTTATATACAATAGCATGGGCAACTCCCCCACACTAGTTTTTTAGAAAAGAGAAAGAAGTTAGAGATATGGGTGAAAACCCATGTTGTGCTAATTTTAGTTCACCAAGTCACTAGCTTGACTCGATCCCCGAATTCATTGGTCCATAGGGAAAGTTTGGAGATCCGGGACAACCATGGATGGTATGTCCTCTTCGAAATAGTGTTTCAGACGATGACCATTCACTTTGAAGTTAGGACTGTCAGGTTGAGATAACTCAACAGTCCCATATAGGTATACTTTTGCAATAGTGAATGGTCCAGACCATCGGGTTTTTAGTTTGCCTGAGAAGATCTTTAATCTGGAATTGAAAAGAAGGACTCGGTCACCAACGTTGAAAACGCGGTTCTTAATTTTTGAGTCATGGATCTTCTTTGTCTTTTCTTTGTAGATCAAAGAGTTCTCGTAGGCCTGATCACGAAGTTCCGTTAATTCATTGAGTTGAACTTTACGGAGATCACCCGCTTTATGAAGGTCGTAGTTTGCATGTTTCAAGGCCCAATAGGCTTTGTGCTCAAGCTCGATCGGTAAATGACACGCCTTCCCGTATACAAGCTTGTAAGGAGTACACCCGATGGGTGTTTTGTAAGCTGTGCGGAAGGCCCAAAGTGCATCATCTAGTTTATCCGACCAAGCGGCATGGTTTTCACCTACGGTCCTCTCCAGAATCCGTTTTATACCACGGTTAGAAACTTCCACTTGCCCACTAGTTTGTGGGTGATATGCGGTGGAAAGATGGTGAGTGACACCGTACTTAAGCATGACTTTTGCGAATTGATCATTGCAAAAGTGTGTACCGCGATCACTAATGATAGCACGAGGAGTTCCAAAATGAGCAAAGAGGGATTTCAAAAATTTCACAACAACTCGAGCAACGTTGGTGGGTAAGGCTTTTGCCTCAACCCATTTTGACAAATAGTCAACAACCACGAGAATGTACTTGTTTCCACGAGAAGATGGGAATGGCCCCATAAAATCAATGCCCCAGACGTCAAAAATTTTACAAACTTGAATGGCATTTTGTGGCATTTCGTTCTTTTGTGAAATATTCCCGTGACGCTGACAAACATTAAAAAGTTTTGACTAAGTCGTGGGCATCCTTATAAATTGTGGGCCAATAGAAACCGGAGTCAAACACCTTTTTAGCGGTGTAGTTTGGACTATGGTGTCCCCCGGTGGGTCCAGCATGGCAAGCCTTGAGAATATCATTGGCTTCCTGTCCGTAAACACATCGCCTGATGACTTGATCGGCACAGATTTTGAACAAATAGGGTTCGTCCCAGAAGTAATGTTTAACGTCTTTAAAGAATTTGTTTTTCTGTTGGGACGACATCCCCCTCACAATGAAGTTACCCGCATGGTAGTTTGCAAATTCGACAAACCATGGAGTAGTAGAGTCACCATGAAAAGAAACCACATTGAGTGTCTCTAGAGAAAATGTTTCATTTATTTCCTGTTTGTCGGACACATCCTGGTAAGGATTTTCTAATTGGGAGAGATGATCAGCAGCCAGGTTCCCGGCTCCTTTTTTATCACGTATTATGATATCAAATTCTTGCATGAGGAGAACCCAATGGAGTAGTCTCGGCTTTGCATCTTGTTTTGCAAAGAGGTACTTCAAAGCCGAGTGATCCGTATAAACTATGCATTTAGTCAATATGAAATACGGCCGAAACTTTTCAAAGGCATACACCACTGCTAATAGTTCTTTTTCAGTGGTAGTGGTGTAATGACTCTGAGCCTCGGTCATAGTTTTGGTTGCATAGTGTATAGGCTGAAAGTATTTTGCTTTTTGTTGCCCCAAGACCGCACCTATGGCAAAATCACTGGCATCGCACATAAGCTCAAAAGGTAGGTCCCAATCGGGGGCAACAAGAATCGGTGCCTCAGTAAGCTTTTTCTTCAAAGTTTCAAAAGCTTCGATGCACTCAGGTGAGAAGATAAAAGGAGCATCCTTCTTGAGGAGATGGGTCATAGGCCGGGCGATTTTGGAGAAATCTTGAATAAACCTACGATAGAAACCGGCGTGACCCAAAAAACTTCTAATACCCTTGACGGTAGTGGGATGAGGTAATTTAGCTATTACATCAACTTTGGCTCTGTCAACCTCGATCCTATTTTTTGAAATTTTATGGCTGAGGACAATGCCCTATTTAACCATAAAATGGCTCTTCTCCTAGTTGAGACACAAGTTTGTGTCTTCACAACGTTTTAGCATCTTTTCTAGGTGGGAGATACAAGACTGGAATGAATCCCAGATGACTGAGAAGTCATCCATAAACACGTCCATGGTTTTTCGTTCATGTCGGAAAATATGGACATCATGCACCTTTGGAACGTGCCAAGAGCATTACATAAGCCGAAAGGCATACGTCTGTAGGCAAAGGTTCCATAAGGGCACGTGAAAGTGGTCTTTTCTTGATCCTGCAGATCAATGGGAATCTGAAAGTAACCCGAGAAACCATCAAGGAAACAATAGTACTCGTTCCCTGCTAATCTCTCGAGCATCTGGTCCATAAAGGGTAGAGGAAAATGGTCTTTACGGGTGGCATCATTTAACTTATGATAGTGAATGTATACTCGCCACCCCATAACCAGCCGAGTTGGAATCAAATCGTTTTCTTCGTTTGTGACAACAGTTATACCACCCTTTTTTGGAACGCAATGAATTGGGCGAACCAAAGGACCGTCAGAGATAGGGTAAATTAATCCGGCATCAAGAAGTTTGAGAACTTCCTGTTTAATAACTTCATGTATTTTGGGATTAACCCGTCTCTGTTGTTGGACTGCTGGTTTGAAATCATCCTCCATTAAGATTTTGTGAGTATAGAATTTAGGGTTTATACCCTTGATGTCGGAGAGTTTCCAAGCAATTGCTTGTTTGTGAGATTTCAAAACCTTTATGAAAGCAGCTTTCTCCACATCTTTTAAATCTTTTGGAATAATGACGGGTAATTTATCATTACCCTCCAGGAATGCGTATTCAAGATGGGGAGGTAAGTCCTTAAGCTCAACCTCGGGGAAATCTTCAGTTTTCTAAACATTTTTTATTTCCTCTTTATGAAGTATTTGTGAAAGAACGGGAAGGTGGGAGGGATCTTGATTGAGTAGCTTCTCAAGGAGAAGTATATTCCTGTCCGGGTCAATCTCCTGGTTATCAATTCCTACGGGAATTGAGTCACTTCGGAAAGGCCTCTATTTCCTCCAAGACGAAGTCACTTCCCTCAAACGGAGTGAGGGAAGGAGTGGAATTAGCAATTATGGGATGAGAGGAGGGAGTGGGATTGCCACTCGAAGAATCATCAGCGAAACCAAGAATTTCTTGAGAGTACTCCTCTTTAGCAACATCGATGACATCGATGCGGTTAACAGATTTGGAATCATACTTCGAGGAATATCTCGAGGTTTGCTCAAGATTGAAGGTTATGGCTTCGGAACCAACACGTAACGTGATTTCCTCATCGAATACATCGATCAGAGAACGACCCGTTCTGACGAATCCCCGTCCAAGAATGAGGGGAACCCTTGGGTCTGCATCGAAATCAATAATCACGAAGTCTGCCGGAAAATGGAACTTTCCCACTTTGACAAATACATCCTCGGCAATACCGAGGGGACAAGATATCGAACGATCTGCAAGCTCGAGAGTCATGCAGGTGGGAGTGAGTTCTGGAAGAGAGAGTTTCTTCCATACTGAGTGAGGCAATAGGTTGATGGTGACACCAAGATCGGCCAAGACATAGCATTCAACCATTCCCGGGAATATACATGGAATGAGAAATTTCCCGGGATCTCCCAGCTTCTCGGGAAGCTGTTTCAACAAAACCGCAAAGCAGTTTTCATTGAGGGGAGTTTTTGCCATATCGAACAGTTTTTCCTTGTTATTTAACAGATTTTTTATTGTGGATGCAAATTTAGGCATTAAGAGGATAGCATTCGCGAAGCTGATATCAAAATGAAGATCTTGAAAGATTTGGAAAATTTTTTCCATTTGATGATTTGCTTTTTCACGGAGCTTTTGATCTTGTAAACGTGATGGATACGGAATTGAAGGTTTCGGGTTTGGTTTTGAATTTTCAACAAAGGTCTCGGGAGGTTCAAATACAACCCTAGTTTTGCGGGCTGGGACCGGGATAACTGGAGGAGGAATGTCAGTGGTACCTTGGTTATTAGTAGGAAGTACCGTATCCGTTGTGTCCTCAGTTTCATGTTCCTCTACCTGAACAGGAGAAGAGGTAGACAGGACCGTGGGTCCTTTATAAGAAACTCCACTTGGGTCGTGATCGCCTTAACATCGCCCCTCGGGTTAGCGATTGTGTTGCTCGGTAGTGTACCTAAGCCCGAGGGTCGATCATTTAAAGACATCTTAAGTTCTGAGATCTGGCTGACCAATAATTTATTCATTTCTTCTTGTTATTTCATAAAATGTTTCAACAACTCATCGGATGATGGTCCAGTTGGAACAACAGCTTGATTTTGATTAGGAACATTTTGAGCACGGTTGTTTTGAAAATTCCCTTGATTTTGATTATTATGACCCTGAAAATTGTTTCCTTGTTGAAAATTACCCTGTTGGAAATTATTACCCTGATTAAAATTACCATGACCTTGATTACGGTTAAAATTTCCTTGGTTTTGAAAAGCCTGATTGTGACCAGAATGGAAATTCCCTTGGTTTTGAAAACCTTGGTTCATTCGGTTTTGATTCCGATTTTGGTTTTGATTTTGAGACTGATTAAACCCCGGTAGTCCAAGGTAGTTACTAGAACGATAACTCAACAGATTACGGTCCCCTTGTGGTTGGTAGGAATTACCTCCCGCATTATAGGAACCTTGAGCTGCGTACACGTTTTCATGAGTGAAACCACCGGATGCTGGACACTCAGTGTACAGGTGGGGACCACCACAAGTTTCACAACTTGGGTTAACAACTTTGACGTGATGATTTTGACTAGACTGATGTATACGTAGGACTGCAGTGGACAAATCATCAAGTTTTTTAGCAAGGACATCTATATCATTGTTTGCTGGAGTGACAGATTTACATGACGAGTCATTCCTCTCTGTTGAGGAATCCCAGAAATTGTGATGGCCAGTCATGTTTTCGATCAGATCATAACACTCTTCGGGGGTCCTTTTCATAAAGGTGCCCCCAGCAGCAGCATTGATGGTGTCACGATGACGAAGTGTCAAACCATTGTAGAAGGTATCTGTAATGGTGACAAGAAGCATATTGTGATTTGGACATCGATCAATTGCAAGCTTATAGCATTCCCATGCCTCAAATAAGGACTTGTCAGGACGCTGTCTAAAGTTGTTGATATCATTTCGCAGTTTAGTTACCATGGATGGTGGAAAGTATTTAGCCAAGAATTTGGTAACCATCTCATCAAAAGTGTGGATCGAACTCTTAGGAAGACGATCGAACCAGGCAATAGCATGATGAGTGAGAGAATAGGGGAAGAGGTACAAACGAATGCCGTCTTCAGTGACGCCATTTTGTTTCATGCTTTGGGTGACGGTCAAAAATTAGCATCGTCACCCGGTAATCCGTGAAACTGACACGAATTTTGGACTTGTTGGATCATGTGGTGTTTGAGGCCAAAGTCCGTAGCCTCAATAGTGAGTGGTGCAATAGGTCCGCCTCACCCTTGCATGGTAGGATGACACAACTCCTCCATCGTTCGGAGATCGGGAGCTGTCTCATCCTTGGAAGGGTCAGGAGGTGGTGGGGGTCCGTCGTCCATTCTGTTTTTGGTTCTTCAATAATAGTACGTAGCTCGGATACGTTTATCTGACTTTTACGCTTTGTTTGTGAACGAGTGCGCATGCACTAAAAACAATTTTTCAAAACAAGATCGAGGCAAAACAACAGGGAAATTAAACCAATAATCTCAAATGAATGGCTTCTTTGAAAAAGGTACACCACTCACAAGGATAGAATGGCAAGTTTTAATCTTTTGTTTAGGAACTTATTATGTTCACACCTCCAGTTGGTAGGTGTTCTGCCTTGATTTGCGGTGGAAATATTTTATGTATTTATTATTCACGAGAAAAAGACGAATGTTTTTGGGTTTTTTTTTGGGATGTGTGTGCAGAAAAAACTTTTGGAAATATTTTTGGTATCGATTCGTTAACCGAAATCGTTTTCTTTATAATTACTCGTAGGGTGGCAGGAGAGAAGAATGGACTCTCTTCAGTTCGCAATTTAATGTCAGAACTTCCGTATTCCACCTGTGTAGGTTGTAATCTTAAAGAAGTCGAAGTAATTTAACTTCACGATTGTTTTGTTGTTTTTGATTTTTTTGGTGTTGTTAACACTTTAGGAAAAGTGTTAATTAACTTTTTGATATGATTAAGATTTTTACAAAAACCTTTTACAAAAGTGGTGAAATTTGTACAGGGAGGGTTTTGAAAACCACTAAACCTAAAACGTTTTTAAAACACGCAACAACTCCCCGGCAGCGGCGCCAAATTTTGATTGCCTCCAAACGGTCAACCTAAATTAACCAAGTGAATTGGTCAACAAAGTCAAACAGTCTAAGGTCAATGCTCCGTGGATAGTATAGAGTTTCCTTGGGTCGTTATGTCCCGACGAGATTGAAATGGTGTTATGAAACGTTTGTGGGAATGAGTGGCACTGAGGACATTAACCAATAAAGATTTGGGTTTCATAACACTACTGATTGTTTGGTATTTAAGTTAATGAAACAGTATTAACAATTACAGAAACTCAGATATAATTACACGTACACAAATTAGAAATCAGAAATGTTTACAAACAGAGAAAAATGTGAGTTTTAAACAATTTACAACTACAGGGGGTGAGATTGAAAATTTTACAAACTTAATATCAAAAGAAAATTAATATAAAAAGAAAAATATTTTTTTGATTATTTTATTATTTAATATTTAATTATTAAAATAAAAACTATTTAATATATAACTAAAGCTAATTAACTTAAAAAGCTTTATAATACAAATTTTACCTAGAAAATTGCAAAATTAATTTTTTAAAATTCTAAAATGACTTAAAATAAATTTAGAAACTAAAAATATATATCTTTGTCTTTTTGTGGATTTTATATTAATTAAATACTAATTATATTAATTAAACTAATTAAACTAATTTAAATTACTAAAAATAACAAAATGACTTAGAAAATTCTGAGAAAATTTATAAAACTAATTAACCATCTGAGAAATCCTAAAAAATTATAAAAAGTTTATAAAAATTATTTTTAGACTATTTTACTAATTATTTACTTATTTGTTAGTTAATATCTAATTTAACTAAATTAATTAAGAAAAATAGAAAATGAACGGTAGTAATTAAGAAACTATTTTCTAAAAATACCTTATGATTTACAAAACCTAAGAAAAATATAAAAAGGTACTGTTGTTAAATAAAAATTAATAAAACTATTTAATTAACTAATATTTCTTAATTATTAATTAAACTAATATTAATTCTAATAAATACTAAATTAAAAGAGAAAAATCTAGACAAATTACTGAAAATACTTGAATATAAAAGAAATTTAAGAAAAATATAAAAATGATAAAGTGCTTAATAATAAGCTGAAAAGAAAATTAAATAGATAAATCCTATTAAATAGAAGCTATCACTAATTTTAAAGTTGGTTTTTCTTTGTTTTTCTTTTTACAAACCTACTAAACAACTGAAAACAAACAACTTTTATGAAGGAACTTCTGTTGTAGCTTATTAATAAGCTGTGTGCATTCACAAATGCTTAACAGTTGGTGGATTTAGCTTATTATGACTTATTGATTATTGAAAAAGCAATATTTAAGCTACCAAATGATCACATAAGCTAAAACAGATGGATACAAACTTGAAATAAGCCAGATGGTACAGATAATTATACTGAATAAGCTGGGATGAGCAAATAAGCACCTGAGGCTAAGACTGAGTATCAAACAGGCCAAATGTCCCAACTATCAGGCCTTGTGGGATCTACAGGCTAGATTGGAAGCCCAAACTGAAGAAGGATCCAATTAGCTTAGCTTATTGGCTTTTCAAAAAGCTAATAAACAGGCTATGGGTCCGACAAATGAACACAGGAGGGGGCTTGGAACTTAGGCACAAAAACTGAGTACTCAATGTACACAAGGAAATGGACAAGCTAAAAGCTTTAACAGCGCTACCAAATAAGCCAAGAATAAGCTAATAAGCTCAGAACCTTAGAGATGGGCTTATGGGGTTTCCAAAAAGCCAAAAAGCTTAGGGTGGGCCCACTAGGGAACAATCTATGGTCTTATGAAGTTGGTGGTTATATACTGAGCACTTAGTACACAAGGTCAAAATAAGCAAACTTCCAAGACTGAATAAGCTAACCTAATAAGCACTGAGATCCAAATTTATTGCAAATTTCAAAAGATAAGCTAAAGAGCTTTCTAAAAAACTAAAATACAAGGCCTAAAGTTTTCATTTGCACCCTGGAGGGGGGTTTGAAAGTTTGACCAAATTCACAAAGTGCCCTAGTGTAAAAGGGTAACTTGCCCTGCAGGCATAAATAAGCCTTTGTACAAGCCACAATAAGCTGGACACAGATTTTGAAAGATAAGCTGAGGGACTATGACTTTTGAAAAGCTTGAGGTTTGAAACTACCCATAAAATTCAGGAAAATTCCTTGGATTTTTGGATTTTTGACAAAGCTGTTAAAATTTACTTTTTTAATTGAAGCTTACTTTGACTAATATGAACTTGAATCTTGATTTTAAGACTGATTATGGTTATATAAGCTATATCAAGACTAAATTAAGCTACAACATACACTTGTGAGTGGAAATGGGGCGTAAGCCACTCTAAATCAAACACAGAGAGTTAATTAAGCCAATTATATGATGATTTTGGCTTTTTGTCAAATGATGCCTGTATTTTATGGTTGAACTGAGTTAATATGACACTAAGTGACTTATGTGAACAAAAAACAACAACAATCTCAGGCTTGATCACAGAATCACAGACAAATCCAAACACTCATATTAAAGACAGATGATAATGAAACTAAACTAAAAAGAAACCAGAGCACAATCTAATGAACTTAACTATTCTAATAATCCATAAACAAGCAAAGAAATACACAAACAATCAACAGGAAGCAATAAAGAGTGAGAATTAAATTATTGAGCTTACAACTGCCTTCCAAGCAATCTTCCAAGGACCAAGACCACAGTAACTTTCCTATTGGTTCTTCACAGAACCTCTAACCCAGGGCCATCCATAACCTACCCTACTCCAGCTTCTTGATCACCATTATCATGATTTTTGATTTTTTCTTTATTTTTTTGTGTTTTTGATTTTTTGAACCTACACTACTTTGAATGTTCCTAAAAGCCTTGATGAGCTTTCTGGGAGCTTATATGATATGTCCATATCATCAACTAGAAACAACAACTAAGCCTATTGAGACTTTTAAAATGAAAATAAATAGCACAAACTGAGAATTGAACCGAAGCTTGAATTTCTATTAATGAAAAAGTTTAGAGTACACTGAAAATGCTTAATACAATAATTGAAAGCTAAATCATACACTAGGAATTTTAAAATTACTTATACGACATACATGAAACTAAATTAAACTATATATTCTTCCTTGCTGCCTCTTTCCCTTTTATAGCTAAGGATTAGGGTTTGTGGTACCCTTCTGATCATTTCCCACCACCATTGGATCTCTGAGATGCATTCTAAGCCATCCACATGTCTTTGGCGCCAAAGGAAAATGGAGCAAATTGCTCTGATAACTTGCAGGGGGGGGGGGGGTGGTGGCATTAAATGAAGTTTTCTGATGAGTGCTCAAACACTCATCATTTTTGGTCTAATCTGAACTGCAAAACATACAAAAACACTCAGTAATGCATCAAAATACTAAAAACATTTCAAAATTGTGTTTTATATGTTTTAGATGCAAAACGAGCAAAAACAAACGAAAAACGTATAAAGTTTGCAAAATTGGCAGTTTCAGTCCCCCAACTTTTATAAAATGACAAAACTAGTCCCTGGATATTCAAAATATGGAAAATTATCACCAAAGGTCCTTTTTAAATCATAAGTGGTCATATTTAGTCCTTTGGTGAAAAATTGGAAAGTTTTGGAAATTTACAGTTTAAGTCCCTGGAGTTTCAAACATTGACAGAAAAGGTCCCTGGTGGGATAATTTTTGAAAGATAAATCATTTTTTGGTCCTTAAAAATTATAAATTATCAAAAATGGTCCTTGGGTAAAATGATTTATGGAAACTTCATGTTTGGTCCCTGTATTTTGCAATTTGTCAATTTTGGTCCCCGGGAAATTTAATGTTGGAAAATACCAAATAGATCCTTGTATTATTCCTATGTGACAAGAAAAGCCCTTTTTAATAACCTTGGAATATTTACATTTTCAGTCCCTAAGGTTTGCAATGTTACATAATTGGTCCTTGTGGTTTTTAGTTACAACATCAAACGGACCCTTTTATTTTATTACTACCCAAATACCAAACCCAATCCTTTTAGCCTAGCCCACCCAACAGCAAACCTGATCCAATAACCAACCCCAGCCCACCAATCCAGTCCAACACCTTTTAATAGTTTCCCCCGGTCAACCCACGTGGTCAAACCAACAAGCCAGACCACTGTTCATCACCTTCCCCCCCAACATATCCCACGAAACCAGGAACCTCCCCCCTCCTACTTTTCCACTAAACCCTCACCAACACTCCCTTGTGTCTCCCAATACCCCCTCCTCAATTAATACCTTCACCAAACCACCCAACTGCCAAATCACCACTTTCCCGCCAAAATTAAAACAGATGGCTAGGATCAATTTGGCTCATCCTACGGCTCTAAATAGAAGTGGGAAAAGGAGTGGGTCCCACATTGGTGCTTATAAGTCAAGAAAGAGGGAAGATGGAAGCAGCTAGTTAATTTTTAATATAGTTTAGTTTAGTTATTTTTAATTAAATGTAATTTCATTTACCAGTGTTGATTTAAACCTTCAAGTGTACTCTTAAGTTTGTTTTTATGTAATAGAACCTATTCCAAATCAGTAAATCAGTTCAAGCTTTTGTTATTCTCATAGTTGCAATTTTTACGTGAAAAATCTTATTTTAATCCGTGATATAATGAACGTTGTTGTTTAAACAGTTAAATTGACTCACATGAGCCATATATAGGTTTCCACAAGCTCTGCTAAGATTCATAAATAGTTTTGAGCTCAAAATCCTCATAAGTCAACAAAAGTCAACTGAGGTCCATGGTTGTGGATAAGTGATTCAGAAGAGTGGTATTGGTTGTTTCTGGTTAATTAGCTTGTTCATAAGCTTATATGAGAATTTAAGTCATTTACTTGAGGTAAGCATACCTGTTTTCTCATTTTGATTTCCTCATCAGCTTGCAATTTTCTTTCTATCTTAATTCTCTTCCATTATAGTTGTCTACTGCTTATGTATGATCTATTTAGCTTAGTTTAAGTGTTTTCAACTGTTTCTTAGCTTAAAACTCAGTTCTGCCTTGTAAAATTTCCAAATCAGTAAGATTAGGGGGTGTTTGGCTCAGTTCTGTCTTATGTGTTTAGGATTGAGTTAGTTGTTATTTTCTGCTTGAACTAGTTATATTAGGTCTAAATAGGGTTTATAAGTCATAAAGATGGTACCTTAAACAAGCCTAAGTCAAAAATCAGTTCCAAAAGCTCCAACAGTTAACTGTTGGAGCTGTGTAGCCTAACCCCCCCCCCCCCCCTTTAGCTTATAAATCTCATTTTTTACTTAGGTTAGCTTTTTTATAGCTTATTATAACTTCAATAACTCATAGGATCAATCACAAGTTGAAGAAAGTCAAAGTTTAAGTTTTTCTCAAAAGTCAAAAGTGTATGTTTTCAGATTTTTCCCAAATTTGCATGAATTAAATAGAATTTTGTATAAGGTCTTAGGACTTGAATCTTGTTTCATTAGATAATCTACTAGCTCAGCTTTTTTTTCCCATTTTGATTGCATTTTTATGATTTTTCTTGTGGGCCCCACAAAGCCACAAAGTGACTTGCAGGGCACACCTTGCTCTGTGCAGCTGCTCAGCAGACCACACCACCACCTTTGTGGTGGTCTTCTGGCCACCATGGTGGTCCACAGCCACCCATAATTGGTTCTTTGAACTCCCCACATGGTAGGCTTGGGATATTGACCATTGGGTTGACCTCAATCCCACTGGGACCCACCTGAATCAAGGGCTCAAAACTGTCCCATTTTCAGTTTGGAAGCAAGTTTCATAGTGCTTATTATCATCTTAATAGCTTATTGTGTGGTCCACCTCTGCTTTTTCTGGCTTATACTTGTCTAATACACTCACTTGAACCAGATTTTACCCTTGTGGGTCCCACACCAGCTGGTTCAAGCTTATTTTCCATTCTAATCAACTAAAGTCAACTGTTGGCTTTTTGGCTTTCATTAGTGCTTATTTTTAGTTTCTAAAAAGTTTGTTTTTACAAAAAGTGTTTGTTTTTAAGTATTAAATAAGTTTGTAAAAGAAAATCCAAGAAAAACAAATTTAAAATTAAGTGATAGTTTCTATTTAATTTTATTTAATTTTAATTTTCATTTTTAATTTTTTACTAAGTACTTGTCATTTTTATATTTTTATTAATTACCTATTATATTAAAGTATTTATATTAATTTTCTCAGATTTTTATTGTATCATTTAGTCTTAATTAGAATTAATCTTAGTTTATTAATTATTAAATAATAATTAGTTTAAAATAGCATATTTAGTTTTTATTAAGTAAAACCAAGTTTTTATATTTTTATAGCTTTTATATGTTGTAAAATAATTTTAGAAATTTTCTTAGAATTTTTACTGTTCATTTAGTAAATTTTCTTAATTTAAAATAGTTAATTAGATAATTAGTATTTAATTAGTAATTAATTAATAGAAAATCCACAAAAAGACAAAAACACTTATTTTTAATTTTAAAACTTATTTTTAGTTATTTTATAATTTTAGAAATTTTATTTTCATTTTTCTAGTGCTTAATTAATATTGTATTATATTTAAGTATTTTAAATATTAATAATAAGTATTAAATAGTAATTAATTAATATTAAATAATTAAATAGGGTTAAAATTTATTTTCTTTTTCTATAAATTTTCTTTTACTTTTTAGTTTGTAAAAATGTCATTTTCACCCCTTGGGTGTTTTCAGATTTTCGTTTTCACTTTTTATTTTGTACGTCTACGTTTTATTTGAACGTAACGTACGCGTTTTTAGGTTTTAAACGTTTCTGGTTTTTCTTAGTTTCCCGTCTTATTCATTTAGCTTATTTAAGCTATCACATTGTAGATTCCTTAGTTAAATCACACACAAACCCTTTTTCTCATCCAAATTCACCCGATCACAAACCGTTTGTTAACAATTCACACCTCGTCGGGACATTACGACCCGGGGAAACCTTATACTTCCGTGGAGCATTGATCTAGGCTATTTGGCTTTGTTGACCATTCCTTGGTCAATATAAGTTAGGTGGTTTAGCATCAATCAACTTTTGGCGCCGCTGCCGGGGAGGTTGTGTGCGTATCTAAACGGTTTTTCTGATTAGTGTCTTTGGAATTCGTTCCATTGTACATTTATCCATCTTTGTTCATATCTTTTCATAAAAACCCAAAAATATTTTTCCTTACCCTCTATCAGTTTGATTCTACCTTCTTATACCCCTCTCATGTATAATTCTATATGACATCTCTCGATGACGATTTCTTTGAACAATGGGCCTTTCAGAGCAAAATTGAAAAACTTATGGCCTTATCAAAAATATCGAGATGTCGTAGTGATTATGATGGACCTTCGATTCCTATTCCCTCTCCGGTGAGGGAAATGAATCAAGAAACCGAGGTGACAAAGGACCCCGTACTTCCCTCTGACGATGGAAGTGCTAAATACGTCCAACCTACGGTTGTCCAAGAACCTAAGCTCACTATTGCTCCTAAACCTTCAAAAATTGATCCTAACCTTTCACGGTTTACGGTCAAAAGTTTGTCAAGCATACGTGCTGAGCTTAGGGCAGAGACTGAAAAGAACGACTTACCTAACCTTCACGTTTATCAAAAACCAAAACCCGAGACCATAACGGAAGTGGTGGAAATTGCTAGCTCTAAGAGCACACCACTAGTCCCACCTCCGGCTTTTATTCCTTGTGTTGGTTGTGGTGAGCCTCTTTTTGGTTTGCCATGTCGTTGGTGTACATGTGTACAATGCGGTAATGATATCCAAAACGGGAGTTGTTTGTTTTGTGGGTCGAGTAATTCATTTGCTTATGACCCTAATCAAGACTCATTCAACGACTCTTCAAATTTTTCCGATTACCCATCACATTCATACGAGCAAGAATCATATTATCCAAACTTCAATGATGCTTCGTATCAAGTTACACCAAGCCAGACTCAACAGTGTTACTGTTGTGAGTACTGTGGTGGTCCACACTACAGTTCTGATTGTCAATCGGGAAACACGCTTGTCTATGAGCAGTTTCCTGATAACAATTATGACTTCAGCACATATGACTCACAGCCACATCAGTTTTACTGTTGTGAGTATTGTGGAGGTCCACACACTAGCTCTGATTGTCAAACAGGGAATCAATTTCTTTGTAACAATTACGACTATTCGTTTCAAGACCCACCTCCACAATACCCAATGACCCAAGCAACTCCTCTTGTTACTGAGCAAGACATTTTAATAGAGACTCTTAATATATTGAAAGAGCTTAAGGAGGAGTTGGCTACTACATCGTTTCAAGATTCTCGTCAAAAATCCGTGGCAGAATTATTTGCCGAAGAACGAGAAGCTAGAAACGAAAAGAGCATGGAAGAATTACTTGCTAAGCAAAGAGCGGTTAAAATACGTGCCAATCTTCGCTATGCTGCTCTTCATGATGATGAGGATTCTATTCAAATGAAGGAATATTACAAAGATTCATCCAGTTCATCAGTTGAGATTCCTTCCATGGAAGCACAGGGAGATAAGAGTATGCAAGAATTGCTAGCAGAAGAACACATGAAAAATATAAAATCTATGTGTGCTAGTCTTTCTTATTTCCCTCAGTCTATTATCACACCCGAAGTTCACACTCACCCTCCGATCATGGGGGATGAGCATCTTAGCACTGTTCCTAATAAGGAATCGGACGAATTAATAAAGTCTAGTGTTGAGATCCTTGTCCCAATCCCAGGAGAGTCACAGGGAACTTTGGATCATGTATGTGATATTCCTTCACCCATTAAGTGTACTAAAGATCAATTTGAGACTTTCTCAGATTATAGCGATGATTGTATATCTCATGGAGACATTGAGTATATCGAGGCATCACTGCCTCAGTCTGATGTTGATCCTCTTCTTGAGGAGTTCGCTGATGAACTTGCTCACATCGATCCACTTTCATTGGAAGGTGATGATGGTCTCCTTGACTTCGAAGCCGATCTGGGAGAAATTGAAAGTCTCCTATCTCATGATCCGTCACTCACTTCTGATCCCAGCAGTCCAACAGAGAATAATATTCACTTTGTTCCCGAAACATTCGATACGACTCTCACCAATCCTCTATTTGAATTCGATTCTGAATTCACTATGATTTCTAATAATCCAATCTTTGACGAGGATTGTGATGAGTCCACAATGGAACATGAGTTCACAGATTCACATCTTGTGAATAATTCTCTTCATGAGGAGTTCTCCGGTGAACTCACTCATCATGTCATGACTCCTCCGGAGTTTGATAGCCCGGGGGGAGATGCTCTCAATCATGAGAATTTGCAAAATCCCACCCACCCTCCCGAGTTGTTTACGAGCTTACCTTTTGAAATCCAAACTCAGGCTACGGAGCCTGCTCTCGAGGAAGAAGATCAAATCATGCTTTTTATCATGATTTTCTTCCTTTTCTTCACCTACAGGGTGACTTCTTCTCTTCTTCACTCCTTCGGGAGTGAGGACACTATATTTGATCCCGGCATTTTCATGTATCATTATCTTGAGCCGGGCACTTATCTCATCGATGTGGAACTTTCACGTGCTTCAAATGATTGTCCAAACATCTTGAATGAAAGTCCGATTGAGATTGTTTTTTCCACATCATGCTTCCCCAAGGACAAATGAATTCGGGGTCGAGTCAAGCTAGCGACTCGGTAAACAAAAACAGTAGCACGCTTATAGGGTTTTCACCCTAAGTGTGGGGGAGTCCCCCATGCTATGGTTACAAGAGTGAAAATACAATATGGTGTTTTCCACGCTTAGCTTGTAATGTTGCCCTTTTACGTTCAAAATGTCGGCATAATAGCCGGGATTCTGAATATTGAGGACAATATTCATGCTAAGTGTGAGGGGGTATTTCGCTATTCTAGCGAATTTTATCACATTTTACTATATAATACCCCCGTTTTTGCCAAAATTTCAAAAATTTTAAAAAAAAATTCACTGGTGCTTCAAAATTTTTGTGGTAATCAGTCCGCCTTGTCTAAGCGAAAAAAGGGATTGGCTAGTCCAAGAGCAAACAGCTCTTGGTAAAGACATATCAAATCCGTTTACGGCTTGCAATTTGCCCAAAATTGTATGGTTCATCAACTCCCCGAAAACAAATGAGTTGGCTAGCCCGCAAGATTATGGCTTGTGGTAAAGGCCGTGGAAAATCCATAATTGGTAATTAGCTCACCAAGATGTTGACTATTCCATCAAGAGCTGGCTAGTCCAGAAGCAAACGGCTTTTGGTAAAGACTACTCAAATCCGTTGACAGCTGGTGGTTTGCTCAAAATCACACGGTTATCAGGTGTGCCACAGTTCTTACACCTGGCTACTCCAGAAGTGATGGCTTTTGGTAAAGAGTTTTTCAAATCCATCAAGTTTTCAAAACAGTATTGCTAGGGACTAGCAATAGTTTAGTGTGGGGGATTGATGAGTGCTCAAACACTCATCATTTTTGGTCTAATCTGAACTGCAAAACATACAAAAACACTCAGTAATGCATCAAAATACTAAAAATATTTCAAAATTGTGTTTTATATGTTTTAGATGCAAAACGAGCAAAAACAAACGAAAAACGTATAAAGTTTGCAAAATTGGCAGTTTCAGTCCCCCAACTTTTATAAAATGACAAAACTAGTCCCTGGATATTCAAAATATGGAAAATTATCACCAAAGGTCCTTTTTAAATCATAAGTGGTCATATTTAGTCCTTTGGTGAAAAATTGAAAAGTTTTGGAAATTTACAGTTTAAGTCCCTGGAGTTTCAAATATTGGCAGAAAAGGTCCCTGGTGGGATAATTTTTGAAAGATAAATCATTTTTTGGTCCTTAAAAATTATAAATTATCAAAAATGGTCCTTGGGTAAAATGATTTATGGAAACTTCATGTTTGGTCCCTGTATTTTGCAATTTGTCAATTTTGGTCCCCGGGAAATTTAATGTTGGAAAATACCAAATAGATCCTTGTATTATTCCTATGTGACAAGAAAAGCCCTTTTTAATAACCTTGGAATATTTACATTTTCAGTCCCTAAGGTTTGCAATGTTACATAATTGGTCCTTGTGGTTTTTAGTTACAACATCAAACGGACCCTTTTATTTTATTACTACCCAAATACCAAACCCAATCCTTTTAACCTAGCCCACCCAACAGCAAACCTGATCCAATAACCAACCCCAGCCCACCAATCCAGTCCAACACCTTTTAATAGTTTCCCTCGGTCAACCCACGTGGTCAAACCAACAAGCCAGACCACTGTTCATCACCTTCCCCCCCAACATATCCCACGAAACCAGGAACCTCCCCCCTCCTACTTTTCCACTAAACCCTCACCAACACTCCCTTGTGTCTCCCAATACCCCCCTCCTCAATTAATACCCTCACCAAACCACCCAACTGCCAAATCACCACTTTCCCGCCAAAATTAAAACAGATGGCTAGGATCAATTTAGCTCATCCTACGGCTCTAAATAGAAGTGGGAAAAGGAGTGGGTCCCACATTGGTGCTTATAAGCCAAGAAAGAGGGAAGATGGAAGCAGCTATTTAATTTTTAATATAGTTTAGTTTAGTTATTTTTAATTAAATGTAATTTCATTTACCAGTGTTGATTTAAACCTTCAAGTGTACTCTTAAGTTTGTTTTTATGTAATAGAACCTATTCCAAATCAGTAAATCAGTTCAAGCTTTTGTTATTCACATAGTTGCAATTTTTACTTAAAAAATCTTATTTTAATCCGTGATATAATGAAAGTTGTTGTTTAAACAGTTAAATTGACTCACATGAGCCATATATAGGTTTCCACAAGCTCTGCTAAGATTCATAAATAGTTTTGAGCTCAAAATCCTCATAAGTCAACAAAAGTCAACTGAGGTCCATGGTTGTGGATAAGTGATTCAGAAGAGTGGTATTGGTTGTTTCTGGTTAATTAGCTTGTTCATAAGCTTATATGAGAATTTAAGTCATTTACTTGAGGTAAGCATACCTGTTTTCTCATTTTGATTTCCTCATCAGCTTGCAATTTTCTTTCTATCTTAATTCTCTTCCATTATAGTTGTCTACTGCTTATGTATGATCTATTTAGCTTAGTTTAAGTGTTTTCAACTGTTTCTTAGCTTAAAACTCAGTTCTGCCTTGTAAAATTTCCAAATCAGTAAGATTAGGGGGTGTTTGGCTCAGTTCTGTCTTATGTGTTTAGGATTGAGTTAGTTGTTATTTTCTGCTTGAACTAGTTATATTAGGTCTAAATAGGGTTTATAAGTCATAAAGATGGTACCTTAAACAAGCCTAAGTCAAAAATCAGTTCCAAAAGCTCCAACAGTTAACTGTTGGAGCTGTGTAGCCTAACCCCCCCCCCCCCCCTTTAGCTTATAAATCTCATTTTTTACTTAGGTTAGCTTTTTTATAGCTTATTATAACTTCAATAACTCATAGGATCAATCACAAGTTGAAGAAAGTCAAAGTTTAAGTTTTTCTCAAAAGTCAAAAGTGTATGTTTTCATATTTTTCCCAAATTTGCATGAATTAAATAGAATTTTGTATAAGGTCTTAGGACTTGAATCTTGTTTCATTAGATAATCTACTAGCTCAGCTTTATTTTCCCATTTTGATTGCATTTTTATGATTTTTCTTGTGGGCCCCACAAAGCCACAAAGTGACTTGCAGGGCACACCTTGCTCTGTGCAGCTGCTCAGCAGACCACACCACCACCTTTGTGGTGGTCTTCTAGCCACCATGGTGGTCCACAGCCACCCATAATTGGTTCTTTGAACTCCCCACATGGTAGGCTTGGGATATTGACCATTGGGTTGACCTCAATCCCACTGGGACCCACCTGAATCAAGGGCTCAAAATTGTCCCATTTTCAGTTTGGAAGCAAGTTTCATAGTGCTTATTATCATCTTAATAGCTTATTGTGTGGTCCACCTCTGCTTTTTCTGGCTTATACTTGTCTAATACACTCACTTGAACCAGATTTTACCCTTGTGGGTCCCACACCAGCTGGTTCAAGCTTATTTTCCATTCTAGTCAACTAAAGTCAACTGTTGGCTTTTTGGCTTTCATTAGTGCTTACTTTTAGTTTCTAAAAAGTTTGTTTTTACAAAAAGTGTTTGTTTTTAAGTATTAAATAAGTTTGTAAAAGAAAATCCAAGAAAAACAAATTTAAAATTAAGTGATAGTTTCTATTTAATTTTATTTAATTTTAATTTTCATTTTTAATTTTTTACTAAGTACTTGTCATTTTTATATTTTAATTAATTACCTATTATATTAAAGTATTTATATTAATTTTCTCAGATTTTTATTGTATCATTTAGTCTTAATTAGAATTAATCTTAGTTTATTAATTATTAAATAATAATTAGTTTAAAATAGCATATTTAGTTTTTATTAAGTAAAACCAAGTTTTTATATTTTTTATAGCTTTTATATGTTGTAAAATAATTTTAGAAATTTTCTTAGAATTTTTATTGTTCATTTAGTTAATTTTCTTAATTTAAAATAGTTAATTAGATAATTAGTATTTAATTAGTAATTAATTAATATAAAATCCACAAAAAGACAAAAACACTTATTTTTAATTTTAAAACTTATTTTTAGTTATTTTATAATTTTAGAAATTTTATTTTCATTTTTCTAGTGCTTAATTAATATTGTATTATATTTAAGTATTTTAAATATTAATAATAAGTATTAAATAGTAATTAATTAATATTAAATAATTAAATAGGGTTAAAATTTATTTTCTTTTTCTATAAATTTTCTTTTACTTTTTAGTTTGTAAAAAAGTCATTTTCACCCCTTGGGTGTTTTCAGATTTTCGTTTTCACTTTTTATTTTGTACGTCTACGTTTTATTTGAACGTAACGTACGCGTTTTTAGGTTTTAAACGTTTCTGGTTTTTCTTAGTTTCCCGTCTTATTCATTTAGCTTATTTAAGCTATCTCATTGTAGATTCCTTAGTTAAATCACACACAAACCCTTTTTCTCATCCAAATTCACCCGATCACAAACCGTTTGTTAACAATTCACACCTCGTCGGGACATAACGACCCGGGGAAACCTTATACTTCCGCGGAGCATTGATCTAGGCTATTTGGCTTTGTTGACCATTCCTTGGTCAATATAAGTTAGGTGGTTTAGCATCAATCATTTTCCTGTTAGGTATATATGGTGGAAGGGGCGGTGTGATGGGATGGTGATGGTGGGGGTATGAGGTGATGGGATGCTGCAAGTGGGAGGGAAAAGAGGGAAGGGGTGGTAGTGTTTGACTGTGTTGTTGACCAAGGGTCAAACTTTGACCCTGGTTTTACTAATACAAAAGGGGTGGTGGACTGGGCTCGCTGACTTGGGCTGGGGTGTTGGGTTTTATTTATTTTTGGGTTTAGGTTTTATAGGTTTAGGTTACTAGTAGTAATAGGTCCGTTTGGTTTGTATAGGATTTAAGCCCAAGGACCCATTGTGTAATTTATTCGAAAGTTGGGGGCTGGATTTGGCATTCTTCCATAGTACTCACAAGGTCCATTTCTGCCATAACTGAATAATACAAGGACCAATGTTGATTTTTCCAATTTTTGAACTTCCAGGGGCCTGTTTTGCCAACTTGGGAAACTTCAGGGATCAAACAAGTAATTTTTCCAAACTTTCCATCCAGGGACCACATTTGCCATAGAAGAATAGCACAAGGACCAAAATTGATTTTTTTTTCAAAATTTTTAAATCCCAAGGACCATATTTGACAATTTTGCAAAGTATAGGGACTAAACTTGTAATTTTATGAAATTTCACACCAAAGGACTAAATATGATTATTTTTGATTCCAAAAGGACCTTTGGTGAATTTTATTCCAAAATAAAAGCTTAGGGACTAGATTTGACAAGTTTTGAAAGTTGAGGGACTGAAACTGCCAATTATGCAAACTTTGTTCATATTTTATCTGTTTTTAATCATTTTTCATTTGAAACATATAAAACACAATCCTAGGATATTTTTATTATTTTGATGCATATTTGAGTGTTTTTGGATGTTTTAGCAGTTCAGATGAGATAAAAATAATAAGTATTTACACACTCATCACATCACAATATAGATTAGATGGTTTATGTTTTTGTACCATAAAACACAAGGTTTCTATGTTGGGCCAAAAAATATAGTGGGAGTGGTTGTATCCTTGGGAAAGAACTCGACATCTAGCTTAGTGTCGGAAATATTATAGGAGACGTTAGGAGTGGTTGTACCTTTGTAAAAGAACCCGGTATTTAGCTTTGTACCGGATAAAGTGTAAGCGACGATTGTAAGGTTTTCTCCGCCGAGAAGGAAGCTTGTTGATCTAGTAAACTAACTCTCGAGTTGGTTACTCAAGGAGTGGAGCAGGGCGGAAAGGAGATCAGTGACTGAACCACTATAAATCCTCATGTTCGGTTTGCTCTTTCTTTTACTTATTGCTTTACATTAATGTTTGCATTATGTGATTGCTAGTGTTGTGAATTGTCGATTGTACTTGGATGATAACATGTTTTAAGTTATGCTAGTCACTAACTACACATAACATCTTTCATATTAGAACAAGCTAAAAATAGATATTTGATACAACAAGTTTAAAGTTTTTAAACGGTAACGTATTCACCCCCCCTCTACATTTTCACACATTTGATTTGGTACGAGTGTTGGACGAAGCTCTTTTTGAGCAATGCACTCAACAGATTCAAATGATGGTAAGGATGGTGGATTGGTTGATCTAGGTGGTAGGTCTTCTAGTGTGTCTAACGAAGGTTGTGGTGATGTAAAGTTTTGTCGGGCTATAAGAGTGTTTAAGTTGATTATTTGTTCATAGATATTGAAGACAACAAGAGTGGATACTAATTCTTGTGGACCATAGGTTTGTACAACTAGTGGGTGAACTGCTTGAAGTTTTGATCATGTTTGTGAAGCTTAGGGGCTGAGATATATCACATAGGTGAATGTGATGGGATAATGGTGAAGAATGATGTACGTGGGAATCGCACCAGGCTTTACCTCTCAAGGGATCTTGAGAAGCTTACAATCTCCACCAGGCAGTGTACCTGATCGTTGTAGTATAGTATAGTGAAAAGTACCGGGGGATTGATCATTCAGCTGGGAATAGTGTCGCTAGGATTAGAAAACCTAAATATTGGTTCTAAAGGTGAGGGATGATTATTTTTGTATTTTTATATTTTTTAGAAAGCAAGTAAAAATCTCGGGTTTGAAGGATTTGGGTGGAATTAGTTGCTAGTCAACTAACCCAATACTAAAGATGCAATCAAAATAAAATACTAGAAATGAAAATAAACTAAATTATACTAAAGTTGTGAGCAATAAGTGGAGAAAATGTGTTTACTTGGATTTCACTACTCCCTAGACATCTTTTACACGTTAATTACTTGTTATAGTTGCATGGATGACGGATTGTATTCCTTAATATCATTCATGGGGTGGCGCACTTAACTCCTCAATTCTATGAGCTCTTATCTCCTCCTATACCATGCCCAGCACAACCATAGGGATTATAAACAGTGGCTCATGCATTAAATACAACCAATAAAGACCTAGTGCACATCGGTTCATGTTTCTTAAGACGTTCAAGCATGTTACCAATTGGAGATCTGCCAGTTTTCTTAAGCCTAACATATAAATCATTCATCCAAGACAATTATAAACAAGTAATCAACACATAATTAACATCTAGGTTTCATTAGATCCAAGCAAACACAAGATAGATCTAGCCTAGCATGATGGAATTAAGATAAGAACAAGATATAGACATCCAACACATAGACATATTGATTGAATTAAAAGAACACTTATCTCAATTACACATGAAAGGTATCAAGGGCTTAGAACCCTTGAAAAACCTGTAAAATTCGCACCAAGTTTGTACTTAGGGTTTCTCCAAAACTTCTCTCCCTTTAATGTGAAAATTAGAAAACTATATATAGGAAATAGGGTCTGACGGCATCAAGACAAAGCTTGTGACGCCATCACCTCGCCGCCAAAACTCTTCTCTGACTGCCTTGATCTACTTCTGACGCCGTCATGTATTAACATTTCCAGGCCGTCATGATTTATACTCTTGACGCCCTACTTCGTGACGCCGTCCAATATGTACTGGGTTGTCATGGAATTTACTCTTGACGCCGTCAGGATGTTACTCTTGACGCCGTCACCTACTGTTCCCAGCAAGGAAAATTAAGACTTTGGCGTTTTCTTCACTTTTATGCTCCAAAAACGCCCGAAGTGCTTCCTTTTCCAGATTTCACTCCCAAAGTACCTAAAATCACAAAAGGAACGATTTAGGGCAATATTTGATCAAATAAATTCAATTCCGGGCTTAAATGACCCCATAAAAGTGGTTTTTTTTTCGCCTCATCATATACCCTTACACTTGAGATTTGCTTGTCCTCAAGCAAATGCGATATAGGGGATAGAATCCATCTGTTCTTTCTCTCTCCTCTTTTCTTCCCCTCTCCTCGTTCCGCCTGCTGGCCTATTGGGATAGCAGCCTTCGGGCTTTGCCTGCCCTTTCTAATAAAGAATTATGGCTCGGCCCGGGAAAGCGCTGGCAACAACAGAAAGGAAGGGGTCCATGTAGCTGCTGCGCCCTTTATTCTACTCAGAATACAAGTTAGGGGTCATTTAACACTAATATAAAAGTAATTACAACAAATAATTGTTCCACTAAAGACCAATAGACAAGCACGGAGGTCATACACTAGCACTTCACAAATAGTGTTTAGATACTCACATCTCTCGGGTGTAACAAAGTATAAATTACAATATGGAAATGGAAGATATCTCTCACTACCTGTCATAGCAAAATAGATTACCATAGGCTTGGGAAAGGATCAAACCTCCACCACATGGCGTAAGCACCTAGGATAAACTATCAAAGAGGTCTTTTAAAGGGTTGTAACGTTAGGTGTAGGGATATGAAATACACGATTTTGTTGGATAAAGGAAGTTTTACTGGTGGCGAATTAACAATCTTGGTTAATTACATGTACAATATGGCGTTGCTAAGCCAAGACTAGACTCGACTTAAGCTAATAAATGAAAAATAACAAAAACATAAAACAAACATAGAATGAAACGGGATGGTAGTCCGTATGTTTTTTCTCTTTTTCCTTTTTCTATTTTTTTTCTTTTTCTTGATTTTTTCGATTTTTTTTTTTTTTTTTTTTTTTTGTGCATACACTCTTACCCTACCATCCAAAATAATACATCATAAGGAATGAACATTCCCCTTACACTTGAATCTTTACACACTTTACATTAAACTAATCTAACGACTCGAATTAAGAAAATCAAAACACTTGGACTACTTTTAAGATTAACGCATATATGGGGGTAATAAATGATGTTCTTCCCCATTACTCCATAAAATAAGTACTTACCCATGAGTCCCAATCGTCCCAAAACAATATGTACAAGGATATGACTTGACTTAGCAACCATGTAATCAATTAGAAAGTTAACTTAGGGTTTAACAAATAACAATAATGCACTAAAAATGAGCGCAAACACGAAAGGCTAAGGCGATTTGGGTGTACATTTAAGTGGGGTGTAACAAATTCTTCTGTGGAAAACTAGAAGGGGGGTTGAATAGTTTTCCCTTCTTTTTCATTTTATAAAAACTTTGTTTCAAAATGTTGATTCAAATTTATTCAATTGTTTGTTTGGAAAACTTCAATTAGAGTTTAGTATGAAAACAACATATAATCAATATGATCAATTATATATGTAAGCTTTTGGAAAAACTTAGTTTTATGAATGGAGCTTTGGTCGATCTTTATGTGAATACGTTTTCCTTTTAAAATCTTAAAAAGTTTTGTATCAAATTATCTATCAAGTTAATATGAGAAGTGTTAAACTTAATATGAGAAGTGTGAATAATAATCTATTTGACCATATCATGCAATTATACACACAATCACAATATTAACTACTATGTTCAACACAATCAATCATCACAATTATATAAGCAACAACTAAGACATGTAGGCAAGCATAGAAGTAAAGCGATAAATGCAAGAACAAATGATAAGAGATAAGAGAAAGGAAATGCAAACTGGACACGGTGATTTATAGTGGTTCGGCTACAAGGACACCTTCCTTGTTCCTACTCCACTCCCCGAGTCACCTACTCGAGAGTTTTCTTCACTACTCAACAAGCTCCCTTTTGGCGGAGAAAACCGTACACAACTTTTGCTTACACCATTTAACGACACTAAGCTAAATGTCGAGTTCTAATAGTAGCTAGAACCAATCTCACCACACAACTTCGACCACTACACAACTTCACGACTTCACGACTTCATCACAACTTCTTCTAAACTTCTTCACGGCTTCACAACTTCTTCACGTCTTCACGACTTCACAACTTCATCACAACTTCTTCTAAACTCCACTACTTAATCACACTCCTACATCTTCACAACTACATGTCTTCTCCACACTACTACTTCCTTCCACTACTTCTTACTCACTCATTGAATCACTACTAAGTAAGATCATCTTGATCTACTTATTACATATACATAACTCACAATTTCACATAAGTACAAACTAGATCCTAATACATCTTTGGCTTTATGATAGGGAGAATTCTTCTCTTGCACTTTGAGTGATGAGAAATTGGATCACTTGAAACAAAGATTAATAATCTTATGATCAAAGGGTTTTAGAAGGATGTTTAGAGAGAATTGGATCTGAAAATTTTTGTGCAAAAGGTGAGAAAGATTCCAGGTTTGAGGTGGTATTTATAGGGAAAAATTTTTGACCAAATCTGACAGGGGAGCGTGGCAGGTCCCCTTAATTGTGTGCCGGTCCCTTTAAAATTAAGGGGGCCGCCCTTTATAATTAAGGGGGCCGCCCTACTGAAACGGCCAGATTTTCTGTCTTTTAGTGGGGAAAGTTTATTTGGTGAAAAACTAACTAATTTTGGTTAAAAGTTTGAAATCATATATTTAGTATGATTAAAACATTTTTCTTTATTACCAAAAGTGTTTTTCAAAAATATATAATATGTTTATATAATTAAATAAACTTTGTATTAGTTAATTAAATACCCCTTTGATCATGAGATGTATTAAACACTTGTTTATCCATACCTTAAGTGATTGTTGAAGCATACTTGAGACGTTGAGATGTCGAGGCTTGTGGACGTAAGAATGCATAGAAGAATTGTGATCACAAGTAACTTAAGCACTTTACGTTATATGTTGTAACTTACATCTTTGTCATCATCAAAACATGAAGAGGATGTTTAGATTAAATATCGTAATATTCATGCCAACATCTTCCTTTAAGTAAAATGCTTAAAGTTAGAAACGAAAAGATAGGCTCGGAGGGGTGTACTAGGGGTTTCGTGTACTAAAAATGAGTACAACGCTAAGGGTGTGGGAAAAATTAGTTGACTTAACTAGCCAAGTAATATGACTTAAATGGTCAAGTAATTATGATACGGGTTTAACACAAGGGTGATCCTAATGCCTCTTATCATGTAGTAAATCCTACCACACGAATGTAGTCTCACTAGCGGTCTCGGGATGCATCACTAACGCAAGTTCTAGAATCTAAATGCTACCGGTACACTCATAAGCACTAATAATGAATGCTTTTCCTATCAAATCTAAAGGCGAACCTCACATATTTGGGTGGAAAATTTTTCTAAATATACGGTTATGTGCTAGTCATACAATCTCCTATCCATGAGACGCTTGCTATGGCTAAAGTTGCACTCCTAAATGTTGTAAAAAATTTTAAATTTGGCGCTAAAATTGCACATCTACCATAGTTTTATTACACATCTACCATTAAACAAAACAAACTCAAGCGAAAGTGCATATGTAAGGTATCATCTTTTTACCCTCCCCTTACACTTAAGATGAACATTGTCCCCAATGTTCAAGTAAAGAATGTAAAAGTGAAATAAGTAAAAAGAATGAAATCAAATACTCCCCTGATTCACTCGGTATGGATAATAAGGTGGCCAGGTTAAATCTTCCTCCAAGAAAATGAACAATCAAAGCTTCCCTTCCAGAATGTAAATCATATTCTTGTCATACATAACCTGTAAATCCTGAGAAAATAGACAAAACAACCTCGCGTAAAATCGGCGGCATCCTATGTAAGTTACTAAGTCCCAGAAAACAAGATAAGATATAATGCTTGTGGAATGAAGTTTGCAGATTTCCTGGAGATTATAAAACTTAATAATTCACAAAAACCATAAGACTCCATTAGAAAAACAAAACTGGTAAAATTTCCAGATTTTTACACTTGACGCCGTCAGAAGTGACCTGCAGAAATTCTTATGTTAAGTTTCCGGAAAATTTCTGGAAAAACTTGGTCCTACTTCCTGGAAAATCCTACAAAACTTCATTATGACTCAATACAAGCATTTGACTCTAACAAATACGAATATACATGTTCATTTAATATTGTGGAGAATCATGATCAGTTTGTTTCTTAAAAACATATTTGGGGTTTCCCCTTACACTTATCTTTTGCAAAAATACCTTTAGGTGGAGTTAAGACTAGGCCAAAACATCAAAGTAAAGTATTTCCACTATTTAGTTTAGAAACATGATCTACCAACAATAAAAATTAAGCATGCATACGGAAGCAAATAACAAACAAATAAACAATAAAATCACACAAAACATAGGTTGCCTCCCAAGAAGCACTTTTCTTTATTTACGAGTCTTGTAGCTAGACTCAAGGTCATGGGTTAACGTGTATCACTTATGCTCACATAACCTAGTGTGAGCCATCTAATAGTCGCCTCATCTTTCTTATAATCATCTCCTAACTCTAAGCATCCGCGATAGTATCTTTTATTCTTTTCATGGGTATACTTAAGTCCTTTTCTCTTATCATTCTCACTTAACATTTCCATGGGCGGATACCTACTACACTTTTCCATGGAAAAATCTTTGAACCTAGGGTGTGTGCGGGGCATTTGATAGACAAAATCTTCATCCCCATCCGAGAATGTAATTAACCCTTCTATGAGTTTTTCATCGAGGTTGGTCAACCGTTTGAAAGGTTTTCCAAACATAGCTTGGGTCAACTTATCATCAATAAACTCTCCTAGATTCTCCATAACCATGAACTCAACAAGATAAACTAAGCTTCCTACAAACACATGCAATGGTATTGCCCTAGCAATAATGTTTTCTCCTTTGTATTCTAACTCATCTACCATGATTTTATTATATTCATTACGCGAGATTATGTTCATTGGGAGAGATGAGTTAAGATAGGCGTTAAAACTCTTAAATCCGATCTTACAAGGAAATTGCATGTTAAATGAACTATCACACTCAATCCTGGTTCTAGGGTCGACATACCTAAGAGGATTTATTTCTTCTTCCATCCTATTCTCATTAATCACATCACCATCATCAAGATCCTCATCGGAGTCTGAATAGTAAAAAGGACTAGCCCTACGGTCATCATCATGATCAGACTCTTCTAACTCAGAATTATTGTCAAAGTGGTGGTTGGGTGAAAGGTTAGATGGGTTCTCATTCTCCACTAGAGGGAGTGGGGCTGGCATTTGGAAAATCCTACGACAAAAAACACGAATAACAGGAATCAAACGATCAATGTTATTGTTATCCATCGAAATAGTTTACGAACAAAGGACACAAAGAAATAAGATAGACTAAAGAAAACCTAAAAATAAAAATAAAATCTTACTAGAACGGAATCTAGCAAGTAGACCTAATAAAAAGAGATTCTAACCTAGACAATAACTATTCCCCAGGCTGCGGCGCCAAAAACTTGATGTACGTGGGAATCACACCAGGCTTTACCTCTCAAGGGATCTTGAGAAGCTTACAACCCCCACCAGGCAGTGTACCTGATCGTTGTAGTATAGTATAGTGACACGTACCAGGAGATTGATCGTTCAGCTGGGAATAGTGTCGCTAGGATTAGAAAACCTAAATATTGGTTCTAAAGGTGTGGGATGATTATTTTTGTATTTTTATATTTTTTAGAAAGCAAGTAAAAATCTCGGGTTTAAAGGATTTGTGCGGAATTAGTTGCTAGTCAAGTAACGCAATACTAAAGATGCAATCAAAATAAAATACTAGAAATGAAAATAAACTAAATTATACTAAAGTTGTGAGCAATAAGTGGAGAAAATGTGTTTACTTGGATCTCACTACTCCCTAGACATCTTTTACACGTTAATTACTTGTTATAGTTGCATGGATGACGGATTGTATTCCTTAATATCATTCATGGGGTGGCGCACTTAACTCCCCAATTCTATGAGCTCTTATCTCCTCCTATACCATGCCCAGCACAACCATAGGGATTATAAACAGTGGCTCATGCATTAAATACAACCAATAAAGACCTACTGCACATCGGTTCATGTTTCTTAAGACGTTCAAGCATGTTACCAATTGGAGATCTGCCAGTTTTCTTAAGCCTAACATATAAATCATTCATCCAAGACAATTATAAACAAGTAATCAACACATAATTAACATCTAGGTTTCATTAGATCCAAGCAAACACAAGATAGATCTAGCCTAGCATGATGGAATTAAGACAAGAACAAGATATAGACAACCAACACATAGACATATTGATTGAATTAAAAGAACACTTATCTCAATTACACATGAAAGGTATCAAGGGCTTAGAACCCTTGAAAAACCCGTAAAATTCGCACCAAGTTCGTACTTAGGGTTTCTCCAAAACTTCTCTCCCTTTAATGTGAAAATTAGAAAACTATATATAGGAAATAGGGTCTGACGGCGTCAAGACAAAGCTTGTGACGCCGTCACCTCGCCGCCAAAACTCTTCTCGGACTGCCTTGATCTACTTCTGACGCCGTCATGTATTAGCATTTCCAGGCCGTCATGATTTATACTCTTGACGCCCTACTTCGTGACGCCGTCCAATATGTACTGGGTCGTCATGGAATTTACTCTTGACGCCGTCAGGATGTTACTCTTGACGCTGTCACCTACTGTTCCCAGCAAGGAAAATTAAGACTCTGGCGTTTTCTTCACTTTTATGCTCAAAAAACGCCCGAATTTCTTCCTTTTCCAGATTTCACTCCCAAAGTACCTAAAATCACAAAAGGAACGATTTAGGGCAATATTTGATCAAATAAATTCAATTCCGGGCTTAAATGACCCCCTAAAAGTGGTTCATTTTTCGCCTCATCAAAGAACAAGTGAACTTAAGTGGTAAATGTTCGAGGATAAAGACCTATTGATATTAGTTTTATTACTATTGATTGGGAAAGTGTTTAGGATAAGTGTTTTAACATACGATGTCAAAATACTTTGATTTTTCGGATATGACTTTTAATGACCACAATCGTAAGTCAATCTTACTTGAATATTTTGGATAAAATACTTAAGTTGTCAATCCTACTTTGTTGAGATTGGATAGTTCAAAAGGATAGCAAGACTTGATAATACATCTATAAATTAAATGTGAGTTATGACTCGATGTAAATCTTAATCGTCTCGAAGGATGATACATTATTTCCATGTTAACCAAGTGAGGTAACATATGTAGATACAAGACAACATCTGTAGTCATAAGTTAGACTTGTGATTTTGATATTGTATATAATCTTTGCAAATAATGAGTCTGGATTAGTTAAGAAGTTGTCAAGTCACCAAATTAGTAAAGCTAATGGATGAAGAATGTGTTAAAGATGGAACAATGTAGTAACCGTGGGTAATGATCACAAAACATTTGTGGTTAGGGGCCCACATATGGAAAGGAACCAAATAAAGGGTTCCTTCCCTTATGCAGAAAGGTTCCTTGGGTTTGTTATGTTTAAATTGGATTTTTGGCGGGAAGTGGTTTCTTATTGGTTATAATGAATAAGAAAGGTCCTAATATATTTAGCTAAGGAAGATGTTTCTCACTAAATAAAAAGATTTGGAGTTTGAGAAAATGTGAAAATAAGAAAAATAAAAAATTTTCTACAGGCACTTGGCAGAACCAATTGAATACACAGGCGGAACCCAATTTTTGGTTCCGCCTGGTCCGTTGGGCCAAATTCTGGAGTACCCAGAAATTACACTGGCGGAACCCTAAATTTGGTTCTGCCAGATCCGCCAGGCTTGAAATCGAGACAAAACAGTAAAACGAGGGTCGAGACAATTTCTAAATTTTCCGAAAATTCCCAAAACATAAACTTAGGACTATATTTGATTAGGAAATGACAAAAATGAATATAGAAACATTCTTACCGATAGACATTGACGGGGGGCTAGCAAATTACACTAGTTAGTGAAAATAATGAAAATTTGACAGCATCACAAATGTTGTCCACCTGCATATCCGGTTAGTACATAACATCATCTAAAGAAACCAAATAATCCTACAAGTACATATATTCATGAAACACATTGTTTAACTACCAAATTGTTCAAATTTCAAGTTGTGCCAAACACTCCTTAACAATGGACATTTTTCGACTCTCGAAACCCGTTCAAATTTCCTAATTTTACTTGGAACATATGCACCTAATTAGATGTGATTAGGAAACAACTAAAACATAGGTTCTAACACGTGTTAGCATATATATCAAGCCGATGATTTTGAACTTACCATAAATGGAAGTTAAGCCAAACAGTGACTTAAACACGGAAAATTGATAACATCAAAGTGTTATCGTCCTGCATGATATGGTTAGTTCACATGATCATTCAAAGACAAGTTTCTATCTTATAGCAAGACACATACATTAAACATCATTGTAGAAGCATATATACCAAACACCTATTTACAAGAATACTACCTGTCTAAAAATATAGTGACTCATTTAGACGCTTGACTATATTTCAAGATACTTAATTAGTATTACTTAATTCTCATTCCTAAGTGAATAATGCATAATAATCACATAACATATGCAAAGAAGAATATCTAAATCAATAAGCAATACAAACAAAAATTTTCAACTTAGTACGCAAAATCTAGCAAATATCCTATTGTGTATAAACAAGAAATTGACAAACAAGCAAATGAATATCATGGTAAGATTGACACTTATATATCACAAATAAACAAATGCAATCACATCTTTCAATAAGCAAACAACATATATGCATACAACTAAAACAAGTAGTCATTTAGCATTTCATAAAAAGAAATATACTTTTCGTCACTTTGCGTTTAAATATGACGATGTATGCCAAGCTTGATTAGTTTCATTTATATATATAAATATCACCAAATTCTTTAGTTTCAAAAGAAATTATATCAATTTTTAAAGGATCCTAACTTAAATTGCCTAACTCAAAAGTTTGAGTTTCTACGTCAAAACAAAACTTAATATTTTGGACACACTATTGTATTTGGTTTATTCTTTTGACTTCTGATTAGATTTAGGCCATAACATTATTTTTAAAAGAAAGTAGACACAATTCCCTTCAAACTGATAGGTGGCGCGACTCCTACAGACTTACGGTTAATTAGTTATGAATTTTTGAAGTTTGACAAAAACTGTATACTGAACTGACGGATTTCAAGGAACCTTTTTGAGGGTTCCGTCCATTGAGAAGAAAGGTTTCGTGGCATCTGTGACAGATTCACTAAAACTCGCATTTTGACATAAAGAAAACATGTAGGACTTACTAGATTTGATAACAAACATATAATACACTTATTTTACTTCATTTCTACTGATGTAACTTATCTAATCAATTACTGAGGTGATTATTCAACTAAATTTTTATTTATCCCAAATACTTCTTTTAAAAACGTATTTTTCGTAAATTAGCTCTAAGCACATAATTAGACAATTACAAATTCTTTTAAGAAATCTTCTCTTTTATTGTTCAACGAAACCTTCAAGCTTGTAAACAAAGTAATATTTAACAACAAAATTTCTTAGTATACTTAGCGAAACATTTTTCATATTATATTCCTATCCAATGGTAATTTGATACATGGATCGTGCTCCATTTTAAAAACCATTTGTTTTGAAAATAAGAGCTACGAAGCTCTGATGCCAATAGTGAAATCAATTGTGAAAACGTAGAGGGGGGTGGGGTAAATACATTACCGTTTAAAAACTTCAAAATTGTTATATCAAATTTCCAATCAAGCTTGCCATAATATGTAAAATGCTAATAATAGTCTTATGACTATAAAGCATATAGCAAGTTGTCACACACGTATAACCATCTAGTCACACCACACGCAATGATAAAATGCAAGTATAAAAGCAAAGAAATAAGTAAAAGAAAGCGCAAACCGAACACGAGGATTTATAGTGGTTCGGTCACGGATCTGCTCTCCGCCCTACTCCACTCCTCGAGTACCCAACTCGAGAGTTACTTCACTAGATCAACAAGCTCCCTTCTCAGCGGAGAAAACCTTACAATCGTCGCTTACACTTTATCCAATACAAAGCTAAATACCGGGTTCTTTCACAAAGGTACAACCATTCCTAACGTCGCCTATACAATATTTCCGACACTAAGCTAGATGTCGAGTTCTTTTCCAAGGGTACAACCACTCCTACTATGTTTTGTGGCCTGACATAGAAACCTTGTGTTTTATGGCACAAACACATAAACCATCTGTTCTAGTTAGATGAATAGATTGTTATGCAATGATGTTTACAATGATCCATGACATAAATGTCCAATGGATATAAATGCCTAATCTATATATGAACTTCCATTGATCAGAAGTCTTCAATCATTAAGGATATCAAGTGCCCTTGAATCTTCATATGTTGATATGCTTTGGTGGATGATGATGACAAGATCTCCAAGCTTTCTTTGGTGGATCAAGAAGTATGATATGCTTACAACAAAGATGAATGTTAGAAGCATTATTATCATGGGATGGGGGTGATCTATGTAGGTTATTACATTGTTACCTAATGATCTAAATATGTGTAAAATGATAGAGTGAATGTATGTTCAAGTTCATTAAGTTAATGAGTAAACCATGGGCTACTATTTATAGGCAAACAAGTAAAGTGGTTTTTCCAACACCACTTTCCAAAATTAACAAAGACATAAACCATGGGCTACTATTTATATTCAAGAGTCAACTTTGACAAGACTTGTGCATGATGCAAATGACAATCTATACAAGATCTTCCAAAGTCAATGTTAACAAGACAAGACATGTATATTTCATTTTAGATTAAAATGTATATGAAAGTAAACTTGTAAAGTTACCAGAAAATGTATTAACTTGCTATATGATATTTAGTAAGTTACTAAAAATGTTTTATGTACTTATGTTGTTATAAGACACATTTTTATAGATTGTAAACTTACTAATATTTCACCTAATGTGGCACTTATTCTATTTAACATCTAAAGTGTACTTTGACACCTAAAATACTTAAAGACTCTAAAAGTATTTTAGACATTCTAAACGGTTGGTCAAGGGGTTTGATCGTAATGCCACATGACAAACATGTACGAACCTGTGTTGTAGCATACGAGGACTCGAGACGTCGAGAAGTGTTGAATGTACGTTGAGACAAAATATGATTACAAGTAACTTGTACATTTTACGTTATGTATCAAGTTATACGTTTGTCGTCAATCAAAACAAACGAGACTGTATAGATTAAATATCGTAATATTTGCACTAACAGGGTGTTAAGTGTATTCCATTATAATTTACACGTTAGCCCCTGCTGATTAACGATTGTTGCATCGTTTATCCTTTATAATAACGACCATTTATAATTTAAAGTTTCTGGAGTTTAGATACGTTTTTATATATTTTCATATGTTTTTATCCGTTTACGTCTGTTTTTATACGTTTCATCCATTTTATACGTTTTATCCGTTTTTATACGTTTTTGTCCTTTTTTATAAGTTTTTCTTACGTTTTCAAAAGTTTTTATCTGTTTTCATCCATTTTTATACGTTTTCTTACGTTTTTATCCATTTTCGTCCTTTTTGATATGTTTTCATCTGTTTTTATACGTTTTCATCGTTTTTACGTTTTTATCCATTTTCATCCGTTTTTATATGTTTTCTAACGTTTTTATCTATTTTCTTTCGTTTTTATTTGTTTTCGCCCGTTTTAATATGTTTTTATCCATTTTCATTCGTTTGTATACGTTTTTATCCATTTTCATCCGTAGTATACATTTTAGCCCGTTTTCTTACATTTTTGTCCATTTTATACGTTTTTTTACGTTTTCATAGGTTTTTATCCGTTTTCATATGTTTTATTTGCTTTTATACATTTTCTTACGTTTTATCTGTTTTCATCTGTTTTATACGTTTTGTCCATTTTTCTTACGTTTTTATCAGTTTTTATAGGGTTTTAAACGTTTTTTTTTTTTTTTTTTTATGTTTTCATAGGTTTATCCATTTTCATACATTTTTATCTGTTCTTATATGTTTTCTTGCAGATGAAAACGTAACAAAACGTATAAGATGGATAAAAACGTATAAAAATGGAGGAAAACGGATAAAAACCTATAAAAGTGTAAAAAACGTGTAAAGATAGACCAAAACGTATAAAAAATGACAAAAACGTAAGAACAACGGACAAAAACTTTAAAAACAGATGAAACGGATAAAAACGTAAGAAAACATTTAAAACAGATGAAAGCATACAAAAACGGATAAAAACATATGAAAACGTATAAAAATAGATGAAAGCGTATAAAAACATATAAAAACCTAACATAAAAAACGAACAAAAACATATAAACGGATGAAATGGTTAAAAATATATGAAATCGTATAAAAACGGATAAAAATATATGAAAACGTGTAAAAACGGATGACAACTTATAAAAACGGATGAAGATGAAACATATGAAAACGGATAAAAACCTTTCAAAACGTAAAAAATGTATAAAAATGGACGAAAACGGACAAAAACGTAAAAAAAACGTACGAAAACGGATGAAAATAAATACGAATGTAAGAACAAGTATAAAAACGGATGAAAACGTATAAAAACGGATAAAACATATAAAAACGTACGAAAACATATAAAAAATAGACGAAAATGGATGAAGACGTAAGAAAACGTATAAAAACATAAGAAAACGTATAAAAACGGATAAAAATGTAAGGAAAAACATATGACAACGTAAGAAAAACTTATAAAGATAGATGAAAACGTATAAAAGCGGACGAAAACGGAAAAAAACGTAAGAAATCGTATAAAAAAAGGATAAAAACATATAAAAATAGACGAAAACGGATAAAAACTTATAAAAACATATCTAAAGTCAAAAAACTTTAAATTATAAATGACTGTTATTATAAAAGGTAGACGATGTAACAGTCGTTAACCAACAGAGGCTAACATGTTAATTATAACGAAATACACTTAACACCCATTAAAAATCGGACCACGAGTGTTATTCTTTTGGAATGAAAGGGACGATTCATGCAACTTTAGTGTTTGAGGGACGGTAGGTGAAACTTATGACAAACCACAGGTACCATTGATGAGGTTTTAAATGTGCATTTTTAGGGGGTCATTTAGTCTCTAAACTCGTATATATTTGATCAGTTATTTCTATAAATTGTTTCTTTTCAAGTTTTAGGTCATTTGGAAGCAAAAGACGGAAACGAGCATTATTTTGACTTATTTGGACAAGAAAACGAAGAAAACGACCAAGTCAGAAAAACGTCATGAAAAGGGGTCCTGACGGCGTCACAAGTTACGAGGTGACTGCGTCACAGTGGCGACACAGCTATAGACGAAACCCTAATGACGGCGGGCTGATGGTGTCACAACCATAACGTAACGCAGTCACAGCTGTACAATTGTATGTATATTCATATGTTCTCCATTATTTGTGTAACATCTTGGAGAGATAACCTAAGTAACGAATTTTCAGAGTTTTGTAAGGGTTTTTCAGCCCCCAACATCCATGTTTTTTTGAAGTTAAGTGATTCCTCTTTAATCATTCAACATGTCTATTTGTTGTTTGGTTATATGTGTTTCTTTTATTCTCTTTAACATGCTCGGCTAAATTAATTGGTGTTTGCTTAGGATTTAATAAAACCTAGTTATTGATTATTGATTGTCGTCTCTTGTTTGATTAGTGTATTCGAATTAGGGTTCGGAAAACTTGCTTTGTCATTAGTATAATAGCTTGTACATCCGGCTAAGCGCATTCTTCACTATGGTGCACTAGTTGTTTATTTTCATTGTATTTATTTCATGAATTGCGGCTTGTTGATATTAAGAGCCTTAATGGGTGTTAGGATTTCTTAAAGGAGACTTATATATTAATAGATTTAGGGATTTCTGCACTACCCTACAATCGGTATTAAGGAATACAACACGCTAATTAAACAAAGACGTGACAATTCGACTAATCAATAGGAGATAACTATAGAGTAAAAAGATTCTAAATAAACATATTTACCTATCATAAGAAGTTTACTGATTGGCTCAAAACAGTCAACTTAAATTGACCAAGTAAATGGTCAACAAAGTCAGACTACCTAGAACAATGCTTCCGGGTAATATAGAGTATCACCAGGTCGTTATGTCCTGACGAGGTGTGGATTGTATTCAAACGGGTTTGTGATTGGGTGAATTTGGACAGAAAGGGGTTTGAGGTTGATTAAACTAAGGAATTTACAAGGAAATAGCTTAAATAAGCTATATGAACAAGACTGGAAATTTAGAAAAACCAGAAACGTTTAAAACCTAAAACGCGTACGTTTACATTTAAATTAACGTAAACGTACAAAATAAAAAGTGAAAACTGAAATCTGAAAACCCCCAGGGGTGAAAATGACTTTTTTATAAACTAAAGGATAAAAGAAAATTTTAGAAAAAGAAAATAAATTTTTACACTAATTAATTATTTATTATTAATTAAATACTATTTAATACTAATTATTAATATTTAAAATACTTAAATACAATATAATATTAATTTAATACTAGAAAAATGAAAATTAAATTTCTAAAATTATAAAATAACTAAAAACAAATTTTAAAACTAAAAATATGTCTTTTTGTCTTTTTGTGATTTTTATATTAATTAATTACTAATTAAATATTAATTACCTAATTAAACTAATTTAAATTATTAAAAATACAAAAAAGAATTAGAAAATTAAGAAAATTTTTATAAAACTAATTAACCATCATAGGAATCCTAAAAAAATTATAAAAAGTTTGTTTTATAAGTTTTTACACTATTTTACAAATTATTATATTAAATATTAATTAATTATTAATTAAACTAAATAACTTATAAAAACTAGAATATGAACAGAAAAAATTCTGGAAAAATTCCAAAAATTATTTTATATTATATAAGAGCTAGGAAAAATATAAAAACTAGGTGTTACATTATAAAAACTAATTATGCTATTTAATACTTGATTATTAATTAATTATTAATAAAACTAATATTAAATCTAGTTAATACTAAATGACAAAATAAAAATCTGAGAAAATTACTAAACTTACTTTAACATAAAAGGAATTTAAGAAAAATATAAAAATGCTAAGTGCTTAACAAAAATCTAAAAAGGAAAATTAAAAAGATAAATAAAATTAAATAGAAACTATCACTTATAATTAATATTTGATTTTCTGGATTTTTCTTTTACAACCCTACTTCATACCTAAAAATTATAAACTTTTGTGAAATGAACTTAGCTAGTGCTTAATAATAAGCAATTTGAAGTCCTTAAACCATGACAGTTGACTTTGGTCAACTGTGAGGGCAAAAGGCTAAGAAATAAGCTCTAAGCTGAAGTACAGGAGTGGATTATGGTTCAAACAAGTTGAAATAAGCTAATACAAACCAAAAAGACTCCCTGAATAAGCAATTTAAGCAAAAATAAGCAATTAGTTAAGCCAAATGCTAAACAGGAATGGGACAAGGTTTATGGGATGATTCAGGTGGGTCCTAGGGGTTTTAAGGTCAAAATCTTGGTCAAACCTTGAAGAGTGCCAGGAGGGGGGTTCAAAGAACCAAAGTTGGACAAGTGGGACCCACTGAGGTGGCCAGAAACCACCACCAAAGTGGTGGTGTTGGCTGAGGTCTGCTGTAGCAAGGGAGCTATCTTCCCCTGCAGGTGTGTTTGATCCAGGGTAGGGCCCACTAGGAAAATCCCAAAAATACAAGCTATGTAGGAATACAAAGATGAGCTGATAGACTACATTCTCAGAAAAAAAAAACAAGACCTAGATCCTAACAGATAAATCAAAACAAATCCTTGAAAAAAAGAGATTTTCTGCCAAAGTGTAATTTGACTTTTGAATTAAAACTTGAACTTTGACTTTTGTGAACTTTGGGTGATCACTAGTGATTGAAAATGAATTATTATGCTAATATGTGACTAATTTAAGTGATTGTAACAATTAATGCACCAAATGTATGATTATACCACTAACAATCCTAACAGTGAGCCAATACAAGGAATTTCAAGATGTGTTTTGACTTTTTCTCAAACAAACTATGGATTTTATTGTAGAAATGGTCTGTTGTGACCTAATATGAGCTCAGTGAACCAAAGTTACCAAAGAAAACAATCTTGAGTTCCCTAAACTTAGCTAAACCAAACACTCCTTAACAATTGACTGTTATGAAGATTCAAAGCATATGCTTAATTTAGACCTAAATATTGATGCACACAGTAAGGTAAGGATGTAATGGACTTGTTAAATCACAAATATGCTAGGCTAGAACATAATTGGACACTAGCATATAAGATGCTAAGGAATGGCAGTTAAATGATAAACATGAGCATGATGATTTTTATTTGAACAACCACTGGTTTAAAACAAGGTTATAACTATAGAACAACATCAAATAAGCACCAATGATTAAAATTAAGAACCAATAAACAGTACTACAGTAACAAGTATGAAATTGAAATAGAGGCTTACAAGTGATTCTAAGAAAGTACCAAGATACCAAGAACAAATAACACCTCCTACACCTCCCCTAAGGTTAATAATCCCATGAACATCCAAAATCTCCAATGAACCTTGTTTCTTCTTCTTTACAAATTGATTTTTAATTTATTATCTATTTTTATGATTTTTTTATTTTATTTTTGAGTTTATTGATTTAAGACTGATTACACTACTTAAGAAACTTTTAAAAGTTTATAAATAACTTAAATGAGTTTGATGGGTTGATAAATAACAACTTATATCAACTTAACAGTTGAAATGAGATTTTAACTAAAAATGGACAAATTCTGAAATTTCAAAAGAGACTTCAAATTAAGCTTAAATAAAGTTGATTAATTACTAAAAATACTGAATACAAGCTTTTGAGACTAAAAGTTACAACTGAAAAGTAAATTTACACTAAGTCGATTTAACTGAAACTAAAACTAAACTAATTACTACCCTCATGCCCTTCTTTCTTCTTTCTGCTTGATTTTTATAGACCCTGGAGACTTTCTCTTTCATTCCTACTTATTTCCTCAGCCATTGGATGAACTTTGAATGATCATAGCCGTTGAATGATTTTTGGCGGGAAATATATTTTTGGCATGATTGGTAGAGTTGGTGAGGTGGGTGAGGTATATTTATAAGGAGGGGACATGAGAGGGTGAGGTTGAGTGTTTGGTGGAAAAATGGAGGAGGGGGTGGACAAAACTCCCTGGTAATTAAGGTGGTGATGGTGGTGATTAGTGCGAGGGAAAAGGGAGGTTAGGGGTGTTGGGTTTGACCTGGTCAAACGACCAGGGTAATATATTTAAATGGGGTGGGAGTGGGCCGGCTTATGGTGGGCTTGGTGGGGGTTTATTTGGATCAGGTTTTTGGTTTTGGGTGGGGCTTGTGTGGATTGGACTTGGTTTTGGTTTGTTTATGTAATTTTTAGCTTAAAACCATAAGGAGCATTTGTGTAATTTTTGCAAACCAAAGGGACTGAATTTGCCATTATTCCATAGTGTTCCAAAGGTCCAATGTTGCCCAACTCCAGTAGTACAAGGACAATAAATAAAATTTTCCATTATAATCACCCGGGGACCAAAACTACAAAGTTGTCAAACATGGGGGACCAAAATTGACATTTCTCCAAACTTCACACCAAGGACTAAAAATGACTTTTGTGACTTCCCAAGGACCCAAAATGATTTTTCTTTCAAAAATTCCCACCAGGGACCAATCCTGCCAAAGTTTGAAAGTACAAGGACTGAACTTGTAAATTTCCAAAACTTTTGAGATTTTTCACCAAAGGATTAAATATGACAACTTTTGATTTTAAAAGGACCTTTGGTGATAATTTTCCATATTTTGAATGACCAGGGACTAGTTTTGATATTTTATGAAAGTTGGGGGACTGAAACTGCCAATTTTGCAAACTTTATACGTTTTTCATCTGTTTTTACTCATTTTGCATCTAAAACATATAAAACACAATTTTAAAATATTTTCAGTATTTTGATGCATTTCTGAGTGTTTTTGTATGTTTTGCAGTTCAGATTTAACCAAAAAATGATGAGTGTTTGAGCACTCATCAATCCCCACACTAAAATATTGCTAGTCCCTAGCAACAACTGTTTTGAAAACTTAATGGATTTGAAACTCTTTACCAAAAGCCATTACTTCTGGAGTAGCCAGATGTATCCGTTCAAGTAAGAGCTATGGTCCACCTGATAACCATGTGATTTTGAGCAAACCACCAGCTGTCAACGGATTTGATTTGTCTTTACCAAAAGCCTTTTGCTTCTGGATTAGCCAACTCTTGATGGACAAAGTCAACATCTTGGTGAGCTGATTACCAATTATGGTTTTTTCACTGCCTTTACCACAAGCCATAATCTTACGGGCTAGCCAACTCATTCACTTTTTTGGATATGGCGAGTTGATTTACCATACAATTTTGGGCAAATTGCAAGCATCAACGGATTTGATATATCTTTACCAAGAGCCGTTTGCTCCTAGATTAGCCAATCCTTTTGTCGATTAGACATGGCAGACTGATAACCACAAAAAATTTTGAAGCACAAGTGAATTTTTTTTAAAAAAAATTTTGAGATTTTGGCCAAAAACGAGGGTACTAGAAGGTAAAATGTGATAAAATTCGCTAGAATACCCCCCCCCCCCCCCCCCCCCACACTTAGAATGAATATTGTCCTCAATATTCAAAGTCCCGGCTATTATGCCGACACTTAGAACGTAAAAGGGCAACATTACAAGCTAAATGTGGAAATACCATTTTGTTTTTTACTTCATTTGTAACCACAGTGGGGGTAACTCCCCCACATGCTACTGTGTTTGTTTACCGAGTCGCTAGCTTGACTCAACCCCGAATTCATTGGTCCTTGGGGAAGCAGGATGTGGAAGAAACAATCTCCATTGGGCTTTCATTCAAGATGTTTGGATAAACATTTGAAGCACGTGAAAGTTCCACACCGATGAGATAAGTATCCGGCTCAAGATAATGATACATGAAAATTCCGGGATCAAAGATGGTATCTTCATTCCCGAATGAGTGAAGAAGAGAAGAAGTCACCTTATAGGTGAAGAAAAGGAAGAAAACCATGATGAAAATCATGATTTGATCTTCTTCCTCGAGAACAGGCTCATTAGCCTAAATTTGGATTTCAAGGGTTAAGCTCAAAAACATCCCGGGAGGGTGGGTGGGAATTTGCAAATTCTCATGATTGAGTGCATCTCCCCCCGGGCTATCAAACTCCGGAGGAGTCATGATATGATGAGTGAGTTCACCGGAGAACTCCTCATGAAGAGAATTATTCACATGGTGTGAATCAGTGAACTCATGTTCCGGAATAGACTCATTACAATCCTTATTCTGAATATCAAAGATTGGATTATCAGAAATCAAAGTGAATTCAGATTCGAATTCAAATAGAGGATTGGTGAGAGTAGTATTGAATGATTCGGGAACAAAGTGATTATCATTCTCTATTGGACTGCTGGGATAAGAACTGAGTGGTGGATCATGGTATAGGAGACTTTCAATTTCTCCTAGATCGGCTTCGAAATCGAGGAGACCATCATCACTTTCCAATGAAAGTGGATTGATGTGAGTAAGTTCATCGGCGAACTCCTCAAGAAGAGGATCAGCATCAGACTATCGGAGTGATGCCTTAATATACTCAATGTCTCCATGAGATGTACAATCATCATTAAAATATGAGAAAGTCTCAAAATGATCGTTTGAACACTCAAGAGGGGAAGGAAGATCACACACTTGATCAAAAGTTCCCTGTGACTCTCTCGGGATTGGGACAAGGATCTCAACACTAGACTTTATTAATTCGTCCTATTCCTTATTAGGAACAGTGCTAAGACGCCCATCCCCCATGTTTAGAGAGTGAGTGTGAACTTCGGGTGTGATAACAACAGACTGAGGGAGATGAGAGGAGCTAGCATTCATGGATTGTACAAGTTCCATTTGATCTTGTGCTAGTAATTTCTCCGTCACATTATTTTCTCCCTGATTTTCAATGAGAGGAATCACAAATGATGAATCTGACGAACCCTTATAAAATTGAAGGATATCAAGGGTATCCTCATTATCACTATCATCATCACAGTCGAGAAGAGCAGCTTTACGAAATTTGGCACGTGTTATAGCTGCTTGTTCTAAGACTAGCAATTCTTCCATGCTCAATTCGTTTCTAGCATCTCGTTCTTCAGCAAGTAATTCTGCCATAGATTTCTCACGAGAGTCTCGAAACGATGTAGTAACCAACTCCTCCTTAAGTTCTTTTAATATATCAAGAGCCTTTAGTAAAAGGTCTTGATCAGTATCATGAGGAGTTGCTTGGGTTATTTGGTACTGTGGAGGTGGGTCTGAAAATGAATAGTCGTAATTGTTACAAGAAAATGGATTCCTTGTTTGACAATCCGAGCTAGAGTGTGGACCTCCACAGTACTCACAACAGTAAAACCGATGTGGCTGTGGGTTGTATGTGCTAGAGTCATAATTGTTATCAGAAAACTGCTCATAGACAAGCGTGTTTCCCGATCGACAATCAGAGCTGTAGTGTGAATCACCACAATACTCACAATAGTAAAACTGCTGAGTCTCATGGTGTGGTAGCTGGTGGAATAAACCAGTCGTGTCATGGTAGGAATAGGGATTCTGGTTATAGACAGACCCGTTTCCTGACTCTACCATGCCACAACTAGGGCAATTCCCGCCATTATGAGGACCACCACACCATTGACAACCACAATGGTGTGGACACGACATATGAAAGAATCAAAGGTTTACAGAGGGGTAGGGATGAAGAATCAAAGATGTGAGAGGGTAAAGGTGAATATTTTTGGGTTTTTGGATAAACATTTTGTACAAATAAGAAAGAATTTTTTTTTGGTTTTTTGTGTTCGTTGAAAACTGATTTTAAAAAGTTTTCGGGAACAGTTTTGTTTTTATATGAAAATAAGAAGATAATATGAACAAGGGTGGGTAAATATACAATGGATGTATATCCCGATTCACTACTACGCAAAACCGTTTAGAATACCGCGCACACCTCCCCGGCAGCGGCGCCAAATTTTGATTAGCTCAAAACAGTCAACTTAAATTGACCAAGTAAATGGTCAACAAAGTCAAACTACCTAGACCAATGCTTCCGGGTAATATAGAGTATCACCAGGCCGTTATGTCCCGACGAGGTGTGGATTGTATTCAAACGGGTTTGTGATCGGGTGAATTTGGACAGAAAGGGGTTTGAGGTTAATTAAACTAAGGAATCTACAAGGAAATAGCTTAAATAAGCTATATGAGCAAGACTGGAAATTTAGAAAAACCAGAAACGTTTAAAACCTAAAACGCGTACGTTTACATTTAAATTAACGTAAACGTACAAAATAAAAAGTGAAAACTGAAATCTAAAAACCCCCAGGGGGTGAAAATGACTTTTTTACAAACTAAAGGATAAAAGAAAATTTTTAGAAAAAGAAAATAAATTTTTACACTAATTAATTATTTATTATTAATTAAATACTATTTAATACTAATTATTAATATTTGAAATACTTAAATACAATATAATATTAATTTAATACTAGAAAAATGGAAGTTAAATTTCTAAAATTATAAAATAACTAAAAACAAATTTTAAAACTAAAAATATGTCTTTTTGTCTTTTTGTGATTTTTATATTAATTAATTACTAATTAAATATTAATTACCTAATTAAATTAATTTAAATTATTAAAAATACTAAAAAGACTTAGAAAATTAAGAAATTTTTTATAAAACTAATTAACCATCACAGGAATCCTAAAAAAATTATAAAAAGTTTGTTTTATAAGTTTTTACACTATTTTACTAATTATTATATTAAATATTAATTAATTATTAATTAAACTAAATAAATTATAAAAACTAGAAGATGAACAGTAAAATATAAAAACTAGGTGTTACTTTATAAAAACTAATTATGCTATTTAATACTTGATTATTAATTAATTATTAATAAAACTAATATTAAATCTAATTAATACTAAATGACAAAATAAAAATCTGAGAAAATTACTAAACTTACTTTAACATAAAAGGAATTTAAGAAAAATATAAAAATGCTAAGTGCTTAACAAAAATCTAAAAAGGAAAATTAAAAAGATAAATAAAATTAAATAGAAACTATCACTTATAATTAATATTTGATTTTCTGGATTTTTCTTTTACAACCCTACTTCATACCTAAAAATTATAAACTTTTGTGAAATGAACTTAGCTAGTGCTTAATAATAAGCAATTTGAAGTCCTTAAACCATGACAGTTGACTTTGGTCAACTGTGAGGGCAAAAGGCTAAGAAATAAGCTCTAAGCTGAAGTACAGGAGTGGATTAGGGTTCAAACAAGTTGAGAAAGTTGAAATAAGCTAATACAAACCAAAAAGACTCCCTGAATAAGCAATTTAAGCAAAAATAAGCAATTAGTTAAGCCAAATGCTAAACAGGAATGGGACAAGGTTTATGGGATGATTCAGGTGGGTCCTAGGGGTTTTAAGGTCAAAATCTTGGTCAAACCTTGAAGAGTGCCAGGAGGGGGGTTCAAAGAACCAAAGTTGGACAAGTGGGACCCACTGAGGTGGCCAGAAACCACCACCAAAGTGGTGGTGTTTGCTGAGGTCTGCTACAGCAGGGGAGCTATCTTCCCCTGCAGATGTGTTAGATCCAGGGTAGGGCCCACTAGGAAAATCCCAAAAATACAAGCTATGTAGGATTACAAAGATGAGCTGATAGACTACATTCTCAGAAAAGAACAAGACCTAGATCCTAACAGATAAATCAAAACAAATCCTTGAAAAAGTGAGACTTTCTGCCAAAGTGCAATTTGACTTTTGAATTAAAACTTGAACTTTGACTTTTGTGAACTTTGGGTGATCACTACTGATTGAAAATGAATTATTATGCTAAGATGAGACTAATTTAAGTGATTGTAACAACTAATGCACCAAATGTATGATTATACCACTAACAATCCTAACAGTGAGCCAATACAAGGAATTTCAAGATGCGTTTTGACTTTTTCTCAAACAAACTATGGATTTTATTGTAGAAATGGTCTGTTGTGACCTAATGTGAGCTCAGTGAACCAAAGTTACCAAAGAAAACAATATTGAGTTCCCTAAACTGAGCTAAACCAAACACTCCTTAACAATTGACTGTTATGAAGATTCAAAGCATATGCTTAATTTAGACCTAAATCTTGATGCACACAGTAACGTAAGGATGTAATGGACCTGTTAAATCACAAATATGCTAGGCTAGAACATAATTGGACACTAGCACATAAGATGCTAAGGAATGGCAGTTAAATGATAAACATGAGCATGATGATTTTTATTTGAACAACCACTGGTTTAAAACAAGGTTATAACTACAGAACAACATCAAATAAGCACCAATGATTAAAATTAAGAACCAATAAACAGTACTACTGGAACAAGTATGAAATTGAAATAGAGGCTTACAAGTGAATCTAAGAAAGTACCAAGATACCAAGAACAAATAACACCTCCTACACCTCCCCTAAGGTTAATAATCCCATGAACATCCAAAATCTCCAATGAACCTTGTTTCTTCTTCTTTACAAACTGATTTTTAATTCATTATCTATTTTTTATGATTTTTTTTTATTTTTATTTTTGAGTTTATTGATTTAAGACTAATTACACTACTTAAGAAACTTTTAAAAGTTTATACATAACTTAAATGAGTTTGATGGGTTGATAAACAACAACTTATATCAACTTAAAATTTGAAATGAGATTTTAACTAAAAATGGACAAATTCTGAAATTTCAAAAGAGACTTCAAATTAAGCTTAAATAAAGTTGATTAATTACTAAAAATACTGAATACAAGCTTTTGAGACTAAAAATTACAACTGAAAAGTAATTTTACACTAAGTCGATTTAACTGAAACTAAAATTAAACTAATTACTACCCTCATGCCCTTCTTTCTTCTTTCTGCTTGATTTTTATAGACCCTGGAGACTTTCTCTTTCATTCCCACTTATTTCCTCAGCCATTGGATGAGCTTTGAATGATCATAGCCGTTGAATGATTTTTGGCGAGAAATATATTTTTGGCAGGATTGGTGGAGTTGGTGAGGTGGGTGAGGTATATTTATGAGGAGGGGACATGAGAGGGTGAGGTTGAGTGTTTGGTGGAAAAATGGAGGAGGGGGTGGACAAAACTCCCTGGTAATTAGGGTGGTGATGGTGGTGATTAGTGGGAGGGAAAAGGGAGGTTAGGGGTGTTGGGTTTGACCTGGTCAAACGACCAGGGTAATATATTTAAATGGGGTGGGAGTGGGTCGGCTTATGGTGGGCTTGGTGGGGGTTTATTTGGATCAGGTTTTTGGTTTTGGGTGGGGCTTGTGTGGATTGGACTTGGTTTTGGTTTGTTTATGTAATTTTTAGCTTAAAACCATAAGGACCATTTGTGTAATTTCTGCGAACCAAAGGGACTGAATTTGCCATTATTCCATAGTGTTCCAAAGGACCAATGTTGCCCAACTCCAGTAGTACAAGGACAATAAATAAAATTTTCCATTATAATCACTCGGGGACCAAAACTGCCAAGTTGTCAAACTTGGGGGACCAAAATTGACATTTCTCCAAACTTCACACCAAGGACTAAAAATGACTTTTGTGACTTCCCAAGGACCCAAAATGATTTTTCTTTAAAAAATTCCCACCAGGGACCAATCCTGCCAAAGTTTGAAAGTACAGGGACTGAACTTGTAAATTTCCAAAACTTTTGAGATTTTTCACCAAAGGATTAAATATGACCACTTATGATTTTAAAAGGACCTTTGGTGATAATTTTCCATATTTTGAATGACCAGGGACTAGTTTTGACATTTTATGAAAGTTGGGAGACTGAAACTGCCAATTTTGCAAACTTTGTACGTTTTTCATCTGTTTTTACTCATTTTGCATCTAAAACATATAAAACACAATTTTAAAATATTTTCAGTATTTTGATGCATTTCTGTGTGTTTTTGTATGTTTTGCAGTTAAGATTTAACAAAAAATGATGAGTGTTTGAGCACTCATCAATTACCAATTTACTTTTTCGCATATTTAGTTTAATTGGTAGTTTACAAAACCCACTCTTCAAACCTCAAGATATTTTAATTTGCTTTATAAAAAAAATATAAAAATACAAAAAGAATCATCCCTCACCTTTAGACCTAATTCATAATACACTTCGGCCTTCACAACACTATTCTCCTAGAGAACGATTAATCCCCCGTGTCTTGCCTATACTACACTACAACGGTTAGGTACACTGCCTAAAAGGATTGTAAAACTTCTTGTGTTTAAAATTATCCGCATCAACCAATTATGTAATTTACTATATTTTAAGACTTTCATTTTAAGAATGTCCCAAATGCTTTATAATGTAGTATAGACATGTGTACAATGTATGATATAAAAAATCGTTCAATTTTTACAAACACAATTGTTAGTTTTTATAGTAAGTTTTATCAAACAATTATAAAAGGTGTATATGTTGGTTCTCAAGGCACTCTTACGATTTAATAATATTTTTCGACATTGTAATTTAGTATATATTTTGAAACTCTATTGATTTAATAATATCTTTATAAAAAAAAATGAGAGTACATTGTGTGTTATATAGGTTTGTATAATAAGCTTAGTAACTTGTATTTTTCATTTAGAGGGTGTTAAATAATGTAATTAATTGTACGTTGATCAGTCAAAATTTTTAAATTTGCCATAATAAGTAAGTGTGTTGTTTTAATATTTTAATACTTCAATCTTGAGAATGTCCAAAATGTTTTATAATGTAGTATAGATATGTGTAAAATGTATGGAATCATATAAATTAACACTTACACATTATATCATTTGCTTGGAAAAAATCGTCCGATTTTTTAAAACATAGTTTTTAGTTTTTATGGTAAGTTTTATCAAAAAATTCTAAAAGGTGTATATGTTGATTTTCGAGGCACTCTTACGATTTAGTAATACTTTTTAAAGATTATAATTTAGTATACATTTTGAAACTCTATTGTTTTAATAATATATTTACATTGAAAATGAGAGTACATTTTTTTGTTATATATGTTGCCTAATAAGCTTAAACAACTTGTATTTTTTATTTAGGGGGTGTTTAATAATGTAATTAATTGTACGTTGATCAGTCACATTTTAAAATTTGCCATAATTAGTAAGTGTGTTTTCTTAATATTTAAAACTTATATTTTGAGAATGTCTCAAATACTATACTTTATGGTATAGATTTTCGAAAGTAAATACTCCTAGTTATTATACTTCCTCCGTCTCAAAATTATTGTCCCCTATTGACTTTTTCGGTTTTTCTTTCTCAACTTTGACTATAAATATCTTTGTTTGTGTTATATAATTTTTGATAAGAATTATACCAAATGAAAATACATTTAAAACTCAATCCGTTCATATATTTTGTATCAAGTATTATGTAATATAAACAAAAATACTTAAGGTCAAAGTTAGAAAGTAAAAACCGAAAAAGTTAATAGGGGACAATAATTTTGAGACGGAGATAGTAGTATTTTACTGTAAAAAAAATTATAAATCTAAAATTGCATAAAAGAAAAAGAACAAAGGAAACAAGGTTGGTGATAACAAAAACCGAAAAGGTTCAAAAAAAATTAAAATAAACACCTAACTCCTAGTCCCCAACTAGTAACCAATGGGCTGCACCCCACCCCACCATACAGTATGGATCTCAAAGTCCATATCCAATTGAGTTTAATATTTTCCACCAAATCCAACTTTCACAAAAACAGCTACCATCTTTAATTATCATCGAAAACAAACAAACCAACCCCAATTCCCAAAAAAAAAAGAAAAAGAAAAGTCCAGTTACATCTAAAACGGGTTCAAGCCCAATCTTCTCTCTCCTCTCCCTGGATCTTGATTGTAGCTCCGGTTTCATCGTTTAAGATCTCAGATTACTGTTTTTAAGGTATATATTTATAACTCAATTATCAATTGTTGTTTTATTTATTTATTTTTTTTTTAAAGTTTGAGTTTGGTCTGATTTTGTGTGTTTTCTTCTTTAGATCACATTTCATAGTTCTTTAGTTCTACTTTTTTGTTGTTAAGGTTTTTGAAGTTGTTTGAAACTGCAATGTCATATCTTTGTTCTATGTTTTCGTTTAATGTATATGATAATTTATGTTTGTTTGAATGTTTTTTTCTGGGCTTGAAATATTTATGTTGTTGTTGAAGCCCAAAAATAGTAAAAACCCTAGATCTGTTTTTTTTTAAGGTCAAAAGGTGTACTGTTCTGTTCAGCCCATGGTTGACTATAGCTTGTTAAGTTTGACTTCTTTTTTAAAATTTGTTATGTTCGGTTATTTATACGACATTGGACTTTGATAACACGGCCCAAGTGGTTTTTATATGCTTGCGAACGTGGTCTAGTCTTTATTTTTCTTTTTGTAAAAAATGGAACAAAATAAAAATTTTAAATAATACTATGCACTCGTACAGTATCATTTTATTACTATTACTACTCATTTGAAATACTATCCTTTTATTCTTTGATCAACCCAACTCGACAAAAAGAATTCAGAATTTTAACTTTTTGTAAACCAAATGTCCAAATTATGAGAAGGTCCAGAATAATATTTAAACATTTTTTTTTGTCTCATAACTAGATGTCTAGATGTAAATGTAAATGGGAACTTTGACAAAAGTATGTTTATAAAGCTTAGAAGCTTTGAGTAGGTGTTTGGTTTGGTTAAAAAAAAATCTGTGTAAAACCAATTTTAATTTAAGTTGGATTAAACCGAACCAAAAATCGAATTTGAATTCGCTTCACCCCAATAACCCGAATTACATAATTTATATATATTTTTCATTTACTTATATAGATTTTTAGCACTTAAAAAATGTTAAATTTATAATAGGAAATAGTTTTAACGGCTTTTTTATATAAATATTAAAATATATAAAACATATATATATATATATATATATATATATATATATATATATATATATATATATATATATATATATATATATATATATATATATATATATATTTACGTGAATTCGGTTTTGAACGGGTTTTTCTATTTTGAATACATTATTCGGTTCGGTTACAAATTCGGTCCGGTTTGTTTGGGTTCTTTTTTTGGTTCCTGTGAGTATTACTCGATTTGTGAACACCCCTACCTTTGAGAGTGTTTATGTATAGCGGAAATACATTTATTGAATGATAAGCTTTCTTATTTGAAATGTCGCATAACATGACAAGTTTATAAATTTATGAATAGCTGATGCTCTAAGTAGTGGTGAAAACTTCACTTGGCAGGTTAGACAGGTTGAGTAAACGGTCAAAATGTGTTTGTGTCAAAACCAGTAATTGCCATGTATGGTTAAAATGGTTTATGTCAGTTGAGCGGCTGAATTATATTCATCAATACCTTAATCCTTAAATATATTTTTTAAACTAGCATGGTAGCCGGCTAGCCGCAAAAAGCGGCGGGGACGAATACTTTCCGGTGTTTATTTTCTTTTGTGATTTCGATTCACTGGCGGACAGTGGTACCAGTTAGGTTAGGAGTTTAAGCGAATTTAAAAACTATGTTAGGTTGGATATATAAGTAATTTTTATACGTGAAATGGTTGGAATTTCTTGTAAAGCAATTAAATTATTAGAATTGAGTAACTAGAAACAACATTTTTTTTTATCATTCTTGTTCTGGTCATAGAATAACAATATACTTTTACCTCCATTTTGGTAAATATACTTGTTTGTTATCGTTTTGGTTGTTATAAGTTTTCAAATAGGCTAACATTGTAACTGGAAGCTATTTTGTCTCCATCTGATAATTTAATGTAGTAGCTAAAGCTATTGGCTATCCTGGTTATTGTTCTATTATGCTAAAATTACCAAATCAGATCTAGAAAAGTATAAATACTAATATGGACCAAAGGTCAGTGGATATTGTCATTCTATATTTCTATGACTCTTTCCGGTTGTAATTGTGTCCTGAGCATGCATATATCAGCCTGACTCTCTGTCATGGTCTAATTATAAGTACATATACACTCTTTCATGTGCAAGGTCAACTGACAAACTGTTGCGTTTTATGATTATTAACTTTGTATGGTTTGGAATAAGCAATCAATCTTATCATGCATGGGCAAATATTTATCAATGCAAAACATCTATAGCAGAGAAGAGTAGAAGACTTCTTGTCGTCACAAAAAGAAAAGTATATAACAGAGAATGCATACGTATCATTTGTTGATACATATAACCCTGCAGTGAACTCCAGAATGAGTAGAAATGTTCCATTTGAATATGTATGCAAGGAATATTAACATATCTTATTCAATACTGTCTTTTTATTCAGGCATATTGGAAAATACAATTATTTGGATATATGTGGTTCACTTGATTGTGATCTTAGTTTTATGCATATCAAATGATTTTTCAACATGTATACTAGCAATCATCGTTATTATTCTGTGTAAACCAGGACTTTTTATCATCATACCACATGGAGCCGCTTCCCGATGAGCATAATGCAATCGTTAATATGGAAATGCACCTCGAGCCGGTGTTTCTCGGGGAACAAATAAACAACAGTGCAGAGACACCACCAAGCAAACGCAGAAAGAAGAAGTCAATTGTTTGGGAGTATTTTACTATTGAAACTGTTAGTGCTGGGTGTAGAAGAGCCTGCTGTAAGGAATGCAAGCAATCGTTCGCATACAGTATGGGTTCAAAAGTCGCTGGCACTAGTCACCTTAAGCGTCACATTGCTAACGGAGGTTGCCTTAAAAATCTGCACGTGGATCCGTTGACCCCATTCAGTGCACCTTCACAGATAGCCAATAATTCCGCTGGTCCAACCACCGATACACCCAAGCGACGTTACAGAACTGCCAGTGTTCCTTATGCTGCATTTGACTCTGACCGCTGTCGGCAGGAGATAGCTCACATGATCATTAAGCATGACTACCCACTTCACATAGTTGAACACCCGTGGTTCATGGCTTTTCTGCACAATCTTCAGCCGAGTTTTGACTTGGTGAACTTTAGTACGGTTCAAGGTGACTGTATAGCAACATATCTTGGAGAAAAACAAGGCATTCAGAGTTTGATTGAAGGGATGCCGGGACGAATGTGTCTCACACTTGACCTCTGGACTTCATGTCAAACAACAGGATATGTTTTTGTAACAGGTCAATTTGTTGATAGTGAGTGGAAAATACACAGAAAACTCTTAAATGTTGTGATGGAGCCATACCCTGAGTCTGACTCGGCATTTAGCCATGCTGTTTCTGCCTGCCTCTCAGATTGGAACATGGAGGGACGATTATTCTCACTGACCATAAATCAGCCTTTGAGTCAAGTCGGGACAGATAGTCTTAGAAGTTTGCTTTCTGAAAAGAACCAGCAGATCCTTGGTGGTCAATTGTTGCTTACTCACTGTTTAGCTCGTTCTTTAAGCAGTATCGCTCAAGAAGCGTTTAATGCCAGTCAAGAAACAGTCAAGAAAGTTAGAGACTGTGTAAAGTATGTGAAAACCTCAGAGGTTCTAGAGGAGAAATTTCTGGAACTCATGCAACAACTTCAGGTACCGAGCATGAAAACTCTAGCACTTGATGATCAGACTCGTTGGAATACCACTTACGAGATGTTACTAGCAGCTTCAGAGTTGAAAGAAGTCTTTTCTTGCTTAGATACTTCCGACCCTGATTACAGTAAAGGACCAACTGTTGAAGAATGGAAACATGTTGAGAATCTGTGCACGTGCTTAAAGCTTCTTTTCGAGACTGCAAATCTTCTGACATCCTCAACTATACCAACAACAAATACCTTTTTCCATGAAGCGTGGAAGATCCAGCTGGAGTTGGCACGAGCAGCCACAAGCGAAGATCCTACAATCAACACCATTGCAAAACCAATGCAGGCTAATTTCGATGCTTACTGGAAAAGCTGCTGTTTAATCTTAGCAATCGCTGTGGTTATGGACCCACGGTTCAAGATGAAACTGATCGAATTTAGCTTTTCAAAGATTTATGGTGAAGATGCTGCAAGTTTTATTAATTTAGTCGATGAAGGAATACATCAGATGTTTCTTGAGTACGTTGGTGGAATCGAAGGAAATGTGAACCAAGAGGATGCTGCAGGACTAGGGCTTACTGATTTTGACATGTATATCATGGAGACGACAAGTCAACAGTCAAAGTCAGAACTTGATCAGTACTTGGAGGAGTCACTTTTGCCAAGGGTCCACGAGTTTGATGTTGTGGGATGGTGGAAACTGAACAAGGTCAAGTACCCGACACTTTCAAAGATGGCTCGTGATATCTTAACAGTTCCTGTGTCAACTGTGGTTCCTGATTTGGTTTTCGACACGGAGAGAAAGGAAATGGATAAATATCGGTGCTCTTTGAGACCAGAAACTGTGGAGGCGATCGTGTGTGCTAAGGATTGGCTTGGGAGTGGTGGTGTAGTTGCGACCGGTGGTGGTTCAGGAGATTTGATGAACTCTATGGTGATGGAATTCCCCATTTAATGATGTCTCTATTGTTTTAGTTTTAGCTTGTAAACTCTGATTTGCGTCTTAGGAATGATGTAATGCTTATTTTGGAGTTAAACTTTCCATTTAAGTAAACCCTTCTTTTGTTATTAGAATTTCTTAACCCTACTAGTCCTGTGTTGGAAAAACTTAAAAGGCATTTTTAATGAATGTTTATCGCTTTTTAGGGACTGATAGCATCTGGACAGAGTTAGACATATCACTTGAAGCTATATGCATATTTTATATAATCATTTACGTATGTAGTGTAAAACGTGATTAGTATCAATTTGAGATGATTGTGTTGTTCGGTTTCTCGTATTAAATCGTAAGGGCATCCACTATGGATGAACCTATTAAAGGTTTATGAAATTGCCACATCCTATAATGTCATTAATTTTTTAAATTTTTTATGTTATGAACCTATTGTTACTATGGATAAACCTTTTGAGGTTTATAAAATTGTTTTAACATTTGAATGTCATTTATTATTTAGTTGAAGAAAAAAGGAAATAAACATTTTTTGGACCTCTCCAAGATCCTAGACCTTTTCATGCCACATAGGCATTAATGGTTCCTCACTATGGTATAAAAATTCTTGGACCTCTTCATAAATGTTTAGACCTATTTTTAAACTTCCATAGTGGATGCTCTAAGGACCCAAGAATATGATTAGGAATCAAGAGTTTGAGTAACACTCGAACAAACCATTTAAGTTTGTGTTTTACTATATGAAATAGTATGAAAAGTGTAGACCGACTTCGAGTGAGTTGAGAGAGTCTCAATGGTGAGAGACGTCTTCTATTTATAGAGAGACATTTAAGGTTTAATAATTAACTCACAAGGATGATCAAATGGCCGGTAGACAGGCCATGTGTTACTCATTTGTGGTGCAGACAAGAACGACAGGCGGCTCGCTCTCCTTGGCTTGTCAGTGGATACTTCTTCTATTGTTGCTAAAGCGTCTCTCATTGTCATATGTCAGATAGTACATCTTTAACCGTTAGTGACAGTTGGGAGACAGTTATCCCATATTCTGTTACATGGCCTGAGAGGTTTTTCAGGCATTGTTGAGTGTTTGTTTGGGCTCGACTTAGGCGTATAGTTAATGGGTTTTGGCCATTAATATTGATACACTATCAACTCCCCCTAGTCTAGTGTTATAGCATGAGCTAGTAGTATGATGTTGGACTATGTGTAAAATCTTTAAGCCTGACAATGCAAATTTCCAGGTTAAGGATGGAGTCCCCCAGGCTAAGCGCTTGGCGTGATGGGTCAGGCTTAGACTAGATTGATTTGCATTTTTTTTATTTGCATATTACGTATTGAATGTTTTTCATGAGAAAGGCAAGTGAATCTGTGTTAAATGACATTAAGTTAGTCAAATGGCCGTTTAAGCGGTGTATATGCTCTTTCTATCAACTGTTCATGACGTTAATGAGTCATTTAGTGGCACATGTTCCTCATAAGGTGTAAATGTTATGCACTTGTTAGTAGAGCGTGCTAACCTTTGGGATGTTGTCTTTTTGCCTATAAATAGGGCTACAACGAATGGGGAGTTAATCAAAACCGTTTTTGTTACAAACTTTACAACTTTTCCTTCCTTTATTTTGGCGATTAGTTCCAATCCTAAAAAAACCTTTTGTTTGCCAACTTTGGTTTATGCGAGACAGAATGGGTTAGTCAGATTCGAGTATATTAACTAAATAATTATCAACAATCACAGTTATGTAAAATTACAAATAAAGCTAACTTGGTCGGGTCAAATAATAACATAATAAATCACTCACAATTTTATATGTAAAAATTTTAAAAACAGCAAGCCTTTGTTTGGTATCTACAAATCTAAAAAAACAACAAAATTTTATATGCGAAATGAAAATCCTAATTTCAAATTTTACTGGCATGTAAAGTAAAGATAAGCCAATGAAACAAATTCAAATATACGTATATGTGTAGTGTAAGTTGTAACTTAGAGTTTGTTAGGCCTTACAAAGCTTGATGCCGGATCTCTTGCAAAGTACCCAAACTTTGCAAAGCCTAAAAAGAAATTTGGTACTGCCACGTGTCCCTCATTTATTTTATTTAAAAAACCTGGATAGGGGCAAAATAGTAAAATTACTTGTTTTTTCTTTTTCCACTTCAAATTTCAAACGCACATATCTCTTAAACGACAAACTTTTAGAAAAAACCGATTTCACCATAATTTTTAAAATTTAATCCTCTTTAATTTGGTATAAATTTTGTTAAAAATTTCGAAACTTTTTTTTTACATACGAAATGGGTGTTAATTTTCTTGATTTTTTGGGTATTTTCGACCTTATTTTGTACCATCATAAATGCCGAATCGTGAAAAATTTAAAACATGAAAGTCGTAGCTTCTTGGCCATTCTTTACCCAAAAATTTGAATCAATCAAATCCAATATGATATGAGTGAGATATCGTATGTTAAAGATAACGTTTTACTCATATTTGTTGCACACAACATGTTTGATGAAATGTTTAGCTTAGATTTTTAGTCTTAAAATCGAGTTAAATTCACTAATTTTTGTACAACAATGCACCTTTAGTCATTTTATTAATGTAAGATTCAAAAAGTTTTTTTTTTTTTTTTTTTTTTTTTTTTTTAACTGATGAACTTTATTAACTGATTTAATAAGTTCATTAGTTAATAATGTTCATCAGTTAATAAGTTCATCAGTTAATATAGTTCAACCAGTTAATAAGGCTGATGAACCTTATTAACTGATTTAATAAGTTCATCAGTTAATAAGGTTCATCAGTTAATAAGTTTATCAGTTAATATAGTTCAACCAGTTAATAAGGCTGATGAACCTTATTAACTGATTTAATAAGTTCATCAGTTAATAAGGCTTTTTAACGCGCGATATGTCTTTTTTAAAAATCAGTTAATAAGGTTCATCAGTTAATAAGTTCATCAGTTAATATAGTTCAACCAAAGTAACTGATGAACAAAATGTCTTTTTTAAAAATCAGTTAATAAGGTTCATCAGCTAATATGGTTCATCAGTTGAAAAAAACAACAAAAAAACAAGAAAAAACAAAACTTTTTGAATCTTACATTAATAAAATAACTAAAGTGCATTGTTGTACAAAAATTAGTGCATTTAACTAGATTTTAAGACTAAAAATCTAAGCTAAACATTTCATTAAACACGTTGTGTGCAACAAATATGAGTAAAACGTCATCTTTAACATACGATATCTCACTCATATCATATTGGATTTGAGTGATTCAAATTTCTGGGTAAAGAATGGCCAAGAAGCTACAACTTTCATGTTTTAAGTTTTGCAAAATTCGGCCTTTAAACTAGACAAAATTAGAGCCAAAAATGCTAAAATTTTCAAGAAAATCATGACCCAATGAATATGTCAAAAAAAAAGTTTCAAAAAAATTAAAAAGATTTATACCAAATTAAAGAGGATTAAATTTTAAAAATTATGGTGAAATCGGTTTTTTGTAAAAGTTTGTCGTTTGAAAGTTATTTGCATTTGAAATTTAAGGTGGAATTAAAAAAATGGGTCAAATGATCAAAATGCCCTCTAACCGAAAATATTAAATAAAAAAAAGAATGAGTGGGTGGGGGACACATGACACTAACTTAATGGCTAGAAATACTTTTTAGCCTTTTTAATTTTTGATCATTTATATTAGCCATCACGAAAAATGGCCAGGGTATAATAAATCTCATTGACCATTTGACTTGTATCATCTTATTCGGCCCTCCTACAACATTGCCATCTGTCACACTTTTTGCCACAAAACTACAGTTTTTTTTTTTTTTCTTTTTTTTTTTCATCAAATAATTGTGAGCTAGATTAAGGTATGGAGTAATAATTTTCCACCAATCTTGAGGAGTGCGATCATAGATTCATAGTATATTTTATAGTCATATTCGAGAAAACACAATTATTTTTACACTACTACAGTATAAATCTACACAGGCTAGATCCGCCCCTCATCTCTATAAAAGGAAGTGAGATGCTAGTTTGTATATTTTTCTTTGCTCATTCGTTAATTAATATAATGTAATGTTTGTGGTCACGTGTGGTGGTTATCGTAAGTCAACATTCCGTGCTAGCTTACAAGATTTGTTGTTCTTCCCATAAAGGGTATTTAAGAATTAAATAAAATAAACTATTTTTTACTTCGAAAAAGAAGATCGACGTATTTATACGTTAAACTATGTTTATTGGTGACCTCCACCAACAGACTGGATCATAAATCTAATAAATACATAATATAATATTAATTTTATACAAAGTTGAACATTTAATGCACCAAACTGGGCATTTGGTGTCCTTCTTTTTCTTGACCTAATCTGTCACATGTCTTTCTATGATAGGCTATGCGGTGTACATAAAGTGGAGATCGGTTGTATGTATTATATGTTAGGAGGTGGAGATTGGCTGTATCTATTGGTTGTATTGAAAGAATAAGAAAATAATATTTAATAAAAGATGGGTTGTAATAAATTATTAATAAAAACGGTTTTATCATATTGATGGGCAAAAAAGATGATAAGAGCATCTACAATGGCTCAAGTTGTGAAAAGCTTTTTACTATTCTAAGAAGTCTTTTTAAAGAGTTTTTGCCATTGCAACCAAGGCTTTTTGAAAAGCTTTTCAACAAAGACTTGGTAAAGCTCAAGTCTTTGCTCAAAGCTTTAGCCATTAAATGCTTTATGCATTAAATGCATTAAATGCATCCAGTCTTAAAGACTTTTACCATTGCTCATGCTCTAAGAAGCGCTTGGGATGCTTTGTTGAATTAGGAAGGGATACACCACAAATTTTGAAGGAGTCGTGACAAACAAAGATCATGTGCATCTCTAAGGCAATGGTCCCCCGACCCTTCAATAGGATTGTTAAGATACAATAGAATATCTGTCAAGCTAATTAACGACGAGAAATACTTGTAACTGTTATACTTTTATCCTTGTGCAGAAAACTACATATACATTTTCTGATTATATTTGTTCTCTTGATATTAAAGATAAATCTGAATGAGATAAATTCAGTCCTCCGATCAAGAGCGTTTCTGGGACTGAAACTGTTAAATCAGAAAGATTGTTCAACTTTGATTACAAGATATAAATATACCAAAGCCTTTTTCAGTTTATCATCGTAAGAGCTCTATATATAATAACATACCTATCAGAGTAACTTAATCTTTCATGGACCTTTTCTTAGGGCTGGCATAACAGGTTACACGAACCTGTTAAGACACGAACCTGTTAAGGTCAAACACGAACACGACACAAAAATAAACAGGTTAACATGTTAAGACCTGTTAAGAACCTATTAACATGTTTAGGGTTTCTTTTTTTCTTTCTTTTCTTTATTTATTTATTTATTTTTTTTTTTTTTGCGAAAAACAAATTAAATTGATATTGAATTATTGATATGGAATTATATATCTGAACAACAACAAATCCATCAAGAACAAGCAACAACAAATCCATCAAAACATCAAGAACAACAAATCCAAACATATCACCACCGAGAACATCACCAACATCACCATTAATTCAAGCCAAACCCATCACTAATTCACTATACCATTGTTATTGGATTCTATATATATTTTTTTCTTTTGAGAACATCACCAACATCACCATTGTTCGAACAAAAGAAAAAAAAAAATCCAATAACATATATAGAATCTGTTGGCAACTTACTACATGTCACTCATAACGATGTAAAAAATAAGCCCCTTTCAAAATCACGTTAAACCAAATATAAACAGAAAACATAGCACAAGTGTTATAGAATCGGTGAAGACAATAATCTTAGTGAGAGAGAATGAGATAAGCTGATAAAAAAAAAGAGAGAGAGAGAGAGAATCGATGTAAAGACTAAAGATGGGGGCGGACAACTAATATTTAGGGTTAGGATTTTGGAACTTATATATACAATATCATAACAGGTCACTAACAGGTCTGACCTGTTAAGACACGAAAAATAACAGGTCTGACCTGTTAAGACACGAAACCTGTTAAGATCAAACACGAAACCTGTTAAGAACAAGTCGTGTCGAGTTGTGTTAACATGTTTCGTGTCAAAATTGCCAGCCATACCTTTTCTGCACGACCGGTCCTAACTTTTTAGATGCCCTAGGCGAGACTATCGTAAAATGCCCTCTATTAGTTATCGTAAACAAACAATACATTATCTTTTACATGCTTGACCTAAGTCCCAACACATGTCAACATAAAAATTGAATAGCTATTTAATCGGAAAAGTAAGAAAAGCGCATTAATCTAAATCAAGCAGAAGACCAATCCAACGGGCGTGTCACTTAAGTGACGTGAATGGTACAGGACGGATCCATGATTTTTAAAAGAAAAGAGTATTGCACAAAAGAAATATTGCACTAACTAAAGTTACACCATAAAAAATAAAAGTAGCAAAAAATTTTGTTGTTGCACATGCCACAAAAATAGCAGTTTTAAAAACGTTTCGCACGTTATGACCTAAAATCGTGTGTAGCTTTGCCACACCATGCATACATGTGGGTCCGTCCATGATGGGTGTGTCACTTAAGTGTCGGTTGGCACCTCTTCGGTTTGGTGTCTCATGAAGAGATACGTCACCAATGATAAGGGTGTCTTAGTTTAAAAAATGATAATGTAACGCTGATATGATATAATTGACACAGACTGACGCGTCATAATTGGGAGTTGTCTAAGGGCATGTTTGGTAGGGTGAAATGAGCTCAAAGTAATAGAAATGAATTCATTTATCTTGTTTGGTAGTCAAAAAAATTGAGATTTGCAACTCTTAGGAAGTTAAGTTTTACACATAAATTCAAGGACTTCATTTCCTTTACATTTGGAGTGGAAATCAATTCCTTGGAGGATAATAATAATAATAATAATAATAACAATAATAATAATTCTATTGTTTTGTTTCTAATAAAAGTGATGTGTTACAATAATAATAATAATAATAATAATAATAATAATAATAATAATGTATTAATATAAATAATAATAATAATAATAATATATTAATATAAAAATAATAATAATCAAAATATAATAATAATAATAATAATAATAATAATAATAATAATAATATTAAAATATAATAATAATAATAATAATAATAATAATATATTAACATAAAAATAATAATAAATAATAAATAATAATCAAAATATAATAATAATAATAATAATAATAATAATAATAACAACAATAATAATAAGAAAATAATAATAATAATAAATAATAATAATAATAATAATAATAATAATAATAATAAAATAATAATAAATAATAATAATAAATAATAAATAATAATAAAAATATGATAATAATAATAACAATATTAATATTAATGTTAATAAAATAATAGTAAATAATAAATAATAATAATAATAATAATAATAATAATAAATAAATAAATAAATAATAATAATAACAATAATAATAATAATAATAATAATAATAATAATAATTTCTTGAGTCAATTCTCTGGTGTTACCAAACACTGAAATTTATATTGAATTTCTGTGAGAATTCAATTCTGTGATTTGATTTCTTCACTTCATTTCATTTATCTGAATTTCACCCTACCAAACGTGCCCTAAGTAAACTTTAACTATTTAAACTTTATTAAAAATAATAGGAAGAAAACAACAAATGTGGTTGTTTTACAAATTGTCCATTTGAGAATTGAGAGTGTGAGCATCTTAAACTAACTTGGACTCTTCAACAAAGCTATGTCGAGTAACACCAAAAGTATAACATTGTATTATATTAGTTTTTACTCTGCGTACGAGGTTTTGACATAAGTCATACTATCAGAGTTTTAACATAATTCTAATTTAGTGCGCACTTGTTTATTTTTATTTAGAAATACCTACAAATAATTTATAATTACCATCTTAATCATTAATTATTTCTTTTCATCTTTTTAACTTTGTTTTTGTCTATAGTTTTTTTTCTTTTTTTTTTGGTCGATTAATCTTTTATATAATATGAGAACTCACTTTTGGCCAAATCGAGGTTTCGATTAACCAATGGAAAGGCTCCATTTTGAAATCGAGCCCTCTCATTGGTTAATTGGTTTTCCAATCGAGAGAATGTCGCTACGCCAAAAGTGTTTTTTGAGTAGCCTCTCCAAACATAGATGTGTCGAAAACACGAATAAAAAAACCTTTTGGAACCGGGTGTGTTTTCTGAAACTTTGGTGTCGCGGGGTCTCTGGCAGTACGAGAGGCACCTTCTAGAACGTTTTAAAAACGATGGTTATCCTCTCCGGTTGCGAAACCCTAATCCGATCCTATATATAGTCGCCCAATGTGGGTGCTCATTGTTCATCGGTCTTCTAATCGTTTTGCTTTATTTTCTTATCCCAGGTTTCTGCTATATATTTCATAATTATCATAATTGCATAAATATATTAGGTATAAAGCCTTATTTCTGATTGGTTATCGTTTCTTTTTCTTTCATTTTCTTATAGTAGGTATATGCTGTAGATTTCGTTGTTATTGGAATTTTTCAAATATACTAGGTATGGAACCCTAAATCGTATTCGTCGTCGTTCGTTATTATTTTAATTTTTTTTGTTTTTATATACTGATTTGTGTTTTGTTTGTTGAATTAAGTATTGTTATATTTATTTCTTTCTTATGCGTTTATTTATTTACAATGTGTTTAAATGTCAATTGTATGTATTGAACTTTTTTTACTATTTATATATTTTCTGCTAACCTTTATGGATACTCTTTAATTTTTTATGTTTGTTTATTGAAGCATGAAGACGGCTGAAATAGGCGCAATTGTCATGCTTTTAAGAAACATTGATTCGAGAAGAGGGTTGTGTAAAGAAACATGTTTGTTGATTACAAGATTATCAGATCATGTCATTGAGGTGAAGATTTTAACAGGAACACATAAAGGAAACATTTCGTGTCTTCCACGAATACATTTACGTAGAGGTTTTGCAACAGTTTTGTATCTGAGGAAACTATCGTGTTTGTAAATTATTTTTAATTTCTACATAATTATATTATATACAAATATTTAGTTTTTGGTTTGTATAATATATTATTAGGTTTCTCATATATAGTAATTAGTTTATATATATGTATATATTCTTGGTTTGTCTGACTCTCGAGGGATTTGATTAATCAATAAGTTGTGCTTTCGTTTGTATATCAAAATCGAATGTGTTTCCTATACGATATTTTTATTCACGTAATGTTATAATATCAGATTCATTTGCATCAGAAACATATCTTCCTCACATCAGAAGAAAAGATCGTCTTTGTAGATTAATTTTTAAGTTGTATAGAATTATATTATATATAAATATATAGTTTAAACTATTATATTGAAGGAATCGATTAACTAATCAGTTGTATTTTCATTTGCATACCAAAATCAAATAAGTTTCTCATGTGATATTTTATTCATGTAAATTCTTTTGAATCATAAACATATCTTCATCACATCAGAAGAACATATCGCCTTTGTAGATTTATTTTTGAGTTGTATAGAATTATATTATATATAAATATATAGTTTAAACTATTATATTGAGGGATTCGATTAACCAATCAGTTGTATTTTCGTTTGCATACCAGTATCAAATATGTTTCTCATGTTATATTTTAGGGCAAATGGAATAAAAAGGTATCAAACTTAGAGTCCATTTACAATCAAGGTACTCTTCTTTTTTTCTTGCATAAAAAGGTACCCAACAAAATTTTTTTTTTTTGCGGATTTGGGTTTTTTACTAACGTTCGTTAACTCACTTCGTTAGTAAATTACATGTTTGGTCCTTGACTTTGTATAATCATTTCATGCACCATCCACCACCACCCATTATCACCTGCCACCACCACCACCTGCCACCTCTACCACCATCCACCACCACCACCACCTACCTCCACCACCATCGTCCGCCACCACCACTGACCGTTGCCACCATCCACCGTCCGCCATCACCACTTACATTAGGACATCAGGTCAGTCTCTTTCTTTGTACTTCTTTCATCCCCACCTCTACCCACCAACAAAAAAGAAACAAAACTGTCATTGAAGCTCGGTGGTATTTCTTGGCACTTAATTTGTAAAGAGATTTAGTTAGCACTCAGACTCTCGGATAAAGGGGTGTTTGGATGTGTGTTTGGATAGTGAATATGTATTTCTATATATTGATAGTCAACTATTAAAAAACGGGTGTAGGAGATAGTGTTTAGATGTATATTTGCTGTTTAAAGTTATAATACACCGGTATTCAGAAAATTTGCTGTTTGAGTGTTTAAAACTATTCCGAGGAATTATAAGATTGATAAATTGAATGACATTTTTGTGAAAATTGGAGATACTTCTTGTGAAATAGAAGTAACCATATAAATTAGTTTAAAGGAATTGGTAAACCAGGCACTCTTTATTCTAGCATTAAAGAATTTATTGTGGCAAGTATGGCTATGAGCCTATGAATATCAAAAAGATGTATTTCAAAAATTACGTTAAAAGTATGAATTATATTCTATAGTTTCGTTTCAAGTTTCAATAACCATAACAACTTTACCTTGTAAATTCTAAGAGGACCATATATCTTACTTAATCATCCCACGATGTATAAATATAAGTAACATATAATGAACGGTGTTTGTGCTACATCAAGTATCAGATAGTATTTATTGCAAATAAGATAATTAGTATCAAAACGCAAATCCAAACACCCCCAAAATGGTTTGTTGTGGTCCCCTTAACTGACGCATTTTAGGTAATGATAACAACCATTATTCTGATGATTTCTGTCTTCTCTTATCCCTTTTGTGGCTTGTGTACTGGCATTAGAAGGCCCAAACAACTGTACGGAATAGCAACTTGAATCCAGTTTGGAATGAGAGGAGCTTATGCTATCCGTTCCTCATAATTATAAGCATGTTAAACTGGTAAGCATAATAATCCTTTCAGTTATCAATTACCAACTCGTTTTTCTTTTACTCATTGTTCTTCAAACTTAAAGATTTGGTGTATGCTCTGGAAGAAAATATTTTTTCGAACCCTATATCATTGAGTGCTATAATTTTAACCAATGTCTCTTTTACGATTTAAAGGGTCAAAACAGATGTGTAACTTTTTAGCGCAAGACAAGAGGATGGTGCATGAAATGATTATACAAAGTCAAGGACCAAACATGTAATTTACTAACGAAGTGAGTTGACGAACGTTAGTAAAAAACCCAAATCCGTCAAAAAAAATTGTTGGGTACCTTTTTATGCAAGAAAAAAAAAGAGTACCTTGATTATAAATAGACCCTAAGTTTAATACATTTTTGAGCCATTTGCCCTATATTTTATCAATTAATGTTATTATATCATATCCTTTTGAATCAGAAACATATCTTCATCACATCAGAAACATATCGCCTTTGTAGATTAATTTTTGAGTTGTATAGAATTATATTATGTATATAGAGATATATATTTTTGAGTTCTAAACTATTATATTAAGGGATTCGATTAACCAATCAGTTGTATTTTCGTTTACATATCAGAATCAAATGTGTTTCTCACGTGATATTTTATTCACGTAACTATATGTATCTTTATAGCATCGGACGAAAAGTTTCTGTTTTGTAAATTGAATTTTGAATTTTAGACAGTTATATTAAAGATTTGTCTATTTTTTTTGTTGTGTTTTTGTTTGTACATCACAATGCTGCTTTTTTATTGGGTAATCTGTATCACATTCTGTTGCGGTTGAACCCGTTATTAGAGGAACAACAAATTATGACTCATCGTTATGGTCATATGATCATATTCAATCAAATTATAATCACATTTTTTTTATTTTTTACATGTATCTTTATCGTATCAGACGCAAATTTTCTGTGGATTAAAAGATTTATTTTGTAAACTGAATTGTGAGTTTTAGACATTTATCTTAAACAATTATTATTATTATAATCATTATTATTTTTTAATTGTAAATCACAATAATGTTTTCCTTATGAAGTCAAGAGCATTAGAAATATGTTCACATTGTAATTACTTATTGTATATGTATCTCTATTTCATCTATCCCGTGGTTTAAAATATTAAAAGCGTGACTAGAGCGAATAAAAGGTGATTTTGTTGATTCATCAAACCTAGCTATGTTGTTCGCACCTTACTTTTACTATTTTAAATAGAGAATATATTTCTCATTAATGAATCAGATAACGATTGAAAAGAATCAGAGGTTAAACATAACACCAGATTAATCTTCATTGATTGAGTTTGAAATTATGAATATGTCGGGGCATGTTGGTTGGTTATAAAAATTGTCTCTAAATATATAGATCATGTGTTATCATAAACGTCTTCCATAATATTTTAGATGTATCTTCTAAGAGGTTTTCAAAACTGATTTTACCTTTATCATGTCTTTTATATTTCAGTTACGCTATATATCTGGACACGTATACTATACTTTAAGTTATAATACTAAAGTTTAATTTATAACTTATAGATATTCTTCCAATGAGGGTGGTGATGGTTCATTATCTTTTGCATCTCCGTAGATTCACATGTGTATGGGTTTTATATATATATATATATATATATATATATATATATATATATATATATATATATATATATATATATATCTGTAATCTACTATTCTTGATCAACTTATATGTGTTTATTGTATTGCAGGGTGAGAATGTTGTGTTTCTGATTCAGGCTTAAAATTTTGGTGAATGATATGTATATTTTTTAACTTTTTTTTTCCAGTTTTTGTTAAAGTAAGCGTGTCTTAGTTTTTGATTTCGGATTGTAAATAAATATGCCTATTGATTAACTCAGATAGCACTTTCTTGGTTCGAATGCATCAAAATTAAAAAAATTATAGTAATAATTCAATGTTGTTTATGAGTGTATGTTTGTTTTTTTAATGTTTCTGATTCAACAGAAAAGTTAACACTTTTTTGTTTATACGTTTATTTTATTGTTACTTTTTTTATTTTATTATTATTAGTAACTTTTTTCCAACTAACCACCGATTTCTATATAAATATAAATATAAATATTTGCATTGTACCGACTTATACCCCCTCTTTTTTACACTCACAGTCAAAAACCCCAATTCGTTCAACAGAATCCCTAATTTCAAAAAGCAAAAATGGAAACTTCATTAATTCAAGAAAGCGTAACGAATGCACAACCGGATGGCCAACGACAAATAATACCGCAAGAAGAGGAAGTATTAGACTTTCAAGTAAAGCCAATTTCAATCGATAAACAAAAGCTTAAGAGAGCCCCACAGGTAAGCAGAGGATTTTCTAAAATCGAAATAGGAAGAAACAACCAAGTTGCAAATGTTTCACCAACAAAAAATCAAGACGGGTATAAACCCATAGTAGATTTTATTAAAAATTGTTGTATTAAAAGAGCGTTTGTCCTTCATCCAACTGCCATGTATGAATCGTATTTAAGGGAATATTGGTACACAGCTACATATAGTGCAGAAACGAAGCTAATTTCAATGACCACTAAAAAGGGTTCCTTTGAATTGAAATTCAATGTCAAGACATTTACTAGCATTTGTGGTTTCGATTATCTTGAAAAAGATTTTGACTATGATGAAGAACCCTCTTTTGATGATATTCAGCAAACAATGCTAAAAATAGGTTATAAAAGGGGAAATGGGCCAGATAAACCGCTTGAACATACTCTTTATAAGAATTTGTTTCCTGCGAGGTGGAAATTGCTTATGACCTATATAAGCAGCAATTTAGGAGGTAATAATGGGTCTTCGTATCAATTGAATTATATGCACTAGCTGATTGCACATGGACTTATCAATGGTCTTAAACTAAATTATGGGAAAATTATTTTCAATGACCTTGCTTCCAAATTGAATGTTGAAGTACGTTTTGAAAAACCAGTATATACAAGATTCGTTTCTCTTATTTTGGAAAAATTACTTGGGGAAAATTATGTGAATTATGAAGAAAAGGCTATCAACCTTCATATAATGGGAAATGCAATATTTAGTTCTAAACCAGAGTCTTCTCAAGTTCCAATCACATCTGCAATGGAAAGTGTATGCCATAATATATCAGAACCTACACATCCATTACAAGATATTGGTGGTATTGATAGTGATAGTCATGAGTATTATGACGATAACTCTGTTGAGCTTGCTGTAGACAAAAATGGTAGGGAAGTAAAGACAATGTCGGTTTCGGGTTTGGTTTATCCAGAGACAAAAGGATCACCATCGACGGTACCGGCAGGTCATTTCAGATATTTATTATTTTCCCTGAATCGCTTATGTTATCTGTGTTTGGGTATTTTTAAAATCCTACTAATTATTACAATTTTGGTTTGTAGGTTGCGGTGATTCTGATTTGTTACAAAGCACCTGTCTATTCAGCAAAATAAGGAAAAGGGAGTTCATATGAGGTATGCTATCTTTTTTTTTAATAGAATTATGAGTTTCATATATCTTTTTCTATGTCAGCCAAGATGTCAATGAAGGTGTGAAATCGGCACAACCAACGCATTTAAAGGTATGTTGTTATATTAGTTATCATTCCATTTTAAGGGTATAATTTTTTGGTTTCTGATAACATTAGATGGTTTTGGAACGGTTTTTCATATACAATTGTATTTGGGTATTTTAATATACTTTGAGTGTATTCATGTTTTTTATTTACACGTGTAGATTTGACTGAAAAGTTTCATGATAAACATCGTCGTGACTTAGACATGTTAGTTGATTCTTCTAATGATTTACCTAAAAGTTCCGACAATGTTATTGATTCTGTGAATAGAAGGGTTATTGAAGATCCTAAAGTCAATGCAGGTAATTATAGACATTTATAATTGTTTTGGTTTTATTCACCTAATCACCTATATTTTAATACAGCTTGGGAATATTAATGTTTTGTTTCTTAGATCGTGTTGTTCCTGAAACAGTCGAAGATGTTCCCAAAAAACCACACCAAGATTTTCCGGATTGGTTTGACGATATGTATCAACACGAGGGAGAGGGTGATGGTAGTTTGTTTGCTGATATTGCTAGAAGACAAGAATCATCATTTCATTCATTTGTGGATCTAAACGGAGGTGATGATGTAATGAATTTGGCTGAAGGTCAAAATGAAGAAGCCAGTGGAAATTCAATTCCTTTTGAAAATGCTCAAAAAACTTCAGCAAATGTTTCTGAAATCAGTGATTTGACAGAGCAAGTTCGTCTTCTTACAAGTCAAATATATGACCTTCAGTGTGAGCAACTGGCTTTTAAACGTCACCTCATGCAGCTTCACGAACCATCAGTTGCATCCACAACAACATTTGTTGCAGATATTGTGAAGGCCTTTCAACCATCATTTACTTTGATGATGAAAGAAATCAGTGATTCGGCATCAAAGCAGAAAGAAAGAATTGCTGCTGATATTGTCAATGCTTTTCAGCCATCGTTTTCTTCGATAACCAAAGAAATAAGTGATTTAGCGTTGAAAAAGAAAGAAAATTTTGGGGAAGTAAATGAATTATCTCAATCTTCATTGGCAAAAGTATCAGCAGAAGAGATCATTAAAGTTGTTCTTTCTTGTGTTAACCCAGAATTCATTAGTTTAAAAGAACAAATCAAACAGTTTCACACTGAAGCTATTAAATCGATGGAATCATTGGTGCACAATCTTGACAAGTCTGTTAAGGATTGTTACTCCACAATTTCAAAGGATGTTGGTGAAATAGCAGCAAAACAGGAAAAAGTTAATGAGGGGGTAGAAAATTTCGTCAGTTGTTCATTGGCAAAAACACCTGCAAGAGATATAAGTGAAGCTTTAATTGCTGAAATCAAGCTGAAACTGAATAGTTTCATTGCCTGTATGAATGGGGAATTTTCCAAAATAGATTTACGATAAATGTTCCAGAAGAGTTCATCAACGTTAGCTAATCCGTCACGAATCTTTCATCTAATGTATCCAGCATTGTGATTATCATGACAACTATTTCTAAGAGACCTGTCCAGCTATGCTCTGAAATGCTTGAATTACCATCTGTTATTCAAAATTTGAATCAAACAGCGAAGGACATTCTCACTTTTAAAACGGATATCGACCATTATGCTAACTTGACCAAAGAGAATTTGTCTATTTTCAATTCTCTCGCTGGGTACTTCAAAAATCTTCAAAATGATGTTCGTATTCTTCAGAAACAAATTGAGCAGATTATCCCTTCAAAAAAGGAGAGAAAGGAATATCGAGAACTGTTTGATGTACATCCATGGAAGCTTCATGAATCTCAATTCTCAGCCTTTGATTCCATCCAATCATTCTATCACCATTAGTAGCCCTAGGATCAATAAGATGAGGTGTTTCTGCCAATCACAATGTTGGGAATTGCCAAGGTGGCATTCCTTTGTGTCACATCTTCTAGAAGTCCCTTAAGTGTACGGGTAAATTGGGTTCGGAGCAGGTAAAAGGTGAGGAAGAAAGGGTAACAGTGAATGGCGGGGTGATTAGTTTTTTATTTATTTATTTTTTATTTTTTATTTTTTTTACTATGGAGTGGGTTGGTTAACCGGGTTTATGGATAAAATGGTGATTCGGTTTGGTGGAGGTGGATGGGCTAGGAGTTATAAGGGTGGATTGGGCCAGGTTCATGGATTGGTTTAGGTTTATTTATTTTGGCTTATTAATAAAAAGACGTTGGATCCGGTTATGAGGAGTAAGTGAAATATTGGATTAAGGTTTAATGGTTAGTTTTAACTTTGAAGGACTAATTTTGCAATCTTTGTAAAGTTATTCCAAGGGCTAATTTGGCAAGTGATGATTCTTCAAGGTTGATTGTGTCATGTAGAGCATAATTAAGATCCAAAAGTGTAAATTTTTCCTCGGCCTCGGCTTTCCATCCCTTTTCCATTCTCGTGCTCGTCATTGTCCTTTTTCTCTCGATTTTTGTCCTTTTTCTTAATATCCGTACCTGCACATTCGCTAACACAAAACCAACATATATTTGGCATTTATTGATCGATTTTTGATCTTTTTGGTCTATTTTGGTCAAATAAAGGTATGTGTTTAAGCACATACCATCAGACTTTCTAGAAGGAGTAACCTCGTACTTGATTTGATGCTGGTAAAAAGGGGTGCAGGGTAAATTGAGGAGAAGGGGTAAAAGGGCGCGTAATTTGGTTATGTTTGATCGGGCATTTATGGAGGCTGACCTGGGTTTGGTTCGGGTTAAAAGGGGATGGACGAGTAAGGGTTTTATAAAAGGGGTTGTAGGTTTTGGTGTTGGGCTTGGGCTGGTTGGGTTTCTGGGATAGGATTTGGGTTTATTAATATATTTAGGCCGGATAGAGTAGGATAACAAGGGTTTGGATTAGGACCATTTTTGAAAACACAAGGACTAAAATTGCAAAGTAATTTCAAGGACCAATTTTAAAATGTAATCTGATTTGAGAGTTGATTTAGACATCTTGGGAATAAATGTGATCCAACTTGAGAAATTCTTTTCCGGCCTCGGCTTTTTGTACTCTTTCCATTCCCTTGCTCGGTTTTGTCTTTTTTGCATTGATTTTTGTCCTTTTCTTCATATCCGGTACCTGCACATACATAAACACAAAAACACACATATATTTGGCATTTTCAATCAGTTTTTGGTATTTTAGGTCTGATTTTGATAAAGAAAAGGTATGTGAATTAACACAAACCAGTGTGTGTGTGTGTATGTGTGTGTGTGTGTGTGTGTGTGTGTGTGTGTGTGTTGTGTGTGTGAAACAAAATAGAGTGTGGGTATATATAGGGAAAATTTTGAATTTGAATTTGAATTTGAATTTTGAATTTTGAATCCTCCCGCTTTAAATTTTAACCTTTAATTTGAATTTAAATTCTGAAATACAATTTGAATTCTGAATTTTGAATTTTAATTTTGAATTTGAATTCTGAAATAGAATTTGAATTTGAATTTGAATATTCAATCCTTCCGCTCGTACTGTTTCAAACGGCTATTTTCCATTGTAAATAACATACCATAAGACACTATTTTTCACACATTTCTATATCTAATCAGTTTTAAAAATTTGTTTCAAAGTTCAAACATTGGAAATGATTACTCGTTGGTCAAACAAAGAAGAAAACTTGCTAGCGGAAGTTTGGGGCGCAGTTTCCCAAGACATAGACATCGGAAATGACCGTTCCGATGAGTCTTTTTGGAACCAGGTTGTAGACATGTTCAACAATCAGTCTGACGGTAACAATCGTAACAAAAATATGGTCATAGGTAAATGGACAAGACTAGTGAATGTCAAAAATTCAATGCTATTTACAAACATTTCCAACGTACAAGCGGAGAAAATGACAGTGATAATCTCAAGAATGCAAAGACCATTTGTGAACAACGCTTTGGTGGAGAAGCTTCTAATATGTTCACGTGTGGGAGGTTTTGAGAAACTACCCCAAATGGGACGAATGAATGTTTAACGGTGTTGTATGATTTTTTTTACGTACCGTTTTTATTATTTTCATATCTTTTTTTGTTTTTCGTATCTTTATTCTAAGTTTTGTATGTTTTTAACAAGTTGTATTGTATTTTTAATTTTAATGAATGAATTTTATGTTATTTGAAAAATCGAATAAAAAAAATAGAGTAAATTACACCATTCGTCCTTGTGGTTTGCGTTCACTGGCGTCGTTAGCCCCTTTACCAAAAAAACTTCACCGTTCGTCCTTAACGGGCAAACGTTTGGCGTCGTTAGCCCCTCCATCCGTAGGCCCCACTAACGCTTGTTAAGTGTTGTTACACCTGAAGTCCCATGAGGGTATATTCGGCATTTCGCAAACCAAAAGGACGAACGGTGCAATTTTTTTTAATACGTTAGTAAGTTCCGTTTTAATACGTTTTCGTCTGTTTTCTTTTTACGTTTTTGTCCGTTTTTTTTTTCTTTTTCGTCTCTTTTTTTTACGTTTTCGTTTTCGTCTGTTTTTTACGTTTTCGTCATTTTTTTCATTTTTGTCTGTTTTTTAATGGTTTCGTCCGTTTTTTTTACGTTTACGTCCGTTTTTTATGGTTTTGTCCGTTCTAACGTTTTCATACGTTTTCGTCCATTTTTTACTTTTTTTATCCATTCTTATCCATTTTTTTTGTTTTCGTCTGTATTTTTACGTTTGATCCGTTTTTTTTTTCGTTTTTGTCTTTTTTTTACGTTTTCGTCCTTGTGAAAACGTTAGAACAAAGGACAAAAACGTAAAAGAATGGGCGAAAACGTAAAAAAAATGAACGAAATCATAAAAAAATGGACAAAAACAAACAAATGGACGAAATCGTAAAAAAAAGACGAAAACATAAAAAAACAGACGAAAACGAAAAAAAACCGGATGAAAACGTATGTAAACGTAAAAGAATGAACGAAAACGTACGAAAACGTTAGAACAAAGGACAAAATGTAAAAAAATGGGCGAGAAGGGGTAAAAAACGAACGAAAATGTAAAAAAAAACATACAAAAACGAAAATAACGGACGAAAACGGAAAAAAACAGACGAAAACGGAAAAAAAACGGATGAAAATGTAAAAAAATTGAGAAACATAAAAAAAGACAAAAATGAAAGAAAACGGATAAGACTGGATAAAAACGTAAAAAATGGACGAAAACTTATGAAAACGTTAGAACAATGGACAAAAACGTAAAAAAATGGGGGTAAACGTAAAAGAACGGACGAAACCGTAAAAAAATAGACGAAACCGAAAAAAATGGATGAAAATGTAAAAAAAACAGACGAAAAGGTAAAAAAACGGATAAGAATGGATAAAAACGTAAAATATGGACGAAAGCGTATGAAAACGTTAGAACAATGGACAAAAACGTAAAAAAACGGACGTAAACGTAAAAAAATAGACGAAAATGAAAAAAAAAATGGACAAAAACGTAAAAAACATACGAAAACGAAAAAAATGGATGAAAACGTAAAAAAAGTAAAAAACGTAAAAAAAGAGACAAAAATGAAAAAGTACGGACAAAAACGTAAAAAAACAGATAAAAACATACTAAAACGTAACTTACTTATGCATTAATTAAAAAAAAATTGCACCGTTCGTCCTTTTGGTTTGCGAAATGCCGAATATACCCTCATGGGACTTCAGGTGTAACAACACTTAACAAGCGTTAGTGGGGCCTACCGGATGGAGGGACTAACGACGCCAAACATTTGCCCGTTAAGGACAAACGGTGCAGTTTTTCTGGTCAAGGGACTAACGACGCCAGTCAACGCAAACCACAAGGACGAACGGTGTAATTTACTCAAAAAAATGAAATAGAAAGTGATGGGACCTAAATGAGTAAGTTGTGGTTAGTTGTGATAAGAGGGTTGTAGAAGGGGGTTTTTTTTATAGTGATTTGGCACCCCGTGAGACCCGAGTTTTCCTTACTCACTACACCCATTGCCCTTATATCCCTTTCTTCATCAAACTTTTTGAGTCTTCTTCTTCACCGGACAACAACCACCACTAGTGATGGACACCAGAAAATGATTTTCAAATGCAAGGACATATATCGAAAGCAAGGACGACTTTGAATCACACATCATCACCTCAGCAACACCTCTTTTATCGCATAAATCCGATTGACAACACTTATAATTTGATGCCTCTAAGGCCGGGCCTGCTTTTCCAGCTGATTAAATAAATAAACCATAGTTTTTCATGGGACATGCATACGTTACATATGTCACCATCCATTCACTACTCCAATCTAATTCCCAAAGTAAAAGTTTCTGCTTCCAAATATATGCCAACTTTTAATGCATCATTTTTTGGCACTAGTCTGGATTGAGATACTAAATATGGAAAAAGAAACTGTCTGTCTTTCTGTATTTGTTGGTCCCTTTCACTAAGTTAATAGTTAACTAAAGAGTTAACCTAACCAAGTTTCATGGCGTTTTAGCTCAGATATTAAAGATTAACAACAAAGATAAAAGTAAAGAAACAGACACAATATTTTTCAACGTTTAATTCTTATTAGAAGTTAATCAAAAGAATTATACCCAAGCGTTTGCGGAATAACACTTGGGATTGAAACGACAAATATGGTATGGACTCCTAACTAAACTCAAACTAAGTTGAGTGAAAACTAAAAGGTCACACTGAGCTATCTCAGGGACTGTGTTGTTCTTTGGAGAAGTAAAAGTTGTTTGTGAAAGCTTAGCATTAAATGCACAAACTTGTCAACTTTTACTCCTCACTTATGCTACCTATTTATACACAAGTAAATTACAACGTTACTGATAAAGACAAAAAGATGACCTAACTAGTAGAGACAAAATACTTACATATTTTGTCTCTGTTACAATAGACTATATTGGGTAAAAGACAATGTGCCTTTCTGATACACAGTAATGACACCATCCTGAAGTTATGCCATTCAGGGAAAGTTTGACTTCAGGTTGATAAGGACACCTGTTGATGCGTTCAAACTTTCCCGCCTTGTCCCGCCCATACTTCAGTCTTCAGGTCTTCAGTCTTCAGTCTTCAGTACTTAATAGTTTTTGAGGAGTCTTGGCGTTCAGTGAGTTATTGTCATCCTCACTGAACCCATCACCTTCTTCTTGGCTTAGATGACACTCACTGAGTTCCGCCTCACCGAATGGTGAATCTTTCATCATAGACTCGTTCTAAGCATCCTGAAGATGACTCACTGAGATATTGTTCACTCAGTGACTTGTTAGTGTTTACGACACTTAGGTTATTTTATGTTCAAATCCTTGTTAGAGGAGGTTTGGGGAATTCAGTGACCTTACAGTCTCCCCTAGTTGGATATACAAATAGCCTAAGTGTCTCATGATTCAGTGTGAGTTGGCATGGGTCTTCATCTCTCACTAAGTGTTAATGTAATTATAGTAGGACATTGATAACTTAAAAGAACATCAAAGTTTATTAATAGTTATTACAATTCCTACTGATAATACAAAAAACAAAAAAGAGATAGTGGTTGCAGATTCAGATATTCAGTTGATAACCAAGTGCATCAAGCTTTGCCTTCTTGGATCTCAGGAGGTGTTTCTCAGGGTGCTCCTAAATCTTAGCTTTAAGGTCCTGGCAGAACCTCACGTCTTCAGCACACCTAACAGGAGAAGCCAGCATCAGGTACATCAGCATCGCCTTAATCCCTGCCCTGTCAATGTCTGACCATCTTTGGAAAGCAGGGTTTCTATATTCATCAGTAAAGCACAGACCTCTTTCAGGGACTTCAAATACTACATTGTCCATGAAGGTGACTCCTTCAGGAAGAGACCTATCACAATCCAATCCTGGGACCTTGATCTCAGGCTCCAACTCAATTTGCTTCCTCTTCCTTTTGGAGACCTTTGGTGGAGCAATTTGAGTAGATGGAGCTGGAAGCAGGGAGGGAATGCCAAGAGCTTCAGGCATTTCCATCAGTCTTTCATACCTGAGCTTTAGAGATTTCAGGAGACTAGGAACCACCACATTTGTCTTCTTAGAGATGATTGGTCGGAGCTCATCCAACTCAGAGATGCCAAAGTTAGCGAACCTGAATGGATCATGGATGTCCATTACTCTTTGGTTTTGCCCTCTGAATACTGTGACAATTGCAGGCTTGGTGTTGCGATGGATTTTGATGTCAGTGATGGTTTCAGGTTTGAGTCTTTCTTTCATCACCCAAGTGTACCTTTCAATCATGGTCAGCGTCCTTCCTGGGCTTTTCTTTTCTTTGTTTTTTCAGGGCGGTCATTTCTTCTTCCTGAGCCTTTTTGAAGGCAGCTCCAGCTTTCTCAGTAGCCAGTTGCTCAGCATCCAACCCAATTTTCTTAGCTTCCTCATGAACAACCTTTATGAGTTCAGGTTTGCTCATCCTTTCTTCAACAGCCACCATTTTAAGTATCTCATCTCTCTCCATGTAGGCCTGAATTTGAGCATCAGTGAGGTGATGGACTACCCCATTGATCTCAAATGGAACTGTGATTGGTTCTTCAGGATACTGTCTGACAATGGTGGAGGCAGGCTTCAGCACTCTTACAGGTTCAGGTGTTGTAGCAATGCTTTTGCCTTTATCCTGCTGACGAGATGAAGGGACTGTTTCTTCTTGTGGTTGTACTGATGAGATTGGAGTGGCCTCAGTGACATGCTCCCCCTCAGTGTGAGAGGGCTGTCCTCTTGAAGCAACATCGGTAGCTTCATCTTGGGCTTCAGTATGAGGGGCGTCAGTGACATTCTCCCCCTCAACTGTTGCCTGAGCTGCTGTGATGGCAAGAGTTGGAGTGACTGATGTAGAGGGAAAGGAACCTTTGAAGGCCTGGTAGATCTCAGTCATCATGGACTTGATGTCTGAGGTGTCCTTCTGAATTTTTGAGACTTTGGCTTCAAGGGATGCTTGAGCGTTCTCCATTGCTGTCAAACGAGAACCAAAACTCTAAGCAAGAGAGGCAGACTTTTGAGACTGATCTGCCACTGAGAGATCCAAGTCAGCAAGGGAGGTTTTGACAGCCTCCATGGAGCTACTGAGAGCCTGAAAATTGAAAGACTTCATCAAGTTGAGTAGCTCAGTGAGATGCACTGAATTGAGCTGATAGGTCTCTGATGCCTGAAGTAGCTTGATCGGATCCAAACGGTCAACCTAAATTGACCAAGGAATGGTCAACAAGGTCAAACAGCTTAGAGTCAATGCTCCGCGGAAGTACAGTGTATTCCCCGGGTCGTTATGTCCCGACGAGGTGTGATGGTTATCAAACGGATCTGTGATCGGGTGAATTTGGACAGGAAAAGGTTTGTGAGTGATTTGAACTAAGGAATCTACAAGGAAATAGCTTAAATAAGCTATATGAATAAGATTGTGAAATAAGAAAAACCAGAAACGTTTTAAAACCTAAAACGCGTACGTTCAAATTAAATTTACGCGAACGTACGAAATAAAATGTGAAAACTGAAATCTGAAAACCCACAGGGGATGAAAATGACTTTTTTACAAACTAAAAGATAAAAGAAAATTTTTAGAAAAAGAAAATTAATTTTTACACTAATTAATTATTTAATATTAATTAAATACTATTTAATACTAATTATTAATATTTAAATAACTTAAATACAATATAATATTATTTAAACACTAGAAAAATGAAAATTAAATCCCTAAAATTATAAAATAACTAAAAATAAGTTTTAAAACTAAAAATATGTATTTTTGTCTTTTGGTGATTTTTCTATTAATTAATTACTAATTAATTATTAATTACCTAATTAAACTATTTTAAATTATAAAAAATAGCAAATGAACAGTAAAAATTATAAGAAAATTCCTAAAATTATATTATATTATATAAAAGCTAGAAAAAATATAAAAACTAGGTCTTGCTTTATAAAAACTAATTATTCTATTTAAAACTTAATTATTTATTAATTATTAATAAAACTAAGATTAAATCTACTAATTATTAAATGACAAAATAAAAATCTGATAAAATTACTAAAAATACTTTAATATAAAAGGAAATTAATAAAAATATAAAAAAGCTAAGTGCTTAACAAAAATTTAAAAATGAAAATTAAAATTTAAATTACATTAAATAGAAACTATCACTTAAAATTTAATTGTTTTTTCTGGATTTTTCTTTTACAAAACTATTTTATAACTAAAAATAGAAAATTTTTGTAAAAACAAATGTTGTGGAGCTTAAAAATAAGCTATTTGAGGGCTTATGAGCTTGACAGTTGACTTTGGTCAACTGTCAAGGCGAAAAGCTTTGAAATAAGCTTAAACTTGAGACCAGGAGTGGAATTGGGTTTGAACAAGTTAAGAGAGTATAAATAAGCTAATACAAACCAAAAGAATTCCCTGAATAAGCAATAAGCAGTGAAATAAGCCAATTGAGCACCTTGCTCAACACAGTAAAAAGGACAAAGTTGGTGGCCCTTGCAGCCCTAGCAAATGAGGTACAAACCTCAAACTAAACCTTGGAACCTGAAGATGAGCTTATTGGCTTCTCAAAAAGCCAATAAGCTCATTGTGGGGCCCACCATGTAGGCCAGGGAAAGGCATGGAAGTTGGGGTCTGAGATTGAAGGTCTGTGTGCATGGCATCACATTGCCCTGCAAGTGACTTTGGAGCTAGCTGGGACCCACCAGAAAAATCATAAAAATGCAATGAGAGTGGGAAATCAAAGTTGAGCTGGTAGACTATGATCCCTAAAAATTACAAGGTCTGAAACCACATACAAAATTCAAGAAAATTCATGCAATTTTTAGAAAAACTGAGAAAGTGCACATTTGACTTTTTAACAAAAACATGAACTTTGACCTTTTTGAATTTCAATCCTACTCTACTGATTAAATAAGATGAAATAAGATGGCATGAAGCTAAAATAACCTAAAGCTATGACTTATGAACTAAAATGGAGGTAAATGGACCACAAAATCCACAACAGTGGACAATTATGAAGATTTAAAAGAGATTTTTACTTTTTTCCAAATAGCAACTAGGTTTGATGCTTTTAATATCACATTGGGACCTAATGTGGTATGTTTGAGTCACAAACAACACTTGGAACACAGGAAACAATGGTGGAGCTCACTGATCCAAACACTCCCATACTAAACTGATTTTCATGATTGATGAAGTAAACCTGCAATCTAACCCATAAAACTGAATTTCAAGGACTTATGATGATCTATGATACTAGTTAGAACACAAAAACAACAATATGAACCACTACACAATTAAGTTATCACAATATACCTTTATGACAGTTAAACTTATGCAATTGCATATATGAAACCTAATCATTAAACAACATCATTCTGGTAGTAATATAACTCCAATACATCTAATAAACAAAGAAAATCAAGAATTATGCAGAATTAACTAATGCTACAGTGATTGGCAAATTATGAGAAAAACTTACAAAGGACTTTCCAGTGAACAAAACAGTGAACCAGAGACCAATTTATATCCTAACTCCTCCCCTGAGGTACTAAACCATAAAAATCAACAACTCTGCAACTTCCTTTTCTTCTTTCTTCTTCTAGTTTTTGTATTTTTGAAGTTCTCTTTGTATTTTCCTTTTTTATTTCCTTTTCTAAGTTTGACCCTCTCTTAGACTTAAAAACAACTTTGATAAAGGTTATAAAGGTTCTGAGACTAATTTAGATGTAATTTAAGCAACCAACAAGAATTTGAAAATTCTAAGTTAAATGCGAATTTCTTAAAAACTCAAACAATACTTGAAATTAACAATCCACAAGGTTCACAATACATTAATTTAACTGAAAAGTGCTTAATTTAAAAGAAGATTACAACTGAAATTGAGTTTACACTACCTACGATTAAGTTACACTAAAACTAATTAACTACTTGCCCTTTTCTTTCTCAATTTTCTGACTTTTATAGACCCTGCCTGTTTCTCTATCTTTCCCCACATCTTTCTTGACCCTTGGATTGCTTTAATTTGATCCTGACCCTCTGTCTTGTATTTGGCGGGAAAACAAATTTTTGCAATTGGGTGGGTAGGTTTTGGCAGTTGGGTGTAATTAATGGTGGGTTGGGTTAGTGTGGGAATTAATTGAAGGTTGGTGGAGAAGGTGAGGAGGGGGGGGGGGGACATGGTTGCAGAATTTGTGGGGAAGAAGGAGGTGATGAACAGTGGTACGGGGTGGGGGTGTTGACTGGCCTTTGACCGGGGTTTGTATTAATATGGGATTGGGCTTTTGGTTTGGGCCTGGGGGGTTTAGTCATTTTTATTTTTATTTTTGGGCTTATAATAACTAAGGGTCCATTTGATTAGTAGATAAAATACAAGGACCAATATTGCAATTTGCTGAAATGTAGGGACCTGAATTGCCAAACTTCCAAAGATATCATAAGGACCAATTTTGCAAATATTCATTATTCCAAGGACCCTTGTTGATTTTTCCATTTTTGAATATCCCAAGGACCAAATCTGCCAAGTTACCAAACTTGAGGGACCAAAACTGACATTTATCCAAACTTTACACCCAAGGACTAAAATTAATATTTATGATTTCCCGAGGACCCAAAATGAAGTTTCTTTCAAAAATATCCCACCAGGGACCAATCTTGCCAAAGTTTAAAACTCCAGGGACTAATTTTGTAATTTTCCAAAACTTTTCCAATTTTTCACCAAAGGACAAAATATGACAACTTATGATTTCAAAAGGACCTTTGGTGATAATTTTCCATATTTTGAATGACCAGGGACTAGATTTGACATTTTATGAAAGTTGGGGACTGAAACTGCCAATTTTGCAAACTTTGTACGTTTTTCATCTGTTTTTGCTCTTTTTGCATCTAAAACATATAAAACACAATTTTGAAATATTTTTAGTATTTTGATGCATTTCTGATTGTTTTTGTATGTTTTGCAGTTCAGATTTGACCAAAAATGATGAGTGTTTGAGCACTCATCATAGCTTCCTGGTGAGTTCAGGATCATCCTTAACTAATTCTTGAATGGACTGAACCTCTGTATTCAGCTTGTTAAGGGATTCAAGGAACTTGTTAAGGTGGGAGACCATCTATGTCAGGGAGAAGGAAACAAAGGCATTTTGCTCCCTGACATCGTCATTAAATTCTTCAACTGCATCTTTAAGGTTGAAGAAATGAACCGCCTGCTCAGTGTGCATGTCAAAAACCAGATTAGTGACTCACCTGAACAAGGCACTGGTCGCCTTCTTGATGAACTTAGTAAATAACTTCCCAGTGAGAGGAGCTTGATCGTCTCCTGAGGATTCTGAGTCAGAGTGAGTTTCAGCAGCTTCAGTGTCAGAGGGTTGAGGAGACTGAGGGATTGGTTCAGGGACTGTCTCCTCAACTACCATATCATCTACGGCTTCAAAAACCTCCTCATCACTGTGTAAGTCATCATCTGAGAACAGGGCTGCCTGAGCATCAGCCATGGACTGAATCTGAAAAACAAGGTTATCCGACTCCTCTTCATAAGAAGACTTGCCTTCGTTTTGGCCAGGTCCTGACCCCTCTAATCCAGTAGACTGGTTTTATCTACCTGGTCCTTAGAGCCAGTTCCCAAGTTGTGGGCACCTCCGGGAGTGGGTGTGGGTTCCATATCTGCGGGTGGCCTTTGTCCCTCTGAATCTTTGTCCCCCGTGACCCCTTCAGACAATGATGGGTGTTTCCCAGTGTCATCCTTAGGAATCGTGATTGTTGTGTCCCTATCAGCGGGTTGTATGAGTCCCTCTGAGTCTTTGGGAAGAGTTTTTGTGCCCTCAGACAAAAGCTTTGTTCTACGAATGTCCTTATCAAGCACCTGAGTGGGTTTGCCCCCTTTCCAACAGGCTTGCGCTGGCCTGCCGAAGATTTAGGGGCGGTAACTCCCTAATGCTTGGGTTGTGATTTACTGAGCCTTTAGCAGGATGTGAAGTGGTGTGGGTCCCCTTCTCAGTGGAGTAGTGCTGCCCCACCGAGGATATAGGACCCCTTGCTCCCTGAGACCCTGGTTGTGATTTGCCAGAGCCTTTAGCAGGATGTGGAGGTTGGTTTGATTCCAACTCCACTGACTTGTTTATGTCAGCAGAGCCTTTGGGAATGGGTTTGCCCGAGGACACTGAGTGTGATGTCTTAGTGCCCTCCGTTGGCCTTTGTTTTGGGGTCAATGATGCGGTTATGATCCTGAGGGTGTCAGCGGTCAGGGTTTGTTGTTGTTGTCCCCTTGTGTCAGGCTTGGGGACAGAGGTCTCAGTGGTGAGTGACTTGGGTTGAGCCACCTTCCTGGACCCTTATCCCTTCTTCCTCTTCACCTTCTTGGTGGGAGAGGGAATTGGTGAGATCTTGTTGTCACCCTGGATAGCATTAAGCATATACGTTGTCAGGGCGACAGGTGTAACCTCAGCAGGGTCATGAGAATAATTAGCCTTGTGTAAGACATCAGGCTCAAAGCCTACTTCATCAGGCTTAGCATACTCGGACCCCAGCAAGTCTTGCAGGGTGCAGGAAATGAATCTAGGGTATGACATGATTTTTTGCCTAGACTTCCCACCCAACTTTGCAATGAGGTCCCTGAAGATAATTTCTCCAAGGTCAATCTTTTTACCCTCTATGAGACAGTACACTATCATTGCTTGAGTAGTGTTCAATTGCTCAGTGGAGGATTTATTTCCCCCAAGGACCTATGGGGCAGGGAACCAGGTTTTGATGATTGGGGCTTTGGATAGGAGGGCCCCTGGAGTCACCTCAGGGTGATTTTTGTCATAGGGCCCAAGTTCCAGCAAAATTGCCTTCACATCCTCTTCAGTGGGTTGGGCAGTAAAGGTCTCAGCATAGTCAAGGCCAGTGGCTTTGAAAAAGGTCTTGTAGTTAAGATTTAGGAACTTAGTCCCATTCTTTATTGAGAACCTTATGGTGGCCTCCTTTGGTGCATCAGGGTTTTCAACCACCGCTGTGCACCAAAATTCCCTCAAATAGTCATGATAGATGACAGAGGGGGTTTTTGTGAATGTGGTGGTGAGGAAACAGTTTTGTAGAAACTTCACCACATCCCTGTATTCAGGGAACCCTTGAGGGTAGGCAAAGTTTCCCACCACATTGTTTTTAGTCAGGTCTACGCTTTCCATTTGGAAGTCCACATTGGGAGCGTATTTGATGACTTTAGAAGAAGCCATTGTGTTGAGAAAAGGTCTGGTTTTGAGAAAAGATTAGTATCAAAGAAGGAACACACAGAGTTTGAAAAACAAATTTGTTCTTGAAATAATTTTACAAGAGTTTTGATAAGTTTTGAAAGCGTGTGTGTGTTTCTCTTTGTGGGGGTATTTATGGATTAGGGTTATGATGTTGCGGATATCAAACGTTTTGATATAAATTCAAAATGGTGTTATAAAGTATGTTTGATATCCGCATTAAATAGCACGATTCCCATTACCCCATTTTCTCGCAACATGATTAGAGGAACAATTGCGTGGCTCTGCAAAAGACGCTTTTGCAGAGTGATGTCATCACACAAGTATTTGTGTGAGAGAGAGCATTTAATGCTCAGTGGTTTTTGTGAGGTAGGTATAGGGGCCCAAGATGTGGATGCCAGTTGTGTAAACAACATATATTCCTATATTAAATAGGAATCAGTTATCTACCTGGGACATTTACTAACTAGGTACTTAGAGCATTTAGTTAGGGTATTCAATGCCATATTATATCTTGAGCCCCCCTAAATGAATTATCATTCAGGATCAGTGATGAGGTACATATCACTGAGAAAAGGGGTTTATTCAGGGACCTAGGAGAATTTACACCAGGTTGGAATAAATTTCATCAGTTGCCTGATTCAATATCCAACATGCCCAACTCAGCTTTCAGTCTGGTGAAAGTGGGTTCATCCAGGGGTTTGGTAAAAATATCAGCTAGCTGATACTCAGTGGGGATGAAATGTAATTCAATTTCTCCATTCATGATGTGGTCCCTGATGAAATGGTACCTAATGTCAATGTGTTTGGTTCTTTGATGAAGTACTGGGTTATTGGAGATGGCTATGGCACTGATGTTGTCACAGAAGATGGGTACCATCTTGTACTGAATGCCATAGTCACTCAGTTGGCTCTTCATCCAAAGTACATTTCCACAACACCCTGCAGCAGCCACATATTCAACTTTAGTTGAGGACATGGCTACTGACTGTTGTTTCTTTGTAATCCAACACACAAGTTTGCCACCTAGGAATTGGCAGGATCCTGAAGTATTTTTTCTATCCATATTATAGCCTGCATAGTCTGAATCAGTGTATCCCTTGAGATCAAACCCTGAACATTTGGGGTAGTACAAACCAAGATTGGGTGTACCCTTCAAGTATCTGATGATTCTCTTTACAGCAGTAAGATGAGACTCTTTTGGTTCAGACTGATATCTAGCACAAAGGCAAACTGAGAATTGAATGTCAGGCCTTGAGGCAAGTAAGTACATTAGTGACCCTATCATTCCTCCGTATAAGGTTTGATTCACTGATTTACCAGTGAGGTTAGGACCAAGGTTGTTTGGAGGAACCATGGGGGTTTTCACTGAAGAGCAATCAGAGAGCTCATACTTCTTCAGTAGGTTCCTGATGTATTTTTCTTGACAAATGAATATGCCTTTGTCAGTCTGTTTGATTTGAAGTCTAAGGAAGTAAGTGAGTTCACCCATCATGCTCATTTCAAACTTTGAGGTCATCAGTTTTTCAAACTGTTTGCAAAGTTTGTAACTTGTTGAGCCAAAGATGATGTCATCAACATACACTTGGACAAGGATGACATCACTTTTTGTTCTATAGATGAACAGGGTGTTGTCAATCTTTCCTCTGACAAACTTGTTTTGGATGAGGAAGGCTGAAAGTGTTTCATACCATGCCCTGGGTGCTTGCTTTAGTCCATAAAGGGCTTTGTTAAGCTTGTAGACATGGTTAGGAAATTCACTGCTTTCAAAGCCAGGAGGTTGTTGCACATAGACATCTTCTTTAATTTCACCATTCAGGAATGCACTTTTTACATCCATTTGGTAAACTTTAAAGTTCATGTATGTTTTATAGGCTAGGAAGATCCGGATGGCTTCCATTCTAGCAACAGGTGCAAAGGTTTCCTCATAATCAATACCTTCCTGTTGGTTATACCCTTTTGCAACAAGTCTAGCCTTATTTTTGATGACTATTCCATTTTCATCAGTTTTGTTCTTGTAGACCCATTTCATTCCAATGATTAGAACACCATTGGGGCATTCAACAAGGGTCATGACATTATTCCTGTCAAAATTTTCCAATTCTTCTCTCATGGCCTGAACCCAACTTTCATAAGTAAAAGCTTCTTTAACATTTTTGGGCTCTATGTCAGAAAGAAAATCCACATAGAGACATACATTGGCTGAGGCTGCCTTGAGTTTGGCAGCCATGCTTCTTGTAAGCATGCCTTCAGTGGGCTCACCAATGATGTTTACAAGCTCAATTGTTTTGGATTTTGTCCAGCTATCCTGAGGTCTAGGATAGGAGTTAGAGCTTGTAGAAGCCTGAATTGTTGGAGTGGGTTCAGTCACAGGAACCTGAGGTAACTCAAGATTTTGGTCTTTAGTACCTCAGTGTGAATGGCTTGATTTGAGGTTTCTTGAACAATTGGTTCAGTGGAAGTGGTCTCACTGGAGACTTGTGTTTCAATGACTTCACTTATGGTTGGTTGGGGTAGATTGTGAGGGATGATGTAGTATGAGACATCAACATCAACTTGGTATTGAGTTGTATGATTCTCAGGGAGATACTCATTAGGAGGATACCTTGAAGAATCATCAATACCCATCTCTTCAACTGAGGAACTGGAGAACCTGATGGATTCAGTGCTCTCATCAACTGTTATATGATAAGTTTCCTCAGTTTGTTGTCTCCTTGTGTTAAACACCCTGAAGGCTTTGGAGACCAGAGAATATCCCAAGAAGTATCCATCATTAGCTTTGGCATCAAATTTACCCAAGTGATCCTTGTGATTATGAATAAACACATGACACCCAAATACATGAAAGTAGCTGATGTCAGAGATCCTTCCTTTGAATATCTCATAAGGGGTCTTATTGTGCCATTTCACAATGATGGACCTATTTTGAGTGTAGCAGGCTGTTCTAACTGCCTCAGTCCAGAAGTGTTTTGATAGGACTGAGCCATTTAACATTGTCCTTGCTGCCTCAATGAGTGTTCTATTGCTCCTTTCAGCTACTCCATTTTGTTCAGGGGTATAGGGAGAAGTGAAATTCTAAGAGATCCCTTTCTCATCACAGAAACACTCAAGGTCATGGTTTTTGAATTCAGTGCCATTGTCAGTTCTAATTTGTTTAACTTTGACATCATTTTGACTTTCTATGTTCCTGAAAAATGACATGATTGTTCCAGCTGCCTGACTCTTTTTGATCAGGAAGTAAACCCAAGTGTATCTTGAGTATTCATCCACAATGACCAGAGTGTTAATACAAATATCGCCTAAAAACGTTATTTATATTTTACGATCTTCGCTAAGTTTTGTTAACGACAAAACGTAAACTTTAGTTTTAAGCAAAACATATTCTTAGTTTTTAAGACTTGCATAAACAAGACTTTTGCTACATTTTACATTTCATAAAACATAACACAAGTTTATTTCTTAAATTAGAAATAGTCACATCACATTTATGGCAAGTTTTGTCATTATGTATTTATGGCAAGTTATGTGTTTGACTTGCTTTCATGTTGCTTGCAAGTATCATGTTTGACTTACTTTAAGTGATGTGACATTGTTTGGTTGATAGAAGTTATGTGACAAGACCTTGTTTGGTTTGAAGAGTAATTGCAAAAACCTACTGCAGACCCGGCGGTACCCTGGGGGTACACGGGCGGAACCCATTTGAGGGTTCCGCCTGATCCGCCGAGCACACAGTTTGTTGTGCTATAAATACCAAGCCATAACTTGATTTTTGGCTAACCTCTTGAGATCATTTTTACACACACACTCATCTTTCTTTCTAACATCTTAACATTGTAAATGTGAAGTTTCCTTTTGTAGCAAAGAAGCTCACAAGGTCGTCTAAAGTTACAAGTTTCCAACACAACGTTGCAAGACTTGGTAGCTTAGTATTGTGTAAACTCGTGTTGTTTACGCGTCATTTGTTTGTGTATATTCTGAAGTGAGTGGTTAGTATTTTAGTCCTCAAAATACAAAGAGTGTTGGGAGTTGTTGTACCCTAGTAAAAGAACTAAACGGGAGTGGTTGTGCCCTTGTAAAAGAACTCGACATTTAGCTTTGTGTCGGTAAAAGTATAAGCGACGTGTAAGGTTTTCTCCGCCGGTGAAAGGAGCTTGTTGACTAGTGAAAGAAACTCTCGAGTTGGATACTCGGGGCGTGGACGTAGGGCAAGGAAAAAGAGTCCTTGTAGCCGAACCACGATAAATACTCATGTTGTGGTTTGATCGTTTCTTTCCTTTACTTGCATGTTATATATATTGTGTTTGTGCATATATCTTTGATCAAACGGAAAGTTTCAAAGCTAACTAAACAAGTTAAAAAGATTTTAAAACGCTAAAACTATTCAACCCCCCTTCTAGTTTTCCACAATTGGCATCAAGAGCTACGTTACTCAAGCTTTTAAAATATATTGTGTTTTAAAACTTGAAACGATCCATGGATTTTGAAAATTACAAAGAAGGGCAATCTATGCAAAGACCACCACTCTTTGAAGCAAATGGTTTTATATATTGGAAAAACCGTTTTGAAACATACGTGAAATCTAAAGATATAGATTTATGGTATATAATTGTTGATGGTGATAATATAGTTACTAACATTAAAGATGATGATCAAAAGAAATTGATAGGTAAAAATAATGAAGCTAAAATGATGCTTTACAACGCTTTGCCTAAGAAAGAATATGAAAGAGTGTTTTTGTGTAAAACCGCCAAAGATATTTGGCAATCTTTAATTGTCACTCATCAAGGAAACTCACAAGTTAAAGATAACAAAATTGATCTTCTTGTTCAACAATATGAACAATTTGTTATTTCCGAAGATGAGATTATTGATAATGCTTTTGCTAGGTTTAACACTATTATTACTTCACTTAAAGCACTTGATGAATCTTTTTGTAGTAAGAACTTTGTCAGGAAATTTCTTAGAGCACTCCATCCGAAGTGGAGAGCAAAAGTGACGGCAATTGAAGAATCCAAAGATCTTTCAAGCATGTCACTTGATGAGCTAATTGGAAACCTCAAAGTTCATGAAATGGTGATGGAAAAAGATTCGGAACTAGTTAGAGGCAAGAAAGAAAAAGTTAAGTCCATTGTCTTGAAAGCTAGAGTCCAATCAAGTGATGATGAAGAATCTACTTCGGATAATGATGATGAGGAATATGCTATGGCCGTGAGAGACTTCAAGAAGTTCTTTCGTAGGCGAGGGAAGTTTGTAAGACAACCTAAAGATGACAAGAAAACCTTCCGGAAAGATCGTGATGATCGAAAAGGAAAAGTTGAACGAAAATGTTATAGGTGTGGAGACACAAGTCATCTTGTAGGAGAATGTCCAAAACCACCCAAGAGCAAGCCTCAACAAGCTTTTGTGGGTGGTGCTTGGAGTGACTATGAAGGAGATGATGATGAGCCAAAGAACGATGATATTGCTCTCATGGCTCACAACTCAAATGAGGTACTCTCCGACTCATCTTACTCCTCTATTGATGATGACACTTTACAAAATGAATATAACAAACTTTGTGAGCTAAGCTTAAAAATCATAAACAAAAATAAATTTTTGAAAACTAAAAAGGAGTTTTTGGAAAATGAAGTTTATGAGTTAAAAGAAAAAGCTAAGAGATTAGAAAGGAGTAAAGGTATTGACACCTCATGCAAATCATGTGAGGAACTTAAACTTGAAGTTGAGAAACTTAAAATAACTCAAAATGATCTAATCAAACAAACCACAAAGTTCAAAAAGTTCGATAAGAGCATTTCATGTGCGGATGAAATTATGAAACTCCAAAAGTCACCTTTTGATAAAACAGGTCTAGGTTTCAGGAAAGTAGAAATCATTAAGGGTCAAACGAAACAAGAAACGAACACACATGAAACAAACAAAACTGCTACAGCAGCCCGCGGACCAGACGGAACCCAAAATAGGGTTCCGCCCGTTGGCCCCGAGGGTTCCGCCAGATCTGCTGCAGCAGTAACTCCATCCACATCGGATCGTTCTAAATTTGTTAAAGTTACATATAAAAATGGAACCAAACCTGCCTTTAAAACTGGAGTAGGACTTAGTAAAAATGAATTTAGAGCTAAGACTACTCAACCAAGACCTAAGACTCCAATTCCCAAACGCCCCTCTCCAAAGAGCAACTTCAATGCTCGACCAAACTACCAACATGTTGGAACCAAAACACTCCTGGACATTACCAAACCTCAAATTACATGCCATGGAACCCTTATGCTCTATTTTCATATTTGGGACAAATTAATGGTATGCTTAACCAAAATGGACCCATGAGAAATTGGGGACCAAATGTTTGAGTGTTTTTCATAAAATAGGTGTGCCTCAAAGTTTGTTTGGATCCGGATGAATGGATCAAGGATAGCGGTTGTTCAAGGCACATGACGGGTAATAAAAGCCTCTTCTCAACATATCACAAATGTGATGGAGGTAATGTTACGTTTGGTAGTAATGCTAGGAGCAAAATCATCAGAAAAGGTACAATCTCTCATGACTCCCTTTCTATAGATGATGTTGCTCATGTTGATAACTTAGGATTTAATCTCCTTAGTATTAGTCAACTTTGTCGTAATAAGTATAATGTTCTTTTTAGTGAGAACGGTAGTAAAATACTTAAAGATGGTATTACCATAGCCAAAGGTGTCCTTAAGAACAACGTATACGTCATGAAGTTGGATTCTACATCTAGAGACAAACTTTGTCTTACCTCATTAGATGAATCTTCAACTTTATGGCATAGACGTTTAGGACATGCTAACATGAGACTTATCCAAAACCTCTCCTCCAAAGACTTAGTTCGAAACCTACCCAAGTTGAAATATGACCAACACTTTTGTGATGCTTGCAAAGTCGGTAAACAAGTCCATAGTAGCCATAAGGCTAAAAACTTGGTGTCTACGTCTAGATGTCTAGAACTTTTACATATGGACTTATTTGGTCCATCCGCTATACAAAGTTATGGAGGCAACTTCTATACTTTGGTCATAGTTGATGATTACTCACGTTATACTTGGACTAAGTTTTTGAAAAGTAAAAATGAAGCTTTTGATAAATTTGAGATTCTAAGTAAGAAAATTCAAAATCAAGTAGGATCTAATATTGTGTCTATTAGAACGGATCACGGTCGTGAATTTGATAATGAATTTCAATTTGGAAAATTTTGTGATAATAATGGAATTATTCATAACTTTTCGGCTCCACGTACTCCTCAATCTAATGGTGTAGTAGAACGTAAAAACCGGACATTACAAGAGATGAGTAGAACAATGCTTAATGAACAAACTATTCCACAAAAGTTTTGGTGTAATGCCGTTGACACATCAACGTACATTTTAAATCGAGTCCTAATTAGACGATTTTTGAATAAAACACCTTATGAACTTTATAGAGGTAAAAAGCCTACATTAGGATACTTTAGAGTGTTTGGGAGTAAATGCTTCATTCTTAACACCAAGGATTATCTAACCAAATTTGACCCAAAGTCTTATGAAGGTGTATTCCTTGGATATTCACAAAATAGTAAAGCTTACATTGTTTTAAACAAGGAAACCTTAAGAGCCGAGGAATCGTTGAACGTAACATTTGACGAAAGTCCACCTCCCTCTAAGACATCACCTTTGGTAGATGATGACTTAGTTGAAAGCCAAGCAATTGAAAGTCAAGAAATCTTAGATAATGACAAGGAAGATGATCTATTAAACAAAGAACTTGTTAATGTCAAAGAATCTAAAAGTCATCCATTAGATAGTGTCATAGGCAACATTAACGAAAGAACACTTAGATCAAAAGTCCAAAATGAAAGCAACTACCTTTGTTTCATGTCAACCATTGAACCTAAAAATGTTAATGAAGCCATTAAAGATGAATCTTGGGTAATTGCAATGCAAGAAGAATTAAACCAATTTGTTAGGAATGATGTATGGACATTAGTTCCTCAACCAAAGAGTCAAACAATAACTAGAACGAAATGGGTCTTTCGTAATAAAATGGATGAAAATGGAATTGTGTCTAGAAACAAAGCTAGGCTAGTAGCACAAGGATATAATCAACAAGAAGGCATTGACTACGATGAAACTTTTGCTCCGGTAGCTAGGCTCGAGTCAATTAGGATATTACTTGCTTATGCGTGTGCACATAATTTTAAACTTTTTCAAATGGACGTCAAAAGTGCATTTCTAAACGGAGTCATTAATGAAGAAGTATATGTTGCTCAACCACCGGGCTTCATTGATTTTGAAAAACCTAATTATGTTTACAAACTTAAAAAGGCTCTTTACGGACTTAAGCAAGCTCCAAAAGCATGGTATGATCGACTTAAAACCTTCTTAGTTGACCATAAGTACACCATGGGCTTAGTTGATAATACTCTCTTCACTAAGAAGAAAGATTCCCATATTATCATAGTCCAAATCTATGTTGATGACATTATATTCGGATCAACTTGTCAAGAACTATGTGTGGATTTCTCAAAAATCATGCATGACGAGTTTGAAATGAGTATGATGGGAGAACTCAACTTTTTCTTAGGACTCCAAATTAAACAACTTGAAGATGGTATCTTCTTTAACCAATCTAAATACATTAAGGACATGCTTAAGAAATTTGGATTAGAAGATTCGAAACCTATCAAAACTCCCATGTCCACGGAAACTAAACTCACCAAGGATGAGGAAAGTGAATCCGTAGATAGCACTAAATATAGAGGTATGATTGGTAGTCTACTTTACCTTACGGCTAGTAGACCCGACATTATGTTTAGTGTTTGTCTATGTGCTCGTTTTCAAGAAGATCCTAAAACTACCCATCTTGAAGCCGTTAAAAGGATATTTAGGTATATTAAGGGCACTACACATTTAGGTTTATGGTATCCCAAAGGAACGGGAATAGACACCATAGTGTATGCCGACTCGGATCATGCCGGTGACTATGTCGATAGAAAAAGCACAAGTGGTATTTGTACTTTTGTTGGACATTGTCTCACCTCATGGTTCTCGAAGAAGCAAACGGCTCTTGCTATCTCAACAACGGAAGCCGAGTACGTTTCGGCCGGAAAGGCATGTCAACAAGCTCTTTGGATGAAGCAAGCTCTTGTCGACTACGGAATTCAACTCAACGACATCACAATTCTTTGTGACAACAAAGGTGCCATTGATCTCAGCAAAAACCCGGTTCAACATGCTCGTACCAAACATATTGAAATCCGTCATCATTTCCTTCGCGACAACGTTCAAAAAGGAAATATCTCAATTGAGAAAGTTTCTTCCGAAGACAACATAGCTGACATTCTCACCAAACCTCTTAAACGTGAACCTTTTAACCTTCTTAGGCTAGGCTTAGGACTCATGGAACCTACATTGTAGTTCTGGACATTAGACAAAAATCACAAAAATCAAAACAAATCCATAACAATTTTTCTCAGCAGGGTCGGCGGAACCCTGAACCATAACGGACGGAACCCAAATTTGGGATCCGCCGTGTCCGTCGATCTGCAGAATCAATCCATTAGTTTATATTAAACCAAACACCCATTATCTCATACCACAACTTCCAAAACTGTTACTATTCACCATTCCTCTCATCCATACCCACGAAATTTTGGTCTTCCATTCAATCACATTACTAATCCATCATCATTGTAAGTATTCTAACTTGATTACAATCCTGATCTGAGTCTAGGAATTCTATTTTTGCACAATAACAAAAACTTGGGGTTATGCATTAAACTTGTAAAATTCATGCATAAAATTAGGTGTTTTAACAAAACTAATCATGTTCCCCATAGTTAGGAATTGCATTCTTACTTAGTGTAAACATGTTTGCTAAACCACCCCATGTCAAATTCTTGCAAAAACTTCTCACAAGTAGGACAAATACTTTTTCGTCTCACATTGAGAATACAAAATCATAACGTTATGTTCAAAACATCACTTGCATAATGTCTCTTGAATGCTAAAGGGAATACATAACCAATATGTATTTTCGGGTACATTCAAACGAAGCTACATTGACCTAGGAGTGTTTGGGTTATCTTTTGTTTTTATAATGAAACTTGCATTATAAAACAATTTTGATGCATCAAAATGAGTCAAGATAACCGCACCTCCACATTGTTTTCATATAGGCACACACTAGAACATCCACATTAAAATAGTAGTTTACTTAAACTAAAATGTGAAATTTTTGTTGTTCTAGGTATCATCATGCCTCCTCTAACCCATTACGACCATAAGGACACAATTAAGTACCTCCCAAAACACCACAAAACCAAAGGCCTTACCCCAAACCAAGTCAACATTTTCAAAGCCCTAGAAAAACGCTATGTCCATGAGGGTAGAACCATTGACCCATCTTTCCTAGAAGGCACAAACCTTTATGCCGAATTTGCCACAATTAACTTTGAGTGTCTTTTGACTTTAGACGAGCCTATTTATCCTAGATTCATTCTTGAGTTCTATGCATCCGTCACTCTATCCACGGGTGATAATGATTACATATCCGTCAACTTTAGGGTTAGTGGCAATCAATACTCCTTCACTCTTGAGGAGTTTGCTCAAATCCTAGGAATTCCAAACCAAGGTACTTGTATCTACTCCGATTTGCACTCCCTCTCAACCCTTGACACCCTAGATGACCGTTTCCATCCTTATGATACCCCACTTGTGTCAAAAGATGTACTCCGTAACCACCTCTTTGTTAGGACAACCATTACTAGGAGAACCCGAACGGGTAATGAGGTTGATAAAGATCCATATGGAATGGAACTTAATGAACTCTTGCCCCAATTCAAGAAATGGGAGGAAGTCCTTAGAGCCAATGTCATAAGCACTATAGGAAACCGAGACCATATCAACCTTGGCCTATGCTACATGCTCTACTCTTTGTCCACTAGGCAACCTTTCAATCTTGCTTACTACATGGCCAAGAGAATGGCCGACATTCCCGTGCATGGCACAACGGCTATGCCATATGGAATGTTCTTGACCCGTCTCTTTAGGTTCATTGCACCCATTCCTCCAACTCCTAACCGTCTTCAACTTGACTACTCTCTCATTCCACAAACATTTGTCCCTCTAAGTGATAAGAGAATGTATAGAGCCCAAGGAAAATGTCCTCATCCTCCTACCTCATCATCTTCTTCCTCAATGAGTGAAGATGACAATTTGCCAAACTCTAGTCTCCCACCTCTAGAATACCTTTCCCAACTTCCGGATATTCCAAATGAGTCGGAGGAGTTCAAGCAAACAAAAGGGATGTTCAAAAACATCGGGAGATTCCTCGGGAAGATGAAGAAGAAGATGGACCGTCAATGAGTGCGGGTGTGTTAGGAGTGTTTGGCACAAGGTGCTAATGGAACAATTTAGTAGTTTAAACAATCTTTGTGATGAATTTGTGTGTTAGTACAATGTTTGATACACTATGGAACATGTTTTAACTAATAATGTTGCAGGAAGACAACTTTTGGCAAGTTGTCAAATTTTCATGATTATCAAATTTTCACTAAGTTTAGTGAATTTCGCTAGCCCCCGGTCAAAGTCTTATGATATGAGTGTTTACATGTCTAATTTTTGCATTTCCTAACCAGGTATGAATTATATTTTTAGTTCCAAGAGTTTTCGAAAATTTTGAAAATCGTTTCGCGGGTCAAAAACGCGGACTGTGAACTTTTTCAGTACTGGCGGATCAGGCGGATCCCAAAATTGGGTTCCGCCAGTGCAAAATCTGGGTAACCCAGGTTTGGCCCAACGGACCAGACGGAACCCTAATTTGGGTTCCGCCTGTGTATTTCCAGGGTGCCGCCAGTGAACTGCAGATTTTTTATTTTTATTTTCAACATTTCAACATCCAAACACCAAAATCCAATCCTCTTAGATAGAAATCCATTACTTGCAATGTGTTTAGCTTACTAAGGTACTTAGCATTCCTTAGAACTCACCCAAACCCATTTCCCGCCAAAATTCAAAAATTGCCATAACCACCTCAAGTCTCCTTCACCCATAAAGGAAGGATCCCTTTTAAAGGCTCCTTGAAATCCCTGAGATTTTTCCATCAAACAAATTCACCAAAACCACTAAGCATTTAGTGCAAAACTTGTCTTCTTACTTCACCATTTTCATTGGATTGACTTCCATGACTTGACAACCCACAATTAAGTTTTCCAAATCATTAGGAACCACCATTTTTGTATGGACTAACATCAAATCCAAACACTCCTTCCCACAAATCTTCATCCCTATAAATTAAACCATCCTAAACACTCTCAAACCACACCTTCTTCATCACAAATTCTAAAACTTTAACCATTTTAAACAATGACCAAGTCAACAAACACCTCTCAACTATCACGACCCATCCGTAGAACCGCCCGGATTAGTGTAAAACCACTATGGTCAAACCAATCCATCAACATTAGCTCCTCATCTTCGGATGAATTCACCTCACCCATCAAAAATGAACATTTTTTGAATCTTGCCTCTCCATCTCCATCACCCAAACAACCAAATGAGCACACTCCACCACCTACTAAATCACCTATTGACCCAACTCCACCAAGTGCTCCAACTCAACCATCAAAGACTTCATCACCATCAACATTACCAAAAATTGAACCTATGGAACTTTTTGGTTCTCCTCCAACATCACCACACCCATATGTCCAAGATTTAAATGATCTTCCACCAAGACATACCCAACCACCACCTTTTGCAAACCAATCACCAAAGTCAATTCTTGACCTTGATGAAGATCTTGAACTTACCCAACCACCACAACACGTGTACCAACCACCCAAACAGTTGTTGTTTCACCCAATTTACCGTGAAATCCATGGTCCTCTTTATGGAGAACTAAATTTTGAACACCATGATCACCCAACTTCACCACCTTCTCAACCCCAAACCTATGAGTCTTTCTTTCCTTCTTATGAGGAAATACAAAGCATGGTTGAAAACCAACTCCATCAAGCAATGGAATTTCAAACCACATTGCTTGAATCAATACCAAATCCATCCTCCACCCAAGAACAAAAACCAAACCAACCCCTAAACCAAGAAACCAAAACCAACCCATTTTCACCCAACCATCCCCATGTTTGCTCAAATTGTGAGCAAATAGGTGAAAGCATAAAAACCTTGCTTCACCAATTCCAAAATGAAACCCGGTTTGCATTCCAACATGTCATTGAGCGTTTGGATGCACTTTCCCACCCCAACAAATCCTAAACAACCCTTGGAGGCCGTTTGCCTCAACTTAGGAATGTAGGATTTTTTTTTTAATTTTCTTGGTTATTTTTTTTTAGTTTTTGTTCACTAAGTAGAAATAGTTATCATTTCTTGTCTTTTGACTTTTATAAGTCAAAATTTTACTTGGAATGAAATTTCTTTCTACTTACTTTTGTGCATTGTTGGTTGATCAATGTTGTGTTGTCATTGTGGTTGCAATGTGTGTGGTAACTACAAGCTTGACTATATATCACCAACTAACCATTTTTTTTGTAGGGTCCAAAATCCATGTTTCCCATATTGGTACTCCATTTAGGGGGAGTATCGACCAAGGGGGAGCATGACGATTATTCCGCTTCGCTAACTCTACTTTTTGTTTCGACAAAAAGGGGGAGAAATATATTAAACCTTCAATACTTGATGTGCTTTTCATCTCTTAAGTAAAACAAGTTTAATATAATTTTTTTTAAGTCTTAAAAACCAAGATTTTGTGTGTTACTTAAAAACAAAGTTTATGTTTTGTCATCAACAAAAAGGGGGAGATTGTTAATACAAATATCGCCTAAAAACGTTATTTATATTTTACGATCTTCGCTAAGTTTTGTTAACGACAAAACGTAAACTTTAGTTTTAAGCAAAACATATTCTTAGTTTTTAAGACTTGCATAAACAAGACTTTTGCTACATTTTACATTTCATAAAACATAACACAAGTTTAATTCTTAAATTAGAAATAGTCACATCACATTTATGGCAAGTTTTGTCATTATGTATTTATGGCAAGTTATGTGTTTGACTTGCTTTCATGTTGCTTGCAAGTATCATGTTTGACTTACTTTAAGTGATGTGACATTGTTTGGTTGATAGAAGTTATGTGACAAGACCTTGTTTGGTTTGAAGAGTAATTGCAAAAACCTACTGCAGACCCGGCGGTACCCTGGGGGTACACGGGCGGAACCCATTTGAGGGTTCCGCCTGATCCGCCGAGCACACAGTTTGTTGTGCTATAAATACCAAGCCATAACTTGATTTTTGGCTAACCTCTTGAGATCATTTTTACACACACACTCATCTTTCTTTCTAACATCTTAACATTGTAAATGTGAAGTTTCCTTTTGTAGCAAAGAAGCTCACAAGGTCGTCTAAAGTTACAAGTTTCCAACACAACGTTGCAAGACTTGGTAGCTTAGTATTGTGTAAACTCGTGTTGTTTACGCGTCATTTGTTTGTGTATATTCTGAAGTGAGTGGTTAGTATTTTAGTCCTCAAAATACAAAGAGTGTTGGGAGTTGTTGTACCCTAGTAAAAGAACTAAACGGGAGTGGTTGTGCCCTTGTAAAAGAACTCGACATTTAGCTTTGTGTCGGTAAAAGTATAAGCGACGTGTAAGGTTTTCTCCGCCGGTGAAAGGAGCTTGTTGATTAGTGAAAGAAACTCTCGAGTTGGATACTCGGGGCGTGGACGTAGGGCAAGGAAAAAGAGTCCTTGTAGCCGAACCACGATAAATACTCGTGTTGTGGTTTGATCGTTTCTTTCCTTTACTTGCATGTTATATATATTGTGTTTGTGCATATATCTTTGATCAAACGGAAAGTTTCAAAGCTAACTAAACAAGTTAAAAAGATTTTAAAATGCTAAAACTATTCAACCCCCCTTCTAGTTTTCCACATAGAGTATACTTCTCATGATGAATGGACATGGGACTGACAGGTCCAAACAAGTCCATATGGAGAAGATGAAGGCAGCTTTTGATAGAGAATGATTGTTTGGTTTTGAATGATGCCCTGTGGTGTTTTCCTTTTTCACAAGCAGAACAAGGCTTGTCTTTGGTATACACCAGGGATGGAAGGCCAAGAACTTTGTTCTGTTTGGCCAGGTTGTTGATGTTTTTGAAATTGAGATGAGAGAGTCTCCTATGCCAAAGCCAGTTTATTGTCTCACTTGCATTAGAGAAGAGGCAAGTCCCATTCTGAGTGAGGGATGACATGTCTAGTACATAAACATCATCCCTCCTGGGAGCAATCAACACAACTTCCTTGTTGGCATTGAAGATGGTACCTCTCTTATCATCAAACTGAACTATGTATTTTGCATCACATAGTTGACTCACACTTATCAGATTGTACTTGAGACCATTGACATAAGCTATTCTTGTAAAAACTATACCATTGCAGTTTACTGAACCATAAACTTTAGTGGGAGCTGATGATTTATCACCAAATACTACTTTGGGTCCTGGTTCTTCAACATATTTGTGCAGATAACTCTTCACACCAGTCATACTCCTTGAGCATCCACTGTCGAGGTGCCAAGCAGGATCCCTGATGTGTTTCTGCACAAATGGTAAACTAGGTTAGTTTTTCTTGTTACCCCACCTTCTAGTGGGCTTGGTCCTCAGGGACTTTTTGAACTTAGCTAAAGAGTCATGGTCTGAAGTAGAGTGAACCGAGCTTCCATATGTTTTACATTTTGTGGTATTTGAAGACTCAGTTGACTGAGAAGTGCTTGTAGAGATGTTTCTTCTGGCATGAATGATCTTGTCATGTCCCTTATCATCATGTGTGGGGTCACCACAGATGTTGCAACAGTTGTTCAGCATACAATCATCAGGTAGATGATCATTGAACCCACAGTGAGGACATGGCAAGAAAGGCTTAGCCTTTTGTCCTTGTTTGGAAGATGAGGCATACTGATAGCCTTGTGTTCTGTAATGACCTTGTGCTTTCAGGGAAGCAGTGTGAGAATTGTGATCAGAAGTCCTGTGGTCTTCTTGTTTGCATATCATGCAAAACACGATTCTGAAGCAATTATCAGTGGAGTGACCTGGATGATTGCAAAGTTCACATCTCACTGAAGGTCTTGATGAGGGTTTTTGTTTGGAGGAACTTGAGGAAGTTGCTGGTTTAGATTTTGAGTCACAGTGTTTCTCAGTGGACTCAATCTTTTCACTCAACTTCCTGACAAGTTCAGCTAACTGATCAAACTTTGAATCAGTGCTTTCAGGTTTTACATCAGTGGAAACTGAAGGTGTGTGGTTTTCAGGAGGTACAGAGGTAGGTCTCTTCAGGATGGTTATTCCTGGATTTGTTTTCTCCTTAGGAGAGTGAGGTTGATAAACTGGTGGTGCAAGGTCTGAACTAGGTGCTGCTCCCTGAAGTTGTTTCAGTGGAGGGAGTGGTGATTGTGAATCTGACTTAGACTTAGTGATGGACTCAGTATGACTGTGTTCATCAGTGACTCCTAGCAACTCCTTAATAGCCTGACTTTCAGGCTATAGAATTCTTCCAGTGTTAAAGTTTGGCAGTTTACTGTCAGGATTGACACTTTCAATCCAATCACTGGGTTTAGGAGCAAGTTCTTTGCTAAAGAGTATGTTTTCTGACAGAAAGGCTGTTGAATGGCTACGCTCCCCAGACATTTCAGTGAGTTGATCTTCACCCAGAGCAGCCTTTTTGGTGCTGGGTGTGAGACTCAGTGTGTCAAAAAGTTTGGGGTTCTTTTGAGTCCATTTCCAAATTACAGCCTTTTCTTTCTTAAGTTCTTCTTGAAGAGCTTGATTTTGTTTTACAAGTTCAGAATTTTGAATTTGAAGTGTGACACTTTCAAGTTTAGCTTGTTTTAAAACAAGAAGTTCATCTCTACATTTATTTAATTCAAAATTCAGTTTGTTAAATTTTGAAAACAAGTTAAGTCTTTGCTCTTCAACATACTTAAGATCAACATTAATATAATCTAAGTAAGATTTCCAATCAGCATCATCATCCATAGAAAGTAAGATGTTTACCTTTCTCATTGTGATGTTCACCCATTCTCTATTCCTGGCATGATCTTTTCCTATAGCAAGCTTGTTGTCTTCTGATAGAGCCATCAGGGCACTGATATGAACTTCTTCGTCATCAGAAGACACTTCAACCTCATCCCAGTCAAATGTTTAAGCAACTAGCCCCTTGTTTTTAGCCTGAGCTTGTTTAGGAGTTTGAGGTGGCTGAGTGACTGAGGAAGCAGATTCAAGAAGAGCAAGTTTGGCCTTGGCCTTTTATATTTGGCTTCAAAATCTTTTTGAGGAATTTTTTCAATTTTGTTTTGAACAAACTGATTTGATTGAAGCAACTTAGGTTGAAACTTGCTAGTTCTTGAAGAGAAATTGTTTCCTAAGAATTTGAAAGATGGTTCTGAGGTTGTTTTTGAGAAACAATCTTTTGCAAAATGACCCCTTTTGCCACATTTAAAACATTCAGAATTGTCATTTGCCTTTGAGTTAGAAAAATTTTTGTTTCTTTTAATGAACCTTCTTGAGTTTGCAAGGAGTGCCCTTTCATGAAATTCAATCTGAAGATCATTCAGGTACTCCTCACAGGTTCTTTCATCAACCTCATCATCAGATCCTTCTTGAAAATCCTGCACAACACCATTTGAATAGAAAGCAGTGGATATGGGTGAGGAGGTCACAGTCTTTTTGGTCTCCTGAGCTTTACCAGGGTATCTCCTGGTGATAAGATTGTCTTCATAGACAAACATCCCATAAATTTCAGGGAGCTCAAGGTTCTGGATATGGTTTGCATTTCTCAATCCCTGAGAGAAGTTTAACCATTTCTCAGGGAGACTGTTGACAAAGCCAACATTGATCTCATGCTTTGACAGGGTGACACCATCATTGGTCAGCTCATTCAGGAGGGTCTTTGATTGATGCTAAACCATCAACTTAAATTGACCAAGGAATGGTCAACAAAGTCAAATAGCCTAGACCAATGCTCCGGGTAATATAAGGTATCACCAGGTCGTTAAATCCCGACGAGGTGTGAATTGTAACTGAGCGTGCTTTGTGATCGGGTGATTATTCACAGAAAAGGCTTGTTGTGAAAATTATTTGGAGATTATTAACAGAAATAGCTTAGGAAAGCTATGTGATTGATTACTGGAACTTAGATTGAGAAGACGTTACTTAAAACCTAAAAACCGTACGTTTGCTGAAAACACGAACAAACGTACGAAAAAGTGAATACGGTGATCTGAAAAGGCTACTGGTATGAAAATGGTATTTTTACACACCTAATGATGAGAGAAAATTTTTGGAAATTTAAAATTAATTTTTAAACTATTTTTATAATTACTATTAATTAAATACTGATTTCCTAATTACTTTTAATTAACTAAATTAACTTAAAATACAAATAAATATGAAATTAACTTGGAAAAATAAAAATTAAACTTAGAAAAATCTAAAATACTATAAAACTAATTTTAGAAATGAAAATATATTTTTAAGACTATTTAATTAATTATTACTAATTATTAATTACTTTTTAATTATTTAAATTAACCTAAATTCTAATTAATTATTAAATCACACTAGAAAATTGAAAATAAAATTTGGAAAAATAAAAAATAACTAAAAACTAATTTTAAAATTTAATTTATATTTTTCTGATTTCCTAATTAATTATTATTAATTATTAACTATTTAATAATTACTAAAACTACTTTAAATTAAGAAAAATACTAAATGATGTAAGAAAAATCTGAAAAAATTACAAAAATTATTTTTATATACCAGAAGACTAGGAAAATTATAAAAATGGGAATTGCTTATTAATAAGCTGAAGAATAAGCCAATTGGCTTAAATAGAAGCTATCACTTCTATTAAGTTGGGCTTATTTGGAATTTTCTTTTTCAAAACTGCTAATTATATGATTTTAAACAACTTTAATGAAAGAAGTTTGGCTGAAACCAAGTGAATAAGCACTTCAAGTGCTTATACCCTTCACAGTTGACTTTCTTTGACCAAGGGCAAGAATAAGCTCAAATGAACTAATGTGGGGCCCACAATTGTGAAAACTGATTCAAATAAGTTAAATGAACAAATTTAAGCAAGTGTCACACAAATAAGATGGCTGAATAAGCAAAAACACCACAATAAGCACTTTGCTTATTTGGTTCTAAGACAAAAAAGGGACAGCCTTTGGGTGCAATTCTAGGTGGGGTCCACAGGTCAAATGGTCAAACAAATGGTCAAAAACCAAACCCTGGTAGGAGGGGGTTGAATGATACTAAGTTGGGTCAGTGGGACCCACTGAGTTGGTCACAATGAACCACCAAAGTGGTGGTTGTGACTAAGTCAGCTAGTGTGCAGGGCACACCCTTGCCCTGCAAGTGTGTTTGAAGGGCAAAACAGTCCACTAGAAAAATTTATAAAAATCAAACAATTGCATGATTCTATAGTTCTACTGGTAGACAACAACCTTAACAAGTTTCAGAGCCTAAAACAATCCACAAAAATCACAACAAATCACCTCATTTTTTGGAAAAATCTGAGTCTTGTGTTTTTGACTTTTTGAAAAACTTTAATACTTTGAATTTTATGAAACTCATATGCTTTTTGTTGCATGAATGTGTTATATTGAGCTAAAATGTGACCAACTTAAGCAAGAATACACACTTATGAATAGGTGTGATTGGTTTTGGATTTGAAAATTCCACACAGTTAACTGTGTGGGTGATATTACTTATGATTTTGACTTTTGGGTTTGTAGCTACTGAAAAGGGACTTAATTTGGTGTATTTGGACCTCGAGTGAGCTGAGTAAACAATCAATAACAACTGAGATCAACCCCAATGGCCTAGACAGTTCAATCCAAACACCCCTTAACAAAACAGATGATGATGAAACTTGGTTTAAATAAGTCTAATCTACAAACTATTGATCATAACTATTCTAATGAGCAACAAATTGATCACTTTAAACAATAATAAGCAACTACAACACTTAAAAGAGTAAAAATTAAAAAGTAAGGCTTACACAAGCCTTCCAAGCTAGCTGTCAAGTGCCAAAGAACCACAAACACCAATCCTAAATGGTTTCCACAAACCTCTAACCCACAGCCATCCTTTATTAATTGTGCTCCTTGCTTTCTTCAGCCTTGCAACATTTTTTTATTTTTATTTTTATTTTTATTTTTTTTACATTTTTAACTATTTAATAGAACTTTGATTCTGAGTAAACTAGAAACTTGTGAAACCTTCAAAAGCCTTTCTATCTGAGTTACTAAGGGTTTATGATTAATTGAGAATCACTTATGGTACTAAGACAAGTATTTAGAATTCTTGAATTAAACTTGAAAATTGAAAATGAGATATAAACTTTTAAGGCAGAAATTTCATTGATAAAAAAGGATTACAATACATTAAATAAACTGAAAACAATAAAACTAAAGATATTACACCCCATCTAATGCTCATATGAGCTCAATATATAATACGAGCTAAAATTAGGACCTAAGTCTTCCTACATGGCTTCCTTTTGAATTCTGAGTGTCCCACAAGCTTTATCTTTGACCATAGACCAAATCCTCACCACTCAATTGTATTATAATCAATCCAAGCCCTTGATTGTCTTTTTGGCGCCAAAATGGATACGGGTAAAACTGAGTGGGTTAGGCGAGGTGAATTTATTGTGGTGGTGGAGGTTGGTGTGATTTGGTGAGATTATTAATTGTGGGGGGCTAATGGAGGAGGAGGAAGGCATGTGGAGGAAACACTACTCCCTGGTTTTGCGTTATGTTGTTGGGGGGAAGAAGGTGGTCAAGGGTTGTTTGACCCTTTGTTGACCGTTTGACCCTGCTTGGGGTTTTATTAAAATGGGGATTGGGCTGGGCTTGTGGTGGACTGGATCATGGTTTTGGTTTTGGGGTTTGGTTTTTGGTTTTGTTATAATAAAAAGGGTCCAGATGGTGTATGAATTAACAAGGACCAAATTTGTAATTTTGCAAAACATGAGGGCTGATTTTGTATTTTTTCCAAGTTGCTTCCAAGGACCAAATATGCCAAACATCAACAAACCAAGAACCAAATTTGCCATTTTTCATTTTTCAAAATTTCCCAGGGACCTATTTTGCCATTTTTGAAAACTTAGAGACCAAACATGTGATTTTTGAAAACTCATGACCCAAGTGTAATATTTTGTGAATATTAACTTTCAAAAGCTTGGGTTGACTTTTCCTTTCAAAATAAATGCATAGGGACTAATTTTGACAAGTTTTGAAACTTGGGGGACTGAAACTGCTAATATTGCAAACTTTGATCGTTTTTCATTTGTTTTTGCACATTTTGCATTTAAAACACATAAAACACAATCCCTGTGATAATTTAAGTATTTTTGATATCTTTTTGATTGTTTTTGTATGTTTTGGCAATTTAAATACGACAAAAATGATGAGTGTTTAAGCACTCATCAGTCCCCCACACTAAACTATTGCTAGTCCCTAGCAATCTTTTTAGAAAACTTGATGGATTTGAAAAACTCTTTACCAAAAGCCATCACTTCTGGAGTAGCCAGGTGTAAGAACTGTGGCACACCTGATAACCGTGTGATTTTGAGCAAACCACCAGCTGTCAACGGATTTGATTAGTCTTTACCAAGAGCCGTTTGCTCCTGGACTAGCCAGCTCTTGATGGACCTAGTCAACATCTTGGTGAGCTGATTACCAATTATGGTTTTTCCACGGCCTTTACCACAAGCCATAATCTTGCGTGCTAGCCAACTCATTCGCTTTATGGGATATGGGGAGTTGAGGAACCATACAATTTTTGGCAAATTGCAAGCCGTAAGGGAATTTGAGTTATCTTTACCAAGAGCCGTTTGCTCCTGGATTAGCCAATCCCTTTGTCGGTTAGACCTGGCGGACTGATTACCACAAAATTTTTGAAATAAAGTGAAATTTTTTTGAAAATTTTGGCCAAAAACGGGGGTACTAGAAGATATATTTTGATAAAATTCGCTAGAATTCCCCCCACACTTAGAAATGAATATTGTCCTCAATATTCAAAGTCCCGGCTATTATGCCGACTCTTTGAACGGAAAAAGCTAATATTCGAATCTAACTGTGGAAATACAATATTTCACTTTATTTCTATATATATACAAACTTTTTTTTTTTTTTTTTTTTAAACTTATATACATATATATACATTTTTCAAACAGTGAGGGGTTGGCCATTCCCCCACACTAGGTGGTAAAAAGTAGAAGGAAATCAGAGATACGAGTGAAAACCCGTATTGTGCTATTGTTTTTGTTCATCGAGTCGCTAGCTTGACTCGATCCCCGAATTCAATTGTCCTTGGGGAAAGTTTGGAGATCCGGGACAACCATGGATGGTATGTCCTCTCCAAAGTAGTGCTTTAAACGATGTCCATTCACTTTGAAATTAGGACCATCATTTTGAGATAATTCGACGGTGCCATAAGGATAAACCTTAGCGATAGTGAATGGACCAGTCCATCGGGTTTTGAGCTTTCCCGAGAAAATCTTGAGTCTAGAGTTGAAAAGAAGGACTCGATCACCAACGTTAAAAACGCGGTTTTTGATTTTGGAGTTATGAATCTTCTTTGTCTTTTCTTTGTAGATCAAAGAGTTCTCGTAAGCTTGATCACGAAGTTCGTTTAATTCATTTAGTTGAACTTTTCTATGATCACCCGCCGTTTTGAGGTCAAAATTGGCATGCTTGAGAGCCCAATAGGCTTTGTGCTCAAGCTTGATCGGAAGATGGCACGCTTTCCCGTACACAAGTTTGTAAGGCGTACACCCAATGGGTGTTTTGTAAGCCGTACGGAAAGCCCAAAGTGCATCATCTAATTTATCCGACCACGATGCACAATTTTCACCTACGGTTCTTTCTAAAATTCTTTTAATGCCCCGATTGGAAACTTCGACTTGTCCACTCGTTTGATGGTGATACGCAGTGGAAAGACGGTGAGTTACACCGTACTTTTGCATGACTTTGTCGATTTTTTCATTACAGAAGTGCGTACCACGATCACTAATAATAGCACGTGGAGTTCCGAATCGGGCAAAAAGAGCTTTTAGGAATTTCACAACTACTCGGGCATCATTTGTGGGTAAAGCTTTCGCTTCAACCCATTTTGACAAATAGTCAACTGCCACGAGTATGTATTTGTTGCCATGAGAGGATGGAAATGGCCCCATAAATCGATGCCCCAGATGTCAAAAATCTCACAAACTTGAATTGCATTTTGAGGCATTTCGTTCTTTTGTGAAATGTTCCCGTGACGTTGACGAGCGTCACAGGATTTGACCAGTTCTTGGGCATCCTTGTAGATCGAGGGCAAATAAAAGCCGGAATCAAACACCTTTTTGGCGGTGTAGTTGGGATTGTGGTGGCCCCCCGTGGGACCAGAATGGCAAGCCTTTAAAATTTCAGCGGCTTCCTGACCATACACACACCGCCGGATGACTTGATCCGCGCATATTTTGAACAAGTAGGGGTCGTCCCAGAAGTAATGTTTTACATCTTTGAAAAATTTATTTTTTTGTTGGGACGACATCCCTTTAACAATGAAGTTACCCGCAAGATAGTTTGCAAAGTCGGCAAACCATGGGGTAATCGAGTCTCCACGAAATGAAACCACATTGAGGGTTTTGAGAGGAAATGTTTCATTTATTTCCTTTTTCTCGAAAGCTTCTTGGTGAGGGTTTTCAAGACGGGAGAGATGATTAGAAGCTAGGTTCTCAGCTCCTTTTTTATCACGAATAATGATATCAAATTCCTGTAGGAGGAGAACCCAACGGAGGAGTCTCGGCTTTGCATCTTGTTTTGCAAAGAGGTACTTCAAAGCCGAGTGATCCGTATACACTATGCTCTTGGTCAGTATCAAGTATGGCCGGAATTTTTCAAAAGCATACACCATAGCTAATAATTCTTTTTCGGTAGTGGTGTAATGGCTTTGAGCCTCGGTCATAGTTTTGCTGGCATAGTGTATAGACTGAAAATGTTTTGTTTTTCGTTGCCCCAAGACTGCCCCCTATAGCATAATCACTAGATCACACATGAGCTCGAAGGGCAAGTCCCAATCGGGGGCAACAAGAATTGGTGCCTCGGTAAGCCTTTTCTTTAATGTTTCAAAGGCTTCGATGCACTCGGGGGAGAAGATAAAAGGAGCATCCTTTTCGAGGAGATGGGTCATAGGCTGGGCGATTTTAGAAAAATCTTGAATAAACCTACGGTAGAAACCGGCATGACCCAAAAAGCTCCTAACACCTTTTACGGTTGTGGGATGAGGCAATTTTGTAATGACGTCCACTTTGGCTCTGTCAACCTCAATCCCGTTTTTTGAAATTTTATGGCCGAGGACAATGCCCTCTTTGTCCATAAAGTGACTCTTCTCCCAATTTAGACGTAACTTTGTGTCTTCACAATGTTTTAGCATGTCGTCTAAATGGGAGAGGCATGATTGAAACGAATCCCCAATGACCAAAAAATCGTCCATAAAGACCTCCATAGTTTTCCCGATCATGTCGGAAAATATGGCCATCATACGTCTTTGAAACGTGCCCGGAGCATTACATAAGCCAAATGGCATACGTTTATATACAAAAGTTCCATAGGGGCACGTAAAAGTGGTCTTTTCCTGATCTTGCGGATCAATGGGAATCTGAAAGTAACCCGAGAAACCATCGAGGAAGCAATAGTACTCATTCCCCGCTAATCTCTCGAGCATCTGATCCATAAAGGGCAGAGGAAAATGATCTTTACGGGTGGCGTCATTTAACTTACGATAGTCAATGCAGACACGCCATCCCATAACCAAACGAGTTGGAATTAACTCATTTTCCTCGTTTGTGAGAACAGTAATGCCACCCTTTTTTGGAACACAATGAATTGGGCTGACCCAAGGACTGTTCGAGATAGGGTAAATCAATCCGGCATCAAGAAGTTTTAAAACCTCTTATTTGATAACCTCGTGAATTTTTGGATTCACCCTTCTTTGATGTTGGACTGCAGGTTTGAAGTCATCCTCCATTAATATCTTGTGAGTACAAAACTCAGGGTCGATGCCCTTGATGTCGGAGAGACGCCAAGCAATTGCTTGTTTATGAGACTTCAAAACCTTTATAAGAGCAGCCTTTTCCTCAACACTTAAGTCTTTAGCAATTAGGACGGGTAATTTATCATCACCCTCCAGAAATGCATATTCAAGATGAGGCGGCAAGTCCTTAAGTTCAACCGCGGGAAAGTCATCAGTTTTCTCAACATTTTTGACTTCCTCCTTATGAAGTGTTTGTGGTAGAACAGGAAGAGGAGAGGGATCTTCGTTTAATAACTTCTCAAGCATGAGAACATCCCCCTCGGGGTCAATCTCTTGGTTATCGATTCCATCGGGAATTGAATCACTTTTGAGAAAGGCCTCAATTTCTTCTAAGATGAAGTCACTTCCCTCAAACGGAGTGAGGGAAGGAGAAGAATTGGCAATAATGGGATGAGAAGAAGGAGTGAAGTTTTCACTCGGAGAATCATCGACAAAACCTAAAACCTCTTTAGCGTACTCCTCAGACGCAACATCAATGATATCAATTCGGTTAACCGTTTCGGCGTCATAATTAGAGGAGTACCTCGAAGTTTGATCGAGGTTAAACGTTACTGCTTCATTACCAACACGAAGAGTTATTTCCTCTTTGTGCACATCAATTAACGCACGACCCGTCCTTAAGAATCCTCTCCCAAGAATGAGAGGAACTCGTGGGTCAGCATCGAAATCAACAACCACAAAATCTGCCGGAAAGTGGAAGTTTCCCACGTTCACAAATACATCCTCGGCAATGCCGAGGGGACGAGATGTTGAGCGGTCTGCAAGCTCGAGAGTCATGCAGGTGGTGGTGAGTTCTGGAAGAGAGAGCTTTTTCCATATTGAATAAGGCATCAAGTTGATGCTTGCACCTAGATCGGCCAAGGCGAAGCACTCAACCATTCCTGGAAAAACACATGGAATGAGAAATTTTCCCGGATCTCCTAGCTTTTCGGGAAGCTATTTCAAAAGAACTGCGGAGTAGTTTTCATTGAGTGGAGTTCGAGCCATTTCGAATAGTTTCTCTTTATTGTTTAACAGATTTTTTATTGTCGATGCAAATTTAGGCATCAACAGGAGAGCATCCGCGAAACTGATATCAAAATGAATATCTCGGAAGATTTGAAAAAACTTTTCCATTTGATGATTTGCTTTTTCGCGAAGCTTTTGGTCTTGTAACCTAGATGGATATGGTAGTGAAGGTTTGGATTTAGGGTTCTCTCCAGGAGTTGTTGGTGGTTCAAATACAACTCCTGGTTCTGGTACAATTCCTGGTACAACCTGAGGATGGACGTGTGCGGTACTAAGTGGGCTAGTAGATTGCACCTTGTCTGTGGTTGCCTCAGGCTCAATTTCCACTTCCTCGGAAAAAAGAGGAGGAGGAATTGGTGGTTCTTCATAAGCTTTACCACTGCGTGTAGTAATAGCTTTGAGTTCACCCTTGGGGTTGACAACTGTATTAGCAGGGAGACCTCCTGAGGTAGAGGGTGGAGTGAGATGACTCATAAGACTGGTAAACATATTCTCAATCTTGTTTTGAGATTGATCAATTTTGTTGTTTGTTGCCATCAACTCACTCTTCAGCTCATGACCCTGTTTGGCTATTGATGATTGGAAATCATTCTTCAAATTTGAGATTTGATTTTGCATTGCCCTCATTTTGGTCTCATTAACCTTGATGTAGTTATTGAGCTCGTTTGGGAGGGGTTCTTGATAATTGGGAGCTGAATACCCTTGATTACCCCTTTAGGGTGGGTACTGATTGACAGGGGCAGGATTTTGATTTTGCATATTAGGCCCCCATGGTGGATTAGGATTAAACCTATTTGGATTTTGAGGTGGAGGAAACCCGGGTGGTCCACCCTGGTTGCTAGCCCGATAATTTGGTTCCACTTGAGGACGGTATTGGTTACCTCCTTGGTTAGAATTGCCGGCTATTGCATTTACTTCGAATGGATTGCCTTCGGTGGCAGTGCAATTGTAATATGAGTGTGGACCACCACAAGTGACACAAACTTCTATCTTTTTGATTTCAGCTTGTGGGGAAGAATGAGGAGAAGAAATTTTCTTGCTTTGAGTGAGAACTGAGTTTTGGGTGAGAACCAATGCGTGAATAGCTTCCGTGAGTTTGTCAAGTCTAGCATCGGTGCTAGATTGAGCCACGGGCGATGAGGTAGAAGGAACAACATTCCCTTGGGAGACAACAGGTTTGCTTCGTGGAATGCGGACCTTAGATTTATTCTCAATGATCGCTAAAGCATCCTTTGTGGTACGATTCAAGAAATTACCTCCAACGGAGGCATTGAGAGAGTCTTGATCGGATTGGCTCACACCATTGTAGAAAGTATCAAGTTGCATGAGATCGGAGAACCCGTGGTGAGGACATTTTCGGAGCAATTCCATGTAACGATCCCATGCCTCACTAAAGGATTCATCAAATTTCTGCGTGAATTTCATGATCTCATTCTTAAGACTCGTGGTTTTGGAAGGAGGAAAGAATTCATTTACGAACTTCTTATTCAAATCTTCCCACGTTTCAATTGATCGAGGGGGTTGTTTATCAAGCCAAATCCGGGCAGCCCCATCGATAGAAAAAGGGAAGAGAAGAAGTTTGATTGCCTCTTCAGGGACATTTTTGCATTTGATGGTGGATGTGATTTTATTAAACCATCAAATGTGATCTTAAGGATCGTCCCTCTCAAAACCGTAGAATTGACGTGAGGTGGCCAGGTTTATCAACCCGGTTTTAAGATCAAAATTATCGGCCACGATTGCCGGAACAACGATAGCATCTCTGTAACCCTCGACGGGTGCTTGGAGAAGCTCATTCATAGTGGGTTCAGCCGCCATGATGACAGCTGAAGGTGCAACAGTTCGGATCTCAGATCCGACTGTTTGTGCAGAACGTCTACGAGGTCTTCGAGGTTTCCGGACAAGCTCACGTAATGGGCTAGTGGACCTTGAAGAACGAGTGCGCATGCACTAGGGATAAAAACTTTTTAGACAATATTTTTGGTATCGTCTCGTAATCTAAAATCGCCTTTCTTTAAGAATCACCTTAAAAGAAAACCGAATCAGAAAACGTTACGATATGTTTTGTTGTTTTTAATTTTTTTTGGTGTTTTAACACTTTAGGAAAAGTGTTAATGACTTTTTTGTGTTTTGATTCTGAAAATTTACACAAGTGGTGGTATTTGTACAGTGAGTGAGGTGAGATAACACTAATCTCAAAAGACGCTGCAGAAACGCGCACACCTCCCCGGCAGTGGTGCCAAAATTTGATTGATGCTAAACCGTCAACTTAAATTGACCAAGGAATGGTCAACAAAGTCAAATAGCCTAGACTAATGCTCCGAGTAATATAAGGTATCACCAGGTCGTTATATCCCGACGAGGTGTGAATTGTAACTGAGCGTGCTTTGTGATTGGGTGATTATTCACAGAAAAGGCTTGTTGTGAAAATTATTTAGAGATTATTAACAGAAATAGCTTAGGAAAGCTATGTGATTGATTACTGGAACTTAGATTGAGAAGAAGTTACTTAAAACCTAAAAACCGTACGTTTGCTAAAAACACGAACAAACGTACGAAAAAGTGAATACGGTGATCTGAAAAGGCTACTGGTATGAAAATGGTATTTTTACACACCTAATGATGAGAGAAAATTTTTGGAAATTTAAAATTAATTTTTAAACTATTTTTATAATTACTATTAATTAAATACTAATTTCCTAATTACTTTTAATTAACTAAATTAACTTAAAATACAAATAAATATGAAATTAACTTAGAAAAATAAAAATTAAACTTATAAAAATCTAAAATAATATAAAACTAATTTTAGAAATGAAAATATATTTTTAAGACTATTTAATTAATTATTACTAATTATTAACTAATTATTAATTAGTTTTTAATTATTTAAATTAACCTAAATTCTAATTAATTATTAAATCTCACTAGAAAATTGAAAATAAAATTTGGAAAAATAAAAAATAACTAAAAACTAGTATTAAAATTTAATTTATATTTTTCTGATTTCCTAATTAATTATTAACTATTTAATAATTACTAAAACTACTTTAAATTAAGAAAAATACTAAATGATGTAAGAAAAATTTGAAAAAATTATAGAAATTATTTTTATATACCAGAAACCTAGGAAAATTATAAAAATGGGAATTGCTTATTAATAAGCTGAAGAATAAGCCAATTGGCTTAAATAGAAGCTATCACTTCTATTAAGTTGGGCTTATTTGGAATATTCTTTTTCAAAACTGCTTATTATATGATTTTAAACAACTTTAATGAAAGAAGTTTGGCTGAAACCAAGTGAATAAGCACTTCAAGTGCTTATACCCTTGACAGTTGACTTTCTTTGACCAAGGGCAAGAATAAGCTCAAATGAACTAATGTGGGGCCCACAATGGTGAAAACTGATTCAAATAAGTTAAATGAACAAATTTAAGCAAGTGTCACACAAATAAGATGGCTGAATAAGCCAAAACACCACAATAAGCACTTTGCTTATTTGGTTCTGAGACAAAAAAGGGACAGCCTTTGGGTGCAATTCTAGGTGGGGTCCACAGGTCAAATGGTCAAAAACCCAACCCTGGTAGGAGGGGGGTTGAATGATACTAAGTTGGGTCAGTGGACCCAATGAGTTGGTCACAATGAACCACCTAAGTGGTGGTTGTGACTGAGTCAGCTGGTGTGCAGGGCACACCCTTGCCCTGCAAGTGTGTTTGAAGGGCAAAACAGTCCACTAGAAAAATTTATAAAAATCAAACAATTGCATGATTCTATAGTTCTACTGGTAGACAACAACCTTAACAAGTTTCAGAGCCTAAAACAATCCACAAAAATCACAATAAATCACCCCATTTTTGGAAAAATCTGTGTCTTGCGTTTTTGACTTTTTGAAAAACTTTGATACTTTGACTTTTATGAAACTCAGATGCTTTTTGTTGCATGAATGTGTTATCTTAAGCTAAAATGTGACCAACTTAAGCAAGAATACACACTTATGAATAGGTGTGATTGGTTTTGGATTTGAAAATTCCACACAGTTAACTGTGTGGGTGATATTAGTTATGATTTTGACTTTTGGGTTTGTAGCTACTGAAAAGGGACTTAATTTGGTGTATTTGGACCTTGAATGAGCTGAGTAAACAATCAATAACAACTGAGACCAACCACAATGGCCTAGACAGTTCAATCCAAACACCCCTTAACAGAACAGATGATGATGAAACTTGGTTTAAATAAGTCTAATCTATAAACTATTGATCATAACTATTCTAATGAGCAACAAATTGATCACTTTAAACAATAATAAGCAACTACAACACTTAAAAGAGTAAAAATTAAAAAGTAAGGCTTACACAAGCCTTCCAAGCTAGCTGTCAAGTACCAAAGAACCACAAACACCAATCCTAAATGGTTTCCACAAACCTCTAACCCACAGCCATCCTTTATTAACTGTGCTCCTTGCTTTCTTCAACCTTGCAACATTTTTTTTTATTTTATTTTTATTTATTTTTTTTACATTTTTAACTATTTAATAGAACTTTGATTCTGTGTAAACTAGAAACTTGTGAAACCTTCAAAAACCTTTCTATCTGAGTTACTAAGGGTTTATGATTAACTGAGAATCACTTGTGGTACTAAGACAAGTATTTAGAATTCTTGAATTAAACTTGAAAATTGAAAATGAGATATAAACTTTTAAAGCAGAAATTTCATTGATAAAAAGGGATTACAATACATTAAATAAACTGAAAACAATAAAACTAAAGATATTACACCCCATCTAATGCTCATATGAGCTCAATATATAATACGAGCTAAAATTAGGACCTAAGTCTTCCTACATGGCTTCCTTTTGAATTCTGAGTATCCCACAAGCTTTATCTTTGACCATAGACCAAATCCTCACCACTCAATTGTATTATAATCAATCCAAGCCCTTGATTGTCTTTTTGGCGCCAAAATGGATACGGGCAAAACTGAGTGGGTTAGGCGAGGTGAATTTATTGTGGTGGTAGAGGTTGGTGTGATTTGGTGAGATTATTAATTGTGGGGTGCTAATGGAGGAGGGGGAAGGCATGTGGAGGAAACACTACTCCCTGGTTTTGCGTTGTGTTGTTGGGGGGAAGAAGGTGGTCAAGGGTTGTTTGACCCTTTGTTGACCGTTTGACCCTGCTTGGGGTTTTATTAAAATGGGGATTGGGCTGGGCTTGTGGTGGACTGGATCATGGTTTTGGTTTTGGGGTTTGGTTTTTGGTTTTGTTATAATAAAAAGGGTCCGGATGGTGTATGAATTAACAAGGACCAAATTTGTAATTTTGCAAAACATGAGGACTGATTTTGTATTTTTCCCAAGTTGCTTGCAAGGACCAAATATGCCAAACATCAACAACCCAAGAACCAAATTTGCCATTTTTCATTTTTTAAAATTTTCCAGGGACCTATTTTGCCATTTTTGAAAACTCAGGGACCAAACATGTGATTTTTGAAAACTCATGACCCAAGTGTAATATTTTGTGAATTTTAACTTTCAAAAGCTTGGGTTGACTTTTCCTTTCAAAATAAATGCATAGGGACTAATTTTGACAAGTTTTGAAACTTGGAGGACTGAAACTGCCAATATTGCAAACTTTGATCGTTTTTCATTTGTTTTTGCACATTTTGCATTTAAAACACATAAAACACAATCCCTGGGATAATTTAAGTATTTTGATATCTTTTTGATTGTTTTTGTATGTTTTGGCAGTTTAAATACGACAAAAAGGATGAGTGTTTGAGCACTCATCAGTCTTATACCTGGTATAGGTCTCTGAGAGACTTTCAGAGTCTTTGGCCCTGAAAGTATTGTACTCAAGTTTCAGGTCCATGATCCTGTTTTCCTTGGTATCTGAGGGACCCTCATAGCTGTGAACCAAGTCAGTCCATGTCTGCTTAGCAGTAGGACAATTGATGACTGATTCCATTATATCGTCAGGAAGACAAGATATAATGATGCTTTTCAGTCGTTGGTCCTGATTGACCACCATCCTCTCATCAGGTGTCCACTCAGCTTCAGGTTTGACTAAACCTTGGGCAGTTGTTGGGACATATGGACCATCATTAATCAATTTAATGTAATATGGTTCCATCCCGGTTAAGTAGCAAAGCATTCGCTTCTTCCACTTATTGAATTTTCCAACCTCAAGTCGAGGGGCAGTAACTGAATAACTTCCAGCCTTTTTATCGACAAATTGGGGAACATCTGAGTCAGCCATGGTGGGATCTTGATTTTAAAAACTTTTTGAGCACTCTTTTGTTTTGAAAACAGATTAAGAGAAGTTTTACAAAGCAGAGGCTCTGATACCACTTGTTGGTCCCTTTCACTAAGTTAATAGTTAACTAAAGAGTTAACCTAACCAAGTTTCATGGCGTTTTAGCTCAGATATGAAAGATTAACAACAAAGATAAACATAAAGAAACAGACACAATATTTTTCAACCTTTAATTCTTATTAGAAGTTAATCAAAAGAATTATACCCAAGTGTTTGCGGAATAACACTTGGGATTGAAACGACAAGTATGGTATGGACTCCTCACTAAACTCAAACTAAGTTGAGTGACAACTAAAAGGTCACACTGAGCTATCTCAGGGACTGCGTTGTTCTTTGGAGGAGTAAAAGTGGTTTGTGAATACTTAGCATTAAATGCACAAACTTGTCAACTTTTACTCCTCACTTATGCTACCTATTTATACACAAGTAAATTACAACATTACTGATAAAGACAAAAAGATGACCTAACTAGTAGAGACAAAATAATTACATATTTTGTCTCTGTTACAATAGACTATATTGGGTAAAAGACAATGTGCCTTTCTGATGCACAGCCATTCAGGGAAAGTTTGACTTCAGGTTGATAAGAACACCTGTTGATGCGTTCAAACTTTCCCGCCTTGTCCCGCCCATACTTCAGTCTTCAGGTTTTCAGTCTTCAGTACTTAATAGTTGTTGAGGAATCTTGGGGTTCAGTGAGTTATTGTCATCCTCACTGAACTCATCACCTTCTTCTTGGCTTAGATGACACTCACTGAGTTCTGCCTCACTGAATGGTGAATCTTTCATCATAGACTCGTTCTAAGCATCCTGAAGATGACTCACTGAGATATTGTTCACTCAGTGACTTGTTAGTGTTTACGACACTTAGGTTATTTTATGTTCAAATCCTTGTTAGAGGAGGTTTGGGGAATTCAGTGACCCAACAGTATTTAGCTACATAATATGTGAACTGCCAAACCGTAAAACGACATGCTAATTTTTTTTATAGAGTTTTGATTTATTAAGCTACATATATATAGATATATATTCGCAAAACGAATGTTGATGATCATCAATGCTGATCGCTCACACACCTCGGCCCAAGAACAATACGTTGAAAGCAAGTTCAGCAAGCAGCTGAGTGTCCTGTGACAGTATTGGGAGGTGATCATATTCGCTAAGTCTTATTGTTCAGAACCAACTGTAAGGTTCATTATATTTATCCCAAGGTGTACCTTGTTGGGAATATTGAACTTGAGTGTAATGTAGAATCCAAATCTTCTTGTTTGAATGAAGTTTAATTCATATGGATGTACGATATAAAAATAAATAATAAAGCTCCATGCTCAAAAAAATAAGCGATAATATGTTTTATGGAAACACTACTTGTTAAGAAACTAAAAGAAATGCAAAGTTGTTTAGCGGTCCTCAGAAAATAACCCGCTCCAAGCAACGTCATCTTGGGTTAATGTCCTTTATTAGTTTGATTGATAATATGAATCTTGCTTACCTCTAGCATATTGATTTCACCCATCATACGTTGCTTGAAATATTCATATATCTAGCAGGGAGTAACACTTTTTTTACTGATCGATATGTTGCCGAACAAAAATCAAATAGAGCTAGAGGCCGGAACAAATTGAATCTCTTCCTATCACTTCCTCTGGATGAGGTTTCTCCAAGTCTCCAACCATTTTTATTAGATCGACCTCATTGAACTTTTCAAAATTGAAGTTTTAGTTTAGACGTGATAATGTGGTTGTGATGGTATGGTAGCCGGATGAGTTGATGCATATGCATCAAATTAAAGTATATTATGCACGACACAGTAGTTATTTTAACTTATATACATAATAGAGTTATGGGAATATATTAGCTACAATATTTTTTAGCTAATTAGCTACAATTTTGTGCTACAAACTGTGGGGTCTTAACTTTTTTGTGGTCCTGATTTTTTTATATGGGTCCCTGATTTGTTTCTTGTGTATTTTTAATAAAGGATTGTAGCCAATTGGCTACAAAAATTGTAGCCAAGTTATCCCAGCATAGAACGTACAGACATGTATGTGCATGCACCAGAGCATTAATGCATTATGTGAATGTTTGTGGCTTTGTAGTATATATCCAATAGCTATTTCATTAATTACTTATGCCTCATTGGTGGAGTATATCAATCAATTTTCAATAATATGATACATGAGTTCGAGTATGCTGATTGGTGTAATTTATAGGTAGCTAGGCAACGAAAATATAGAATAGTTTAACCTCACGTTTAGCGTCAACTGGTTTGAGTGGATTTGCAATCGATCAACCACTTGAAGTAGAATACTTTAACTGTTTAATGTCTCTAATATCTTGCTAGAGTGCTATTTTTATGAAATTCACCGTTAAAATGAAAAAGTTAATAATAATAAAAATTAAATAAATAAATAAAATTAAAATAAAAATTAAATAAATAAATAAATAAAAAGACTTATTAGTCACTTCATTCTTTATGTCCTTCAATTCATAATGAACATTTATATTAATTTTTGTATACAAATTTAATTTGAGCATTTTATTTATTTGAGCATTTTATTTGATCGAAGTTAATTTGAGCATTTTATTTGTTATGGGTGCAAAGAATCTAGGTAACAAATTTAAATCAAGAAAAAAAACATCATTTGATTATCTGAATAATGCTATTTCTTACATAATAAATTGAACGATTAAAACACACCAGCAAACAATAATCATCTTTAAAAAATTGTTGTTCAACAGATTAAAGAGAATATCCATAAGAAACTCCAAATTAACAAGTTCGGCATCCTCACATGGCGATTTCATCGATGCATCCATCAACTAGTCAGCCCTGCAAAAGTAAGGCATTCATAAGCACTCAGGAACGAGTATTCAAGGGTATTTAATACATAATAAACTATGTCTCTAGCCATACGTACATAGCATTTTTGTACTTGGGTTGTAAAGTTACATGTATTACAAAAAGAAACGACATATAATTTATTGTGTAACTCCAAGGATGTTCACATTTAAGAGAGCATAGCCAAAGTATGAAAACATGCACAAAATTTTAAGATGAGGGTTAGGAACTTAGAGTTAAGCTTTAACGAAAACACTATATGAATATAAAAAGTTACCTGAGTTGGGACCTTTGTTAACTTAGATAGAGCAAGTGTAACCAGGAGGAGGGGTCTTCCCACAAGTAACAAGTAGCTCAAGAGCAACCGGTAGATAAATCTTGAGGTTCAAAAGCTTAACCTTTAGGGTTGTGCACAAGCAAACTGCAGCCTCTAGCTCGGCTAATCCTGCTATAATCGGGCAGCATTTGTTAACCGCGGGATCACCTAAGTTAACGTGGACTAAACCTTTTAGAAGGTCCACACAGGCTCCCAGTTTCAGGGTGTCAATTGGGCATGTTTCTTGTGCTCCTTTTGGTGGTGGGCATGGTTTTTCCGTTGGTGGGGTGACAGGTGTGACGGGAAGTGGTGGGAGTGGTAGGTTGGGCAGTGGTGGTAGAGGGAGATTTGGTAGTGGGACTTTTGGAACCGGTGGTAAAGGGAGTTCTGGAACTGGTGGGACGGGGAGTTTTGGGACGGGTGGGACAGGGAGTTCTGGGACGGGTGGGACAGGGAGTTTTGGGACCGGTGGGAGAGGGAGTTTTGGGACTGGAGGGAGAGGGAGTGTTGGTTTGACTGGGGGAAGGGGTAGTTTTGGGACTGGTGGGAGAGGGAGCTTTGGGACCGGAGGGAGAGGGAGTGTTGGTTTAACCGGTGGAAGGGGTAGTTTTGGGACTGGTGGGAGAGGAAGCTTCGGGACAGGAGGAAGTGGGAGTTTTGGGACTGGTGGGAGAGGGAGCTTCGGGACAGGAGGAAGTGGGAGTTTTGGGACTGGCGGGAGAGGCAATTTTGGGACCGGTGGGATCGGTAATGTTGGTGTTTTGGTAGGTGGTTTTGGCGATGTTGGTGTTTTGGTAGGTGGTTTCGGCGATGTTGGTGTTTTGGTAGGTGGTTTTGGCGTGCCACAAGATCCACAATCAAGAACAGGATTTGCTGAAGAGACCAAGAACATGGAAATCAAGAAAAGAGCAGTAAGCTTCTTGGAGGACTCCATTTTTGGTGGACGTAAAGTGAAGTGATATGAAGTTGGGGTTATATAGAGTGCATGGGCTTCTAATTTACTTAATTTTGAATTTCTTACAAAATTTAACTATACATTTTACGGGTACATGCATACTGAAGAAAATAACAAAAAGTTTTAATGGGAAAAGCTAGGGCACATGTATGTGTTTTGTGCATATTGGAGGTGACAAATTTTGCAAGTTGGCAAATAATTTTAGAATTTTATGCAGACAATGTTGTAATTTTGACGTGTTTACTTTGTGTTTACGCATTCCATAGTTGTTATTGTTTTTGAAAATAATATGTATTCCATAATTGTATCATAGTTTATAAACTTAAGCTTCATAATATGATGGAGGATCTTTATCACCTTTCACGATATTATGTGCATTGTAGAATATTGATGGGGTTTCATAGTATTTGCTTATGTTGTGTTCACGGGTGAAATTCGCATAATGGGCGTTTTAACAAAAGGGCAAACGAGTTAAGAGTCAAATGAACTAGGTTTGATTGAATACTAATTTTGCAGTAAAATGCATATATAGACATTAGATTTATCTGTATCTTTTGTAATAATAAGGGAGAATTTTACATATACCCACTAAAACTAAAATATTTGCATATTTTCTCAAAATACAAGTTTTTAATGCATGATTTACAATGCACGTTAAGCATAGTTTTGATATATATATGCAAATATGTAAGTTTTAGTGAGTATATATGCAATTGCATCTAATAATAATATACCATAATTTTCATGATACTGATTGGCTGATTGCATGTATTTGTATTTATATTACAGTATTGATATTGTTAACACTGATTATATTTTATTGCTCTAAATATTTAAAATAAAAAGATTACTTTTTGTGGCGTTTAATTAATATGAAATGTTATATCCAGATATAATGTGAAATTGTACCTATTTTGGGTCACAAAATGACTCAAAGAGTACGTAAATACATTATGTTAACAAATAAAAAACTTGTAAAATGATAACGCACGTTGATTCAAAATAAACTCATTAATTAGTTTTTGCGGTATATTGATGCCTTTTTAGGTTTTGCACTATAGTTGATGTTCTCCTTGTGGGAAAGTCTTTGAGGTGTTGTATGTCATCTTGGTATTTGTACTCTCCAGCAAATTGTTAGCTAAGTAATATATTTGTCATTCAAAAAAAAAATTAAAAATCATATGTTTTATAGAAAAATGTCATATACTCAAGTCATGGAGCGGTGAGGGGTTAGATATGAGTGACTCTAGACGAAGGTCACATGGGATATGGACAAGTATGGGAGAAAATCCAAAACTGCAATAGTCCCTTTTTATCGTCGGCATTTGTCACGGATGGTCTTGGGGTAATGCTGTGCAAATTCAGAGCCTAATGATCTTAGCTAAAATTTGAACATAAAATATCTAAATATACATGATGTCCTTGAATGAATAAACATTCTCATCTTCTGAGTTTATCAAAGACTAAGAAGTTTCACCACTTTTTGAGGCGGAACCGGGTAAGTGAAGCCCTAAACTTAAAAAAAATAATGATGTCACTAAGTGATGGCAATAACTCATTGAATCTCCTCAACAAATAAAAGATATTCTGAGTTTAGATATTTAAAATATATATATATATATATATATATATATATATATATATATATATATATATATATATATATATATATATATATATATAAGTGTGTGAAAGTTAGGCGAGAACTTTCTTAAGAAGATAAGTAGAAAGAAATATATCGTAGAAAGTCAATAAGTACAAGAGTTGATAGAAAGGGGCAACCATTTGTCAACATTGTTCCCTGAAGTGGGGTTGGGCACATTCCAAGAATATGAGCATTTAATGTTGTAAGCTAGCGATGTACTTTATATTTAGATGTTTGACACGTCACTATTATCTCACGGCCTTACGGGTAACCGCCTTGTATTACGCCTGTAAAAGAATTAATGTGATACACATTTACGGGAGCATTTAATCATCTAAAGAACTAAATCCTTGAATCCATTTAGAGTGTTAGCATAGTGCTTACTTAAACACCTACCTTGGTTAGTCTTTAAGTTAGTGAGGAGATCACCATACATTGTCATTCAACTTGGATTGTTATTCCGCAAACAATCTTAGTAAAAAAATTTATTCATTTCTAATAATAATTTAAACGTTCAAAAACACTTGTGTAAATCTTTCTTACTTGTTATCTTGTTAAACGTTTTTATACTTTGCTAAGCATGGAAGTTGGTTAGTTAACTTTGTTAATATTTGTGTCCCACTCAAAGGGAACAACAGTAACGTTATAAGCTTTTGGAATGATAAACGGTAACATTAGCTGAGAAACACCCTTCTATACTCGTTTTAACAAAATTTATGAATTGCTTTCTTAACAAAATCTCATTACAGATGCTGGGAAATTCTTTTGAATATGGAGCTCTAGGCGCTAACCACCCTTTTTTTGGAAAGCGAAGATATATTAAGGCCACAAAGGGCAAACAAAGAAAAAGATACAAAACTAAAATGCTCTGAGAAAGCGCATAAGAAAAGAAGAAGAAAGAAAGAAAAACATAAATATAACAATAACCACCTTGAACTCTAAAACGAAATACCAGATGTTCAAATCACCGGGCTTATGAATCCAACTGTTCCATGAGAATCGGTTATTAGATGCTCTATTTGAAGCCCACATGAGAGACGTCCTTTGGATTAAGGGGAATATGTCTTCATTACGGAAAGCAATCCTCTCATCTTCTGAAGCCGAGTGCCAAATTTTGTTCCTCCAATTCCAAATATGCCAAATCGATGAAACGCAAACGGCATGAAAAATTTTATTCACCCATTTGTCTTTAAGGAAGCCGATATTTCCATAAATAATGTCCGAGAGAGATGGGTTAAAAGACGCAGGAGAACCCCACCATATCCAGATTTTGAGCCAAATGATCTTGATAATTGGGCATAAGAAGAAAAAGTGATCTCTAGTCTCCTCAACCGAACAGCAAAAGGCACACATAGAAGAAGAAAGGTGCACACCCCGCTAGCAGCAAGTTGGAATTTGTCGGGAGACGATTTAGATCAACCCGCCACGCACAAATATTTACCTTCTGGGGGACCCCATGAGTTCCACTTAAAAGACGTAGAATCAATCTCAGAAACCAAAAGAATTGATTGTACAGTCTTGCATAGCGACCTCACTGAGAAGGAGCCTGAATCATCTAACAACCACGACCAATTATCTTCACGAGAAATATCTAGAACAAGCCGATTGATAAGATAGGATAGTGAACAAATTAAAGCTCATCCAACGCGCAATCAGTAGGCTGTCTTCTCCAAGCCCACATTCCTTGCCAAACGCCATTAAGCAAAGCCCATCTCTCTTTGGCAGTCTCTGCTACTAGACAATTTATATTCGTTTCAAGAGCAAAAAGACGTGGAAAACAAAACTTAAAGGGTCGAGATCTTTAATCCAAGCATCACTCCAGAAGCTCGTTTGGTTACCACTTGAAACTTTCTTAACCATAAGATTATTAAGAGAAATTCCCATTTGATAAAAAAAAAAAAAAAAAAAAAAAAAAAAAAAAAAAAAAAAAATAGGGTGGTTAACATGCATTAACCACCCTAATTCAAAAATTTTAAGGAGTAACTTTTCGTAAGACGCAGGACAGATGGAAATGGATGTCGAATCGATAGATTTTTTTTCCCCTTTGAAATTTCGTGTTTGGTGTGAGCAGGGGTCACGGGGTCATGTGACACTCTATACTATGCATTCGAATTTATACACATCATGTGAGTCGAAGCGTGGAACAATAACTCACATCTTGGATTTTTCATCGAAATAAGCGTTTTAAACCAAATTGGAATGATTGGGTAATAAACCCCATATACTCTTGTAACTCTTGTTTGATATATTTGTAACTTTTTATCTAGCTCCTTGCTAGTGTTGTATAATAAAATCGCCTTAAAAAAAAAAAAAAAAAAAAAAAAAAAAAAAAAAAAAAAAACCGTTTTTCACTGGTGCAGTTTGTGCAGCAGGACATTAATGATTATTGATTTAAAGTTTGGTCATATAGAAACAAATTAAATGATCGAAAAGGTACTTCAGTTCTAGTTTTTAGAAGGGACGAAGTTTGTATGGGGAAGTGTTCTTACTGTTAGATCAATATATAGCATATAATGTATGTTAGTATGTGCACTTCCAATCTTCCATTATGCATTATCGACCTCACTTGCCAATCATGCATAACCTGACTGGTGAAAGATGTAAGTACCAATGAACGGTCGACACTTACACAAATGCGATATCCTGAATTATTTCTTGGGGGACCTTTTATGGAAGCAAGTAGCAGTTCACATGGAGAATAATGTGTAATACTTGTCTGCTTTTGTCCACAGCTGTTAACAGTATGGTGTTGGCCCCTAGCTCTTTCAACTAGTTTCATATATTTACTTGTAATTGTTGTTTACTCCATTATTTTTCTTTCATGTGCTGTGATTTTTTTTTGTTTTATGCTTTTTATATTAAACGGCTGAATTTTTACTGGAAACATTACAGAGCCAAACCTAGTCAACTGCAACTCTGTTCAATCGGGTCATATAAAGACCACCATAAAGAAATAAAACTAAAAGCTATGAAAACGAACAAAGCAATGAGAGATGCCTACCGAGTTCCTAACTCAAAAGAAGTAAAAGCAGGTTCATAGCTCAAATTAGACACACACAAAAAATCCACTAAAATTACACTATAAGTATCAAACATAAATAAGAAGTAAAAGCAGGTTCATAGCTCAAATTCCTTCCTAAATACTAAACGATTTTCAAATCTGATAATACCATTAGATCCAGCTAATCATTGCGCACACAATGAGTAGCTTTGATTTGAATTCCGTTTAGTTTTCAGAAAACCCCTAATTTGAGTTTTCTGGTGCCAAATTTCAATTTCACCTTTTTGCTTGAATCGTATAGTTTCTTTTGATGTTTTAGTTACTATAGTAATAATCATGTCACAAAATAAGAAAACAAAAAATAAGAGGCAAATTAAGAGGCCTGCTAGGTATAGTGATCATGTAGTTGGTTATTTGAGCAAACAATAGTGTGATATTGATAATAGGGAGGTCTCTGATGGAATTAGGGATGCTAATAGTAAGGGAGATAGAATTGATGGTAATTTGGACAAAGTATTAAGAGATGAGGTAACGATTGATGGAGATGCAGAGAAGACTGAGGGTTTGGTGAATGGTATGAATGGTGGTGAAGAGGATGGTGATAGTACAGTGAATTGTGATAGTCAGATGAGTAGAAAGGATTCTGGTGCTTCTGGTGAGAAAGGTATGGATAGTGATGGGACTGAGAATGATAAGGGAGTGTTTGGCAATGAGGTTCATAATGCTAATAATTCTACTCCTACTTCTATTTCTACACCAGTAACACCCACTGTAAGTAATATTGCCAATAATCATGAAAGTAATAGTGCTAAAACTCCTACGTTGTCATATGCTAATGTTGTAAGTAAAAGTGAGGATCCTGAGGACAATAAGCTGAGTTTTATGCCAACTGTTATGAATGATGATGGTACTGATGTTGTAATTTTTGATGAAGAAATGGTAGCTAAGGGTAGTAGTAAATGGAACGTAACCATTTGTGGATACTTTGTGGGATGTAAAATGGGTGTGTATGAACTTAGCTATCATCTCAGAAGAATATGGAGCAAGTTTGGTCTCATTGATATGAAAGTAAATAGTAATGGAGATTGTTTTTTCAAATTTAAAAACGAAATGGGTATGAATGAGGTATTGAGACTTGGCCCTTGGATTGTGAATAATAGACCTTTGATTGTTCAAAAATGGGATCCAATTCTGGGAATGGAAAAAATTGAGCATTCCAAAGTACCTATTTGGGCTAAACTTGTCAATGTTCCACTTGAAGCATGGAGTAAGGAAGGAATTAGTGCAATAGCAAGTAGTCTAGGGAAACCTTTGATTATGGACAGCATGACAACACAAATGTGTAAAAATGGTGTGGGTAAATTGGACTATGCTAGAGTTTTGGTTGAATTTGATGTGGCTAAAGGATTCAAGGATAAAGTTGTCATTCAATACAGAGGCAAGGATAATGTTCTTAAAGGTTCAAAGACAGTAAGTGTAGAATATGCATGAAAACCTGATATTTGTACACATTGTTCTATGTTTGGACATAGTACTTTAAGTTGTGAGAAAAGACCTAAAACTGTTGAAGAATTAGAAGAGATTAGAAAGCAAACACTGGAAAAGAAGAATGAGGATAAGGAATTTGTAGATGTTAATTATAATAGAAGAGGTGGACAGAGGAAACAGATGGGTGATAAGAGGAATTTTGAAGGAAATAATAATGGTATAGGAGGGAATGGTAATTTTTGGAAGAAGAAGAATATGAATCCTGAGACACAAAACAAAGCAGCTAAAAAGAAGACTCAAAAAGATGTACAAAATAACAATCAGAAGACTTGGACTCTAAAGGAGAAAGAGATGGAAGCTATGAAAAGCACTGCCAATAAGTATGTTGTTCTAGGATCTCTGGATAAAGAAGATAGAACTGAATTGAATATGTTGAAGGACAGAACCATTGTGGACAAATACTTAATGTAATAACCGTGGTTTTAGAAGGTCAGTTTGACTGATAATCTTGACTCGGTTGACGTTTGTTTGGTGTGTCCTAGGTGATTTAAGTGATATAAGTGTGATATAGGTGAGTTTTAGCACTAAATCCCTTTGCATAAATGGTTTTATTGTGATTTGGAAAGTTTGGAATTTGAGAAAGTTCATTTTGATCACCTTTGTGGTGTAGAAATGACTTGTGTAGTTTTGGTGTTTTTGTGTTTTTGCGTAACGAGGCTTCGTTCAAGTAATTGAGCGTTAGTAAGTTACGTGGGATTTGTTTTTATGAGTTATATTTCAAAAAGAGTGTGAAATTCTATTTTTGGAAACTTTATTTTGAAAATGATTATTTTCCGGTTTGTCGTAAAATTAAGGTTTATCGCGTAAAACGTTAGGTTTTGTTATGGGAATACATAAAATATGAAAATTATGAGGTTTTGAGTGTAATAAATTAATTTAATAAAAAAAATAAAATATATATATATTAGGGGTGTTCGGCCGAATGGGTTAAAACAAGGAAAAGGGAAGACAAATTTGAGCCCAATTACAATTCTAACTTAAGGTAATTATCCACTAATAATATAAATACAAAATCAAGACTCCCAAATCTATTTTTCCTGCATATGGGTCGATTCCCTAGAGAGGAGAAGGAGAAAAAAACTAGGATTTTGCTTTTGAAGCTAAAAATTAAGAATCAAGGTAAAATCTTTAAACCCTATGTTCAATTGTTTGATTTATTAATCTAATTCATGTAATATTAAGTATGATGGATTAGGGTTTGTATTAACTTCTGTAAATTAATGTTATTAAATATGTTGGGATCAATTAATGATAATAGTATGATGATTGGTGAAGAGAATTGAGCGTAAAACATGCTAGTTATTGAGTTAGGGTTTGGACAGATTTGTAAGGCTGTAAAGATGTGAGTGTAAATAACAGATGGTGATGACTTAGGTCACGAATTTTAGGTCTAAATTGAATTATAATGAAAGAGATTTCCAAAAAGTCCAGCCACGATTGACTTCAAGGTCGGGAAGTTGGTCTTTTGATTTTTCTTTGTTAAGGTGCCAAAGCTGTCAAACCGGGACAGATTTTGGGTAAAAGTTTGAGGGTGACATGTGGTTGTAAAAGTGGTATTTTGACTTGGTATTCTGGAATAGTTAACTTTTAGGTTATATTAGACTACCACGAAGAGGATTCGCGATAAAAACTTGTGGAAGTAATTATTAAAAATCAAAACTTTTTGGTGTGCGTTCATATCCGAATTTGAGTAGTTGACAAGTTTGAATTTTTTATAAGTACTTGTGTGTGTTATTGGTCCATGGTCTTCTGGGATTAGCTTCTATGCTTATGAGAGACCATGGTAAATTTTTGGTGTGAGTTTTTAAGCTTTATTTGTCGTGATTTCATGTGAGTGAATGTACTCAAAAATTCTGCGTTTTCTGAGTTTTAGAGTGCAAGGGATTTAGTGAGTATTAAGTTATGGTGATGGTTAGTGTGGTGTCTAGGAGATCCATGGTGGGTCATATGAGTCTTAGACATCCATCATATGTGTATTACATGGGTTGTAGCTTTTAGCTTGACCTTGTGTAATATGGATTATTTTTGTATGTTATAGATTTGTGATTGAGGTGAGTTCATAGTCCCATATTTTTACTTTATTTTAAACTTGGGATGGGAATGATGCTTGTCTTAAATGATTTGATTTACTGTGATTATGTGTGTGGTGTTAAAGAGCTTGGACTAATAATGTTATCGTATGCATGCTATGTGTGATTATTTACTTGTGTGGATGTTTATGGGATCCAATTAGGAGGATGTTATCCTGTTACTCGCGCGTGCGACCTAATTGATGTTTGATATGGTTGATGAGATCCAATTAGGAGGATGCTTATCCTGTTACTCGCGCATTCGACCTAATTGATGTTTATGGGGTCGGAGGACAAGAGTCGTCCTAATGGTTGCTTTATGAGTGTTGTTGCCTTTGCGTGTGGATATTGATTTGCAAATGCATGTAGCTATATGATAACTTTAACTATTTGTCCAGCTATATTTTGTAATCACAGTGAATTCGGTTGCCTTGTATGTTGAGTCTCAAACCTATGAATCTCACCAACGTAATGTTGACATTTTAAGCATCATTTTCAGGTGAGCTTTCTAAGGATAAGATAGAAGGATGTGGATAGACGAGACCTTAGTTGCGTTGGAAGTGGTTTATCATCTATGTTTGGATTTATGTTTTGTTTTGGTTATTTTATTTTGGGGTATTGTTACAGCACTTTGTGTTTGTACATTGCTCTATTTATGTGCATGTAGTTGTTCTCTATGTTGACACCAGGTGTTGTGATGATATCCATGAAGTTACACCCGCGTGTTTTCGCCGTGGCGGGGTGTGACACTTAAACATGAGATTACAACCATCCTTGCAAGTTAAGAAAACCTGGTATGCAGACATTATTAAGTATTTTAATGAAAAATGGGGAGAAGATAGGTTGAAGGAAGGGGAAGCTAACAAAGAACAGATAGAGGAAGTAATTGAGAATGAGAATACTAGTAACTCAGGTTGGATTGGGAATGAAGTGAATGGGACTGATGAAACAATTCTGAATTGAAGTGCTGTTTAAGCTTTTTAACCAGTTTTTATGGATTTGAAAATTGCATCTTGGAATATTAGAAGTATGAGTCAGTTAAAGAAACAGAATGAGATCAAACAGTTAATTAGGGAGGAAAAAATCAATATATGTGCAGTGCTTGAGACTCATGTGAAACAGCATAAGATTGATAAAGTTGCAAATAAAGTGTTTGGGACATGGAATTGGTGCTCCAATGCTAATTACAGTCAGAACAGTTGCAGAATACTCCTTGGATGGGACAATGATTCTGTGAACCTGATGGTCCTAAGTATCTCTAGACAAACTATCTTATGTGTTTTAGAAGGTATTAACTCCAATTTTAAATATTTTTGCAGCTTTATATATGCATCTAATAGTAACACTGAGAGAAAACAATTATGGGGGGGGGGGAATTAAGAGTTGCTAAAAGCATTGTTGATGACAATTCATGGATCATGTTGGGTGACTTTAATGTTACTCTAAAGACTGAAGAACACTCAAATGGAAGCTTTTATGTAGACAATGACATGCAAGACTTTATTGACTGTGTTAATGATGTAGAAGTGGGCAGCTCTGGGCTCTATTTCACATGGATTAAATCACCCCTTAAACCTAGTTCTAGTGTGATGAAGAAGTTGGACAGAATAATGATTAATGAAGGTTTCCTTAAATCCTATAATGCTGCTCATGGTCAGTTTATGCCTTTTATCACCTCTGATCATAGTGCAGCCATTATCACTATACCTAAAAGTATCCATAAAAAGACAAGAGCATTCAAATTTTCAAATTTCATTGTTGATAAACCTGAGTTTATCCCTGTGGTTCAAGAAGGATGGAAGAAAGAATTCATTGGATGCAACATGTTTAGGGTAGTTAAGAGGTTGAAAGAATTGAAGAAGGATTTGAACAAACTTAGCTGGAAAAATGGGAATATATTTGAAAAAGTAAGCACTCTCAGAGAATAATTAAAACATGCTCAAATTCAAATGGAGAAAAATCCTCATTGTTCTATTGCTAAAGCTAAAGAAACAGACTGTTTGGTTAAGTACATGGAAGCTGTTGTTGATGAAGAAAAACTATTGTTTCAACAAGCTAAATTCAATTGGTTGCATAATTGAGACAAGAATAGCAAGTTTTTTCATAAGGTCATCAAAAGTAGAAATCATAGAAACAGAATTGTAAGCATCAATGATGAAGCTGGGAACACAGTCTAAGGTGATATGATAGCTGAAAAGTTTGTGGAGCATTTTGAAAAGTTTCTAGGTACTGCTGACAATGTGGAGCCTATTATTGATGTTGACAGTTTGTTTGTTCATAAACTTAATGATGCTGAAAGTTCAGAGATGATTATAGAGGTCACTAATGCAGAGATCAAGGAGGCTTTATTTGATATTGGAAGTGACAAAGCACCAGGGCTAGATGAATATACAGCTGCATATTTTAAAAAATCATGGGATATTGTTGGGGATGATATATGTGCTGCTATTCGAGATTTCTTTATGAATGGGAAGCTGCTAGGTGAAATCAATGCAACCTTAATTTCTCTTGTACCCAAAACCAAATGTCCAAGCAGAATTTCTGAATACAGGCCTATTGCATGTTGTAATATCCTTTGCAAATGCATTACCAAATTTTTGACTAACAGGATCAAACCATCTTTGAGTAAGCTAGTCAACCATAACCAAAGTGCTTTTGTTCCTGGAAGATTGATACAAGATAATCTCCTTTTGACCCAAGAGCTTCTAAAAGGATATAATTGCAAAAATGGAGCAAAAAGATGTGCTCTTAAAGTTGACATTGCAATGGCATATGACACTGTGAGCTGGAGTTTTTTAAAAGTTATTCTGAATCAGTTTGGTTTTCATAAGCAAATGGTGGGATGGATTATGAAATGTGTGAGTTCTGCTTCCTTTACCATATGCATTAATGGTGAAAGACATGGCTATTTTAAGAGTTGGAGGGGGCTAAGGCAAGGGGATCCTATATCCCCATACCTGTTTACTTTAGTCATGGAGGTATTTTCTTTGATGATGACTAGAAGGATCAGACAAAGTACTTCTTTCAAATACCATAAGGGATGTAAGGAAATCCAACTGACTCATCTTTCATTTGCTGATGATCTGTTGATATTAAGCCATGGGGATTATTCTTCTGTCAAAGTGATCAAAGATGCAATCAATGAATTCAGTGCTTCATCTGGTCTTAAGCCTAATGTGGCCAAAAGTACAGTTTTCTTTGGAAGTGTGGATATAGGGGAAAGGCAAAGGATCCTTGAAATTCTTCCTTTTAATGTAGGTAAGCTACCTGTCAGATACCTTGGTATTCCTCTATTAGCTAAAAATGTTGGAATAAAGGACCGTAAAGTTCTTGTGGATAAGGTTAAAAAGCAAAGTAAATGACTGGAAAAATAAGTCCTTATCTTATGCTGGAAAGTTGCAACTAATTGCATCAGTACTAGCTACTATGCAAACTTATTGGGCTTCTGTCATGAAGATTCCTAAAGCTACCATTAAAGAAATCAATAGCCTCCTCAAAAGCTTTTTGTGGAATCAAGGAAATAGCTGCAAGGATAAAGCTAAGGTAGCTTGGTCTATGGTATGCAGTCCTAAAGAGGAGGGAGGTCTAGGTATTAAAAGTCTTGATCTATGGAATGATGTCCTGTTAGCCAAACATATCTGGAAACTAGTAACTGATAAAGAGAGCTTATGGGTCAAATGGGTCAAAATGGTAAAGCTTAAAGGTAAAAGCTTCTGGGTAATGAATGCTGATTATAAGGACAGTGGTACTTGAAAGGCTATTTTGGAGTTAAGAAATAAAGTGAGGCATTTTATTATTCATGAAATTGGTGATTGGGAAAGCACTTCTATGTGGCATGATAATTGGCATGAAATTAGTCCACTCTCTAATTTCATATCAGAAAGCAATCTTCATGGTGCTAGAATAAAAAATGAATGTTCAGTGGCAGACATGATTGAGAGGCACAGCTGGTTATGGCCACAAGAATGGTATAACCAATTCCCAATCTTATCTCAAATTCAAGTTCCTGTTCTTACTCAAAATAAGCATGACTATGTAAAATGGAAATCCAAGAATGGGTTGTTTGTGAAATGTACTACAAAAGAGATTTGGAAAAACCTTAAAGACACTCTCCCTAAAGCTAAATGGTGGAAGGCAGTTTGGTTCTCTAACTGTAACCCAAGATGTGCGTTTATTTTGTGGTTAGCAATTAAGAGAAGGCTCCAAACTCAAGATAGAATTATGAGATGGAGTCCTGAAAAGCTGTTATGCTCTTTATGCAATAAAGTGAATGACTCTCATAATCATTTATTCTTTCCATGTGAGTTCTCATCTAAAGTGTGGAATGCTGTTAAAGGTATGATGCAGTCTATGAGTATACCAGATCTATGGGATCAAGTAATTCAATGGATGGAAGAGATCCAGTGTAATAATTCAATATGGAGCGTCTTGAACAGAATTCTTATTGCTTCTGCTATATACTACATTTGGAAAGAGAGAAATGATAGAATTTTTTCTCAAAATCCAAAGTCTGCTGAAGTGGTGGTACAAAATATTAAAGAGCAAGTGAGAATGCAGCTTATGAGTTTGAAAGTTCTAAAAACTGTGCACACTTGCAAGGTAGCTGAAATATGGAATGTTCAATTCAAATATGGACAACAAAAATAGATCTAAATCTGCAGTTGGATAATACTTCTATTAGCAGCTTAGAAAACTGCTTAAAGGGGTGTTTGGATCAACAGTATGGGATGTTTGGAAGTACAGTTTTCAAGAATATAACAACTTCATCTATATTAAAATTAGAAGCAGAGATGAGGTTCAAGAAAGCTCTGCATTTGTTTCAGATTTATCCTGGTTCTCTAGAAACTATCTATTGGGTTTCTTGAGTAATTGAGTCCATATCTATGGATGGCCTTGTATCTTGATAGCTAAGGCTTAATTCTTGAGATATCACCATCTTTTAGAGTAGCAAGCCTTTGTTAGGTAGCTATTCAAAAAGATTGTGTTATCTCTTGCATTACTGCCTTTAGTTATCATAAAGTAGGTTTCCCATAGTGAAGGGTAATATGGACTAGGAGGGTGGTACATGGGATGAGAGGAATAGTGAGGGATGAAAGATGACCCTACTTGGTCCTCTCAGTGTATCACCAAGGGGGCATGTAGATTCTCCCTCAAGGTGAGTGTTTGATGAGTGCTCAACACTCATCATTTTTGGTCAAATCTGAACTGCAAAACATACAAAACCACTCAGTAATGCATCAAAATACTGAAAATATTCCAAAATTATGTTTTATATGTTTTAGATGCAAAATGAGTAAAAACAAATGAAAAACGTACAAAGTTTGCATAATTGGCAGTTTCAGTCCCCCAACTTTCAAAAAATGACAAAAATAGTCCCTGAGTACTTATTTGGAAAGAAAAGTAACCAAAGGTCATTTTGAAATCATAAATTGTCATATTTAGTCCTTTTGTGAAAAATTGGAAAAGTTTTGAGAATTTACAGTTTGGTCCCTGGAGTTTCAGATATTGGCAGATTTGGTCCCTGGTGGGATATTGTCACAACTCACCATTTCAGGTCATTTCCCGAACTTTGGAAAAACACTATTCATCAAAACACTATTCATCAGTTTACTATTCATCATTTTTTGTGTCAGTTTGACATTCCGAGAAGCATTCAGAAAATTTACTATTCACTAAACACTATTCATTTCCAGAAAAGATTTCATCATTCACGTGCATTACACATTTCATCGTAAATTTAGTTTACGGGTATTCAAATTCGCGTAACCGTATTGGTTCAGGTGCGAATTCATGCATTATCAGTAACGACATTTCATACGGACTAGAGACAGTCTGCATATCATCAGTAGGTCATTTACATGTTATACCACTCTTAGGATTTTCAAATTTATATATTTGATACATTTAACGTTTTCCTTATAATTATTTATAAATAAACGTTAACACCCGGTTTATAAATACGACGAATATATCTAAATATTCCCACAATGGTCCCGACATATTTTTATATCCATTTTATCATCATAAAATTTATAACATTCATTTACCCAGTATTTTGGAAATTTATTTATTTATAACGTAAGCTTATGAATATTACGACGGTTTTCGTGAAAACTAAACAATAATCACCCGAACACTCAGTAATTGTACCCAACATATTTTTAACATTTTTATGACTTTATTAAGTCCCGGTCAACTTCGTTAATATTTATTTCTAGCTAACCCGGTACCCGATTATAACTAAACTAATTAAACACTACAAAAGATCTAGGAAACTTATATCATACACTTCATAAGCCAAGTAGCAAAAATCAATTTTCCTTCCTCCTTTCTTCTCCAAAACCCACGACCAAATCCAAACACCATGATCAAGCCATGATTTTCCAAAATACAAAGCATCAAAGTTGTTCATTTCATCATTCTAATCAAGAATCATCCAACAAAAACACAAGTAATCCAAGATTTCTCATCCTTTAATCACCTATTATTTCAAAGTGAGTATTCAAATTTATTTTCATGATTTCATCAAATTAACATATGTATCTTATAGTATTCATGCTTAATTTCATGCACAAACTAGTTATACCACTTTATTTTTGAAGACTTTTTGAACATACAAACTCTAGAATTGGTTTTAGGTGTTCTTTTGTTAAATTAACTTGTTTACTAGTCATTAGGAACCCATGGCACCCTAAGAAGGTGTATGGTAGGATTAGTATAGTTTTGTGAAGTTTGCAAGAGTTTTGGTTGAAGTAGGAACTAGTTTTGAACATAAAAAATGGGTTTGTAACAAGTATATATACATTCTGTCCCATTTTGGTAAACCCAGGAAAATCAGTAAACATAAAGTAAACTTTGGCAAAATTTTTAGAAAATACTTTCAAAAACCAATCCGTAGGCGAAAGAACGGATTAAAAAGAGTTTATAACGAAGAAGTTATGATTTTTGCAAGTTTATTGACGAAAACTATTTTCCGGAAAAATACATGCTGTTGGACGTTTTTCGTCGGACAAAAAGAGGCTTTAGACGTAACTCGGAGGAGCCAAGCTTTCCAAAATATATTACTACATACTAAGACGTAACCGTGGATATAAAGAACAAGTAAAACGGGCTTATAACGACAAAGATATTCACGTTTCCATATCGGCAAAAATCCTCTATAATTGGCAGCTTTTAGAAACAATAATAACACTACGTACTAAATTCTAGATTTTCTAGAAATATTAACCAAGTACCTAAATTCATAACTAATGATGTATTAGTGAACACAAGTATATTTTCATCACCACAAGGCGTTATTTCAAGGATTTCAAACCGAGAATTTCAAAACAAACATTGGTACATACGATATATATATAAGTATATATATTGCAACTAGTTTTATTTTTCTAATAGCCATATTTTTCCTAAGTCTTGGAATATATATTTTTGATAACAACAAGTATTTTCCAAAGAGTAGAGTGGTATAGGAAACATGTGCATGGACATTCATAACATCATTTGGTGATCTAAAGTAGATCGTTCATCATTCACATTAGGTTGCGGCTAGTGTGCGCGCCTTGTTTTTCAGCTCATTACATGTTCATGGTTGTTCATTTCACATCATCACAGTATCATCAGCTAGAGGTGAGTTTTCATAGCCCCGTTTTCAATTCAACATTTTTGATTGTTTTCAAATCCCACGGGGGGAATACATTGCATCAATCATTTTAGTACGAGCCCAAGTATTCAAACATATGTACATTGCTTAAGTTGCCTTACCAATCAGTTAAAGTCCCCTGTTTATTATCATGGACCGTTAATTTGCCGGTAAGCGAGAGTGAGTAGATAGATCTATCGAGGGTGACTCCTCCATCCGTGGAAGTGATTACCAACCATAAGCGGATGCATTTCATGTCTTTTACAGTTACGAGTGTTCTGGTAAAACATTCGGGAGGGGCATACATCAGTCATAGCTTCGGGGTCATGAGCTTAAGGTCTATTGTACAATTTTCATGAGATTTTTATCTTGCACTTTTACTTGTGGTGGCCGTACATCATTACATTTTACAAACCTATGGAATTCACCAACATTCGTGTTGACGTTTTAGCAATGTATTTCAGGTTATTAAGGTAGCTCATGTGACATGCATTTCGACCTTCATGGAGTCGCGGAGTCGACACGTCTCACCATTATTTCATGCACTTATGTAAACATTTGATCTAGTAGGACTTGTTTTCATAAACATGCAACACATTTTGGGGACCTCATTTTGTAAACTCTGGATTATTTCAATGATCAAATGCAGTATTTTCCAAACGACACTTTAGGTCGTTCAATGTAACTGTAACTGTGGTGCTATGACAGACACCCCCAGGTATTTCATTCCGCTGCAAGTCAGGTAAATTGGGGGTGTGACAGATTGGCATCAGAGCTAAGGTTATAGCGAACTAGGATGTATCTTGGACCCTAGACTATAATCACACCATCATAGCATCTCATCATTTCATCATAAGTGCATAATCATGATACATGTTGTTTCATACATACCCTGTGCGAGTTATTTATACTCATATCCGTATATGTATATCATTTTATTGACCTGGTTCACAAGTGACATGTCTTCAGATACTCACCCTGACATCCTTTTATCGGATTCCGACATTGAAGATGCCTTGTCATCTTCCACTACCATTATACCACCAGTTGCATTTACACCACCATTAGTACTATTGATTTGCCATAGGAACAGGGTTTTCCTATCATTCAGCCCGTACATAGAATGCCATTTGGTAGTGTATTCAGAATTAATCTTAATGGACTTATTAGGATGCTTATTGCAAGGAAGATAGTGTGTTTTCTTTCCATCACTAGTAGGGCACTTACTACTCAGGTACTATCACCACCATCAGTTACTTATTACACTATTGGCCTTCCCACAGTGTGTACTTTAGTTTTACCTTTTGGATGTCGCGAGGTAGCGCGAAAGAGGGTAGTATTTCATTCACTGGTACCATCATTGTCATTTTCCTTTTTCTTTCCCACTTGCCATGAACTAGATAACATCTAGTAGATAATACCAATAACACGGACTCAACAAAAACATCCGCAGATTCTTCAGGAATGGTTCAGAACCTACATTATCTAAGATTTGATCGATGCACAACTTCAGACACCACTTCAGGACTATCTCGACCTTATGATGTCACAAACCTGATTTCACACAGAGGGACACCAGGAAGTCCCTAGACCAGACTTATATCCTCACTAGTTTTTACTATTATCCTAGCCACAGAAAGTGTGGGACATAGTCTAAAGAACTTGTTGTCTTTTGATTGTTGTACAAACAAATATATCAAGTGTGACTCTACTATGTAAGAAATGGTTGTGCTATTTGTGATACCGGTTCACGTAGACCGAAATTTTCATGTATTATATTCATGTGTTGTGAATATGATGACTTTGATTACCTATAGATCCTTATGGTCTCTTATGATTTGATGAAGAGAGATTTAAGCAAACCACTCCAAGCATGACGCAAGCTGCTGTTGGACAAGTCATTGCCAAGAACATAGCCACCGCCCTCACTAAGGAACTTACTCACGTGGAATTTATGGGGTGCAATCCTCCCTCCTTTAGCGGAACTAGAAACACAAAGGAATTTCTCAAATGGTTCGAAGAAATAGAAACAATATTTCAATGTGGCGACTGTCGTAAGGAAGACAAGGTTAAGTTCGCCACATGCACTTTTCAGGATCATGCCCAGGAATGGTGGACCAAACATATTAAGATGGTGGGAGTTGATGCTGCCTACTCACACTCTTGGGAGAAACTAAGAAGGATGATGGGTATAACATTTTGTGTAGGAAGTGAATTACGAGCAAGGGAACAGGAAACACTAAACTTTATCATGGTAGGAAATGATGTGACGAGTACACTACTCATTTTTATGAAGCAACACCACTAGGTCCTGCAATGGATGAACCGGAAAGCAAGAAACTTGAAAAGTACATTATCAAAATGGCGATCGAGGCAAAGGAACTCATAGTTCACGCCGAGACATCAGGAAACAATAGTGACAATAAAAGGAAGTGGAACAACAATCTAGGTTGCAATGCTGCTCAACAATCACCCAAAGGACAAGAAATGAATAGAGCGTTTGCTGCAGAACCACACACAAAGAGAAGGTATATTGGAAAGTTACCTTACTACAACCTGTGTAATCAACATCACCGAGGTCATTGCAGTAAAACGTGTGGAGTGTGCAAGAAGCGGGGTCATTGGACTGAAGACTGTAGGAAACTCACAAATCAGAAGATCCCAGGGAGTTGCTTCAAATGTGGAAACTTAGGGCATTTCAAGAATGACTGCCCGGAGTTAAGTAACAAGGAAAAATCAGGAACTTGGAATCAAGACTGAATCGCTCGAGGAATAGCGTGAGCTGTTGAAAGAGAACCGTCAGGATATTAGCAACATCAAGGATAACAACAATGCTTCAGCAGGAGGAGCTTTGTTTCAATATAAAAACCGTAGTTCGAGCCCTTTAGGGTTGTATCTTTCCTTTTGTACTTACCGTTGGTACGATGACATGACCTAGTGGTATTAAGCACTTTCCTATCCAATGTAATATCTATCCTTTGTTACCTAGGTGATAATCATAACCATCGTTTACTCCATTTTCTATCTCAAGTGCTCAGACTTCAATCGTTTCGCAACATTTTAGCATTGTCTCATCAGGAATTAGGTTGATTTCGTTTTTTGATGAATTAGTAGACTATTACCATTCGACAAGATTCACCCACGTATCCAATACACCATTCAAGCTATTTTACTATCATATGGGGAAACTGTTTTACAGAAAAATTTCTGAAGTAAGCTATTTTATTACCATCCTATAAATTGATTTTTCCGTCATTACACCAAGTATTTACTATTATTACGCGAGGCAATTTTTATGTTATTTGAAAGAAAACATCAGGATACCATTTCAATAACAATGCGTTGAACACCATCTAAAACTTTTGAGAAAAGTTATGATATTTTGACAAAATCTAACATCGCATCATTAGTCCTCAATTATACATAGCCTGATCACCTATGTAAAATTCAGGAAGGATTATGCCATGAAGGAAATAATTACCTTTTCAAAGGATTGTTAATAACAATCTTCATTCGAAAGCTTTGTAAACAAAGTAACTCTTTCATAAACATCCCTTTTGCCAAACTATCCCTGGATACTTACCCCACCTGTCACTCACTTAGCCATTAAGTTGGATTTTTCCCATTGACTTCCCTAGGAGAGACTTTCCATATCAATTACAAGTAAGATTCCTCGATACAAGAAAAGCAATGAAAGGATTTCAGAACTACTAAACAGAACTAGAAGTATATAGTGAGAAAATTCATAACTCAACAACAAATTCTAAGATACTGCGAGACCATCCGAATCACCATCTCTGACCTAGTTGTCCAATGTTATTATTCAAGGGTACTAGCTAGACTGAGCTACAGGATTGAACTCAATATAAATGTCCGCAGGACAACACAATAGAAATAAACCAAGCTTCTAATTGAGACTGTAGAGCATTTCATTTAAACATGGCCTCATCCATACATGAACTTTCCTGCAGTAAGTTTTCACAAAGGACAAATGTTTGAATCAAGAATATCGATGTAGATTCCTCTAAGGCATTATGTCTAGAAATTTCAGATAACCTCACCTTCATACCAAGCAAGGGATCAAACCAGAACATATCTCCTCATCTACATGGGAAACCAGAATAGACATTCATCGACACAACATCAAGTGATACCTTCGTCTTGTCTATTACAACGATAAACAATTTCAGGACTTAAGTTAGTCTAAATACCTATGCTTGTAGTTATGCCAGATAACCACCAATAGACATTATCCAACCTCAGGAACTAAATGTTAGACATCTATGCATTTAAGCGAACATTTTCTATACTACCATTTTATCCTTGTTAGTGTTTTCACTTTTAAATAAAGTTGATGCGTTTACATAAATCACATACCTTGTGGAAAAATGATTTCTAAATTTCCTATTCTGAACAAGTACGATTCTTTTTGATCAATCTTTAGCAACACTATTGTACAATGAGAAATATACATAGATATCAAACTTTGGTAAGCAGTTTTAATCACAACATGTTTGAAAACATTTTTCTACTTCATAACTACTGAAATTTTGAATCATCAGGAAAAATATTACTTAGTAAATCATTTGCTCCATTTTTCTAAATTCGTTTATTCAGAAAAAGGATTTCAACCAAAACTCATAATCGCGAGACAAATTTCCAGAACCACTTTCCCTACAACATCGCTTATGCATTTAGGATTTGTGACTTGACAATAAAGAATATTTGGAATATGTGATGAAGGAATTAGGAAGGACATCACAAATTAATCGCGAACTTCAGTAGTGGAGACCAAACCCAATAGACAAAGAAGGACATATGTCTTATCATCCGTTGGAACAAAACACAAGGAATCAAATTGTTACCTATATGCTATCCCTTCAGATAACGCCAAGTTCGAAGGACCGAACGTTATGGAATTAGTCACAAAGGTTTATTGTACCCATTTCAGTTATTCCTGTTAAGGAAACCGATTCACCTTGGACTTCAGGTAATCATTTCAGGATTTCCTTCAGAAACCCATTTAGATGTGAACATCACCTATCACCCTCAGAACGATGGTCAAAGCGAGAGAACAATTCAAACATGGGAAAGTATACTCAGAGCATGAGTGATTGACCTTAGAAATGGTTGTACTAATCACTTAACATAAATCAAATTCATCTACAACAATAGTTATCACACCAACAGCGAAAACTGGCAGAAGTTAGGTTGGTACATAACACACATCATTTGGATTGGGTATCCTGAACAACAAACCATCCAGATTCAAGTGGGAGAACAAACTAAGTTAAAAGCATTGCCTTGGATTGGCATGATACAAATTGGATAGCAAGAGTAGTTGAACCTTTAGCATATTGGGCCATTTAAGATTCATTTTAGAATCGACCAACTAGCATACAAACTTGAGTTCTGGCAGAATTCAGCAGTATATATTACCAGTATCACATTTAAAACATTAAGAAGTGCAGACCATCGATTGATGGGCCAAACTCAGAAAAAGCTCAACTCACTAGTCTAGTAGGCATTCATGAAATAACCAGAAATTTCCTACAAGTCAAGAATCAGTTACAAGTTCAATAAGTTGTAAACCATTAAAACTTCAAGTTGGTAGGTAGAATTATGTTGAAAGTTCTGCCTAGGAAAGGCATGTTATCATTCAGAAAACTTGGAAAGTTAAACCCAATATAAACTGGACCATTTAATATTCTGACAGAGAAGGCATAGTGGCCGTCAGACTTGAACAGTGTCAGAGAACAACAGGATTACACGAACATATTTCACATTTTCAGATCCCCAAAAATGACTTTCAGATGAGTCACTCATGATTCCATTGGAAGGGATCCAACCCAAATGACAATCTCAGACCTTGTAAGAGAACCAACAGAAACCATGGACCGTGTGGTCAAACAGTTGAATCAGAGTCGAATTCCTATCGTTAGAGTTCGCTGGAATTCTCGAATATCATCACCTCTTCACATATATGTTTTCAGAAACCAACATAAACTGAACTTCGGGACGAAGTTCCTTTTAGAGGGGAAGAATGTCACAACTCACCATTTCAGGTCATTTCCCGAACTTTGGAAAAATACTATTCATCAAAACACTATTCATCAGTTTACTATTCATCATTTTTGGTGTCAGTTTGACATTCCGAAAAGCATTCAGAAAATTTACTATTCACTAAACACTATTCATTTCCAGAAAAGATTTCATCATTCACGTGCATTACACATTTCATCGTAAATTTAGTTTACGGGTATTCAAATTCGCGTAACCGTATTGGTTCAGGCGCGAATTCATGCATTATCAGTAACGACATTTCATACGGACTAGAGACAGTCTGCATATCATCAGTAGGTCATTTACATGTTATACCACTCTTAGGATTTTCAAATTTATATATTTGATACATTTAACGTTTTCCTTATAATTATTTATAAATAAACGTTAACACCCGGTTTATAAATACGACGAATATATCTAAATATTCCCACAATGGTCCCGACATATTTTTATATCCATTTTATCATCATAAAAGTTATAACATTCATTTACCCAGTATTTTAGAAATTTATTTATTTATAACGTAAGCTTATGAATATTACGACGGTTTTCGTGAAAACTAAACAATAATCACCCGAACACTCAGTAATTGTACCCAACAGATTTTTAACATTTTTATGACTTTATTAAGTCCCGGTCAACTTCATTAATATTTATTTCTAGCTAACCCGGTACCCGATTATAACTAAACTAATTAAACACTACAAAAGATCTAGGAAACTTATATCATACACTTCATAAGCCAAGTAGCAAAAATCAATTTTTCTTCCTCCTTTCTTCTCCAAAACCCACGACCAAATCCAAACACCATGATCAAGCCATGATTTTCCAAAATACAAAGCATCAAAGTTGTTCATTTCATCATTCTAATCAAGAATCATCCAACAAAAACACAAGTAATCCAAGATTTCTCATCCTTTAATCACCTATTATTTCAAAGTGAGTATTCAAATTTATTTTCATGATTTCATCAAATTAACATATGTATCTTATAGTATTCATGCTTAATTTCATGCACAAACTAGTTATACCACTTTATTTTTGAAGACTTTTTGAACATACAAACCCTAGAATTGGTTTTAGGTGTTCTTTTGTTAAATTAACTTGTTTACTAGTCATTAGGAACCCATGGCACCCTAAGAAGGTGTATGGTAGGATTAGTATAGTTTTGTGAAGTTTGCAAGAGTTTTGGTTGAAGTAGGAACTAGTTTTGAACATGAAAAATGGGTTTGTAACAAGTATATATACATTCTGTCCCATTTTGGTAAACCCAGGAAAATCAGTAAACATAAAGTAAACTTTGGCAAAATTTTTAGAAAATACTTTCAAAAACCAATCCGTAGGCGAAAGAACGGATTAAAAAGAGTTTATAACGAAGAAGTTATGATTTTTGCAAGTTTATTGACGAAAACTATTTTCCGGAAAAATACATGCTGTTGGACATTTTTCGTCGGACAAAAAGAGGCTTTAGACGTAACTCGGAGGAGCCAAGCTTTCCAAAATATATTACTACATACTAAGACGTAACCGTGGATATAAAGAACAAGTAAAACGGGCTTATAACGACAAAGATATTCACGTTTCCATATCGGCAAAAATCCTCTATAATTGGCAGCTTTTAGAAACAATAATAACACTACGTACTAAATTCTAGATTTTCTAGAAATATTAACCAAGTACCTAAATTCATAACTAATGATGTATTAGTGAACACAAGTATATTTTCATCACCACAAGGCGTTATTTCAAGGATTTCAAACCGAGAATTTCAAAACAAACATTGGTACATACGATATATATATATAAGTATATATATTGCAACTAGTTTTATTTTTCTAATAGCCATATTTTTCCTAAGTCTTGGAATATATATTTTTGATAACAACAAGTATTTTCCAAAGAGTAGAATGGTATAGGAAACATGTGCATGGACATTCATAACATCATTTGGTGATCTAAAGTAGATCGTTCATCATTCACATTAGGTTGCGGCTAGTGTGCGCGCCTTGTTTTTCAGCTCATTACATGTTCATGGTTGTTCATTTCACATCATCACAGTATCATCAGCTAGAGGTGAGTTTTCATAGCCCCGTTTTCAATTCAACATTTTTGATTGTTTTCAAATCCCACGGGGGGAATACATTGCATCAATCATTTTAGTACGAGCCCAAGTATTCAAACATATGTACATTGCTTAAGTTGCCTTACCAATCAGTTAAAGTCCCCTGTTTATTATCATGGACCGTTAATTTGCCGGTAAGCGAGAGTGAGTGGATAGATCTATCGAGGGTGACGCCTCCATCCGTGGTAGTGATTACCAACCGTAAGCGGATGCATTTCATGTCTTTTACAGTTACGAGTGTTCTGGTAAAACATTCGGGAGGGGCATACATCAGTCATAGCTTCGGGGTCATGAGCTTAAGGTCTATTGTACAATTTTCATGAGATTTTTATCTTGCACTTTTACTTGTGGTGGCCGTACATCATTACATTTTACAAACCTATGGAATTCACCAACATTCGTGTTGACGTTTTAGCAATGTATTTCAGGTTATTAAGGTAGCTCATGTGACATGCATTTCGACCTTCATGGAGTCGCGGAGTCGACGCGTCTCACCATTATTTCATGCACTTATGTAAACATTTGATCTAGTAGGACTTGTTTTCATAAACATGCAACACATTTTGGGGACCTCATTTTGTAAACTCTGGATTATTTCAATGATCAAATGCAGTATTTTCCAAACGACACTTTAGGTCGTTCAATGTAACTGTAACTGTGGTGCTATGACAGACACCCCCAGGTATTTCATTCCGCTGCAAGTCAGGTAAATTGGGGGTGTGACAGATATTTTTGAATGAAAAATCAATTTTGGTCCTTGTGCTATTAATCTTTGGCAGGAATGTTCCTTGGGTGGCAAGTTTAGTGAAATTACATGTTTGGTCCCTGGACTTTGCAAGTTAGGCAGAATTGGTCCCTGGAAATTTTAAAATGGAAAATTGATTTTCATGGCCTTGGACTATTCATATGTGGCAAGAATTACCTTGTGAGTACTTTAGGGAAATTCCAAAACCAGTCCCTCCATTTTCAGTTTTTTACATGAAAGGTCCTTGTGGTTTTTAACTTGAAAACAACCATAATAAACCCAACACCAAACCCTCCAATACCAGCCCACCTTATACCTCCCTTGGCCCAATCCCTACCAGCCCACACCATCCAAAAATATAAAAACAAACTCCCCCCGTTTTTATATTACCTGGTCAAACCCCACTTTGACCCTTTCCCTCCACCTCCACCCCTTCCACTTGCCTGCAACATTTCACCCCACACTCCACCTTCACCAAACCAACTGCTAAACCCATTCTTTGTTCCCCAAGCCACCACAACCATCCAAATCACATTTAATGCTCACAAATATCTACAAGAAACACCCCAAATTGCAATTTTCTCAATGTCTCGCCAAAAAATGAATAGAGGGCTAGGATTATTCTAAAGCCAATTAAACGGGTGGGATTTATTCAAAGAAGTACAAGTGAGGGTGGGTAGTAATTATATAGCTTAATCTAAGGTAGGAGTAGGTTAGATTGAGTAGCTTAATCTTGTCCTTAATTTGATGTAATGTTCTGATTTGTAAGCTTTGATTTAATGTTGTAATGAAAAATTAGTCTTTCATGTCTTTAAGCCATTTGTTCATTTAAGCTAAATTGTGTTCAAAACCTTTATTTTTTGCCTTAAATAGTTACCTTAAGTTTGTTTAAAAGCTTTTGATAATTAAAATTCTGCTTGTGTTTAAGTTCTACTCAGAATCCAGAAAAGAAAAGTAAAAAAAATAATAATTCAAGAATATTAAAAAAAATAGAATAAAACTTGGGGAACATAAGCTTTGCTCAAATCCCCCTGGATAATCTCAAATTCCCCTGGATAAGCTCAATAAGTTCCACCATAACTTAGTTGAGCTTATCTGATTGGCTAGGGTTCATTTTCAGTTCTGCATACCACATTCAAGTAAGTTTTTAGCATCAATTTATGCTCTTTCTCTTTCCATAATTCCATGGCTTATTAGTTAAAGTTTGAAGTTTATTATTGTTCATTCTCAGTAACTTTCATGATTATGTTTAGTTCATAACTGTTTTAGTTGAAGCTTCCATGTTTACTGCCAATTTTAGCTAAGTCTACATCTAGTTGTTCTTGATGTTCTTCTTTGTGTTTTAGTGTTTATTGGGTCTTTACTGCATGCATTGAATTTGTTTTTAGCATAAAACATGGTAGTTATAGTTTAAATTCTGCAGTTGTAGTATAATTGATAACTTTAAGGGGTGTTTGGATTTGTTTTGTTCAAGCCTTGTTGTTGTTATTATACTGTCATAACCATTCATGCATGTTTACCTAGTTGTAATTAGTCACAAGGAATTTAATAAACTCAACATTGTTAGTTAAAAGTCAAAATCTTGGTTTATGTCTTCTCACAGTTAACTGTGTGGAAGATAGGAGCCATAAGCCCTCAAATTAGCTTATAGTTTATATCTCTAGCTTATAATAGGTTCATAATTGCTTATTACATGTTTCCTAACCAGTAGTGATCAATCTAAAGTTCAAGAAAGTCAAATACTAAGTTTTCCTAAAAAGTCAAAGTGACACTTTGGCAGAAAATCTCATTTTTTCAAGGATTTGTTTTGATTTATCTGTTAGGATCTAGGTTTTGTTCTTTTCTGAGAATGTAGTCTACCAGCTAGACTTCAAGTTCCTGGCATCCTTTCATTTTTGGTAATTTTCTGTGGGACCCCACACTTGATCAAACTCAGCTGCAGGGGAAGGTAATCCCCTGTGCAGCAGAACTCACCACCACACAGCCACCTTTAGTGGTTGCCACAGACCACCCTTGTGGGCCCCACTACTTCAATCCTGGTTCTTTGAACTCCCAAGATGGGTGGATTTCCATTGCACCCAAGTTTGTGCCCCCAATCAACCTTGTGGGCCCCCTAGACTGTCCTAAACCTTGTCCCAATTCTGTCTAAGTCCTCCAATAAGCAAGTGCTTATTATGACTTATTTGCTTAATCTGTGGACCCTACTTGCTTTTTCTGGCTTAATCAAGTTCACATAACTTATTTAGACCAGAATTCACCATTGTGGACCCCACTTAAGCTCATTTGAGCTTATTTCCTTACTTGGTCAACATAAGTCAACTGTCTAGGCTTTTTAGCTTATTCTGGCTTATTTTTTATTTCCAAAAAAGTTGTTTTTTTAAAAGTTAGTTTTTTTTAGTTATAAAATAGTTTTGGAAAGGAAAAATCCAGAAAAGTAAAATTAATTTCAAGTGATAGTTTCTATTTAATGTAATTTAAATTTTAATTTTCCTTTTTAGATTTTTGTTAAGCACTTAGCATTTTTATATTTTTCTTAAATTCCTTTTATGTTAAAGTAATTTCAGTAATTTTTCTAGATTTTTATATTATCATTTAGTATTTATTAGATTTAATATTAATTTTATTAATTATTAATTAATATTAAGTATTAAATAGAAAAATTAGTTTTTATTAAATAAGACTTAGTTTTTATATTTTTCTTAGTTTTTATATAATATAATATAATATAATTTTAGGAATTTTTCTAGAATTTTTACTGTTAATTTTCTATTTTTTATAATTTAATTAGTTTAATTAGATATTCATTAATATTTAATATTATAATTAGTAAAATAGTGTATAAACTTATAAAACAAACTTTTTATAATTTTTTAGGATTCCTGTGATGGTTAATTAGATTTGTAAAATTTTGCTTAATTTTCTAAGTTAGTTTGTTATTTTTAATAATTTAAATTAATTAAAATTAGTCAAGTAATTAATAATTAGTAATTAATTAATAATAAATAATTAAATAGTGTAAAATTTTATTTTCTTTTTCTTAAAATTTTCTTTCATCTTTAGGTTTGTAAAAAAGTCATTTTCACCCCCTGGGGGTTTTCAGATTTCAATTTTCACTTTTTATTTCGTACGTTCGCGTAAATTTAAATATAAACGTACGCGTTTTAGGTTTTAAACGTTTCTGGTTGTTCCAAATTCCCAACATTGTTAATATAGCTTATTTAAGATATTTCATTGTACAAATTAGTAGTGTAATCAATCACAAACCCTTTTCCATCCAAATTCACCCGATCACAGAGCCGTTTGAATACAATCCACACCTCGTCGGGACATAACGACCCGGGGAAACACTATATTCCGCGGAGCATTGAGCCTAAGGAGTTTGACTATATTGACCACATCCGTGGTTGACTTTAGTTGACTGCTTTTGCCTCAATCAAAATTTTGGCGCCGCTGCCGGGGAGGTTGTGCGCGCTATTCTAAACGGTTTTCTGATTGGTAAATCGGGATATACATCCATTGTATATTTACCACCCTTGTTCATATTATCTTTTTATTTTCATATAAAAACAAAGCTGTTCCTGAAAACTTTTTAAAATCAGTTTTCAACGAACACAAAAACACAAAAACATTTTCTCTCTTATTTGTACAAAATGTCTTTCCAAAAACCCAAAAATATTCATCTTCACCCTCCTACCCTTTTGATTCTTCATTCTTTACCCTCCCAAACCTTTTGATTCTTTCTATGTCTCATCCACACCTTCTAATTTGTGAATGGTGTGGTAGTCATCATAATGGTGGTAATTGCCCCAGCTGTGGCATGGTAGAGTCAGGAAACGGGTCTGTCTATAACCAAGATCCCTATTCCTACCATAACACGACTGATTTATTCTATCAGCTACCACACCATGAGACTCAGCAGTTTTACTGTTGTGAGTACTGTGGTGGTTCACACTACAGTTATGATTGTCAATCGGGAAACACGCTTGTCTATGAGCAGTTTCCTGATAACAATTATGACTCAAGCACATACAACCCACAGCCACATCAGTTTCACTGTTGTGATTACTGTGGAGGTCCTCACTTTAGCTTGGATTGTCAAATAGGGAATCCATTTCCTTGTAACAATTACGACTATTCATTTTCAGACCCACCTCCATAGTACCAGATGATCCAAGCAACTCCTCATGATACTGAGCAAGACCTTTTACTAGAGGCTCTTGAGATATTGCAAGAACTTAAAGAGGAGTTAGCTACTACATCGTTTCAAGATTCTCGTGAGAAATCCATGGCAGAATTACTTGCTGAAGAACGAGACGCTAGAAATGAATTGAGCAAGGAAGAATTGCTAGTCTTAGAACAAGCAACTAAAACACGTGCCATATTTCGCCGTGCTGCTCTTCTCGACGATGATGATGATGATGATGAAGTTACCCTTGATATTTCTCAATTTTGTAAGGGTTCGTCAAATTCATCATTTGTGATTCCTTCCATGGAAAATCAGGGAGAAAATAATGAGACGGAGAAATTACTAGCAGAAGATCAAATGGAACTCGTACAATCCATGAATGCTAGCTCCTCTCCACTCCCTCAGTCTGTTGTTATCACACCCGAAGTTCACACTCACTCTCTAAACATGGGGGATGAGCATCTGATGAGGCGAAAAATGATCCGTTTTTAGGGGGTCATTTAAGCCCGAATCCGACTTTATTTGATCAAATATTGCCCTAAATCATTCCTTTTGTGATTTTAGGTACTTGGAGAGTGAATTCTGGAAAAGAAGCCATTTCGGATGTTTTTGGAGCATAAAAGTGAAGAAAACGGCAAAGTCTCAAATTTCTATGCTGGGAACAGTGCATGAAGGCGTCAAGAGTTGCTCTTGACAGCGTCAAAGTCCCAAGAATAAAATACCGTGGTTGATGACGGCGTCACATAGGCCGTCATAAGTAGATCAAGGCCGTCCGAGGAAGTATTTGGCGGCGAGATGACGGCGTCACACCCTTGCTCTTGACGCCGTCACCTCTGTTTTCCTATATATAGTTTTCTAGTTTTTTACATAAAAGAGAGAAGTTTTGGTGAAACCCTAAAGACGAATTTGGTGCAACTTTTACAGGTTTTTCAAGGGTTCCAAACCCTTGATACCTTGCATTGTAATTGAGATAAGTGTTCTTCTAATTCAATCAATATGTCTATGTGTTGGTTGTCTATATCTTGTTCTTGTCTCAATTCCATTATGCTAGGCTAGATCTCTTTTGTGTTTGCTTAGATCTAATGAAACCTAGATATTGATTATGTGTTGATTACTTGTTTATTCTTGTTCTTGGATGAATGATTTTATATGTTAGGCTTAAGAAAACTGGCAGATCTCCAAATGGTAACATGCTTGAACGTCTTAAGAAACATGAACCGAGGCGTACTAGGTCTTTATTGGTTGTATTTAATGCATGAGCCACTGTTTACAATCCCTATAGTTGTGCTGGGTCATGGTGTAGGAGGAGATAAGAGCTCATAGAATTGGGGAGTTATGTATGCCACCCCATGAATGGTATTAAGGAATACAATCCGTCATCCATACAATTATAACAAGTAATTAACGTGTAAAAGATATCTAGGGAGTAGTGAAGTCTAAGTAAACACATTTTCTCCAATTACTGCTCACAACCTTAGTATAAATTAGTTTAATTTCATTTTTTAGTATTTTATTTTGATTACATATTAGTTTTGGGTTAGTTGAATAGCAACTAATTCCGCCCACTCTTCCGAAACCCCGACATTTTAATTGCTTTCCATAAAATATAAAAACACAAAAATAATCATCCCTCACCTTTAGAACTAGTAATTAGGTTTTCTAATCCTAGCGACACTATTCCTAAGCTGAACGATCAATCCCTCGGTACTTGTCACTATACTATACTACAACGATCAGGTACACTGCCTGGTGGGGGTTGTAAGCTTCTCGAGATCCCTCGAGAGGTAAAGCCTGTTGCGATTCCCACGCATCAAGTTTTTGGCGCCGCAGCCCGGGGAATAGTTATTGTCTAGGTTAGGATTTCTTTTTATTAGGTCTACTTGCTAGATTCCTTTCTAGTAAGATTTTTATTTTTATTTTTAGGTCTTCTTTAGTCTATCTTATTTCTTTGTGCCTTTGTTCATAACTCTTTACCATCCGACATCATGGAAGGTGGTAACATCTTTGAACCCGTCATCCCACCACAACAAAACCCACCATTAGAACCCCTTAGGCCCCGAACCTTAGGAGAGTACTCCCGACCTAGCCACCAAGGCTACCGAAACACCATTGAGCTCACCGGAGCCAATGTGACTCCCTTGCGATCCGACACCATCCGGTTGGTGCAAAGCGGATGTGCATTCCATGGACTTCGTTCCGAAGATCCAAACCAACATCTTAAGGACTTTCTCAAAATCGTAGATTCTATAGACCTAGGTGTTGAAACTAGAGAGACCACCCGTTTACGCCTATTCCAATTCTCTCTACGGGATCAAGCTAGTCAATGGCTTGAGCGTTTACCCGCGGGATCCATCACCACATGGGATGATCTCACCACTCGTTTCCTTGCTCAATTTTTCCCACCGGGGAGAACTACTAAGCTTAGGAATGACATCTTGATGTTCCAACAACATCAAAATGAATCTCTTTATGAAGCATGGACTCGTTTCAAGGACTTACTCCAAAAAGTCCCTCATCATGGCATAGATCTTTGGCTCCAAGTCCAAATTTTTTATGACCATATCGACATCTCCACGAGGCGAACCATTGACCAATCAGCCGGTGGTAAGCTACGTGATCTTAGTGCGGAACAATCATGGAAACTCATAGAAGATCTTGCTCTCTATAACAACGAAAGTTGGAACGATCCCCGTGACTTGAACAAAACGGTCAAGGCAATATCTTTGCCTTCGAACAATTCTAGCACTCCCGACCGTAGGATCATGGAACTTGAGGACCAAGTCAAGTTTCTCATGAAATCTTACGAAGCTCCGAAGCCTTCAAGCCAAGTGAACAAAATCACTTCTTCATGCGAATTATGTAGTGGTCCCCATGACACTCGTGATTGTGTGGAACTCCCCGGAACAGCTTTTGCGGACTACGCATCCACGCGTACCGACGAAGCGGGAGATAAGTGGTACACTTTCAAGCCCGAGCCAAACACATACGGTGATTCATACAACCCCTCATGGAAAAATCACCCAAACCTTAGGTGGAAACAAAATCAACCCAATTCTTCCAATCCGCCTAACCGTTACCAACCAACCGGTCCACCATCAAACCGTACTTTCAACAACAATCCTTCTAACAACTATGGTAGTACCAACAATCTTGAAGGATTGATGTCAAAGTTCATGGCATCTCAAGAAGCCCGCATAGCTAGGTTCGAAACCGAATTCAACCAACAACAAACGGAGATGACCAACAAGATTGACAACTTGTTGAAAGCCCTCAACAACCAATCGTTAATCACACCTAGGAAGGACACTAGGGACACCAATTGTGGAAGCCAAATTAAGGATCCCTCATCATCCAAACATGTCCACTTTGTCAATGTTGTCACCATTAAGCCAATAGATAAGGAGATAAAGGAGAGTGACAAGGATGAAGTTAGAATAGAAGCCGATAGTAAGAATGAGAGTAGGGAAGTTGAGGTTAATAAGGATGAGGAATTAGAGGAAGTAGAACCTATAGAAGAATACTTTGATAAGTTGCCAACCAAGGAAGAACGGGAATACCATAAAGATTTATTCGATAGTCCCGAGAGAACATATATCTTTGGCGACCCCCTTATCAAAATGGGAGACCCCTCTAACATTAACATCCCATGCAATATCGGGCACATGCATGTATGGAAAGCTTACATAGACCCTAGATCCCCCGTGAACATCATGACTAGGACTTTTTACAATTGGGTGATGAAGAAGCAACTTAATTTTAGGATGATGCCTAATAGGAACCTGATAAGTAATTTTGCGGGAAGAGTGAAAGGATTGCATGTGATTATAGGGAATCTCACCTATGAGATCGATTTTATGATAGTTGAGGACACTCGTCCGGTGATAGATGCTTGCCTAAGTCAAATAATATTTGGGAAACCATTTGTTGAGGCCACTAGGATGAGTTATGATCCGACTCTAGGGATAGTTAGATTCAAGAAAGAGAATGATGAGGTTGCTTATCAAATGCCCTACAAGATTGAGCAATACCGCCTTCTTTCTAATTTCGAAAAGGAACGCAATCAAGCGGCTTATTATAGGAATGATGAGGATAGACGTAGAGGAGTAGAGTATGTTAGAAACAGGATGCTTGGTTTCTACAAAGAGTGCTTGCAACTAGGTCCGGAATACAAAACTGGTTTAGAAGACGACCTAGAGAGTGGAACCAATGATGAAATCACGTAGTAACCCATGACCTTGAGTCTAGCTACAAGACTCGTAAATAAAGAAAAGCGCTTCTTGGGAGGCAACCCATGTTTTGTGTGATTTTAATTGTTTGATTGTTATTTGCTTCCGTATGCATGCTTTATTTTTATTGTTGGTAGATCATGTTTCTCAATTAAAAAGTGGAAATACTTTACTTTGTTGTTTAGCCTAGTCTTAACTCCACCTAGAAGTATTTTTGCAAAAGATAAGTGTAAGGGGAAACCCCAAATATGTTTTTAAGAAACAAACCGATCATGATTCTCCACAATATTAAATGAACATGTATATTCGTATTTGTTAGAGTCAAATGCTTGTATTGAGTCATAATGAAGTTTTGCAGGATTTTCCAGGAAGTAGGACCAAGTTTTTCCAGAAATTTTCCGGAAACTTAACATAAGAATTTCTGCAAGTCCATTCTGACGGCGTCAGGGGTCTACTCTTGACGGCGCCAGGAGTTAAAATCTGGAAATTTTACCGGTTTTGTTTTTCTAACAGAGTCTTATGGTTTTAGTGAATTATTAAGTTTTATAATCTCCAGGAAATCTGCAAACTTCATTCCACAAGCATTATATCTTACTTTGTTTTCTAGGATTTAGTAACTTATATAGGATGCCGCCGATTTTACGCGAGGTTGTCTTGTCTATTTTGTCAGGATTTACAGGTTATGTTCGACAAGGAGATGATTTATATTCTGGAAGGGAAGCTTTGATTGTTCGTTTTCTTGGAGGAAGATCTAACCTGGCCAACCTATAATCCATACCGAGCGAATCAGGGGAGTATTTGATTTCATTCTCTTTACTTTTTCACTTTTACATTATTTACTTGAACATTGGGGACAATGTTCATCTTAAGTGTAAGGGGAGGGTAAAAAGATGATACCTTACATATGAACTTTCGCTTGAGTTTGTTTTGTTTAATAGTAGATGTGTAATAAAACTATGAGAAATACTTGTTAGTGCAATTTTAGCGCCAAATTTAAATTTTTTTACAACATTTAGGAGTGAAACTTTAGCCATAGCAAGCGTCTCATGGATAGGAGATTGTATGACTAGCACATAACCGTATATTCAGAAAAATTTTCCACCCAAAAATGTGAGGTTCGCCTTTAGATTTGATGGGAAAAGCATTCATTATTAGTGCTTATGAGTGTACCGGTAGCATTTAGATTCTAGAACTTGCGTTAGTGATGCATCCCGAGACCGCTAGTGAGACTACATTCGTGTAGTAGGATTTACTACATGATAAGAGGCATTAGGATCACCCTTGTGTTAAACCCGTATTACAATTACTTGACCATTTAAGTCATATTACTTGGCTAGTTAAGTCAACTAATTTTTCCCACACCCTTAGCGTTGTACTCATTTTTAGTACACGAAACCCCTAGTACACCCCTCCGAGCCTATCTTTTCGTTTCTAACTTTAAGCATCTTACTTAAAGGAAGAATTTGTTACACCCCACTTAAATGTACAACCAAATCGCCTTAGCCTTCCGTGTATGCGCTCATTTTTAGTGCATTATTGTTATTTGTTAAACCCTAAGTTAACTTTCTAATTGATTACATGGTTGCTAAGTCGAGTCATATCCTTGTACATATTTTTTTGGGACGATTGGGACTCATGGGTAAGTACTTATTTTATGGAGTAATGGGGAAGAACATAATATTATTACCCCCATATGTACGTTAATCTTAAAAATGCTCCAAGTGTTTTGATTTTCTTAATTCGAGTCATTAGAATAGTTTAATATAAAGTATGTAAAGATTCAAGTGTAAGGGGAATTCTCATCCCCTATGATGTATTATTTTGGATGGTAGGGTAAGAGTGTATGCAAAAAAAAAAAAAAAAAAAAAAAAAAAAAAAAAAAAATCGAAAAAATTAAGAAAAAGAAAAAAAAATAGAAAAGAAAAAGAGAAAAAACATACGGACTACCATCCCGTTTTTATTCTATATTTATTTTATGTTTTTGTTATTTTTCATTTATTAGCTTAAGTCGAGTCAAGTCTTGGCTTAGCAACGCCATATTGTTCATGTAATTAACCAAGATTGTTAACTCGCCACCAGTAAAACTTCCTTTATCCAACAAAACCGTGTAATTCATATCCCTATACCTAACGTTACAACCCTTTAAAAGACCTCTTTGATAGTTTATCCTAGGTGCTTACGCCATGTGGTGGAGGTTTGATCCTTTCCCAAGCCTATGGTAATCTATTTTGTTATGACAGGTAGTGAGAGATATCTTCCATTTCCATAATGTTATATTACTTTATTACACCCGAGAGATGTGAGTATCTAAACACCATTTGTGAGGTGCTTGTGTATGACCTCCGTGCTTGTCTATTGGTCTTTAGTGGAACGATTATTTGTTGTAATTACTTTTATATTAGTGTTAAATGACCCCTAACTTGTCTTTTGAGTAGAATAAAAGCGCATTTACTTGAGGACAAGCAAATCTCAAGTGTAAGGGTATATGATGAGGCGAAAAATGATCCGTTTTTAGGGGGTCATTTAAGCCCGAATCCGACTTTATTTGATCAAATATTGCCCTAAATCGTTCCTTTTGTGATTTTAGGTACTTGGAGAGTGAATTCTGGAAAAGAAGCCATTTCGGACGTTTTTGGAGCATAAAAGTGAAGAAAACGGCAAAGTCTCAAATTTCTATGCTGGGAACAGTGCATGAAGGCGTCAAGAGTTGCTCTTGACGGCGTCAAAGTCCCAAGAATAAAATACCGTGGTTGATGACGGCGTCACATAGGCCGTCATAAGTAGATCAAGGCCGTCCGAGGAAGTATTTGGCGGCGAGATGACGGCGTCACACCCTTGCTCTTGACGCCGTCACCTCTGTTTTCCTATATATAGTTTTCTAGTTTTTTACATAAAAGAGAGAAGTTTTTGTGAAACCCTAAAGACGAATTTGGTGCAACTTTTACAGGTTTTTCAAGGGTTCCAAACCCTTGATACCTTGCATTGTAATTGAGATAAGTGTTCTTCTAAATCAATCAATATGTCTATGTGTTGGTTGTCTATATCTTGTTCTTGTCTCAATTCCATTATGCTAGGCTAGATCTCTTTTGTGTTTGCTTAGATCTAATGAAACCTAGATATTGATTATGTGTTGATTACTTGTTTATTCTTGTTCTTGGATGAATGATTTTATATGTTAGGCTTAAGAAAACTGGCAGATCTCCAAATGGTAACATGCTTGAACGTCTTAAGAAACATGAATCGAGGCGTACTAGGTCTTTATTGGTTGTATTTAATGCATGAGCCACTGTTTACAGTCCCTATAGTTGTGTTGGGTCATGGTGTAGGAGGAGATAAGAGCTCATAGAATTGGGGAGTTATGTATGCCACCCCATGAATGGTATTAAGGAATACAATCCGTCATCCATACAATTATAACAAGTAATTAACGTGTAAAAGATATCTAGGGAGTAGTGAAGTCTAAGTAAACACATTTTCTCCAATTACTGCTCACAACCTTAGTATAAATTAGTTTAATTTCATTTTTTAGTATTTTATTTTGATTACATATTAGTTTTGGGTTAGTTGAATAGCAACTAATTCCGCCCACTCTTCCAAAACCCCGACATTTTAATTGCTTTCCATAAAATATAAAAACACAAAAATAATCATCCCTCACCTTTAGAACTAGTAATTAGGTTTTCTAATCCTAGCGACACTATTCCTAAGCTGAACGATCAATCCCTCGGTACTTGTCACTATACTATACTACAACGATCAGGTACACTGCCTGGTGGGGGTTGTAAGCTTCTCGAGATCCCTCGAGAGGTAAAGCCTGTTGCGATTCCCACGCATCAGCATCTTAGCACTGTTCCTAATAAGGAATCAGACGAATTAATAAAGTCTAGTGTTGAGATCCTTGTCTCAATCCCGAGAGAGTCACAGGGAACTTTTGATCATATGTGTGATTTTCCTTCCCCTCTTGAGTGTCCAAAAGATCAATTTGAGACTTTCTCAGATTTTAATGATGATTGTACATCTTATGGAGACATCGAGTATGTTGAGGCGTCACTCCCACAGTCTGATGTTGATCCTCTTCTTGAGGAGTTTGCCGATGAACTTACTCACATCAATCCACTTTCATCGGAAAGTGATGATGGTCTCCTCGATTTTGAAGCCGATCTGGGAGAAATTGAAAGTCTCCTATATCATGATCCGTCACTCACTTCTGATCCCAACAGTCCAATTGAGAATGTTAATCATTTTGTTCCCGAAGCATTCAATACTACTCTCACCAATCCTCTATTTAAATTCGACTCTGAATTCACTTTGATTTATGATAATCCACTCTTTGATATTCAGAATGAGGATTGTGATGAGTCTATTCCGGAACATGAGTTCACAGATTCAAATCTTGTGAATGATTCTCTTCATGAGGAGTTCTCTGGTGAACTCACTCATCATATCATGACTCCTACGGAGTTTGATAGCCCGGGGGAGATGCACTCAATCACGAGAATTTGCAAATTCCCACCCACCCTCCCGGGATGTTTACGAGCTTAGCCCTTGTAATCCAAATTCAGGCTAATGAGCCTGCTCTCGAGGAAGATTATCAAATCATGATTTTCATCATGGTTTTCTTCCTTTTCTTCACCTATAAGGTGACTTCTTCTCTTCTTCACTCCTTCGGGAATGAAGATACCATCTTTGATCCCGGCATTTCCATTTACCCTTTTCTTGAGCCGGGATTATATCTCATCGGTGTGGAACTTTCACGTGCTTCAAATGTTTATCCAAACATCTTGAATGAAAGTCCGATGGAGATTGTATTTTCCACATCATGCTTCCCCAAGAACCAATGAATTCGGGGTCGAGTCAAGCTAGCGACTCGGTAAACAAAAACAGTAGCATGTACTTAGGGTTTTCACCCTAAGTGTGGGGGAGTTACCCCTGTTGTGGTTACTTATAAAGTGAAATGCAAAAATGGTGTTTCCACATTTAGATTGTAATGTTGCCCTTTTACGTTCCAAGAGTCGGCATAATAGCTGGGAATTTGAATATTGAGGACAATATTCATTCTAAGTGTGGGGGGGGGGGGGGTATTCTAGCGAATTTTATCACATTTTACTATCTAGTACCCCCGTTTTTGGCCAAAATCTCAAAAAAAAATTTAAAAAAATTCACTTGTGCTTCAAAATTTTTGTGGTTATCAGTCCGCCATGTCTAAACGACAAAACGATTGGCTAATCCAGGAGCAAACGGCTCTTGGTAAAGATATATCAAATCCGTTGACAGCTTGCAATTTGCCCAAAATTGTATGGTACCTCAACTCGCCATATCCAAAAAAGTGAATGAGTTGGCTAGCCCGCAAGATTATGGCTTGTGGTAAAGGCAGTGGAAAAACCATAATTGGTAATCAGCTCACCAAGATGTCGACTTTGTCCATCAAGAGTTGGCTAGTCCAGAAGCAAACGGCTTTTGGTAAAGACTAATCAAATCCGTTGACAGCTGGTGGTTTGCTCAAAATCACATGGTTATCAAGTGGACCATAGTTCTTACTTGAACTGATACATTTGGCTACTCCAGAAGTAATGGCTTTTGGTAAAGAGTTTAAAATCCATTGAGTTTTCAAAACAGTTTATTGCTAGGGACTAGCAATATTTTAGTGTGGGGGATTGATGAGTGCTCAAACACTCATCATTTTTGGTCAAATCTGAACTACAAAACATACAAAAACACTCAGTAATCCATCAAAATACTGAAAATATTCCAAAATTGTGTTTTTTATGTTTTAGATGCAAAATGAGTAAAAACAAATGAAAAATGTACAAAGTTTGCATAATTGGCAGTTTCAGTCCCCCAACTTTCAAAAATTGACAAAAATAGTCCCTGAGTACTTATTTGGAAAGAAAAGTCACCAAAGGTCATTTTGAAATCATAAATTGTCATATTTAGTCCTTTGGTGAAAAATTGGAAAAGTTTTGAGAATTTACAATTTGGTCCCTGGAGTTTCAGATATTGGCAGATTTGGTCCCTGGTGGGATATTTTTGAATGAAAAATCAATTTTGGTCCTTGTGCTATTAATCTTTGGCAGGAATGTTCCTTGGGTGGCAAGTTTAGTGAAATTATATGTTTGGTCCCTGGACTTTGCAAGTTAGGCAGAATTGGTCCCTGGAAATTTTAAAATGGAAAATTGACTTTCATGGCCTTAGACTATTCATATGTGGCAAGAATTACCTTGTGAGTACTTTAGGGAAATTCCAAAACCAGTCCCTCCATTTTCAGTTTTTTACATGAAAGGTCCTTGTGGTTTTTAACTTGAAAACAACCATAATAAACCCAACACCAAACCCTCCAATACCAGCCCACCTTATACCTCCCTTGGCCCAATCCCTACCAGCCCACACCATCCAAAAATATAAAAACAAACTCCCCCCCCCCCCCCCCCCCGTTTTTATATTACCTGGTCAAACCCCACTTTGACCCTTTCCCTCCACCTCCACCCCTTTCACTTGCCTGCAACATTTCACCCCACACTCCACCTTCACCAAACCAACTGCTAAACCCATTCTTTGTTCCCCAAGCCACCACAACCATCCAAATCACATTTAATGCTCACAAATATCTACAAGCAACACCCTAAATTGCAATTTTCTCAATGTCCCGCCAAAAAATGAATAGAGGGCTTGGATTATTCTAAAGCCAATTAAACGGGTGGGATTTATTCAAAGAAGTACAAGTGGTCTCCAAGCTGTCTCTACACTCACAGAGGAAGCACAAAGAGAGAGATGGGTTCACCAGGTCCTATAAAAAAAGAAGAAAGAAGCAAGTGAGGGTGGGTAGTAATTAGATAGCTTAATCTAAGGTAGGAGTAGGTTAGATTGAGTAGATTAATCTTGTCCTTAATTTGATGTAATGTTCTGATTTGTAAGCTTTGATTTAATGTTGTAATGAAAAATTAGTCTTTCATGTTTTTAATCCATTTGTTCATTTAAGCTAAATTGTGTTCAAAACCTTTATTTTCTGCCTTAAATAGTTACCTTAAGTTTGTTTAAAAGCTTTTGATAATTAAAATTCTGCTTGTGTTTAAGTTCTACTCAGAATCCAGAAAAGAAAAGTAAAAAAAAATAATAATTCAAGAATATAAAAAAAAAATAGAATAAAACTTGGGGAACATAAGCTTTGCTCAAATCCCCCTCGATAATCTCAAATTCCCCTGGATAAGCTCAATAAGTTCCACCATAACTTAGTTGAGTTTATCTGATTGGCTAGGGTTCATTTTCAGTTCTGCATACCACATTCAAGTAAGTTTTTAGCATCAATTTCTGCTCTTTCTCTTTCCATAATTCCATGGCTTATTAGTTAAAGTTTGAAGCTTATTATTGTTCATTCTCAGTAACTTTCATGATTATGTTTAGTTCATAACTGTTTTATTTGAAGCTTCCATGTTTACTGCCAATTTTAGCTAAGTCTACATCTAGTTGTTATTGATGTTCTTCTTTGTGTTTTAGTGTTTATTGGGTCTTTACTGCATGCATTGAATTTGTTTTTAGCATAAAACATGGTAGTTATAGTTTAAATTCTGCAGTTGTAATGTAATTGATAACTTTAAGGGGTGTTTGGATTTGTTTTGTTCAAGCCTTGTTGTTGTTATTATATTGTCATAACCATTCATGCATGTTTACCTAGTTGTAATTAGTCACAAGGAATTTAATAAACTCAACATTGTTAGTTAAAAGTCAAAATCTTGGTTTATGTCTTCTCACAGTTAACTGTATGGAAGATAAGAGCCATAAGCCCTCAAATTAGCTTATAGTTTATATCTCTAGCTTATAATAGGTTCATAATTGCTTATTACATGTTTCCTAACCAGTAGTGATCAATCTAAAGTTCAAGAAAGTCAAATACTAAGTTTTCCTAAAAAGTCAAAGTGACACTTTGGTAGAAAATCACATTTTTTTCAAGGATTTGTTTTGATTTATCTGTTAGGATCTAGGTTTTGTTCTTTTCTGAGAATGTAGTCTACCAGCTAGACTTCAAGTTCCTGGCATCCTTTCATTTTTGGTAATTTTCTGTGGGCCCCCATACTTGATAAAACTCAGCTGCAGGGGAAGGTAATCCCCTATGCAGCAGAACTCACCACCACACAGCCACCTTTAGTGGTTGCCACAGACCACCCAAGTGGGCCCCACTGCTTCAATCCTGGTTCTTTGAACTCCCAAGATAGGTGGCTTTCCATTGCACCCAAGTTTGTGCCCCCAATCAACCTCGTGGGCCCCCTAGACTGTCCTAAACCTTGTCCCAATTCTGTCTAAGTCCTCCAATAAGCAAGTGCTTATTGTGACTTATTTGCTTAATTTGTTGACCCCACTTGCTTTTTCTAGCTTAATCAAGTTTACATAACTTATTTAGACCAGAATTCACCATTGTGGACCCCACTTAAGCTCATTTGAGCTTATTTCCTTACTTGGTCAACATAAGTCAACTGTCTAGGCTTTTTAGCTTATTCTGGCTTATTTTTTATTTCCAAAAAAGTTGTTTTTGTAAAAGTTAGTTGTTTTTAGTTATAAAATAGTTTTGTAAAGGAAAAATCCAGAAAAGTAAAATTAATTTCAAGTGATAGTTTCTATTTAATGTAATTAAAATTTTAATTTTCCTTTTTAGATTTTTTTTAAGCACTTAGCATTTTTATATTTTTCTTAAATTCCTTTTATGTTAAAGTAATTTCAGTAATTTTTCTAGATTTTTTTATTATCATTTAGTATTTATTATATTTAATATTAGTTTTATTAATTATTAATTAATATTAAGTATTAAATAGAAAAATTAGTTTTTATTAAGTAAGACTTAGTTTTTATATTTTTCTTAGCTTTTATATAATATAATATAATTTCAGGAATTTTTCTAGAATTTTTACTGTTAATTTTCTATTTTTTATAATTTAATTAGTTTAATTAGATATTAATTAATATTTAATATTATAATTAGTAAAATAGTGTATAAACTTATAAAACAAACTTTTTATAATTTTTTAGGATTCCTGTGATGGTTAATTAGATTTGTAAAAATTTTCTTAATTTTCTAAGTTAGTTTGTTATTTTTAATAATTTAAATTAATTAAAATTAGTTAAGTAATTAATAATTAGTAATTAATTAATAATAAATAATTAAATAGTGTAAAAATTTAGTTTCTTTTTCTAAAAATTTTCTTTCATCCTTAGGTTTGTAAAAAAGTCATTTTCACCCCCTGGGGGTTTTCAGATTTCAGTTTTCACTTTTTATTTCGTACGTTCGCGTAAATTTAAATATAAACGTACGCGTTTTAGGTTTTAAACGTTTCTGGTTTTTCCAAATTTCCAACCTTGTTAATATAGCTTATTTAAGATATTTCATTGTACAAATCAGTAGTGTAATCAATCACAAACCCCTTTCCATCCAAATTCACCCGATCACAGAGCCGTTTAAATACAATCCACACCTCGTCGGGACATAACGACCCGGGGAAACACTATATTCCGCGGAGCATTGAGCCTAAGGAGGTTGACTATATTGACCACATCCGTGGTTGACTTTAGTTGACTGCTTTTGCCTCAATCAGTGTTTCTAGATCCCTGAAGCCTTTTGTAAAGAGGGAAATGTAGGGGATTTAGAAGAGCCCTTGACTGGAATGGTTTGGGTCCTAATGAAGCCATACTTCTTGCTCTCCTTGGCTGTTGTGGGTGCGGGTTGAATAGTTTTGGAGATAGGATGATATGGAAATGTAATTAGATGGTAATGGTGCCTATTTAAAAGGTGAATTTGAAGCTGTTATATGTCTGCAAGTGGTGAAGACTTGCCTGTAATTAGATGATACGCAAATACCCCCATCTTTAAATACTAGGCCAATTCTTATACGAATGGTTCAATAATCAATAAAAAAGTTCAATGTATATTTTATATTTTTTAAAGATACAATGAACCTATCTATCATTTTTTCATCAAAACACAAAAAAATAATAAATAAATAAACTTTCACCTTTTTTATAAAAATTAAATATCTCGGAAACCGTTAACCGTTATGCAAAAACGAATCATACCATCGCGACGAGAATTAAACATATTCATATAGACAGGCACTTCGATATACTTTCGATGAACTTTTTTTTTGATTTTTTTTCAGTTACGTTTGGAAAAATCATATGTGATTTTTATCACAAATCACATGTTGTGATACAAATCACATATGATTTTTCAGATGCAACTGAAAATAAAAATGAAAAAAAAATTGAAAGGATATCGAAGTGGCGATCTACTAAAAGATAAAAAAAATACTCGTCGCGGTGGTGTATTTTTTTTACTTGACGATTTACCGTTTGTAAGACATTTTATTTTTTAAAAAGAGGTGGAAAGGTTTTTTTTTTTTTTTTTTTTTTTTTTTTTTTTTTTTTTATTTATCAATCCTCTTATGTAAGCAAGTTAAAATAACGGCACCAGCGCAACGAATATTTTTTTTGTTTTAGTAGACGGGCAATTCGATATATTTTCAACGATTTTTTTTTCAAGTTACGTCGTGAAAAACACATGTGATTTCATAAATCACATGTGATTTGTGTGATTTGTGAAACAAATCACATGTGATGTTTCTAGACGTAACTGAAAAAAGAAATCGAAAAAAAAGTTCATTGAAAGTATATCAAAGTGCCGATAGATGATTTAATTATCGTCACGATGGTATGATTCATTTTACGTAACAATTAACGGTTTGCGAGATTTAATTTTTAAAAAGGAAATAGTAAAAGTTTATTTTTGTTTTTTTGTTTTGATAAAAAAATGAATGGTAATGATCGGTTCATTGGATCTTTAGTGAATAGTTGGTTTACATTTAACTTAGAGTAAACTACACCGTTTGTCCTTGTGGTTTGCGTTGACCGCAGCCTGTGGTCCTTTGACCAAAAAAAATTGCACCGTTCAGCGTTAACTCATAAACCTTACGCACCGTTTGTCCCTCCATCCAACTGGGCCCACGAAATCCTACTAACGCTCGTTACTTATGATTTTTAAGGGGGTATTTGCGTCATTTCCTAACCCACCCTAGCATTTAAAACACTATACCCCGTCAATAATCCCCAAAGTCAAATCCTTTCACACACATCGACCTTTTCATCTTCAGCTTCTCCAAATCAATTGTGCATCGTATCCAATTAATTTGTGAACTGAAACTTGACAAAGCATTCAGATGGTATCCCCATTGTATGAAATTAGAGGAAATGAGATTCATGATCGAGATCCTTATGCCATGTACTGTAAGTATATGTTTTTATAATTTTTTGACAATGTTGTTAAGTGTTTAAGATTTTGAATCGTTATTTTTGATGTTTAGTATGACTTTTTTTGTTTGCAATTGTTTGTTTGGTGTTTTGATGTTTAAAACCCTAGACTGATGTTTCTTATAATTTTTTGCAGGTATTAAGTCTACTCTATTTTCCATCAAGCTTAATCATGGTGGTTTTTTCACGAATTCACCTTACAAGGTATACAAGATTGGTAAGATTACTTTTGTGGATTTAATAGACTATGATGAGTTTTCTATCCATGAAATTGATTTCATGCTAGAAGACTTAGAATATGATGGGAGAAGGGTGATGTTTTACCATTCTTTGAAACCTGGTTATGATTTAGACAATGGACTAGAACCTTTAGCATGTGACAAAGATATTATGTTATTAGGTAAGTATGTCAGTGAAGGTCTTAAGCTTGTTGACGTGTATGTTGAGCATGAAAAGACTAACCCTGACCTTTACAAACCACCAAAGCCTAAAAAGGTTGTAATAGAAGAGTTAGATGATGAACCAACAACATAAAGGGCAGGGATTACCCCAGTGGCTAAGAAACTAGTGTTGGATGTGAATGAAGGGTGTTTAGTTAAAGATATAGGTCAAGGTAGTGGTAAAGAACAAGAGCCATATGTTGTCAATTCAAAAGTAGGGCAAAGTAGTGCAGCTGTTAATGATGGGTCTTCACAAGTTCCTTGTTAGTTTGTCAACGAGTTTTACTCTTCTTATGACCCTTATGTAGACTCAAAAGATCCTAACTTTGACCCATTTGCTGACTTGGACCTTATATCACCAAAAGTTAACAATAGATAAGCTAATGGTACTGAGAATGTTGAAACAAACCCTGAGGTTGATGTTCAAACTGACGTTGTCAATGAAGATGAAAGCGATAATGAAACAGATGTTGAGAGTGAAACTGAGGGAGAGCAAGAGGATAGTTCTGAGCATGATAGTGACAGTGATGATGATAGTTAAGACAGTGATTACATAGTAGATGAGAATTACAATGAAAATGATGTGGATGTTGACATAGAGGACTTTAAATGCAACATTGATGAAACTGTGGATTTTATGGGGTGTGGAGAGAGGGTAGAAGTTGATTTTGAAGATGATGAAGGAGATGGAGATGATGTTAATGAATTAGAAAAATGAATATTTTGAAAGTTCATCAGGTAGTGACAGTGAAGGTAGTAGGTTGAGGAAAGGAAGTTGAAACAATTAAGGAGACAAGCACATGCTAGTGAGAAAATTTACAAGACATTTCTATGTGGGTAGAAAATTTCCAAATAAAGAATCTGTGAAGGAATACATTAAGGAGCATTCAATTGAGACTAGGAGAAAAATTAGAATCGAAAAGAATGACAATGAAAGAGTGAAGGCAGTTTGCAGAGGTGTTATACCTTCTCTACCAGCTGGGGAAGACAATAACTTAGATAGTGAGCTAGGTCAGTCTAGTGGCCTAACTCAGTCCACCCAATCAAAAGATAAATGGACCAAACAGAAAGTTGCTAAGGCCCATGGGTACACTAGCCTAACAAAAAAAATACAACTAAGGAGAGGCTCACTAATGGGGGGGGGGGGGGGTAAACTTAATAGCAAGAAACAGTTGGATGATAATAAATGTCCATGGGTGTTGCTAGTATCCAAACACAAAAACAGTGAATCTTGGGAGGTAAGAACATACAAGTAAGTCCACAAATGTCTTCAGGAGAGAGAAAACTTGTATGCCACATATGAATGGTTCTAAAAGGAATTAATTGAGCAATTAAAAACAAACCCTAATATACTTGTGAGAGCTGTTCAAGAGCAACTACAACAAAAACATGAACTAAGTGTTACAGAAAGTAAGGCATTTAGAGAAAAACAAGCAGCTGAAAGGAAATTAAGGGGTGATTACACACATCAATATAAGATGCTCAGAGATTATATGTTGGAATTGCAACAAGCTAATCCAAACACAACTGTCAAAATCCATGTTCAGTCTGAACCAGATCATGAAAAGCCAACAAGAGTTTTTAAGAGAATCTATATTTTTTTGGGGCCTTTGAAAGCTGGATTTAGAGCTGGGATGAGGGAATTGCTTGGATTAGATGGGGCATTCATGAAGGGTCCATATCCAGGACAACTTTTGACAGCTGTGAGAATTGATCCAAACAATGGTATCTATCCATTGGCTTATGGACTTGTTGAGACAGAAAACACAGAGTCATGGACATGGTTTCTCAATCAACTTGGAGATGACCTTGATCTGTATAGGAATTCCCACTTCACTTTCATAAGTGACAAGCAAAAGGTACTTACTTAAGTTTTATTTTGCTTAACTATCAATCAGATTGCTTAAATTTTGTTTTGCTAGTTAATTAAGTTTCTATGTTAAAAACAGGGTATTATACCAGCAATTGCAAAATTGTTTCCAAGTGCAGAGCACAGATACTGTGTGAAACGCATTTATGAGAATATGAAGTTGCAGTGGAAGGGTACTACATACAAAGATTTGTTATGGAAAGCAGCAACTGCAACAACTGTCCTAGAGTTTAAAGTTGTAATGGAAGAGTTGAAGGCATTGAAGCAAGAGGCTTATGATTGGCTTAATCTCATTCCTCCTCAACACTGGACCAGATCACATTTCTCAGGTATTGTTGAAACAATCTTTTTAAACAGATTACATTTCTTATGCATAAAGTTAATACTCTCTGATAAAGAAATTTTTTGTAACTTTTTATACAGAGAGAGCCAAGTCAGATGTATTATTGAACAATATGTGTGAAGTTTTCAATGGGAAGCTAGTTTGTGGAAGAGACAAACCAATTATTGCCACATTGGAGTTTTCAAGAGAGTATCTAATGAGAAGGTATTAGTTTACAGCCACATGTGCTAATTGTCAATTCTATGTAAATACAAATGTCTTCAAGTTGCTAAGTGTCACAATGTTAACACTTAGGATTATCAATGTGAACAAACTTCTTGCAAGATGTGATGGACCACTCACACCAACTGTTACAAGGATATTGAAAGCAAATGCAGTTCAAGCTAACAAATACAATGTTCAATGGGGTGGAGGTGAGTTATACTAGGTTAGTGGTCCATGGAGTAACCAGTGTGTGGTCAATGTGGTTGCTAGAACATGCACTTTTAGAAGATGGGAATTGACAGGTATTTCTTGCAAGCATGCTGTAGCAACAAATTGGAACATGGCTCTGAACAATCAGGATGTTGGCTTACCAGAAGAATGGGTTCATCCATGCTATAGATTAGAGACTTGGAAGAAAGTTTATTCTTTTGATGTCAAACCTATTAAAGGTCATGTCCATTGGCCCAAGTGCAATTTTCCAACCATACTCTTGCCACCAAAACATCAGCCACAAATAGGCAGACCTAGGAAAGCAAGGAGAAAATCAAATACTGAAAAGGATATCAGCATAGTGAAGGATGGTAAAATTTCAAGGAAGCACAAGACAGTAACTTGTGACAAATGTGCGATGAGAGGTCACAACCAAAGAACCTGCACTGGACCAAGAGTGCCAAAGTCAAATAAGAGGAAGGCTGCAAGCAAAGGGGTGGATTTAGATGGTGATAATCCTATAGGTTCACAATCAAAGAAAAGGTCTTGTACTCAACCTGCAAGCTCTGCAAGACAACAAGATAAAGGAAAAGGTGTGGCAACAGAAGATGGTGTAAAAAAGAAGAAAGCACCAAGGAAGAAAGTAATCAAGTTAGGTTGAAGTTTGTATGTTTTTAAGTAAAATTAAGTAAACTCATCTCTGTTAAGTTCTTTTGTATGTTTTTATGTCTACATCAATATGTTTTTAGGTTTGCACAATATCAATTAAGTTGTTTTGGATTATTATGGCATTATATGCCTTGAAACTTGATTGATTAATGGTATGTTATTTCCTTTTGACTTTAATTTGATTGACTATGATTACTAGTTCTTTTGGATGATTATGGTTTTGTATATGGTCTACACAACATCAGTATGTATTTTGGTCTTTTGACATTAGTATTGGTTTGGTAAATGGTGTTGTGTAGACCATTTAGTATTGGTTAGGTAACTGGTGTTGTGAATACCATTTGACTTTACTTTGTTTGAATGGGTCAAAACATATAGTAAGTAGGTAATGGGTCAATGGTTATTGGTTGGTGAATGGGTCAAAACATAAGGTAAGCGGTGAATGGGTCATTTGGTAGTAATTTGTTACCTTTTGACTTTACTATGTTTGACTTTATTAGCTTGCTCATAGGTCAAAACAGATTGTAATTGGCCTAAATAAAGACAAAGCAAATGGTCCCAAATTAACTTGCTTTCATTACCAAATTTACTTTCACTACATAAACCATACATCAAATTTACTTTCCCCAAAATACATCAAATATTAAACCCCCAATATACATCTAGCATTAATCAAAACCCCCAAAATACATACTGACCATAACATCTAACTAATCTAATATGTGGTACATAACAGACACAAAAAACAAAACCCATGACACAATAAGATATTTCTTCAATCTTGATCTTTCTCGCTCAAGATCTTGTACCATTGCTTGATGATTGTTCAGGGACCTTAATAACCCAGGTATAATTACCACAGAACGTTGACACATTTTAGGGTCAAACCAATCAATAAACATGTTACAATCCTGTAAAACAAAATAAAACAACTGCTTAATTGATTTGATGATTATCACAATATTGTGTTCAATTACATAGTAAAACCATAAACACGTACCATTTGGGGACAACCATAAAACCTTCGACCTGGGTTTCGATTAGTCCATGATGTTTTGACAACGACAACTAAGTGACAACAAGGACATCTAGCCATTTTGTTGATTTGATTTGAGAGTACTCTAGAGTTAAAGATAAAGACGTTAGGTGGGTGGGTGGGGATTAATAAAGATGGGATGAGGAGTAGCTAGGGTTAAACATATAGGCGGGAAAATGGTGGGTTGAGAAACGACGCAAATACCCCCTTAAAAATCCTAAGTAACGAGCGTTAGTGGGATTTCGTGGGCCCAGTTGGATGGAGGGACAAACGGTGCATAACGTTTCTGAATTACGAAAGACAGGTTTGTCAAATAGTGATTAAAAAAATAATAAATAAATAAAATCATACGATCCAAAGCATATACTCCCCCGAAGCTAAAGCCGTTCTTAAAAAAATAATAATAATAAAAAAATAAAAAAAACAACTCCCCCGAACCTAAAATAATTGTTTCAAACAAAAAATACACAGTTTAAATAAAATAAATTATTATTTCTTTTTTCTTAACGCATAATGACAGTATTACCTTTATGTTATAGATAATTATTAGTGGATGTCTATATAGCCTATAAGAGGCCCACGGCCCAATTAGTTTTTACCCTACTATTTATCTTATATATACCTCATTGTATCCCTGACATTATAGATCAATTGAAAATTACTTTCATTCCATCTATTCTTGTTCATAACACGTTATCAGCACGTTTTAAGATTTTAGTTCGGTTAGTTCAGTTTTTGTTTTCTCTCGTTTACGACTGGTATGTATTTTACTCTTTACATATATGATTCGTCACTTAATTATGTACTGTCGCTTTCATTAGACATGTTTTTAATTTTAATTGCTCTTTACTTTATCAAGAAGATGACTATGATTACCTCTTATGTTTATATGTGCTGTCGTTTTCAATATGATATAAATTAATATGTGTTTTAATTTAGTTTCCTATATGCACTTAATTCTGAATATGACGATTGATTACCTCATATGTTTATTTAACGAATACTTAGATATTAAATTATATATATTAGTGTGGTAATTGTTAGATCATGTTCTGTTATATTAATTAATTCGTGGGTCATCATCAATAAATAAATAAATATAATTCATAGGGTAAGAACGATTATGTACTATTGATATGTATATCTATACGGATTTAATCATATGTTTTTATTGTTTGCTTTTTGCTTTATCATTGTTCATTGTATGTATATTTATACATACATGCGTTTGATATATATTAATCGCATAATTAGTAAACAATCTTGACAGTAATAAATTAATATGTCACTATCTTGAGTTCTTGACAGTAATGGATACGTGTACATGTGTTTAATATAACCAACAATCTCCGTAATTTATTTAATTTATAGTTTGCTATACATGCTTAGTATTGAACTGTATGTTGGTCACCATATATTTGTTTGCATCTTTTATTTGATTTGCTATGTTCTATAAGGATAACTACGGTTTGTATGTATTTGCCGCTGCTCTTTAGTTTGTTTTATGAGAGGATTTGTTACACGTACTTACTAAATATGTAATATATCACCACTATAATAAATGTATGCATGATTTAATGTGTTTGTTGGTATCTAGTAGATTACATGGTTAACTTTTATGAGATAATATAATACTTAGATCATTAATGTTACTTAGATTGTCAATAGGTTTTACATTCTTAAATTTTAACGTTAATGACATACAGTTTTATTTGTGTTTTGGATTTTTTCCTCCTTTGTCTGTTCTTTTGATCTTTTCTTTCGTTTCTTGTTTTTCCTTTATTTATTATTCATAATTTGCAATCTTACCCCGGCGGGATTGGCCTTGTTGTTGTGTTGTTGTAATTTGCAATCTTAGTTATATCTATGTATATCTTTAACATACATGTAATATGAACATATAGTTTATCATGGAGCCAAAGCTAGCAGACCTAGATATTATTGCTTTGGACATCAGTGGAAAAAATTATTTGTCTTGGGGTTTGGAAGCCGAGGCATACTTGGATGCACATGGGCTTGGGGATACAATCCAAGCGGGAAAGGTAACAACCGCTATGCAAAATGCTAAGGCACTGATGTTCTTACACTATCATCTCCATGTGGACTTAAAAACTGAATACCTTACTGTCAAAGATCCACTAGTCCTTGGAACAAATTAAAGGACAGGTATGACCACCAGAAAAATGTGATTTTGCCTAGGGCACGTTATGAGTGGACCCACTTAAGAGTACAAGATTTCAAAATAGTGAGCGAGTATAACTCAGCCATGCATCGTATTACTTCCACGTTGCTCTTATGTGGGGACCTAATTAGTGATGCTGAAATGTTGGAAAAGACTTTCTCCACATTTCATGCTTCTAATATACTATTGCAACAACAGTATCGAGCCAAAGGTTTCACAAAATATTGTGAATTGATCGCATGTTTGCTTGTGGCCGAACAAAATAATGAGCTTTTAATGCAAAACCACAAGAAGCGTCCAACTGGTGTTGCTCCGTTCCCGGAAGCAAATGTGGCAACATATAATGATCATAGTGTAGGTCGCGGTCGTGGATATGGCCGTGAACGAGGTTATGGTCGTGGTCGTGGTCAAGGACGTGGATTTGGTAGAGAAAATTATCATGGTGTTCAACATGATGTTTAGTTTAAGAGTACAAGTAGTCACAAGAAGTGGCAAGATAAGGAAAAGAATGAGAATGAAGGAGATGAAAAAGAAAAGAACATAATAGCGGATTCATGTTATCATTGTGGCACTTTTGGTCATTGGGCAAAGCAATGCCGTACACCCAGGCATCTAGTTGAACTTTATCAAAATTCTATCAAGAACAAGGGAAACGGGGTAGAGTCAAACTTTATTTATGATAATAAAAATGATATCCCCGATGGTCCTAAAGACCACACTGATGATGACACTTATTTGGAGGCTGATGATTTTCTTACCGAAGATGAGTAATTGGTAGAGTCAAGCCATGAATAATTTTTCTTTAAGTGTTTTGTTAGGATGTTTCTTTAAGTGTTTGGTTTGAAATTTTATTTAGATGTTTTTCTTATGCTTTATGTTTGAATTCTTATTATTCTTGGCTATCAAAACGCACGACATAGCTTCCTATTAGTGTAATGATATTGTTTCAACTGATTAGATTATGTTTGAATATCTTGTTATGTGTAAGATTTATATGCTTATGTTCAACATAGAAAGAAAGAATATGACTGGTAATACTAATTTTGCAACATATGATACGATATGATTACGACTTATAATATAGATTTACGGTGCAACATGTGATCTGATCATGCATGTTTTCTTTATGTGTATGTATTTTTTTTATCAGTTTTTCTTTTCTCTTTTAGAGATGATTCTTTAATGTATATTATATTAATTTATGATATCTATATATTAAGAAGATAATTGGCATGACCGGTTGGACCATCCCGGGTCAATGAAGATGCGAAAAATATAAATGAACCATGAGTTTCTTCAAAGATGGTTTCGATTATTTTTATTGTTCTCAATGGGAAGTTAATTTTTACTTATCACCACTATAGAGAAATAAGAACTTGATTTGTTAAAATTTTGGAAAGATAAAAAAGGGCATGTATGTAGGACTATACATGTGCCATATGGATCATTTTGAATTTTAAAATCGATGCATCGTCAAAATGATCATCAAATACGCAACTTAAAGTTAGCGTGATTAGTGGCTCGACTTATAAAATGCGAGCACGGTTTTCCAAATTGTATTATTGAGAATGGTGGTGAATACTTCAAAGTATTGGGCGATTATTGGAATAAGTGTTGAACATAAAAGTAGCCCATGTTCATACGCGAATTGCTTTTGTTGAAACATTTATAAAACGTCTTCAGTTGATTGCAAAGCCAATAATATTGTGAGAACAAAATTTTAGTTTATGAGGCATGTTATGACATATGAATCGCATCTTGCCAACAATACATAATGAATCCTCCCCGTTATAATGGTTTTGGTCACAAACCATATTTCCCATGTGAGATTTTGTAATTGTGCAAAATAGGATGTTGAAATTGATAATTCATTCAGAGGGAGAGATTGAGCAGTGGGAAATTTAGAATGAATTATAATGTTGATCCTCACACGAATATGAAATGGGACAATTCATTAATCAGATCTAGCAATTGCCAGACAAGTTTAGAAAAGTTTAGTGACCTAAATTAAGTGACTAGTTCATACGCTGCTAGTGCTCCATTTATAATGTGTGTCCCAGCATTAAAATTAATGATTGGTAGTAAGTCTATGCAACGTCTGCAGCGTGATAGACTAATCGATTCCGAATAAAAGTCCTCGAATAAAGAGATAAAATGGAGCAATTAAGAAAATTAAGATGGTCGAATCGAGGTAATAAAGACCCCATAATATTATCTTTAAGAGAAACTAGACATGAAGGTTATTGAAAACCCCGGGTATGTGAAAAACTTTGAGATCTCAACAAATGATAGAATATAATGTCTAGTAAAGTATGGACTCGAAAAGAACTAAAAACGACGTCGATAATATTGTATATAATAATGAGCATGATAAATACAAGGTGAGGATCTTGGATATCTGCAAGAAGTGCAGTTAATGAATGGCCAATGAATGTAAGACACAAATAACTGTTGAAAAGATTAATGTTATGTCTGGAAGTATGAGAAATAAGAATGTGTCTAACATGATAATACAAGAGCTCATTTTATGTTAAGATTCCTTAAGGAATATAGAATGCATAAATCACGTGTTATGATTCTCGAGAATACTAATAGATTAAATTGAACAAGTTTAGTTAGTTTTTGCAAGAGATATGGGTTTATATTTTACTAACCCATCAAAACAAGTTTGGTTAGTTTTGCAGATGCAGGATATATGTTTAAGTTATCATGATCGGTCTCAAGTTGGATATGTTTTTACAAGTGGCGGCACTATTTCCTAGCGTTCGATAGAGCTTACAATCGCGGCTACTTCCTCAAACCATACATCAATTCTGGAAAGGAGATACCAACTATTGCATGTAGATAATATAGCATGCTTTGCCATATTCAAGAAATGTTACATCAAAGGCGACAAAGACACTTATTGTTCAAGTGATTATTTCGTGGACCTATATCAAGTGATGTAGTTATCAGAGGGAGATAATACGCGCTGCACTCTTTTTGTCCTTAGTCATGGTTTTGTCCCACTGGGTTTTCCTGACAAGGTTTTTAATGAGGCAGCATTTCCTAAGCGTATTAACAATATGGACATCCAAGAGGGAGTGTTATGGATAATTATTAGTGGATGTCCATATAACCCCTAAGAGGCCCACAACCCAGTTAGCTATTAGGGGTTTTACCTTACTATTTATCTTATATATACCTCATTGTATCCCTGACATTATAGATCAATTGAAAATTACTTTCATTCCCTCTATTCTTGTTCATAACACTTTAATCATTAATTATGTTAGTTTAATTTTTGTAATAATAATTACTATATATACTAAAAGGCATAAATGTTTACTGTAGCAGCACTGTAGCTGCTACAGTGCTTGCTACAGTAATTTTTTTTTAGTACTAACGGTCGTTAGCTATTTAACGGCTGTTAACTAACGACTGTTATCTTTAACATTTTAAAAAAATTTTGTATGCACTTTGTCCTTCATCTCAGCGGTTCATTGCAAATTTATTCCTCACATAATTTACATAAATGGTCCTTCATGTTATACATCAATTGCAAATTCAGTCCTGTTTGTACAGTACTAACAGCCGTTAGTTATTTAACGGCTGTTAACTAACGACCGTTACTTTAACATTTAAAAAAAATTACGCACTTTGTCCTTCATCTCAACGGTTTATTGCAAATTTAATCCTCACATAATTTACATAAATGGTCCTTCATGTTATACATCAATTGCAAAGTCAGTCCTAGGTAACTAACTTCACGTTAAGTAGCTAACAGCAACAAAAGAATTCCGCAGCAACGCGCGGGTTGCAAAACTAGTTTTAAGTAAAGAATAATATATTAAATTCGATCAAAATTTTTTTATTTATTTTTACTAACTAGACGAGATTTTGTGACAGCAGATAGTTTTAGTGATAAAAAAAAGTTTATAGGTTATAAATGAAAAAGAATAAAAGTTTGAGGATTTAAGGATTAAACATAATGTTTTGAAACCCGGGTCAACCCAGGTGGTTCAACCAGTCGAACCGTTCCAGTAGAAAAAACGGGTCAATTTAAATCGGTCAACTCGTCAAGTTGGGTCAAAAATGGGTTAAATTAAACCATGTCAACTCGCCGGGTTTGAAGCGTCCCGGGTTAACCCGTTGTTCTATATGTATTAATAGTGTGTTAATGAATCAACTAATTAGCCATTGCATTATTTATCCAATTGCCTTAAAAGAGTTTCCTTTTAAAATAGATGTTTTCAATATTTCTTTTTTTATTTTTAACTTTTGACTTTTCACTTTATGATTTTTACTTTATAGTATAGATAAACAATTAAATTAAAATATTTAAAACAAATGTGAACTATTGGTATAGGAAAAAGGAATACTATTTGGACCCAAAAATTAGGAACACAAGTACTTCACTTTACATTTACATGTGGTCTCGAACCGATAAAGAAACCAATAGACGTGGAAAATTTAATCACCGAACACCAAATAATTGTTGAGTCATCATTTCAAAACATAATAACAATATCATTAAAAAACACTTAAAAAAAAAAACACCAAGATTTTATGAAAATGGCATTACATTTCAGTAGTGCTTGTAACTTTGGTTTAAGCCAAAAAAGAGTTGATAAAATAAAAGCAGTTGCTTCAGATGGTTTTGTTAAAGTGAAAAGTGATGAAGATAATCTTGTGAAATTGGGTGGTTCTGATTTGAAACTTACTAAGCTTGGGATTGGTGCTTGGTCATGGGGTGATACTAGTTATTGGAATAATTTTGAATGGGATGGTAAGTTTTATTTTAAGTCCTTAATCATGTTTAAGTTGATTTTGTTTAGTTTATAACTTGTTCTGTATGTTGTTGTATTGAAATAAGCTTATTTTTAAAGTGCTTATCTGCTTATTTTAATTGCTTATTTCTTCTGAAATAAGCTGATAAAGAGTTTTCAATGGAGTGTTTAATATTGCTTGTGTGCTATATAAAACAATGTATAAGCAATCCCACACAATGTGTTACTTACTATATATAGAATGGCTAGTTGAAATTATACGCTAAACTGCACCATTGGGCTATTGTTGTTTTGGCTTAGGACTGATGTATGTTTTACTGTATAATTTTTTGGATGATGGCAGATAGGAAGATGAAAGCCTGTAAGAATGCTTTTGATGCAAGTATCGACAGTGGTATTACATGGTTTGATACTGCCGAAGTTTATGGCTCAAGGGTAAGAATAATTGCATTGGTCTGATTTTTAATTAGTTATGTGAAAAGATCCTTGATACTAAAACTTGATTCTCTGTGATTTCAGTTCTCATTTGGTGCGATAAACTCTGAAACGCTGCTTGGAAGGTAGGTTACAACTCTTCTAATTTTCCGAATGCCTAGCATTTTCACCATATAGCAAAATGGCAAATTATATCAAGCTCACTAGTGATCTAGAAACAGTTATGTTCTAGTTTTTGCTGATAAGCAAACAAACGAGGGTAAATCACATACACACACACACGCAAGAATTTTACGAATCGGGCTACACGATGGCACATGGTGAAATGAGATTACCCAATATAGGGAAAACAGGAGTAATATATAGATCTAGAACCTGCTCTAACAACTAGGCTTATTAATAGACACCAATAAGTATATAACCATAATTGTGCTCTGACTCCAAAATTCCTCTATTTGTCAAAGAGATGTATGGCTGTAGTTTTAATTGAGTCCTTCCATTTGGGTTAAAACTCATTTCCTATATAATTCGCTCTAATTCTATGTAGGGAAATTTGTGCATATAAAATCTATTTTGGTGAATTGATATCCATTTGGTTTGTTCCAATTCAGCCTATGTTCATCCAGGTCTATTTAATCAATTTACATCTGTTGAGATCCATTTTGCTCTGTTAAGTTCATTTATGGCTCATTAAGCAAGTTTACGTCTATTTTGGGTTACGTTAGTTGAGTTTTAGGTCGATTTTTGGGTCAAGTTGAATCCATAATCCATGTATGTGAAATTTTGGCTCAGTTATATTTACTTTGATTTTTCCTTATTTCTGTTCCTTAAATTTCGATCTATTTAGGCCCTGTAATTCACTATATTTCTATTCGACTTAAATGAATTTGTGTACATTAATGTGCATGTCAATGCCGCAATTTCATTTTTGTCAACCTATGTATAGTTAGCAATATATAGGTTAATTTATCGAGTCCTGCATTATGTGCTACTCTCTCTACAATCATGTCTATTATTGAAGAGACTGTAATCTCATATTCGCTATGTTTCACCTGTCAAAGATTCATCAAGGAACGGAAGTCAAAGTATCCAGAAGAAGAGTTAGCTGTTGCAACTAAATTTGCTGCATTGCCATGGAGGCTTGGGCGTCAAAGTGTCATCTCAGCCCTTAAGGATTCATTGAGTCGACTTGAGCTTGACTCGGTGGAACTTTATCAACTCCACTGGTTTGTCCTTTACCTCTTTGGCTGTTTACGTGTTGGTTTGAACAAAATGCTACTAACTGAGTGAATTTTCATTTGCACTTCTAGGCCAGGAATATGGGGAAACGAAGGTACTTGCCTACATTAATGTATACTCCTTGCATTCCAATTTTTGACTATCACTTCTATACAGATAGTTTCGATTTAAAATGACATACGTGTCTTTTTACATAAAATGAATTTCACAACTATAGTTTATTGAATAGGTCTCATATGTGCTGATGAGAACTACGAAATAAAGTGTGATTTTTGTTTCAGGATACATCGATGGTCTTGCAGATGCTGTGGAACAAGGGCTGGTGAAGGCTGTTGGAGTCTCCAACTACAGTGGTGTGTTCTTCATTCTTCCTTCTTATAACTACCATATAAGGTGATACAGTGTTTTAATGACTTTCTTGTTTTAGAAAAACGTCTTCGTCAGGCTTATAAGCAGCTAAAGGCGCGAGGTATTCCCTTGGCTTCAAACCAAGTCAATTACAGTCTCATATACAGGATACCAGAGGAGAATGGTGTTAAAGCCACTTGTGACGAACTTGGAATCAGTTTAATTGCGTATTCTCCTATCGCTCAAGGTTTGACTAGTAGTTTTGTTCCTGCATAAACTTTTGGCATCTTCTTGACAAAGAAAAGAGCTACAAAAGTGCAACTGACGCTGTCAAATAGCTGCCTTAAATTATACTATCTGCCAACTCATGCAGGTATATTGACTGGAAAGTATACACCGCAGAACATCCCGACGGGTCCTCGAGGAAATATTTACACTGCTGACTTCCTAACTGAGGTAACACAGTGATTGTGCACAACGTATCCAAATGTCTACATTTTAAAACTTAGTCTCACATTAACTTGTTTCTCTGCAGCTGCAACCTCTTATAAACAGGATCAAGGAGATAGGACAGAGCTATGACAAAACTCCAACACAGGTATGTTTGAAACTTTAAAGGTGTCGAGTGAAATGCACCACCTTGACCTATTTGACACTACATGATAAGCCATGCTAAACATAGACATGCTAAGAGATAATATGTGTTTTATATGGTACAGGTGGCTCTCAACTGGCTGATAGCTCAAGGCAATGTGATCCCAATTCCAGGAGCCAAAAATGAAGAACAAGCAAAAGAGTTTGGTGGTGCATTGGGTTGGACACTAACCAGCGATGAGGTTAATGAGCTTCGTGATTTGGCTTCAAAATCAAAACCCGTAATGGGTTTCCCCGTTGAGAAGTTGTAAACCAAAGATGCCCATTACATTTCATTGTGATGATAGTCATAATACATTACATATGTGTATATATAGGTACAGCAATACATGAGCTCACTCTACATTGTTCATATATTGGTTCCCGAGTACCTCAAGGATTAAGTTATACTAATATTTTGGGGAAAAAGAAAACGATAAGAAATAATATAACAAGAATGATCACTCATCACTATATATATGATACACGAATGTGCAACGGCTCAAAGTTTTACACAATATTTCTATCAACAAAAAGATGAAAAGGAAAAAAAACAATAAAAAAGAATATATATGGAAAAATGACAGATGATACCAAGCAGACCAAAAGAATTTGAATGTAATCCAAAACATTATTCTGAACCTCAACTGTAAATAATGAACAATGCTGACCACTACGCCTATTTATCTTGTACATGTTTTCTCCTCAATATAAGGATTTTATATGAAACCAGAGTAGGGATTATAGGGTTGAACTGGCACACCTGAGCCATAAGGATGAGGGTTAGCCCCATATGGGTTGGCAAAGGGGTTTGCACTTTGTTGTGGCAATGGTTGGGGCATCATCATCATTTGTTGTTGCTGGTAGTGTTGCTGCTGTTGCTGGAACATGAATGCTTGCTGTTGCTGAGCCATGGCTGCCATCTGTATGTTGTGTGGTGCAGCCATGCCGTTGGAAGCGTAGAATGGATCTTGTGTAGCCTGGTGTGGCATCATGGCACCAGCCATCGAGCCTTGTTCCCACGGGTTGTAGCTAACATTCTGGTTAGTTCTTCTGATTGCATCATCATAGAGGCTGTCAAGGGTAAGTTTGTCCAGCCCTCCACCCTGGCATGTGTAAAATGAGTTAAAAGATGTTGATATCTTTGACTTTGGGTAACTTCAGATGCTTACACTAAAGGTCACACACTTCTACTACACTTATGGTGAGACATACTGTATTTTAAATCATAGTGGAGCTATAAGCGTACCAGTTTGCTCACAGATGTGGTAGTCCCAGTAGAGCTTGGAGCAGTAACAAGCGCCAACTCCCATCCTGAGGTTCCATTAACTGAAGTTGCGGCAGTCGAAGCTGGTTGGTCAACTGTGATTGCATAGACATCAAGAAGAAGGTTAGCAAAGTAAGCTGTACGGAATTTGTTTGACAGACTAGTGCTCATCTGTACTTGTTTATATATCAATTTCTTCTATTTTGAGTTCCGTATGGAACAACTCATTTTGTTACTAGTCCATACATCATATAAGAAAGTGACATGCAAAATGAAAATATTAAACGCGGAAAGGGGCATGTTTACATACCAGGCACAATTGCTAAAGCCAGGGAATTCTTCTGGTCAAATTCAGCGCCGTCCATAACAGGATCATCCAAACCCTATCAAGAAGAAAATCAAAAGGCATTTGGTAAGGATCCATACAAATTATTTTGTAAGGACAACATTAAGCCATGATTAAAAAACACTTCCTTCATCTCATCATAATAGAAACATATTCCATCTTCTAAACATCCTATTAGCATTTCCACTTTCAAAATGTTCAGGTTACCTATTTGTTTATTGTGATCATTACCAAAAGTGATGAATACTGATGATATTTATTTGGTTCACAATATGTCAATTTACAAGGGTTCTTCACGCATTATACTTGGTGAAACACAGTAAAACTATGTCTGGACAAACATCAACATGCGGAGTATTTTAGAAGATAAGAGTATTTATCCAAATTACCAGTAAATCGGGTGGTGGTTTAACAACCGGCGCTTCCACTTTAACCGGTTCAGATACCGGCTCAGGCGGAGGTGGAGGAGATTCTGAGGGTTTCTCTGGGACCTCCTCTTCTTTTTTGTATTCTATGGCCAAAATTTCTTTCGGTTTGCTATCAACTCCCTGCTTTGTTGGGAACACATATGTAAGCAGAACGATCAACTTTGAACGTTTATAAACAAAAAGAGAGAAATCCTACCAGATTCTTTCGAACGCTGGAAGCGCGAGGAGCTTCTCTCACATATTCTTCCATGGCTTGTAGAAATGAAGATGGAGGCTTCAATTTTGATCAAAAGAAGGAAGTCATAATACAGATTACCCAGTGTTAAAAGCATATTACCAAGAAGTTGAAAATATTTAGACACTCATACCTGCTCAATCTTAATGAACCTGTCCCCACGTCCAATGTCGAGATTTTTACATATTTCATAAAACTCGGACAATCTCTCGGCCTGAATGAATTTACAGATTAGCGTAACTTATCGACCATTTGGTATGAACACTAAATAGTGTATTACTTCCAAGAATATTACCTGTTGCCCAGCTCTCCTATATATATCCAGAGCCTTAAGAGCATCATGTCGTTGCATTTCGAAGAACTGTTCCACAAAGATGTTTCCTTTATTAGAACATATTCATCAACAGAACTCCAGACCTCACTAGAAAAGATTACAGATTTACCTTGTCTACCAAATTAACTGAACCATCGCTAATGGCATTGTATATTTTCATACTTTCAGAGGCAACCATAGAAAGTGCTAGCTGAATCACAAAATTGTTTACTGCTGCTCCTTGTGGCTGCATAATACACAAAAGTGAGGTTAGTCTTATTTAGATGTGAATGCTGCAAACAACAAGTAACTAACTCCAACTTTCGCATAAAAAACACTAGTTATGTGTTTTAAGTACTGTCTGGACTAAATAGAAATCATAGATCATACCTGACAGCCCAAAACACGAAACAAGAGTTGCTGCAGAGCTGGTAGCTGTTCAAGCAGCTCAGGAGTGTCGAGATCTTTGGTTCTCTGCACCACAATTGGTAATAAAGACGGTTAAAAGTCATCCAATTTTTTAGTTGTAGCAGCAAAATACATCTTTTTAACTCGGATCACTACCGCATATAATTCGACTAAACAGATGCACAACCCAATTATTTAAAAAGAAAACACTACTTATATCTTACCGGGCGGTCTGTTTCTACATCATATTTCAAGACTCGGAAGCACTCCAGCCTTTCTTCCAGATATAGAGCATAGGTGCGAACCCAGCCGGAATAATCCCATGCTGAACAGAATACCACAAGATTTTTGTCAAGCCTTATATTGATTTACAGAGTTTGGTTTATGACAACAAGCATCTCAAGGTACCATTTGGACTAGAATCATCTTTGAAGTAAGACAAGTTGAGCACATGGTTCCTATTCCTTCCATAGTTGAGAAGTTCCTCTTGAAATGTTGGATCCACCTCCCTTAAGGCCCGATGAATAACGATTAAAGTTTTCAAGGCAACCTAAATTAGAACAAATTTCGTCAACGTCAATATCTAAGTTGACCATATAGCCTCAAAGTTAATGAACTCGATGAAAAACGATTTAGTAGTATCAAGACAAAGTAGCTTGGTATCCAACATATAATGGATAGATTGTAATAATATACTATCAAGTATAATTAACTACTCTTGCGTATTCACGGACTTTCTTATTAAATGCAATAAAACGAACAAAGTAAGTTACGAACGTATCACATGTTGTGAAAGTCACTAAGAAAATACAAAGTGACAAGGTCATTTATTATAAAAATCTATCTTTAAATACTAAGTAAGGAGAACCTTAAATGCAAAGTCACTACAACAATCAATGATAGGATTACATACCGCCCAATTATGTGTCTTGGACAATCTTCTAGCAAGAGCATGTATGCAATATGCGACATCAGCACGGGGTCTTGTAGCTGAGATAGCCGCAAATATAGCTGCAAAAAGCCAAAAACGACTCCAAAATTACCCTGAATTCTAACTTAAACAAGAAGTTCATTAATTTTGATTTCCTCAACAAATCTATAAAAACCGAACATCTAAACTCACCGCGTATGTGCCTTTCTTTTGCTGGGCGTTCAACATGGTTAGTCGCCTTGACAATATTTATATCCAATTCCTAAACAATCCATACCGAATAAAATAAATAAAATTGCATTCGCTATCTCAACTTCTAAACTAAATTCCAAAAACAAACATATTTTGATACCTTGTAGTCACTACTAACTTTGGCTATGTTAACAGTGGTGCTATCCTTAATCGCACCTATAGCTTTGCGTAATCCCCCACTCGACATCTTTTAACACAAATCTACTCTGATCTACATTACCAATCAATTAGAAACAAACAAAATTATTAAAAATAAATAAATAAATAAAACCCTTAATAACAGATCATTAAAATTCAATCTGTCAGCATTAAATATAAACTAAAAGACTAATAATAATATTAACAACTTCATTAACTGATAACCCAATATGATAAATCAAAGAAAAAAGTTTGGAATTATTATATACATGGAGGCATAAAAAAGGAAAAAAAACATAGAAAATCAATTCCTTACATAAAAAAAAATAAAAAATAAAAACTAAAACTAACAGCTACTGAAAATATAAGACAAACGTAACTGTTATCTTACAAATTGAGCTAGGAAAGAAATGAAGAGAAATTTGGTGGACTGTATGTTTACCTGGTATTTTTTTGTTTGGTTTTAGAAAGAGAGAGAGGAAAAAAGACAGAGAGGTTTGTGGGTGTGTTGTCTGTACAAAGAAATTTTTGGAATTCAATATTCTTATTTGGTTGGCCGTCGGCGTCATGTATACTTACATAAATATGCCACCTTCTCTTGTTGTTTTTTTCTTTTTTTACGTACTAAACATTACTATTACTGTATTATTTTATTCTTTTGTCTTTAAACTTCAACTTTGATGTCTTTTAATTGTAGAAAAGTAGTATCTACTTTTTGTTTAATTGGGTGATTTGGATCTGTTAGTTGTTTGTGTTTATTGTTTTACTCTCAGCCGAAACATTAATTCAATTTCTTTGAAAATTTCTTGATGTCGTTCAAAAAAAAAAAAATAATTTTTATTTAGTACAGGGGACTCAGTATAATTTTGAGTTTTGACCGTGTTTTTTTTTTTTTTTTTTTTTTTTTTTTTTTTTTAAAATTATTTCTAGCTCCGTAAACGTTATTGCTTCTCCAGAGAGGAATTTGACATAAGTCAAATTTACTGAATATTGGTTCGTATCTTGGCTTAGAGGTATGGATGGTCCTAAGGCTTGCCTACAGCTTTGTTATCAGAGCTAGATCGATTGGATCTTTTTCCAGTGCCCTTAATTAACCCGTGTTTCAGCTTTATATTTACTTATATAAAGTTTTTAGTATTACTATCAATTTAATAATAATAATAATAATAATAATAATAATAATAATAATAATAATAATAATAATAATAAACTTTTCTTTGGTTTAAATTATTTAAATTTATAAATCTCAACCTATATATAGCACAAGTGTGACTGCTATTTTTAGCATAAAAAACCAATGTTGCAAAAATCGTGAATCGGTAGCCGGGCGGTCGACCACCCTGCAGCCTGTAATCGGTCAAGACGGTGATTAATCGGTGATTAATCGGTTTGGCATTTCCTGCATGTTTTGGGAATTTCTGAAGAGCAAACTAAAGATCTTAACTGATTCAAGCCTTCTATGGTTTCAAACCTCAATAAAAGGCTTCAATTCTGATTATGAGGCCCATTGTGCGTTATAAGTGAAATAAACGATCCCCAAATTAAGTAAAATGCCTAAATTTTTATTTTTTTAAATTTGACCGATTCGGCCGATTTTTGGCCGATTCGACCGATTTTTGACCGATTCGGCCGATTTTTGACCGATTCGGCCGATTTTTGGCCGATTTTTTCCCAAACCGATTTTTTTAGCCGATTAGCCTAAATCGCCAAGGTCTATGGCCGATTACCTTGGAATCGGCGATTAATCGGCCGATTTTTCCGATTTTTGCAACATTGTAAAAAACTCTCCCAAAATTCTAAAAGAATGACACCTGGAAACATCACTACTAATAGAAAGTTTTAGAAAATCCTTATCAAAGCCAGGAGAAAGCAAATCCCTAAACAATCGCACAAAATCAAACGATTTCCATATTCATGATTCAAAATTCAAACTAATTACTCTAATCTTAAATAGTTATTCGACAATTCACAATCCCCTAATTCAAAACACACATGCAAACACACACTAACGTGAAATCTGTAACGATCATGGTTAAAATCATTATAGGTTCTCATCTCAGGTGATTGGATGATAAAAATTGATGAAATTTGATTGATGATAACATGTTTGGCTTCAAACCCTCGCCAGACGCACAAAAGGTATTCAATATACGAATCCCCTGATATTCGTCTTATAAAATAAACCCATCCCACTTCATAAATGATGATATCAGATGCTTTTGAATAAGGTAATGTGTTGATAATTGGAGGGTTTTTTTTTTTTTTTTTTTTTTTTTTTTTTTTTTATAAAGATTAACGATTTGTATTAATTTGTTTGTTTTGAGCATTAACTAAAGTGTTTGATGAATTTTGTATTGAAGATATCTACATTGATTTAATTATGATTTATTCATTTATCAAGGGTTTGATGGAGGATACGGCATGTGTTCGATGAAATGCCTCAAACAAAGGTATTTTTTTCCCATATATGATGTCGAATTCAGTTTATTTGGTGCAAATTAGAAGGATATTTGTTAGAATTGTGGCTTGGTATAATTAACTTTTGTTAAACTTGATTAATGTTATTATCAGTTTGTGCATTTGTTTAATGGCAACATTAACAACCAATTGGTTAGTATCATATATTGAACTATGACTTTGTTAGTGAACCGGCTTTAGCGGTGACTCGAGTAAACTAGAAAGTATTTGTAAAGATGACACATACCAGAAAATGTTTACGCTATACCACTATATCTGTATAATAGGAGTAGCAGGCTTGCAATACACATAATGGAAATAAATCTAATTATTGTGGATCGCAAAATGTGGAAAGACAAAGTAGATGGGTGGCCGGGTGGGTGAATTCTACAAAAAAGATGGCCGGTAAATAAATGAAACAACTTTTTATACCATTTTTTGAGGGTCAAAATTAGACTAATTGTTAAAGAAACTTCAATGTCATGAATAGTAGGTTCAAAAGCTACCCTTTAGTTAACGAATCATTAAAATTTATTTTTGGTGCATCAACAGGTTTACGCTTATAAGTTTAAAGTTTAAGCGATATCAGGTTGTGCACGTACTCAGGTTGTGATTTCTTTCTGCAACCCGTCTTTTGAGCTTCATATAGTGCATCTTAGGGGATGTTTGGATCCATGTTTATACTATTGAATAATCAGAATATATAATAACTAAATTTAAACCAATTTGCTTTTGATATTCGAGTTCTTAATTTTATCTTAATTTTCTCACTTTTTTATTGGAATATGATTATTATGTGTTAATACTTTGATATGTTTGTGTGTTTTTTCTAATAGATGAGAATTGTTATGATGGTTTAAGAAATAGCAAGAGAAGCAAAGATGGTGATTCTGAGGCCGATGTTGAATGGGTAAAGAATGAATGGTCTGATGTCTATATTACACTTACATCCTTACGAGGGAAAACCAAAGATCTTAAATGAGTCCGTTTCAGGTTTGTAATTTTAAAAAAAAACGGGCTAGATGGGTAATTCAAGAATATATCTTAATGTAAAGAGTCAAATACCCACAGGGTATTCAAACTGCAAACTTCCTAAATCCTTTTATTGATATTATACATTGTTGTAGTTGTTTAGTTTTTATAACAGTAATTACAAGATTAATTTCTCTATTATAAAAAAATAAGACCAAAAGTGTTTGTGTGGGGATCGTTTGACTATTTAATAGCTACTGGATTGTGTGGGAATCTAACATAGTTACAAATATTCTGTATAAAGTTGTGAGATATGCTATGATCATTTTGCATGATCTGGTATTGACAAGATTTTCATATACGATATACCATAACCGGTACGCTTGATAAGCAATTTTTTAGTTTAAATTTGATAGATTTTTTTCGTTTATATTTTTATAATTCACATAAAATGCAAAATTTGAAAAAGTCGGCCCCTCCCTCATTACAAATAAAGTCAACATAACATTCTAGATGTTTATATCCACTCTATGTATTGCCTTAAAAGATAATTGATACACAGAAACTATGCTTTCATGTTGAACAGGTTCATTTGGGCAGCCGACCCACCTAAGCTAAGAATCATCGATCCCCAACGTGCGGAAAAGATAATGTTTGTGTGAAATCTAGGTAACTTTCTAATGTCTCATAGAGTTAACTTTGTCAAATCTTATTTTTAGAGGTAGTCAAATGGGTTGATTAATCGTAACATTATGGATACTAATAAAATATTGAGTAAATATGAAAGTTTAGGAGATTTAACTGAATAAATACGAAAATTTGTTTACGTGTTGTTTGACCCATGAGTAAATTCTTTCTTCCACAATTAAGATGGAGATTGAGTTGATAATAATCATATCAGATATTTGTAAGGCTCAAACTTTCATTAGATAGAAATGTAGTGGCTTATGTAACATCTATATATCTAAACGTAGTGGCTTTTGTATCCCTTTGATCTAAATATAAGCTGCAACTTTTTGTAACTACATGAAATGTACTGGCGTATGAAAACATTTATGTTACCATAGGCATATGTAAACATTTATGTTATCAAACGCCAAGTACGCATTATATCAATTGCCATATCTTTCAAGATTAAAAGACCACGTATCTCATAGGCCGTATTTAATCTTCTATGGAATTTGTTGATGGGATGGTTGCAAAAATCCTTAAATGGCACCTGTTTTGGTGGTGTACGCTATTGTTAGGTGTGGCAAAATTGGCAAGTTGATAAATGGGTCAAATGGGTAACTTTTGGATTGTGTTGAAATGGGTTAAACTTACCCCAAATTCTTTAATTTCCAACAGTCATATGTTAGAAAATGTTTAGCAGGTCAAGTAAGATTTAAATCATTTAGGTTATGCTAATAAAGTACAATTTTTTTTTTTTTTTTGGTTAAATGATGGCAATAGTAGTTCCAAAATTAGATGGCTAGCCAGTTAAAGGTTACAGGTATAAAATGCATTGCTTAACATGTTTCTTATATTTTTAGCCACGAGGCTTTTGATTACGGGTTACTTACTTTATGATTTGTAGAGACTAATAACTTTCATTTCACTGTTTTCTAACAAGTGATAATTTCTGTTTGTATTGTGAAAAAGTCGCTATACATTTGATTTTATCAGATCAATGAGTAACTAACATGAATACTTTGGTGTTTTCCATGAATATATCCTCTTGCAGGTGTACTTTTAATGATAATCAGACTTCAAGTTGATATCATATCGATGTTGGAAGTTATCTACGAGCTCAGTGGACATGGTGTGTAACCAACACGATTGGAACCTTGGTTTATGTTGATTTGAGCAGGGTTAGTTTATGTGCTATAAAGATAGATAAGAGGACTTATATTTGATAGATATACCATGACCGATACGCTTGATAAGCAATTTTTTAGTTTAAATTTGATAGATTTTTTTCGTTTATATTTTTATAATTCACATAAAATGCAAAATTTGAAAAAGTCGGCCCCTCCCTCATTACTAATAAAGCCAACATAACATTCTAGATGTTTATATCCACTCTATGTATTGCCTTAAAAGATAATTGATACACAGAAACTATGCTTTCATGTTGAACAGGTTCATTTGGGCAGTCGACTCAGCTAAGCTAAGAATCATCGATCCCCAACGTGCGGAAAAGATAATGTTTGTGTGAAATCTAGGTAACTTTCTATTGTCTCATACAGTTAACTTTGTCAAATCTTATTTTTAGAGGTAGTCAAATGGGTTGATTAATCGTAACATTATGGATACTAATAAAATATTGAGTAAATATGAAAGTTTAGGAGATTTAACTGAATAAATACGAAAATTTGTTTGCGTGTTGTTTGACCCATGAGTAAATTCTTTCTTCCACAATTAAGATGGAGATTGAGTTAGAGACGAATCTTTGGGGTTTTCCTTTCAGGCGGACGAGGAGTCGGGAAACCTGGGCTTATGCTGCAGGGACGTGAAGGCCAAATACCGCTGGTGGTTGAAAACCCACCTACTAACTGTAACCACTAAGCCGATACTAACAAAGCCGTTCTAAAAAAAAAAGATGGAGATTTTTATTTTTTTTATTTTTATTTTATTTTTTTTTTTTTTTTTTTCGAAAGGCAAAAAAAAGATGGAGATTGAGTTGATAATAATCATATCAGATATTTGTAAGGATCAAACTTTCATTAGATATTAATGTAGTGGCTTATGTAACATCTATATATCTAAACGTAGTGGCTTTTGTATCCCTTTGATCTAAACATAAGCTGCAACTTTTTGTAACTACATGAAATGTACTGGCGTATGAAAACATTTATGTTATCATAGGCATATGTAAACATTTATGTTATCATACACTAAGTACGCATTATATCAATTGCCATATCTTTCAAGATTAAAAGACCACGTATCTCATAGGCCGTATTTAATCTTCTATGGAATTTGTTGATGGGATGGTTGCAAAATCCTTAAATGGCACCTGTTTTGGTGGGGTACGCTATTGTTAGGTGTGGCAAAATTGGCAAGTTGATAGATGGGTCAAATGGGTAACTTTTGGCTTGTGTCGAAACGGGTTAAACTTACCCCAAATTCTTTAATTTCCAACAGTCATATGTTAGAAAATGTTTAGCAGGTCAAGTAAGATTTAAATCATTTAGGTTATGCTAATAAAGTACAAATATTTTTTGGTTAAATGATGGCAATAGTAGTTTCAAAATTAGATGGCTAACCAGTTAAAGGTTACATGTATAAAATGCATTGCTTAGCATGTTTCTTATATTTTTAGCCACGAGGCTTTTGATTACGGGTTACTTACTTTATGATTTGTAGAGACTAATAACTTTCATTTGACTGTTTTCTAACAAGTGATAATTTCTGTTTGTATTGTGAAAAAGTCGCTATACATTTGATTTATCAGATCAATGAGTAACTAACATGAATACTTTGGTGTTTTCCATGAATATCTCCTCTTGCAGGTGTACTTTTAATGATAATCAGACTTCAAGTTGATATCATATCGATGTTGGAAGTTATCTACGAGCTCAGTGGACATGGTGTGCGTAACCAACACGATTGGAACCTTGGTTTATGTTGATTTGAGCAGGGTTAGTTTATGTGCTATAAAGATAGATAAGAGTACTTATATAATTAGAGAAATAACTTTATACTTTTGAGTGATAGAGCGTTAGAGAAATAACTTTATACTTTTGAGTGATAGAGCATTAAGCATTTAGTCCCTCCCTCCCTCCCTCTGGGGTTTTTTAGAGGTAGAAGTTTGCGGTGTTGATGGGACATTATAAGCATGTAAAAAAACTCATGTTTGTTAAGTTTTAAATACTTAATGTTTTTCTTCCTTAATGATGCAACTTAAAAACACATTATGGAGCAATGACCCATTATGAGTGGTTAGTACTTTGCGTAGTTATATTGGTTATTTATTTATTTTTTGAAATATTGAGCTTTTCTTTAAAGTAATGATGGTAACTGATGTTTAATTATAGCGATGGACCAAATTACATGTATAAAGTTCGCTATCTTTAATCTTTGATTAATGTATTATGCCAATGCTCAATCTTAGTTCACAACATCTAAACATCACATCATGCTAATTTCAACATAAAACATCTCGACCCATAATTAACTTCAATATACGAAATAATATGCCGTGTCGAGATTGAACAACAATAACGCTTATTTTATATAGATTTTGTTTTGTTACCTTTAACTTTACCACATGTGTCTATAAGAGTTAAAAGAGATTTGGTGCTATTTATTTTAGGATGGTTATCATAAAAAGATAATCACAAATTTGGTGTTTGACTAATTATTTGTACCAAGACAAAAGATATTTTTGCTATTTGGTGATTGTTTTCGAACGCTATGCATTTTTTCTTACTCAGAAAATATAAACAATTTCGAGTATACAAATACGCATGATGATTTATCAATTCATACATTGTACCATAGCTCATTATGTTGAAGATGATTACAGCCATTTTAAGTGGAATAGAAACAAATATATGATATTGAAGGTGTAGATTGAAGAGGGTATGACACAAGGAGAAGCAATATTTTAGTTAACATTAAAATTGTGAGGTTTGATTACTTGATTTTAACATATGAGTGTTTGACTCTAACACAACGTTAAACAATGTAAAAAGGTTTATCAAGAACCATTTGTTTTACATGATTATGTTAAGTCATATCATAACATGCTTTTGGGTTCTTTGGAACAATTGATCAATTAACACATACTAAAAAAGATATTTGAAAACTTAAACTCAATAATTGTTATACTTGCACTATTAGGTCTTGATATATTGTTTATTTGTATCATAATGTATCATTAATATTAGTATAATACAAATAGTTTATGCAAGAATATGGAACATTGGTGGATATATGTTAACTAATAAGTCTTAATATATTGTTTATTTTTTATGGTACTTTTTTTCTTTTCATAATGGAGCATTAATATTACATACCAACAAAAATTAAATGCCTTTCATAGTGTTTCAAAATTTTATTTGTATCATAATATCGCATTTGTATTTTCTATTCATACATCTAATATATAATTTATTCACATAATATCACGTGTTGGTCCAAAGGTTGGTGACTTTGTGCTCCGTATATTAAAATGTTTTCAAATTATGTGAATTTAAAAGTGCGTGTGCTCCGTATAATTATAGGCTTTTTTAAGTAAGTATGCTGTGACTGACGAGAATGCTAGCACTGAAGATCTTTTAGCAGCACTAGCTGAAGCTGCATTTCTTATTGGCATGGAGAAGAGGAGGAAGAGGGAGAGGAGGAGGATGAAGAGGTGGTGGTGGTAGAAGAGGCGGTGGAGGAGGAAGAGGAAGGGGTCGACGGTGAAACCTTATGTTAGTTTAAGAAACACATATTAGTGATCCAAATGTAATCTTATATAGAACGAATCACTTTAGTATGAAGATGCATTTCCATTATGTAATTATAGAGCTATCAGTACATTTTTAAGATCGATTATATTTTAATTAAAATAAAATTATAGAGCTAGCCCGCCCATCGGGCGGGTCTTGAAGCTAGTTATAATATATAACATTCAATTAAGTGGAACTTGGAGCTGGCATTATTGCTGAGAGATCAGCTGCCGGGAGGAGGATGGCTTGGGTGTATTGTCGAGCCGTGGCTTGAGCCGACACTGTTCATACTCTGAGCCAAGCCATCGACTTAGAGGGATTAAAATAAGAGTAAGTGGGTTTTCCACTTAATTGCCGCTTAATTTTTACAGTTCATTACATGTTGTACACATTTTTCCAGTTCCAGATTTCTTACAACTCCACTATGTATTCTTCACATGCAGAGATATTTATTGTCAAACTAGCTCATAAGCTAAAAAAACACATACACACAAACCAAATTTCTCTCATATGATTCTGGAGTATTTTCATCAGTAGTGACGATCAAGAAACTCAAGAATGTGTATGATTTTTTAAGTTATTTTTTACTAATATGGTTTGGTTATTGTGTTTGTGTTTAATTTAGCTTAATTTAATCATTGTTCTTTCGTTAGTGGCAAGTTAGCTACATGCAATGGGAGTCACAATCGTAAGTTTCCACCTAAACTATTGATGCGTGGTTTTGCAACCTTGCAAAAGGTTTTACCTCTCAAGGGATCTTGAGAAGCTTGCAATCCTCACCAGGCAGTGTACCTGACTGTTGTAGTATAGTATAGTGACAAGTAATGGGGGATTGATCGTTCAACTCAAATAATAGTGTTCGCTAGGGTTAAAACTCAATTAAACTAGGTCTAGGGGTGAGGGATGATTCTTTTTGTATTTTTACATTTTTTTGGAAAGCAAGTAAAAATCTCGGGTTTTAGAAGAATGGACGGAATTAGTTGTTAATCAATTAACCCAAATTACTACAAATGCAAACAAAATAAAATAAAATGAAACTAAAGTAAATTTGGAGAAAACAATAATAAGAGAAAATGTGTTTACTTAGATTTCACTACTCCCTAGCTATCTTTTACCGGTTAATTAGTTTGTTACAATTTCATAGATGACGGGTTATATTCCTTAATACCATTCGTAGGGCCGTGTACGATCTTCCCTAACTCTATAATTAAGCTTCTACCACTTCCTATGTCGAGCCGACTACTAGCTCCTAGCATGGCCTCATTAGTAGTTACTATTAGTTTATGGACAATAAATTAATAGTGTATGTTAGGATCGAACTCGAGATCACAGGATTGCACACTTTACGTATGAGAATTAAAGTTTAATAATTTAATATAAAAGTTATATTTAATTATTAATTACACAAAACAAATAATGTACAAAGATAAGGACTATGGATAAAAAATAGAGAACAAGAAAGATCTATAATCCTTGTGGGTTGCTATGTTCGATAGGCCAAGGGTGGGGAAGCCCAACCCATGCCCTAACTTGTTCCATAAGTTTTGTATCCTATAAAAGCAAAGTCAAGGATTTATTTTTTGTATCTCTTGTACACATATTAAATCTAAACCTTTCTTTTCTTTCTTTTTGGTTTTCGACATCACAGAAACTAATATATATGCATGTGCATGGGATATATATAGATTGGTTTTCTTTTCTTTTGGTTTCTGTATTCGACAACAACAATTAACACAAAAGGGATTTTGGTGTTATATTTTATTTTGTCAATTGTTTTGTTTTAAAACAATAATTGTTTTGTGTATTATTTAAACTAACATTTACTTTAATTCGTTAATAGTACGTGTGTACAAGAACGTGATTCAAACATACTTTTGTTTGATTCTTGGATTGAATAACAAAAAGGTAAGGGGTTATTCTTATGATCCACATAAACCCTAATTAGGGTTCTTGAATTGAAGATTCAATTGATTCTTGTTCGGGCTAGAATCACAAAGGTATGTTTACTATTTATTATTGATTAATTAATTACATATTATATGATCTTGTTATAACGCTTCCGCATATGTTCACTTGATATGTTTGCTTATTTATATGATTGTCATGATATTATAATTTCAACAGTGACATCTAGAGCCAGGTTATAATGTGTAATTAATTATCAAAACAAATAAAAATTGAATATTGATTCGTTTAATTACATGTTTTTAGGGTTTTTCGATTCCTAACCCTAATTTTTTTGGGTCGATTGACCTTTTAGATTTTTAGGGTTTTGGTTTTGTTTTGTTTTTTTAATATGATTAGAAACCCTAGGATGTCATGTAATTGGTTATGCATTTTAGTAAACGATCTTGGTGCAATATGTTAATTGTTAAGCGTAATCCATGAAAAGTGCATGTTTGCATGGATTTTATTGTGTGATAATTTAAATGGTTTAAATTGGATATATGGATTAATTGTTAAGTTATATCGAAACATGTGAATTTATTAATAGATGTCGAATTGAGGAAGACTCCAATAGTAAGTAATCAATTATGTGCTATGTGGTATTTATTTAGTTTTGGCTTACGCAATCGATTTATCGATGTATGTGGCTCTTTTTCCTTTGAAGAAGAAAGCCTTAATTGAATAAATGCATAATACACCTAGACTTGATTATTAATAGGACTATTGAATAAGATTTGCATGTGGCTACAAGTTTTATACATATTTAATTGTTATGTTATGTATATGTTTATTTGGTTGTTTTATTTTTTATTATATATTACTTGTTTTGTTTATTATTATGTTAGACATGTTTATAAACGAAAAGGGTAATTTTGAATAGAAAAATAATATGGACTAAATAAATGGCGAAATTGTTTTGGTTTTAAGAGTTTAAATTTCAAAGGATTGGTTGATTGATGTTTTTGTACGTAATGGTTAACTAGGCCCGACCGAAGTTTACACACTACAAGATGGGTATAAGGTTGGTTTCGCATTAAATTGTGGCCTTAGATAGACAATATTCTGTCTTAACGCTCGTTTGTGTGTAAATTAGACTTACCGAACAACCATTACATGTACACTGTCATCTTAAGGGTGAATTAACCACAATTCCATAATGATTATCCAAAACACTAAGCCTTAGGGCTTATGCAAAAGTACGATATAGTGGACGATAATTGTTGGTAATTCTTTAATTGGTGAACCCGATACCTCAATCAAAACTTTGCTATTTTACTCTTAGTGAATTGGTAATAAAATTGTTTTATAAAACCAATGTTATGAAGTTGTATGCATGCTTCTTCATACATTATTTTGTTCACACATCAAAATTAATACCCTTATAAAATTAAGTCGAATACCATCTAATTAAGAACACTTGAAGTTGTAATTTACGTCATGTGAGAACTTGGCGAGGTTGCAATGGAGAGGTAAATTTCGTAATTTCATTGCTAGCAGATCAACTGATGTAATGATTTATGAGTTTGCAGTTTTTAAATTAGACGACTTAAATTGAGTAGGAAGTGAGAGCTTGGACTCAAGGCATTAAGATGGGGATGAAACATGCTTACATTACAAAGGTTTTGTGAATGTAAATCCGATAAATTTAGGAATTGGACAAATGTTATGCCAATTATTGTACGACAATTACCTTGTTGAATACTATCATTACTAGCAGATCAACTGATGTAATGGTACTATGTCAATTAGGATCCTAGCTTTAAGAAAATACTATGGTTTATATGAATATATTTACCAATGGGTATTTTATTTTCTTAAAGACCTAATTATTGAAAATACTGAAATTGAATTTTGTAATTCATTTTAATGTATTAATGCAACGTTCAAACCGTAAACGCACTTTGGGCTTTGGTAAATTGATCTCGTTCTGTTTTCAAACAAATGTTTGATTAAGAATAATTTACTTAAAAGACAAAAGAAATCTTCTTTCTATGAAAGAAGAGTGAGATACAATCCTATTCCTTTTCATGAATGAGAAAGGAGAATAGGAATATTAGATATGTCTAAATTCTAATATAACTCATAGCAAATTTTTTAATAGTTAAGAAAATTGCGAATATTTTCCATAGGGATTTCATCATTCGGTGATTAAATTCTTAGTAACAAATATGATATTTGGTTAGCAGAAAATTATGTATGGCATTTTATGAGTTATTATAATTAGAAGCTAGACTAATTACCACAAAATATTTAAAGACAAACTAGTTGTTTTAACTATTTTAAAGGTGCTACATACATTGTAGGATGGTAGACCTATTAAGTAAGAAATTGCATGCCCAATTTTTCAAGTTAATCGCATTTGGTGGATAGTCCATCATTTACATAGTAGGATATACTCTTTAGTGCATAAGTAATTGTTACGTATGGACATTCAAAGGTGTAGGAAAGTTAAAAGCACACTATTTTCTTTCATTAGATATGAAACATTTAGAATGTTGTCAAATTCAGTGGGAGTATTGTGTACTTATTACTGAATAAAGAATTATTGTAATGATCTTTAATTCAGTGGGAGTTACAAGCTTTGACATCTTGGTAGCTAAGATAATTACTTGCCAAGTGTAGATACTCATACTTTTTAAGGATAGTATTGTACGTTTCCTTACTAGACATTGTTGTTCTATATCTACTTATTATGCTAAAATCTATGACACAATCATATTGATCACATAAACAAATGCATGGCATGTTGTTTATAAACTATATGAGGTTGTTCCATGCACAAGTGGGAGAAATGTTATCTTTCAATGTGTTCTATATCTACTTATTATGCTAAAATCTATGACACAATCATATTGATTACATAAACAAATGCATGGCATGTTGTTTATAAACTATATGAGGTTGTTCCATGCACAAGTGGGAGAAATGTTATCTTTCAATGTGTGCAAGAAACAACTCATTAAGATTAACGCACATATAGGGGTAATATATGATGTTCTTCCCCAATACTCCATAATACTAGTACTTTACCCATGAGTCCCAATCGTCCCAAAACAAAATGTACAAGATATGACTCGTGATGAGGCGAAAAATGACCCGTTTTTAGGGGGTCATTTAAGCCGGAATTGGAATTTATTTGATCAAATATTGCTCTAAATCGTTCCTTTTGTGATTTTTGGTACTTTGGGAGTGAATTCTGGAAAAAGGAAGCATTTTGGACATTTTTGGAGCATTAAAGTAAACAAAACGGCAAAGTCTTAATTTTCCTTGCTGGAAACAGTACCTGACGGTGTCAAGAAGAATTTGATGACGGCGTCAAGAGCAATTTTGGTGATGACCCAGAGAAAACGGGACAACGTTAGATCAAGGCCGTCAAGAGTAAAAGTGGTGACGGTCCAGAGCAGAAACACATGACGGCGTCAGCTCTCGATCTAGGCAGTCCGAGAATTTTATTGGCGGCGAGATGACGGCGTCAGAACTTTCCTCTTGACGCCGTCACCTCGTGAAATCTATATATACTTTTCTAATTTTCATTCATTAGGGAGGAACTTGTGTGGAGAATTTTAGGGCCGAACTTTATAAACCCTAGTTCGTTTGTAACTGTATTTTCAAGGGTTTTCACCCCTTGAAACCCTTCATGTTCAATTGAGATAAGTATCCTTCGAATTCATTCAATATGTCTATGTGTTGTTTGAATATATCTTACACTTGTCTTGATTTTAACATGCTAGGCTAGATCTATTGTGTGTTTGATTAGATGTAATGAAACCTAGATGTTGATTATAGGTTGATTGCTTGTTTATAGTTGTAATGGATGAATGATTTCAATGTTAGGCTTAAGAAAACTGGTAGATCTCCATTGTGTAACTTGCTTGAACGTCTTAAGAAACATGAACCGATGTGTACTAGGTTTTTATGGTTGTATTTAATGCATGAGGGAATTCTAGTGATCCCATTTTAGGAGCTTCTTGCAGGCTCGACATAGGAGTGAAGTAGGGGCTTATAGAATTGGGGAAGTAAGTACGCCACCCCATGATTGGTATTAAGGAATATAACCCGTCATCCACGCAACTATAACAAGTAATTAACCTTCAAAAGATATCTAGGGAGTAGTGAAATCTAAGTAAACACAATTCTCCCATTTATTGTTCACACCACTAGTTTAATTTAGTTTATTTACATTTTTGTTATTTTATTTTGATTGCATCTTAGTTATTGGGTTAGTTGACTAGCAACTAATTCCGCCCCTCCTTCCAATACCCGAGAGTTTTACTTGTTTTTCATAAAATATAAAAATACAAAAAGAATCATCTCTCACCTTTAGACCTAGTTTTTAGGCTTTCTATTCCTAGCGACACTATTCCTGAGTTGAATGATCAATTCCCCGGTACTTGTCACTATACTATACTACAACGATCAGGTACACTGCCTGGTGGGGGTTGTAAGCTTCTCGAGATCCCTCGAGAGGTAAAGCCTGGTGCAATTCCCACGCATCAAGTTTTTGGCGCCGCAACCCGGGGAATAGTTATTGTCTAGGTTAGAATTTCTTTTTATTAGGTCTACTTGCTAGATTCCTTTCTAGTAAGATTTTATTTTTATTTTTAGGTTTTCTTTAGTCTATCTTATTTCTTCGTGCCTTTGTTCGTAACTTCTTACCATCCGACATCATGGAAGGTGGTAACATCTTTGAACCCATCAACCCACCACAACAAGAGCACCCACAAAACCCACCACTAGCTAACCAACCTCTTAGGCCCCGAACCCTAGGAGAGTACTCCCGACCTAGCCACCAAGGCTACCGAAACACCATTGAGCTCACCTGAGGAGCCAATGTGTCTCCCTTGCGATTTGACACCATCCGGTTGGTGCAAAGCGGATGTGCATTCCATGGACTTCGTTCCGAAGATCCAAATCAACATCTCAAGGACTTCCTTAAAATCGTAGATTCTATAGACCTTGATGTTACAACTAGAGAGTCGAGCTGATTACGCCTATTCCAATTCTCTCTACGTGATCAAGCTAGTCAATGGCTTGAACGTTTACCCACGGGATCTATCACCTCATAGGATGATCTCACCACTCGTTTCTTTGCTCAAATTTTCCCACCGGGGAGAACTACCAAGCTTAGAAATGATATCTTGATGTTCCAACAACGTCAAGGTGAAACTCTGTATGAAGCATGGACTCGTTTCAAGGACTTACTCCAAAAAGTCCCTCATCATGGCATAGATCTTTGGCTCCAAGTCCAAATCTTCTATGACCATATCGATCTCTCCACAAGGCGAACCATTGACCAATCAGCCGGTGGCAAGCTACGTGATCTAAGTGCCGAAGAATCATGGGAACTCATAGAGATCTTGCTCTCTATGACAACGAAAGTTGGAATGATCCCCGTGATTTGAACAAAACGGTCAAGGCAATATCTTTGCCTTCGAACAATTCTAGCACTCCCGACCGTAGGATCATGGAACTTGAAGGTCGAGTCAAGTTTCTCATGAAATCTTACGAAGCTCATAAGCCTTCAAGCCAAGTGAGCACAATCGCTTCTTCATGTAAACTGTGTAATGGCCCTCACGAAACTCATAACTGCATGGAGCTTCCAAAACGCGCTTATAATGAATTCACATCGTCACACGTTGGTCGAGGTCCTCGAAACTTTGACGAGGCCTATGAGGTATAGAAGGATAAACCTAATTTCAGAGGGTACCAAACTCGGAGCGTATCCTTCAATGAATCCTCCTCACTCGAATGGTCCGAGCATTTTCTGTCACAGAGCACTCCTAGGCAAAGCTATGAAGATGCCTTGTGAAAATTCATTCTATCTCAAGAATTACAGATCTCTACGCTCGAGACTAAATTTAGACAACAGCAAGCCGATATGAATAACAAGATTTGTAATCTGTTAACTGCTATTAAAGAGCACGCTGTTAATAAACCGATTCAAGCTGAAGAGGTCAAATCTGTTACCGTCATGAATCAGCCAACCTCTCCTGTGAAAATAAAAAGTCCTAGTAAGCTATTTAAACATCTATCACCAAAAGTAAAAGATCCTGTTAACCCCCTAGGACCAATCCATTTTGTAAATACCATCACCACAATATCCGCTCCTACACTAACCAGAGCCAACAACCAGCTGGACATATGGGTCATAAAGCTAAGGATGAAACCTCAAGGTTAGACCACAAATTGACCAAGAGCCCTACCAACTCATTCGAGGATTCCGTCACTCAAGAGTCTAACAAATTGGATGAAGTAAAAAAGAGATCGAAAGAGCATACGAGAAGTCCAGCAATTTCGGGTAAATCTATTATAGAGGAACCCGAGAAAGATTTGGTGGGTGTGGCTAATAGGAGTAGTGATAGGACTGAGGGAAGCAACTCTAAAGTTTTCAATATTTCCTGCACTCTTAGGAAAAGGCTCTTTACCAATACTCATATAGATCCTAGCCTCTCTGTCAACATAATCCCCCTTCTCTTTTACCATGAAGCCTTCCCTGAACGCACAGTGTATGAAAGAATCAATAACGCAGGGGTAATAAAAGATTTGTCAGTTATGATTGGAGAACTTGTCTACAACATCGACCTCACTGTGGTCAATGACATAGACTCCATCACTAATCTAAGATTAACTAATCTTTTTCTCGGGAAACCATTTGTCAATGAATCGGGAGTAATCCTTGATGAGAAGAATGGTAGTGCATTATTCACCAATGGCATCAAGAAGGTAATCTTTCGTAGGGGTAATGAGGAGGTGTACGAGTACCGTCCATCACTGGAAGGGAATCTATATGGATCAAGGGATGGAGGATCGGGGAGGATAAGGCGACGTGATCCGAATAATCTCCAAATCCCCTGCATGATCGGTCATAAGTATTTCGATAGTGTCTACATTAACGTATTCCTACCTAAGAATTTTATGTCCCTATTTCACTATAACAATATCTGCAGATGGGGAATGATTTATAAGGGAGAGAATGTGGTTGGTAGAGATCATGAAATCCAGGTATTCGTAGGAAATATGGCATTCACTATGGAATTTACGATCGTGGACAACATCGAAGACTATGTCGACCCAAGTTTGTCACAAATTGTTTTCGGAGCACCCTTTTGTGAAATCACTAATTTAATAGTTGATGACTGGAACGGAATCATGACCTTCGTTGATGGAATTAGGAGGGTGTCATACCAAACGCCATACAAGAGAAGAGATCTCAAAGAAATCGATTGTGACGGGCTTGATAAGCTAAGTTCTTAACTTATCTTATGTGATGAAGATGTTCAGAGAGGATGTAAGAACACTTCGGATTTATCATGTGGGTTCTTTAAGGATGTTAGTAAGCTTGGGTCCAAGTATCGAACAGATGTCTTTGAGTTCGAATACCCAAAATACCTGCACTATGAAAGCGATACCGAGATAGGAGATGACCTAGAGAGTGAAACCAACGATGAGGTCACGTAGTAACCCATGACCTTGAGTCTAGCTACAAGACTCGTAAATAAAGAAAAGCGCTTCTTGGGAGGCAACCCATGTTTTGTGTGATTTTATTTTGTTTGATTGTTATTTGTTTCCATATGCATGCTTTATTTTTATTGTTGGTAGATCATGTTTCAAAACTAAAATGGTGAAAATACTTTATTATGTCGTTTGGCTTTGTCTTAACTTCATCCAAAGGTATTTCACAAAAGATAAGTGTAAGGGGAAACCCCAAATATGTTTTTAAGAAACAAAATTGATTATGATTCTCCACAATATTAAATGGACATGTATATTCATATTTGTTAGAGTCAAATGCTTGTATCGAGTCATAATGATGTTTTGCAGGATTTTCCAGGAAGTAGGACCAAGTTTTTCCAGAAATTTTCCGGAAACTTAACATAAGAATTTCTGCAGGTCTCTTCTGACAGCGTCAGGAATTAACTCCTGACGGCGTCACATGTAAAATTCTGGAAATTTTGCTAGTTTTGTTTTTCTAACGGAGTCTTAAAGTTTTTGTGGAATCTTTAGTTTTATAATCTCCAGGAAATCTGCAAACATTCATTCCACAAGCATTATATCTTACATTGTTTTCTAGGATTTAATATCATATATAGATTGCCGCCGATTTTACGCGAGGTTGCCTTGTTTGTTTTCTCAAGTTTAACAGGTTATGTATGACAAGAAGATGATTTATATTCTGGAAGGGAAGCTTTGATTGTTCATTTTCTTGGAGGAAGATCTAACCTTGTTACCACACTATCCATACCGAGCGAATCAGGGGAGTATTTGATTTCATTCTTTTACCTATTTCACTTTTACATTCTTTAATTGAACATTGGGGACAATGTTCATCCTAAGTGTAAGGGGAGGGTAAATGATGATACCTCATAGGATACACTTTCGCTTGACTTTGTTTGTTTGATGCTAGGTGTGTAATAAAACTATGAGAAATACTTGTTAGTGTAATTTCAGCGCCAAATTTAAATTTTTTTACAACATTTAGGAGTGAAACTTTAGCCATAGCAAGCGTCTCATGGATAGGAGTTGTATGACTAGCACAAAACCGTACTATTCAGAAAAATTTTCCACCCAAATATGTGAGGTTCGCCTTTAGATTTGATAGGAAAAGCATTTACTATTAGCGCTTATGAGTGTACCGATAGCATTTAGATTCTAGAACTTGCGTTAGTGATGCATCCCGAGACCGCTAGTGAGACTACATTCGTGTAGTAGGATTTACTACATGATAAGAGGCATTAGGATCACCCTTGTGTTAAACCCGTATCATAATTACTTGAACACTTAAGTCATATTACTTGGCTAGTAAAGTCAATTAAGTTTTCCCACACCTTAGTGTTGTACTCATTTTTAGTTCACGAAACCCCTAGTACACCCCTCCGAGCCTATCTTTTTGTTTCTAACTTTAAGCATCTTACTTAAAGGAAGAATTTGTTACACCCCACTTAAATGTACACCCAAATTGCCTTAGCCTTCCGTGTATGCACTCATCTTTAGTGCATTATTGTTATTTGTTAAACCCTTAGTTAATTATCTAATTGATTACATGGTTGCTAAGTCGAGTCATATCCTTGTACATATTGTTTTGGGACAATTGGGACTCATGGGTAAAGTACTAATGTTATGGAGTAATGAGGAAGAACATCATATTATTACCCCCATATGTGCGTTAGTCTTAAAAGTACTCCAAGTGTTTTAATTATCTTAATTCGAGTCATTAGATTAGTTTATTGTAAAGTATGTAAAAATTCAAGTGTAAGGGGAATGTTCATTCCCTATGTTGTATTATTTTGGATGGTGGGGTAAGAGTGCATGGAAAAAAAAATCGAAAAAAGAAAAAAAAAAAAACAGAAAAAAAATGAACATACGGACTACCATCCCATTTCATTCTATGTATTTTATGTTTTTGTTATTTTTCATTTATTAGCTTAAGTCGAGTCTAGTCTTGGCTTAGTAATGCCATATTGTACATGTAATTAACCAAGATTATTAACTCGCCACCAGTGGTGGAGGTTTGATCCTTTCCCAAGCCTATGGTAATCTATTTTGTTATAACAGGTAGTGTGAGATGTTTTTCCATTTCCATATTGTGATATATACTTTATTACACCCGAGATATGTGAGTATCTAAACACTATTTGTGAGGTGCTAGTGTATGACCTCCGTGCTTGTCTTTGGTCTTTAGTGGAACGATTATTTGTTGTAATTACTTTTATATTAGTGTTAAATGACCTCTAACTTGTATTTTGATTAGAATAAAAGCGCATTTGCTTGAGGACAAGCAAATCTCAAGTGTAAGGGTATATGATGAGGCGAAAAATGACCCGTTTTTAGGGGGTCATTTAAGCTGGAATTGGAATTTATTTGATCAAATATTGCCCTAAATCGTTCCTTTTGTGATTTTAGGTACCTTGGGAGTGAATTTAGGAAAAGGAAGCATTTTGGACGTTTTTGGAGCATTAAAGTGAAGAAAACGGCAAAGTCTTAATTTTCCTTGCTGGGAACAGTACCTGATGGCGTCAAGAAGAATTTGATGATGGCGTCAAGAGCAATTTTGGTGACGACCCAGAGAAAACGTGACGGCGTCAGATCAAGGCCGTCAAGAGTAAAAGTGGTGACGACCCAGAGCAGAAACACACATGACGGCGTCAGCTCTGGATCTAGGCAGTCCAAGAATTTTATTGGCGGCGAGATGACGGCGTCAGAACTTTCCTCTTGACGCCGTCACCTCGTGAAATCTATATATACTTTTCTAATTTTCATTCATTAGGGAGGAACTTGTGTGGAGAATTTTAGGGCCAAACTTTATAAACCCTAGTTCATTTGTAACAGTATTTTCAATTGTTTTCACCCCTTGAAACCCTTCATGTTCAATTGAGATAAATATCCTTCCAATTCATTCAATATGTCTATGTGTTGTTTGAATATATCTTACACTTGTCTTGATTTTAACATGCTAGGCTAGATCTATTGTGTGTTTGCTTAGATGTAATGAAACCTAGATGTTAATTATAGGTTGATTGGTTGTTTATAGTTGTAATGGATGAATGATTTCAATGTTAGGCTTAAGAAAACTGGCAGATCTCCATTGTGTAACTTGCTTGAACGTCTTAAGAAACATGAACCGATGTGTACTAGGTTTTTATGGTTGTATTTAATGCATGAGCGAATACTAGTGATCCCATGTTAGGAGCTTCTTGCAGGCTCGACATAGGAGTGAAGTAGGAGCTTATAGAATTGGGGAAGTAAGTACGCCACCCCATGATTGGTATTAAGGAATATAACCTGTCATCCACGCAACTGTAACAAGTAATTAACCTGTAAAAGATATCTAGGGAGTAGTGAAATCTAAGTAAACATAATTCTCCCATTTATTGTTCACACCACTAGTTTAATTTAGTTTATTTACATTTTTGTTATTTTATTTTGATTGCATCTTAGTTATTGGGTTAGTTGACTAGCAACTAATTCCGCCCCTCCTTCCAATACCCGAGATTTTTACTTGTTTTTCATAAAATATAAAAATACAAAAAGAATCATCCCTCACCTCTAGACCTAGTTTTTAGGCTTTCTAATCCTAGCGACACTATTCCTGAGTTGAACGATCAATCCCCCGGTACTTGTCACTATACTATACTACAACGATCAGGTACACTGCCTGGTGGGAGTTGTAAGCTTCTCGAGATCCCTCGAGAGGTAAAGCCTGGTGCAATTCTCACGCATCAACTCGACTTAGCAACCATGTAATCAATTAGACAATTAACTAAGGGTTTTAACATATAACAATAATGCACTAAAGATGAGTGCATACAAGGAAGGCTAAGGCGATTTGGTTGCATATTTGGGGTGGATTGTAAACAAATTCTTCCTTTAAGTAAAATGCTTAAAGTTAGAAACGAAAAAGATAGGCTCGGAGGGGTGTACTAGGGGTATCGTGTACTAAAAATGAGAACAACGCAAAGGTGTATGAAAATTAATTAACTTTACTAGTCAAGTAATTATGACTTCATTGGTCAAGTAATTATGATACGGGTTCAACACAAGGGTTATCCTATTGCCTCTTATCATGTAGTAAATCCTACTACATGAATGTAGTCTCACTAGCGGTCTCGGGATGCATTACTAACGCAAGTTCTAGAATCTAAGTACTACCGGTACACTCATAAGCATCTTTTCCTAACAAATCTAGGGGCGAACCTCACATATTTGGGGTGGAAAATTTGGAGTGGTACGGTTTTTGTGCTAGCCATACAACTCCTATCAATGAGACGCTCATTAAGGCTAAAGCTTCACTCCTAAATGTTGTAAAAAAATTTAAATGTGGTGCTAAAATTGCCCTAACAAATATTTCTCTTAGTTTTATTACACACCTACTTTTAAACAAACAAACTCAAGTGCAATTGCATTCTCTAAGGTATCATCATTTACCATCCCCTTATACTTAGGCTGAACATTGTCCCCAATGTTCAATAAAAAGGATGTAAAAGTAATGAAGGTAAAAGAATGATACAAATACTCCCCTGATTCGTTCGGTGTGGATAATGTTGTAACAAGGTTAGATCTTCCTCCAAGAAAAATGAACGTTGAAAGCTTCCCCCAGAAATATAAATCATCTTCTTGTCCAATATAACCTGTTAAACCTGAGAAGACAATCAAGGCAAACCTCGCGTAAAATCAGTGGCAATCTATATATATAAGGATATAATGCTTGTGGAATGAATGTTTGCAGATTTCCTGGAGTTTATAAAACTAAAGAATTAGCAAAAACCTTAAGACTCTGGTAGAAAAACAAAACACGCAAAATTTTTTAGATTTTTACACCTGACGCCGTCAGGTTATAACCCTAACGCCGTCAGAATGTTCTGACAGAAATCTTATGTTAAGTATCCAGAAAATTCCTGGAAAAACTCTTGCCTTAATTCCTGGAATTCCTGCAAAACATCATTATGACTCGATACAAGCATTTGACTGAAACAAATACTAATATACATGTTCATTTAATATTGTTATGGTTCATGTTCCATTCCGTTCTTAGAAACAAATTTAGATTTCCCTTACACTTATCTTTTGCGAAACACCTTTTTATGAAGTTAAGACAAAGTTAAACAACAAGGTAAACCATTTTCACAATTTATTTTGAAACACGAGCCACAAACAATAAAAATAAAGCACGCATACGTAAACAAATAAAATCAAACAAACAAACAATCAAACAAATAAAACTTGGGTTGCCTCCCAAGAAGCGCTTTTCTTTATCTACGAGTCTTGTAGCTAGACTCAAGGTCATGGGCTATCCTATATGAGTGAGTTCCTCATCGAGGACATCTTTGGGATCAAACTTAGGTTTCAATTTCCTATCGGTTCTCTTGGTTCAGTATGACTTCTCAAAGTTTTCTCCATCCGGATCATATCGAATCATCTTCATATGCCATGATCCGTCACCTTCCTTAGGTGGCTTGTCCCAATTCCATTTACATTTATCACCTTCCCTTTTCCACTTGTTCATTCCTAAGTTGATAGGCATCACTCCTAGAAATTCAATCATTTTCCTAAAGACTAAGGGATCCTCAAAGGGGTTTAATTCATCATCCCTAGCTATTAGTTGCTCTACCGAATGCATTTTATTTATAAACCCATCCTCTAAATAAAATGGGCGTTGAGGTCCTATGAAGTCTATTAACCCAAGGTCTGTATCTAGATGGTCTCCTATTCAAATCTACCCAATGAGGTGTTGGTTCCTCACTAGTATCATAGGCATGTTTCTTAACATCATACACCGACCAAGTTTCTCCTTCTCCTACCACTATTATAGATTCCTTACAATCAATTATCGCACTTACGGTAGCTAAGAATCCTCTTCCTATCAATAAAGGGCATGTAGTGTCACTCACCATATCAAGGATGTGGAAATCGGCTAACATTGTCAACCTTCCTATATGCACTAACACATCCTTCACTACCCCAACCAGATATGCTACACTTTCATCTGCAAGCCCTATGACTACCTCTGTTTCATCTAATTTTCCTGGCTTAAGAGTGGTGTATAGAGATAATGGAAGCAAATTTAGGCTTGACCCAAGATCGGTTAATGTGTCAAAAGCCTCAGAATTTCCGATCTTACAGGGTAAAACAAATATGCCCAGATCATCTAATTTTTTAGGCAACTTGTTTTGAACGAATGCAGTCCCATTCTTACCCAACTTAAGCTTCTCTTCATATTTTTTTAAAAGGGCATTGTAATAGGGAGCACGGGCTAGGACATCAATGACGTGGCGCTCAAGGTGAAGTTCCTTGAATTCATCGCCCATGTCTTGTGTAAGAGGTGTTTTAACTATGCTATTGACCGGTTTGATGTTGGGTGTTTTATTCAATTGGTCCTTTTGAAAAATTTGGGTTTGCTTGAAACACGTGCTCACGGCATTGACCGAATAGTATTGTGGACAAGAAGTAGGAGATGAAACAGATGATATAGCATTAACGTTTAGTTTCTGATTCTTGACCGTGTTACTTGGGAGTGCTCCCATTTCTCGGTCATTGAGAACTTTCAACAACGTGTCAATCTTATTGGTCATCTCCCTCTGTTTTTGTTTGAAATCGGCTTCAAACTTTGCTAAATGAGTTTCTTGAGATGCCATAAATTTGGACATCAATCCTTCAAAATTATTGGTACTACCATAGTTGTTGGAAGGATTGTTGTTGAAAGTACGGTTAGAGGGTGGACCGTTTGGTTGATAACGATTTGGTGGAGTGGAAGAATTGTTTTGGGGCATGTTTTGGTTTTGTTTCCACCTAAGGTTCGGGTGATTTTTCCAAGAGGGGTTGTATGAATCACCGTAAGGGTTTGGCTTGGGTTTGAAAGTGTACCACTTGTCTCCCGCTCCATCGGTACGCGAGGATGCGTAATCCGCAAAAGCTTGTTCGGGGAGTTCCATGTAATCACGAGTGTCGTGGGGACCACTACATGATTCGCATGAAGAAGTGATTTTGTTCACTTGGCTTGAAGGTTTAGGAGCTTCGTAGGATTTCATGAGAAACTTGACTTGGTCTTCAAGTTCCATGATCCTACGGTCGGGAGTGCTTGAATTGTTCGAAGGCAAAGATATTGCTTTGACCGTTTTGTTCAAATCACGGGGATCATTCTAACTTTCGTTGTCATAGAGAGCAAGATCTTCTATGAGTTTCCATGATTCTTCCGCACTTAGATCACGTAGCTAGCCACCGGCCGGTTGGTCAATGGTTCGCCTTGTGGAGAGATCGATATAGTCAAAGAAAATTTGGACTTGCAGCCAAAGATCTATGCCATAATGAGGGACTTTTTGGAGTAAGTCTTTGAAACGAGTCCATGCTTCATAGAGAGTTTCACCTTGACGTTGTTGGAACATCAAGATGTCATTTCTAAGCTTAGTAGTTCTCCCCGGTGGGAAAAATTGAGCAAGGAAACGAGTTATGAGATCATCCCAAGAGGTGATGGATCCCGCGGGTAAACGCTCAAGCCATTGACTAGCTTGGTCACGTAGAGAGAATTGGAAGAGACGCAATCGGGTCGTCTCTCGAGTTTCAGCATCAAGGTCTATGGTATCTACGATTTTGAGGAAATCCTTGAGATGTTGATTAGGATCTTCGAAACGAAGTCCATGGAATGTACATCCGCTTTGCACCAACCGGATGGTGTTGGATCACAAGGGAGACACAGTGTCTCCTTGAGTGAGCTCAATGGTGTTTCGATAGCCTTGGTCGCTAGGACGGGAGTACTCTCCTAAAGTTTGGGGTCTAGGAGGTTGGTTTGGTTGTGGCGGGTTTTGTAGATGGTTTTGTTGTGGTGCGTTGATGGGGTCAAAGAGATTATCACCTTCCATGATGGATGATGGTAATGGTATGAACAAAGGAACGAAGAAAAAGATAGACTAAATAAGACCTATAAAAATAAAAATAAAAATCTTACTAGAAAGGAATCTAGCAAGTAGACCTAATAAAAAGAAATTTCAACCTAGACAATAACTATTCCTCGGCAGCGGCGCCAAAAACTTGATGCGTGGTTTTGCAACCTTGCAAAAGGTTTTACCTCTCAAGGGATCTTGAGAAGCTTGCAATCCCCACCAGGTAGTGTACCTGACCGTTGTAGTATAGTATAGTGACAAGTACCGGGGGATTGATCGTTCAACTCAAAGAATAGTGTTCGCTAAGGTTAAAACTCAATTAAACTAGGTCTAGAGGTGAGGGATGACTCTTTTTGTATTTTTATATTTTTTTGGAAAGCAAGTAAAAATCTTGGGTTTTAGAAGGATGGGCGGAATTAGTTGCTAATCAACTATCCCAAATTACTACGAATGCAAACAAAATAAAATAAAACGAAACTAAAGTAAATTTGGAGAAAACAATAATAAGAGAAAATGTGTTTACTTAGATTTCACTACTCCCTAGCTATCTTTTACCATTTGATTAGTTTGTTACAATTGCATGGATGACGGGTTATATTCCTTAATACCATTCATAGGGCCGTGTACGATCTTCCCTAACTCTATAAGCTTCTACCTCTTCCTATATTGAGCCGACTACTAGCTCCTAACATGGCCTCATTAGTAGTTACCTATGCATTAAATATAACCAATTTATCATAGTACACATCCGATCATGTTTCTTAAGACGTTCAAGCAAGTTACCAATTGAAAGTGTGCCAGTTTTCTTAAGCCTAACATCGAAATCGTTCATCCACAACAATTATAAAAAAACAACAAACCAATAATCAATATCTAAGTTTCATTACATCTAAGCAAACACAAAGAAAATATAGACATATTGAATGATTATTGAAAAACTTATCTTCAATTAAGCATGAATAAAACAAGGGTTTGAAACCCTTAAAAATACTATAGAATTCGTCTAGGGTTTCTCCTCTCAAAGTTGCACACAATGAATGAAAAATCAAAAACTATATATAGATTATTGGGTCTGACGGCAACAAGAGTAACTTCTGACGCCGTCAACTCGCCGCCATAAATATCATCGTATTTCCTAGATCCAATTCTGACGCCGTCATGTGTAAACTTGATCTTGGCCGTCACATGTAATTTGCTCTTGACGGCCTTGGTGACGCCGTCACATGTAATTCCTCCAAAAACTCTCTGGCGCGTCACGTGTAACTTGATTATCCACCTATTTGTCAAAGGGTGACGGCGTCCTAAGCAAATCCTGATGCCGTCAGGTACTATTTTCATCATGAATTTGAGACTTTCTCATTTTCTTCACTTTTTCGCTCCAAAAACGTAAAAAATGCTTCTTTTTCCATAATTCTTCTCAAAAGTATCTAAAATGACAAAAGGAACGATTTAGGGCAATATTTGATCAAATAATCTCGACTTTGGGCTTAAATGACCCCCTAAAAGCGATACACTTTTCGTCTCATGAACTATCATCCAGTAATGTGGATGCTTGATTAGCATTTTTTTCTGATTCATTCATTAAAATGTTTGCTTAATTGGGGTTAAAAAGGATTGGATTTTTTGATATAATTGAGTAGGTTTATGAAATTTGTTTGTGCTTAATTTAGCTTAATTTTGTGCTTAGTTTAATTGTTTTCTTTCGTCAATGAACGTTATATAGTATAACTTAGTGATGAGATGAAAAGTGTACCACTTTTAGGGGGTCATTTAAGCCCAAAGTCGAGATTATTTGATCAAATATTTCCCTAAATCGTTCTTTTTATCATTTTAGGTACTTTGGAGAAGAAATCTGGAAAAGAAAGCATTTTGGACGTTTTTGGAGCGAAAAGTGAAGAAAACGGCAAAATCTCCAAATCAAGCTGGAAATAGTACCTGACGGCGTCACATATTGATGTAACGGCGTCACGTTATGGCAAAGAGGTGGATAAAAAGTATAACGAGACACCCCAGAACGTTTTTGGGAAATAACACATGACGGCGTCACCAAGGCCGTCAAGAGCAAATTACATGTGACGGCCAAGAATGAATTAACACATGACGGCGTGAGATTTGGATCTAGGAAATACAAGAAGAATATTGGCAGCGAGTTGACGGCGTCAGAATCATAACGTGACGCCGTCAGACCACAAAATCTATATATAGTTTTCTAGTTTTCATGTATCCAGAGGAGAATTTTAGAGAGACTTTTGGGAGAACTAGTGGAGAAACCCTAGGTCAAATTTTACAGGGTTTTTCACCCTTTTATTATCCATGTTTCAATAAAGATAAGTCTTCTAATAATCATTCAATATGTCTATGTGTTGTTTGATTATATCTTATGCTTATCTTTACTTTAACCTGCTAGGCTAGGTTTTCTTTGTGTTTCCTTAGATGTAATGAAACCTAGTTATTGATTATTGGTTGGTTGTTTGTTATTAATTGTAATGGATGAATGATATCGATGTCAGGCTTAAGAAAATTGGTAGACTTTCAATTGGTATCATACTTGAACGTCTTAAGAAACATGAATCGGATGTGTAATATGATTAATTGGTTATATTTAATGCATGAGTAACTATAGGATCTACCCTTGATAGATCTTGAGTCAATGGATCGATAGCCTACTAATGTAATCACTAGCAAGACTATATAGATAATCTTTGTGAGCTTGTATCTATTGCGGAATATAAACACAAACGAAATACTAAATACTTTGATCCTCTATGGATCGTTATAATTCACTAATAATTGTTTTTGATACATACATAATACAATAACTTGGGTTCCTTTTATACTAGTAGAAACCCTAATCTCTGTTACAAGAAACGTATATTCATAATACTCTAGAAGATATTCTACATATCTTATCTATAAAACTCTTATCTACGGATTAACTATATCCGCAGAATGTCTATCATCAGCAGGAACCAGACATCAGTAGAAACTACTATAAGCATCCGCAGGAACCTGTCAGCAGGAAGTCATCAGCAGTATCTATATGCTGACTTCAATAATTCCCTACAAACCTCCCATAATCTTGCAGTTGACATGGGTAACTCCAAGATTCTTGATAGATCTTTAAGTCCAGAAGAAGAGGATTGAACATGAACTTCAGCAGCAAAGAATCTTTATCAGCAGCATCTCTATGATCAGCAAAAAACTTTGAAAGCACCATTCTTTGCAGCAACAAATGACCAAATGTACATCAAAACATAAGTTTCATACTATTCTCATCATTTCCAGGCGTGTTAACTCCTGTGAGAGGTGAATCATTGAAAATAATGGATTTGTTATCTCTTTACCAATAGCCATTACTACTGGAGTAGCCAAATATTTCAGTTCATTAACTATGGTACACTGATGACCATATGATTTTTAGCAAATCATCAGCTATAAACGGATTTGAGATGTCTTTACCTATAGCCGTTTGCTCAGGACTAGTCAATTATTTGGTTGATTAAATCACCTTGGTAAATTGAATACCAAATATGGTTTTCCACTGCCCTTACCACAAGCCATACACTTGTGGGCTAGCCAATTATTGGGAATCCATAAGGAAAAATCCATGGTCAATTGACAACCATTCAACTCTCAGCTGTTAAGCATGAGTGAGTTGAGTACCCAATAGTTTTTAGCAAACTATTACAGCTATCAACAAATTTGACTTGTCTTTACCAAAGCTGTACCCTTTGGACTAGCCAACTTTTTGATGGAATAGTCAACATCATGGTAAGTTGATAACCAGATAAGGTGTGGAAATAACCAACACCAAAACCTGCATACAACATACAAAACACTATACAAATCTGTCAGTTTTTTTTTTAATACTAAATGAAGAAAAGAAATAAACATACAACAATATAGCATACCAATATCCAATCATCTCAGAGAATTTTCAAGATGTACACCATACTGAGATTCCAATTCCATTTTAACCAGAAGACTTCTTTTGATGGCTCTAATAAGTTGTTCAGCATGATGCATATCATTCCCAATCATATCAGGAGGAACAATTAGTTTCACCTCCAGTGTTTGCTTCATCACCTCTATAGTAATTGGATATATCACATCTGCCTAACAGTACAAGGTTTTACCAGTGGTAGTGAAGATCATATGAACATTAGGAAGAGGAAAATATTTCCAATAATCAACTACCCAATCCTTTTGACCTTTTCAAGCATGAAATCCTGTGCCCCTATAAGTATGAGAGTCACACAGCACATATAAATCTCCTAGCAAATACATACCAATCCCTTCAGGTTGATGAGATTTATAGTAATCAATAACCCATCCATACAAGGAAAGAATGTCATGTCTATCCACCATATGCAAAATCTCACTAAGAAAAGTGAAATGTTTGGTAGAACCATCCTGTCTATGAATCACATTGACCTGTCCTTGACCTACTGAAGACTCAATAAGCTCCCATTTAACCACTCTTTCCCAAACAAAAGGGTCCTCTTCATCAGAATTGTGGAAAACTAGCAGGGGGGGTTGAATAGTTTTGCGTCTTTTTCGTTTAATAAAAGTTTGCTTTCAAAGAATTAATGGTAATCGTAAAAACCTTTGAAGCTAAAGTATAGATACAAATTAATTTACCTATATCACATAGATACTACTTATTTAAAGTGTTGAATAGAAATTATAATTTCATATATCTCACTTAATTATAAGTAAGTATTTATATATGTATATGTGTTTTAATAATTGTATATACTTATATTTTACTAATGTAAAATTAAGGTTTTAAATGGAACCTAGTTTGATCTTTATGTGAAATCAATATATGCACAACACACAATAATAATAATGTACGAGAAGCAAGTAAGTAAACAAGTAAAGAATGAGAGATGGAAAGATCAAACCGAGTGACAAAGGATTTATAGTGGTTCGGCTACAAGGACACCTTCCTTGCCCTACTCCACTCCCCGAGCACCGAACTCGAGAGTTTTCTTCACTAAGTCAATAACCTCCCTTATGACGGAGAAAACCGTACACACCAAAAGCTTACACCAATTAACGACACAAAGCAAAATGTCGAGTTCTAATCGTAGCTAGAACCAATCTCACACCAAATATCACACCACAACTTCTTCACACCTTTTACTTCTTCTATACTTCTTCACACCACAAGTATCTTCACGCCTTTATAAAATACTTCACCACTTCAATGTCTTGCAACTTCACAACTTCAAAGCACCAATGTCTTCACAACTTCAAACCAATAATGTCTTTGCACCTTCAAGCCACTAGTATCTTCACAACTTTAATCTACTAATGTCTTCTAGTCTTCTCCACTTGGAAGCTTCAATTACTTCACTACAAGTCACTATTGCAACTCTCTCCTATCTTCACTACTATCCAACACTACTTCTTCACTTCAAGTTCCACTTCACACTTACAACAATTCTAGATTCTACAACTAAATCTAGCTAACTAATACATACACCTTATTCACCAAAATATGAAAGATCAATAAGATGAAACAAACAAACAACTTAGATAGCAAGATGATACTAAGTTGTAATACTTCTAATAGAAGTATTCTTCTCTTTTCACTTGAGTGTTGAGGCTTGAATCACTTTGAAACAAAGATCAAAGTATATAAGATCAAAGGATTTTTAGAGGATGGAGAAGGATGTTTAGATCAGAAAGTTTATAGTGCAAAAAGGTGAGAAAAATATGTGGAATGATCCAATATTTATAGGGCCAGAAAATACTGTTCTGGAGCGTGCCGGTCCCCTTAATTAGGGGGCGGCCCCCTTAATGATTAAGGGGGCCGCCTAGTAAAATTAAGGGGGCCGCCCTCCTGAACGTTGTATTTTCTTGTCATTTTGTGAGGGAAATTTTTCTGGATTAGATTTGCCATTTTTGGTTGAAAATTTGAATTCACAAATTTGTAATGATTTAAACATATTCTTTTAATGCCAAAAATATTTTACAAAAGTTATAAAATGTTTTGTGACATTTTATAAATATCTAGTGATTAATAAAAGTGTTCCTTTGATCTTATACTACATTAGACACTTTGTTTATTCATACCTTAAGTGATTAATTGGTAAAAATGAATATTTACTACTAAGTACTTGTTTATGTCATAATCTTTGGTTTGATGAGTTTACGTTTTGTGATTATCAAAACATAGAGATATCGAAAGATATGAATAATGTTTTTAGTCATTTATTTATATCAACAAGAGTCAAACTCAATAAATGTGCTATCTTTTGCTGGTTTAGCAAGAGCTTTAGGAGCCTTCCTCTTCTTAGCAACACTCTTCTTCCTAGTACCAGGAGTAGATGGAGAAGAAGTATGAGTATCAACTGGAGTATCAGCAGAAGTCTCTTCAGTGGGAACTGATTCTAAAGCATCAGGAGGAACACTCTGTGGTGGATCAGCAGAAAGAGTCTCAGTACAAGGAACATCAGTAGAAACAGACTCAGGAACCTTTGGAACACTAGATGAATCATCAATATGACCAGAAGAAGATCCACCAGTATCTTTAGGTTTAGAAGATTCTGCATCTTTATCAGTAAATGGTTTAGCAGACACATCAACAGATTCATCAACTTAAGATAAGACTAAGGGAGAATGAACATGATCATGATTAGCAAATAAAGACTCTGTAGAATCTTTGGAAATGTCAGCAGAATCATCAAGCCTTATCCTCTTAGCTGCAGGCTCACCCATAATTCTTCCATGCTTCTCCAAGGGATCTTAAACATTAATGCCTGACTTATAAAGAATAGAAATGAGCTTGTCATATTGTGTAGATAACTGAGTGTCTGAAAAGTCCCAAACTTTCTTCTTGGTCCACCCTGATCCATACATAGCACACCCCTGATTCTTGACAAAAATTCTCATGTAGTCTCTAATCTTTGCTTTTGTCCAGGGTTTGTCTCTCTTCTCCTTAGCTATTCTCTCTGCCTCAGCTCTCTTCTTGAGTTTAGCTGCTTCAACCATCCTCTTAGCAAAATCAGCCTCTTGATATGCAGCGCAAGAACAGACTTTGCCAAATCAGGTCTAGCAGAGACTTGAGTAGCCAAGTTGTCCCATTGCTCAGCAGATAAATGTTTAGAGATTTCATCCAGCTCCTTTTGTCTTTCAGCAGGTAGAATATGAGTAAGTGGATCACCCATTTGATCTAAATCAGCCTGAATCTTTCTAGCAAGAGCCTTAGATGCCTTCATGTCTAAATCCCTCTTAGCCTTTGCAGCTTCCTCTTTAGCATGCCACTGTGCTGCTACCAACTCACTTAGCTTTTCATTGGCTAATTCCTGTTTAGATTTCTGTCTGGAAGGAATAGCATGATCAACCACAACACATTTCCTTTATCAATCTGTGTTGAAGCAACTTCAGAAGGAACGTAATGCTGATCAGTAGAATCCTTTGCAATAGAATCATCAGGACTATCAACATGTGTATCTACTGATGCATCAGTAGGAACCACCTTAGGCAAAGGATCATCAGATGTCTTCTTGCTAGGTGATGACACATATTCTTTACCAGCAACAAAGAAAGTATCCCCTGACTGAGAAGCATTGGCAGGAATCTTTTCAGCAGAAACATCAGTCATATCAACATCAACAAATTGAGAAGCATCAGTCTTTTTGTGATTTGGTGGGAAGGTGGGTTTGACCCACGTTTGACCCTGGTGTTTATAGTAAACGGGGTGTTGGGTTTGTTTTAGATGGGCTGGGGATTAGGTTGGGCTAGGGAAATGGAAGGGCCCAAAGTGCTGGATCAGGTTGTGTTTTATTTTTGGACTTGGCCTTGTAATATAAAAGGATCCGTTTGGTTTTATGGTTAAAAAGCACACGGACCAATTTTGTAAGTTTCTGAAATTGAGGGCTGTTTTTTTGTAATTTCCCCAAAGTAATCAAAATGGACCATATTTGTCATGTGTAAATAGTACAAGGGGTATTTTGGATATTTTTCACTTTTTAAACACCCGGGGACTAAATCTGCCAAAACACCAAACTTGAGGGACCTGACTTGTAATTTCACCAAACTTGCAATCAAGGATCAATCCTGCCATAAAAGATTAGAACAAGGACAAAATTTGTTTTTCTCAAAGTTTTCATATCCCAGGGACTATTTTTGACAATTTTGCAAAGTACAGGGACTAAATTTGTAATTTTGTGAAACTTTGCACCAAAGGATTAAATGTGTAACTTTTTGATTTAAAAGGACCTTTGGTGACTTTTTCAAGTTTTTAGAATAACCAGGGACTAGATTTGACAACTTTTGAAAGTTGAGGGACTGAAACTGCCAATTTTGCAAACTTTGTGCGCTTTTCATCTGTTTTTTATATTTTTGCATTTGAAACATGTAAAACACTTTCCTGGGATATTTTCACTATTTTGGTTCAATATTGAGTGTTTTTATATGTTTTGGCAGCTCAGAAATGGTAAAAATGATTAGTATTTACACACTCATCAATCCCCCACACTAAAACATTGCTAGTCCCTAGCAATCTTTTGAGAAAAACCTGATGGATTTGAAAATCTCTTTACCAAAAGCCATCACTTCTGGAGTAGCCAGGTGTAAGAACTGTGGCACACTTGATAACCGTGTGATTTTGAGCAAACCACCAGCTGTAAACAGATTTGATTAGTCTTTACCAAAAGCCGTTTGCTTCTGGACTAGCCAGCATCTTGATGGACTAAGTCAACATCTTGGTGAGCTGATTACCAATTATGGATTTTCGACGGCTTTTACCACAAGCCATAATCTTGTGGGCTAGCCAACTCATTTGCTTTATGGGATATGGGGAGTTGAGGAACCATACAATTTTTGGCAAATTGCAAGCCATCAACGGGTTTGAGATGTCTTTACCAAGAGCCGTTTGCTCCTGGACTAACCAATCCCTTTGTCATTTAGACTTTGGCGGACTGATTACCACAAAAAATTTTGAACTTTAGTGAAAAATATTTGAAAAATTTTGGTCAAAAACGGGGGTGCTATATAGTAAAATGTCATAAAATTCGCTAGAATAGCGAAATACCCCCCACACTTAGCATGAATATTGTCCTCAATATTCAAAGTCCCGGCTATTATGCCGATGCTTGGAACGTAAAAGGGCAATATTACAAGGTAAACGTGGAAACACAATTTTGATTTTCACTTTTGTCATCAGAGCATGGGAGACTGCCCCACACTTAGGGTGAAAACCCTATAAGCATGCTACTGTTTTTGTTTACCGAGTCGCTTGCTTGACTCGACCCCGAATTCATTTGTCCTTGGGGAAGCATGATGTGGAAGAAACAATCTCAATCGGACTTTCATTCAAGATGTTTGGACAAACATTTGAAGCACGTGAAAGTTCCACACCGATGAAATATAATCCCGGCTCAAAATAATGGTACATGAAAATCCCGGGGTCAAATATAGTGTCTTCATTGCCGAAGGAGTGAAGAACAAGAGAAGTCACCCTGTAGGTGAAGAAAAGGAAGAAAACCATGATGAAAATCATTATAGGATTTTCTTCCTCGAGAGCAGGCTCCGTAGCCTGAGTTTGGATGTCAAAGGGTAAGCTCAAAAACATTCCGGGAGGGTGGGTGGGAATTTGCAAATTCTCATGATTGAGTGCATCTCCCCCCGGGCTATCAAACTCCGGAGGAGTCATGATATGTTGAGTGAGTTCACCGGAGAACTCCTCATGAAGAGAATTATTCACAAGATGTGAATTTGTGAACTCATGTTCCGGAATAAACTCATGACAATCCTCATTCTGAATATCAAAGAGTGGATTATCAGAAATCAAAGTGAATTCAGATTTGAATTCAAATAAAGGATTGGTGAGAGTAGTATTGAAAGTTTCGGGAACAATGTTCTCTATTGGACTGTTGGGATCAGAATTGAGTGACAGATCATGATTTAAGAGATTTTCAATTTCGGCTTCGGAGTTAAGGAGACCATCATCACTTCCTGTTGGAAGTGAATTGATTTTGGTGATCTCCTCAAAAAGATGATCAACATCAATATGTGGAATTGATGCCTCAACATACTCGATGTCTCCATAAGATGCACAATCTTCGCTACAATCGGAGAAAATCTCAAATTGAGCTTTTGGACACTCAAGAAGGGAAGGTGAATCACACATATGATCAGAAGTTCCCTGTGACTCTCCTGGGATTGGGACAAGGTTATCAGCACTAGACTTTATGAATTCGTCTGATTCCTTATTAGGAACAGTGCTAAGATGCTCATCCCCCATGTTTAGAGAGTGAGTGTGAGCTTCGGGTGTGATAGAAGTTGTTTGAGATGGAATCTCAACTGCTGGGATATCAACTGATGAACTTGTTGAATCTTTTTGAATAATAACAATGCTATCTTCATCATCACTGTCATCATAGTCATCAAATAGAGCAGTATTGCGAATATTAGCACGTATTTTAGCTGCTCGTTGCTCAGCCAATAATTCTTCCATGCTTTTTCCAGATTCTCGTTCTTCAGCAAGTAATTCTGCCATAGTTTTCCCACGAGAATTTGGAATGAGTGGAAATTGTGGGGATGTGGATGTGTCAAAACCGGAAGGTTGACATTGAAAATCATCATGAGGACCCCCACAACATGCACAAGAAGAACTTGGAGTATGGTGGAGTGAAATATTAGCTAACTCCTCCTTAAGTTCTTTAAGTTTTTCAAGAACCTCTAAAAAGTCTTGCTTGATTTGAGGAGTTGCTTGGATCATTTGGTACTGTGGAGGTTGGTCTTGATACGAAGAGTCAAAATTGTTACAAGGAAATGGATTCCTTGTTTGACAATCAGAGCTAAAGTGTGGACCTCCACAGTACTCACAATAGTGAAACTAATGTGGCTGTGGGTTGTATGTGCTTGAGTTATAATTGTTATCAGGAAACTGCTCATAGACAAGCGTGTTTCCCGATTGACAATCGGAACTGTAATGTGAACCACCACAGCACTCACAACAGTAAAACTGTTGAGTCTCATGGTGTGGTAACTGATGGAATGAATCAGTCGTGTCATGGTAGGAATAGGGATGCTGGTTATAGACAGACCCGTTTCCTGACTCTACCATGCCACAACTGGGGCAATTGCCACCATTATAAGGATTACCACACCATTGGAAAACCAGAAAGTGTGGATGAGACATAGAAAGAATCAAAGGTGTATAGAGGGGTAGGGATGAAGAATCAAAGATGTGAGAGGGTAAAGGTGAATATTTTTGATATTTTTGTGAAACATGCTTAGTGCACAAGCACCAAAAACAATTTTTCAAAACAAAATCGAGGCAAAACCACAATGAACTTAAACCAATAATCACAAGAGAATGGCTTCTTTGAAAAAGGTACACCACTCACAGGGATACAAAGGCAAGTTTTAATCTTAAGTTTGGGAACTTATTATGTCCACACCCCAGTTGGTAGGTGTTCAGCCTTGGTTTGCGGTGGTAAGATTTTATGTATTTATTAATTTGAAAAAATTGTCTTTAGGCTTATGGGTGTGTGTGCAGAAAACTTGGGAAATATTTTTTGGAACTGATTCGTTAACCGAAATCGTTCTTTTAAGATTACTCGCAGGCTGGCGGGAGGAAGTAAATAGGTTTCCTATTTAGTTCGCAATTTAATGTCAGAACTTACCTTAAACCAACTGTTTCAGGTTGTAATCTTAAAGAAAACGAAGTAATTTAACTTCACAGTTTGTTTTGTTGTTTTTTGTTGTTTTTGGTGTTTTTAACACTTTAGGGAAAGTGTTAATGAACGTTTTTGATATGATTATATATTTTTTTACAAAAACTTTTTTCAAATTTGTGTGAAATTTGTACAGGGAGGGTTTTGAAAACCACTAAACTTAAAACGATTTTTAAAACACGCAACAACCTCCCCGGCAGCGGCGCCAAATTTTGATTGGTCCCGAAACAGTCAGATATTATTGACCAAGGTCAACAAGTCAAAGACAGCCTCGTTCCAATTCTCCGTGGATAGTATAGTGTTTCCCCGGGTCGTTAAAGTCCCAGCGAGATTGAAATGGTGTCGTTTGAAATCGTTTATGAGTGAGTGGCACTGAGGACAGTAGCCCAGACGACGTGGAAATGATTTTGCTACTGTTATTTTGGTATTTGTACACAGATATAATATTCACAAAAATCAGATATACAAGGATATGCACAGATTCACAATTAAGATCACGTAACGGACTGGAAAAATAGGATTTGGTGAATTACAACTACAGGGGGTGCTTTTGACACTTTTTGAAACTTAAAAATTAAAAAGACATTTTAAATTAAAAATGAAATTATAAAAGTGAATATTTTAATATTTAAATATTATTCATTTAATTAAACTAATTAAAATCTAATTTAAATCTAATTTTAAATTAACTAATAATTATAAGTATTACAAATTAAACTAAAAGTTTGCAAAAATAATTTCTAAACTTAAATTAGAACTTGAAGAAAGTATAAAAAATAAAAATAAATAATTTTGTCTTTTTATGGATTTTTTATTAATTAAAAACTAGTTAACTTAATTAAACTAATTAAACTACTTTTAATTACTATTAATACTAAATTAACTTATAAAATTATAAGAAAATTTGTAAAATTACTTAACCATCACAGGAATCCTAAAAAATTATAAAAATTTCTAAAAAGTATGTTTAAGACTAATCCACTAATTAATTACCTTTTATTTACTTTAAATCTAATTTAAATAATTAAAATAAGAAAAATGGAAAATGAATAGTAGAAACTAAAAATATATTTTCTAAAAGTCTAATATACTATATTAGAGCTAGGAAAAATATAAAAACAAGGTTATGCTTTATAAAAACTAAATATGCTATTAAAACTTAATATTAATTAATAATTAAGAAAACTAATATTAAATCTAACTAGTACTAAATGACAAAATAAAAATCTGAAAAATTTACTAAAATTACTTTACTATATAAGGTAATTAATAAAAATATAAAAAAGCTAAGTACTTAATAAAAATATAAAAATAAAAATAAAAATTAAATTACATTAAATAGAAACTATCACTTAATTTAAATTTGATTTTTCTTGGTTTTTCTTTTGAAAACTTGTTTTATACCTAAAAACAAACACTTTTTGTGAAAACAACTTTTTTACAATTTGAAAATAAGCTGAGATTAAGCTAAAATGTCACACAGTTAACTTTGGTTGACTGAAAAGGAAAATGAGCTCAAATGAGCTTGTGTGGGTCCCACTATGGATAATTCAGATTCACATGAGTTGTTTGAACAAATTTAAGCCAGAAAAATCCAATGGGGATAACAGAATAAGCTAATGGATCAAATTAAGCACTTGGACACTTTGCAAATTAACTGAAAATGGGACAAGAACTAGGGGTATTTCTAAGTGGGGTCCACTGACCTTGGGGTCAAACTTTTGGTCAAAGGTTGTACCCTGGTAGGAGGGGGGTTGGGAAAACCTAAGAACTGGGTGTGAGGACCACTGTGGTGGCCACAATGAGCCACCAAAGGTGGTGGGTTGGCTGGTAACCTGCTGGTGCAGGGTAGGCAAACAGCCCTGGAGCCCTCTTTGGAGGGTTCTGGGGCCCACAAAGAAAATCACAAAAATGAACTAGCAATGGGAAGATGAAGTTGAGGTGGTGGACACCAATCCCTGAAAAGCTCAGGTCCTAAAACCTAGTACAAAAATCACTAAAATTGTTGCTATTTTTGAGATTTCTGTCAAATGGAAAACTTTGACTTTTTATGTAAACTCATAACTTTGACCTTTTTGAACTTTTGATGCTTCTAAATGATTGATACATGTTTATTAAACCTAATGGAAGCTAAATAAAACAATCTAAGCTAATTTTTTATTGAAAACAAAGGTTTGGACTACCCAAACTCCAATAGTTAGGCTGTTGGGGTGAGTGAGGATGGATTTGGACTTTGGTTGTTTGAAACTTGGATTTAGGGCATTACTTAACCTGTTATGAACCTATGAAATGTAACCATGTTAAAATAACAACAAAACAACAATACCACCACCTAGTAAAAGGCTAATCCAAACACCCCTAATGATGGGACTGTTTTGAGTTTTTGAATGAACTAAGCCCCTAACTGAAATTACACTAATGCAACTAGTCTAAATAAGCTGTAGTGACTTAATGCAATCCTAAAATTACCACTAAATAGCACTGTAATGAAGTACATCAATTTGAGCCAACTTTGGATTAAAAATACACAACTTAACTAAGAACAAATCTGTTTAACAACAATTAACTTATAGGTATTCAATCATCTCAATAGTGTCACATAAGCATAAGGATATTTAATAAGCAACCAAATAGCTGTAACTACAGTAAGTGCATAATATGGAAAGTATGCTTACAAATGTTCCAAAGCCAATGACTGAGAACAAGGCCTCCAAATACTTTCTATAGCATCCTAATAAGCTTTATAACCCAAATCAATCCCTTAAATACCCTGCTCCATCTTCAAGGGTTACTTCCATTGAATTTTTATTTTTCACAATTTTTTTTTATGATTTTTTTTTTTATATTTTGTATTTTTGAGTCCTAACTGCTTTCTATGTTTTAAAAACTTGAGAAACTTAATTTTGAACTAAAAGGGACTTAATGGAACACAAAAAGAACAACACTTAACAGGATTTAAACAAAATTGTCAGTTTTGCTTAAATAATGCCAAATCTAATTTTAAAAAAGGAAGCTTGGAATTAAGAGTAAAAGAAGTTAAAAATACACTTGGTAAACTGATTACAATAGCTTAAAATTGAAAATTACAATTAAAAAAGGATAACATACTACCTATGATTTAACTAAAACTACAACTACACTAACTGTCTCTCTCCTCTGCTTCTTCTTCTCTTATAGCATCACAGAAGGGTTTGTGGGTCCCACTTGGGCTTTTCCCACCACTTTTATCATCTAGTGGATGAGTCATGTTCCTATTAGCAATTTGACGGGAAAAGGGATATGGTGCAATTGGGGTCTGTGATTGCAATTTGGGGTAGGGTAGGGTAGGGTAGTGGTTTTGGGCGGTGGAGGTGATGGGTGGCAGCAAGTGGTGGACAAGTTGGGTAAAACTAGGGATGGTATTCTGGTATTGGTGGAGTAGCAGGGGTGAGGGTGGTTTTGGTGGGAAAGTGGGTTTGACCCACGTTTGACCCTGGTGTTTATAATAAACGGGGTGTTGGGTTTGTTTTAGATGGGCTGGGGATTAGGTTGGGATAGGGAAATGGAAGGGCCCAAAGTGCTGGATCAGGTTGTGTTTTATTTTTGGACTTGGCCTTGTAATATAAAAGGATCCGTTTGGTTTTATGGTTAAAAAGCACAAGGACCAATTTTGTAAGTTTCTGAAATTGAGGGCTGTTTTTTTGTAATTTCCCCAAAGTAATCAAAATGGACCATATTTGTCATGTGTAAATAGTACAAGGGGTATTTTGGATATTTTTCACTTTTTAAACACCCGGGGACTAAATCTGCCAAAACACCAAACTTGAGGGACCTGACTTGTAATTTCACCAAACTTGCAATCAAGGATCAATCCTGCCATAAAAGATTAGAACAAGGACAAAATTTGTTTTTCTCAAAGTTTTCATATCCCAGGGACTATTTTTGACAATTTTGCAAAGTACAGGGACTAAACTTGTAATTTTGTGAAACTTTGCACCAAAGGATTAAATGTGTAACTTTTTGATTTAAAAGGACCTTTGGTGACTTTTTTAAGTTTTTAGAATAACCAGGGACTAGATTTGACAACTTTTGAAAGTTGAGGGACTGAAACTGACAATTTTGCAAACTTTGTGCGTTTTTCATCTGTTTTTGATATTTTTGCATTTGAAACATGTAAAACACTTTCTTGGGTTATTTTCACTATTTTGGTTCAATATTGAGTGTTTTTATATGTTTTGGCAGCTCAGAAATGGTAAAAATGATGAGTATTTACACACTCATCAGTGATGTTCTGCCAAATACTTTCTTCTGACATAAAGCACCTTCTTATACTTGGGAGAGTATGTGTCAGCATGTGGTGGATCATTTGGTACTTCCTTAGCAACAGGAGCATCATCCTGAACACTTTCTATAGTGGTGGTAGCAAGAAGATGAAGTCCTTCCAAGTCAAGTTTATCAGACCCTTCAGTGACTCCTTCATCTGAATCAACCACAACACCTTTTCTTTGATTTGATTTGAGCTGATTCTCCAATTTCTTTACCTTTTTAACCAAAGTCACCACAGCTTCTCCAAGAGTCATCTTTGTGTGCTTAAGATCCTTTTCCAAAGTGTCCACCTTTTGCACATACCTGTTCAATAAAAGGGATAAAGAGGTGAGAGTAACAGGACCTTCAGCTCCACCTTCAACGATATTTGAGGTATTGGGAGCATCATTTGTCCTGACAGGAGAATTATAAAATCCTGCATCTAGATTTACATTATCTTTAGAAGTAGGTCTCAATGGACTTGGTGTGTCAAGACTAGTTATTTGTGGAGAATGCACAGGTTGGTCAGGGCCAAAATCCTCAGTTGCCACATGCTCAGTAGGAGCAGCAACACCTGGAGAAGGTATAGGTTTGGGAGGCCTTGGTATAGATGGTCTTGGAGAAGGTGGTGGTTGGGCATCAGCAGCAACTGATGCACTTGCATCAGGAGTAACTTCAGGACCCTCAGGAGAATCTACTGGTGCATGAGCATCAGCAGGATCCTGATCACTAGCAGCTGCATTGCCAGCAGGCAACATAGCAGGTAGTAAAGGCCTATGGTCTCCATTGTAGTTGGTTTTAATAGAAGCAAATAGCTTGCTAGATAACCCCTTAACAGGCATATGGGTATTATCATTGGTCTGAATGCCTAAGATTATTTGAAGAAACCTAGGATACATTAAAATTTTGAGTTTGGTATCCTTAACATTTTTAAGCATTTCATAAAATATGTACTTAGAGAAATTAAAAGTTCTCCCCTGAGATAAGCACACAATGGCAAGAGCAATGTCTGTGGAGAATTAATCCCATCCTCCTGACTTGGAGCTCATACACTGAATCAGAGTGTGTGTCAAGAATCTCCATTTAGGGCAAAACTGATTCTTGTACCAGACCTTCCTATCTCCACGATATCCAGCAGCCTAAAGACCTGCAAGTATCTCCTCCTTAGGCAACTCATGCTCCCCACCTTCATCATCCAACTGTAATTGAGTCCTAACCAATGACTCAGTAATTACACTTTCTTCTCCATCAATGGTAGCCACAATTTCTGTTGGTCCTTCTTCAGCAGACCTTATGCGAGCAGTTCCCCAAAATTGTTTGACCAAAGATTCATGTATAATGACAGGGTATTGTGTTAAAGCAAAATGAATCATTGATCGTTGGAGAAATTCCATCATTTGTACATAGTGACCATCTCCTTTACCACGACCTAAGAAAGCTTGTTTGTTATGATCACCTTTGAATAATAGTTCTGCCATTGATTAATAAGAGAGAGAGAGAGAGAGAGGGTTTTGAATGCTGAGAGATTTTGAAATGGTTTTGAAGTTTTATAGGGAGAGGGAATCAGTTATTTGTGAGTGGGATTTGCACGTCTAGGTTAATTGAAGTAAGTTTCCAAACGTGAAGTGTAATTGGCAAGAATTGTGAAAACAATCTTTGACCAATATTTGACTTTTATAAAATCCCAAATAAAATTGACTCGTCAGCAGAAACCGAGTCAATCAGCAGGAATCAGTTGGTCAATCAGCAGAAACCTACTTAATGTTGACTACGGTCAACAATTCCTTCCATCAGCAGCAACCACATGGTCAAACAGCAGGAACACGTCATCAGTGGTAACAATTATTCAGTAAAAATCCCTTTAGTCAAACTTTCTTTCTTAATAACTTGTAAACCACCTTGCATTAATGGCAATAATCACACACGGTTTACTTTGACTTATAAATAGGGGGTAAAAATCCCCAAATCACACCAATCTACTTCTCAATCCAAATCCCTAATCACATAACTACCAATCAAGAAACAACCATGTCATCCAATCCAAACATCATAGACATTTCCTCTAATTCTTCTAATTCTTCTGAATCACTAACATCTCCACCACCATTAATATTGCCAACCATCCCAAAAGGTCTGACCAAAGAACAGGCCAAGAAGAAGAAACACGATGTGAATCCTCCAAGTCCCTCACCATCAGAGGACCCTGCAAATGTTCCTTCTGATTTGGATGATTCAAATGCTGCAAAAGAACTAAAGAAAAGGTGGAATGCACTAGAGAGGGGTGAAGCAAGCAAATCCCCCAATCCTTCTTTGTCCTCAGAGTTTTCAGAAGATCCCAATCCTTGGATCCCATATCAACCACCACCCCGTGAACTTGTGTCTCCCTTCATATGTACCTCATCTGATGAAGAAGACGATGATGAACTCTACCAGCCTCCCTCTACACCTAAGAGACCCCAATCCTCCTGTCCAAGACGACCATCAAGACCAAGAAGGTCAAATCCACCTCTGCCAAGGGCAAGAGAAGTGGTGATAGGGTTGCCATGTCCCCAACAGCAAGAAATCTTCACCATGAACAAAGGCAAGGAGAAGATGGCTGATGTGAAGGGCAAGGGTAAAGGGAAAGTATAATAGTGGGGTTAGGGTTGATAGGCTAGGTTTTGGGATTGTTTTGCTTGTTTGGAACTTGTAATCTTCATTCTGCTTGTACTTTTGGATGCTTATTAATGAAAACTTTGTTGCTTTTGTTGATCATCACTTGATTGTCATGCTGCTGTTGAATGTACATTCCACTGATGTAAACAAACTAGGTAGGAGCTATCAGCAGGACCACATATCAAATATCATTAATGAGCAACTTGTGTCATCAGTAGCAATTGGTCAAACCTTAGTAGAATTCATCCGTAGAATCCTTTTATGGTCAAATTGTAAACTTAGTAATTAGCATAGACTCAACTACCTCTCATTAAGTAACATTAACTCTCATTAAGCTTCAACTCAGTTCTATATAAGGAGGTATTCAAGTCACAAGCTACTTAAATCAATTACACACTAATGCCAACCACACCAAAGTCTTTCCAAACACACCAATTATGAAGCCTAAGTCCAATGTCATTGAAATTTCCTCTGACTCATCTTCTGACTCTTCCTTTGACATTCCCCAAATCAAGAGATCATATTACTATCTTGGTGAAGGACCTTCTGAGGGCTATCCATCTCCTTCCTCATCAGAAGAAACAGAGGAAGCTCTGAATCCAACTCCCCTAGCAGTAGTACTCCCAGACTTCACTCCAGTCACTAAGTTCCTCACCAGTGAAATGGAAAGAGTTTGTGCTGATATGAAGAAGATCTCAGTCTCTGTGGAGCCTCAATCTTCTCAAAGGTACAAGGGTCCACTCAAGGTTGTCCTTGGGCTTGCTGCTCCCAAACTATGGGACAAAGATATGCAGTCCAGAGGGGTCCACAAGAGGATTCCTGACCCCAAGGACCTGGGAAAGGGGAAGAGGAAGATGGAGTAGGAGTTTGGGTTGATGTAGGTTGTTGTCTTGGTGTCTTTTGAGGTTGCTAGTTGTTTGTTTGTTTGGTTGTTTGTTGATCTCCCATTTAATCCATTTCTGATGTTTGGTTGTTTGCTAATGTAATCCTGAATGTTATTAATGAATAAACTTTTACATTTCCTGTTAACTCTTATTCCACTGATATGTGATGTATGGATCTTTGTTCATCAGTAGAAACAGGAACCTGCAAATCAAACACTAAAACAGAACACAGAAGACAAATTTATACATAATTGTTAGTCTAGTTAGAAGTAAACCTGCAAAACAAAGTTAGTAAACATAATAACATACAAACTTTGCAACATCTATTACAATCCTCCCCAAAGGCATATGCCTCCCCTCAGGCTTATGCCTCCCCTCAAATATAGCATTCAAGGGTTAATCGTCCCAATGTGGACAACTAAGTGGTTAAACCTAGGTCCAGCAAAAGCCTTTGTTAATAAATCAACCACATCATCATCAATATGAATTTTAAGCACCTGTATTAAATGTTTCTCATTTGCATCTTTAATAAAATGGTGCCTAATTTCAATATGTTTAGTTCTTTTATGAAAGACTGGATTTTTAACAATTGAAATGGTACTTTGATTATCAATATAGATTTTAATGTTCATGAAGTTGAACCCATAATCCAGCATTTGATTTTGAATCCAAAGTACCTGACCACAATAGTTAGTAGCAGCAACATATTCTACGTCCGTAGAGGAGGTGGCCACAATGGTTTGTTTCTTGCACTACCAAGAAATTGACAACCTCCTGTTATGGATTTCCTGTCCAAATTAGCTCCAGCATAGTCACTATCACTGTATGCTTCCAACACAAATGGTGAGTCTCTTGGATACCAAAGACCTAACTTAGGTTGGCCTTTTAGGTACTTGAAAATCTTCTTCACAACATTTAGGTGGGAAGTCAATGGAGTGACTTGGTGTCTTGAGCAAGCACTGATAGAAAAAGTGATGTCAGGTCTTGAAGCTATGAGGTACATGAGTGAGCCAACCATGGATTTGTATAGATGAACATTAACAGCTTCATCTTGTTCATTTGGATTCTTAGGCTTTGGAGGTTCATAGGGAGTAGTTGCAGTCCTCAGAAGTTCAAAGTCAAACTTCTTCAAGATGTCTTTAACATATTTCTCCTGATGGATAAAAATTCCTTCAGGTTGTTGTTTGACTTGTAGCCCCAAGAAAAATGTCAGTTCCCCTATTGCACTCATCTGAAATTCACCTTTCATTAAATCTTCAAATTCTCTGCACCAAGCTTCCTTTGTGGAGCCATAGATGATATCATCCACATATACTTGAACAAGAATGATATCCCTTGAATTCTTCTTAATGAAGAGAGTCTTGTTGTTAGGAATACAAATATTCCTGTAAAAGTCTCGGTCACCTAATGATTGTAATAGCATTAAGTTAGCTCGTAGTTAGTTTGTTTATTAGTTAATTAGTATTAGTTTAAGTAACACCGTGGAAGAAGGACGGGTCTTCACCCACTGTATGCCTGATCCATAGCCCGGGAGTGGGCGTTATATTGTAAGTACAAATACCCCTCTCCACATGTGGAGAGGGTTGGACCTTCACTTAATCTCAATCTAATATTTCTCTTTTTCTCTCAAGGTTCATTCTTTCTATCTTTCCTCTCCTCCTCCTCACTTTCAACGCCTCACAAATTACTACATAAACATGTTTCCTACATAGTTAGTATTCTACAATTGATATCAAGAGCCAAGGTTTCATCTTAGGGCCTTGTAGAATCAAATTTGATGATGTGTTTGAGTGGTTTTGTAAGTTTGAAGTCACTTTCTTGGAAAACATCTTGGTTTAATCTTTCTAGTGTTGTTATACATGTTTGTGATGTACTTTTATGTTCATTAGTGTTTGTAGAACATTGTAGTTTAGTTTGTGTTACCATTTCCTTAATCTATTTGAAGTTTGGAGTTGATTTTGGGCGGATTTCATTGTTGCGGTTAAGTCCACTGTTTCATTGCTTGGTTGCGGTTAAGTTCTGATATTTGCGGTTAGCTTGCTGCGATTACCATTTTGGGAATACAAACAAAACGCAAAGATAGCGACAGTTTTGGACCATTGTCACTGCGATTAGTTGTCTGCGATTAGTCTATTGCGGTTAGTTTTTTTGCGGTTGGGAGTTCTCTGCGGTTTGGTACCTTCTGCGGTTAGTATCCTTGGTTTGCGGTTTACTTAGGTTGTGATTAGATCAGTCTGCGGTTGGAATGTTTTTGCGGTTTGGTATTTTCTAAGGTTAGTGTCCTGCGGTTAGGTCAAGTTGTGGTTATACTTTCCTGTGACTAGTACCTTACATTGCGAGTATCTCCCACTTTGTGTTTTGGTAATTTCTAATTTGTGATGTCGACATCTTCTGATGACATTCAAGCTGTGGGGTCTGACACTCGACCTCTGATGTTGGATAGAACTGACTATGAATCATGGGCTCAAAGGATTCGTCTGTACTGTCTGGGTAAAGAAAATGGGGTTAACATCTTGAAATCCATCGATGAGGGACCCTTTCAAGTGGGTACTACTAGAGACACGGTTACAGAAGCAACTGATCTACTACCGACCGTATTTGGTCCTGATAGACCTCGCATTTACAATGAGTTGTCTGATGAAGAAAAGAAACGCTATGATGCAGACATCAGAGCATCAAATATCGTCATTCAAGGGCTTCCCAAAGATGTCTACAAACTTATCAACTACAACACTGAAGCAAAGGCGGTCTGGGATAATGTCAAAATGCTTCTTGCAGGGTCTGAGTTAACTAAAGAAGATCGTGAGTCACAGCTATACGATGAATTTGAGCATTTCAAAATGAATCCAGGTGAAAGCATCACTGACTATTACGTCAGATTTCACAAGCTGGTTAATGATATGAGAGCCATCAAGATGGCAATGCCCAACATACAGCTTAATTCCAAATTCGTGAACAACATGGCACCTGAATGGGATAGGTTTGTCATAGCTGTTAAGCTCAACAAAGGTCTCAGGCACACCAATCATGAACAACTTTATGCATATCTCCAACAACATGAGAAACATGCTGCTTATGATCGGCTAATGCGAGAAAAACTCAATCCGTCTGCAACAAATGAATCTCTTGCTTTTGTTTCCAATGTTCAACAACCTAATCAAACCTCTAATGATCAATCTCAACCATCACAATCATCCTCCAGGTCTACCCCAACCAATAGTCAATCAGCAACTCCCTCACCATCTGCTTTGAATACACAACTTGATTCGGGGTATTCTCACACTGACATGATGATTGATAATCTCTCCAACCAAGTTTCTCTATTGGTCCAACAGTTCAGGGCTACACTTCCATCTACTAACAACCAACTCAGAATCTCATCTAATCCATGCAATCAGGCAGTCATTGAAGATGGTCGGGTGGTGGTGCAGAATGTGCAGGGAAGACAGAACTTCAACCAAAGAAATGCTGGTAGAGAGAATGGGCAATACAGAGTTGGGAATGCTCTTCAAGCATAAGCTAAACAGCCGAAATGCTATAACTGCGGAGGTTTGAGCCATATTGCTAGGAATTGCACTCTCCCAAAACGTCCCCGTGTTGGATGAAGAAGCTTTGCTCTTTCTGGCTGGTAATGATGGGAACACCTTTGATGCTGATGTGGATGATCAGCCTGTTGAAGACATGGCTCTAAATGACCCAAATATCTTTCAAGTTGAAGAGTGTGATGCATTTGTCTCAGACGTGGATGATGAACCAACTGCTCAAACAATTTTCATGGCTAATCTGTCTGCAGCAGCATCCTCTTCACAGCATCCTGATTTATCCATCACGTCTGCTATCTCTGAGGTACCAACATCCCCTAATCATGATTTGGTTAATTCTACAACTGTACAGGGGGCATGTGACTCTGTACAACTTAAGAATATTGTCAACACAAACATCACTGATATGGGCAATACCAATAATATCCCATATGAAATGTATGTGAATGACAAAGGACCGCCAGTTGTACCAAGTGACATGCCGTCTATTGACTCTAGTGAACATGAGGTACATGAGCACACGATATACCACCCTGATGATTCCCTGATCACTAGAATTAACACCCTTAAGGATCAAGTGAATATTTATGAGCAGCGTGCTAAGTTTGAGCTGAATGAACGTGAGCTGAAAATGGAATGGCAATTGCGTGCGTACATATCTGAAAACAATTCCAAACAAGAATCATTGAAAAGGGAACTAGTTTCTTTAAAGAACCAATTGGATCAAACCATCAAACAAAAACTAGAGGTTCAAAAAGGTTTGACTTCAATCAAACTAGAATTCAAAGATAAAGAAACTAAACTTCTAAATGATTTCTCAAAACTAAAAATGTTGAAAAATAAATTGGAAGATAAGTTGTATATGCAGGGCCAAACCATTCAATCTGCTCAAATGATGGAAAAACATAGGAAACTTAGTGATGAATTTAGTGAACAAGATACCTCCAAACCCAAAGCAAGATACCTTAGAATTGGTCTAGGTGCACAACCTGCATTATATGATGCAACCACTATGCTTGAACCTAATCATGCCCCTCCTGATACACGATCCTATGACCACATCAATGAGGCAGAGGATAGAACTAGGGTAAAACTTGCTGAACGTTTAAAGGATCCTAAATGCATTGCTAAGAATATTGTGTTTCACTATGATTATGCCAATGACAATCAAACTGCAATTTTTGTTCCTCAAAAGAGAATTCTTCCTGAAAAAGTGTTTTGGAATATTGACATTGAGAAAATGCAAGCTGAAAGAGTTGTAGGTAACACACGCACTATGTTTAGAATTGCTCACCCAACTACTTACCCCCTGAACACACCTAGGCACCTTGTACCTCTCACTCTTCCCACACAATGTAATACTCTAATTGGGCTGTATGTGCTAGGTCAATTGTTCAATGACTTTGAGAAAACCTGTAAAATAAGAATTACACCTACATGAATTACAGAAGGGGAAAGGGGTTTTGAGCAAACAAAACAGTGTTACCTAACTGAAGTTATGCCATTTTTTAAACTTCTCACAGAACATTTTGAGGGCCTTAAAAACACCATTAATGATGATGTGACTCAAATGAAAAAGGTTTTTGATGAAGTGGAAAGTGAGGGTAACCAATTAGCTATTGATATCAAATATAGTGAAATTGACAGGAAAAACATTCTCATCATGAATGAAAATTTGATTGCTAACTGCATTGTAAAAGATGTGTTTTATACTGTTACCGACTCTGCACTATCTGCTCGACAATTCCATGAAATGTCATTTACCTTGAATGTCTTCCAGAATCGTGTAATTGAGCTTGAAGGGGAGAATTACAAACTTAATGAAAAAATTCATAACGACGATCATGATAACATGGTCAGGAATTTCTCAAAACTAGAAGTTGATAATCTGAACCTACAATTAAAATATCAACATCTAGAAGAAAGCATAAAAATATCAAATGACAAGACATCTTCGGATGTTCCTGAGTTTGATACATGTTTTGAATTAGCCAAAAAGGATGAAGTAATTCAAGATCACTCAAACACGATTCGGAAGTTGAAGGTCCAAATTGCACAATTGAAATCGAACAAAAGCGATGTGACCAATACCAATTACCAGAAGTCGATAGATTCTCAAAACTTTCAAAAACAGGACATTATTAATGAATTACAACTTGAAAATGAGTGGCTTCGTGCTGAAATGTCTAACACTAAACAACGTTATAAAGAATTGTTTGAGTCTATTAAAACAACACGTGACCAAAACAATGAAAGAGTCACTTCTTTGTTAAATGAAATTGAGAATCTAAAGACCATGGTGAAGGGTAAAATGCCCGTCGTTTCATGTGATCATGCAATTTCCAATGTACATGCTCATAAAAAATATGTGTGCGATGCTGTAAATGTCCCTCTTCCCCTTAGGAACAATAAGTTAGTTCATAACAACTATCTTAGAAATCTTGAGGATTGTCTGGCCATACTTAGAGAAATCATTGAAGATGAGAGGAGTTCTAAACCACTTGATGATGTTATTATTGGTGCGTGCTTCCTCACTAATTGAGCCCAGGAATTATTAGAATATGCTATAGGATCATGCCCCAAGAATGATAACAAGTCGGATAGGACATTTGCATTGCACCCGAACAGTAGCAACAAGCATGTCACAGTTGATTTTCCCCAAACCACGACACAATCCTCCATCTTGATCACCGGTAAAGAAGTAGCAACTAATCAGACTAATGTTCCCGTCATTGCTTCTACAGGAGTAAAAGGTGTATCTAATGCTAGCAAGTCACAGCCTAAGTGCAATACAAAGAATGATAGGACTTTGCCGGCTAAGAGTACACTTATGAAGGAAGTAGAAGAATCATCTAGGAGCAATAAAGTTATGCTTAGTGAAAGGAATCGAGTTGATTCAAACATTTGTGTTAACAATGATGTAATTAATTCGAATTCTGATGCTATTTGTAAGACTTGTAACAAATGCTTATTTTATGGTAATCATGATGCATGTGTTGTGTCCTTTCTTAAATCCACTATGAAATCTCCAGCTATGAATGTCTCTAGTGTTAAATGGGCAAAACAAGTATGGAATAAAACAGGAAAAGTTTTCACTAATGTTGGTTATCAATGGAGACCTACTGGAAGGAAATTCACTCTAAGGGAAAAGTGCCCAATGACTAGGATCACTAACTCCAGAGTTGTGCCTATTAGGAAGTGGAGACCTACCGGTAGACTATTTCCAATAGAAGCAATGAATACTACTCCTAGTTCTAGTGCATCAAAATGTGAATACTCCAGTGAGATATCTGTTACATATGATAATCCAATATTTGTGTGTGCTAACCAAACGGACCCCAAATGTGTGTGGGGCTCCAGCTTTTTCAGTTATCCACGATTGTCTGGTTTCAAATGCAGGTCGTACAACCCGTCCTTTGGTATTTGGACTCAGGCTGCTCAAAACATATGACTGGAGATCGCTCGCGGCTCAAGAATTTCGTGGAATACGGTTAGATTTGGGAATGACCATTTTGGATCTATAATGGGTTATGGTAATTACGTCTTTGGAGACAGTGTTATATCCAGAGTTTACTACGTGGAAGGACTTGGGCACAATTTATTTTCTGTTGGTCAATTCTGTGACTCAGATCTCGAAGTCGCCTTCAGAAAGCACACCTGTTTTGTTAGAGAATTAGATGGTGTTGATCTTCTCAAGGGGAGTCGGGGCACTAATATTTACACCATCTCCATCGAAGATATGCTACGGTCCTCTCCAATTTGTCTGCTCTCTAAAGCATCCAAGAACAAGTCATGGTTGTGGCATCGTCGTTTAAACCATTTGAACTTCGGTACCATCAATGAACTTACACGTAAGGATCTTGTTCGAGGCTTGCCCAGACTTAAGTATGAAAAAGACCATCCGTGTTCCGCCTGTCAAATGGGCAAGAGCAAAAAGCACACCCATAAACCTAAAACCGTCAATTCAATCATGGAAGTTCTTCATACTCTTCACATGGATCTTTGTAGACCAATGAGGATTCAAAGTATCAATGGAAAGAAATATGTGCTGGTTATTGTTGATGATTACTCTCGATTCACATGGGTAAAATTTCTACGATCAAAAGATGAAACTCCGGAAACCATCATCAAACTCATCAAGATGTTGCAAGTCCGCCTCAACAAAACAGTTAGAGTCATTCGTACTGATAATGGAACAGAATTTGTGAATAGACAACTTACTCTTTTTTATGAAGGTGTCGGGATTAGTCATCTAAAGAGCATTCCATGAACTCCTCAATAAAATGGAGTTGTTGAAAGACGCAATCGCACCTTAGTTGAAGCTGCAAGGACTATGCTCATCTTTTCTAAAGCTCCTCTGTTTCTTTGGGCTGAGGCAATTGCCACCGCATGTTACACACAGAACCGATCCTTGATACATCCTCTCCACTGCAAGACTCCCTATGAACTGGTTCATGGCAGAAAACCCGATCTTTCGTTTCTTCGAGTTTTTGGTGCACTTTGCTATCCAACTAATGACAGTGAAGACCTTGGGAAACTCAAGGCCAAGGCCGACATTGGTTTCTTCGTTGGCTATGCTCCAGAGCGAAAGCGGTACCGAATCTACAACAAACGTACCAGAGACATAATGGAAACAATCCACGTTACTTTCGATGAGCTGACTGAGCAACTGGTTCCTGGACAATCAAGTTCTGGACCCGTACCTAACCTTTTGTCTCCTGGACCAATTAGTTCCAGGCTTGTACAGAATCCCATCCCTGCTGCTCCTTTTGTACCTCCTACAAGTGAAGATTGGAAGAAACTGTTTGACCCAATGTTTGATGAATACTTTGAACCTCAACAGATGAATGCTCCTGAAGCTACAATGGTTCAACCACCAGATGGGGTGGTGAATGATCAAGATGACAATAACGGTCCATCCACTTCATTGTCATGGGATTCTGAAGCTCCCACCATCAGTCAATCGGTTAGCACTTCTAATGTCCAACCTTCACCTGTACAGCGAGCGGCAACTGTAGATAATACATCTGAAGTTAATCATTTTGCTCCACCTGATAACGAGCTGTTTGTTAACATCTTTGCCCCTGAATCATCAAATGATGTAACATCCTCTGACGAATCTAACACGGCTACCTCAGTTCCATATTCTCAACCCCATGAATACCTTTGAAAATGGACCAATGATCATCCTATTGACAACATTATTGGAAACCCTTCACGTCCAGTATCGACCCGCAAGCAACTTGCAACCGACGCATTGTGGTGCTTCTTTAATTCTGTCCTTTCTAAAGCTGAACCAAAAAGCATCAAGGATGCAATGTCCAAACATTCATGGTTCACTGCAATGGTGGACGAAATTCATGAATTTGACCGACTGGATGTCTGGGAACTAGTACCACCTCCCGAGTGTGCTATGATCATTGCTCCCAAATGGATATTCAAGGTTAAACTTGATGAGCATGGATATGTATTGAAAAACAAAGCTAGGCTTGTGGCAAAAGGATATCGACAAGAAGAAGGAATTGACTTTGAAGAATCCTTCGCCCCAGTTGCTAGAATAGAAGCGATAAGGATCTTTCTCGCAAATGCTGCAAGTCAAAACATGGTGGTTTATCAAATGGATGTCAAGACTGCATTCTTAAATGGGGATCTGAAAGAGGTGGTGTACGTATCTCAACCCGAAGGTTTTGTGGATCCAGAACGTCCTAATCACGTGTATCGATTAAAGAAGGCTCTCCATGGGCTTAAACAAGCACCTAAGGCGTGGTACGACACCTTGTCTAAATTTCTTCTGGCTAACAAATTCTACAAAGGCGTTGTTGATCCTACACTCTTTACCAGAAAAACGGGCAAAAACCTCCTACATGTGCAAATCTATGTTGATGACATCATCTTTGCCTCATCTGATCCCACAGAATGTGATCGTTTCTCCCTAGAGATGAGTTCCGAATTCCAAATGTCTATGATGGGTCAAATGTCATTCTTTCTAGGACTGCAAATTTCTTAAAACCCCAATGGCATCTTCATCAATCAATCCAAATACGCCAATGAAATTTTGAAGAAATTTGGATTCGACTCCTGTGATTCAGTTGATACTCCTATGATTGAACGATCAAAACTTGACGAAGATAATGTGGGAATTTTGGTCGATCAAACCATGTATCGAAGCATGATTGGCTCCTTAATGTACCTCACTGCAAGCAGACCCGACCTTCTATTTGCAGTTTGCATTTGTGCTCGGTATCAATCCAAACCCACCAAGAAACATCTGAAAGCTGTCAAAAGAGTCTTTCGATACCTTAAAGGAACAATCCACATGGGCCTTTGGTACCCCAAAGAAACTTCTATGGCTCTCACAGCATATTCAGATGCTGATCATGCGGGATGTCAAGACACTCGTCGCAGTACATCTAGGGGTGCACAGTTTTTAGGGAATAAGCTAGTCAGTTGGTCTTCAAAGAAACAAATGAGTACATCTATCTCCTCCACTGAAGCTGAATACATTGCTATGTCATCGTGCTATGCTCAGATCCTCTGGATGCGATCTCAACTTTCTGACTATGGCTTCATATGCGATAAGATTCCCATGTACTGTGACAACAAAAGTGCAATTGCACTCTGCTGCAACAATGTCCAACATTCAAGGACTAAGCATATTGACATTCGACATCACTTCATCAGGGAGCAAGTTGAGAGAGGAATTGTGGAACTTTACTTTGTGAGGACTGAGTTCCAGCTAGCCGATATCTTCACCAAAGCACTTTCTAGGGAACGTTTTCACTTCATTCTCCCACGCCTTGGTATGAAGAGTCTCACACCTGAGGATCTCATTTGTCTTCAGGAAGATCAAGAGGAGTAAAGGGGTTGCTTCACATATCCTTGTATAGTGTCCAATATAGAAAAATATAAAATCTATAAAAAGCATAAAAATCTGAAAAATCCCAAAAATCCAAAAATATTCTTCTCACGACATGTCTCTTGTATAATCGATATTATGTACGTTTCTAGAAATGTCATTCAATAATGACACGGAATCATACATATGCTTGAGCAAGAGTTTTTCGGTTTCAAATAAAGTTGTTTTCAAAAACATGTCGTATCTCAAAACATTCTTAAAAATATGGCTTGTAGTCATTTCAGGCTGCAACCCGCACCTCAAAAATATGGCTTGCTATTATTTCAGATAGCAACCCGGTTTTCAAAATTAAGGAAAACACGTCGCCAAAAAGACGGTTGTTCCTAACAAAGGGTGCCGTTCATCCGAGCGTGAATTACTTTACATTCATGAACCCTCGATCTAATGTACGCTTCAGTGCATTATTTCTTGATAAAGAAGATAAATCTTCTTTTTTATCGCCAAATACTTTCCCTTCTATGATTTTTCCAGAAAGTGTTTGTGCAAAACTTGGTGGTACCATGAAAACATTCTTAAAAATATGGCTTGTAGTCATTTCAGGCTGCAACCCGCACCTCAAAAATATGGCTTGCTATTATTTCAGATAGCAACTCGGTTTTCAAAATTAAGGAAAACACGTCGCCAAAAAGACGGTTGTTCCTAACAAAGGGTGCCGTTCATCCGAGCGTGAATTACTTTACATTCATGAACCCTCGATCTAATGTACGCTTCAGTGCATTATTTCTTGATAAAGAAGATAAATCTTCTTTTTTATCGCCAAATACTTTCCCTTCTATGATTTTTCCGGAAAGTGTTTGTGCAAAACTTGGTGGTACCATGAAATTTTGAATGCAAATCAAATTGAACTCAAAAGTTTGATAAAATTTTCACTCATCAAAACTCCCCACACTTCGTACATAAAACCTTGCAACAAAAAGATTTGTGATGGTTATGTGTCAGAATGAGTAAACTTTCAAAGAGTTTTCGTTAAAACTTCGAATATTTTGATAACTCTTCAAATCTGACACATAACAACCTCCCTCAAAGTTTGAGGGGGAGCAAGAAGAAGTTCCTTTTTATCAGAAAATATTAAAATTGACCGCATTTCTCTCCCAAAACGCTTTCTAAATCATTTAAAGCAATTGAGATCAAAAATCTCGAAAGATTTGAAATTTTTGATTGGGGGAGAGAATGTGATTTAAATATGCAATCTGATATCAAATGTGGTCTTTTCGACTCAATAATAGGCTCCCACATGTGTGTTAAACACTTTCGAATATCGAAGCACATATTGAGGGGGAGCGAAAGGCGTTTGTGGAAGTAATACCTAAGACCGATCATTTACTTTAATGCACGGAGTTATAAGGACGGTTAAGGTTAGGTATAAGTTCCCATGATCCACCAGAACCGGAAGGATCTTCCCAGGGACAATCCATAGATAGATTAGAAGTCCTTAGGAATGATTGAAAAAAAAAGGAGTAAAGTGAGAAAGGGAAGAGTGCGGATTGAGATAGAGCTAGGACTGGAACAAACCCAACAAGGTTCTAGTGGTGAAGTCTCAATAAGCACTGAAGGGGTTGAAGAATGAAAAAGAAATGAAATGAGAAAGGGTGAAAATAAATAGCCCTCCATATATTCAACCTTAGGGCAGAAACCGGGTTCAATTAACAATCTACTAGTGGTTACTAAGGTAACACTAGTATTGAAGACAAGACGTCATGGACCTAGTGACGCACAGCACTAAGCTTCCCAACCACTCAAGTTCTCTTAAAAGAGCTTGTTTCATTCTCACGGGGAACCCTGTGCAATGTATCGACCGCTCATTGCGAGCTATGTTTATACCTAAAACAGGAGACGCCTCCCCAGTCTCCAGGAGCGGATCAAAATGCACTATTGAGTCTAGAGCCATGAGATCATCCATAAATCTCGTTAGGACACACATTCCAAATATGCTTATTGTTTCACACAATGTGGAAAATAAGATAAAATATTTAGAGTCCTACGCATTATCCTTGTGGTATTTCCAGAACATCCGAGTGATATGAAAATATTCACAATGAAGATGGAAATCCTTCTAGAGCGAACATCACTCAAGCTCTTGGTAGGTGACATGTGAGATCCATCTTGGATCAATGATCAAGTGACAACTGGAAAGCAACGATGGTGCAATTCATAATTGAGTCAAACTTGTTCCAGGATATGGATTGACGGATACTTTTGCCAAAACCTCTCAATGTGCTCACCAACTAATCTTTCGAGCACATTGATTGTGTACAATATCTTTCAAACAAAAGTATTTTTGATGGAAATGTGATTCTAAATACAAAACTCTCGTTGTGTCTCAAAAATGTTTATCATAGGACACACGAGTGATTTCTATAAATCTATTTCTCATCAATCCGTGAATATTCATTCACCGATTCACTCTATCGTGCTGTCTGCTTTGAGACGTTCCGGTATGAGAACATGCTAAGTATGAAGACTCCAAAGTGGATTCTTTGGAAAATTCATTACTACAAGCTGGAAATTCCTGTCAAGGAGAGTCTTCTTAAAAAAAAAAAAAAAAAGACTACCTGATCACAGGTCGGTTTTCACAAAACTGGAGGGTAGTCTGTCCTCGCAGAACGAATGACAAAGCCATGTTCGTTCTCTATCTTTATTGCTAACTATTTTATTTCAGGGACACATATAAAGATGGCGTTGATGGCTCCAGTTTCCAGCTGAATCGGGTCAATCCATACCTCATGCTCACACATCCTCCACACTATCAATGAAGATGAGAGACTTGCTACACAAAATATTGAGAGACTTCTAACAACGTTTCCGCAACTCTGATGAAAAAGTCTCCTGATTCACAAACTCCTATGCAACGTCTCCAGATACAGAAGGGTGTGAGCATGATGGTCCCTTGTCACTACATCACATGAAGGCAATACAACCATGGATGAGCTTGGAGATTTACTTTGGCTGATGATCTCAAAGAAGCTCAAAGATCACATATCTTAAAGGAATTCAAATCACAAGTTCTCTTGCTTGAAGTACGAAGTGTGTTGAAAAGAGAAGAATCAGATCCTACGAGCTACAAAGACTAAAGAATGCTTAAAGACCAAAGATCTTAATTTCAAAGGTGACCTCACTTAGGGGGAGATTGTTAGGAATACAAATATTCATGTAAAAGTCTCGGTCACCTAATGATTGTAATAGCATTAAGTTAGCTCGTAGTTAGTTTGTTTATTAGTTAATTAGTATTAGTTTAAGTAACACCGTGGAAGAAGGACGGGTCTTCACCCACTGTATGCCTGATCCACAGCCCGGGAGTGGGCGTTATATTGTAAGTATAAATACCCCTCTCCACATGTGGAGAGGGTTGGACCTTCACTTAATCTCAATCTAATATTTCTCTTTTTCTCTCAAGGTTCCTTCTTTCTATCTTTCCTCTCCTCCTCCTCACTTTCAACGCCTCACAAATCACTACATAAACATGTTTCCTACATAGTTAGTATTCTACACTTGTCAATTGCTCCTCTTCTGTAACCATGCTCCAAAAGGAATGAAGATAACCTTGCATACCAGGCTCTTGGTGCTTGATGAAGTCCATAGAGTGCCTTGACAACCTTGTACACCTTCTTTGGATGTTGTGGGTCTTCAAAACCTTGTGGCTGAGTGACATAGACTTCCTCTTCAATCTTTCCATAGAGAAAGGCACTCTTTACATCCATCTGATATACCACAAATCCCATGTATGAGGCAAAGGCCAAAAACAACCTTATAGCCTCAACTCTAGCAACAGGTGCAAAAACATCATCATAATCAATCCCTTCTTCTTGTCTAAAACCCTGAGCCACTAATCTTGCTTTGTTTCTGACCACAATTCCTCTTTCATCCATCTTGCATTTTAAAATCCACTTGGTTCCAATTGCAAATTTACCTGCAGGTAGATCAACAAGTACCCATACATCTTGATTCTTGAATTATTGCATCTCTTCCTGCATATCCTCTACCCAACTAGGTTCAGTCAAAGCTTGTTTAATGTTGTTTGGTTCTACTTGAGATAAAAAACAAGCAAATAGACAATGTTGTTGATCTGTATGATTGTCCCTCTTTTGATTTGAAACATAAGTGAGAAAAGCACATTGTCCAAACTGTGTCTTTTTCACTACACTTCTGGTTATAACCATAGCATTGGGATCACCAAGTATATTGGTCTGAGGATGAATGGTGTTTATCCTCTTAGTGGGAATAGGATTAAAATCAACAGAAGTTTCAAGATTGGTCAGAGTTGGAGCAAAGTCATCATCATAAGAAGCTGATTGAAAAATGCCAACACTTTGTTCATGGTTGCCAAGATCTGAGGGACTAGGAAATCTACCAAAAGGTTAATCTAAACTTGTGGATGTAGCAGTGGAAACAGGTACAACAGCAGAAATGCCTTCAGGAGAATTGGCATCAGCAGCAACAGGGGACTCGTCAGCAGAAACTGGGTTTCTGCTGGCATCTAGAGCAGCTTGTCTCAAGAGTGCCTCAGTATCCTGAGCAAACTCAAGACCAAGCCTTTTAGCTTCTTCATTTGCTGCATGCTATTGCTTTTTAAGTCTAGCAAGATCTTCTGCATAAGTTGAGGTATCCACATCATCAACAACTTTGGCATCAGAGGCTTCTTTATTCGTAGGACCTGCAACATGAATAGGGAGAGAAGAAACAACAATAGTGGGTTCATCACATTCTGAATCACTGTCTGAGTCATCTTCCAGGGTACCTGCAACATTAGTAGGTGACTCTTGTGTACCTGCAAGAGGGTTAGTTTTAAATCTTGTATATCCTAAGTGATCTGTCAAGTAGTGAATGTCAAAGAACCATTCATGACCTTTACCCTGAACATTTTCATTGTCCTCCAAGAATCTCAGGTTAAGAGTCTCTTCAATCTTCTTTGCAGCCAAATTATATACCCTGTAAGCCTTGCTATGAGCTGAGTAACGAACAATATACCCTTCAGCAGCTTTTTCTTCAAACTTTCCTAAGTGATCACTTGTATTCAGTATAGTCCCTTGACATCCAAAAGGTTTCAAGTACTCAATGGTAGGTTTCTTCCCATTCAAAAGCTCATAGGGTGTTCTATTATGTGGTCTTGTAATCAACACCCTATTCAGTACATAACAAGCGGTGCCCACTGCTTCAGTCCAAAACATAGTGGGAAGTTTAGAGTCAGCAAGCATGGATCTTGCAGCCTCTATCAGGGTTCTATTCTTCCTTTCTACAACTCCATTCTGTTGTGGAGTCCTGGGATTGTTATAATCCCTTTTTATACCCTTTGTCCCACATATTTCAATGAGATTGGCATTTTTGAACTTTGTCCCATTGTCACACCTTATGCTTTTGATCTTCTTGTTAAGTTGGTTTTCAATGAGGGCCATAAATTCTTTTAGTGTCTGAAAGGTTTCGTCTTTAGTCCCCAAAAAGAATGTCCAACTAAACCTACTATAAGCATCAGTGATCACCAGACAGAAGTACTTATGGTCAATACTCCTGATGGATGTTGGACCAAAAAGATCCATATGAAGCAACTACAAAGGTTTTGAGATGGTGCTCACAACAGTAATAGCTTTATAAGAAGCCTTGTGTTGCTTTCCTTTGTTGCATGCAACACAGTTATGTTCATTAGTGAATATCTTGGAAGGAAGTCCATGAACTAGTCCATCTTTAGCAAGCTTGTTGATAACCTTGAAGTTTACATGTGCCATCCTTCTGTGCCATTTTGTAGATTCATCCAAGGATGCTTTAGCCACCAAGCATGCTAGATCACCTTCTGGCTGGACATCATTCAAGTTGAAGGTGTAAACAAACACCTTCTTGTACGAACTTCCCTAGACGAAGTAGAGAAATTGAGATGTAAACATCTCCCTGAATGAAACAAATCTTGTCTTCCCCTTAATTCATGCCATGCCACAAAATCCTCTTCATGACCAATGAATCTAAGAAACCAAATAACGAGCCTTTTGAAACATTTAAGAACATAAACTTCTTCCTGTGTGTGTGAACCAAATAATCTTCCTATGAGTGTAAACTAATATCAATCAAACTCATCGCGACTTCCCCTTACTCCTCATAACGCGCAGCAGTACTTTGAATAGTCGAACAGTACTTTGAGAAGTCGAGCAGTACTTTGGAGATAGCAGTACTTTGATTGAACAGAGCAGTACTTTCAAGTATACCAAAAACATCAGTACTTTAGTGAATCAGTAGTATCTCCATCAGCAGTACTTTTAATAAAACTAGGACCAACAGTACTTTTAATAATGCAGCAGCAGAATGACATGTAGCAGCAGTATCATTAAGAACCAATAACCACATGCGCAAGACGACAAGATGAATAAATATTATGCCCACTATCTAACTTCGACCAATGAGTATTACCACTTCAAAATCTGTACGAGGTCAAATTCTCATACAATTTCAAAAGACGACAGCTCACTGAACCACGTTAAAGAGAATACACCAAATCACAATTAAAAGTTATATCCCATGTGCAACCAACAATCTTGTCGTTGTTACTTGCTTCAACCAGTGAATATATGCAAATTAATTCAACCAACTCACTATGATGATAATTAATTAGTACGAGGTTTTGTAGAATCAGCCGACCAATTTATTTACTCTTATGATTGAAAACCAATCAAAATCTTGTACTACGCACCGACCCATGATCCATATATCATTCAATTTGCAAAAGACCTCTCAGTACGAGGTATAATTAAGACCGCAAATCGAATATGCAATTTGAAGATTCATCTACTATACGACAAACTAGATAATGAAAAGAATAAAATCAATATGTAATCAAGAATCGTTTATTGGTCGATACCTGAAAACTGATTAAATCTTGTACGAATCTTCTACTTATTCTTCGACAGTAAACCTTGATGAAACCCTAGATCACGAGCTAAACTAGCTCTGATACCACTTGTAGGATCTACCCTTGATAGATCTTGAGCCAATGGATCGATAGCCTACTAATGTAATCACTAGCAAGACTATATAGATAATCTCTGTGAGCTTGTATCTATTGCGGAATATAAACACAAAAGAAATACTAAATACTTTGATCCTTTATGGATCGTTATAATTCACTAATAATTGTTTTTGATACGTACATAATACAATAACCTTGGGTTCCTTTTATACTAGTAGAAACCCTAATCTCTGTTACAAGAAACGTATATTCATAATACTCTAGAAGATATTCTACATATCTTATCTATAAATAACTAACTCTTATCTACGGATTAACTATATCCGAAGAATGTCTATCATCAGCAGAAACTACTATAAGCATCCGCAGGAACCTGTCAGCAGGAAGTCATCAGCAGTATCAATATGCTGACTTCAATAATTCCCTACAGTAACTACTAAGGAGGCCATGTTAGGAGCTAGTAGTCGGCTCGACATAGGAAGAGGTAGAAACTTGTAGAGTTGGGCAAGATCGTACATGGCCCCACGAATGGTAGTAAGGAATATAAGCCATCGTCCATGCAATTGTAACAAACTAATCAACTAGTAAAAGATAGCTAGGGAGTAGTGAAATCTAAGTAAATATGTTTATCTTATTATTGTTTTTCTCCAAATTTAAATTCTTGTTATTTTATTTTCATTGCATTAGTAGATATTTGGGTTAGTTGACTAGCAACTAATTCCGCCCACTCTTCCAAAACCCGAGATTTTTACTTGCTTTTCATAAAACCATAAAAATACAAAAAAAATCATCCCTCACCTCTAGACCTAGTTTATTTAAGTTTTGATCCTAACGACACTATTCCCCGAGAGAACGATCAATCCCCCGGTACTTGCCACTATACTATACTACATCGGTCAGGTACACTGCCTGGTGTGGATTGCAAGCTTCTCAAGATCCCTTGAGAGGTAATACCTTTTGCAAGGTTGCAAAACCACGCATCAAGTTTTTGGTGCCTCTACTGGGGAATAGTTATTGTTTAGGTTGAAATTTCTTTTTATTTGGTCTACTTGCTAGATTCCTTTTTAGTAAGATTTTTATTTTATTTTTATAGGTTTTCTTTAGTCTATCTTATTTCTTTGTTTCCTTTGCTCGTAAACTCTCTCGATGGATAACAATAGCATTGATCATTTGATTCCTGTTATTCGTGTTTTTCGTCATAGGATTTTCCAACCACCCGTCCCAATCCCTTTAATGGAAAATGAGAACCCACCTAACCTCTCGCCTGACCACCACTTTGGCAATAATTCTGAGATTGAGGAGTCTGACCATGATAATGACCATAGGGCTAGTCCTTTTTACTAGTCGGACTTCGATGAGGACCTAGATGATGGTGATGTAATTAATGAGGATATAATGGAAGATGAGATGAACCCTCTTAGGTATGACGACCCTAGGACAAGGATTGAGAATGACAACTCATTTAATATGCAATTTCCTTGTAAGATTGGATTTAGGAGCTTTGATGCTTACCTTAACTCATCATTACCAATGAACATAATCTTGCGTACTGAATACAATAAAATTATGGTAAATGAGTTAGAGTACAAAGGAGATAATATTGTTGCTAGGGCAAAAACGTTGCATGTGTTTGTAGGAATCTTCGTCTATTTAGTTGAATTCATGGTTATGGAGAATCTAGGAGAGTTTGTTGATAGTAACTTAACCCAAGTTGTGTTTGGGAAGCCCTTCAAAAGGTTAACCAAATTAGATGAAAAGCTTATGGAAGGGTTAATTACATTCTCATACGGGGATGAAGATTTTGTTTACCAAATGCCTCGTGCACACCCTAGATTCAAGGACTTTTCTATTAAGAAATGTAATGGGTTTCCACCTCTCGATATGCTAAGTGAGGATGATAAAAGAAAAGGGCTTAAATATTCTCATGAAAATAATAAAAGGTATTATCGCGGATGTTTAGAGCTAAGTGATGACTATAAGAGAGATGAGGCAATAATTAGATGGCTCACACTTGAATATGTGAGCATAAGCGACACACGGTAGGATGTGACCTTGAGTCTAGCTACAAGACTCGTTAATAAAGAAAAGCGCTTCTTGGGAGGCAACCCAAGCTCTATTTGTTTGTTTGTTTGTTTGATTGATTTTATTTGTTTCCGTATGAATGCTTTTTTTTTTATTGTTTGTGGCTCATGATTTAAGATAAATTGTGAAAATGCTTTATTTTGTTTTTAACTTCGTCTTGATTACATATAAAGGTATTTCGCAAAAGATAAGTGTAAGGGAAATCTAAATTTGTTTCTAAGAACGAGCTTGAACATGAATCACAACGATATTAAACGAACATGCATATTAGTATATGTTTGAATCAAATGCTGGTATCGAGTCATAATGATGTTTTGCAGGATTTCCACGAATTAAGACGTGAGTTTTTCCAGAAATTTTCCGGAAACTTAACATAGAATTTCTGCAGGTCACTTCTGACGGCGTCAGGATTATAACCTGACGGCGTCAAGTGTAAAATTCTGGAAATTTTGCGAGTTTTGTTTTTCTACCGGAGCCGTATAGTTTTTGTTAAATCTTTAGTTTTGTAAACTCCAGGAAATCTGCAAACATTCATTTCACAAGCATTATATCTTAATTTGCTTTCTAGGATTTTAGTATATATAGAGTTTGCCGCCGATTTTACGCGAGGTTTGCCATGATTGTTTTCTCAGGTTTAACAGGTTATATTGGACAAGAAGATGATTTATATTTCTGGAGGGAAGCTTTCAACGTTCATTTTTTTTGAGGAGGATCTAACCATGTTATCACATTATCCACAACGAACGAATCAGGGGAGTATTTGTCTCATTCTTTTACCTTCATTACTTTTACATCCTTTTTATTGTACATTGGGGACAATGTTCAGCCTAGGTGTAAGGGGAGGATAAATGATGATACCTTAGAGAATGCAATTGCACTTGAGTTTGTTTGTTCAAAAGTAGGTGTGTAATAAAACTAAGAGAAACACTTGTTAGGGTAATTTTAGCGCCAAATTTAAATTTTTTTACAACATTTAGGAGTGAAGCTTTAGTGTTCATGAGCGTCTCATGGATAGGAGTTGTATGACTAGCACGAAAAACCGTACCACTCAAAAACATTTCCACCCCAAATATGTGAGGTTCGCCCCTAGATTTGTTAGGAAAAGTTGCTTATGAGTGTACCGGTAGTGCTTAGATTCTAGAACTTGCATTAGTGATGCATCCAGAGACCGCTAGTGAGACTACATTCGTGTAGTAGGACTTACTACATGATAAGAGGCATTAGGATAACCCTTGTGTTTAAACCCGTATCATAATTACTTGACCAATGAAGTCATGATTACTTGACTAGTAAAGTCAATTAATTTTTCCCACACCTTTGCGTTGTACTCATTTTTAGTACACGATACCCCTAGTACACCCCTCCGAGCCTATCTTTTTCATTTCTAACTTTAAGCATTTTACTTAAAGGAATAATTTGTTTACAATCCACCCCAAATGTGAACCAAAATCGCCTTAGCCTTCCTTGTATGCACTCATCTTTAGTGCATTATTGTTACATGTTTAAACCCATAATTAATTGTCTAATTGCTTACGTGGTTGCTAAGTCGAGTCATATCTTGTACATATTATTTTGGGGACGATTGGGACTCATGGGTAAAGTACTATTGTTATGGAGTATAGGGGAAAACGTCAATTATTACCCCCTTATGTGAACTAATATTTAAAAAGTACTTCAAGTGTTTTGATTATCTTAATTCGAGTCATTAGAATAGTTAATTGTAAAGTATGTAAAATTTGAAGTGTAAGGGGAATGAAAATTCCCTATGATGTATTATTTTGGAGGGTAGGGCAAGAGTGTATGAAAAAAAATTCGAAAAATCAAGAAAAAGAAAAAAAAATATAGAAAAAGAAAAAGAGAAAAAACATACGGACTACCATCCCGTTTCCTTTTATGCTTAGTTTATGTTTATATGGTTTTCATTAGCTTAAGTCGAGTCGAGTCTTGGCTTAGCAACGCCACATTGTACATGTAATTGACCAAGATGATAAAATCGCCACTAGTAAGGATTGCCTTTATCTAACAAAACCGTGTTTATCATATCCCTACATCTCACGTTATAACCCTTTTAAAAGACCTCTTTGATAGTTTATCCTAGTTGCTTACGCTAAGTGGTGGAGGTTTGATCCTTTCCCAAGCCTATGGTAATCTATGTGCTATGAAAGGTAGTGAGAGATATTTACCATTTTCATATTGTGATATATACTTTTATTACACCCGAGAGATGTGAGTATCTAAACACTATTTGTGAGGTGCTAGTATATAATTTCCGTGCTTGTTTTGGTCGAAGTGGAATGATTATTTGTTGCAATTACTTTTACCCTAGCTTGTATTTTGATTAGAATAAAAGCGCATTTGCTTGAGGACAAGCAAATCTCAAGTGTAAGGTATTTGATGAGATGAAAAGTGTACCGCTTTTAGGGGTCATTTAAGCCCTAAGTCGAGATTATTTGATCAAATATTGTCCTAAATCGTTCCTTTTGTCATTTTAGGTACTTTGAAAAAGAAATCTGGAAAAGGAAGCATTTTGGACGTTTTTGGAGCGAAAAGTGAAGAAAACGGCAAAATCTCCAAATCAAGTTGGAAATAGTACCTGACGGCATCACATATTACATGTGACGGCGTCACGTTATGGCAAAGAGGTGTATAAAAAGTATAACGAGATGCGCCAGAACATTTTTGGGAAATAACACATGACGGCGTCACCAAGGTCGTCAAGAGCAAATTACATGTGACGGCCAAGAATGAATTAACACATGACGGCGTCAGATCTGCATCTAGGCAATACGAGAAGAATATTGGCGGCGATTTGACGGCGTCATAATCATAACGTGAGGCCTTCAGACCACAAAATCTATATATAGTTTTCTTATTTTCGTGTATCTAGAGGAGAATTTTAGAGAGACTTTTGGGAGAACTTGTGGAGAAACCCTGGGTCAAATTTTAGAGGGTTTTTCACCCTTTTATCATCCAATTTTCAATAAAGATAAGTCTTCCAATAATCATTCAATATTTCTATGTGTTGTTTGATTCTATCTTATGCTTGTCTTTACTTAAACATGCTAGGCTAGGTTTTCTTTGTGTTTGCTTAGATGTAATGAAACCTAGTTATTAATTATTGGTTGGTTGTTTGTTATTAATTGTAATGGATGAATGATATCGATGTTAGGCTTAAGAAAACTGGCAGACTTCCAATTGGTAACATGCTTGAACGTCTTAAGAAACATGAATCGGATGTGTACTACGATTAATTGGTTATATTTAATGCATGAGTAACTACTAAGGAGGCCATGTTAGGAGCTAGTAGTCGGTTCGACATAGGAAGAGGTAGAAACTTGTAGAGTTGGGGAAGATCGTACACGGCCCCACGAATGATATTAAGAAATATAACCGGTCCAATTGTAACAAACTAATCAACTAGTAAAAGATAGCTAGGGAGTAGTGAAATCTAAGTAAACACGTTTATCTTATTATTGTTTTTCTCTAAATTTCAATTCTTGTTATTTTATTTTCATTGCATTAGTAGATATTTGGGTTATCTGACTAACAACTAATTCCGCCCACTCTTCCAAAACCCGAGATTTTTACTTGCTTTTCATAAAACCATAAAAATACAAAAAGAATCATCCCTCACCTCTAGACCTAGTTTAATTAAGTTTTGATCCTAACGACACTATTCCCCGAGAGAACGATCAATCCACCGGTACTTGCCACTACACTATACTACATCGGTCAGGTATACTGCCTGGTGGGGATTGCAAGCTTCTCAAGATCCATTGAGAGGTAAAACCTTTTGCAAGGTTGCAAAATCACGCATCACTTAGCTTAATTTTGTGCTTAATTTAATCATTGTGCTTACGTCAATGACAAGTTAGCTAGTTTGCACCCAAACTATCATTAGGTTATGCATATGCTTGATTATCATTTTGTGTGTGTGTGTGTGTGTGTTTTATTCATTATTTAAGGTGTTTGCTTACTTGGAGTTAAAAAATAGATTTTATATATATAATTGAGTGGGTTTATGACATCAGTTTGTGCTTAATTTTGTGCTTTCGTCATTGGTAAGCTAGCTGTTAGGAACAAGAAAGTGTGTATTAATAGTGAAGGGTCTTTACTGTATCATTTATTATGTAACGTTTATAATTGTTTTACTCTCCCCTTCCAACATTTGTAGAGTTGGAAGGGGGAGGGGAAAATTGTGAACCTTTTCAACTTTAGTAAAGTTAGAAGGGGATGGCGTGCCATATGTAACTATTAATAACCCTCACAAGTCTCATTTGTGTTGTATGTGTGTGATAATAAAAACTCTCTCTACCTTCATGACTTTCTTCCCCCCCCCCCTCTCTCTCTCTCTCTCTCTCTCTCTCTTTCGATTATGTTAATTATGGGACAACAAGTGGTATCAAGAGCTTGTATGTGATAGATTAAGGATAGTTTAGTGTTTGTTTAGTTAATTTTTCGTCATTATTTTAGTGTTTTTATACTGTTTTTGGTCTAAATACATGTTACTCTCTCTCTAGAATTTTTTCCCGGGCTTGAAATCACTTGGTTTGATCATATTTTGTGGTTAGATTGCAAGTTTTGTTGTTTTAAGTGTTCTAGGAGATTTGAGACACTTTTTTTCAAGTTAAAAATAAGAAATTTATGAAAGAATGATGAATGTTTTGCTAGTTTTTGTTGCGTTTTTGTTTAAGTACGTTTTCTAGGTTTTGTAACTTTTTCTTGAAGATCTTGGCATATTTTTGTCTTTTTGTGGTTTGTAATTCTCAAAAGTTGTGAGGATAAGAAGGTTTCAAAACTTATTGGTAAGTAACTTTCAAAAGTTAAGAGGAAAAGAGGGTTGCAAAACTTACTAGGGCTTCCAATTTTCAAAAGTCGTGAAGCGAAAAGGATTTCAAAACTCACTCGGGTTCGCAAGTTTCAATTGCTACTTGGGGTTCACTACTTTTCTCACTAGGGCTCGTAACTTTTCAAAAAGTTACTAGTGTCATAACTTTAGAAAGTTACTTGGGTCTCAACATCTAAAAGTTGTGAAGGTTCTTTATAATTCTCACAAGGGCTCATAACTCTTCGAAAAGTTACTAGGGTCATTACTTTCATAAGTTACTTAGGTTTAAGTTGTGAAGCTAAAAGTCACGAGGGTTCTTAAGTTCCAAAAGTTGCGAAGGTTTCAAGGTTCACTAGAATTCAAAAATTGCGAGGTCTAAGAAGTTGCGAAGGGAATTATTTACAAACTTTAGGGTATTATTTCCGAAAGCGTATGTTGAGAAACAAACATGAAGTGGTTACGACAATTTACTAAAAAAAGTTACATAGTCTGAGTCTGTATGACGATAAGTTCAAACTACATGTAATAATCGGCTATAAGGTCAGAATCCTTGGTTACCCAAAAATTTACATGTGCCTAATTTACATGTCACACATTATGCACTTCTGAATTTGCCTATACAAATCGTCCGTTCCTAATTAATTAGTTGTCCTAGATACCCGTACCTTTCACAACTTTTCTCTATAAAAGCCTAGACTTGTATATGGCAAAAGTGCAACAACACATACTATTTTTGATTGAACGTTTCTTGTTGGAACATCTCTAGACAATAGTGTGAATTTCATGTTAAAAAAAAATAGTGTGAATTTGCTTTATACATTCATTGATATTGCGTGTGATTCATGTATTTTAAAAAAAAAATTAAAATGGATTAAAGGAGCAAATACCTTAGAAACTATAGTATATGTCATATTAATCATATGCCAAGTTACAGTTAGCGTTTAAAGTTATTAGGACGTGGCTCAAAATTATACGATTAAACAATGTACTATATATAGGAAGACTAAGAGCATAATTCTGCGAGTGGTGTCATGAGCAAAAATAGTGACATCTCAACACTTTTTTTTTATAATACCAGAATCTATCATACCATACAAAACACACTCCCTCATATAACAACAGTTTCCGGTGCCATTGGACACCCATTATGTGCCCTATTTAGGGTGTGTTTTTTTTTTTTTTTTTTTTTTTTTTTTTTTTTTTTTTTTAATTTATTCAAATAAAACACATTTACTAAAATTCAATTTCATTAATAAAAAAAACATAAAATACATATAAGACATAAAAATAAAAACAACACATAAGAATAAAAGTACATAAACCAAAACTAGTTTTAGGGAAAATATTGCATCATCTTCAAGTCCTCGTTCCATTTTTGAGAATTGATTAATTCAACTCTCGCACGTCTTGCGGTCCAAACGTTCCATCTTCGCCTCACGGTCTAAAACGTATTGTTGTTGCATCATTTCCTTAAACATTGTCGGGTTTGAACCAAAAGCTTTGGTTCAAAGTCAGTCGGTCGTCCTCGGTTTCATCTTGCTTGTGTTGAGTGGGGATATTTCATTTGTGTTTGTCTTTAAAAAAACACCAGCCGATTTTGTGTGTAAAATCTTTACCCTTGACGGTTTTATACGAAAGTTCAACCTGGGTCATCAAATCTTCATCATTTTCGCCGCTAAGAGCCTTGGTTTCGTTGACAAAAGAATAAACTTCCCGATTTCTTGGTTCATCAAAATCCACTTTCCCATGAACATGTTCTTGCTACGCTTGTATTTGTTTTTCTTGGCTTGCTCATTGTATTGGTCGAGAACTTTGTACCAAAACGTGTCATTTTTTTTTTGTCTAAGCCGACATTTGGATCCTTGGATACTTGTATTTAAAATTCCGCCAAAAGTAACTCTGCATCTTGGGTCCAAAAGTGTCGAGATGAGGATCATTCGCCATTCTTATTTCAGGGTTTCTTGGCCCTCGAATTTACAAGTGTTTTGGGTGATGGCGGCCCCGCGTCTTCGGGTTGTTGGGGTTGCTCTTGGGATTGTTGTTGGGAAAATTGGGGTTGGTATAGTGTTCGTTGGGAAATTTAGGTTTATGAGAGTTGTTGTTGAAGTTGAAATGGTTGTCATAGTATTTGTTGCTCGGATATAAATTGGTTGGGAAATGGGTTAAAGTTGGGGAATTGGTTTGGGATTTGCTATGTCGTGTCGAATGATGTAAGTTGGTTGGTGTTTGAGGTGATGGAATTTGTGGATGATGGTGTCTTTGGATTAGAAAACGATGATGAATTCAGTATTTGGTTTTCTGGGTCGTTGAGCATAGAGTTGATCCATTGTTGATTGGGATTTATTTTTGTTAGTTTAGAGGTAGAAATAATTGTTAAGTTTAGAGGTAGAAATAAGAGTGGAAGTGTGTGTAAAAATTGGAAGAATAGTGGAGTATTTATAGGATTTTTAAAATGTAAAAAAATTTGAGTAAAAGTGGGATTTTAATGCAAAAAAGGCTAGTAACATCACCCAACGTCCATATTTTCTTTTTCTAACTGTTATATAACGTTACAAATTGAACCATTACTCTCTCCAAGTTTTCACACACACACTTCCAAATTTTTACTTCCAAGTTTTCACACACACACTTACTTCCAAACTAAAAAAAGAAATGAAGAAATCCCACCATGTGGGCTTGTAGTTGTGGCGCGAGAGGCTAACAGCCTAACGGGGGTATGGTTGTGGCACCATTGTTATTGGCTGGTGGGAGAGTGCAAGACTAACAGCCAACCTCACCTTGAGCTCTAAGGGTTATGTTTTAGAAGTATATGTATAAAAAAGAGTTTAATATAAATCATAAATTTTCTAAAGATTCAATGAATAAATCTTAGTCATTCATTTTTTTTATCAAACTAAAAAAACTTACTTTCATCCCTCTTTTTAAAATTTAAATATATCATACATCATTCATTGTTACGTGAAATGAATTATATCATTGCGACGATAATTAAATAATCTTTCTATACTGGGGCACTTCTATATACTTTCGACATTTTTTTCCCGAGTTTCTTTTGTGAGTATTGACATTTACGCTATAAAAATTCACATGTAATTTGTTATTCTAAAAATCATATGTGATCATATGATTTATAAAAATCACATATAATTTGTAAAATCACATGTGATTTTGCAGGGCGTAATTTTCAATACTAGAAAAAACTCGAAAAAAACCTTCGACGAAAGTATATCGAAATACCCATATACTGAAAGATAAAAAAAAAATTCATATCGCGATTGTGTATTTTTTGTCGCTTAATGATTTATTGTTTACAAGATATTTTATTTTTAAGAAGAAGGTAGAAAGTGGTTTGTTTTGCTTTGATAAAAAAGTGAATGTATAGGATTTGTTCATTAGATCCTTCAAAATTTTGCGATCTATGTTGATTTGATCTCTGTATATATATAAATTGTTTGTATATTTAGAATAACCAAATACCCTTTCAATTTAACCGGTGTCAACCAACTAAATGTATCATCCTTATGAATAACAAACCCCTATACATAATAGTAACAACAATAGTATTACTATTGCAAGAACCTAATTACTGTATAAAAATATAACTTTGGTTAAATTGTTCGCCTTCATCAATTTAGTAGGTTTTACATGCGACGAGGTTGATGGCGGAGCTAAAACTTTTTTTTTTTTTTTTTTTTTTTTTTTATTATTATTATTATTATTATTTTTTATTATTATTATTTTTATCAAACAATGTTTTCTAGATCGTATGTTTTTGCGACATCAGTTTTTGGACGGGTAATATTTTTCGATTGTCCAAGATGTTGTTCATGCACATTCTATTTACATATTGTTAAGTTGGAGAATTAAACTTTTTACTTTTAATTGTAACTGCATTTTCCACATAAAAAATCTGAAATGTTTAACAAATTTGGCTGTAAATAATTGAGTGACATTTTAGTCTTTTTTTAATTAATGACTAAATAATCAGAAATGTTTGTAAGGTTGATTATGTAATTTTTAATATACTCAAAACTTAGCTAAGACTTTTGAGCCTTAATTTTTTATGAATCGTTATATAAGATATGCTAAAGATGTATTTTTACATTAGGAATAGGCATACAAAAAGCCGAATTTCTTCTCTTCAGAAATATATGTACGTATACGTAATTATATAGTTTATGCTAGTGAGTATCTTAAATTATTAAACGATTAAGTTATAAGTGAGCTTGGCCATAAAATAGACGACCATGGACAATTTTCTATCCAAAAGTTGTAGATGCTTGGTTTTTTTATAGTTGATGGCGTCTTTTGGTCGTTCTTGATATCAATAATGTGGTATTGCTTTTAGCAAAAATCACTTTCAAGCATGCAAAGTAACGGTTATTCTACGTGTTTTCCATTAAACGATAGAGGGCAGTGGTTATGGTAGGTCATAGTTAAATTGATTGTTACACACCTTGGTCCAAACCAATATTTTACGTGAAACATCTACTTTCTTTCCCTAACATGCAACATGATCTCCCGAAAAATAAAGCCAGTATAAATATTAAGAACGAAAGCAGTGTTTGGTTTAGCTAGATAGTCTTTTAAACACATATATACACACACTTCAAGTCTTCAACAAATTATTTCACTCCTACTTAAAATCGCAAATTTGCATATAATGAACTTTAGCCAATTTCTAAATTTGTGATATCGATGAATTTCACAAGCATATCGATCGCTAGATTATAAGAAACTGAGAGCACGGCGCATTTGGGGAAATTTGGTTGTGTGTCATAGGGATGTTATTGCAGGAATTTATTATTATTATTATTATTATTATTATTATTATGGGAATGTTATAGGTTAAAAGATGACATGATTATGCCTATAACTAATGTAGATGGCTCACTGCACCTAGAACTCTAAACATGTTGGTTAATTTTAGGTAAAAATCTTTAGGAGAATGTGATATTATTCACCGTGGTGGAGCCATGCGTTTTCTCGAGGTATAATGGTTAATCGATAAGAGCTTTGATTACTATCTTTTTTATTTTTTATATCTCGATTTTTTTAAATGTACCCTTTTTTTTTAGAAAAAATAAAATTTGTAGTACTTGTTTAGTTAGTTTATTAATAGGTGAAAAGTGAACCAAATTAATTAAAGTATTAATGATATTATACATCACGCGATTCGATCACATTAAGTGAAAACAAAACAGTTTTTGTCGAAATTAGCTGAAGATTAACTGATGCTAAAAATAGAATTTATATTATAAGTTGAAGCTGATTTTTTTTTTTTTTTTTTTTTTTTTTTTTTTTTTTTTTATATATATATATATATATATCATACATATATTTGACAAATTAATTAAACTTAGAGCTTATGAGTGTAAAAAAATTAAAAAAATAAATAAAATAGATTCACAAATATTCAAAGAGTTTTGTGTGTTCATCATAATATATTGAAAATCATCTAACTAATTTGGCTAATTACAAGTTTTGCCATTTCTAAACAAACTTATTTTCAGTAGTTTAAAAGTTACAAACATGTCTATAAACTTGGGTGACTAACAAACTTTAATTCATAGACCAACAAACATTACTCTTGGTCATCAACAATTTTACACTTTTAATTTTTATTGAGATGCTCTAATTTACAAGTAGTTAAACCAAATTGTATTTAAAATATAGTTGTTTGATGCGTATGAGATGTGATTTGCACACTTCAAAAATGATTTTGACACTTTATTTTATTGTGTTTTGACATTTATACTCTCACAAATTACTTCTTATATTTTCACCCTTGTAAGTGTATAAATGTCAAATATACTTCATCCGTATCAAAATTATTATCCATATTTCATTTTTAGAATGTCTTAAAATAATTGTCTATTTTTCATATTAAGTAAAAACTAGAAAATCTAGTTAAGGAATATTTCATTTTAGTGGTTAAAAATTAAATTACCCACACTTTTATTAAATTTTGTGATGTCTCTTTTATGACAATAAACTTGAAATGAAAAAAGTAATAAAATAAAGTTTATCAATCATTTTGTGAAGTGTGTAAATCATGTCACTTTAGAAATTTTGTAAGGTTGAAAAGAATTAGAAAATTCCAAATCTGGACTCAAAGATTCTTTTTACGACGTTACGGAAAAAGTACGATGGTCTAGTACACCAACAAAGAAATTCTATACCAGTAAATTTGTAAAATTAAGACCGTCGGATCAAAAGTTAAAGAGACCAAATAAGATTGAATGCTTCTAGTGGGAGCCACCCTGTTTCTAGATCTTAGCGGTCAGTGAGACAGCTTTACGGATGATGAAAGACAAAAGCGTCAAACAAAGTTTCTATCGTTTAAAATTCGCGTAGATAAAACCGGCATGGACAAAAATAAACGAACAAGAAAAATGAACCGCCCCCAAATTAGACTCCTAATTTAATTAACATTAGCTTATCTGTCAGTTGGGTCGAGTGTGACGCTCAGCTAAAAACTATAAAACAAGTCTGCGATAGTTCAAAATTAGACTTGGCACAATTATGTTTATTAGATGTGGACACTCGAGCGGTTGTATAAGACAAAAGTCATCTATGTATCACCGGACTGCCTCCGTTGACGAATAATAGGCACCACCACTCTAGACAGAGGCGACCATTTTTAAATCTTTAAAAGTTCAAATTATTAATATGACGGGGCATGGACACTTGAAGTGTCCGTCTAGTTAAATGATTGAATATGAACAAAAATTTCATGCGTGTGTAATATTGTGCGTCAATGTTCATCTAAATTTATTTATTTGTTTCTGTTCGAACGTCGTATTTTTTTTTTTATTATAACACGCATAATTAAATACACAAAATGCACAAAAAGAAACGCTATGTATATGTTTTATATTGTATGTTTGTTATTTTTTTTAACGACAGATTTTATTACAACGCTAGCAAGAAGATAGAGAATTACAAAGAAACAAGATAAGGGTTTTTAAGTCAATTTAGTCAACTAAAAGAAGCCTTAATGAACGAGCAACTATATCATCGAAAAGAGCCATTTTGTAAGGGGATCTTGAATCAAAAAGTTTTGTTACGAAAACGCCAAACAAACCACCACTAATATAGCAAACTCCTTCAAGCATCTGTTTAAGGGTTGACTTCATTCGAATATTCGAAATCCAATCCACCCATTCCTCGAACAAAGAAACCTCAACGAAGCTACAATCCCACCAAATAGCAATCTTGCGGTAAAACTCTCTCACCATTGGGCATGCAAAAAATAAATGACTAGAAGATTTCGCCGCCTTACTACAAGTAGGACAAAGAATAGACTCAATCTCTATATTTCTATGAGAGAAGTAAAACCTAGTAGGCAAACAATCCAATCTGACTTTCCATACATGAATATTAACCTTTATAGGAACTGCATTAATCCATCTAATTTTGGAAGAAACCTCTGGCATAATTCTATCGTCTAGAAGCCTTCTAACCGAAACCACAGAAAACTCACCTCAACCCTCCAAAGTCCAAACCCATCTATCCCGCATGATGGGGGGAAGGATACCCTCCACCAAAGCACATAACTCAGAGAACTGATCTTGCTCAGCTCCACCCCTCGGATCTCGACGCAAAGAAGAATTTTCAAAAATTCACGAGATAGCTTCGAAGCAACCGAAATGTCTTTGACAGTCTCCAAAGAATACACTCTAGGATACAAAGTTTTGAACGTCACATCTCCCCTCCAAACATCCTCCCAAAATAAAGTATCATCCCCGTTACCCATATTTTTCTTAATATAATGGAACAAATCAATACCTTGTTTCTTAATCTGAGCCACATCTCGAATAATATCTAACCATAAAGATGTATATGAAGAGATTGACTCCTGACCAATTTTACCATCCTCTCTATGAACCGCTTTAATCACCCTAGCCCATAGCGAAGAACTTTGACAACGAAAGCGCCACACCCACTTAAACATTAGAGCTAGGTCAAGGCATAAAAACTAGACATGCCTAAGCCACCTTTCTCTTTTGAAGCCAAAACTTTATTCCATTTCACCCACATCGGTTTCTTAACGTTATGCTCTACACCATTAAAGAAATGACAACGAACAGATTCCATTTTTTTAACACCTACATAGGAACTTTAGACATTGCATATAATATATAGGCGTTGAACCGAAAACCGACTTAAGTAAAGTTAACCTTCCTCCAATAGATAAAGTCTTCATCTTCCATTTAGAAAGTTGCCCTATGTTTATCTTTGTTTAGCATTATTATACACAAACATAGAAATAGCCTAATTTTCTTAACCAAAGAGTATAGTGTCAACAATGGTGAAAACAGAACATCAATGAAGAAAACAGAATTGAGAAAGAAAATGGTTACCAGGGAAAAGTTTGTTATTTCATTCATTGATATGAAGATTGTTACAACAGAACATTTATAAACAGAGTATTTACATTATAGTCCTTCTAATCTATTCTATTTACATTATGAGACCCTATATTATCCTACTCCTTTACACTCCCCCTCAAGTGGAGAGTGTGGTGGCACACACACTCCCAACTTGGACAATAGTGAATTTTGTTGATCCACAGTAACAACCTTGGTGAAAACATCGGCTAATTGAGATTTAGTGTTAACATATGTAGGATTAATCTTGCCTTCTTTCAATTGATCCCTCACATAATGACAATCAACCTCAATATGTTTAGTTCTTGCATGGAAAACAGGATTTGCTGCAATGTAAAGAGCAGCTTGGTTGTCACAATATAAGTCCACAGGCTGCAAGTCTTTGATTCCAAAGTCTTTAAGTAAACTGACTAACCAAGTAACTTCACAACAAGTTAAGGCCATGGCCCTATATTCTGCTTCTGCAGAAGATCTTGCCACAACAGCTTGTTTCTTGGATTTCCAAGAGATTGGTGAATCACCTAACAACACACAATATCCAGTAGTTGACCTTCTAGAAAATGGACAACTAGCCCAATCAGAATCACAATAGGCTTTAAGTTGGACTGCTGAATCTTTGGCTAAAAGTATCCCTTGACTTGGTGATAAGCTGATATATCTAAGAAGGTGTTTTGCAGCTTGCATATGAACTGATGTAGGAGACTGCATAAATTGGCTAAGCAATTGGACTGTGTAGCATATATATGGTCTAGTGATTGTCAAATAGATTAGTTTGCCAATGAGTCTTCTGTACATCTCTGGGTCAGTAAGAGGAGTACCTACATCAGATTGAAGTTTCAAATGAGGATCCATAGGAAACTTGTAAGGTTTACTGGATAAAACACCTCCTTCTTTGAGAAGATCCATAGCATATTTATACTGAGATATGAATATTCCTTGTTCTGTTTTGGACACTTCAAGACCAAGAAAATAATTCAAATCCCCCAAGTCTTTCATATGAAACACTGTACTAAGTTGTGACTTGAGTTCCACAATTTGTTCTTCATCATTGCCTGTAATTAGCAAATCATCAACATACACTAACACTGCTGTGAACTTTGTACCATTCTTCTTTGTAAACAGTGAGTAATCAGTTTTGGATTGAACAAATCCAAAAGATTGTAAAGTTGATGATAACTTTTTAAACCATTGTCTTAGGGCTTGCTTTAAGCCATACAGGCTTTTCTTCAGTTTACATACCAAATTAGAAGGAAGTGAAGCATTAGCCTGCACTGACTCCCCTTTCCTGAATACCCCAAAGGAACTTTCATGTACACTTCTTCTTCTAAATCTCCATGTAGAAATGCATTGGAGACATCCATTTGACAAAGATGTCAATCCTTCAATGCAGCCACAACTAAGAGTGATCTAACAGTCACCATCTTAGCAACTGGAGCAAAAGTCTCTTGATAATCTACACCATGTTTTTATCTATTCCCTTGAACAACCAATCTAGCCTTTTTTCTGTCAACTGTGCCGTTGGCTTTGAGTTTAGTCTTAAATAACCGGTGACTGCCAATTACTTTCTTTCCTGGTGGCAATTCAGTCACCTCCCATGTTTCATTTTCATCAAGAGCACTTAACTCAGAGTCCATTGCTTGACACCAACCAGGATTCTTTACTGCGTCATGAAATGAAACTGGATCTTTTTTAGTAAATAAAGTTGTGACAAAAGCTTGAAAGTCAGGCAAAAGGGGTGTTTGGATGACTTGATTGGCTCTAGGAATATGAGGTAGAACATAATCTTTCAACTTAGTAGGTAAAGTAGAAGTTTTAGTTGATCTTCTCACTGATGGTTCTTGTGTAGTAGAAGAAGAGGGTGCATTTGACTCTAGTTGTATTACATTTGGCTGAGGTATAGGTGCATTTGTAACAAATTGTGTTGAAACACTACCATTATTCACAGATGAAGTATTTAACACAACTTCATCATCCACAACAGAAGTAGGAGAAAATTGACAGGGTAGAGTTGTTGGCAGAGGAGTTAAGAATTGTTGAATACTCTGTGCAGAGTATGAAAAAATATCCTCATAGAAAACAACATCTCTAGATACAAAAGTAGTATGAGTAGCCAAATTGTAGAACTTATATCCCTCTTGAAGATTTGGATATCCAAGAAACCCACATGGAATACCCCTTGGCTCAAACTTATCTGTTGTTCTAGTTGGATTACTTACCACAACAAAACATCCAAAAACCCTCAAGTTCTCATATGCAGGTTTCTTAGCCAGTAAAACTTCATATGGTGTTTTATTATTAAGCACGGAAGAGGGTAGGATATTAATAAGATACGTTGCTGTAGTGACACAATCTCCCCAAAATTTCAAAGGTAAGTGAGAATTTAATCTCAATGCTCTAGCAGTATCAAGAATATGTCTGTGTTTTCTCTCCACCCTACCATTTTTTTGTGGCCTATCAGCACACGAGGTCTGATGTTCTATACCAAGCCTAGACAAATATGCTCCACATTCTCCTTTAACAAATTCTAAAGCATTATCTGATCTTACAACTTTCACCTTTTTGTCAAATTGATTTGAAACATAACTAAGAAATGTTTTCAAAGCCATAAAACTGTCAGACTTGTTAACTAGTAAATAGGTCCAAGTCACCCTACTGCAATCATCCACAATGGTCATAAAGTACCTATATTTACCTCCAGTGGGTACTCTAGATGGTCCCCATACATCCATATGAAGCAATTCAAAAGTATTTGACCTATGAGAAGAACTTAAAGTGTAAGGCAACTTAGAGAACTTAGCCATAGGACAAGAAAGGCAATTATCCACATTAGACTTAGACAAAGTAACTGGAAAATCTTTCATATATTTCAACTTTGAATCAGATACATGGCCTAATCTATGATGCCATAGCCCAAATGAGCCTTTATTAACAGAAACAGAATGACTTACAGCAGACATAGCAATTTTACCAAGAGTTGTTGTAACCAATGCAGTAAAAACACTATCAACTTCTTCTAGAGGTGCATTAACTAGATGATACAAGCCAGCTTGCTTCTTACCCAGACCCTTTGCTTTCTTGGTTACCAAGTCCTGAACAACACAAAACTGTGGGTAAAAAGATACTACACATTGAGCATCTTCTGTCAGTTTTGGTACAGATATCAAGCTAAATTTGAAAGATGGAATAACCAGAACATCTTTGAGTAACAATCCATTTTTCAGTTTATCTTACCCACATGTGATATTACAGAAGTATTACCATTTGGAAGTTTTATTTGTGGCTTAATTTTGAGCAAATATGGATCAAATATTTGGTCATTATCTGGTGTCATGTGATCACTAGCACCTGTATCATAAATACAGCCTTCAAGCAAATCTAGCATATCAATTAAACTATTTAGACATGCTATACCTGCAGCAAAATGATGACCAAATCCATCATCCATATCAGTATCACTCCTCAACTGCTGCACACTCCTCAAAAGTTGCTCAAATTGCTGTGGTGTAAAACTAATGTTGCCGCTCTCTACATGAGCTGCAGTTTTAGAAGCACCTTGAAACTTGTTCTGACCACTTTGACCGGTTGGTTTAAACATCTTACCTGCATTGGTCTTTGGCTTAGGATGCCAAGCAGGGTACCCAACCTTCTCTCAACATCTTTCAGGTGGATGCCACTTAAAACCACATATACCACATTTATCCTTAACAATACCCTTGCTATACAAAGCAGTTGACTCATAAGTGTTTAAACCAAACAAAACTCTCTGAGATTCCTCTTGTTGTAACATAAAACAGGCATTCTCAACACTTGGCAAAGGAACCATTAACAACAGTTGAGTCCTCAAGTTACTGTAATGATCATCCAATCCATTAAGAAATTGAAACAACCTTTGCTCCTATTTTTGTTAATTCAAAGCATTCAGAAACCTAGTTATCTCTGGAGTTATAGTAATTGTTGGCAACACATTTACATTATCAAGCTCTTCCCAAACACACTTCATCTTATTGAAATATTCACTCACAGATCCACCAGATTGAGTTATAGCATAACAATCCTTATTCAACTTATACTTCCTGGATCCATCACTTAAGGCAAACCTTTTCTCTAATTGAGACCACATAACACTTGCAGAATCAACAAACATGATTGACCTAGCAATTGACTCACTAACTGACCCCAAGATCCAACATATCACCATATTATTACACGTATCCCACAATTCAGCAAGATTAGGATCAGTTGTAGATCGTGTAACAGTACCTCTAATGAATCCCAACTTCCTCTTAGTAGAAAGCCCTATCTCAATCGCTCAACGCCATGCGCGATAATTTTGAGAACCTACAAGCTTTTCTTGTACCGTTAGAGAACTAGGACCATCAGATGGATGAAGATACAACAGATTTTGAAAGACAGCAGGAGAATTATGATTACCAGAATTAGTCATCTTGATTAACAAAAAAATCCCTAAATTTTAACCTAATTTTGATTAATTTTAACCTAATTTTGACCTGATTTGCACGCGGAAACGATAACACGATAATCACACTTGCATAACAACAAGTTCACCCTATATAACCATTATTGAAGCTATGATACTGATGAGTGTGTAAATACTCATCATTTTTACCTAATCTAAGCTGCCAAAACATCCAAAAACACTTAAATATGCATCAAAATACTGAAAATATTCCAGGATTGTGTTTTATATGTTTCAGATGCAAAAAGATAAAAAATAAATGAAAAATGAACAAAGTTTGCATAATTGGCAGTTTCAGTCCCTCAACTTTCAAAACTTGTCAAAACAAGTCCTTGGTTATTCTAAAACATGAAAAATCACCAAAGGTCCTTTTGGAATCACAAATTACATACTTAGTCCTTGGGTGTAAAGTTTCACAAAATTACAAGTTTAGTCCCTCAACTTTGCAAAATTGACAAAAATGGTCCCTAGGATGTGAAAACTTTAAGAAAAATAAATTTTGGTCCTTGTGTTACTCATCTTTGGCAGGAATGATCCTTGGGAGAAAAGTTTGGTGAAATTACATGATTGGTCTGATGAGTATGCAAATACTCATCATTTTTGTCTTATCTGAGCTGCAAAAACATATAAAAACACTCAAAAATGCATCAAAATACTAAAAATATCCCAAGATTGTGTTTTATATGTTTTAGATGCAAAATGAGAAAAAACATATGAAAAACGAACAAAGTTTGCAAAATTGGCAATTTGAGTCCCTCAACTTTCAAAACTTGTCAAATTTAGTCCCTAGGCTTTTGTTTTGTAAGAAAAGTCACCAAAGGTCCTTTTGAAATCATAAGTTGTCATATTTAGTCCTTTGGTGAAAAATTTTCAAAAAAGTTTTGAGAATTTACAAATTTAGTCCCTGGAATTTCACTTTTGGCAGATTTGGTCCCTGGTGGGAAATTTTTCGAAGAAAATCATTTTTTGGTCCTTGGAAACTCAAAGGTTATCACAAATAGCCTTTTGATGAAAAGTTTGAGGAAATGCAAGTTTAGTCCCTGGACTTTCAAAAATGACAATTTTAGTCCTTGGGGTTTTAAATATTGGAAAATTACATTTATGGTCCTTGGGTTAATGAAAGATGGCAATTTTGATCCTTGTGATAACTTTGGAACAGTTATATTTTCCACCCCTCAACTTTTCAGGAATTACATGAAAGGTCCTTGTGGTTTTTACAAAATAAACAAACAAACCAACAATCCAATCCAAACCAAACCAAAAACCTGATCCAACAAAACCCCTAAGCCCAACATCCCCAGCCCACACCTTTTTAATAAAAACCACCCCGGTCAACCTCCCAGGTTTGACCACCATCCTCCCAAAAAACCTGCTCCATGTCCCCCCTCCTTTTCCACATTTCCCTCACCTTCCACCTCAATTGCCTCTCCCCCATTAATAATCACACTAACCCCTCATTAATATCCCCAAACTGCCAAACCAACTGATGCGTGAGAATTGCACCAGGCTTTACCTCTCGAGGGATCTCGAGAAGCTTACAACCCCCACCAGGCAGTGTACCTAATCGTTGTAGTATAGTATAGTGACAAGTACCGGGGGATTGATCCTTCAACTCAGGAATAGTGTCGCTAGAATTAGAAAGCCTAAGAACTAGGTCTAGAGGTGAGGGATGATTCTTTTTGTATTTTTATATTTTATAAAAACAATTAAAAATCTCAGGTTTTGGAAGAGTGTGCGGAATTAGTTGCTAATCAACTAACCCAATAGCTAAGATGCAATCAAAATAAAATAACAAAAATGAAAATACACTAAATAACTAATGTGGTGTGAACAATATATGGGAGAATTGTGTTTACTTAGATTTCCCTACTCCCTAGATATCTTTTACAGGTTAATTACTTGTTATAGTTGCGTGGATGACGGATTGTATTCCTTAATACCATTCATGGGGTGGCGTACTTACTTCCCCAATTCTATAAGCTCCTACTTCACTCCTATGTCGAGCCTGCTAAGAAGCTCCTAACATGGGATCACTAGAAATCGCTCATGCATTAAATACAATCATAAAAACCTAGTACACATCGGTTCATGTTTCTTAAAGCATTCAAGCAAGTTACACAATAGAGATCTGCCAGTTTTCTTAAGCCTAACATTGAAATCATTCATCCATTACAACTATAAACAAGCAATCAACCTATAATCAACATCTAGGTTTCATTACATCTAAGCAAACACACAATAGATCTAGCCTAGCATGTTAAAATCAAGACAAGTGTAAGATATATTCAAACAAAACATAGACATATTGAATGAATTGGAAGAATACTTATCTCAATTGAACATGAAGGGTTTCAAGGGGTGAAAACCATTGAAAATACTATTACAAACGAGCTAGGGTTTATTAGGTTCGGCCCTACAATTCTCCACACAAGTTCCTCTCCTAATGAATGAAAAATAGAAAAGTATATATAGATTTTAGGAGGTGACGGCGTCAAGAGGAAAAATCTGACGCCGTCATCTCGCTGCCAATAAAGTTCTCGGACTGCCTAGATCCAAAGCTGACGCCGTCATGTATGTTTCTACTCTGGGCCGTCACCAAAATTACTCTTGACGCCCTTGTTCTGACGCCGTCACGTTTTCTTTGGTTCATCATCCATTTTGCTCTTGACGCCGTCATAAAATCCTTCTTGATGCCGTCATCTACTGTTCCCAACAAGGAAAATTAAGACTTTGCCGTTTTCTTCACTTTTATGCTCCAAAAACGTCCAAAATGCTTCATTTTTCAGAATTCACTCCCAAAGTACCTAAAATCACAAAAGGAACAATTTTTTTAGGGCAATATTTGATCAAATAAATTCAATTCTGGTCATAAATGACCCCCTAAAAATGGTTCATTTTTCGCCTCATCATATACCCTTACACTTGAGATTTGCTTGTCCTCAAGCAAATGCGCTTTTATTCTAATCAAAATACAAGTTAGGGGTCATTTAACACTAATATAAAAGTAATTACAACAAATAATCATTCCACTAAAGACCAAAGACAAGCACGGAGGTCATACACTAGCACCTCACAAATAGTGTTTAGATACTCACATCTCTCGGGTGTAATAAAGTATATATCACAATATGGAAATGGAAAACATCTCTCACTACCTGTCATAACAAAATAGATTACCATAGGCTTGGGAAATGATCAAACCTCCACCACATGGAGTAAGCACCTAGGATAAACTATCAAAGAGGTCTTTTAAAAGGGTTGTAATCTTAGGTGTAGGTATATGGAATACACGGTTTTGTTGGATATAGGCAATCTTTACTGGTGGCGAGCTAATCATCTTGGTTAATTACATGTACAATATGGCGTTGCTAAGCCAAGACTAGACTCGACTTAAGCTAATAAATGAAAAATAACAAAAACATTAAACATAGAATGAAACGGGATGGTAGTCCGTATGTTTTTTTCTCCTTTTTTTTATTTTTTATTTTTTATTTTTTATTTTTTTTTTGGCCTACACTCTTGCCCTACCATCCAAAATAATACATCATAGGGAATGAACTTTTCCTTTACACTTGAATTTTTACATACTTTACAATAAACTAATCTAATGACTCGAATTAAGATAATCAAAACACTTGGAGTACCATTAAGATTAACGAATATATGGGGGTAATAATATGATGTTCTTCCCCATTACTCCATAAAATAAGTACTTTATCCATGAGTCCCAATCGTCCCAAAACAATATGTACAAGGATATGACTCGACTTAGCAACGATGTAATCAATTAGATAATTAACTAAGGGTTTAAATAAATAACAATAATGCACTAAAGATGAGTGCATACGTGGAAGGCTAAGGCGATTTGGGTGTACATTTAAGTGGGGTGTAACAAATTCTTCCTTTAAGTAAGATGCTTAAAGTTAGAAACGAAAAGATAGGCTCGGAGGGGTGTACTAGGGGTTTCGTGTACTAAAAATGAGTACAACGCTAAGGGTGTAGGAAAAAATTAATTGACTTAACTAGCCAAGTAATATGACTTAAATGGTCAAGTAATTATAATACGAGTTTAACACAAGGGTGATCCTAATGCCTCTTATCATGTAGTAAATCCTACTACACGAATGTAGCAAGTTCTAGAATCTAAATGCTACCGGTACACTCATAAGCACTAATAATAAATGCTTTTCCTATCAAATCTAAAGGCGAACCTCACATATTTGGGTGGAAAATTTTTCTGAATGATACGGTTTTGTGCTAGTCATACGACTCCTATCGATGAGACGCTTGCTATGGCTAAAGTATCACTCCTAAATGTTGTAAAAAATTTTAAATTCGGCGCTAAAATTACACTAACAAGTATTTCTCCTAGTTTTATTACACACCTACCATCAAACAAACAAACTCAAGTGAAAGTGTATCTATAAGGTATCATCATTTACCCTCCCCTTACACTTAGGATGAACATTGTCCCCAATGTTCAATTAAAGAATGTAAAAGTAAAACAGGTAAAAGAATGAAATCAAATACTCCCTGATTCGCTCAGTATGGATAGTATGGTAACAAGGTTAGATCTTCCTCCAAGAAAATGAACAATTAAAGCTTCCCTTCCAGAATATAAATCGTCTTCTTGTCATACATAACCTGTTAAACCTGAGAAAACAAACAAGGCAACCTCGCGTAAAATCGACGGCAATCTATATATGATAATAAATCCTAGAAAACAAAGTAAGATATAATGCTTGTGGAATGATGTTTGCAGATTTCTTAGAGATTATAAAACTGAAGATTCGACAAAAACTTTAGGACTCCGTTATAAAAACAAAACTAGCAAAATTTCCAGAATTTTACACGTGACGCCGTCAGGAATTTCTTCCTGACGCCGTCAAAAGTGACCTGCAGAAATTCTTATGTTAAGTTTCCGGAAAATTTCTGGAAAAACTTTGTCCTACTTCCTGGAAAATCCTGCAAAACATCATTATGACTCGATACAAGCATTTGACTCTAACAAATACGAATATAAATGTTCACTTAATATTGTGGAGAATCATGATCAGGTTTGTTTCTTAAAAACATATTTGGGGTTTCCCCTTACACTTATCTTTTGCGAAATACCTTTGGATGAAGTTAAGACAAAGCCAAACAACAAAATAAAGTATTTTCACCTTTTTAGTTTGAAACATGATCTACCAACAATAAAAATAAAGCATGCATACGGAAACAAATAACAATCAAACAAAATAAAAATCACACAAATAGAAGAATGAAACCATAAGCAAACCATAACATTGCACTTCAACGTGAACATAAAAGTAAAAATTATCCAGGGCCAACAGAGGCCATATCCTAAACTATTACAATCCAAATTGTTTCAAATAACACAACCATGAATAAATTGTTTAGAAATCACAAACATCAAGACACATCATTGGGGAGCGGGACCATAACGGTAGTCATAACCAGGAGGGAGGTGCCCAGTGTACCCGTAGGGAGGGTAATCCATCTCACTACCGGGGAATGGGTCGATCTGTAGCTGGGGCTCGATCTGAACACGGGTGGAGAGGTGTTGTATCTATTGGAGGGTATGATCATACATCCAATCAAAGCACTGGTCAGTGGTAGTCCGCCATGCGTCCACCTCACCCATCCAGGCCCCCTGGTGTGCCTGCCAGTCTCCCCGACTCATGTGTCGGTAATAATTTGCAGACCCAACCTCATAATCCCTAAACTGTGGCTGCTGGGGCGCCCCCTCATCATCATCATCCTCAACACCATCAGGTCCTCCCGCAATGTACAGGTATAGGACCCATCCCCTAGCTCCATAACAATGCTCATCTGCTTGAGGGATTTAGCCCTCACCACCCTACAAGCCCCACAGTCACTCAGGTACCCCATGATCTCAGGAATAAGTAGCCCATAAGATCGAGCCAACCGGGTTATGAACATCCCCCCATACACCTTGTCAATATCCCTCTCCCCCACACTGGTCTTCAAATAGCTCGCTACCTAAAATGGGATGTTACAGTAAACATCCGCTGAAAACATGTTGTACAGGTAGAAAAGATCTGAAGCAGTGACACAGTGAGTGGTGCCATGACGCCCCGACAAGCTGTAGGTGATGCACCTGTGGGCTAACCTGATCATGGGGTCCCTTATTGAGGCCGCCCCAGTAGTCGAGGTGTACACCCCGTTCCCAATACTCTGCCAAAAATTGGCACACCTCAATTCGTTCCTCACCGTCTCCCCATGTAACAACCTCTGCATAAAACCCCCCTCAACAGCCTCCTCCCTAGTGTACAAACCTATCCTCCATCCAAACTCAGTAACCGAACATGATCGAATCTTTCCCCCCAATCTGAAGTAAATGGTGGTACCCCCCATATCTGTCCTGGCCTCAGCTAAATCTAAGCGAAAAGTCGCAAAGAACTCCCTAACAAACTCACTATAAACAGTCTCCCTCATCCTGAACAATCTCTCCCATTGAGGACCCGTGAATCCATAAGTTTGGATCCTCCCCAAGAACTCACCCTCTAGACCTTGGGACCTCAAAAACTCCCAATCAATCACAGCTCCAGAATCAATATGGTGATAAACAAGCTCCGCACACTTAGTTGTAGCGGCGTCATTATCAAACTCACTCCAACTGTAGACCAAATCCCCATAGTTAACTTGTTGGGACCTAGACGAGCTACCTCGGTGTTGTCGTGATAGTTTGCTCATTTTCCTAGAAAAAGATAGAGTGGAACGGAAATGGTTAGAATGAGAGTTTTATAAGTTCACGCTGTCAGACACATCTGACGCCGTCAGATCCAGCAAAAATCCATCCATGCAATTACAAGGGAAAAATCAATTTTCAAACTTTAAATCCATGACCCAAACACTCCCTTATGCAAAAAACATGGGTGGGGGGTCAAAAAATCCGTGGTGTGAAAGATTTTTCCGCAATTAACGCATGATTCGAGTCGACCAATATCATCTAATGGTAACCTCATGATTACAAAACATCTAAAGAAGGGCATTATGATTCTTTAAATATGGGTTGATGGTAGGGTTTCGGATGATGGGGCTTTTCAAAATTGGTAGGTCCTAAGGATAATTAAACGAAAAAGGATGAAGAAAAACTACTTACCACTTGGAGATTTATCACGGAAGATGTCGGATTGGATATTGGAGACTCGGAGGTGGAGCAGCAATTTGGGTTTGATTTGTGGGGTATGAGTTGAAAGTGATGGAGTTTGGGTTATTATTGCTGAGAAAGTGAGGTGACGGCGTCAAGAGTTAAGATCTGACGCCGTCAGATACCCGTATCATGAGCACAAAGTGGCATTTTCGAATTCCGTCCCTGCACTAATGTAAATATCTAAACATACGTAAAAACTATGAGTAGCCATCCCGCTAGTAAAGTCCACCAGGGTCAAACATTTCATTACTGTCACGGAGAGAGATGTGGTTGTCAAAAGGGGTGGGTGAGGTTTCAGTTAAGTTGTAACCTTCGCATTGGTCAACGGTGGGTACAAAGAGGAATCGTTCCATAGAGGGTCCCAAAGCTGTGGTGTTTTTGAGGTGCAACCACTTCACACCAGGTTTAAAACCAAAGGAACGTCTCTTGCACAAATTGGGGAGCGTGGTTTGCAAGCATCCAATGAAAATGTTATGAAATTGCGAGTTCTTCTCCTCCTGAGGATGCTCCCAAAAGTAGGGGGTGATTGACGGCGAAGCACTTGAAAAGGATTTCTCATTATCCTCTTGGTCACACACCAAAGGGGTTGGAACTTCAAAGATTTTTTCGATTTTTCTTGATGCGGATTTTTCCTTAATCTTCTCCTTAATTCTTGATATGGATTTGTCTGCTAAGTCCATAAAAGCATTACGAGTGCTTTCCATGCGTGCTTCTAAGTGCCGAATTTGTTTTTCCTGATTATTCATGAAGGTTACCATTATCCCTTCGAACTCCTCTTGTCGTGAACGTTCAGGAAAATTATATTTGTTAATCGCACTCACACGTATATTAGGACTCCTTGCGGTTTCAGCAACAGGCATTTCGGTTCTCATTAATTCCTTTACCTGCTTCTCAATATTTCCCAATAATTGTTCTTGGGTAGCGTTTACGTAATCAAGTTTCCCCTTACTTGAAAACATCGGGTCCTCCCATCCTTCTTCTTCGTATTGTGCTAACCCCTCAAGAACTTTCCAACATTCATCAATGCTAAGTCTGTTTAGCCTGCCATTGGCTGCGTAATCTACAACCCTTCTCGTTTGATAATTAACTTTATCGTAAAAGATTTGAATTTGGAACCATGATTCCATGCCATGATGAGGGACTTTTCGGAGTAGGTCTTTGTATCGAGTCCATGCTTCGTAAAAGGTTTCTCCTTGACGTTGTTGGAACATCAAGATATCATTTCTAAGCTTGGTAGTTCTCCCCGGTGGGAAAAATTGAGCAAGGAAACGAATGGTGAGATCATCCCATGAGGTGATGGATCCCGCGGGTAAACGTTCAAGCCATTGACTAGCTTGATCACGTAGAGAGAATTGGTATAGGCATAATCGGGTCGACTCTCTAGTTGTAACATCAAGGTCTATAGAATCTACGATTTTAAGGATGTCCTTGAGATGTTGATTAGGATCTTCATAACGAAGTCCATGGAATGCACATCCGCTTTGCACCAACCAGATGGTGTCGGATCGCAAGGGAGACACATTGGCTCCTTGGGTGAGCTCAATGGTGTTTCGATAGGCTTGGTGGCTAGGTCGGGAGTACTCTCCTAGGGTTCGGGGCCTAAGAGGTTGGTTAGCTAGTGGTAGGTTTTGTGGGTGGTCTTGTTGTGGTGGGTTGATGGGTTCAAAGATGTTACCACCTTCCATGATGTCGGATGGTAAAGAGTTACGAACAAAGGCACGAAGAAGTAAGATAGACTAAAGAAAACTAAAAATAAAAATAAAATCTTACTTGAAAGGAATCTAGCAAGTAGACCTAATAAAAAGAAATTCTAACCTAGACAATAACTATTCCCCGGTAGTGGCGCCAAAAACTTGATGCGTGGGATCTCGAGAAGCTTACAACCCCCACCAGGCAGTGTACCTGATCGTTGTAGTATAGTATAGTGACAAGTACCGGGGGATTGATCGTTCAACTCAGGAATAGTGTCGCTAGGATTAGAAAGCCTAAGAACTAGGTCTAGAGGTGAGGGATGATTCTTTTTGTATTTTTCTATTTTATAAAAATAATCAAAAATCTCGGGTTTTGGAAGAGTGGGCGGAATTAGTTGCTAATCAACTAACCCAATAACTAAGATGCAATCAAAATAAAATAACAAAAATGAAAATAAACTAAATTACTAATGTGGTGTGAACAATATATGGGAGAATTGTGTTTACTTAGATTTCACTACTCCCTAGATATCTTTTACAGGTTCATTACTTGTTATAGTTGCGTGGATGACGGATTGTATTCCTTAATACCATTCATGGGGTGGCGTACTTACTTCCCCAATTCTATAAGCTCCTACTTCACTCCTATGTCGAGCCGGCTAAGAAGCTCCTAACATGGGATCATTAGAATTCGCTCATGCATTAAATACAACCATAAAAACCTAGTACACATCAGTTCATGTTTCTTAAGACGTTCAAGCAAGTTACACAATGGAGATCTGCCAGTTTTCTTAAGCCTAACATTGAAATCATTCATCTATTACAACTGTAAACAAGCAATCAACCTATAATCAACATCTAGGTTTCATTACATCTAAGCAAACATACAATAAATCTAGCCTAGCATGTTAAAATCAAGACAAGTGTAAGATATATTCAAACAACACATAGACATATTGAATGAATTGGAAGAATACATATCTCAATTGAACATGAAGGATTTCAAGGGGTGAAAACCCTTGAAAATACTGTTACAAATGAGCTAGGTTTTATTAGGTTCGGCCCTAGAATTCTCCACACAAGTTCCGCTCCTAATGAATGATAAATAGAAAAGTATATATAGATTTTAGGAGGTGACAGCGTCAAGAGGAACAATCTGACGCCGTCATCTCGCCGCCAATAGAGTTCTCGGACTGCCTAGATCCAAAGCTGACGCCGTCATGTATGTTTCTACTTTGGGCCGTCACCAAAGCAAACACATAAGAGATCTAGGTTTCACTATATCTAAGCAAACACATAAGAGATCTAGCCTAGCATGTTAAAATCAAGACAAGCGTAAGATATATTGAAACAACACATAGACATATTGAATGAATTGAAAGGATACTTATCTTAATTGAACATGAAAGGTTTCAAAGGGTAAAAACCCTTGAAAATACTGATAAAATCGTGCTAGGGTTTCTCCAAGTTATCCCTCTAATTGTCCTCTTCTAATGAATGAAAATTACAAAACTATATATAGATTTTCCAACGTGATGGCGTCAAGAAGAGAAATCTGAAGCCGTCAATTCGCCGCCCATAATAATATCAGATTGCCTAGATCCTGATCTGACGCCGTCAAGAGCAAATTTCCTCTGGCCGTCATGTGTAATGGGACCATGATGGCCTATGGTGACGCCGTCATGTCCCTTAGTGTAAAACTCTCTGGACCGTCACGGACTCTATCCACTTCACCTCTTGTAATACTCTTGACGCCGTCATGTAGAGCTTGGTGACGCCGTCAGGTACTGTTTCCAGCAAGGAAAATTAAGACTTTGCCGTTTTCTTCACTTTTATGCTCTAAAAACGTCCAAAATGCTTTCTTTTCCAGAATTCACTCCAAAAGTACCTAAAATCACAAAAGGAACTATTTAGGGCAATATTTGATCAAATAAATTCAATTCCGGGCTTAAATGACCCCCTAAAAACGGATCATTTTTTGCCTCATCATATACCCTTACACTTGAGATCTGCTTGTCCTAAAGCAAATGCGCTTTTATTCTAGTCAAAATACAAGTTAGGGGTCATTTAACACTAATATAAAAGTAATTACAACAAATAATCGTTCCACTAAAGACCAAAGACAAGCACGGAGGTCTTATACTAGCACCTCACAAATAGTATTTAGATACTCATATCTCTCGGGTGTAATAAAGTATATATCACAATATGGAAATGGAAGACATCTCTCACTACCTGTCATGGCAAAATAGATTACCTTAGGCTTGGGAAAAGATCAAACATCCACCACTTGGCGTAAACACCTAGGATGAACTATCAAAGAGGTCTTTTTAAAGGATTATAACGTTAGGTGTAGGGATATGGAATACACAGTTTTGTTGGATAAAGGCAATCTTTACTGGTGGCGAGTTAATAATCTTGGTTAATTACATGTACAATATGACGTTGCTAAGCCAAGACTAGACTCGACTTAAGCTAATAAATGAAAAATAACAAAAACATAAAACAAACATAGAATGAAACGGGATGGTAGTCCGTATGGTTTTTCTCTTTTCTTTTTCTTTTTTTTTTTTTTTTTTTTTTTTTTTTTTTTTTTTTTTTTGCATACACTCTTACCCTACCATCCAAAATAATACATCATAGGGAATGAACATTCCCCTTACACTTGAATTTTTACATACTTTACAATAAACTAATCTAATGACTCGAATTAAGATAATCAAAACACTTGAACTACTTTTAAGATTAACGTACATATGGGGGTAATAATATGATGTTTTTCCCCATTACTCCATAACACAAGCACTTTACCCATGAGTCCCTGTCGTCCCAAAACAATATGTACAAGGATATGACTAGACTTAGCAACCATGTAATCAATTAGATAATTAACTAAGGGTTTAAACAAATAACAATAATGCACTAAAGATGAGTGCATACACGGAAGGCTAAGGCGATTTGGGTGTACATTTAAGTAGGTTGTAACAAATTCTTCCTTTAAGTAAGATGCTTAAAGTTAGAAACAAAAAGATAGGCTCGGAGGGGTGTACTAGGGGTTTCGTGTACTAAAAATGAGTACAACGCTAAGGTGTGGGAAACATTAGTTGACTTTACTAGCCAAGTAATATGACTTAAATGGTCAAGTAATTATGATACTAGTTTAACACAAGGGTGATCCTAATGCCTCTTATCATGTAGTAAATCCTACTACACGAATGTAGTCTCACTAGCGGTCTCGGGATGCATCACTAACGCAAGTTCTAGAATCTAAATGCTACCGGTACACTCATAAGCACTAATAGTAAATGCTTTTCCTATCAAATCTAAAGGCGAACCTCACATATTTGGGTGGAAAATTTTTATGAATAGTACGGTTTTGTGCTAGTCATACAATCTCCTATCCATGAGACGCTTGCTAAGGCTAAAGTTTCACTCCTAAATGTTGTAAAAACATTTAAATTTGGAGCTAAAATTACACTAACAAGTATTTCTCATAGTTTTATTACACACCCAACATCAAACAAACAAACTCAAGTGAAAGTGTATCCTATAAGGTATCATCATTTACCCTCCCCTTACACTTAGGATGAACATTGTCCCCAATGTTCAATTAAAGAATGTAAAAGTGAAACAGGTAAAAGAATGAAAGCAAATACTCCCCTGATTCGTTCGGTGTGGATAGCGCGGTAACAAGTTTAGATCTTCCTCCAAGAAAATGAACCATCAAAGCTTCCCTTCCAGAAATGTAAATCATCTTCTTGTCATACATAACTTGTTAAACCTGAGAAAACAAACAAGGCAACCTCGCGTAAAATCGGCAGCAATCTATATATATTAATAAAACCTAGAAAGCAATGTAAGATATAATGCTTGTGGAATGAATGTTTTGATGGATCTAAACACCTTGAACTGTGTTAGATTGATACTTTGAGTTATATCACTAAGTATGCGGAATCTACTTAGTAATACTTAGAAGTTTGATTGTGAATGAAACAGTTGTTTATGAATGAGAACAATGTATGTAACAAACTGTAAGCTCCAATATTATTAATGATAATAATACGAGTGATCTTTGTATCACTAGGGTTACACCTTGAAGCTCTAGAAAAACGTATATCTAAATTTTAACCTAGGACCTCCTTTTATAGCACAAGGAGTCCTCTTCTACAAGATAAGTATAACTCTAATAGAATAAGATATACACAAAATCTATTCTATATTTATCTTAACACGTTTCCTAACAATTATCCAAACAACAGTGGTAATATATGTACTTGCAGTGGTAATGTATTTCCACTGGAAGTGCATTCTTCAGCAGTTGTAATATCTTCACTAGCTGTGGTAACTGTTAGTATAATTCCCAACAATCCTCCCCTAAACTTATGATTGATATGTAAATCAATAAGTTTCTTCAAGTAATCAGTAAACATGAGGATATGGGAATTCTTCCAAACACTTATCTTCTTCTTCTTAATTCCTTATCAGCTCTCACACTTTGATCATAGATCCCTTGCAGCAAATCTTCTATGACTTCACTTCTTTCCCAACATCTAAGCTTTACTGACATCATCACAGTTAAAACTCCAGCTCTCAATGGATATTCTTTCTCAGCAAGCATAAACACATCAACTCCATCTTAAGTAGAAAGATGATGTACAACACTTGAGTCATAAAATTTCCACAAAGTATTCATGTTGTGAGCTTCAAATCTCCAATGTCTGTCACTTGGGTCAAGTTCATATAATCTTCTAAAATGAACCCATAACTCCTTAGCCTTGACATCAACAAGTTCATCCTTCTTGAACTGATCTTGAACAATCCTCCACAAGGTATATGATGAGGTAAAAAATGAACCACTTTTAGGGGGTCATTTAAGCCCGGAATTGAATTTATTTGATCAACTATTGCCCTAAATCGTTCCTTTTGTGATTTTAGGTACTTTGGGAGAGAAATCTTGTTAAAACTCCACAGCAGAATGGGGTAGTTGAAAGAAGAAACCGAACTCTTGTGGAAGCTGCTCGCACAATGCTAATCTATTCTAGTGCACCACTATTCTTATGGGCTGATGCTGTTGCCACTGCTTGTTTCACTCAAAACCGATCCCTAGTACATCCAAGATTCAATAAAACCCCATATGAGCTAGTGAACAATCGAAAACCTGACATCTCTTACCTTCACGTGTTTGGCGCTTTGTGCTATCCGACGAATGAAAGAGAAGATCTAGGAAAGTTGAAAGCTAAGGGTGATATTGGAATCTTCATTGAATATTCAGAAAACTCGAGGGCATTCAGGGTGTATAATAGAAGAACGAAAAGGATTATGGAGACGATGAATGTGAAGTTTGACGAGATTTCACAGATGGCTTCTGAGAGATACGCTCTAGAACCCGCGCTTAATCCGATGGCTTCTAATCAAACCAGATTAGGACCCGCACCAAACAGTCAGACTTCTGGACACATCAGTTCAGGACTCGTGCCTAATGGAGCTCATTCAACAAACACGGACAAACCTTCAGAACAAGAACTGGAAAATTTCTTCGAGTTAATGTTTGATGAATATTATGGTGGAACTTTGACAAATGCATCTCCACAACATTCCGCTGCACCCGCTCAAAACCATCAACCACCACCACCACCACTGGATGCATCTACAACAATCGAAGCTGAAGCACCAACTACCTCAACATCATCTACATCTACTCAAGCCACTCCAGTACTTGAAACTGAACTACCAAGAGTTGATGAGCAAAATCAAAACACAAATTTTCAAGAAGAACCAACAAATAATTCAAACGATGTTGCGTTAGAAGAAGGAGAAGAAGTATTTGAAAACCCGTTTGCAACAGACTCTGCTGAATCTTCTTCAAGGTTACAAGAACCGTCTAACACACATACGTTAAACCCAAGGTACCCTTCTACGTTTCAATGGACAAAAGACCATCCAATAGAACAAGTTATTGGTGAACCTTCAAAGCCAGTTCAGACGAGGAGACAACTTGCCACCGATCTCGAATTGTGCATTTACATTTGCTCAATAAGCCTCAAAGAACCAAAGAACATTCGGGAAGCAATGGCATAAAACCCTTGGATTGAAGCGATGCAGGAGGAACTTCTTCAATACCTGTTACATGATAGTTGGGAACTTGTTAAACGACCACTTGATAAACGAGTTCTTGATCTCAAGTGGTTGTGGAAGAACAAACTGGATGAGGAAATGAATGTAATTCGTAACAAAGCTCGTCTCGTGGCTAAAGGATATCCATAAGAAGAAGGGATAGATTTCGAAGAATCATTCGCGCCTGTAGCTAGACTTGAAGCAGTCCGGATTTTCTTAGCCTATGCAGCTCACAAAAACATCACAGTCTATCAGATGGACATTAAGACAGCTTTCTTGAATGGAACTCTGAAAGAAGAAGTGTATGTGAGTCAGCCAGAGGGATTTATCGACAAAGATCATCCAGACTACGTCTACAAGCTTAAGAAAGACATCTATGGTTTAAAACAAGCTCCAAGAGCGTGGTATGACGAACTATCATCTTTCTTGCTTAAAAACAATTTCACAAAAGGAACGGTTGATGACACCTTGTTTATCAAAAAATTCAAAGATGACATTTTGATCGTTCAAATTTACGTGGACGACATAATTTTTGGATCAACCAATCCTAACCATTCAAAACATTTTGAAAATCTCATGAAAAGCAAATTTGAAATGTCCATGATGGGGGAACTAAAATTCTTTCTTGGTTTACAAATACATCAATCCCCTCGTGGTATTTTTATCAATCAAGCTAAATATACAATAGAGATTTTGAAAAAACATGGAATGGAAAATTGTGATTCTGTTGGTACTCCAATGGTCACTTCACCAAAAATTGATGCTGATTTTTTTGGGAAACCCGTCGATCCGAAGAAATATCGGAGCATGATCGGTTCTCTCATGTACTTAACTGCTAGTCGACCCGATATTCAATTTGTTGTTTGCTTGTTAGCACGGTTTCAGGCAAAGCCTACCGAACTTCACCTCAAAGAGGTTAAAAGGATCTTTCGGTACCTACGAAGAACCATTAACATAGGACTTTGGTATCCGAAGGATTCGGGGTTTACTCTAACAGCCTTTTCAGATGCCGACCATGCAGGAGATCAAGTTACAGCAAAAAGTACATCAGGTGGAGCACAATTTTTGGGTGAAAAACTAGTAAGCTGGTCGTCAAAGAAACAGGATTGTACTGCGCTATCAACCGCCGAAGCCGAGTATGTGTCTTTATCTGCGTGTTGTGCCCAAGTTCTTTGGATGCGGACACAGCTCACAGATTATGGCTTTACTTTTGATAGAATACCTATGTATTGTGACTCAAAAAGTGCCATAGCCATCTCGTGCAATCCCGTACATCACTCTAAGACAAAGCATATCAAAGTCCGCTACCATTTCATCAAAGAACACGTGGAAGAGGGTACTGTTGAACTATTTTTCGTTAAGACTGATTACCAACTCGCCGATCTATTTACTAAAGCCCTTCCAAAAGAAAGGTTTGACTATTTAGTTCGACGAATTGGCATGCGAAGCCTAACTCCTGAGGAGCTAGAACGTCTTCTCGAATCTTCTTGAAAATGTTTTCAAAATCGCTTCGCTGTAAATATTTTTTGAAAAAAAACAAAATACAAAATTTGAAAAACCAACAAAAACAAAATACAAAAATATAAAATTTCAAAAAATACAAAAACAATATAAAATCAAAAAATCCAAAAATATTCTTCTCACGACATGTCTCTCGTATAAATCAATATTCTGTACGTTTCTAGAAATGTCATTCAAAAATGATACGGACATGTACAGATGCTTGAACGGGAGTTATTTAAAATGTTTTTCTAAAACATGTCGTTTCTCAAAAGTTTCTTCATAATGGCTTTCGTATACTTCAGTACGAAACCCGGGCTTAAACGATGACTTCTGATTATTTTCAAATCAAGGACTCGTACGTTCAAAGTCGAAGTCTTTTTCAAAAAGTTCGAGTCTAAACAAACGAAAAAGACTTCAAACAAAAACTCATTTTCAAACAGAATTCTTGAGCACTTCTTCTATATTGTTCAAAAGATTTCTCAAAATCTCTCAAAATGAGTGCTCAAGATAACTCCCTCAAAACCCTTAATTGATTTTCAAATGTGCTATCATTAAGGGGGAGTACAAAAACAAAATTGTTCCGAATTCATACAAAATGAAATCTGTCTTTCTCTCCAAAAGCTTTTTATTATTCAGTTGATACAAAAAAATATCACGATATGCTATTTTTGAGGGGGAGAAGACATGATTAAAATGTGATCAAAGATGTTTAAAGCTTGTGACTGAATCTCAAAAGAGCTAGACTCAGAATGTACCAATGAATTGACGAAGCTTAAAATGTTAGTAATCGAAAAGACTTGTCCTGGATGGGTAATAACTTTAAGCTAGTCTAACTAGTGATGTAAGCGTGTCTCGAATAGGACTTGTCTGAGTAGAATGTACCCTATCGAGAGACTTTCTTTGGACTTGACCAGGACGGGTAATAACTTCAAGCTAGTCTAACTAGTGATGTAAGCGTGTCTCGAATCGGTCGTGTTCACTGAAAGTGGATCAATTCAAAAAGTGCAAACTCCTCACACATGTGCAAATTTCTTAAAAATTCATGAGCACATGTGAAGGGGGAGTCCTTCATAAGAAACAAAAACTCTCAAAGTGTCAACAAAAATGTGTTTATATTCATAAACAATTTGAGAGATTTTCAATCAAAGGTTTCATGGCAATTAGAGGATTCATGGAGTTACAAGGTGACTAAGGTTAGGGAAAACCGTCCTATGATCCGCCAGAGCCGGAGGGATCTACCCAAGGACAATTCCAATAGATTAGAATTAGAAGTCCTTAGGTATGATTGAAAAAGGAGAAAATGAGAAAGGAGAAAGAAGGGGTTGAAGAATTAAAAAGAAAATTTATGAAAAAAGGGTGAAAAGAAGTAGCCCTCCATATGTTCAACCTTAGGGCAGACACCGGGTTCAATTCATATGCTACTGGTTGTTACTAAGGTGACACCGGTATTGAAGATAAAGACGTCATGGACCCAGTGACGCACTGCACTAAACCTTCTAGCCACTCAATTTCTCTTAAAAGAGCTTGTTTCATTCTCACGGGGAACCGGCATAATCTATCGACCTGTCTCTTAGAGATGGTTGATATTGAAGCAGGAGACCTCTCCCTAATCTCCGCATAGGAAACCAAATGTGCACTTATCGAGTCTAGAGCCCCGAGATTCATCAAAAGATCTCATAGGAACACATGATATTTCTACACTGGTTGTTCATCATTAAGGACGCCAGATGTAAACTTAAGAGTCCTACGCAGATCTTAGCAATCTGCCAAGAACGTTTATGAGAGGAATTACGTATGTATATTCTCAATGATTGAACGGAAATTCCTGCCAGGGTCAACATCAAGCAGCCCTGACAGCAGGTCACTTCGGTAATTCTTTATGGGTTACGCTTAGTGTTCGTGGTGGTTTCAAATGGTCTACAGTCGTGGAGTTATCCCTAGCGACTCACCCAGTCATTGAGCTACTTAGTAGGTCTCGTAAGCTCTTTCGAGAGTATCTGATATGGGAACGGCCATGGTAAGGGTTAGAAGGAGTCTTCACACTATGCTGTTGACGATCTCTAATTCCTTATCTGTAAGTACCGGTTGTTTATTGCTAACTGTTTACCTGCAGCTATATATCATCTCCATGGCGAAAGATTCCACATGCTCATACATGCATCACAATGTCAAAGGAAAGTTCTCACAAAGATCAAAGGATAGCAACAGTCAAAGAAAGATTCTACGCTAAAAAGAAGAATCTACAAAGTAAAGTGACAAAGATTAAAGTGAAAGAACGAAAACAACAAATGCATGTATCACAAAGTCTTAAGACGTATGAGCATGTTGGAATGGCAGACAACCACCACAAACACATAAGTGACGAAAGGCAGATGACATCATCGGATCACTTCAACAACAATGAAGCATGATGAACTGGAACTATGTTTCATCTAGGAATTCTTAAAGACGTCAAGAGCTATGAATGATAAAGTTTAAAGACAAAGATGATGACGTCGCGCAACCTCAATGACCAACACTTAGGGGGAGATTGTTAGAATCGTATTTTTATTTATAAAAAGTGTCGGTCATTAACGTATAGTTATAGGTTGCTTTAGAATATCATTATGATGAAGTTTATGTGTAGTACTCATGTTTTGTAAAAGTCTAAGGGCTATTAGTGTAATAATGTAAAAGATTAGAGAAGCCCTAGACTATTAGTATAAATACTCTTGTTAACCTCATTTGAGAGGTTGGTTCTCTTAGTGATTCATTTAGTATTAACAAAGGTATTATTCCACACACTAGAGTTCCCTTCCACTCTCTCTCTCTCTCTACTTACTTTCTCTCTCTAGGTTTAGGCTTGATTCAATAGTGAAATAGGTTGTTCTACGGTCCTACAAATCTGGAAAAGGAAGCAATTCGGACGTTTTTAGAGCATAAAAGTGAAGAAAACGCCAAAGTCTTAATTTTCCTTGCTAGAAACAGTAGGTGACGGCGTCAAGAGCAACACCCTGACGGCGTCAAGAGTAAATTGCATGACGGCCCAGTGCAAACATGAAGGCGTCACAAGTAGAGCGTCAAGAGTAAAATGAGTGACGACCTGGAAGAAGTTAACACATGACGGCGTCAGATGTAGATCTAGGCAGTCTGAGTATTATTTTGGCGGCGAGATGACGGCGTCACCTATTTGGTCTTGACGCCGTCAGCCTCAATTTCCTATATATAGCTTTCTAATTTTCATTCAAAAAAGAGGAGAAGTTTTGGAGAAACCCTAAGGCCGAACCTATTACGGATTTTACAGGTTTTTCAAGGGTTTTCAGCCCTTGAACCCTTTCATGTGTAATTGAGATAAGTGTTCTTCTAATTCAATCAATATGTCTATGTGTTGGTTGTCTATATCTTGTGCTTGTCTTAATTCCACCATGCTAGGCTAGATTTATCTTGTGTTTGCTTAGATCTAATGAAACCTAGATGTTGATTATGTGTTGATTACTTGTTTATGGTTGTATTGGATGAATGATTTCACTGTTAGGCTTAAGAAAACTGGTAGATTTCCAAATGGTAACATGCTTGAACGTCTTAGGAAACATGAACTGACGTGCACTAGGTTTTATTGGTTGTAATTAATGCATGAGTAAATTCTAATGATCCCATGTTAGGAGCTTCTTAGCCGGCTCGACATAGGAGTGAAGTAGGCACTCATAGGATTGGGGAATTAAGTGCGCCATCCCATGAATGGTATTAAGGAATACAATCCGTCATCCTCGAAACTATAACAAGTAATTAACGTGTAAAAGATATCTAGGGAGTAATGAAATCTAAGTAAACACAATTTTTCCACTTATTGCTCACAACCTTAGTTTAATTTAGTTTATTTTCATTTCTAGTATTTTATTTTGATTGCATCTTTAGTATTGGGTTAGTTGACTAGCAATTAATTCCGCCCAAATCCTTCAAACCCGAGATTTTTACTTGCTTTATAAAAAATATAAAAATACAAAAATAATCATCCCTCATCTCTAGAACTAGTATTTAGGTTTTCTAATCCTAGCGACACTATTCCTAGCTGAACGATCAATCCCCCGGTACTTGTCACTATACTATACTACAACGATCAGGTACACTGCCTGGTGGGGGTTGTAAGCTTCTCAAGATCCCTTGAGAGGTAAAGCCTGGTGCAATTCCCACGCATCAAGTTTTTGGCGCCGCAGCCCGGGGAATAGTTATTGTCTAGGTTAGAATTTCTTTTTATTAGGTCTACTTGCTAGATTCCTTTTTAGTAAGAGTTTATTTTTATTTTTTTTTTAGGTTTTCTTTAGTCTATCTTATTTCTTTGTGTTTTTGTTCGTAACTTTTCACCACCCGACATCATGGACGATGGGAACATCTTTGAACCCGTCATCCCACCACAACAAAACCCACCACTAGAACCTCTTAGGCCCCGAACCTTAGGAGAGTATTCCCGACCTAGCCACCAAGGCTACCGAAACACTATTGAGCTCACCGGAGCTAATGTGACCCCCTTGCGATCTGACACCATCCGGTTGGTGCAAAGCGGATGTGCATTCCATGGACTTCGTTCTGAAGATCCAAACCAACATCTTAAGGACTTCCTTAAAATCGTAGATTCCATAGACCTAGATGTTGAAACTAGAGAGACAACCCGATTACGCCTATTCCAATTCTCTTTACGGGATCAAGCTAGTCAATGGCTTGAGCGTTTACCCGCGGGATCCATCACCACATAGGATGATCTCACCACTCGTTTCCTTGCTCAATTTTTCCCACCGGGGAGAACTACTAAGCTTAGAAATGACATCTTGATGTTCCAACAACTTCAAAATGAATCTTTTTACGAAGCATGGACTCGATATAAGGACCTGCTCCGAAAAGTCCCTCATCATGGCATCGAACCATGGCTCCAGATTCAAATCTTTTACGATAAAGTTAACTATCAAACAAGGAGAGCTATAGATTACGCAGCCAAGGGCAGGCTAAACAGACTTAGCATTGACGAATGCTGGAAAGTTCTTGAGGGGTTGGCACAATACGAAGAAGAAGGATGGAAGGACCCAATGTTTCCAAGCAAGGGAAAACTTGACTACGCACACGCCACCCAATAGCAGTTATTAGGAAGTATCGAGAAGCAGGTAAAGGAATTAATGAGTATTGAGAAACCTGCTGCTGAAACCATTTAGAACCCTAATTTACGTGGGAATGCGGTTATCAACCATAATTTTCCTGAACGTTCACGACAAGAGGATTTCGAAGGGATAATGGTAACCTTCATGAATAATCAGGAAAAACAAATCGAACACCTAGAGGCACGCATGGAAAGCACTCGCAATGCTTTTATGGATTTAGCAGACCAATTCATATCAAGGATCAAAGAGAAGATCAAAGAAAATTCCGCACCAAGAAAAAATGAAAAAGTCTTCGAGATTTCAACTCCTTTGGTGTTTGACCAAGAGGATGACGAGAAATCTTTCCCAAGTGCCTCACCGTCAATCACCTCCCACTTTTGTGAGCATCCTCAAGAAGAGAAGAATTCGCAATTTCATAACATTTTCATTGGATGCTTGCAAAGCACGCTCCCAAACTTGTGCAAGAGACGCTCTTTTGGTTTTAAACCCGGTGTGAAGAGGTCGCACCTCAAAAACACCACAGATTTGAAACCCTCTATGGAACAACACCTCTTTTTACACACCGGTGACCCGTGCGAAGGTTACAACTTAACTAAAACATCACCCACTCCTTTCTACAACCATACCTCTTTCCTTGACAGTAATGAAACGTTCGACCCTGGTGGACTTCACTAATGGAATAGCTACTCATGGTTTTACTTGTGTTTAGCTATTCACACAAAGTGCAGGCACTAAATGTGGAATTACTCCATTTCTCACCTCATACGGGCATCTGACAGCGTCAGATATTAACTCTTGACGCCGTCACCTCGCTCATTCAGCAATAATAACCCAAATTCAATCACTTTCAACCCATACCCCACAATTCTCACCCAAAGTGCTGCTACTACTCCGAATCACCACCCTCCAATTCGACATCTTCCGCAACTAATCTGCACTCTATAAGTAGTTTTTCTTCACTCTTTTTCGATCAATTGTCCTTAGGATCAATCAATTTTGAAAACCCCTTTCATCCGAAACCCCATTTTTGACCCATCATTGACAAATTGTAATGCCATCCATTTGGTGATTTGTATTCATGGGGTTACCTTTCGACGATGTTGTCCCACTCGAATCATGCGTTAATTTAGGAAAAGCCCTTCATGCCACGGATTTTTTGACCCCCCAACCATGTTTTCTGATTAAAGGAGCATTTGGGTAATGGGTTAAGAGTTTGAAAATTGATTCTTCCCTCGCAATTGCATGATTCGGATTCTGATAGGTCTGACTGCGTCAGGACCTCCTCCTGACGGCGTCAGATGTGCCTGACAGCAAAAATCAATAAAATTCTCGTTCTAATTGTTTCCGTTCACTCTATATTTTTCCAGGAAAATGAGCAAGCGATCTCGCCAACATCGTGGCAGCTCTTCCAGGTCACAAGGAGTTAACTATGGAGAATTGGTCCATAGTTGGGGTGAATTTGACACTGTTGCTGCCACCACCAAGTATGCGGAACTTTGTAACCACCACATTGATGCTGGGGCCGTGGTTGATTGGGAGTTTCTTAGGTCCCAAGGGCTGGAAGCTGCGTTCCTGGCGAGGATCCACACTGATGGGTTTGCGGGTCCTCAATGGGAGAGGTTGTTTAGGATTAGGGAGACGGTGTACAGTAAGTTGGTGAGGGAGTTCTTTGCGACCTTCCATTTTGATCAGGCTGAGGCTAGGACAGACATGGGGGGCACCACCATCTATTTTAGGCTAAGGGGGGAAGTGCGATCATGCTCAGTTACTGAGTTTGGTTGGAGGTTAGGGTTGTATACTAGGGAGGAGGCGGTTGATGGAGGTTTTATGCAGAGGTTGTTGCATGGGGAGACTTTGAGGAGTGATATGAGGTATGTCACTTTTTGGCCGACCATTGGGGACGGGGTTTACACCTCGACTACTGGGGCAGCATCGATCAGGGACCCCATAGTCAGGTTGGTCTACAGATGCATCACATACAGCCTGTCAGGACGTCATAGCACCACTCACCGTGTAACTGCTTCAGATCTTTTCTACCTGTACACCATCTTTTTAGCGGATGTTTACTGCAACATCCCATTTTGGGTAGCTAGTTATTTGAGGACCAGTGTGGGTGAGAGGGATATCGATAAGGTGTATGAGGGGATGTTCGTGACCCGGTTGGCTCGTTCCTATGATCTTCTTACTCCTCCGATCATGGGGTACTTGAGCGACTGTGGGGCTTGCAGGGTAGTGAGGGCTAAATCCCTCAAGCAGATGAACATCGTGATGCAGCTGGCAGATGGGTACTATGGTTGGTACGTGGCAGGGGTACCTGATGATGAGGGAATGCCCCAGCAGCATCAGTTTCAGGGTTATGAGAAGGGGACAGCTGACTACTACCGACACATGAGTCGGGGAGACTGGCAGGCACACCAGGGGGCCTGGATGGGTCAGGTGGACGCATGGCGGACCACCACTGACCAGCGCTTTGATTGGATGTATGATCATACCATCCACCAGATGCAGCACCTCTCCACCCGTGATCAGCTTGAGCCTCACCTGCAGATTGACCCATTCCCCGGTCGTGAGACTGACTACCCTCCCTACGGGTACACAGGACACCTCCCTCCTGGCTATGACTACCGTTTTGGTCCTCCTCCCCAGTGATCTCTCTTGATGTCTGTCATTTCTGAACAATTTATTGATGATTGTGTAATTTGAAACAATTGGTACTGTAATAGTTTAGGACGCGGCCTCTGTTGGCCTTGAACAATTTTATTTTTACATTTACGTTTATTTGAAATAATTGAATGTGCTTATGGTGACATTCTTCATTTTGTGTGATTTTATTTTGTTTGATTGTTATTTGCTTCCGTATGCATGCTTTATTTTTATTGTTGGTAGATCATGTTTCTAAACTAAAAAGTGGAAATACTTTACTTTGTTGTTTTGGCCTAGTCTTAACTCCACCTAAAAGTATTTTTGCAAAAGATAAGTGTAAGGGGAAACCCCAAATATGTTTTTAAGAAACAAACCGATCATGATTCTCCACAATATTAAATGAACATGTATATTCGTAATTGTTAGAGTCAAATGCTTGTATTGAGTCATAATGAAGTTTTGCAGGATTTTCCAGGAAGTAGGACCAAGTTTTTCCAGAAATTTTCCGGAAAATTAACACAAGAATTTCTGCAGGTCACTTCTGACGGCGTCACGAGATTACTCTTGATGGCGTCACGTGTAAAAACCTGGAAATTTTACCAGTTTTGTTTTTCTAACGGAGTTTTAAGGTTTTTGTTGAATTATTAAGTTTTATAATCTCCAGGAAATCTGCAAACTTCATTCCACAAGCATTATATCTTATTTTGTTTTCTAGGACTTAGTAACTTATATAGATTGCCGCCGATTTTATGCGAGGTTGCTTTGTTTGTTTTCTCAGGATTTACAGGTTATGTATGACAAGAAGATGATTTATATTCTGGAAGGGAAGCTTTGATTGTTGATTGATGCTAAACCACCAACTTATATTTACTACAGAATAGTCAATAAAGTCAAATAGCTTAGGTCAATGCTCCGGGTAATATAAGGTATCACCAGGTCGTTAAATCCCGTTGAGGTGTGAATTGTAACTTTAGCGTATTTGTGATCGGGCGATTATTCACAGGAAAGGGTTGTGATAAGAATTATTTGGAAATTATTAACAAATATAGCTTAGGAAAGCTACGTGATTGATTACGGGAATTGAGATTACAAAGATTTGAGCTAAAACCTAAAAACGTACGTTTTAATTAAAAACGTACACAGACGAACAAAACAAAAAGGACAACTGATGGACGGGAAAGGTTATAAGTGTAAAATTATTATTTTTACAATCCTAACAATTAAAGAAAATTTTAAGAAAAATAAAAACTATTTTTACACTATTTAATTATTAATTACTAATTATTTATTAATTAACTAATTAAAATAATTAGATTTATTAAAAATACTAAAAAGACTTAGAAAATTAAGAAAATTTTTATAAAAATAATTAACCATCACAGGAATCCTAAAAATTTATAAAAAGTTTATTTTATGTATTCTTAATTTCTAATTATACTAATTACTTATTAATTTCTAATTATACTAATTATATTAGGAAAAATAGAAAATGAACAATATAAATCCTAGAAAAATTTATAAAAATGTTTTAGCTTAAATAAAATTTAGAGAAATTATAAAAACTACGTTATACTTTATAAAATATAATTATGCTATTTAATTACTTAATATTAATTAAAACTTAATTAAACTAAAATTAATTATAAAAACCACTAAAAGACAAAATAAAAATCTGTAATAATTTCTAAAATTACTTTAACCTAAAAGAGAATTTATAAAAATATAAAAATGATATATTGCTTATAAATAAGCTAAAAAGAAAATTAAAATGATAAATCCTATTAAATAGAAGCTATCACTATAATTAAAGTATTTTTGGTGTTTCTTCTTTTTCCAAACTAATTATACACTAAATACAAACACTTTTTCTGAAAACACTTTTTTCACAACCCAAAAATAAGCACTTTGAGTGCTTATTCACCCAACAATTGACTTTTGTTGACTGTGGAAGGAATTAAGCTCAAATGGAGAGTGTGGGGTCCACAATGGTAAACTTGGGTTTCTCTGAGTTAGTTGAACAATGTTAAGCTAGATTATACCAAATGAGTGGCTTGAATAAGCCACAAAACTCAAATAAGCAGTTGGCTTATTGACAATCTGAGACAGAATGAGACAAAGATTGAGACCAAATTCAGGTGGGATCCAGAGGTTTAGAGGTCAAACTCTTGGTCAATTATCAAAACCTGGTAGGAGGGGGGTTGGGAGAACCCAAGTTTGAGGTGTGGGACCCACTGGGTAAACCACAAACAATCACCAAAGTTTGGTGAGTGGTATGGGTCTGCTGAGACAGAGCAGTTACCTTGCCCTGCAGGTCAGTTCCAAGGGCAATTTGGTCCAATAAAAAAAATCACAAAAATGTAAAAATTGTGAAAATCAAAAGTTCTACTGGTAGAGACTACACACAACAAATTTCAGACCTTGAATCTCAACACAAAAATCAATTTAATTCATGCCATTTTGGCAAAATTCTGAACTTGCACCTTTTGACTTTTTAGGAAAACTTAAGTTTTGACTTTTATGAACTTAGATTGTTGATTTAATGATCAAATATGTTATGATAAGCTATATGAAAGCTAATTTAAGTAAAAACACCCACTTATGAAAAGGTTTGATTGGATTTGGACTTGAAAACTCACCACAATTAACTGTGGTGATCACTTTCTAGTGATTTTGACTTTTGTGTTGGAAACCACTAAACAGAGACTTGATTTTGAGTAATAAGACTTTGAGTGAGCTATGTAAACAACCAATAACAACTGAGAAACACCACAACTCTCTAAACAGTTCAATCCAAACACCCCTATAGTTGTGTCTGTTTTGTCTTTTTCAAAGCAAATCAGTATTTTAAACCTCAATTCTGTTTTCAACCTTCATATTATCATAACAAAAGACCTTAAATGCAATAAGCATCAACAATACTATCATGAAACTCATGAATGACCACTATGCTATTCCTACTGATTAAATGAGACTTTTACACAACTATTACAACTGACTAACAAGCATATGATTCAGAACAATAAACTAATTTATGAACACCAAAGAAGCATAAAAGTGCCAAAGATAAGCAGTGTAAAATAGTAAGAAAGAAAAAATGCTAAAATGAGAATTGAGCTCACAATTGAAATATAGGCAGAGAACCAAGAACCAGGTACCAAAAGACACCAACCTATTGACTTCCACAAGTCACTAATACCCACAGCAATCCACACTCAACCATGCTCCATTGCTTCTTTCTTCTACTAAACTGAATTTTTTTTTATTTATTTTGATTTTTTATGTATTTTTGGCTATTTTAGGAAACTGAATTGAGAAAGGTTTTTCAAGCTTATAAAGCTTCTGAAAACTTAATGGATGAGCTTATATGAACTTATAAGTAGCTAACAATCACTTGATTAACTTTTACTAACAATTGAAATTCTTGAAATGGACTTTAAAATTAGAAATAAGAGATAACTTAAAAGAAACTTTTCATTACTTAAGAATACATATTACAAATGATGAAAATAAACATTAAAGCTTCTAAATTACACTAATACACACTAAATGAAGCTTTCATAAACTTATATATACTACGATTGAAAACTAAGCACCCCCTCCTTCCATGTGTGCCCCCGCCTCCTTTTGAGAGTCCCACATGCTCTTTTGTTGACCACAGACCATATCCCAACCCTTCAATTAAGGTTTGCTGAATCAGAGCCCTTGATTGTGTTTTCCCGCCAAAAATCATAACCGGCCAATATGAGTGGTACCGTTGGGGCATTAAATGGAGTGGTGGTGGGGGTTGGATAGGTTGGTGAGAAGTATTTATTGTGGGGGGTTAAGTTGGTGAAAAGTTTGAGGGGGGGAGACAAGGAGGAGGGAAAACGGGGGAGAGGTGGGGAAGATGGTCTGTTTGACCTGGGATTGACCGGGGTGTGATTTTTTATTTAAAAAGGGTATGGGCTGGGTGGACTGGGCTTAGGGTGGACTGGATTCGGAATTGGTTTTGGTTTTGGGTTTATTTTGTGGATTAATAATAATAGTAGGGTCCATTTGGTATCATAACACATAAGGACCAAAATTGTAATTCCACTAAACTTTGAGGACTGAAGTTGCACACTTTCCAAAGCTATCCAAATGACCAATGTTGCCAAGTTTATAATTTCCAAGGACCAAATTTGCATTTTTCCATTTTTTCAAAATTCCCAGGGACCTATTTTGCCATTTTTGGATTCTCAGGGACCAAACTTGTAATTTTGGAAAACTTATTACCCAAGTGTAATTTTTTATGATTTTTGACTTTCAAAACCTTGGGTTGACTTTTCCTTTCAAAATAAATGCATAGGGACTAAAATTGACAAGTTTTGAAACTTGGGGGACTGAAACTGCCAATATTGCAAACTTTGTACGTTTTTTCTTTGTTTTTGCTCATTTTGCTTTTAAAACACATAAAACACAATCCCTGGGATAATTTAAGTATTTTGATATCTTTTTGATTGTTTTGGTATGTTTTGGCAGTTCAAATACGTCAAAAACGATGAGTGTTTGAGCACTCATCAATCCCCCACACTAACCTATTGCTAGTCCCTAGCAATATTTTTAGAAAACTTGATGGATTTTAAACTCTTTACCAAAAGCCATCACTTCTGGAGTAGCCAGGTGTAAGAACTGTGGCACACCTGATAGCCGTGTGATTTTGAGCAAACCACCAGCTTTCAACGGATTTGTTTAGTCTTTACCAAGAGTCGTTTGCTCCTGGACTAGCCAACTCTTGATGGACAACATCAACATCTTGGTGAGCTGATTACCAATGATGGATTTTCCACGGCCTTTACCACAAGCCATAATCTTGCGGGCTAGCCAACTCATTAGCTTTTGAGGATGATGGGGAGTTGAGGAACCATACAATTTTGGGCAAATTGCAAGCCGTAAACGGATTTGATTTATCTTTACCAAGAGCCGTTTGCTCCTGGATTAGCCAATCCCTTTTTCGGACTTGAAGATATATTTTGATAAAATTCGCTAGAATTCCCCCCCCCCCCCCACACTTAGAAATGAATTTTGTCCTCAATATTCAAAGTCCCGGCTATTATGCCGACTCTTTGAACGTAAAAAGCCAAGATTCGAATCTAACTGTGGAAATACCAAATTTCACTTTATTTCTATATATAGACAACTTTTTTTTTTCTTTTTTTTTTTTTTTTTTTTTTGAAACTTATATATATATACATTTTTTCAAACAGCGGGGGGTTGGCCATTCCCCCACACTAGGTGGTAGAAAATAGAAAGAATCAGAGATACGGGTGAAAACCCGTATTGTGCTATTGTTTTTGTTCATCGAGTCGCTAGCTTGACTCGATCCCCGAATTCAATTGTCCTTGGGGAAAGTTTGGAGATCCGGGAAAACCATGGATGGTATGTCCTCTCCAAAGTAATGTTTCAACCGATGTCCATTCACTTTGAAATTTGGACCGTCATTTTGAGATAATTCGACGGTACCATAATGATAAACTTTAGTGATAGTGAATGGACCAGTCCATCGGGTTTTGAGCTTTCCCGAGAAGATCTTGAGTCTAGAGTTGAAAAGAAGGACTCGATCACCAACGTTAAAAACGCGGTTTTTGATTTTTGAGTAATGAATCTTCTTTGTCTTTTCTTTATAGATCAAAGAGTTCTCGTAAGCTTGATCACGAAGTTCGTTTAATTCATTTAGTTGAACTTTTCTATGATCACCCGCCGTTTTGAGGTCAAAATTGGCATGCTTGGGAGCCCAATAGGTTTATGCTCAAGCTCGATCGGAAGATGGCATGCTTTCCCGTACACAAGTTTATAAGGCGTACACCCAATGGGTGTTTTGTAAGCCATACGGAAAGCCCAAAGTGCATCATCTAGTTTATCCAACCACGATGCACGATTTTCACCTACGGTTCTTTCTAAAATCCTTTTAATGCCCCGATTGGAAACCTCGACTTGTCCACTTGTTTGAGGGTGGTACGCAGTGGAAAGACGGTGAGTTACACCGTACTTTTGCATGACTTTGTCGAATTTGTCATTACAAAAGTGCGTACCACGATCACTAATAATAGCACGTGGAGTTCCGAATCGGGCAAAAAGAGCTTTTAAAAATTTCACAACTACTCGGGCATCATTTGTAGGTAAAGCTTTCGCTTCAACCCATTTTGACAAGTAGTCAACTGCCACGAGTATATATTTGTTTCCGTGAGAGGATGGAAATGGCCCCATAAAGTCGATGCCCCAGATGTCAAAAATTTCACAAACTTGAATTGCATTATGAGGCATTTCATTCTTTTATGAAATATTCCCGTGACGTTGACAAGCGTCACAGGACTTGACCAATTCTTGGGCATCCTTGTAGATCGAGGGCCAATAAAAGCCGGAATCAAACACCTTTTTGGCGGTGTAGTTAGGATTGTGGTGGCCCCAGTGGGACCAGCATGGCAAGCCTTTAAAATTTCAGCGGCTTCCTGACCATACACACACCGCCGGATGACTTGATCCGCGCATATTTTGAACAAGTAGGGGTCGTCCCAAAAGTAATGTTTTACGTCTTTGAAAAAATTATTTTTTTATTGGGACGACATCCCTTTCACAATGAAGTTTCCCGCAAGATAGTTTGCAAAGTCCGCAAACCATGGGGTAATCGAGTCTCCATGAAATGAAACCGCACTGAGGGTTTCGAGAGGAAATGTTTCATTTATTTCCTTTTTCTTGAAAGCATCCTGGTGGGGGTTTTGAAGACGGGAGAGATGATCAGCAGCTAGGTTCTCAGCTCCTTTTTTATCACGAATAATGATATCAAATTCCTGAAGGAGGAGAACCCAACGGAGGAGTCTCGGCTTTGCATCTTGTTTTGCAAATAGGTACTTCAAAGCCGAGTGATCCGAATACACTATGCTTTTAGTCAGAATCAAGTATATCCGGAATTTTTCCAAAGCATACACCACAGCTAATAATTCTTTTTCAGTGGTGGTGTAATGACTTTGAGCCTCGGTCATAGTCTTGCTGGCATAGTGTATAGGCTGAAAATGTTTTGTTTTGCGTTTCCCCAAGACTGCCCCTATCGCATAATCACTAGCATCACACATGAGCTCGAAGGGCAAGTCCCAATCGGGGGAAACAAGAATCGGTGCCTCGGTAAGCCTTTTCTTTAATGTTTCAAAGGCTTCGATGTACTCAGGGGAGAAGATAAAAGGAGCATCCTTCTCGAGGAGATGGGTCATAGGCCGGGCGATTTTAGAAAAATCTTGAATAAACCTACGATAGAAACCGGCATGACCCAGAAAGCTCCTAACACCTTTCACAGTCGTGGGATGAGGCAATTTTGCAATGACGTCCACTTTGGCTCTGTCAACCTCAATCCCGTTTTTTGAAATCTTATGGCCGAGGACAATGCCCTCTTTGACCATAAAGTGACTCTTCTCCCAATTTAGACATAACTGTGTGTCTTCACAACGTTTTAGCATGCTGTCTAAATGGGAGAGACATGATTGGAATGAATCCCCAATGACCGAAAAATCGTCCATAAAGACCTCCATAGTTTTCCCGATCATGTCGGAAAAAATGGCCATCATACATCTTTGAAACGTGCCCGGAGCATTACATAAGCCAAATGGCATACGTTTATATGCGAAAGTTCCATAGGGGCACGTAAAAGTGGTCTTTTCTTGGTTTTGCGGGTCAATGGGAATCTGAAAGTAACCCGAGAAACCATCGAGGAAGCAATAGTACTCATTCCCCGCTAATCTCTTGAGCATCTGATCCATAAAGGGCAGAGGAAAATGATCCTTACGGGTTGCGTCATTTAACTTACGATAATCAATGCAGACGCGCCAACCCGTAACCAAACGAGTTGGAATCAACTCATTCTCCTCATTCCCTTTTTTGGTACACAATGGATTGGGCTGACCCAAGGACTGTCCGAGATAGGGTAAATCAATCCGGCATCAAGAAGTTTTAAAACCTCTTGTTTGATAACCTCGTGAATTTTTGGATTCACCCTTCTTTGTTGTTGGACTGCAGGTTTGAAGTCGTCCTCCATTAAAATCTTGTGAGTACAAAATTCAGGGTCAATGCTCTTGATGTCGGAGAGTCGCCAAGCAATTGCTTGTTTATGAGACTTCAAAACCTTTATAAGAGCAGCCTTTTCCTCAATACTTAAGTCTTTAGCAATTATGACGGGCAATTTATCATCACCCTCTAGAAATGCAAATTCAAGATGAGGCGACAAGTCCTTAAGTTCAACCTCGGGAAAGTCATCAGTTTTCTCAACATTTTTGACTTCCACTTTATGAAGTTGTTGTGGTAGAACAGGAAGAGGAGAGGGATCTTCGTTTAACAATTTTTCAAGCATGAGAATATCCCTCTCGAGGTCGATCTCTTGGTTATCGACTTCATCGGGAATCGAGTCACTTTTGAGAAACGCCTCCATTTCTTCTAAGATGAAGTCACTTCCCTCAAACGGAGTGAGGGAAGGAGAAGAATTGGCTATGATGGGATGAGAAGATTGAGTGAGGTTTTCACTCGAAGAATCATCAATGAAACCTAAAATCTCTTGAGCATACTCCTCAGCAGCAACATCGATGAAATCAATTTGATTCACCGACTCACAATCATAATTGGAGGAGTATCTCGATGTTTGATTTAGGTTGAAGGTAATAGCTTCCGTCCCAACACGTAATGTGATCTCATGCTTGAATACATCGATAAGAGCACGCCCAGTTCTAAGGAATCCCCTCCCAAGAATGAGAGGGACCCTAGAATCGGCATCAAAGTCAACAATCACAAAATCTGCCGAAAAATGGAACTTCCCCACTTTAACGAATACGTCCTCGGCAATGCCAATGGGACGAGAAATCGAACGATCGGCAAGCTCTAAAGTCATGCACGTGGGAGTGAGTTCGGGAAGAGAGAGTTTCTTCCACACAGAATATGGCATCAGGTTAAAGCTAGCACCTAAATCAGCTAAGGCGAAGCACTCAACCATACCCGGGAAAGTACAAGGAATGAGAAATTTCCTGGGGTCTCCAAGCTTTTCAGGAAGCTTTTTCAAGAGAACTGCCGAGCAGTTCTCATTTAGAGGAGTTCTTGCCATTTCAAAGAGTTTTTCTTTATTACTTAACATATTTTTGATTGTCGATGCAAACTTGGGCATCAAGAGAATAGCATCCGCGAAGCTAATATCAAAGTGCAAATCTTGGAAGATTTGGAAAAATTTATCCATTTGGTGATTAGCTTTTTCGCAGAGCTTTTGTTCATTTAGACGTGATGGATAAGGAATAGAAGTTTTAGATTTTGGATTGTCCCCTAGAGTTTCTGGTGGTTCAAAGACAACTCCAGGCTTACATCTGGTTTCAGGATTGACCTGAGGCTGGACGTGTGTTGTACTTCGTGGGCTAGGAATTTGCACCTTGTCCTTTATCACCTCAGGCTCACGATCCACTACCTTTGGAGGAGAAGGAGAAGAGGTAGTAGGAATCGCGGGTTCACCATATGAAGCACCACTTCGTGTTGTGATCGCCTTAGCATCGCCCCTCGGGTTAGCGATCGTATTGCTCGGTAAAGTAGTACCTGAGCCCGAGGGTTGATCATTTAAAGACTTCTTGATGTCAGAAATCTGGCAGACCAGCAACTTGTTCAACTCTTCTTGGGACTTCATGAATTGTTTTAACAATTCATCAGATGAAGGCCCGGTTGGAACAACGGCTTGATTCGGATTAGGAATATTTGGAGCACGATTGTTTGGATTGGGACCTTGATTGAAATTTCCTTGGTTTTGATGATGGGAATTCCCTTGATTCTGGTGATTGTTTCCATGAAAGTTCCCGGGGTTGAAATTACCCTGACCTTGGTTCCAGTTAAAGTTTCCTTGATTTTGGTGTTGGAAACCTTGATTTTGGAAACCTTGGTTTTGATTTTGGAAACCGTGACCCTGATTGAAGTTACCTTGGTTTTGATAACCTTGGTTCACTCTATTTTGATTCTGGCCACGGTTTTGGACATTTTGGTTTTGATTAAAACCGGGAGGTCCAGGATAATGGTGAAGATGATAGTTCGGGTCCATAGGAGGGCGGTATTGATTGCCTCCTTGATTTTGGGACCCGACAACAACATTAGCTTCATATGGAGTACCATCAGTAGCTGTGCAATTGTACTAGGCATGCGGCCCACCACAAGTCACACAGACTTCCACTTTTTTAACCTCAGCAGGGGGAGGATGTTGTGGAAATGAAACTTTCTTTGTTTGGGCGAGAACCAAAGCTTGGATCGCTTCAGTGAGCTTGTCAAGCTTAGCATCCGTGCTAGAGTGACACACAGAAGATGAAGTAGAAGGACCCGCATTGATTTGAGAAACAATCGGTTTGCTTCATGTAGAGCGGACCTTAGACTTGTTTTCTATGATTTGCAAAGCTTCTTTTGTGGTTCTACTCAAAAAATTACCTCCCGCGGAGGCATTGAGAGAATCCTGATCAGCTTGGCTCACGCCATTGTAGAAAGTATCGAGTTGCATCAACTCAGAGAAACCATGATGTGGACACTTGCGGAGTAATTCTTTGAAACGATCCCACGCTTCACCAAAAGATTCATCATATTTCTGAGTGAACTTGGTGATTTCGTTCTTAAGACTCGTGGTCTTGGAAGGTGGGAAAAATTCGTTCACAAATTTTTTGACAAGATCTTCCCATGTCTCAATAGATCGTGGAGGTTGTTTTTCAAGCCAAATCCGGGCTTGTCCCTCCAGGGAGAATGGGAAGAGAAGAAGTTCGATTGCTTCACACGGGACATTTTTGTATTTGATGGTCGAAGTGATTTTATTGAACCATCGAATGTGAGCATGAGGATCGTCCCTCTCAAAACCGTAGAATTGACTTGAGGTTACAAGATTGAGTAACCCGGTTTTGAGCTCAAAATTATCAGCCACGATGGCTGGAACAACAATGGCATCTCCGTAACCCTCGATGGGTGCTTGGAGAAGCTCACACATGGGGCGGTCTTCCGCCATGGTGATAGTGGGTGTGACAACAGTACGGATCTCAGATCCGACTGTTGGTGCAGAACGTCTACGAGGTCTTCGAGGTTTCCGGACAAGCTCACGTAATGGGCTAGTGGACCTTGAAGAACGAGTGCGCATGCACTAGGGATAAAAACTTTTTGGACCATATTTTTGGAATCGTCACGTAATCTAGAATCGTTTTTCTTTAAGAATCACCTTAAAAGAAAACCGAATCAGAAAACGTTACGATGTTTTGTTGTTTTTTAATTTTTTTTTTTGGTGTTTTAACACTTTAGGAAAAGTGTTAATGATTTTTTTTGCGTTTTGATTTTGAAAATATACACAAGTGGTGGTATTTGTACAGTGAGTGAGGTGAGATAACACTAATCTCAAAAGACGCTGCAGAAACGCGCACACCTCCCCGGCAGCGGCGCCAAAAATTGATTGATGCTAAACCACCAACTTATATTGACTACAGAATAGTCAATAAAGTCAAATAGCCTAGGTCAATGCTCCGGGTAATATAAGGTATCACCAGGTCGTTAAATCCCGTTGAGGTGTGAATTGTAACTTTAGCGTATTTGTGATCGGGCGATTATTCACAGGAAAGGGTTGTGATAAGAATTATTTGGAAATTATTAACAAATATAGCTTAGAAAAGCTACATGATTGATTACGGAAATTGAGATTACAAAGATTTGAGCTAAAACCTAAAAACGTACGTTTTAATTAAAAACTTACATAGACGAACAAAACAAAAAGTACAACTGATGGACGGGAAAGGTTATAAGTGTAAAATTATTATTTTTACAATCCTAACAATTAAAGAAAATTTAAAAAAAAATAAAAACTATTTTTACACTATTTAATTATTAATTATTAATTAATTACTAATTATTTATTAATTAACTAATTAAACTAATTAGATTTATTAAAAATACTAAAAAGACTTAGAAAATTAAGAAATTTTTTATAAATCTAATTAACCATGACAGGAATCCTAAAAAATTATAAAAAGTTTATTTTATGTATTTTTAAACTAATTTACTAATTATTAATCTAATTACTTATTAATTTCTAATTATACTAATTATATTAGGAAAAATAGAAAATGAACAATATAAATCCTAGAAAAATTTATAAAAATGTTTTAGCTTAATAAAAGTTAGAGAAATTATAAAAACTAGGTTATACTTTATAAAATATAATTATGCTATTTAATTACTTAATATTAATTAAAACTTAATTAAACTAAAATTAATTATAAAAACCACTAAAAGACAAAATAAAAATCTGGAAAATTTTCTAAAGTTACTTTAACCTAAAAGAGAATTTATAAAAATATAAAACTAATATATTGCTTATAAATAAGCTAAAAAGAAAATTAAAATGATAAATCCTATTAAATAGAAGCTATCACTATAATTAAAGTTTGTTTTTGGTGTTTTTTTCTTTTTCCAAACTAATTATACACTAAATACAAACACTTTTTCTGAAAACACTTTTTTCAAAACCCAAAAATAAGCACTTTGAGTGCTTATTCACCCAACAGTTGACTTTTGTTGACCGTGGAAGGAATTAAGCTCAAATGGAGAGTGTGGGGTCCACAATGGTAAACTTGGGTTTCTCTGAGTTAGTTGAACAATGTTAAGCTAGATTATACCAAATGAGTAGCTTGAATAAGCCACAAAACTAAAATAAGCAGTTTGCTTATTGAGAATCTGAGACAGAATGGGACAAAGATTGAGACCAAATTCAGGTGGGATCCAGAGGTTTAGAGGTCAAACTCTTGGTCAATTATCAAAACATGGTAGGAGGGGGTTGGGAGAACCCAAGTTTGAGGTGTGGGACCCACTGGGTAAACCACAAACAATCACCAAAGTTTGGTGAGTGGTATGGGTCTGCTGAGACAGAGCAGTTACCTTGCCCTGCAGGTCAGTTCCAAGGGTAATTTGGTCCAATAAAAAAATCACAAAAATGTAAAAATTGTGAAAATCAAAAGTTCTACTGGTAGAGACTACACACAACAAATTTCAGACCTTGAATCTCAACACAAAAATCAATTTAATGCATGCCATTTTGGCAAAATTCTGAACTTGCACCTTTTGACTTTTTAGGAAAACTTAAGTTTTGACTTTTATGAACTTAGATTGCTGATTTAATGATCAAATATGTTATGATAAGCTATATGAAAGCTAATTTAAGTAAAAACACCCACTTATGAAAAGGTTTGATTGGATTTGGACTTGAAAACTCACCACAGTTAACTGTGGTGATCACTTTCTAGTGATTTTGACTTTTGTGTTGGAAACCACTAAACAGAGACTTGATTTTGAGTAATAAGACTTTGAGTGAGCTATGCAAACAACCAATAACAACTAAGAAACACCACAACTCTCTAAACAGTTCAATCCAAACACCCCTATAGTTGTGTCTGTTTTGTCTTTTTCAAAGCAAATCAGTATTTTAAACCTCAATTCTGTTTTCAACCTTCATATTATCATAACAAAAGACCTTAAATGCAATAAGCATCAACAATACTATCATGAAACTCATGAATGACCACTATGCTATTCCTACTGATTAAATGAGACTTTTACACAACTATTACAACTGACTAACAAGCATATGATTCAGAACAATAAACTAATTTATGAACACCAAAGAAGCATAAAAGTGCCAAAGATAAGCAGTGTAAAACAGTAAGAAAGAAAAAATGCTAAAATGAGAATTGAGCTCACAATTGAAATATAGGCAGAGAACCAAGAACCAGGTACCAAAAGACACCAACCTATTGACTTCCACAAGTCACTAATACCCACAGCAATCCACACTCAACCATGCTCCATTGCTTCTTTCTTCTACTAAACTGAATTTTTTTTATTTATTTTGATTTTTTATGTATTTTTGGCTATTTTAGGAAACTGAATTGAGAAAGGTTTTTCAAGCTTATAAAGCTTCTGAAAACTTAATGGATGAGCTTATATGAACTTATAAGTAGCTAACAATCACTTGATTAACTTTTACTAACAATTAAAATTCTTGAAATGGACTTTAAAATTAGAAATAAGAGATAACTTAAAAGAAACTTTTCATTACTTAAGAATACAGATTACAAATGATGAAAATAAACATTAAAGCTTCTAAATTACACTAATACACACTAAATGAAGCTTTCATAAACTTCTATATATACTACGATTGAAAACTAAGCACCCCCTCCTTCCATGTGTGCCCCAGCTTCCTTTTGATAGTCCCACATGCTCTTTTGTTGACCATAGACCATATCCTAACCCTTCAATTAAGGTTTGCTGAATTAGAGCCCTTGATTGTGTTTTCCCGCCAAAAATCATAACCGGCCAATATGAGTGGTACCGTTGGGGCATTAAATGGAGTGGTGGTGGGGGTTGGATAGGTTGGTGAGAAGTATTTATTGTGGGGGGTTAAGTTGGTGAAAAGTTTGAGGGGGGGGGGAGACAAGGAGGAGGGAAAACGGGGGAGAGGTGGGGAAGATGGTCTGTTTGACCTGGGATTGTACGGGGTGTGATTTTTTATTTAAAAAGGTATGGGCTGGGTGGACTGGGCTTAGGGTGGACTGGATTTGGAATTGGTTTTGGTTTTGGGTTTATTTTGTGGATTAATAATAATAGTAGGGTCCGTTTGGTATCATAACACATAAGGACCAAAATTGTAATTCCACTAAACTTTGAGGACTGAAGTTGCACACTTTCCAAAGCTATCCAAAGGACCAATGTTGCCAAGTTTATAATTTCCAAGGACCAAATTTGCATTTTTCCACTTTTTTAAAATTCCCAGGGACCTATTTTGCCATTTTTGGATTCTCAGGGACCAAACTTGTAATTTTGGAAAACTTATTACCCAAGTGTAATTTTTTATGATTTTTGACTTTCAAAACCTTGGGTTGACTTTTCCTTTCAAAATAAATGCATAGGGACTAAAATTGACAAGTTTTGAAACTTAGGGGACTGAAACTGCCAATATTGCAAACTTTGTACGTTTTTTCTTTGTTTTTGCTCATTTTGCTTTTAAAACACATAAAACACAATCCCTGGGATAATTTAAGTATTTTGATATCTTTTTGATTGTTCTTGTATGTTTTGGCAGTTCAAATACGTCAAAAACGATGAGTGTTTGAGCACTCATCAATTGTTCATTTTCTTGGATGAAGATTTAACCTGGCCACCTTATTGTCCATACCGAGTGAATCAGGGGAGTATTTGATTTCATTTGTTTTACTTATTTCACATTTACATTCTTTACTTGAATATTGGGGACAATGTTCATCTTAAGTGTAATGGGAGGGTAAAATGATGATACCTTACAAATACACTTTCGCTTGAGTTTGTTTGTTTAATAGTAGATGTGTAATAAAACTATGAGAAATACTTGTTAGTGTAATTTTAGCGCTAAATTTAAAATTTTTTACAACATTTAGGAGTGAAACTTTAGCCATAGCAAGCGTCTCATGGATAGGAGATTGTATGACTAGCACATAACCGTATCATTCAGAAAAATTTTCCACCCAAATATGTGAGGTTCGCCTTTAGATTTGATAGGAAAAACATTTACTATTAGTGCTTATGAGTGTACCGGTAGCATTTAGATTCTAGAACTTGCGTTAGTGATGCATCCCGAGACCGCTAGTGAGACTACATTCGTGTAGTAGGATTTACTACATGATAAGAGGCATTAGGATCACCCTTGTGTTAAACCCGTATCATAATTACTTGACCATTTAAGTCATATTACTTGGCTAGTTAAGTCAACTAATTTTTCCCACACCCTTAGCGTTGTACTCATTTTTAGTACACGAAACCCCTAGTACACCCGTCCGAGCCTATCTTTCATTTCTAACTTTAAGCGTTTTACTTAAAGGAAGAATTTGTAACACCCCAATTAAATGTACACCCAAATTGCCTTAGCCTTCCGTGTATGCGCTCATCTTTAGTGCATTATTGTTATTTGTTAAACCCTAAGTGAACTATCTAATTGATTACATGGTTGCTAAGTTGAGTCATATCCTTGTACATATTGTTTTGGAACAATTGGGACTCATGGGTAAAGTATTTATTTTACGGAGTAATGGGGAAGAACATCATATTATTATGTAAAAATTGCTCCAAGTGTTTTGATTTTCTTAATTCGAGTCATTAGATTAGTTTATTGTAAAGTATGTAAAAATTCAAGTGTAAGGGGAATGTTTGTTCCCTATGATGTATTATTTTGGATGGTAGGGTAAGAGTGTATGTAAAAAATAAATAAATAAATAAATAAATAAAAAATACGGACTACCATCCCTTTTTATTCTATGTTCATTTTATGTTTTTGTTATTTTTCATTTATTAGCTTAAGTCGAGTCTAGTCTTGGCTTAGCAACGCCATATTGTACATGTAAATAACCAAGATTGTTAACTCGCCACCAGTAAAAACTGCCTTTATCCAACAAAACCGTGTATTTCGCCACCAGTAAAAACTGCCTTTGATAGTTTATCCTAGGTGCTTACGCCATGTGGTGGAGGTTTGATCCTTTCCCAAGCCTATGGTAATCTATTTTGCTATGACAGGTAGTGAGAGATATCTTCCGTTTCCATATTGTAATTTATACTTTATTACACCCGAGAGATGTGAGTATCTAAACACTATTTGTGAGGTGCTAGTGTATGACCTCCGTGCTTGTCTTTGGTCTTTAGTAGAACGATTATTTGTTGTAATTACTTTTATATTAGTGTTAAATGACCCCTAACTTATATTTTGACTAGAATAAAAGCGCATTTGCTTGAGGATAAGCAAATCTCAAGTGTAAGGGTATATGATGAGGCGAAAAATGAACCACTTTTAGGGGGTCATTTAAGCCCGGAATTGAATTTATTTGATCAAATATTGCCCTAAATCGTTCCTTTTGTGATTTTAGGTACTTTGGGAGAGAAATCTAGAAAAGGAAGCAATTCGGACGTTTTTGGAACATAAAAGTGAAGAAAACGCCAAAGTCTTAATTTTCCTTGCTGGGAACAATAGGTGACGGCGTCAAGAGCAACACCCTGACGGCGTCAAGAGTAAATTGCATGACGGCCCAGTGCAAACATGAAGGTGTCACAAGTAGATCGTCAAGAGTAAAATGCGTGACGGCCTGGAAGAAGTAAACACATGACGGCGTCAGATGTAGATCTAGGTTGTCCAAGTATTATTTTGGTGGCGAGATGACGGCGTCACCTATTTGGTCTTGACGCCGTCAGCCTTAATTTCCTATATATAGTTTTCTAATTTTCATTCAAAAAAGAGGAGAAGTTTTGGAGAAACCCTAAGGCCGAACCTATTACGAATTTTACAGGTTTTTCAAGGGTTTTCAGTCCTTGAACCCTTTCATGTGTAATTGAGATAAGTGTTCTTCTAATTCAATCAATATGTCTATGTGTTGGTTGTCTATATCTTGTGCTTGTCTTAATTCCACCATGCTAGGCTAGATTTATCTTGTGTTTTCTTAGATCTAATGAAACCTAGATGTTGATTATGTGTTGATTACTTGTTTATGGTTGTATTGGATGAATGATTTCGATGTTAGGCTTAAGAAAACTGGCAGATCTCCAAATGGTAACATGCTTGAACGTCTTAGGAAACATGAACTGACGTGCACTAGGTTTTATTGGTTGTAATTAATGCATGAGTAAATTCTAATGATCCCATGTTAGGAGCTTCTTAGCCGGCTCAACATAGGAGTGAAGTAGGCACTCATAGGATTGGGGAATTAAGTGCGCCACCTCATGAATGGTATTAAGGAATACAATCCGTCATCCACGCAACTATAACAAGTAATTAACGTGTAAAAGATATCTAGGGAGTAATGAAATCTAAGTAAACACAATTTCTCCACTTATTGCTCACAACCTTAGTTTAATTTAGTTTATTTTCATTTCTAGTATTTAATTTTGATTGCATCTTTAGTATTGGGTTAGTTGACTAGCAACTAATTCCGCCCAAATCCTTCAAACCCGAGATTTTTACTTGCTTTCTAAAAAATATAAAAATACAAAAATAATCATCCCTCGTCTCTTGAACTAGTATTTAGGTTTTCTAATCCTAGCGACACTATTCCTAGCTGAACGATCAATCCCGTGGTACTTGTCACTATACTATACTACAATGATCAGATACACTGCCTGGTGGGAGTTGTAAGCTTCTCAAGATCCCTTGAGAGGTAAAGCCTGGTGCAATTCCCACGCATCAGAATCCAAGTCTTCTCTATCACAAGATCTAACAATATCTTCAAAGTCTCTGCAAATACTTGTGACACTTCCAGTTCTGATAATCTTCCAAGCAACTCCAAAATCATCAAAATAGATCTCCCAACCAACTACTGGATATTTTGTTTGTAAAGGTTCAATATTAAGCACATCAGTCTCTATGAACATCATATTAGTAACTTGTTCTTCTGTCAACTTGCTAGCACATTCTTCTGCTTGAGATGACTCTTGAGTCTTCAATTTCTTTGAATCTTTGGATCCAAGACTCACTCCTGACCTTTTTGACTTTATCACTACAGGTTCTTTATCCATAGGAATGAAATTACTATCTTGTCTTTTAATCCTGTAGTAAATACCTTCAATTTGATCATGTGACATTCCTTTGAACTGTGCCATCTTTATATTGCCAACATGACAGCGAAAAGTCTTCATCTCAGCAATGATCTGTGCCTTTGTAGGTTGCCTTGGCTTCTTTTTACCTTTTCTTACATCCCCAATGATATCATCAAGAGCCTGCTGATTCTTCATTTGAATGAAATCTTTCAGTTGAGCAGACCTTTGTTCTTCATTCAAGGTTGTATTTGCAATAAGTTCAATAGCCTTCTTTCTGATCACTGGATCATGAGTAATCATGTAATCAATCTCTTCCTCTGTAGGCACATAGGTGATCATAGGAGGTTTCTCATGTAATACAGTTGGTGGAACAACTGATAGTGGTTCTGCCATTACTGCTTCCAATTTGTCCAACCTCTTTGCTTCTATAAAACTAGCAATTTCATCTTCCTCTTGCTTTTTCTTCTTTTCAATCTCAGCTTCTGCTAATTGCTCTACCATTCTTGCATCAAAATCTATCTGAGCTTGATCTTTCTTAGAAATCTTTCTTGATTGCTCTTGTTCTATACCAGTTACAATTGCTTTACCTTTGACTGTTCTTATTCTAGCAGCTTCTTCCTCTGCAGTGGTAACATCTTGACTAGCAGTGTGAACATTTTCACTTGCAGTGGGAATATTTTGACTTGCAGTGGGAACTTGTTCTGCAGCAGTGGAAATTGGTTGAGTAGTTCCAACTGTATCATCAAAATTAAAATCAGCATCAGCATCCAAATCATAATCTTCTCCAAAATATATCTTCCTCCCCTTAGTCTCAACATCTGTTTTCCTCCCCTGTTTGGAAGAATCTCCCAAATCTTTACTAGAACCTGTAGAGAACGTATCTTGAGGTGAAGATGAAGAAGAAAACACAACTTTGGCAGATCTTTTCTTCTTGAGATTCTCAACTTCATTCTGTAACCTTTGAATCTCTGCCTTCATCTGATTCAGCTCTGTGGCGTGTTGTAGTTTAGTCTGTGCCAGATCTTTCTCCAGAGCTTGAACCTGCTTGACTAATTTTGTACATAATTCCATCAATTCAGTTAGTTGCACACTGCCCTCAACACTTCCAACTGTGTTACCTGTTGGGAGAGGTGAATCATGGGGCATTGATTCAGGCTCTTCTCTAGGTGGACTAGGAGGAAGCCTTGAACCACCACTGCTTGTTCCTAAACCAAAAGGTTTAGCAACATGCAATGTTGAGATGAGAGAAGCTGGTTGTTTATGCCTCCTCTCATAAGTGTGAGTTACTGCAGGGGTATGGTGAATTGGTAGAACAACAATAGTGGGTGTGTGATGGGATACAACTGGGATAGTTGCATCTTCACCCTGTACCTGTGAAATCTTAGCAAGCATTTGAGGAAAAAGTGGATGAAACTTCCCATTCCAAAGTTCTGAAGCCTTGCACATGTTTTGGAAAACTTTTGGCTTAAGACATGGAGTTTCATAAATTCTATTGTGAGGTTGCACTTGAAATTCATTTAACACTGCTTGCACAAACCTTGGATACATCAAAAATTTATATGAACTCTTTACATTGCCTTTCATATTATTGAAAATAAACTTTGAAAAATTGAAAGTCTTATCAGTAGCCAAACAAACCAAAGGATAAGCCATGGTTGATGCAAATTGTTCATAAGATGTTTTCTTAGGACTTAGGCAATGTGAAAGAGTGTGAATTAAAAATCTCCAATGGGGACAAAAACATCCTTTTTTGAAAGTTACTTTTTGTTCAGATGTATCATACCCCATGGAAGCAATATTTTTGAAAATATCTGAATTGGGTAATGTGATGATACCATTGAGATCATCCAATTGGAGAACTCTCCGCAAGGATGACTCAGTAACATCAATAGTTACCCCATCCACTGTGGCTCTTAGAGCGTCCACAGTTTCGTGTGTGTCTCCCTGTTCAAGAGTTATGGACTCCACAGTGTTCCAGAACTGTTTGATTTGAGAGACATAGATTGTGGGATTAACAGTTAAAGCATACCTTATATGGGTTGTATTAAGAAAATCCACAATCTGATGAAAAACAGGGCCACTCTTCTCGTTTGACTTTTGTAAGTAGGCCACTTGGTTGTGCTCCTCGACAAATTTTAGAATCGCCATGATGTTTTGTGAAAAGAAGATAAAAGTGTTAGTAATCAAGATAAAAAGCAAGCCGTATGATGATCAATTTATATTAATAGGGTTTGAGGAGATCGCGTAATGGGAATTATCTTTAAAAAGATTTATCTTTGGAAAAGAATAAATTAAAGTAGGTAAGTAGATAATTCACAAAATTTACCCTATTAATAAGGAAAGATGGTTATATTTACAACGGCTAGTAAAAAATAGATTACTAACACAACAGTTGTAACGGCTAGTTCACCAGTGGAAAAATTACTCTTGCAGTGGTAACTAGTGAACTAGCAGTGGTAAAATTTGCACAAAATATCAAAGAGCAGTGGTAAGCAAAACATGTAAATTTGCTGCTCTTATCATAGTTTTTAGCAAACTATCAGCTATTAATGGATTTGATATGTCTTTACCATGAGCCGTTTGCTATGGACTAGCTGATTCATATATGTATTAGACATGGTGAATCAATGGCCATTTGTTGTGTGTCTGAGATACACACCTTATAACTCCAATGACTCCATCAATATGGGTTTGTATACTGCAGAATTAAGTAACACCTAACTTAAACCATAAAAATTAACCCAAAGTAACTTTTTAACCAAGCTACTATTCACAAAAATATCTCCCCAAAGTCAACCCGATAATATCCAAATTTACTCCTCCAACCTACCAAAACAGGTAAGAGTAAATATTCTTCATTAATTAGAATTCGACCTTGACTTTGCTTATAAAAGGGGGCTCAATAACCTTTAGTTTTCATCAACACTTATCTTCAACAACACAAACCCTACATCAACACAATGAGCTGTTTCCAATTGTCTACATATCATCAGATGATTCATCTGTTGAGGAGATTAGCTATTGCTCAAATTCAGAGGAACCTTCTACAGGGTGGAGTGATTACTTTCCTCCAAGTGCTGCCACATCTACATCATCCAACATGAAATCCAAAAAGACTGCAGCTTCTCCTGCTCCATCCCTGGAGTTCTATTCCAGTTCTTCCTCTGATGATGATGATCCAACCTTTAATCTGTCCAAAGAACTTCCAAGAGCCCTCACTACAGCATTGGAGACTGCCATAAGCAACATGAAGTGGCCTGCTGTTGAGAAGCCTGCACAAGCACCAAAGCCTCCCAAGCAAGTTCTGGGCCTTGCTTGTCCAAGAAAGCAGCTTTCTTTTTATGACAAGAGAAAGAGAGCTTCCAAGGGCAAGCATGATAATGAGGGTAAAGGGAAGAAACCCATGGAGTAGTTATGCTGAAGGTTTAGATGTTAGGTTGTTGGTTTATGTTTTGTGATGTTTTCTTTTCTGGTGACTATGTTCTCTGAATGGTTGTAATGTACTTTCTTTGGCATCAATAAAAGTACTTTTTCCATTTTCTTTTATCACCAATCTTTCCATTGTTGTATGACTATTTCCACTGTGCTTTAATATTTCTGCATACAAGTTAGTAGAAAACCATACACACATATACAAATAATATTAGTACCTCAAAACTATCTTGCAACACTAAAAAGTATTAGACATCAAAGATTTATGGATTTAGCATTCCAATACCTGTTACCAAGTACTGAAACCTACCCACATCAAGCCCTTTTGTTAATAAATCAGCTTAATTGTCATCAGTATGGATTTTGACAGCATTAATAAGCTTTTTCTCAAAACAATCTCTGATAAAATGATGTCTAATTTCAATATGTTTAGTTTTTGTGTGCTGCACAGGATTTTTAATTATGCATATGGTACTACTGTTGTCTATATATATAATGGTGTTCATGAAATTGTACCCATAATCCAATAATTGATTCTGAAGCCATAAGATCTGAGCACAACAACTAGCAGCAGCTACATATTCTGCTTTAGTGGTTGAAGCAGCTACCATAGTTGGCTCCTTGCACTGCCATGACACCAATCTACATCCAAGAAATTGACATCCTCCTGTAGTTGACCTTATATCCAAACTTGCTTCAGCATAGTCACTATCTGAGTATGTGATCAATTCCATAGGGGATTCTCTTGGATACCATAATCCTAGATTAGGATATGTCTTCAATTACCTAAAAATCTTCTCTACTGCTGTCATATGTGATGTCTTTGGAGTCACTTGAAATCTTGCTCAAGCACATACAGCAAACATAATGTCTGGCCTTGATGAAGTAAGATACATCAAAGAACCAATCATAGATCTGTAAGTATGCACATCAACATTAGCACCACTAGCATTCTTCAACAATAGATGAGTGGTCTTATCAGCAGGGGTATTTGAAGGTTTTGCATTAGTAAATTTGAACTTCCTTATAATCTCAGTCACATATTTGTCTTGACTGATAAAGATGCCTTCTTTACTCTGTTGTACTTGCAGCGCCAAAGAGAATGTAATTTCTCCCATAGAACTCATTTGAAATTCATCTTTCATCAGCTTTTCAAACTCTTTGCACATCTCTTGTCTAGTAGACCCAAAGATAATATCATCAACATATACTTGAACAAGTAGAATATCACCCTTGTCTTTCTTGATGAACAAAGTTTGATCAATCTTGCCTCTATGAAACCCATTATTTAACAAATAAGTAGCTAAGGTTTCATACCACTTCCTTGGAGCCTGATGTAAGCCATAAAGAGCCTTAACCACGTTATACACTTTATTTGGGTGTTGAGGATCTTCAAAGCCTGGAGGTTGAGAGACATAAACCTCCTCATCAATTGTACCATACAGGAAGGCACTCTTAACATCCATTTGATAGACATTATAGCCCATAAAGGATGCATAGGCTAGAAACAATCTAATAGCCTCAATCCTTGCAACAGGAGGAAAAACTTCCTCATAGTCAATACCCTCCTCTTGAGTGTATCCTTGAGCAATCAATCTAGCTTTGTTCCTGATTACTATACCTCTTTCATCTTTCTTGTTTCTGAAAACCCATTTAGTACCAATGACCTTCATACCATCAGGCAAATCACAAATAACCCAAACTTTTAGAAGTTTAAACTACAACAACTCCTCTTGCATTGCTTCAACCAAGCTGGATTCTTCTAAAGCCATATATACATTTTTAGGCTCCACTTGTGAGAGAAAACAGAAAAACAAACATTCATTCTTTCTCCTATGCTTCTTGGACTCATAAACTTCACTAACGAATCCATGAATATCATCTTTCTTTGTCTGTCTTCTAGTCTTCACACCTGATTGAAGTTCACCAATAACATTAGCAAGTGGATGCACTTTGTGAATTGAAGTTTGTGATGTGCTAGGAATATCATATGTTGTAGGCATGTTTGAGATCTCTACATCATCACTAGGTGATTCTAGATATGAACTTTCCACATTTGGACTGTTAGTGGAAACTTTTGGTGTAGCAGTGGGAATTGAGTTACCACTGCGAGCAGGAATTTCTTTATTCAGAACATCAAAATTCACACCATCTGCATCACTTTTCTTTTCAGAATTATCAACAAAGTCCCAAAGTGGCATAACAATTTGATCTTCTTCATCATTTTTGCAAGATTCATCTTCATCAATGAATTCTTCTGAATCTTCAAGATGTTTGTCTCCTGTACTTGAAGTAAGAGGTACATAATTCATTGTATTGGATAATGTTTCAAGATCAAATAGCCATTCTGGTCCTGAACCTGCCATGTTAGCTTTATTTTCAAGAAACTCAACATGCAAATTCTCTTCAATCTTCTTTGTTCTTAAGTTATAGACTCTAAAAGCCTTGCTAACCATAGAATATCCAACAAAGAAGCTTTCATCATACTTTTCTTCAAATTTACCCAGATGATCAATGGTATTGAGAATAGTAACATGACATCCAAATGGCCTTATAAATTCCAAAGTAGGGGGTCTTCCTCTTAATAGCTCATAAGGTGTCTTGTTCTTAGTTTTAACCACTAAAACCCTGTTCTGTATGTAGCAAGCAGTGTTAACTGCTTCAGCCCAAAAAGTCACTGGTAGCTTTGAATCAGCTAACATGGTTCTAGCAGCCTCAATTAGTGTTTTGTTTCTTCTTTCAGCTACTCCATTTTGTTGAGGAGTTCTTGCAACACTAAATTCTCTCTTAATACCTTTGTCTCTGCAGAAATCATCCATAACTTTGTTCTTGAACTCTGTCCCATTGTCACACCTGATGATCTTGATTTTCTTTTCAACTTGATTTTCAACTTCAGTGATGAATGTCTTAAGGATGCCAGTGGTCTCATCCTTGGTTCTTAAAAAGAAAACCCATGTGAATCTACTAAAGTCATCAGTCACAACAAGACAATACTTCTTCAAATTGATGCTGCTCACAAATGTAGGACCAAACAAGTCCATATGTAGCATGAAAAGTGGATGATCAATAGAATTGAATGCTTTGGTCTTGCATGAAGCTCTGTGTTGCTTTCCTTTGAGACAGGCAACACATGTTTGGTCATTTTCAAATCTTTTCTCAGGTAAATCTCTGACTAGACCATCTCTCACAATCTTGTTAATGGTCTTGAAATTAACATGACCAAGTCTTCTGTGCCAAAGCATGGATTCATCCAAAGTGGCTTTTGCAAGCAAGCAAGTAACATCATTATTAGCCACTATGTTCTTCATGTCAATGCTATATAGATTGCCTTTTCTAGGGATTTTAAGCAAAATTTCACTTTCATCAGGGAGCTTATAATCCTTAGATAAGATATAGCATTCATCTTCTATGAATAGAAATCTATACTTCTTGTCACACATCTGTGACACATTGAAAAGGTTGTACTTGAGTTCTTTCACATAGTGCACATTCTCAAAGTCCAAGTTTCCAGCCTTGATTGTTCCTTTGCCAGAAACTTTGCCACTAATTCCTCCTCCAAAGCTGACAAATTGTCCATCATAAGGTTTGAAATCTAAAAGATAGGACTTATTGCCAGTCATGTGCCTGGAACATCCACTGTCTGAGTATCCTTGATCATTTTTTGTCTTTGAATGTTCCTCAGAGTCAGAAAGAGCCATTAGTGCAAGCTCAGTAGCAAGCATTGCAGACTCTGAATCATCTTCTTCATCCTCAGCCATAAAGCTCCAATCATAGCTCACTCCATCAATAGCCAATAGCACCTTTGGCTCTTCAGTTGTAGGTTCTTTCTTCTTGTCCTGCTTATACCAAGTTGACTTGTTGTCAGGTTTCCATGGTTTCCTGCATTCCCTGGCAAAGTGCCCCTTCTTATGACAATTATAGCACTCCACCTTCTTTTTGTCAAAACCTACTGTCTCATTACCATTAATGGTAATCTTCCTTCTAGTCTTCTTCCAAAACTTCTTTGCCTTTAAGCTTAGTAATGCCACCTGCCATTTAAGGTCCATCTCCTCCATATCATCCTCATCAATTTGATCTAAATCCTCATGATTGAGAATTGAACCACCCATCTAACTTGATATAAAGGCATAAAAGGTAGTATCACTAAGTCTAGCAATCTGTCTTTTTGAACTAGCAGTGGAAACACCTCCACTACCAGTGGAAACAACAATGTTAGCATTATCATCATCACTATCAATTTCTCCATCTGAACTATCATCAACAGATGATGATATGAGTGCTACACTTCCTGAACCTGTGCTTAGTTTGCCAGCTTTCTTCAATCTTTGTTCAATAACCTTGAAGTTATTGTATAAATCATTAAGTTTCATAGTCTCCAAATCTTGCTTGTCTTCCCACACTGCAACATTGGTTCCAAACTCAGAGGGTAAACTTCTTAAGAACTTTAGATTGAGGTCTTCCCTTTCCACCTTAATTCCAAAAACAGTGAGTTGAGTAACAATCTTTTGCAGCCTTGTGAAGATGCTATCAATAGATTCATTACTTGTTGAACCAAAGTTTTCATAAGTCTGTTTCAGCAAGGTCTTCTGAGTCTTCTTGGTGGAATCATTACCACCAAAAACATTACAGATCTCCTCAAACAGAGTCTTTGCAGTCTTGTACTTGCTGAATGCTAGAACATGATCTCTGGGAAGGGTCATCAGCAACAAACCTCTGGCCTTCAGATCATTCTTCATCTGAAGTCTTTCATCATTTGTGACAGGTCCAGTGTTAACCTTTACTACTTCCTTGCCACCAACCATCTCTGAGGTAGTACTTGGTTTGAAGGAATTACCTAACATAATGATCTCCCAGAGTGTATAGTCTTGCACCATAAAGAATTGTTCGATCATTAGCCTCCACATCTCAAAGTCATTCAACTTAAGCTTGGGAAGCTTAGCAGCAATGTTTGATTGACTGGTTTCTGTCTCCATTGATTCTTCTGAGTGAACTTAGGGTCTTCTAAATTTAAGTATCAAAATCTGGCTCTGATACCACTTTATGGATCTAAACACCTTGAACTGTGTTAGATTGATACTTTGAGTTATATCACTAAGTATGCGGAATATACTTAGTAATACTTAGAAGTTTGATTGTGAATGAAACAGTTGTTTATGAATGAGAAGAATGTATGTAACAAACTGTAAGCTCCAATATTATTAATGATAATAATACAAGTGATCTTTGTATCACTAGGGTTACACCTTGAAGCTCTAGAAAAACGTATATCTAAACTTTAACCTAGGACCTCCTTTTATAGCACAAGGAGTCCTCTTCTACAAGATAAGTATAACTCTAATAGAATAAGATATACAAAAAATCTATTCTATATTTATCTTAACACGTTTCCTAACAATTATCCAAACAGCAGTGATAATATATGTACTTGCAGTGGTAATGTGTTTCCACTGCAAGTGCATTCTTCAGCAGTTGTAATATCTTCACTAGCCGTGGTAAGTGTTAGTATAATTCCCAACATGTTTGCAGATTTCCTGGAGTTTATAAAACTTAAGAATTAACAAAAACTTTAAGACTCCGTTAGAAAAACAAAACTAGCAAAATTTCCAGAATTTTACACATGACGCCGTCAGGAGTTAATTCCTGACGCCATCAGAAGTGATCTGCAGAAATCTTTACGTTAAGTTTCCGGAAAATTTCTGGAAAAACTTATGTCCTACTTCCTAGAAAATCCTGCAAAACATCATTATGACTCGATACAAGCATTTGACTCAAACAATTACTAATATACATGTTCATTTAATATTGTTGTGGATCATGCTCAATTTCGTTCTTATAAACAAATTTGGGTATCCCTTACACTTAGCTTTTGCAAAATACCTTTATATGTAATTAAGACGAAGCTAAAAAAACAAAATAAAGCATTTTCAGAATTTACTTTGAAACATGAGCCACAAACAACAAAAATAAAACATGCATACGGAAACAAATAGAATCAAACAAACAAACAAACAAACAAACAAACAAACAAATAAAGCTTGGGTTGCCTCCCAATAAGCGCTTGTTTTTGTTTGAGTCACGAGCCTGACTCTACCCTTATTTCATGGATAAAGGTGAGGTTTTCCCTACACTTAGGATTAAGTGCGGGTGATAGTAGCGATACACATCATCTCGGTGGAAGTATGCCACGTGAGGAAAGAGTGGTGGATGAATAATATGCTCAAAGGGTTGTGCTCCTATCATCATAACCTTACCTAATTCAATCGGGTTAATGGGTGGATTAAGATTTTCTCCTAGAAAGGGATCATTTTCTATCAACTTCAAAAGACTCCTAGTTGGGGATCCATCTTGACCTAATAAACCCGGTTTAAACCCATAATGTTTCTTGTGATCAATCATAAATGGGTGATGTAAGCATGTAAGGTCATTTTCCACTCCTATATTGGCTTCCTCTCTACAAGGCTTAGAGTCCACTACCTTTAACCTAAGACTACCCGGACTATATGGTTTGATGGGTGGATTGGAACCTATTTCAATTCCTAGATTTTCATCCAAGGATGGAAGATTAGGTAACGGTTTTGGTTGAGGCTCTGGTTCATCAAAACTAGGAACTTCTCTAGAACTAAGAGTAAGGTTATCATTATAAGTATTCAAACCAATATACTCTAGTTGTGTTTGGTCCAAGGGCTCTACCTCTATCGGGGCTCCTATAGTCTCTTCTACTTCTTTCGGGTAAGACACGGGTGGTGTGTGTGCCACAAATGATGGTAGGACTTGTGGGGTACTTAGTGAGCTTATGTTATTTAGTTCATCATTCCTTGTGTCAAAATCACCTATATCCTCAACATGTATTTCATTATAATCTAACCCTAACATTTTCCCAAGTATCTCAAGTGCTTCTCTAGGCATCTCAACTTCTATATCCGAATCATAAGGATCATCCTCAATATTCTGACTGCTATATACAAATTGCCCAAAAGATTCATGATGTGTTTCTTGAGATTCATCATCATCGATCATAAAACCTAGGTCTTTTTGATCAATGTGATCATGTTCGGCTACATCCTCCATCACATCAAGGTCATCTATGTGTTCATCCTGTATTATGGTAGTGCCTAACCATGACATGCAGCTAGGTGGCTCATACGAAACTATCCTAGGTGAAGGCTCATATGGTGCATAGGTTTCACTAAGTGAGGCATTTTGAGGGGTTGATGGAGCTCCTAAGGTGAATTCTTTAAAAGTCTTATGCACTTGGCCTCTTTTGTCAAGGTACTCAATAAAATCAATATAAGATCATGTCCTCCTCATTTCATCCCTCAATCTTGGTATATCCAAACTTGTGTAATTATATCTTTTCTGGTAAAACTCTAGTGTCGGACTTGGTAGATTCGCGTTCTCCATAATGGTGAACGGAATAGTCAATGAATTTAATTTACTAACAAAGGCACAAAGAAAAAGATAGACTAAAGAAAAACTCTAAAAAAAAATAAAAAAAAATAAAAAAAGAAAAATAAAAAAAAACAAACTTACTAGAAAGGAATCTAGCAAGTAGACCTAATAAAAAGAAATTCTAACCTAGACAATAACTATTCCCCGGCAACGGCGCCAAAAACTTGATGCGTGAGAATTGCACCAGGCTTTACCTCTCAAGGGATCTCGAGAAGCTTACAACCCCCACCAGGCAGTGTACATGATCGTTGTAGTATAGTATAGTGACAAGTACCGGGGGATTGATCGTTCAACTCAGAAATAGTGTCGCTAGGATTAGAAAGCCTATAAGTTAAGTCTAGAGGTGAGGGATGATTCTTTTTGTATTTTTATATTTTTATAAAAGCAATTAAAATCTCGGGTATTGGAAGAGTGGGCGGAATTAGTTGCTAGTCAACTAACCCAATAGCTAAAGATGCAATCAAAATAAAATAACAAAAATGTAAATAAAGCTAATTAAACTAGTGGTGTGAACAATAAATGGGAAAATTGTGTTTACTTAGATTTCATTACTCCCTAGATATCTTTTACAGGTTGATAGTTTGTTACAATTGGGTGGATGACGGGTTATATTCCTTAATACCAATCGTGGGGTGGCGTACGTACTTCCCCAACTCTATAAGCTCCTACTTCACTCCTATGTCGAGCCTGCAAGAAGCTCCTAACATGGGATCACTAGAATTCGCTCATGCATTAAATACAACCATAAAAACCTAGTACGCATTGGTTCATGTTTCATAAGACATTCAAGCAAGTTACCCTATAGAAGTATGCCAGTTTTCTTAAGCCTAACATCGAAATCATTCATCCGTAACAACTATAAACAAGCGATCAACCCATAATCAACATCTAGGTTTCACTACATCTAAGCAAACACATAAGAGATCTAGCCTAGCATGTTAAAATCAAGACAAGCGTAAGATATATTCAAACAACACATAGACATATTGAATGAATTGAAAGGATACTTATCTTAATTGAACATGAAAGGTTTAAAAGGGTAAAAACCCTTGAAAATACTAATAAAATCGTGCTAGGGTTTCTCCAAGTTATCCCTCTAATTGTCCTCTTCTAATGAATGAAAATTACAAAACTATATATATATATAGATTTCCAATGTGACGGCGTCAAGAAGAGAAATCTGACGCCGTCAACTCGTCGCCCATAATAATATCGGATTACCTAGATCCAGATATGACGCCGTCAAGAGCAAATTTCCTCTGGCCGTCATGTGTAATGGGACCATGACGGCCTATGGTGACGCCGTCATGTCCCTTAGTGTAAAACTCTCTGGACCGTCACGGACTCTATCCACTTCACCTCTTGTAATATTCTTGACGCCATCATGTAGAGCTTGGTGACGCCGTCAGGTACTGTTCCCAGCAAGGAAAATTAAGACTTTGCCGTTTTCTTCACTTTTATGCTCCAAAAACGTCAAAAATGCTTCCTTTTCCAGAATTCACTCCAAAAGTACCTAAAATCACAAAAGGAACAATTTAGGGCAATATTTGATCAAATAAATTCAATTTCGGGCTTAAATGACCCCCTAAAAATGGATCATTTTTTGCCTCATCAATGATCTCTTTGACTTTGAAGCCGATCTAGGAGAAATTCAAAGTCTCTTATATCATGATCCATCACTCAGTTCTGATCCCAACAGTCCAATAGAGAATGTTAATCACATTGTTCCTGAAGCATTCAAAACAACTCTTACCAATCCTCTGTTTGAATTCGAATCTGAATTCACGTTGAGTTCTGATAATCCAATCTTTGGTACTCAGAACAAGGATGGTGATGAGTCTACACCGGAACATGAATTCACAAATTTACATCTTGTGATTGATTCTCTTTCCGAGGAGTTCTCCGGTGAACTCACTCATGTCATATCTCCGCCGGAGTATGATAATTTCCACTTTTATCATGACATACCCGGGATATGTCTTGACCACATGAGCTTAAATGATGAGATTCATAATGAAGAAATTATGGATTCTCCTGTGGGTGATGACGAGTTAGTCATGATTTTCATCATGATTTTCTTCCTTTTCTTCACCTATCCCGTGACGTCCTCTCTTTTTCAATCCTTCGGGAATGAAGACACTATCTTTGACCCTGGCATTTCCATGTATCATTCTTTTGAGCCGGGATGTCTCTCAGTATATCTCATCGGTGTGAAACTTTCACGTACTTCAAATGTTTATCCAAACATCTTGAATGAAAGTCCGATGGAGATTGTTTCTTCCACATCTTGCTTCCCCAAGAACAAATGAACTCGGGGTCGAGTCAAGCTAGCGACTCGGTAAACAAAAACAGTAGCATGCATATGGGGTTTTCACCCTAAGTGTGGGGGAGTTACCCATGCTGTTGTTACCGTGTATATAAGTTTCAAAAAAAAATGCGTGTATAGAAATAAAGTGAAAAATGGTATTTCCACATTTAGCTTGTAATGTTGCCTTTTTATGTTCAAAGAGTCGCCATAATAGCCGGGACTTTAAATATTGAGGACAATATTCAATTCTAAGTGTGGGGGGAGGGGGGAATTCTAGCGAATTTGATCACATTTTACCTTCTATTACCCCCTTTTTTGGCCAAAATTTTAAAAACATTTTTCACTTTATTTCAAAAATTTTGTATCAGCCGCCATGTCTAAACGACAAAGGGATTGGCTAATCCAGGAGCAAATGGCTCTTGGTAAAGATAACTCAAATCCGTTGATGGCTGACAATTTGCCCAAAATTATATGGTACTCAACTCACCATATCCTAAAAAGAAAAAAGAGTTGGCTAGCCCGCAAGATTATGGCTTGTGGTAAAGGCAGTGGAAAACCATAATTGGTAATCAACTCACCAAGATGTTGACTGTGTCCATCAAGAGTTCGCTAGTCCAGAAGCAAACGACTTCTGGTAAAGACAAATCAAATTCGTTTAAAGCTGGTGGTTTGCTCAAAATCACATGGTTATCGGTGTATCATAGTTCTTACTTGAACTGAAACATTTGGCTACTCCAGAAGTAATGGATTTTGGTAAAGAGATTCAAATCCATTAAGTTTTCTCAAAAGATTGCTAGGGACTAGCAATATTTTAGTGTGAGGGATTGATGAGTATGCAAATACTCATCATTTTTGTCTTATCTGAGCTACAAAAACAAATACAAACACTCAGAAATGCATCAAAATACTAAAAATATCCCAAGATTGTGTTTTATATGTTTTAGATGTAAAATGAGTAAAAAATTATGAAAAACGAATAAAGTTTGCAAAATTGGCAGTTTCAGTCCCTCAACTTTCAAAACTTGTCAAATTTAGTCCCTAGGATTTTGTTTTGTAAGAAAAGTCACCAAAGGTCCTTTTGAAATCATAAGTTGTCATATTTAGTCCTTTGGTGAAAATTTTCAAAAGTTTTGAGAATTTACAATTTAGTCCCTAGAATTTCACTTTTGGCAGATTTGGTCCCTAGTGGGAAATTTTTGGAAGAAAATCATTTTTTGGTCCATGGAAACTTAAAGGTTATTACAAATAGCCTTTTGATGAAAAGTTTGAGGAAAATGCAAGTTTAGTCCCTGGACTTTTAAAAATGACAATTTTGGTCCCTATGGTTTTAAATATTAGAAAATTACATTTATGGTCCTTGGGTTATTGAAAGATGGCAATTTTGATCCTTGTGATAACTTTGAAATAGTTACATTTTCCACCCCTCAACTTTTCAGGAATTACATGAAAGGTCCTTGTGGTTTTTACAAAATAAACAAACAAACCAACAATCCAATCCAAACCAAACCAAAAACCTGATCCAACAAAACCCCTAAGCCCAACATCCCCAGCCCACACCCTTTTAATAAAAACCACCCCGGTCAACCTCCCAGGTTTGACCACCATCCTCCCTAAAAACCTGCTCCATTTCCCCCTCCTTTTCCACATTTCCCTCACCTTCCACCTCAATTGCCTCTCCCCCATTAATAATCACACCAACCCTTCATTAATATCCCCCAACTGCCAAACCAACCCCCACAAAACTACTTGTACCCGTTTTCTCGCCAATATGGAATTTAAAGGCTGAGATGAAGTGGAGGCCATCCAACGGCTCAAATGGAAGTGGGAAAGTGAGAGAGTATCTCCAGGGCTTATAAAAGAAAAGAAAAAAAGAGAAGAAGAAAGTAATTAGTGTAGCAGTAGTTGTAGTTTAGCTTTAATGTCGACTAATGTAATTTTCTCTTTTATAGTGTAATTTTCAGTTTAAGAATGATGTACTAAGCATAATTAGTGTATTCTAAAACCTATTTCAAGCTTTGATTTCATTCTTTCAGTTCATTTCAGTTTGTGGAATTTTTAATTCAAAATCTCATTTTAGTTATAAAGTTGTTCGAAGTTATTGTTAATTAGTCCATTCAGTTCAGTGAGCTTATTCAAAAGCTTTTATAAGCTTATGAAGTGTTCAATCAATCTTTTAATCAGTTTACTATAAAACACTCAAAAATCCAAAGATAATAGATAAAAATTAAAAAATTGGCAGAAGAGCAGATTGAGGCAAAGACTATGGTAAAATTTGGATTGCTATGGGTCTAGTAGCCGCAGGGGAGGTCTTAGGACATTGGAGATAGTCTGTGCATTTGCTTCTTTGCTTGGATGGCTTTGTAAGAAATTCCTTCAAATTTGAGTTTCTACTGTAGCACCACTTAAATTTTGCTTATTTGTTGTTTCTTAGCTTATTTGACATACTTGTGTTTAAATCCTGCTTAAGTAGATAGCTCTTTGTCACTAGTGTATGTAATTGCTCATAAGTGCTTGTTAAAACTGTCCAAAAATCTCTTAGTAATCATGCATGAGTATTAGGAGTTATTGGTTGTGTATCCATGCCTAAATAAGTTCTGTCCATCTTATTATGACCTTGTGAGTATCCATCAGGGCTTGAATCAGTTCAACTCTTTGAAAATTCTCATTTCAGTTGCATAAAGGGGTGTTTGGTTCTGCATGTAATCATGTGTTCAGGCCTGTTGTTGTTGTTGTTATTTTTTGTTCACACAAGTTCTTTTAGATCATTGAAGTTTAGTTTAGCCACAAAAATCCAGTGTTTTTTGAGAAAAAGTCAAAATGATATGTGATCTCACCTTAAATATTCACTGTCAAGAAATTTGAATAGTATAGTCTTGTATTTCAGTTAAAAAGTTGTTATCTTTGCTTAATTCAGGTTCCTCAGAGCATCTAACATCATAATCCATCATTAGATTAAGCTCAAAACTCATCAAAGTCAAAGTAGAGTAAATTTCATAAAAGTCAAAATTGCATTTTCTTAGTTTTACCAAAATTTGCAAGAATTATTGTGAATTTTGTGCTTTGTTTCAGGACTTGAGATTTTTAGGAATTGTAGCCCCCCACCCCATCTTTGGATTCCCACCTTTATTTTATTTTTGTGAATTTTTGTGTGGGTCCCACAATTGCCCAAACAGACCTGCAGGGGAAGGCACCTCCCCTGCACCACCACCACAGTCCCCACAACCTCAACTTGCAGAGGCTACACAGGCCTCACCGATGGGCCCCACCACCTGTTCTTTGGCTTATTAGGAAGCCAATAAGCTAGGCTTCAAGGGTTTGTGCTTACTTTTCAGTTTTGAGCTTATTAGATAGGGCTGCATGCCCCTTGTACCTTGTCCCATTTCTGTATACAGTTGGATTTAGAAGTGCTTATTTTTTGCTTATTCAGTGGACTTTGCCTGTTGATTTGGCACCATCCATGTCCAACTAACTTGTCCACACCATAATCCATCACTCTGGACCTCACATAAGCTCATTTAAGCTTATTTCCTAGTTTGGTCAACTAAAGTCAACTGTCAAGCTTTTAAGCATCCATTTGGCTTATTTTTAAGTTCTAAAAAAGTTGTGTTTGTAAAAGTTGTTTGTTTTTAGTGTTAAAATAGTTTAGAAAAAGAAAAACCAGAAAATCCAATTTAAAAATAAGTGATAGTTTCTATTTAATATTATTTACCTATTTAATTTTCCTTTTTAGTTTTTTATTAGTAATTTGCAATTTTATATTTTTCTTAATTTTCTTTTACATTAAAGTATTTTTAGTAATTTTTCCATAATTTTATATTATAATTTAGTATTTATTAGATTTAATATTATTTTTATTAATTATTAATTAATAATTAAGTATTAAATAGCATAATTAGTTTTTATTAAGCACACCCTAGTTTTTATAATTTTTCTAGCTTTTTTATGTTATAAAACAATTTTAGGAATTTTTCTAGAATTTTTACTGTTCATCTTCTATTTTTTAGAATTTAATTAGTTTAATTGGTAATTAATTAATAATTAGGATAATAATTAGTAAAATAGTTTAAAAATACATAAAACCATTTTAAAATTTTTTCTATAATTATCTAAGTCATTTTAGTATTTTTAGTAATTTAAATTAATTTAATTAGTTAATTAATAAGTAATTAGTAATTAATTAATAATAAATAATTAAATAGTGTAAAAATTAAATTTCTTTTTCTAAAAATTTTATTTTATTATTAGGATTGTAAAAATATAATTTTCATAACTGTAAGTATTTTATTTCACCAAAACTCACGTTTTATTTTGTACGTTCACGTAACTTTAAACTGAACGTACGCGCTTTTAGGTTTTACACGTTTTTTGTTTTTCTAAATTCACGTATATGTTAATATAGCTTATTTAAGATATTTCCTTGTATAAATCAGTAGTATAATCATTCACAACCCCTTTCTGTCCAAATTCACCCGATCACAAACCCGTTTTTATACCATCACACCTCGTCGGGACATAACGACCTGGGGAAACCCTATATTACCCGGACCATTGGTCTAGGTAGTTTGACTTGGTTGACCATTCCTTTGGTCAATGTAAGTTGACTGTTTAGAGCCAGTCATGTTCCCTGGAGTTTACAAAGTTGACAGAAAAGGTCCCCGGATAAAAAAAATGGAAATGTATCATTAATGGTCCTTGGGGTATTGAAAATTGGCGTGTTTAACCCCTTTGATAAACTTTGGAGAAGTTACAAACCAAGTACCTAAAAAATCAGAATTTACAAACTTGGTCCTTGTGATAAATTACAAATAATCCGGACCCTTTGTATTATAAAACCTCAAAACCAGGTACAATCCAACAAACAAACCCACCAAGCCCAACTCCCTTCCCTTGGCCCATCCCCAAAGCCCACAACCCCTAGAACTGTTTTAAATAATCAAACGGTCAAACCGTTTGACCAAACCACCCTTCCCCCCTAAAACCACCATCCACCTCTGCAAAACCGCTTTCCCCCCACCATCACCACTTGCAATCTCTCATCATCACCACTCCACCACCTTCACCTAACAAGACAGCCCACAATTAATGCTCCCCCCTCTACACACGCAACAGAAGCAATTTGCTCTTTTTCTCTTTTCCCGCCAAATTGATCCAAGGGTCAATATCACTCAGAGATCATCCAATGGCTCAGAATTTTGATGGGATTAACTCAGAGACTATCAAGAACCCTAATTGGTGCTTATAAAAGGAACAAGATGAAGCAGAGAAAGAGTAGTAGTTAATTTAGTTAATTTTAGTCTAGTTTTCATTGTAGCTCCTAAATTACTTGTAATATTTGTTTTCAAAGCTCGTAATCTCCTTTTTAGTGTATGTGAATTCAGAATTAAGCAATCAATCCTAAGTTTCTTTTCCAAATTTCAAGTTTGCAATTTAAATTCTCAATTTAAAGTTTTTGTTGGTTCTTAGTAGCTATTTAGAGACTCATAAGCACACATAAGCTCCTATATAGCTTATAAAAGCTATTAGAAACCCTTAAAAATAGTTTAGCTATAAAAAATCAAAAATACTATAAAAGTCAATAAAAGTCAAAGTTGCAGATTTAATGGTGTTCATAGCTGGAGCAGGGTGTATAATGGATGGCCTTGGTTTAGTACTCCATGGGGAGTGTTAGGAATGGGTTAATGGTCCTTGGTTCATGAAAGATCGCTTGGAAGGCTTTTGTAACCAATTTCCTTAAACTTCTGAGTTTTCTGTCATTATTGCTTATTTGTAGTTAGTTACTGCTTAATTTACTCTATTATAGCTTATTAAATAGTCTCTGATTAATAGATTAAGTTGTAGTATCAGTTTACTCAGTTTTCTTTAAATTCTCATTATATAAGTAGTGTTTGGATTTGACTGTCACTTTGTGTTCTAGGTTGTTTATGTTATTGTTGTTGCTTGATACATGACACAATAGGGTCTAGTAACTTAGATAAACCATAAAAACTAGTCACCATTCATCAAAAAGTCAAAATCACATAGCATTAGGCCTAATTAACCCTCTTTGTTGGTTAAAGAGTTGCATATGCCCCATTTCCATTCACAAGTGAGTGGTCTGGCTTATTTTAGCCTTAACATAGCTTATTAAAACAATTTCAGTCATAAAATCAAGATTCAAGTTCACTTAAGTCGACAGAAAGCAAAAATAAAAAAGTCAAAGTTAATAGTCTTTTCAGAAAACCAAAAATGGGAAGAATTGTTTTGATTTTTGTGATTGGATTGGGACCCTGAGCTTTTCACAAGTCTTGGTGTGTTAGCTTAACTTTCAAAATCCATATTCAGCTTATTTTTGTGAATTTTGTTTAAGCTTGTGCAATAGCTTATTTAAGCCTGCAGGGCAAGTTCTCTTTTTTGCACCAGGGCACTTTGTGCATTTCGTCAAACTTTCAAACCCCCTCCAGGGTGCAAACCAAAACATTAGCTCTTGATTTTTAGTTTTTTGGAAAGCCTCTCAGATTATCTTTTAAGATCTTGAATAAAATTGGATCTCAGTTCTCATTAGCATAGCTTAATTTGACTTGGAAGTTTGCTTATTTTGCCTTTGTATACTAAGTGCTCAGTATACAACCACCAACTTCAATAGACCATAACTAGTTCATTATTAGGCCCCACCCCTAGATTTTTGGCTTTTTAGAAACCCCATAAGCCCAGCTTTAAGGTTCTGAGCTTAATTGTTTAATCTTGGCTTATTTGGTAGGGCTGCAAGCAGCTTTTAGTTTAACTAATTTCCTTGTATACACTGTTTGAGTCTATATACCAAGCCCCACCTAGACTTTAATAATAAGCCATAAGCCTAGCTTATTGGCTTATTTTGAAGTTAACCAGGTCAACTTGGAAGGTCAACTTCCTTTTTGGACTCTCCTTTACTTATGTGGACCCCACAGTGGTCCAAAAGTCCCTGTTTGAGGCCTGTTTTGGCCTTATCTTTTGTTGAGTGCTTATTTGGTTGCCATAGCTTATTCAGTGTGCTTATTTGTGCCATTTGCTTTATTTCAAGTTGATATTCATCTGTTTTGGCTTATTAGTTCATTTGATAGCTTTTTCAAACATCCTCAAGTCCTAATAAGCTATTAATCAAACTGTTAAGCATAAGGGGGTGCACATAGCTTATTAATAAGCTATAACAAAAGTGGTTTCATAAAAGTTGTTTATTTTTAGCTTATAATTATATGTCAAAAAGAAAAACCAACAAAAACCAATTTTAAAAATAGTGATAGCTTCTATTTAATAGGATTTATCTTTTTAATTTTTCTTTTCAGCTTATTATTAAGCATTTCATCATTTTCATATTTTTCTTAATTTTCTTTCATCTTAAAGTATTTTCAGTAATTTTTCTAGATTTTTCTCTTTAAATTTAGTAATTATTAGAATTAAAATTAATTTAATTAATAATTAAGTAATATTAGTATATTAAATAGTTTTATAAATTTTTAATTAACAACAGTACCTTTTTATATTTTTCCTATGTTTTATAAATCGTTAAGTACTTTTAGAAAATAGTTTCTTAATTTCTACTGTTAATTTTCCATTTTTCTTAATTAATTTAGTTAACTTAGATATTAATTAACAAATAAGTAAATAATTAGTAAAATAGTCTAAATATAATTTTTATAAGTTTTTTTATAATTTTTTAGGATTCCTGAGATGGTTAATTAGATTTATAAACTTTTCTATAATTTTCTAAGTCTTTTGTAGTATTATTAGTAATTTAAAATAGTTTAAATAGTTTAATTAATATTAAATTAGTAATTAATTAATAGAAAATCCACAAAAAGACAAAAATATGTATTTTTAATTTCTAAATTTATTTTAAGTCATTTTAGAGTTTTAGAAATTAATTTGCAATTTTCTAGCTTAAATTTGTAGTATAAATCATTTTAGTATAATTTAAATAGTTTAGTTTAAATAACTAAATAGTTTTTAATTAAATAATTAATATTAAATAATAAAATAATCGAAAAAATAATTTTCTTTTTAATTAAATTTTCTTTTTATAATTAAGTTTGTAAAATTTTCATTTGCACCCCCTATAGTTGTAAAATTGTTTAAATCTCACCTTTTCTGTTGTTTGTAAACAATTCTGATTTCTCATTTGTGTACTTGTAATCATATATGTGTTTCTGTAATTGTTAATACTGTTTCAATTGTTCTAATACCAAGTAATCAGTAGCATAATCAATTCCAAATCATCTTTGGTTACTGACCTCAGTACCACTCATCCCCACAAATGTTTCATTAACACCATTTCAATCTCGTCGGGACATAACGACCCGGGAAAACTCTATACTATCCACGGAGCATTGACCTTAGGCTGTTTGACTTTGTTGACCAAATTTCCTTGGTCAATATTATCTGACGGTTTAGGCCCAATCAAAAATTTGGCGCCGCTGCCGGGGAGGTTGTTGCGTGTTTTAAAAACGTTTTAGGTTTAGTGGTTTTCAGAACCATCCCTGTACAAATTTCACCACTTTTGTAAAAAGTTTTTGTAAAAACCTCTATCATATCAAAAAGTTCGTTAACACTTTTCCTAAACTGTTAACAACACCAAAAAAAAATTAAAAACAACAAAACAATCGGAAGTTAAATTACTTCGATTTCTTTAAGATTACAACCTACACAGATGGAATACGGAAGTTCTGCCATTAAATTGCGAACTGAAGAGAGATCCATTCTTCTCTCCCGCCACCGTGCGAGTAATTTTAAAGAAAACGATTTCGGTTAACGAATCGATAACAAAAATATTTCCAAAAGTTTTCTGCACACACACCCAAAAAAGCCCAAAAACAATTTTTCTGTTAATAATAAATACATAAAATCTTACCACCGCAAACCAAGGCAGAACACCTACCAACTAGGGGTGTGAACATAATAAGTTCCCAAACATAAGATTAAAACTTGTCATTGTATCCCTGTGAGTGGTGTACCTTTTTCAGAGAAGTCATTCACTTGTGATTATTTGTTTAAGTTCCCTGTTGTTTTGCCTCGATCTTGTTTTGAAAAATTATTTTTAGTGCATGCGCACTCGTTCACAAGCAAAGCGTAAAAATCAGAAAAACGTACCCGAGCTATGTACTATTATTGAAGAACCAAAAACAGAAATGGACGACGGGCCACCACCACCCCCAGACCCTCCCAAGGATGAGCCAGCTCCTGATCTTCGAACTAAGGAGGAGTTGTGTCATCCTACCATGCAAGGGAGGGGCGGACCTATTGCACCCCTCACTATTGAGGCTACGGATTTGGCCTCAAGTACCACATGATCCAACAAGTCCAGAATTCGTGTCAATTTCACGGATTACCAAGTGACGATGCTAACAAGCATCTTGACAAATACCTTACCGTCATCCAAAGCATGAAACAACACGGTGTCACCGATGATGCCCTCCGTCTGTATCTCTTCCCCTATTCTCTCACCAATCATGCCACTGCTTGGTTTGACCGAATCCCCAAGAATTTGATTCGTACCTTTGATGAAATGGTAACCAAGTTTTTAGCCAAATATTTTCCACCTTCCATGGTTACCAAGTTACGTAATGATATCAGCAACTTCTGGCAGCGTCCCGATGAGTCTCTATTCGAGGCTTGGGAACGTTATAAGCTCGCAATTGATCGGTGCCCTAACCACAATATGTTACACGTTACCATCATAGATACCTTCTATAATGGTCTAACATTGAGGCACCGAGATATTCTCAATGTTGCTGCTGGTGGGACCTTCATGAAAAGGCGTACCCACCATAACTTTTGGGATTCCAATGTGGAGAGGGATGTGTAAATCAGTCATTCCTTCATCATCATCCCCTGAGATCGCGGTTCTCACTAAAAAGATGGACGACTTTGCTATAGCTATGTTGAGGATGAACCAAACCCTCCAAAATCAACAAGTGAAAGTCGTAACCCGAAGTTGTGAAACTTGTGGAGGCCCACATCTGTATTCCGATTGTCCAGCTACTGCTGGTTATCCTCAAGAGAACGTTTATGCTGCTCAAGGTTCCTACAATATGGGGGGTAACTCTTACCAACCACAAGGGGACCGTAATCTCTTAAGCTATCGTTCCAACAATTTTCTCGGGCCACCCGGTTTCAATCAAAATCAAAACCGTAACTCGAATCAAAATCAGAATCGTGGAGATTTTAACCAAGGTCAAAACCCGAATTTCCAAAACCAGGACCAAAATCAAGGTCATTTTAATCAAAACAATTTTCAAAATGGCAATCAAAATCAAGGTTTTCAGGGAAATTTTCAAAGAAACCAAGGTCAAGGGAATTACAATTAGGGTAATTTCAATCAAAGAAATAATTTTCAGGGAAACAATAACCAAAACCAAGGAAATTTTCAAAACAACCGTGTTCAAAATTTTCCTAACCAAAATCAAAATGTTGTTCAACCCCAGTCTTCCTTCAATGAAGTGTTAAAACAATTCATGAAAGCACAAGAGGAAACGAATCGGTTATTGGTCAGCAAGATCTCTGAACTTCAGAAGTCTTTAAATGATCGACCCTCGGGCTCAGGTACACTACCGAGCAACACGATCGCTAACCCGAGGGGTGATGTTAAGGCAATCACTACCCGAAGTAGAGTTTCATACAATGGACCCGCGATTCCTACTACCTCTTCTTCTCCTCCTACCAAGGTAGTGGAACATGAACCTGAGGTTACCACGGACACGGTACTTCCTACTAATAACGGAGGTACCAACAACGTCCACCCTCAAGTTGTCCCGGTCCCGACTCCCAAGTCAAAAGTTGTAATTGATCCTCCGGAAATTCCTGATGAAATTCCAAGAAACAATCCCAAGCCTTCGATTCCATATCCTTCACGTTTGAATGATCAAAAGACCCGCGAAAAAGCTAATTATCAAATGGAAAAATTCTACCAAATTTTCCAAGAATTACATTTCGATATCAGCTTCGCGGATGCTCTTCTTCTGATGCCTAAATTTGCATCAACAATCAAAAGTTTGTTAAGTAACAAGGAAAAACTCTGTGAGATGGCTAAAACTCCATTAAACGAGCAGTGCTCTTGAAAAAGCTTCCCGAAAAGCTTGGAGATCCCGGGAAATTTCTCATTCCTTGAATTTTCCCGGGGATGGTTGAATGCTTTGCCTTGGCTGATCTTGGTGCAAGCATCAACCTAATGCCTCACTTAGTCTAGAAGAAACTCTCTCTTCCTGAGCTCACTCCTACCTGCATGACTCTCGAGCTTGCAGATCGTACTATATCTCGTCCCCTCGGCATTGCCAAAGATATCTTCGTGAAAGTAGGAAAGTTCCATTTTCCGGCAGATTTTGTGATTGTTGATTTCGATGCTGACCCAAGAGTTCCTCTCATTCTCGGGAGGGGATTCCTAAGAACGGCTCGTGCTCTAATCGATGTTTTTGAAGAAGAAATCACTTTGCGTGTTGGTAATGAAGCCATCACATTCAACCTTGATCAAACTTCAAGATACTCCTCCAACTATGAATCTGAATCGGTAAACCGAATTGACATCATCGATGTTGCTTCAGAGGAGTATTCTCAAGAGGTTCTCGGTTTCTCACCAAGTGGCAGTACCACTCTTTCTTCTGAGCCTATCATATCTGATTGTTCCCCTTCTCTCACTCCGTTTGAGGGGAGTGACTTCCTTTTGGAAGAGGTCGAGGCTTTTCTTGCTCAAGATAGCTCAATCTCAAATGAGATTGATGAAAACTATCTTGATCCCGAGGGGGATATTCTTCTTCTTGAAAGATTGTTAAATGGCGATCCTTCACTCTCTCTGTCTCCAAAAGAACTTCATAAGGAGGAAATCAAAACTGTTGAGAAAACTGAAGATTTCCCCGAGGTCGAGCTCAAGGACTTGCCTCCTCATCTTGAGTATGCAATTTTGGAGGGTGATGATAAATTACCCGTCATTATTGCTAAAGACTTGAAAGATGAGGAGAAAACTGCACTCATAAAGGTTCTTAAGTCACACATGCAAGCAATTGCTTGGAAACTCTCCGACATTAAGGGTATTAACCCAGACTTTTGTACACACAAAATCTTGATGGAGGATGACTTTAAGCCAGCAGTGCAACATCAAAGGAGGGTAAATCCAAAAATCCACAAAGTTATCAAACAAGAAGTTCTAAAACTTCTTGATGCGGGATTAATTTACCCTATATCTGACAGTCCTTGGGTTAGCCAATTAATTGCGTTCCAAAAAAGGGTGGCATAACTGTTGTCATAAACGAAGAAAATGAGTTGATTCCAACTCAGTTGGTTACGGGATGGCGAGTATGCATTGACTATCGTAAGTTAAATGAAGCCACCCCTAAAGACCATTTTCCTCTGCCCTTTATGGACCAAATGCTCGAGAGACTAGCAGAGAATGAATACTACTGTTTCCTCGATGGTTTCTCGGGTTATTTCCATATCCCCATTGATCCACAGGATCAAGAGAAAACTACCTTCACATGCCCTTACGGAACTTTTGCCTATAGACGTATGCCTTTCGGTCTATGTAATGCTCCTGGCACGTTCCAAAGGTGCATGATGTCAATATTTTCCGACATGATCGGAAAAAACCATGGAGGTGTTTATGGATGACTTCTCAGTCATCGGGGATTCATTACAGTCTTGTCTCTCCCACTTGGAAAATATGCTTAAACGTTGTGAAGACACAAACTTGTGTCTCAACTGGGAGAAGAGCCATTTTATGGTTAAATAGGGCATTGTCCTCGGCCATAAAATTTCAAAAAACGGGATTGAGGTTAACAAAGACAAAATTGATGTCATCGCTAAAGTACCTCATCCCACTACCGTCAAGGGTATTAGGAGTTTTTTGGGTCACGCCGGTTTCTATCGTATGTTTATTCAAGATTTCTCCAAAATCGCCCGGCCTATGACCCATCTCCTCGAGAAGGATGCTCCTTTTATCTTCTCTCCTGAGTGCATCGAAGCTTTTGAAACCTTGATGAAAAAGCTTAGTGAGGCACCGATTCTTGTTGCCCCCGATTGGGACCTACCTTTTGAGCTTATGTGCGATGCTAGTGATTTTGCCATAGGTGCAGTCTTGGGGCAACGAAAAGCAAAATACTTTCAGCCTATACACTATGCAAGCAAAACCATGACCGAGGCTCAGAGTCACTACACCACCACTGAAAAAGAACTATTAGCCGTGGTGTATGCCTTTGAAAAATTCCGGCCATATTTGATACTAACCAAATGCATAGTGTATACGAATCACTCGGCTTTGAAGTACCTCTTTGCAAAACAAGATGCAAAGCTGAGACTACTCCGTTGGGTTCTCCTCCTGCAAGAATTTGATATCATTATCCGTGATAAAAAAAGGAGCCGAGAACCTGGTTGCTGATCATCTCTCCCGATTAGAAATCCCTCACCAGGATGTGTCCGACAAACAGGAAATAAATGAAACATTTCCTCTCGAGACACTCAAAGTGGTTTCTTTTCGTGGTGACTCTTCTACCCCATGGTTTGTCGACTTTGCAAATTACCATGCGGGTAACTTCATTGTGAAGGGGATGTCGTCCCAATAGAAAAACAAATTCTTTAAAGACGTTAAAAATTACTTCTGGGACGACCCCTATTTGTTCAAAATCTGTGCCGATCAAGTCATCAGGCGATGTGTTCACGGACAGGAAGCAACTGATATTCTCAAGGCTTGCCATGCTGGACCCACCGGGGGCCACCATAGTCCTAACTACACCGCTAAAAGGTGTTTGACTCCGGTTTCTATTGGCCCATAATTTATAAGGATGCCCACGACTTAGTCAAAACTTGTGATGCTTGTCAGCGTCACGGGAATATTTCACAAAAGAACGAAATGCCACAAAATGCTATTCAAGTTTGTGAAATCTTTGACGTCTAGGGCATTGATTTTATGGGGCCATTCCCATCTTCTCGTGGAAACAAGTACATACTCGTGGCTGTTGACTATTTGTCAAAATGGGTTGAGGCCTTACCCACCAACGATGCCCGAGTTGTTGTGAAATTTTTGAAATCCCTCTTTGCTCGTTTTGGAACTCCCCGTGCCATCATTAATGATCGCGGTACACACTTTTGCAATGACCAATTTGCAAAAGTCATGCTTAAGTACGGTGTCACTCACCGTCTTTCTAACGCGTATCACCCACAAACTAGTGGGCAAGTGGAAGTTTCCAACCGTGGTATAAAACGGATTCTGGAAAGGACCGTAGGTGAAAATCGTGCCTCCTGGTCGGACAAACTAGATGATGCACTGTGGGCCTTTCGTACAGCTTACAAAACACCCATCGGGTGTACTCCTTACAAGCTTGTATACGGGAAGGCGTGCTGATGAGTGCTCAAACACTCATCGTTTTTGATATATTTAAACTGCCAAAACGCACAAAAACAATCAAAAAGATATCAAAATACTTAAATTATCCCAGGGATTGTGTTTTATGTGTTTTAAAAGCAAAATGTGCAAAAACAAAGAAAAAACGTACAAAGTTTGCAGTATTGGCAGTTTCAGTCCCCCAAGTTTCAAAACTTGTCAATTTTAGTCCCTATGCATTTATTTTGAAAGAAAAAGTCAACCCAAGGTTTTGTAAGTCAATTTCACAAAATATCACATTTGGGTTGCAAGTTTTCCAAAATTACATATTTAGTCCCTGAAAATCCAAAAATGGCAAAAGTGGTCCCTGGGATTTTTGAAATTTTGAAAAAGTGGAAAAATGCAAATTTGGTCCTTGGATTATTGGTACTTGGCAACATTAGTCCTTGTGGGTACCTTGGATAAGTTACACTTCAGCCCCCTCAACTTTGAAGGATTTACAAAAATGGTCCTTGTGATAACTAAACTAACCAACCGGACCCTATTTTTATTTAATCCAAAAACCAAACCCAACGCAAGCATTGGTCTGATCCAGCTACACAACCCAGGCCCAAACAACATTAGCCCAACCCCTCCTAACCGTTCTAAATAACCCCCAACTTTGACCCGCGTTGACCATCTCCTTCCCCCCAACACCAGAGCGTGAAACCAGGGCATACATCCCCCCCCCCCTCCTCACCTTTTCACCAACCAAGCCCCCCCCCCCCCCCCACAATTAATAGCCTCACCTAACAACTCCACCACCATAAATGCATCACCAAACCCCTCACCAACACCACTCAGCTTACCCCGTATAAAAGTTTTGGCGCCAATTTCTAATCAATGGTGTGGATGGTTCAAAATCTAATTCAACGGTGAAGATTTGGTCAGAGGGTCAAGGCAAGGCATGTGGGACTCTCAGTTTTCAAATTTGAGCCATGTGGAAGACTTAGGGAATTATTTTAGGTCGTTATATATAGAAAAGCTCATAAGAAGCTTTTAGTGTGTAATTTTTCTTAGTTCTATGTAGTTTCAGTTTATTTTTAATGTAATGTAACTATTTTTATCAATGAAAGTTCAGTTTGAAGTTTAATTCTCATTTCCACTTTTCAAAGTCTCATTTCACATTATCAAGTTCTAATTAAAGCTTCTAATTTGAGAGTAGTGAATTCACAAGCTATTACAAACTCAGAAACAAGGTTTTATTAACTTAACAAACTTGTGTGATCAACTCTTAACTCATTTCTAAATATTCACTAAAAAACAAAGAAAAATCAAAAATAAATAAAAAAAATGGTGATCACATACTGAATGAGCATGGAGCACAGTGAATCAAGGATGGCTGTGGGTTAGGAACCTCATGGGAGGGCATAGGATTGGTTAACTTGGTTCCTTGGATCCTATTCAGTTGCTTGGAAGGCTTATGTGAGCCCTTCTTTTCATTTTCACTCTCTTATGTAGTTTGGTTGTATGTTACTGCTTAATTTACTTGAACTATTGGTTAATTTAGTAATTGGGTACAATAGATTGTGTGGATTACTTGTTTGAATCTAGTTTTTATCAAATATGTCTGTTATAGGGGTGTTTGGTTCTAAGGTGTTTGAGTTGTTTTACTAGTTCATTTGTGCAATTCTGTGATTAACTTAGTTGTGTGGGTGTAAACAAGCTCAGGGAAACTTTTCTTTTGGTCATAAACTCACCCACAAGTCAAAATTCAAGCAATCACTCACCACAGTCAACTGTGGTGAGTTTTGAATTGAAAAATCCACAAAACCATTTCACAAGTTGTATTTGTTACTTAATTTATCTTTCATACTGCTTAATATATCATTTCAGGTCATTAAATCAGCTGTATAAGTTCATATAAGTCAAAGCTCAAGTTTTGTTAAAAGTCAAAAGTTCATTACCTCAGAAAAACCAAATATGCAATGAATTTTCTAGAATTTTGTGTTTGATATTAACCTGTGAAATTTGTTGTGGTAATAGCTTGTCAGTAGAAGTTTAAGATCCTATGGTTGTGTTATTTTTGTGATTTTTCTCACAGCTTGTGCATAAGCTAAAAGTGAGCTGCAGGGCAAGCTCTTGCCCTGTCTCAGCAGACCTAAACCATCCACCCAACTTTGGTGGCCTTTTGTGACTGACCCAGTGGGTCCCACAGCCCCTAATTTGCATCATTCAACCCCCTTCCTACCCAGGAACAAGGGTTGACTCTTTGTTTGACCCCTATGATAGTGGACCCCACCTGTTTTTGGCCCTAAACTTTGTCCCATAACTGCATCAGTAATCCAATAAGCAAAGTGCTTATTTGAGCTTTTTGGCTTATTCAGGCCATCTTGTTGTTTGATATTTGCTTATTATTGTTCATTGGACTCAGTGAAACCAACAAATATCATTGTGGACCCCACATCTCCCCATTTGAGCTAAAAACACTCCACAGTCAACAAAAGTCAACTGTGGGTGTAATAAGCATTTCAAGTGCTTATTCCTTGGGTTAAAACAAAAGTGTCTTTGTTAAAAATAGTTGTTTTTAGTTTATAATTAGTTTAGAAAAAGAAAAAAACCAAAAAACCAATTTTAAAAATAGTGATAGCTTCTATTTAATAGGATTTATCAATTTATTTTTCTTTTTAATTTATTTCTAAGTAATATATCACTTTTATATTTTTAGAAATTCTATTTTAGGTTAAAATAATTTTATAAATTTTTCCAGATTTTTATTTTGTCTTTTAGTGGTTTTTCTAATTAATTTTAGTTTAATTTAGTATTAATTAATATTAATCAATTAAATAGCATAATTAGATTTTATATAGTATAACCTAGTTTTTATAATTTTTATAGCTTTTATTTTAGTTAAAACATTTTTATAAATTTTTCTAGAATTTCTACTGTTCATTTTCTATCTTTTATAATATAATTAGTTTAATTAGTAATTAATAAGTAATTAGAATAATAATTAATTAATTAGCTTAAAAATACATAAAATTAACTTTTTATAATTTTTTAGGATTCCTGTAATGGTTAATTAGATCTGTAAAATTTTTCTTAATTTTCTAAGCCTTTTTAGTATTTTTAATAATTCTAATTAATTTAATTAGTAATAAATAGATAATTAGTAATTAATTAATAATAAATAATTTAATAGTGTAAAAATAGTTTTTAATTTTCTTAAAATTTTCTTTAATTAATAGGATTGTAAAAATACCAATTTTACACTTTTAACCCTCCCAGTCCTTCAGTTGTACTTTTCGTTTTGTTCGTCTGTATACGTTTTTAATAAAAACGTAAGTTTTTAGGTTTTAGCTCAAATCTTCGTACTCCAAGTTCCCGTAATCAATCACATAGCTTTCCTAAGCTATATTTGTTAATAATTTCCAAAGAATTTTCACAACAAACCCTTTTCTGTGAATAACACCCGATTACGAATACGCGAAAGTTACATTTCACACCTCAATGGGATTTAACGACCCGGTGATACATTATATTACCTGGAGCATTGATCTAGGCTATTTGACTTAGTTGACCATTCTTTGGTTAATTTAAGTTAGGTGGTTTGGCATCAATCAATTTATGGCGCCGCTGCCGGGGAGGTGTGCGTGTTTCTGTAGCGTTTTTCGAGATTAGTGTTATCTCACCTCACTCATTGTACAAATACCACCACTTGTGAATATTTTCAAAATCAAAACACATAAAAATGTCATTGACACTTTTCCTAAAGTGTTAAAACACCAAAAAATGTAAAAAAACCAACAAAACTTATCGTAACGTTTTCTGATTCGGTTTTCTTGTAAGGTGATTCTTGAAGAGAAACGAGTCTGGATTACGGGACGATAACAAAAATATTGTCCAAAAAGTTTTTATCCCTAGTGCATGCGCACTCGTTCTTCAAGGTCCACTAGCCCATTACGTGAGCTGGTTCAGAGACCTCGAAGACCTCGTAGACGTTCTGCACCAACAGTCGGGTCTGAGATCCGTACTGTTCCACCTCCAGCTGTCATCATGGTAGCTGAACCCACTATGAACGAGCTTCTCCAAGCACCCTTCGAGGGTTACGGAGATGCTATCGTTGTTCCAACAATCATGGCCGATAATTTTGAGCTTAAAACAGGATTAATAAATCTGGCCACATCACGTCAATTCTACGGTTATGAGAGGGACGATCCTCAAGATCACATTCGATGGTTCAATAAAATCACTTACACCATCAAATGCAAAGATGTCCCCTCTGATGCAATCAAACTTCTTCTCTTCCCATTCTCCCTGGAGGGACAAGCCCAGATTTGGCTTGAAAAACAACCTCCACGATCTATTGAGACATGGGAAGATCTTGTGAAAAAGTTCGTGAATGAATTATTTCCTCCTTCCAAAACCACAAGTCTCAAGAACGATATCATGAAATTCACGCAGAAATTTGATGAATCCTTTAGTGAGGCATGGGATCGTTACAAGGAATTGCTCCGAAAATGCCCTCACCACGGTTTCTCTGATCTCATGACACTTGATACTTTCTACAATGGTGTAAGCCAATCTGATCAAGACTCTCTAAATGCCTCCGCTGGAGGTAACTTCTTGAATCGCACCACAAAGGATGCTTTAGAAATCATTGAGAATAAATCTAAGGTTCGCATTCCCCGAAGCAGATCGGTTTGTTCCCAAAGGGATGTTGTTCCTTCTTCTTCATCACCCGTGGCTCAGTCTAGCACCGATGCTAGACTTGACAAACTCACGGAAGCTGTCCATGCATTTGTTCTCGCCCAAAGCAAGAAAGATTCTTCTCCTTCTCCACAAGCTGAAATCAAAAAGATAGAAGTTTGTGTTACTTGTGGTGGTCCACATTCATATTATAATTGCACTGCCACTGAAGGCAATCCATTCGAAGTAAATGCAATAGCCGGCAATTCCAACCAAGGAGGTATCCAATACCGTCCTCAAGTGGAACCAAATTACCGGGCTAGCAATCAGGGTGGACCACCCGGTTTTCCTCAAAATCCAAATAGGTTTAATCCTAATCCACCAAGGGGGCCTAATTTGCAAAATCAAAATCCTGCCCCCGTCAATCAGTACCCACCCCAAAGGGGTAATCAAGGGTATTCAGCTCCAAATTATCAAGATCCCCTCCCAAACGAGCTCAATAACTACATCAAAGTTAATGAGACCAAAATGAGGGCAATGCAAAATCAAATCTCAAATTTGAAAAATGATTTTCAATCATCAATAACCAAACAGGGTCAAGAGCTGAAGAGTGAGTTGATGCAAACAAACAACAAAATTGATCAAAATCAAGGCAAGATTGAAAATATGCTTGCCAGTCTTATGAATCATCTCACTCCACCCTCTACATCAGGAGGTCTCCCGGCTAATACAATTGTTAACCCCAAGGGTGAACTCAAAGCTATTACTACACGAAGTGGTAAAGCTTATGAAGAGCCGCCAGTTCCTCCAATTTCTCCTCTTCCTCCTATGCCTCCTCCTCTTTATTCTGAGGAAGTTGAAATTGAGCCTGAGGCAACCACGAACAAGGTGCAATTTACTAGCCCACGAAGTACCGCACACGTCCACCCTCAGGTTGTTCCAGAAATTGTACCGAAATCTGGACTTGTACCAAAACCGGGAGTTGTATTTGAACCATCAACAACTCCTGGAGAGAACCCTAAATCCAAACCTTCACTACCATACCCGTCAAGACTTAATGAGCAAAAGCTCCGCGAAAAGGCTAGTTACCAAATGGATAAGTTTTATCAAATCTTTCAAGATTTGCACTTTGACGTTAGCCTTGCGGATGCTATCATCCTGATGCCCAAATTCGCATCGATGATCAAGAACTTGTTAAGCAACAAGGAAAAATTGTACGAAATGGCAAAGACTCCATTGAACGAAAACTGCTCAGCAGTTATCTTAAAGAAGCTTCCCAAGAAGCTTGGAGACCCTGGGAGATTTCTCATTCCATGTGTTTTCCCTGGGATGGTTGAGTGCTTCGCCTTAGCTGATCTTGGCGCTAGCATCAACCTGATGCCTTACTCAGTGTGGGAGAAACTCTCTCTTCCTCAACTTACTCCTACGTGCATGACTCTCGAGCTTGCCGACCATTCAATCTCTCATCCTCTCGGCATTGCCGAAGATGTATTCGTGAAAGTAGGAAAGTTCCATTTCCCCGCTGACTTCGTTGTTGTTAAGTTCGATGCTGACCCACGAGTTCCTCTCATTCTTGGGAGAGGATTCTTAAGGACGGGTCGTGCGTTAATTGATGTGCACGAAGAGGAAATAACTCTTCGTGTTGGTAATGAAGCTGTAACCTTTAACCTCGATCAAACTTCGAGGTACTCCTCTAACTATGACGCCGAAACGGTTAACCGAATTGATGTCATTGATGTCGCGTCTGAGGAGTACGCTCAAGAGGTTTTAGGTTTTGTCGATGATTCTCCGAGTGAAAACTTCACTCCATCTTCTCACCCCATTATTGCCAATTCTTCTCCTTCCCTCACTCCGTTTGAGGGAAGTGACTTCATCTTAGAAGAAATTGAGGCCTATCTCAACAGTGATTCGACTCCCGATGGAATCGATAACCAAGAGATAGACCTCGAGGGGGATATTCTCACGCTTGAAAAGTTATTAAACGAAGATCCCTCTCATCTTCCTATTCTACCACAAACACTTCATAAGGAGGAAGTCAAAAATGTTGAGAAAACTGATGACTTTCCCGCGGTTGAACTTAAGGACTTGCCGCCTCATCTTGAATATGCATTTCTGGAGGGTGATGATAAATTGCCCGTCATTATTGCTAAAGACTTAAGTGTTGAGGAAAAGGCTGCTCTTATACAGGTTTTGAAGTCTCATAAACGAGCAATTGCTTGGCGTCTCTCCGATATCAAGGGCATCGACCCTGAGTTCTGTACTCACAAGATATTAATGGAGGATGACTTCAAACCTGCGGTCCAACATCAAAGAAGGGTGAATCCAAAAATTCATGAGGTTATCAAACAAGAGGTTTTAAAACTTCTTGATGCCGGATTGATTTACCCTATCTCGGACAGTCCTTGGGTCAGCCCAATCCATTGTGTTCCAAAAAAGGGTGGCATTACCGTTGTCACAAATGAGGAGAATGAGTTGATTCCAACTCGTTTGGTTACGGGTTGGCGCGTCTGCATTGATTATCATAAATTGAATGACGCCACCCGTAAGGATCATTTTCCTCTGCCCATTATGGATCAGATGCTCGAGAGATTAGCGGGGAATGAGTACTATTGCTTCCTCGATGGTTTCTCGGGTTACTTTCAGATTCCCATTGACCCGCAAGACCAAGAAAAGACCACTTTTACGTGCCCCTATGGAACCTTCGCATATAAACGTATGCCATTTGGCTTATGTAATGCCCCGGGCACGTTTCAAAGATGTATGATGGCCATTTTTTCCGACATGATCGGGAAAAGTATGGAGGTCTTTATGGACGATTTCTCGGTCATTGGGGATTCGTTTAAATCATGTCTCTCCCATTTAGACAGCATGCTAAAACGTTGTGAAGACACAAAGTTATGTCTAAATTGGGAAAAGAGTCACTTTATGGTCAAAGAGGGCATTGTCCTCGGCAATAAAATTTCAAAAAATGGGATGGAGGTTGACCGTGCCAAAGTGGACGTCATTGCAAAATTGCCTCATCCCACGACTGTGAAAGGTGTTAGGATCTTTTTGGGTCACGCCGGTTTTTACCGTAGGTTTATTCAAGATTTCTCTAAAATCGCCCGGCCTATGACCCATCTCCTCGAGAAGGATGCTCCTTTTATCTTCTCCCCTGAGTGCATCGAAGCCTTTGAAACATTAAAGAAAAGGCTTACCGAGGCACCGATTCTTGTTGCCCCCGATTGGGACTTGCCCTTCGAGCTCATGTGTGATGCTAGTGATTATGCTATAGGGGCAGTCTTAGGGTAATGCAAAACAAAACATTTTCAGCCTATACACTATGCCAGCAAGACTATGACCGAGGCTCAAAGTCATTACACCACCACTGAAAAAGAATTATTAGCTGTGGTGTATGCTTTTGAAAAATTCCGGCCATACCTGATTCTGACTAAAAGCATAGTGTATACGGATCATTCGGCTTTGAAGTATCTATTTGCAAAACAAGATGCAAAGCCGAGACTCCTCCGATGGGTTCTCCTCCTTCAGGAATTTGATATCATAATTCGTGATAAAAAAGGAGCTGAGAACCTAGCTGCTGATCATCTCTCCCGTCTTGAAAACCCTCACCAAAATGCTTTCGAGAAAAAGGAAATAAATGAAACATTTCCTCTCGAGACCCTCAATGTGGTTTCATTTCGTGGAGACTCGATTACCCCATGGTTTGCCGACTTTGCAAACTATCTTGCGGGTAACTTCATTGTGAAAGGGATGTCGTCCCAACAAAAAAATAAATTTTTCAAAGACGTAAAACATTACTTTTGGGACGACCCCTACTTGTTCAAGATATGCGCGGATCAAGTCATCCGGCGGTGTGTGTATGGTCAGGAAGCCAATGAAATTTTAAAGGCTTGCCATGCTGGTCCCACGGGGGGCCACCACAATCCCAACTACACCGCCAAAAAGGTGTTTGATTCTGGCTTTTATTGGCCCTCGATCTACAAGGATGCCCAAGATTTAGTCAAGTCCTGTGACGCTTGTCAGCGTCATGGGAATATTTCACAAAAGAATGAAATGCCTCAGAATGCAATTCAAGTTTGTGAAATCTTTGATATCTGGGGCATCGACTTTATGGGGCCATTTCCATCCTCTCACGGCAATAAATACATACTCGTGGCAGTTGACTACTTGTCAAAATGGGTTGAAACGAAAGCTTTACCCACCAATGATGCCCGAGTAGTTGTGAAATTTTTAAAAGCTCTTTTTGCCCGATTCGGAACTCCACGTGCTATTATTAGTGATCGTGGTACGCACTTCTGTAATGACAAATTTGACAAAGTCATGCAAAAGTACGGTGTAACTCACCGTCTTTCCACTGCGTACCACCCTCAAACGAGTGGACAAGTCGAAGTGTCCAATCGGGGCATTAAAAGAATCTTGGAAAGAACTGTAGGTGAGAATCGTGCATCTTGGTCGGACAAATTAGACGATGCACTTTGGGCTTTCCGTACGGCTTACAAAACACCCATTGGGTGTACGCCTTATAAACTTGTGTACGGAAAAGCGTGCCATCTTCCGATCGAGCTTGAGCATAAAGCCTATTGGGCCCTCAAGCATGCCAATTTCGATCTCAGAACGGCGGGTGATCACAGAAAAGTTCAACTAAATGAATTAAACGAACTTCGTGATCAAGCTTACGAGAACTCTTTGATCTATAAACAAAAGATAAAGAAGATTCATGACTCAAAAATCAAAAATCGCGTTTTTAACGTTGGTGATCGAGTCCTTCTTTTCAACTCTAGACTCAAGATCTTCTCGGGAAAGCTCAAAACCCGATGGACTGGTCCATTCACTATCACAAAAGTTTATCCTTATGGTACCGTCGAATTATCTCAAAATGACGGTCCTAACTTCAAAGTGAATGGACATCGGTTAAAGCACTACTTTGGAGAGGACGTACCATCCATGGTCGTTCCGGATCTCCAAACTTTCCCCAAGGACAATTGAATTCGGGGATAGAGTCAAGCTAGCGACTCGATGATCAAAAACTAGCAACAATACGGGTTTTCACCCGTATCTCTGATTCTTTCTATTTTCTACCACCGAGTGTGGGGGAATGGCCAACCCCCCGCTGTTTGAAATAAATGTATATATGTATATAATTTAAAAAAAAAAAAAAAAAAAAAAAAAAAAAAGTTGTATATATATAGAAATAAAGTGAAAATTGGTATTTCCGCAGTTAGATTCGAATCTTGGCTTTTTACGTTCATAGCTTCGGCATAATAGCCGGGACTTTGAATATTGAGGACAATATTCATTTCTAAGTATGGGGGGGAAATTCTAACGAATTTTTACAAATATCTTTCAAGTACCCCCGTTTTTGGCCAAAATTTTCAAAAATTTTTCACTTTATTTCAAAATTTTTGTGGTAATCAGTCCGCCTTGTCTAAGCGACAAAAGGGATTGGCTAATCCAGGAGCAAACGGCTCTTGGTAAAGATATATCAAATCCGTTGACGGCTGGCAATTTGCCCAAAATTGTATGGTTCATCAACTCCCCGAAAACAAATGAGTTGGCTAGCCCGCAAGATTATGGCTTGTGGTAAAGGCCGTGGAAAATCCATAATTGGTAATCAGCTCGCCAAGATGTTGACTAGGTCCATCAAGATGCTGGCTAGTCCAGGAGCAAACGGCTCTTAGTAAAGACTTAACAAATCCGTTGGAAGCTGGTGGTTTGCTCAAAATCACACGGTTATCAGGTGTGCCACAGTTCTTACACCTGGCTACTCCAGAAGTGATGGCTTTTGGTAAAGAGTTTAAAATCCATCAAGTTTTCTAAAAAGATTGCTAGGGACTAGCAATAGTTCAGTGTGGGGGATTGATGAGTGCTCAAACACTCATCGTTTTTGATATATTTAAACTGCCAAAACGCACAAAAACAATCAAAAAGATATCAAAATACTTAAATTATCCCAGGGATTGTGTTTTATGTGTTTTAAAAGCAAAATGTGCAAAAACAAAGAAAAAATGTACAAAGTTTGCAGTATTGGCAGTTTCAGTCCCCCAAGTTTCAAAACTTGTCAATTTTAGTCCCTATGCATTTATTTTGAAAGAAAAAGTCAACCCAAGGTTTTGTAAGTCAATTTCACAAAATATCACATTTGGGTTGCAAGTTTTCCAAAATTACATATTTAGTCCCTGAAAATCCAAAAATGGCAAAAGTGGTCCCTGGGATTTTTGAAATTTTGAAAAAGTGGAAAAATGCAAATTTGGTCCTTGGATTATTGGTACTTGGCAACATTAGTCCTTGTGGGTACCTTGGATAAGTTACACTTCAGCCCCCTCAACTTTGAAGGATTTACAAAAATGGTCCTTGTGATAACTAAACTAACCAACCGGACCCTATTTTTATTTAATCCAAAAACCAAACCCAACCCAAGCATTGGTCTGATCCAGCTACACAACCCAGGCCCAAACAACATTAGCCCAACCCCTCCTAACCGTTCTAAATAACCCCCAACACCAGAGCGTGAAACCAGGGCATACATCCCCCCTCCTCACCTTTTCACCAACCAAGCCCCCCCCCCCCCACAATTAATAGCCTCACCTAACAACTCCACCACCATAAATGCATCACCAAACCCCTCACCAACACCACTCAGCTTACCCCGTATAAAAGTTTTGGCGCCAATTTCTAATCAATGGTGTGGATGGTTCAAAATCTAATTCAACGGTGAAGATTTGGTCAGAGGGTCAAGGCAAGGCATGTGGGACTCTCAGTTTTCAAATTTGAGCCATGTGGAAGACTTAGGGAATTATTTTAGGTCGTTATATATAGAAAAGCTCATAAGAAGCTTTTAGTGTGTAATTTTTCTTAGTTCTATGTAGTTTCAGTTTATTTTTAATGTAATGTAACTATTTTTATCAATGAAAGTTCAGTTTGAAGTTTAATTCTCATTTCCACTTTTCAAAGTCTCATTTCACATTATCAAGTTCTAATTAAAGCTTCTAATTTGAGAGTAGTGAATTCACAAGCTATTACAAACTCAGAAACAAGGTTTTATTAACTTAACAAACTTGTGTGATCAACTCTTAACTCATTTCTAAATATTCACTAAAAAACAAAGAAAAATCAAAAATAAATAAAAAAAATGGTGATCACATACTGAATGAGCATGGAGCACAGTGAATCAAGAATGGCTGTGGGTTAGGAACCTCATGGGAGGGCATAGGATTGGTTAACTTGGTTCCTTGGATCCTATTCAGTTGCTTGGAAGGCTTATGTGAGCCCTTCTTTTCATTTTCACTCTCTTATGTAGTTTGGTTATATGTTACTGCTTAATTTACTTGAACTATTGGTTAATTTAGTAATTGGGTACAATAGATTGATTGGATTACTTGTTTGAATCTAGTTTTTATCAAATATGTCTGTTATAGGGGTGTTTGGTTCTAAGGTGTTTGAGTTGTTTTACTAGTTCATTTGTGCAATTCTGTGATTAACTTAGTTGTGTGGGTGTAAACAAGCTCAGGGAAACTTTTCTTTTGGTCATAAACTCACCCACAAGTCAAAATTCAAGCAATCACTCACCACAGTCAACTGTGGTGAGTTTTGAAATGAAAAATCCACAAAACCATTTCACAAGTTGTATTTGTTACTTAATTTATCTTTCATACTGCTTAATATATCATTTCAGGTCATTAAATCAGCTGTATAAGTTCATATAAGTCAAAGCTCAAGTTTTGTTAAAAGTCAAAAGTTCATTACCTCAGAAAAACCAAATATGCAATGAATTTTCTAGAATTTTGTGTTTGATATTAACCTGTGAAATTTGTTGTGGTAATAGCTTGTCAGTAGAAGTTTAAGATCCTATGGTTGTGTTATTTTTGTGATTTTTCTCACAGCTTGTGCATAAGCTAAAAGTGAGCTGCAGGGCAAGCTCTTGCCCTGTCTCAGCAGACCTAAACCATCCACCCAACTTTGGTGGCCTTTTGTGACTGACCCAGTGGGTCCCACAGCCCCTAATTTGCATCATTCAACCCCCCTCCTACCCAGGAACAAGGGTTGACTCTTTGTTTGACCCTTAGGATAGTGGACCCCACCTGTTTTTGGCCCTAAACTTTGTCCCATAACTGCATCAGTAATCCAATAAGCAAAGTGCTTATTTGAGCTTTTTGGCTTATTCAGGCCATCTTGTTGTTTGATATTTGCTTATTATTGTTCATTGGACTCAGTGAAACCAACAAATATCATTGTGGACCCCACATCTCCCCATTTGAGCTAAAAACACTCCACAGTCAACAAAAGTCAACTGTGGGTGTAATAAGCATTTCAAGTGCTTATTCCTTGGGTTAAAACAAAAGTGTCTTTGTTAAAAATAGTTGTTTTTAGTTTATAATTAGTTTAGAAAAAGAAAAAAACCAAAAAACCAATTTTAAAAATAGTGATAGCTTCTATTTAATAGGATTTATCAATTTATTTTTCTTTTTAATTTATTTCTAAGTAATATATCACTTTTATATTTTTAGAAATTCTATTTTAGGTTAAAATAATTTTATAAATTTTTCTAGATTTTTATTTTGTCTTTTAGTGGTTTTTCTAATTAATTTTAGTTTAATTTAGTTTTAATTAATATTAATCAATTAAATAGCATAATTAGATTTTATATAGTATAACCTAGTTTTTATAATTTTTATAGCTTTTATTTTAGTTAAAACATTTTTATAAATTTTTCTAGAATTTCTACTGTTCATTTTCTATCTTTTATAATATATTTAGTTTAATTAGTAATTAATAAGTAATTAGAATAATAATTAATTAATTAGCTTAAAAATACATAAAATTAACTTTTTATAATTTTTTAGGATTCCTGTAATGGTTAATTAGATCTGTAAAATTTTTCTTAATTTTCTAAGCCTTTTTAGTATTTTTAATAATTCTAATTAATTTAATTAGTACTAAATAGATAATTAGTAATTAATTAATAATAAATAATTAAATAGTGTAAAAATAGTTTTTAATTTTCTTAAAATTTTCTTTAATTAATAGGATTGTAAAAATACCAATTTTACACTTTTAACCCTCCCAGTCCTTCAGTTGTACTTTTCGTTTTGTTCGTCTGTATACGTTTTTAATAAAAACGTAAGTTTTTAGGTTTTAGCTCAAATCTTCGTACTCCAAGTTCCCGTAATCAATCACATAGCTTTCCTAAGCTATATTTGTTAATAATTTCCAAAGAATTTTCACAACAAACCCTTTTCTGTGAATAACACCCGATTACGAATACGCGAAAGTTACATTTCACACCTCAACGGGATTTAACGACCCGGTGATACATTATATTACCCGGAGCATTGATCTAGGCTATTTGACTTAGTTGACCATTCTTTGGTTAATTTAAGTTAGGTGGTTTGGCATCAATCACATGCCATTTACCGATCAAGCTTAAGCACAAAGCATATTGGACCTTGAAACATGCAAACTACGACCTTCATAAAGCAGGTGATCACCGTAAGGTTCAACTCAATGAATTAACGGAACTTCGTGATCAAGCCTACGAGAACTCTTTGATCTACAAAGAAAAGACAAAGAAGATCCATGACTCAAAGATTAAGAACCGCGTTTTCAACGTTGGTGACAGAGACCTTCTTTTCAATTCAAGGTTAAAGATCTTCTCGGGCAAATTAAAAACCCGATGGACTGGACCATTCACTGTTGCAAAAGTATACCCATACGGGACTATTGAGTTATCTCAACCCGACGGACCTAACTTCAAAGTGAATGGTCATCGTTTGAAACACTATTTTGGAGTAGACATACCATCCATGGTTGTCCCGGATCTCCAAACTTTCCCCATAGACAAATGAATTCGGGGATCGAGTCAAGCTAGTGACTCGGTGAACAAAAATTAGCAAAACATGGGTTTTCACCCATATCTCTGACTTCTTTCTCCTTTCTACCAAACTAGTGTGGGGGAGTTCCCCATGCTGTTGTATATAAAGCAAATTTCCAAAAAAAAAAATGTTATTCCCACACTTGCCCAAATTTCAAAAAATTTCAAATCAAAGTTTTTCAAATATCGGCATAATGGCCGGTACTTTGAATATTGAGGGCAATATTCAGTTCTAGTGTGTGTGGGGGGGGGGGGGATTCTGGCGAATTTGATCACATTTTTACCTTATAAGTGCCATAATACCCCCGTTTTAGCCAAAAAAAATAAAAATAGTGGTAGTGCTTTGCACTAAACACAACAAATGGTAATCAGTCAACCATGTCTAAATCACACAAAGACTGGCTAATCCAGGAGCAAACGGCTCTTGGTAAAGATTGCTCAAAACCGTTGATGGCTGACAATTTGCCAAAAATTGTATGGGATCCAACTCACCATATCCTTAATCGTGAAGAGTTGGCTAGTCCAGAAGCAAACGGCTTTTGGTAAAGACAAATCAAATCCGTTGACAGCTGATGGTTTGCTCAAAATCATATGGTAATCAGTGTACCATAGTTCTTACTTAAACTAAAACATTTGGCTACTCCAGAAGTAATGGATTTTGGTAAAGAGATTTCAAATCTATTAAGTTTTCTCAAAAGATTGCTAGGGAATAGCAATATTTTAGTGTGGAGGATTGATGAGTGTGTAAATACTCATCATTTTTACCAAATCTGAGCTGCCAAAACATCCAAAAATACTCAAATATGCGTCAAAATACTGAAAATATCCCAGGATTGTGTTTTATGTGTTTCAGATGCAAAAAGATAAAAAAAAACAAATGAAAATGAACAAAGTTTGCATAATTGGCAGTTTCAGTCCCTCAACTTTCAAAACTTGTCAAAACTAATCCCTGGTTATTCAAAAACATGAAAAAAATCACCAAAGGTCCTTTTTGAATCACAAATTACATACTTAGTCCTTGGGTGTAAAGTTTCACAAAATTACAAGTTTGGTCCCTCAACTTTGCAAAATTGACAAAAATGGTCCCTGGAATGTGAAAACTTTGAGAAAAATAAATTTTGGTCCTTGTGTTACTCATCTTTGGCAGGAATGATCCTTGGGAGAAAAGTTTGGTGAAATTACATGATTGGTCCCTGGAGTTTACAAAGTTGACAGAAAAGGTCCCCGGAGCAGGGTGTATAATGGTGTTCATAGCTGGAGTAGGGTGTATAATAGATGGCCTTGGTTTAGTACTCCATGGGGAGTGTTAGGAATGGGTTAATGGTCCTTGGTTCATGAAAGATTGCTTGGAAGGCTTTTGTAAGCAATTTCCTTAAACTTTTGAGTTTTCTATCATTATTGCTTATTTGTAGTTAATTACTGCTTAATTTGCTCTATTATAGCTTATTAAATAGTCTCTGATTAATAGATTAAGTTGTAGTATTAGTTTACTCAGTTTTCTTTAAATTCTCATTATATAAGTAGTGTTTGGATTTGACTGTCACTCTGTGTTCTAGGTTGTTTATGTTATTGTTGTTGCTTGATACATGACACAATAGGGTCTAGTAACTTAGATAAACCATAAAAACTAGTCACCATTCATCAAAAAGTCAAAATCACATAGCATTAGGCCTAATTAACCCTCTGTGTTGGTTAAAGAGTGGCATATGCCCCATTTCCATTCACAAGTGAGTGGTCTAGCTTATTTTAGCCTTAACATAGCTTAGTAAACCAATTTCAGTCATAAAATCAAGATTCAAGTTCACTTAAGTCAACAGAAAGCAAAAGTCAAAAAGTCAAAGTTCATAGTGTTTTCAGAAAACCAAAAATGGGAAGAATTGTTTTGATTTTTGTGATTGGATCCCTGAGCTTTTCACAAGTCTTAGTGTGTCAGCTTAACTTTCAAAACCCATATTCAGCTTATTTTTGTGAATTTTATTTAAGCTTGTGCAATACCTTATTTAAGCCTGCAGGGCAAGTTCTCTTTTTACACCAGGGCACTTTGTGCATTTCGTCAAACTTTCAAACCTCCCCCCCCCCCCTCCAGGGTGCAAACCAAAACATTAGCTCTTGATTTTTAGTTTTTTGGAAAGCCTCTCAGCTTATTTTTTAAGATCTTGAATAAAATTGGATCTCGGTTCTCATTAGCATAGCTTAATTTGACTTGGAAGTTTGCTTATTTTGCCTTTGTATACTGAGTGCTCAGTATACAACCACCAACTTCAATAGACCATAACTAGTTCATTAGCGGGCCCCACCCCTATATTTTTGGCTTTTTGGAAACCCCATAAGCCTAGCTTTAAGGTTCTGAGATTAATTGCTTAATCTTGGCTTATTTGGTAGGGCTGCAAGCAGCTTTTAGTTTGACCAATTTCCTTGTATACACTGATTCACTCAGTGTTTGAGTCTATATACCAAGCCCCACCTAGACTTTAATAATAAGCCATAAGCCCAGCTTATTGGCTTATTTTGAAGTTGACCAGGTTAACTTGGAAGGTCAACTTCCTTTTTGGACTCTCCTTTACTTCTGTGGACCCCACAGAGTTCCAAAAGTCCCTATTTGAGGCCTGTTTTGGCCTTGTCTTTTGTTGAGTGCTTATTTGGTTGTCATAGCTTATTCAGTGTGCTTATTTGTGCCATTTGCCTTATTTCACCAAGTCCTAATAAGCTATTAATCAAACTGTTAAGCACAAGAGGGTGCACATAGCTTATTAATAAGCTATAACAAAAGTGGTTTCATAAAAGTTGTTTAGTTTTAGCTTATAATCATCTGTCAAAAAGAAAAACCAACAAAAACCAATTTTAAAAATAGTGATAGTTTCTATTTAATAGGATTTATATTTTTAATTTTTCTTTTCAGCTTATTATTAAGCATTTTATCATTTTTATATTTTTCTTTGTTTTATTTCATCTTAAAGTATTTTCAGTAATTTTTCTAGATTTTTCTCTTTTAATTTAGTAATTATTAGAATTAAAGTTATTTTAATTAATAATTAAGTAATATTAGTATATTAAATAGTTTTATAAATTTTTAATTAACAACAGTACCTTTTTATATTTTTCCTAGGTTTTATAAATCGATAAGAACTTTTAGAAAATAGTTTCTTAATTTCTACTGTTCATTTTCCATTTTTCTTAATTAAATTAGTTAACTTAGATATTAATTAACAAACAAGTAAATAATTAGTAAAATGGTCTAAATATAATTTTTATAAGCTTTTTATAATTTTTTAGGATTCCTGAGATGGTTAATTATATTTACAAATTTTTCTATAATTTTCTAAGTCTTTCGTAGTATTGTTAGTAATTTAAAATAGTTTAAATAGTTTAATTAATATTAAATTAGTAATTAATTAATTGAAAATACACAAAAAGACAAAAATAGGTATTTTTCATTTCTAAATTTATTTTAAGTCATTTTAGAATTTTAGAAATTAATTTTGCAATTTTCTAGCTTAAATTTGTAGTATAAATCTTTTTAGTATAATTTAAATAGTTTAGTTTAAATAATTAAATAGTTTTTAATTAAATAATAAAATAATCAAAAAAAATAATTTTCTTTTTAATTAAATTTTCTTTTTATAATTAAGTTTGTATAATTTTCATTTGCACCCCCTGTAGTTGTAAAATTATTTAAATCTCACCTTTTCTGCTGTCTGTAAACAATTCTGAGTTCTCATTTGTGTACTTGTAATCATATCTGTGTTTCTGTAATTGTTAATAGTGTTTCAATTGTTCTAATACCAAGTAATCAGTAGCATAATCAATTCCAAATCATCTTTGGTTACTGACCTCAGTACCACTCATCCCCACAAACATTTCATAAACACCATTTCAATCTCGTCGGGACATAACGACCCGGGGAAACTCTATACTATCCACAGAGCATTGACCTCAGGCTGTTTGACTTTGTTGACCAAATTTCCTTGGTCAATATTATCTGACGGTTTAGGTCCAATCAGATACCATGTCAACAATGGTGAAAACAGAACATCAATGAAGAAAACAGAATTGAGAAAGAAAATGTTTACGAGGGAAAAGTTTGTTATTTCATTCATTGAGATGAAGATTGTTACAACAGAACATTTATAGACAGAGCATTTACATTACAGTCCTTCTAATCTATTCTATTTACATTATGAGACCCTATATTATCCTACTCCTTTACATATAGACATTGATGAATTCGCCTTCTTATTGTTACTTGATGAGTGCTCAAACACTCATCATTTTTGGTCTAATATGAACTGCAAAACATACAAAAACACTCAGTAATGCATCAAAATACTGAAAATATTCCAAATTTGTGTTTTATATGTTTTAGATGCAAAACGAGCAAAAACAAATGAAAAACGTACAAAGTTTGCAAAATTGGCAGTTTCAGTCCCCCAACTTTCATAAAATTACAAATCTAGTCCCTGGATATTCAAAATATAGAAAATTATCACCAAAAGTCATTTTGAAATCATAAAATGTCATATTTAGTCCTTTGGTGAAAAATTGGAAAGTTTTGGAAATTTACAGTTTAAGTCCCTGGAGTTTCAAACATTGGCAGAAAAGGTCCCTGGTGGGATGATTTTGAATGAAAAATCAATTTTGGTCCTTGGGAATTCACAAAAAATCATTTTTAACCCTTGGATGAAAACTTTGAGGAAATTTCATGTTTAGTCCCTGGACTTTTGAAAAATGACGAATTTGGTCCCCGGGCGTTTTATTTTGGAAAATTACATTTTTTGGTTCTTGGTTTATTGAAGCTATGCATGAATGGTCCCTTGTGACTACTTTGGGGATTTTACATTTTCAGTCCCTTTACTTTTGCTAAATTACAAAAATAGTCCTTGTGGTTTTATTAACTAACCAAACCAAAACCTAAACAAACCAAACAAACACCCCTTTTACCCAATCCATGAGTCTGGTCCAGAAACACAACCCCTAGCCCACCTGCTACCTAAGCCCACCAAACAAAAAGCCCACTCCCCTAAAAAACTAAACCTGCTCGTTGACTTCGGTCAAACCTTACCCCCCGTACCACTGTTCACCCTTCCCTAACCTCCCACCATTACCCCCTAATCTCCAGTGATCATGTCCCCCACCTCCTCTCCTATCCCACCAAACACTCAACCTCCCACACCAAAACCCTCTCCTCATTTAATACTTCACCAGACCCTCACCAAACCCACTCAACTGCTCCAAAAACTTTTTCCCGCCAAAAACTAGTTCAAAGGCTGAGATCAAAGCAAGCAATCAAACGGCTCAGATTGCAAGTGGGAAAAGCCAAGTCATCCTCCAGGACTATAAAAGAAAGAAGAAAAGAAGAAAGTAGGGGGTAGCAGCTCAGTAGTGTAGTGTAGTTTTTTATCATTGTCTTGTACTTTAAAATTCTTAGTGTAAACTCAGTTTTAAAAGTGTAATATCAAGTATTGTATTGTAATCAAAAGTGGATTTAAGTTTCAGTTCATTGGATTTTGTGGAATTTAGTTTTTACCATTTGCATCAAAAATTTCATTTTGGCTTTAATAAGTTGAAGGTTGTTCATTTCTGTTTGATTGAGCTCAGTCAAGCTTGTGAATAGGTTATTGAAGACTAGAAAACATTTAAACTAGTTTTAGTAGAAAAATCCAAAAATACCAAAAAATCATAAATAAATAGGTTGAAAAATAAAAAATCACCATTGAAGCAGACTAGATGCAAGGAGCATGATAAAGACTGGATTACCATGGTTGTAGTACCTCAAGGGAGGTGTTAGGTTGGTTATTTAGTTCTTGGTTACTCCCTTTTTCAGTCAAGACCACTTGTAAGCTCAAATCTTTTTTATTTAATGTTTTCTACTGTCTCCATGCTTTTTACTGCTATAGTTGATTCTTTGTGCTTGTTTGATATAGATTAGTTGTTATATTGCTTAACATATTATGTTGTTCATTGGAATCTCATGGTTAAACATTAGTCATATTCCACAGTAAAACAAGCTTGTACTAGATTTAGGATAGTTTGCTATTGTTCTTTGTGTTTACATGCTCAAATCAGTTTAATAAATCATAATATATCTTTTTGCAAGCAAAACTTGGTCTGAATCATTTTATCCTTTTGAAAATTCTCAAAACAGTCCCATTAAGGGGGTGTTTGGATCAGTAGTGTTCATCACTGTGTTGAGTGTTTAAATGGTAGTTAATGGTGTATTCATGTTTCTTTAGGATTAGTAAGGTCTTAGAATGCAACAAATCAAAGCCTTATTGGACAAAAAGTCAAAATCATTTCTCTTGTGATGGTATTTGTTAACTGTTAGTGTTTTTGCTTGGTGATTCCACCATTTCAATTTACAACTAAGAGTTTTAGCTTAAATTAGTTTAATTATGGTCTAATATCTCATAACAAATCAGTAAAGAAGGATCAAAGCTCAAGAAAGTCAAATAGCAAATTTTCTTCAAAAGTCAAATGTGCAAAACTCAGTTTTTTCCAAATATTGCTTGATTTTTAGAGAATTTTGTACAAGGTTTCATGGTTTAATTCTTGTTGTTACTTGTTCCCTACCACCTCATCTACAAGGTCTCACTACCCTTCTATTTTTACTAATTTTTGTGTGGGCCCCACATTGCCCACAAGGAGGCTGCAGGGCAACCTCTGCTGCTGCACCATCAGTTATCACCACCACCACCACTTTGGTGGTGGTTTCCACCCATCTCAGTGGGCCCCACAACCCCCCACCTTGCACCATTCAACCCCCCTCCTACCAGGGTTGAGATATTGACCCTTGGTTTGACCTTGGATCCCCTGGGTCCCACCTGAACTAGCCCCACAAACTTGTCCCAGTTCTGAGTTCATAACAAATTTCATAGTGCTTAATTTTAGCTTTTTGGCTTATTCAGTGGTCATCCTTAGTATTTTTTAGCTTATTCATGTTATATTAACTAGTTTGAACCAGATTTAACCATTGTGGGTCCCACCACAAGTCATTTAGCTTATTTTGCCATTTGGGTCAACAAAAGTCAACTGTTTCAAGTTTTGGCTTATTCCAGCTTATTTTCAAGTTTCCAAAAAGTTTTTTTTTACAAAAAGTATTTGTTTTTAAGTGTTTAATAGATTTGTAAAAGAAAAACCAAGAAAAATCAATTTAAAATTAAGTGATAGTTTCTATTTAATGTAATTTAATTTCAATTTTCATTTTTAAATTTTTATTAAGTACTTGTCATTTTTATATTTTTATTAATTTCCTCATATATTAAAGTATTTATAATAAATTTTTCAGATTTTTATTTCATCATTTGGTATTTATTATATTTAATATTAGTTTTATTAATTATTAATTAATAATTAGTTTAAAATAGCATTATTAGTTTTTATTAAGTAAAATCAAGTTTTTATATTTTTTATAGCTTTTATATGTTATAAAGTAATTTTAGAAATTTTCTTAGAATTTTTACTGTTCATTTAGTAATTTTCTTAATTTAAAATAGTTTAATTAGTAATTAGTAATTAATAAGTAATTAATTAATATAAAAAGCACAAAAAGACAAAAAGACTTATTTTTATTTTTAAAACTTGTTTTTAGTTATTTTATAATTTTAAAAATTTTATTTTCACCTTTTTAGTATTTAATTAATATTGTATTATATTTAAGTTGTTTAAATATTAATAATAAGTATTAATTAGTTTTTATTTAATATTAAATAATTAAATAGTGTAAAAAGTAATTTTAATTTTCTGAAAAGTTTCTTTTATTATTAGGATTGTAAAAATGTGATTTTCACTTTTGTAAGTATTTTATTTTGTTAAAACTCGCGTTTTATTTCGTACGTCTACGTTTATTTAAACGTAACGTACGCGTTTTTAGGTTTTAATCGTTTCTGGTTTTTCCTCCTTTCCCGTCTTATTCATATAGCTTGTTTAAGCTATTCTCTTGTCGATTCCATAGTTCAATCAATCTCAAACCCTTTCCCATCCAAATTCACCCGATCAAGAAACCGTTTGTTTACAATTCACACCTCGTCGGGACATACGACCCGGGGAAACCTTATACTTCCGCGGAGCATTGATTCCAAGCTGTTTGACCTAGTTGACCATCACCTGGTCAATTTAGGTTGACCGTTTGGAGCCAATCATTACTTAATAAGGGTCTATAGGCCCTTTGGTTTAGGCTCGTTTAACAGTTAGGATTTTCTCTATATTCTTATTTATTTAATCTCATGTAATGGCAACAATGAAGTTGAATATGATTAATATAACTGTTGATTTTCCTCTGGTTTCTATACTCATGATGTCAATACACGAAAATTGTACATGTTTATGGGAAGCATTTTCTATTGCAAGTGTGTTTTCTTGTTATAGGATCATTTCGGCTAAACTGAAACCAATTTGAACTCGGTATGTCCTTATTGATGCTTTCAAATATTTATAGTTTGTTTGTTATCTTGCTAACCATGTAAAACTAGAAGCTAAACCTTTTTTTTATTTTTATTTTATTATTATTATTTTTTTTTTTTTGAACGAAAACAGCTAAACTACATCCATCATTGACATAATACACTTTTGATGCAGATGCTTAACATTTACTGCATAGTGTATTCATTAGAGTAAGTAATTCGGTGGAGTATTTAAAAGTTGTGTGCATTAATTGAAATTCTCCTTAAAGTTTATGCAAAAATGAAATAACTGGTAACTAGACCCACCTCATGAGGTTGACCTTGTAGCAGCCAAAATACTCACTCTCAATTGCGGAAAGCTAAAGGCATCAAATTGTCGGTGAGGTTAACGGCATCTTTAGCTTAGAGATTAGACATCAAAATTATTACATAAATGTAAAGCTATAATTAACGACATCGTTTAACATCAAATTGTAGCCGAGCCGAATTTAAGCATGTCAAAGCTCGAGCTTGAATTGGATTCGTTCAGCCACTACATCTATAACTCGAAATTGGTTCACGGCATACCGTATAGGTTCGAGCTCTTCTCGTTTTTTATAATGAGTTGTGAAAATAAAGTATAACTCGAGCTCTTATTGTCAAATATCAAATGAGTAGTTTACACACCGTACGTAATAAGCAGTATCCTTCTATTTCAAATTTTGTTTTCTATATAGCCTGAATATCTTATTGCTATATTTTTTCTTGTGTTAAATTTAGATTACAAAAATCAAGTCTAGAAAAGTCAATTTGATTTTAGCATAATTCAATCTGCATGAACGATTTATATTAATTTGGTAAAGCAATTTATGGAATTGCATAAATGCTTCCACTATTGGGTACCTTTTTCGTTTTATATATGCCACATTGGCTTAATTTAACATTCTTCCATATTCTTGAATAATCTATTGTTCATATAAAAACGGTTTGCTATTATGGGATTTCAACGTGGCATGTTACATCCATCGAATGCCAATATGACGAGGTATCTAATCATTACCCACTTTTAGTGTATGTGGGTTTCGGAAAATGTTAGGACTTCTTTTACACTATTGGTTGTTAGATTTTAACAATAGGAAACCGTTTTAAGTCTCTCATGGTGATACATTATATTATGGTACGACTGAATCACATAGAATGAAATTACAAGAGAGAATGGAATTACAGAGAAAGAGAATGACTCTGAAAAAAGAAAAGATATTCCATTGTTTGGTATGGGAACGGAATAAAATGCTATGTTGGTGCACATTTATAACCCTTTTTTTATCATGGAACAATTGATTCACACCTAGAATGAAGCGGAGAATGAGGCCTTTGAAAAATATCGTTTCTTTGCTTTCTTCACTTTTTTGTAAGGAATCAAAATCAAGGATAAAGAATGGAAGTCTAGCTCATCGTTTCCATTCTTCGCATGTAACAAACAATGGAAGTGATTCTCTTTCCCTTTCTCACCTTTCCATTCCATCCTACCAAACACCCCCATTAGATTTGAACAATAAAATACGAGCTTAAATCCCTCATAATGACACATAACATATGGTCAACCAGAACAAGGTGTGTCAAGGTTATCGGGTTGTTTTTCATTATAATTTTTGTCGCCTTCAAAAAAGATTATAGTTTGGAGTAAAATGTTGCACCTTTTATATGGCGATAGTTAAAAAGGTAAGTTTAAGATACTAACAATTGTGATGACCTCCTTGGTACATGATTGAGATGGGGTAGCGGCTCATAAAATATAGGCCACAGAGTGAAGTTGGAAGGTTATTGTTCTCTTGATATAAAAGCCGAGGTGTATGTATGACTCAATTATTTTAAACGAGGTAAAAAATAGATCTTTTAGATAGAATTTAGTTTGAGAAAAGTCCAAAATACATTTTTGTGGTATGCCCAAATCCCACTTTTCATCTTTTTTCTTTTTTTGGAGCAAAACCATCCACCGTTAGTACAGTTGACACAAAAACATCAATCCGTTAGTAATATCAGTTATTGAGGACTAACAATGCAAATAATTTTCCGTTATCTCCTAACAAGAGTTAAAATATTTGCATCATTAGTCCTCATTGAGTTAAAATATTTGCATCGTTAGTCCTCATTAACTATAGAGTTAAACTATTTGCATTGTTAGTCCTCATTAAGTTAAAATATTTGCATCGTTAGTCCTCATTTACTATAGGTTAAAATATTTGCATCGTTAGTCCTCATTGACTATTCTTACGTTTTCATCTCTTTTTTTTGTCCATTTTTCTTACGTTTCATCTGTTTTCGTCCATTTTTCTCATGTTTTCATACGTTTTTATCAATTTTCATTCTTTTTTTATACATTTTCATCCATTTTTCTCATGTTTCTATCAGTTTCTTCCCTTTTTCTCACATTTTCATACGTTTTTATCCGTGTTTATACACTTTTATTCGTTTTCGTCTATTATTCTACGTTTTCATCCGTTTTTCTTATATTTTATCCGTTTTCATCCACTTTTATACATATAATATGTATGAAAAAGGATAAAAATATATGAAAATAGATAAAAATGTATGAAAACTTGACATTTGATTAAAATGTTTCTGTATCGATTTTAGATCATGATTTTGACCTCTTTCTGGTCCGAATCATCGAAAGTGTAAAACACAAAAGTTATCCGGAATGATGTTTTACATCAAAAATCGCGAGATTTTAACCTAAAATTGCAAAATAATGATTGATTACTACCAAACTTAAACAATTTTTGACCAAATTAATAACTTATAAACTTATAAACTCTTGTAAATCTTATACTCCCTAAGTTATAACTTGTGTAAATTATCAAACTTATAAGATTTGCAAGAGTTTATAAGTGTATAAGTTATTAATTTAGTCGAAAACCGCTTAATTTTTTGTAGTAAACAGCCATTATTTTGCAATTTCAGGTTAAAATCTCGCGAGTCTTGATGTAAAACATCATTCCTGACAACTTTCGTGTTTTACACTTTCGATGATTCGGACCAAAAAGGGGTCAAAATCATGATTTAAAATCGATACAGAAACATTTTATTCAAATGTCAAGTTTTCATACGTTTTTATCTATTTTCATATATTTTTATCCTTTTTCATACATATTATATGTATAAAAATGGATGAAAACGGATAAAAACGTGGAATAATAGACGAAAATGAATAAAAGTGTATATGAACAAAATGCGGGAAAAAATGGAAGAAACGGATAGAAACATGAGAAAAATTGATGAAAACGTATAAAAACGGACAAAACTGATAAAACTTATGAAAACATGAGAAAAACAGACGAAAATAGATGAAAACGTAAGAAAAACAGACGAAAAAAATATAAAAACGTAAGAATAGTCAATGAGGACTAACGATGCAAATATTTTAACTTAATGAGGACTAACGATGCAAATATTTTAACTCTATAGTCAATGAGGACTAATGATGCAAATATTTTAACTCAATGAGGACTAACGATGCAAATATTTTAAATTTATAGTCAATAAGGACTAACGATGTAAATACTTTAACTCAATGAGGACTAACGATGCAAATATTTAACTCTTGTTAGGAGATAACGAAAAATCATTTGCACCGTTAGTCCTCATTAACTGATATTACTAATGGGTGGATGTTTTTGTGCCAACTTTACTAACGGTGGATGGTTTTGTTCCCAAAAAAAGAAAAAGGATGAAAAGCGGGATTTGGGCATACTACAAGGATGTATTTTGAACTTTTCTTTTAGTTTTTTCAATAACATTTAGAGTTAATTGCATTTTTGGTCCCTATGGTTTGGCCAAATTGCAGATTTGGTCCCCAACTTTATGAAAGTGCACCAGACGTCCCCATTTTCAAGTTTTCTTTGCATTTTTTGTCCCTGGGCCCACACGCCGTTAACGCTGCTCTGTTACTCACCCCATGTGCGTTGCACACGAGGGTTTTTTTGGTCATTTCACTAACTAAAAACAAATCACCCACTTTTCTTTCTTTTTTATATAAACTAAACCCCCCCCCCCCCCCTTTCCCCCAAGTCAATCCCAATACCCAATTAATAAATAAACCCTAACCCTTAACCTAACCCTTAACCCTAAGTGTTGCCTTCACAAAAAATGGTTTATTGTCATTGTGGTTTGCGTGCAAGAGTTCGAACATCATGGACTCCATTGAACCCTGGTCGTCGTTTTTATTGTTGTCCCAAACCCGTAAGTTATGCATTCGATCCATATTTTCATTTTTCTTAACACTGATTAATTGATTGAATCATTAATTGTAGGATGAATGTGGGTTTTTTCATTGGTTTGATACACCAATGTGTGCTTAAGCAGTGACCATTATTCCTGGTTTGCTAAGGGGTCGAAATGAGCTTCAACAAGCAAACAATGCATTGGTTGCTCAAAATGGAAGATTGAAGAAATGGTTGATTTGCAGTTGGATTATTTTTTTTAGTGTATTTGTTTAGTTAGGTTGTTAGTTGGACTTGTTATAGTTGACCAAAATATGTAATGGTTAATTTGCATCTTTTGTATTAGTTTATCTTTTTCAATGAAGAATGTTGTGTTAACCAAATGTGTGCAAAAGTTCATATGGATTAACCATTTTACAAGCAGATGTGGAAACAAATTTGGTGTAAATGTGTGCAAAAGTGCATGCCAATAGTTTAAAGAAAACTGCAAACAAAAGTGTGCAAATGTGTGCAAAAGTGGTTCACAAAAGTGCAAACATTCATAATTGTCAAAAGTGTAAAGAAAAGTGCTAACAAAAAGGGCAAACAAAACTGCAAAGACAGAAACACATCTAAATTGCCAATAGGAATAACATTACAAGTGCAACCATTAGAATCAAAGTCATACATAAACATGATATTCAAAGTCTCAAAATACATAAAATCTAAAAAGTGCCAAAAGTAAAGACATTAGAGTTACACAGTCATTGTTTTCATGGACTTAAACAAAAGATAGTGGAAAGTAACTTGCTTAGTGGCTTCAAGCTTTCTTGGTGGGAGACAACACTTTATTTGCTGAACTCTTTGTCATTCTCTTCCTAGATGCTTCTTGGCTTGCAGCTTGTGGGGTTGACTGTGGTTGACTAGCAGCTTGTGGGGGTGTTGGTTGGGTTTGAGTAGCTTGGCCATGACTTGCAGAAGGTTAGGTTTGAGTAGCTTGGGACTGAGATGCAGAATGTCGGGGCTGACTTGCAGAAGGTTGGGATTGGCTTTGAGTACCTTGGCCATGACTTGTAGAAGCTTGAGGTTGCTTGCATCCTCTTTTGTTATGTCCTTTACCATTGCAATTCTTACATGTGACCTGTTTCCCTACCCTGCTCATTTTCCCTGACTGCACCATACTTTCAACCTCACCAACACTCTTTTTTCTTTTTTTTTGGTGGCCTACCAATCTGCACATGAACCTTAGGTGGAAGCAATCTTGTTGGCCAATCATTCTTCACCCATAAGTGTCTACCAACCACATGATTTATCTTGAATGAATATTGTTTTTCCCAACCTCTTTATTACTGGTAAGAGTCCCTATTTTAATATACAAATATTCATTAGATATTTAACATGTTAATATTTAAATGAATTCAAATATGATTAAGAAATAATATGTACCTTCTGCCTATCAGTTATGAAAGTAAAGTGGGAGTCCCTTTCTAAGTCTAAATCATCACCAAGTTGTGACAAGAACCATAACCAAGAATCCAAACATTCAGACTCCACTATCCCATAAGCTACATGATAAATACCATTATTCTCATCCACTGCTACAGCAGTTAAAAGTTGCCCAGGATATTGCCCTTTCATGAGTGCTCCATCTAAATCCAATAGTTCCCTTTGACCAGCTTTGATGCCTTCTTTCAAAGCTCCCAAACAAACATAAATCCTTCTAAATTTTCTGGTTGTAGATTCTGGATCTCCTTCTCTATAAACATCTAACTTCACTGTTGTGTTTGGATTAGCCTTTTGTAATTCTAACACATAGTCTCTAAGTACTCCATATTGCACTTCAGCATCACCTTTTAGAGTAGACTCTGCCTTTGCTTTTGCTCTAAAAGCCTTATGAATTGAAACCCCCACATGAAACTGCTTATGCATTTGATCTTGTATAGCTTTGGTTGGCATCTCTGGATTCAATTTTATCAGATCTTCAACATGTGATGATAGAAATGAGGAATTGCAAGCTTTTATTTTTCTAGAAAGAAGACATTTATGTTCATCACTAAATGTCCTAACCACCCATTTTTGTATGTCAGGTACATAGTGAATGTACACACTCCAAGGACATTTTTTATCCTCATCCTCTTGTGCAATTACATTTATGCCCTTGTTTTTCTCCTTTACAGTTTTTTTTCCTTTTTGACTATTCAACATTTGTCATTTTGTGCTTTGAATAGATTCTTATTGTCCAACATTAGCACCTTTTCCCAAACCTGGAACTGTGCCATAACAAACAGCCCTCAACCTAACCTTATCATTCTTTTTCATCTTAATATTTCTCCTAGTTTCAACAATATGTGCCTGAATCTTCTTCTTAGCTTCTTCCTTAGTTGCAAACTCATGCCCAACAAAGAAGTAGTTAACAATCCTTTTTTGTTCAGCTGCTTGTTTCCCTTGTTTCTTCAATTTCCTAAGTACCGATTTCCTAGCATTATCACTATCAGTTCCAAGATCACTTTCATAAGAATCAAAGTCAATTTCCTCAATATCATCCTCTGTTAAGTTAACTTCAGTATTCAAAGCTTGAATTACACCACTTTCATCAGAATCAACATTAAACCTAAAACCATCCATAGGGACCTCTACTTCCTCTACAACATGTTCTTCATCCTCAATAACTTGCTCAGTTTCCTCATGCTCACTACCCTGCTCATGGTCACTACCCTGCTCATGCTTACTACCCTGCTCATGCTCATGCTCACTACCCTCCTCATGCTCACTACCCTGCTCATTATTACTATCAAAGAAGTTTTCCATTCCCTGCTCATTATCACTATCCATAGCCACATCATTGTTAACCTGATTTACCATAGCCACATCTTTGTTAGCATCTGAGTTTAACCACTCAATGGCCAACTGTTTGCTAGACCTCGGAACTGGTTTCTTCACAACATCATCTTCATCCAAATCAACTATTTCATTACTGTCATCTATCTCCTTGATCTCCATTGTTTTCCTAAATAAAGGCTTATAAAATGACTCAACCCTGGTCTCATTGTGTTCAATGAAAACTTCTATAACCTTATGCTTTGAAACATAATTAATCAGGCTAACAACATCATCATCACAACCCAATGCTCTAAGTCCCAATCCAAATTTTTCTTAGGTTCTCTGAAGTAATAGAACATAATTTGTTGTGGATCATATTTTAACATTTTTACGATGTTATTAACTACCTCAACCGTAAAGCATTCACTATCTACAAAATCCAAAAATTGTACCTTGCCATTTACATAATTCCTCTTAGGACTGCTTGTGAAAATACCACCATGGTGCACCTTCATTGAAAATATGTTTGGATAATCGGCTGTTTAACAAAGAAAACAACATTGTCAGAAGTTAAGCTAATCAATAACCAACAAAATTTTTTATACAAACTCTACTTTTGTCTTACCATAAACTGTATACGGATCATATGTGTTAATTGCGTCATCAGGTCGAAATCGCCAAACTTGAACTCCCCTAACCATTTTACAATGTCAATCTTAAGGGACGAATTTTGCAAGCCTTTAGATCATTTAGGATTAACTTTTGATTAGTAAATTAGGGTTAGAGAAAAAGGGGGAATTTTTTTTTATTGACTTGGGGGGGGGGGGATAAATTTTAATAATAGATTTTGTGGGGTCGGGTCGGGTATAAAGTGGGTTTATTTGTTTTTAGTTAGTGAAATGACCAAAAAACCCTCGTGTGCAACGCACATGGGGTGAGTAACGGAGCAGCGTTAACGGCGTGTGGGCCCAGGGACCAAAAATGCAACGAAAACTTGAAAATGGGGACGTCTAGTGCACTTTCATAAAGTTGGGGACCAAATCTGCAATTTGGCAAAACCACAGGGACCAAAAATGCAATTAATGTTGGTTATTTTAGAAATTTCAAAACTGTAATGTGGAAGAAGTATGGATATTAAAAAAGATCACTATTTAAATATTTAAAATTGAGTGGTTATTTATTCATTTGAACTAATGAAATAGGACTAATCGCTCGGGATAAGACCGAAAGAAAGCCAAACTAGGCTTCTTATAATTCGTCTTGCCCGGACCATGACTTTAACTTGTTTGCTCATCTCTCATGGGTGAGTACTGTTGCCTTAACAACATATGTTAGCATTATCACGAATGTTACCCAACACTTATGCTACAAGAACTAGGTTCATATTAGATTGTAAACCCTCAGCTTAAACTTCAACATTCTCTCATAGTCTCATATGTGGTTCTCAGTTGGTCTAAAACATGATATAGTATTCAACTCGCCCACGAAATATAGGCTTTATTTATTATTATTATTATTATTATTATTATTATTATTATTATTATTATTATTATTATTATTATTATTATTATTATTATTTCTTTTAACAGCAATTCTAACTATCTCACATTACGAAATATAGTTTTGTGTACATAATCTATGTATTCTAATATACACTACTTTTGTACCACTCATTTAAGCTGAATAAAATTCAATGCGCTGATGTGTCTTTCCTTATATATAACCTTTGTACAACTTTTCAATGCATAATTTTTCTACACGAGACATTACAACTCATCTTTGGCCTATTTTTGTAAACTATTGAAAGTCATTAAACACCAAACCTATAACTATTTCTTCATCCATTCAAATCTCCGCATCTTCAGTGCACTCCTCAAATTCATTCTTCCTCTACACTCTTTCTCTACATTCATCTCATTCAAATCCATCGGTTACAATCAATCAAAATTGGCAGTTTCAACACCACATTTAATTGCAAGGCATTCAAAAATCATCCCAAAAATAAGTTACGATTTCTTTTTATGTCTCTGATTCGTTTATCACAAAACACACATTGATATCACAAAACCGAAAACCATGTGTGGTGGTGGTTCTTCAATTTGGGTTTCGTTATTGTGGCACAAGATTGATCAACAATGATTTTCAATTTTTTTTTGAGAGTTTTTTGCCACACCATGATTCAAACCCAAACCAGTTACCTTTACATCAAAAAAACAAGTAACGATTGGTAAGCGCCTGATTCCAGTTGTTTTGGGGTTTCGATTTAAATTACATATTACAGCTATTTTCTTTTAATTTGATTTATAATATATTTTGCTTTGATTATGTTAATTTGATTTGTGGTGTAGCAAAACCCTTAAAAAATTGATGGAATCCCCATTTATGAATTAGTTTATATAATATCATTATTGTTTAAATACCCTATTTTTTTGGCAAAAATTGTTTTTTATGAATTGGGGAAAAACATGATGAAAGGTTTTATTTAATTAGGTTTGTTTTGAGTTCCTTTGTTTAGTTCTGCAGGATTTCATGTTTTTGAGTCACAAGGTTACATTCTCCCTTCTAGACACACTTAAGAAGGCAGTCTTTCATATTTGATTTATTTGAATTTCAAAATTAGTGAAAATATACATTGAGGACATTATCTAATGTATTTTGTATCTAAAACTTCTATAGTTTCATATGGTTGTAGTTTCATATGGTTGCTTAAGGAAAAAGTTTAAGGGTTGGCAAATTCAAGAATGGACTAGGTAAGTTGCATTTTACTTCCTAGATAGCTTGATATGATCGTATTGAAATAATCATGTAAATGACTAAATTTGTTATGCTTTTGCAAATTCCAGCTATTATATGAATTACATGCTCATGAAGAAGAAAGTAAAGCAACGTTCTCGCCTGATTGAGGTTGGAGGACTTGAAAGCATATATGTTCTCAACAATGCTTGATAACAGGGTAAAATGGTCTCATAATTTAATATTTCATTATCAACAAAACTATTTTGGTATTTTCGTCACAGGACTTCTTCAGCATTGCTCACTAGCGTTGTCAAATCGATACATTTGACTCAAACGGTTGGTTTGGATTATATTTTGTAGGGTCAAATGGGTAAAAAGTAAACAGGTGTTTTAACTGAAAACAAGGTAGATATGGGTTATTTTTTCAAAAAAGATTTGATCTTGGTAGTTTTTGATCAAGTGTTTGTGATATAGTCAGAATGAGAATTAAAGGTTGTATTGATATTTTGTTCTGTGTTTGTGTTTGTATGTCGCAGGGCATTGTGTTGTGCATATTTGGAAGCGCATATGACAGTTTCAGTTACAGTAAGGATTGGTTAAGTGATCTATCTTCTAAGTAGGATAACGGTCAAAATTTGTCCCTGTAAATTTGGCCCGTTTGTCCCCGTAAATTTGGCCCGTTTGTCCCCTTTCTAAATTAAATAATTACCTTGGTGAAAATAGCGTGCATAAGTTCCTTCTTAAGGACCCTTCAAGAAATGATATCTTTGAGTTTTCAAAGATGAGTTATCACTCAAACATTGATTTATTTTATCTCTTTTTCAAAGTGAAAAGGTACATTTACTCATTTTTTATCGGCGTAATCTACTTTTTGTGATGGAATTTAATTGTAATTCGGGCTAATAAGTTGCAAGCAAAGATCATCATGTGCAAAAATTTGTATCACTTCAATTAATTGTGATTGTCTGTATAGCTAATTTCTATTATCTTTTCTTGAGCACAAATTAATATGAGAAAAATGGAAAATGGCTAATCTACTTACTACTAATTTATAGTATGATTAAACTTTATTGTATATGGGTTCTCAAAAGGCTGTAATAAAGCTGTAATGAAGCAGTATGTTTGTTCTATCTTCGAGAGATTCTAACGATTCCTTGTCAAAGCATATCAAATAGACACATCGAATAAGAAAGAAATACAATTTTTAGTTATTGTGATTATGTATGCAGGGTGACAGAGAGTTGGATTCAAATGGAAAAATGGCAGAGAAAGAAGGCTTCATAATCATTTTTCATGAAAGTGTTTCGGGTCCTTGCTGTAAGTTTCCTAAATTTTACTCCTTTGTGCATATAATTGGTACTTTTGGAATGTGTTGAAGAGGGTCGGATCGATCTGAAACACTTTTTTTTATATATAATTTGAATATCATATACTACGTAAACATTAAGTGTGTATAAAAACAAACTTCGTGAAACTTTTCAAAAAAAATCAAATACAAAAAATCAAGTGACTATACGCAGAAGTTTGGTTTTATGGGTTTCTTTAGTTGTATCGGGCTAAATATGACAGTGGGTATATATAAACCCATTTGTTTTGGTTAATACTTAATGGTAATACATGCCCTCTTAATAGGTATGAAGAAACTTCAAAAACCTTTTTAATTAAGTATTCCAAACAAGCCTCTTATGACCACTGATTGTTGTAATAAGGGGATAAAAAATCATGTGCTTTGATAGTGATTACAATGAATCATGATGCATGGTCTTTTCAACTCAATAGCATATGGCCTCAACTCTTCAGTACGACGTGCTATATTTGTAAGAGTTGATCTGTAAGTCTTTGTAAAGTTTGCATTCCATTGCATAAATTAAGCTCTTGACCTTGCTGCATCTTTTTCACCATCAGTGACTTTAGTTTGTTAAATGTTTTTTTATACATTTGTGAAGTACGCAATAAGATGACTTGAGTAAATTGTGTTTGGAAACATATGGTAATGGGTCAAAACCAGTTCTTTTTTATAATGATTGACACAAATTGGTTTAGTGTGCAAATAAGATGTGACTTGAGTAAAAAGTTTATTGGCAGTCTGGGCAAAAAAAAAAGTCTTATGGCATTTGTGTTGTTAAAAAAAATAGTCCTATGGCATTTTTGCTTAGAGCCAAGGTGATTTTTCTTATGCATGTGTGTTGTAATCATGTAGGTTAGCTTCAACTTCATATTCACCCTTGCTAAAGCTATGCTAGCTTATGTACATCAAAGAGATAATTGAAGTAATTATATTAGTACATAGACTCATTGTTACGGGATGTATGAGTTTTCAGTAGTCCCATTTAGTTTGTTTATTAGTATCAATGAATATCTTTCTTTCAATGAATTTTTCTTCGATTGTTAGTTGAATTAGTTCCATTTAAAAGTTACTCCCAAGTACTTGGTCAGTTTGAGTGTTCAATGATTTGCATGAATAAATTACACAAGACAAGAAGAAATAAGAAAAATTTACCGCACATGGTTGGTAACATTGTCTATTTCACGTTTGGTGTTGTTTTATTTACTTGGTAGAAATATCAATGTCAAGTAGGTAGCATTCTTTATGTTGTTTTAGTTAAAATAAACAAACTTATGAAGACAGTACACGGGTTTTAAACTATAATATATAATAAGATGGATCAATGTATTTTTGTTTATCAAGTATAATGAATTATAAGGGTAGGAGACATTCCAGCTTATTATAAGGGTAGGAGACTTTCTAGCTGTATCTTTGATTAGTCTCAAACTGATACTACGTATTGGATATTTGACATGTGAAATGAGTCCTTTCATTTTTTTTTTTATAGATGGTATATTTATGGTTTGGAAACAAAATTTGTCTTTTGCATTTTCTTGCGGTGTTTTAAGCATCCAGTTGACAAGTTCCAAGTCATTGGTTGGGAATGCTGTTGTTGTGTCTCAAATTTAGAAGAAGAAGAAGGGCCGCGATGTGCACATTCTGGTTAGTATTTTCGTTACATGTTCACATTACAATTTAAATACATGTCCAGTGTGGCTGGGAAACAGTTTTCATGGTCGCAAATAAGGTAAACAGTATGTTTACCGTAACGAGTCAATGAGCTTTCACATTTTCAAATAGCTTCGTAAAAAATGATTGTGATAGATTATGGGTAACAGGTCAAATAGAGGTACAAGTACTGGAATGTTGATTTTAAATGAGAAAAGGAATTGGTAGCTACTTTTTCCAATTCGTTTGGCTGTAAATATTATCCATAAAATTAATAGTTTGCTATATAAAAGCCGGAATTGAATCTCATTAATATGTTAGTTTATAAATTGATTTGTGTTTGTTAGTGATACCGACGAAAACAGTTTCCTCCTTTTGTTACTGATTTTGAATTTCAATTCAGTTTAACTTGATCATTTTATTCATAATCGATTTTGAATTGCAGGGTGGATTAAAACTGGAGTTAGCAAACTATTACTCTACTTATGCTAACTATTGTCTTTGATCCAGTTTTAACCGTTATTCTACTTCCAAGAGTCGATGCTTTTCGTCCAAAAGACTCGCCTAAACAAAGATAAGAGGTCATCCTTGCATAATCGTCCAATTTTTGTTAACGTTAAGTGCTCTTCTCAATCTCTATTATCCTGGAAACGGTAGGCTCATCGTTATAACTAATTAGATGTTTAATTTTATCATGGTGTTAATAACTAACTTTATAGTGTATTTTTTACGAAAGTAGTTGTGATTTTATTCTATTTATTTGTTAATGTAGGTCGGCTTTTAGCAGGTTGTGCAGATTTCCAACTAAGAAATACGGGGAAGTTAAAATCAAGAGTGGCAAGTTAGAGTCTCAAGTTGTATGGTCATTGGAGAGGTGTAGACAGAAGGAGAAGCAATTGTTTATTCAACTAAGTAGTGAATTTTGATTACTTTATTGTTACAGATGAGTATTTGACTGTAACACAATGTTAAACAAAGTAGAATGGATGTATAAAAATCATTTGTTTGAAATGATTATGTTAAGTCATATTCACATATTTAATTTCTTGATGCATAATCTCTTCTAAAAACCCGTGGATTCCACGGGTCCTACAAGCTAGTGTAGAAATATTCAAAACTTCAGCCAAGTATTTCTCAAAATCAAATTACCACAAAGAAACTAGAATTAATGTCTTGCAACAATAATTAAGTTCAATTACAATATTAAAGATTAATTGTGATACGACCCGATTAGGGTTGTATTGGGATAGGGCACCACTTTTAGCGTGTGCGAGCTCCATAAGGAAATAGAGAGAAGAAGACTAGAGAATTACTTGACAAAGCTTGATTGATTCTTTCATAATAATGATTCGGTATATAAAACCGAATAACCCTAGCTTGTAAAATAAGCCAAACATAAAGAAATATCTAAACAATGACACTTTCCTAATACGACACAAAGATATATCCTAAATAAATATAACATGACATAAAGCCCGGGGCGTATCATTCCCCACTCCTTCGAAATCATCTTGTCCTCAAGGTGTTGTCTTGAAAAATTCTCTTGATTCCGGGATCCCATATCCTAATCCTAATCCTAGTCACATCTTCCACTCTCGTAGTTCTCCTGCCTTCCGCTACCGCAACCAATACCTTTTTCCTCTTCCGCCTTCCACTACCTTGCACATAACACAACACCATTCTTCTACCTTCCGCTACCCATTCCGTAACACTCCCCACTCCTTCAAAAATCACCGCTAATTCCTCGCTTAAATTCAAATTTATTTCATCCAAACTACTGTCAAATTCACCAAGTGTCGATATCACTCTATTCAACTCATCCTCGCCAACCTTAAGCGCTTCGCCACCACACACAACAACATCTTGCACACTTTCTTTATTTTCTGAAAATTCGCTAAACTCACTACGAACTTCCATGCTTTCTACATTACTCTCACCAACATTAAAAACATCGTTTATCTCGCTACTAACCTCAACAACACAAATATCTTCATTAGCATCTAAGGACTCTTTAATCACATATGGAGCTTCTTCACTTGGCCATGATAGAACGATATCAATTTTCTCTTCAATGTTCAGCTTTTTCCCTGCAATTATCTCAAAACGAGCCTCCAATATACGGGCTATGGAACAAGCTTCTCCTAAAGTTGTAGGCGCTAACCTTAAGAGTGCCCATTGTAGAAGCGGTTTAAGTCCCGAGATATAAATCGATTTAAGTAAAGATTCTGAGATCTCCGTTACTTGATTTATAAGAATCTTAAAATCATTCTCGTATTCGGCTACTGTACCCATTTGCAAAAGCTTAAATAGTGCATAATCCGCTTCCCGATCACATCTGCTCGATGCCATGAACATTAACTCGAAAAACAATTTTTTTTCTGATGAACAGTACCGATGAATAGTGTCGATGAACAATAACTTTTTTATGAACAGTAGTGTCTGATGAACAATAACGTTCGATGAATAGCAGTGTTCGATGAACAGTAGCGTCCAATGAACAGTACCGATTGATGAACAGTTTTTTTTTTTTTTTTTTTTTTTTTTTTTTTTTTTTTTTTTTTAAGTTGGAACCTAATCGGAAGCCTTCTCAATGAAAGCACCAATTGATACGACCCGGTTAGGGGTTGTATCGGGATAGGGCAACACTTTTAGCGTGTGCGAGCTCCGTAAGAAAATAGAGAGAAGAAGACTAGAGAATTACTTGACAAAGCTTGATTGATTCTTTCATAATAATGATTCGGTATATATAACCGAACAACCCTAGCTTGTAAAATAAGCCAAACATAAAGAAATATCTAAACAATGACATTTTCCTAATACGACACAAAGATATATCCTAAATAAATATAACATGACATAAAGCCCGGGGCGTATCAATTGATAATTAACATGTTGATTATTTTCTCTTAAGTATAGAAATGATCATTTAGAGGTGATTAAATTATTCGGTGCTTGAACACATAAGAACATTTGTCCGTAAAAAATTACACTGATACCCGCCGTCGTAACACGCGGGTATGTAGGTTTTCCAAAAGAAAGAGAAATGTACTTTTACTTTCGAAAATTATAACCATCCAATTATTATTATTATTAGACATAAAAGGGAACTTTTTTGTTGACCATAATACCAAAATATTTTGAGCCCCAAAAGACCCTACATTTGCAAATCTGGCTAAAGGTAATGATTATTCAGAAAATAAAAATCATCTTCTGGGAGAGAAGATTTTTTGAAGCAAGACTTCCTATTAAACGAATTATATGTTGATATTGTGGCTAATCTGTTATAAAATAGGTTAAATTAGTATAAATAAAGAAAAATTAAACTATTTGAGCTAATGAATAATCTTAAAACAAGATTTGACAAACTTGATCTGAACTGATGGTCTGGATCAGTTTGCTTTGTTGCACGAAAAATGAGGAAACATTTTTGAAAGCACCCACGATCAATGGAACGACACACACTAAGATTATTATCTCGGACTTAGCCTCACCCAAATCTCACCACAAAAATGGCGACTGACCCCGATTGCAAATGACAAGTTATTCCAATACCACATTCTGCGGTTTACAAACTGAGCATGCAGAAGAAACAGTTCGACTATAGAAACATATTATTTAACCAAAATCTATAATTGATTTGGCTCTAACTTAAACAACATATGCAAATTGGTACAACAAATGGAGATAAATTAGGTCACCTCGCCTAAAACCTAATTTTATGGACCATATTTGTCATTGGTGGATATCTGGCAAACCAAACAGCGACAAGCCTTGGCAACAAATGCATTTCATTGTCATTGTTAGTTTGTGGGTCTGACTTCTGTAACATCAGATACGATAGAGACCACAAAAGGCAAGAATAACAAAATGAGATACAGACGACTATAAGATTATGAACATATAAATGTATGTACGATAGAGACCACAAAAGGCAAGAATAACAAAATGAGATAGAGCCGACTATAAGATTATGAACATATAAAATGTATGGGCACGAACCACTAAACAATAAAAGTGGCAATTTTGACTAATTTACAAGAACATGGATCAATTTGAGTAGTGCCCCACATTTAATCAACAGTCATACACAGTATTCTGATAAATTATAAACTAAAAAGTGCAATAACATGGTTTGTAATACTCATGTTTAAAGCATTAAATATTTATGAAAGAAATGAACATTAAGGAGGCATAAAAACCAAACCCGTTTCATTTCGACCAACACTAAAAGACCATTTTTTAGTAATACATTTTTTGGAGTAATACATTTACCATGTTAGAACCCTTTACCCAAAAAAAAAAAAAAAAAAAAAAACAATTTTTTCACTAGTTGCCACCAGCCCAGTTTGCCAGACACATCGAAATATGCATATAACAAAAAGATATACTCTAGTCTCTTAGACAACATCCGCCTAGCCATATGATTCTACAAAAATTGACAAGTAAGTCTTATTTGCCAAAATCAATGGTATAACAATCTCGGTACAAGTGTTATGGGGAAAAAGAAATAAACTCAGATATAAATATACTGATACCAACTAAAAAAGGATATGTTGCAATCATAAAAGGCATAGGAAATAGAAAGAAAGGATGAGGAAGGTTAGCAAAACACTAGATAATCGAGCAAATATATTCAATGAGGCTTTAGTTTCAACCCCATAAAACTAACAACTTGTTAATTGCAACTTATTATTGTAATAACTCACCAAAATCTTTGTATAAACTAATCATATTACAGAGTTCAAAACCAAGGGACATTATACATGAATCGCTGAAGTTGCATCTTTATGGAAAAAGATGGCAATAAAATGTTGCTAACACTATTTTCAATACTAGAATGTTGCTCAAAACCTAACTAGAATAAATAAATTTTGGAGAAAAAAAAGCTAGAAAACAAAATTCAAGATCTTTTCACAACAGCAGTTGCAAAATGGGGATGATGGTTGAATTCAAAAGAAACCTTAAGTGATGGATCAAGTGACCCTAATCGACTTATTAGATTAAAAGCGATACCGTTGTGTTCTGCAACCTGCTCTATGTGCCGAAGTTCTGTCAGCTTGTTTGCGTCATTAGAAAAACTACTCCTCAGATCCTTAGCAATCCTCTGGGCTTCTTTGAAGTAATTACACATAATGAGTGTCTGAAAAAAAAAAAAAAAAAAAAAACAAACAAACAAACAAACAAACCACCAGGGTTATGAGAAAGAATCAAGAAGTTCATAAAGCCTCATATGTATAAGTGAGACTCACATTGAATTGTGCATGGGCGGTATATTCTCTAAATGAGTAGTATGAGGCGTGATCAGGAACGCAAGCTTTCTGTAGGAACTCAAAATGCTGAATGAATCTCTGAGATTTAAAGAAAGGTGAATTAGTCGTACCATATATGATTATCAGCATAAGTGCTGTATTACTAGATGTGGCAAAATATGGATAGGTCGGGTGACAAAGGGGTGTGTATCAATACAGGCAAGTTTTGGTAAGGGTCCAGTTGACGTCAAATTTTTTTTGGCCAAAACTTAACAATTTTATAAATAAATAATCAAGTAGACGAAAGTTATTTTGATAGTGATATGTTTTTTAGTAAAATTATATAGAAATGCAGTAAAACTAAATATTAGGAATGTTTTAATCAATTTAACATGTTCACTTTTTTAGCTATAACTCTTTTCTATAAAAGTTACCAACTAGAGACAAAACATAACCCAAATCGACCCCTTTATAAGTAAACTGGTGAAAATTACCACATCAATGAACATATATAGGCCCAATTTTTAAAGCTGTTTGTAATGTTTAGTGTGTTAAATAAGATAAGAAAAACTATAATATTACAAATTTACAATAACAATGTTATTATTTTGGTATTACAAGTTAAACAGGTTGCATGGATTTAAACATTTACTTCAGGAAACTATCAACCCACTTGACCCGCAGCCTTTTTAGCCAGATTTTCTTGTTGTTGCCTATTTGAACCTTTATTAGAAGTCATACATAACCCATATTGACCTTATAACAAAATGGGTCAAAATTTACCTTTTTTCTGGATAGGGGGGAACCCCGAGTTATCTTTAATGACCTGGATAGTAGACCCCAGACCACCCCACAAGACCCATGGAGCATGGTAAATCACTGGCTCTCCATGATTTTGAACTATATGCCTAAGGCGTGTGGCGTCAAGAAGTTGCAACTTAAGAACTTGGGACCTCTTATTGGGACTCCCAGGAGCACCGCTAGACTACCCTCTTGGGTTTGGAATTTGCCACTTAAAGTATTAAGAATTCCTTATGTTCCGTAAATATTGAGTTACCTCTTGCTCGGTATTAAATGGTCCCCGGCACTGAAACACTCCATGTTCATTTCTTAGAGCAGCAATCATCTACAAACAAAAGCATAAAAATTATTCCTACTTCTTGCTTCCATCATCTTAATCTTGCATGTATATTTCAGTTTTCTAGATTAATGATGGCAAAGATGTAATGTTTTCATGACGTAAATTTTGATAATCAAAGTATTAAATTACCAATGTCAGGCCTTCAGCAAGATATACATGGCACTGAAGCAACAACACTGCAGGCGGAATTACATGATCCCTTGCCACATCCTTCACAGACTCCTTTTTCTTCTTTCCTTTCCGTTTACCTGGCAACATGTTAGGTTGTGAATCAGCTTCCACTCCTACATGACTGACTGACTCAGGATGAAAAAAAGTCAAACTCAAGTTTGAATTCGTTAACTTGAAGCATAATTGATAGTTGTTAAAGGCATACTCACCAGTCTCACTGCCTGTGACCATCCTGAGATGCATTTTTTCACCAAGTTTGATCAAGATAATATATATATACCAGTACACCATGCAGTACTCGCTAGGGGAATAAAGCTCCAGTTCAAAACCCAAGATCAAAAAACGAAAAGCTATCCAATATGTTTGTTCCTCAATCCAATTAAGAATGTGCTTGTACATCTTCATAAATAGGTTCTGCAAAACATATAAAGCAAAAGCTTAAGTCATTAAGAATTACAAAAATATCCCTTTTTTTCTTGCTTGTATGCTCACAAAAACCCTCAGGAAGATATATCAATCAGAAAAATGTACCTCATCGATTGTAGTGCTTGACCTTTCTTCAAACTCCTTTCTAAGTGCAAGCTCTAACTATTAGAGCAAAAAAACAAAAACTGCAATCAATATTGCTGACGACCAACAGGAATAATATATCTGTTTACACAAACGACAATATAGCAATGACGTAGGACATGCGTTATTACTAAGATGACCGCACAAATATAAGGCAACTACACTTCCAACTAACATGCAATTAGGATAAAAAAGACGCTATGCTACATCGATTTACTCTAATGATATAATTGACCAATTGTTGCATAGCTTAAAGTTTCTAAACCTCAAGGGAGTAAGTCTCTTATCTGTATTTGCCAATTTACTCCCATTCAAGTCTATTATCTCACCATGCAAAAAGCTGCAAAGATATGCAATGAAAGAATTGTGAGTGTTAATGTCACTGTTTCCTACTTTCCTACGATCTTCCTTTATAAAGCTGCCTATCTATAACAACTGCCTAAAGTTCTCACTATGATTCTTTTTTAGTTGAAATATCAACCGACATATCCTAACTATCTTAGAATGGTAACTTTATATAGTAAACCTAGCTAATAGTCTCATCGTCGTATGTATATAGGAAAGAATAAAAGCCCAACTATTTACGACTTTGAAACAATTTTCAGAAAATAAATAAATAATAGAAGACCACGATAATACATAATACATACCTGCATGTGTAGGATACGCCAATCTTGCAAAACTTTCCCAAGTTGACGCCTTTGCCATGCAGCATTAGTACACACGATTTTTAGTAAAGTTATCGCCAACTTCATCGTGCAAATAAGAAAAATCATATGTTAGTGATATTTAAGCTAGCAAATACAAGTCAACAACCAAATTCTTCATGAGTTAAAAAAAATACAATTCACTGAAACATGAAGATCTTCACCTGACCAAGATGAACAAAAGACTCATTTTTCTGTATTTCTGGGTTTTTGCTGATTTCTGGTATTGCAGCAGCTTTACAAACCACATCAAACATTGAATCACGCCCATAGAGTTTCCCGTCTTGAACTAGTAGAAGCTGCCCATTAGTTTCAGAATGAGAACCAAAATGTTAACAATAAAAAATGTTGCTATAATATATGACAGCATATATCAACATCAAGTCACTAAATATATGAATTTAAAATCAACTTGATAACAACTTTTGAATTTCCAACAATAATGTAGTTATACTCTTTTACGTGTAGTGTAGAGAAGAACATTCAATGAAAACATTTCAAACACACCTGTAAATGGGATCTAGCAACCAAATCAGGTTGCAACTTTTGAAACTCTACAACAAACCGCAAGGCACCTTCAAATGATGAGTCTACAGGATGCGAACAGACAACATCTAGATCATGAAGCAGCTTTTGGAAATACTCAATAGCCTGTCAAAATTTAAGAATTTACGTGACAGTAAGTAAATTAGAAACACAAGTTTTTTATGACCAAGTGCATACCTTCTTCCATGAAAGAAGTTTGATTGCACGAGGAGGTGTTGGAGCCGATAATCTACTGTTTAAAGTTGAATCAAACCCGATTGGTTGACAACCAGAAGCAGTTGTACTATCTTCCGCTACATCTTCACACGTTCCAAATCTTCTGTTTGACTGAAGAAATTCTTCTGTTTTAAGAATGCTATTAAGCTCCACTAAGCAAGAGGCTATATGTTTTCTTGCTAAATCCAATCCTCTTCCTTGAGGTCGCCTCAAACATGCCAGGACATGGTAGAAATGCTGAACTTAGACAAAACAATATAATTTTACTAAAGACACTACATTGTACTAAAAAATATCTATTAATTTAATTAAAATTATACACAAATTTCAGGAACCACATGACCCATGATATAAGTAGAAAATAAAACACAGGGTAAGACCTTACGGAAGCGCAGACGACACAATACAGCTTTGCAATATCCTTCTTCCAAATCAAGATTCGTTTGTAATGGCTCTATATCTGAAACACAACGATTAACTTCTTAATTTATGACCATTCATAACAGATTGCATGAGTGCACCTAGAAATAGATAAACTCACCTTCGATTGCTCTCTTCTTATGTGATGGGGATTTACATGCATTTAACTGGCGAGAAACTGTTTCTTCTATAACATTTACCATAGCTAAGCATTTGTCATCACCATCCTTTTTCAATGGTAGACCAGACGTAATGGTAAACAGGTCTTCTTCCTGATATAGATGAAATAAATTGCTTGTGTCAAGAGAGTAACACACTCAGTATATACACGATGAAATAATATTAAATGAAAAGCCAAGTCACTGAATTACTTCACCTCATGTGTGCGTGTTTCTGATACGACTGAAATAACAGCATTGCATGTTGCACGTATTACTGTGCAGTAAGAATTCAGCAACGCATGTGATGATGTTCTATCAGGTCTCAAAAGATAGATGCAAGAAAAAATAGTTTGTGCCAATGAATGACCCTTATGCCAAGTTGCCTGCCAGGTCAGTTAAGAGTATTATAATTGAGTATGACCAGTTGACGTGATAAAAGTAGCAGTTAAGAAATGGAAGTACCTCACATGAAAGCAGATGATCCATGACATCTATTATACAATGAACATCTAGAGTTTTATTCGCATTCAAAGGGATCGGCGCAGCACCATCTTCGATGGCTTCATCAACAGAGTAATATCTACAAACAATGCCCGAATCCATCTTTGGGTCCATTATCTAATAAAAGTAGAGAAAAAATAACAAAATGTTACTTTAAAGTACTAGAAAATCGAGATAGAAGTAAACTACGAATTATGGGTACATATAAGAACATGTAACAAAACTCCAATGTAAACTAATGGATCTTCATTCATTACCTCTAAAGCAGACATGGCAGCAAAAAGATTAAAATTGTCTCCATGAATGAGCTCCCCATCTTGAAGCTCTGTTTAGTTATAAGCAACCATTACTCTAAGTGTAAAGGATAAAAACTAGTCCGTATAATATTAACTACATATAAAGAGTTTATGAGGAATCTTGAAAATTGAATCCTTAATCTTGAAAAGCTGAATGTTAATTACCCCTTAAAGATTCCACATTTGACAATTTGATCAAACAAAAACCCCTTAAATACTCCAAATTGTTGATTTGATAAAACCAAAAACACGGAACGTTTATATATGGAATTAAAAAAGTTTTTAAAAATTGAAGACCTCTACATACATAACAAAACACGGTTAAGCAATCGCTACATAACAAACCTTGATTGACTTGGTAATGCTATGAGAATACTTTTTAAATCTTACAATCTCTTCTCTACATATATAATTTGTGAATATAAGAATTTTTATATTTAATAGTTTCCAAAAAATCATCTTAATCTCTACTATATAAACACCATACTCTTCGTTTTCAACTTGTGGTAATTCATAATTAAGTTGGTGGAAATGAAGTAAAAAAAAAATGTCGGTAAATTTTAAAAAAGAAACGCTTTGTACTTCAAAAAACACACGCTTTGCATCAAAGGTCGAACCAGAATCACGATATATATGGGGATAGATGTGATAAAAATTGCAAATGATTTTGCATGCATAGTAAGAGAAACGTGACTACATGTATGTCAGTTAAATCAATGTCCTGAGTTAAAAAAAGGACCAAGAATCGCGCATTCATGCCACAATACAACCACAATACAATGTAATGATGACAGCAGTAGAAATGGTTTCAATTATTAATGTGTATTGTTTTTAGCTATGAGATGATAAAACAAAATTAGACATACAAATCAAAAAAACCAAACTTTGGCATCCGATACAAAACAATAAAAATAAACCTTTTATTTTATGTATATATTATATCACATGGCAAAATAAAGGATTTACATTAAGTTTCAGCAATGCTAAACTTGAACTCTGTATCAGGCGGGCAGTGTCGTGGTTTTTCGGTGGCCCTAGGCAATAACAACAAAGTGGCCCTATTACACTTGTAAACTAAATTATATGACTTATATATGTTTAATATTACTAGAACGGTACCCGCGCAATGCGGCGGCGGGTACCCATGATTATATTTTGCGTTATTCGGTTACATGTTTAGTTGTCTTCATGCTTTATAAGTAGAGATATTAGAGATGGTTAAGCCAAATAATTTTAGTTTGAACAACAAACCGCTTCCTAACCAACTTCCTAACCAACCTGCTTCCTAACAAATTAATTTTGAAATCTTTCCATAATAAGTAAGAAAAAAGTCTGAATTTTAAGCCTTTCTGATATAGAATAGTCCCAAATGCATTATAATGTAGTATAGATATGTATATGTATACAAAAGTAATAAAAATGTGGCCCCTGGAGGCCCTGTGCGATGACACCTATTGCACACCCTCCGAGAACCCTAATCAGGTGTTGATGAAAAAAAAAAAAAAAAAAAAAAAAAAAAAAAAAAAAAAAAAAAAAAAAAGAGGAATTAATACCGTTAGAAGCGGAATGAAGGAGTGAAGAAACATCGGTCCAAACAGTCTGGTCACCTGATGATGGAATTGATGAATTATTACTAACAGCTCCTCCGTTATTTGTTATATTATTTTCATCATCCATTATTCTTGTTTATGAGAATTGATCAATTGATAAACAAGAAGAAGAAGAAGAAGAAGAAGAAGGAAATCGGTGTTTGTGTTTTGTTGGGTGGGGGAGTGAATTCAGATCGCCTTTCGGGTAGGGCATCTTAATATGGGTCGGGTCTCTCTACTTTATATCCACCGGTTTCAAGGTTTCTTTTTCAAATACGGGTATGTGGTAGTATTTTCGGGTTTATCGGTTTAAAAATTTTTAAAGTTAAAATCAAACCAAACCAAACTAATTATAAAATGGATAAAACAAAACCATATAACAATTTAGAATTTGGTTGGGTTTAAAAACAAAAAACCAAATTCAAGTAAACATAATCAGAAAATTACCCGCCGTCGATGAAAACTTGTTCGAGCGGGACAAATTGTTGCAGCAACTTCGGCATTCTTTATTGGATGCGAAGCATCGCATGGAAATGAAGGCCAATCGTCACTGACGAGATGTTGAGTTCAATCTAGGAGATATGGTGTTTGTTAAGTTACAACCATATCGACAAGTAAGTTTAGCCAAGCGTCTTTTAAATAAGCTGGCTAAGAGGTATTATGGACCATTTGAGATATTGGAGCATGTTGGAAAGGTTGCTTATCGTCTCGCACTTCCTCCTACAAGTATGATACATCCGTTATTTCATGTTTCGCTACTCAAACCCTTTGAAGGAACTACACCTGAGACGACAGTAACAAGTCTACCTGATGAAGAATATGAGGGGCATCATGTGGAGCAACCATTAGCTATCTGTGATTCACGAGTAGTATTACAAAATGGGTTACCAACTCGACAAGTACTCATTCAATGGCTAGGAAGTTCTCCGGAAGAAGCGACATGTGAAGGGTTATCCGAGTTTCAAGCCGCTTATCAAACCTATCACCTTGAGGACAAGGTGGTTTTCGAAGGAGAGGGGAATTTTACGACTGTTCAGCAGGAAGAAGGTCGGCCCAAGAGGTCCACATCTATTCCGGGTTGGCATAAAGATTATGTCATTGGATAGTTGCCTATTTTAATTTATATTTGTTTAGGAATGTTTTGTGTCGACTTGTGTTACAAGTTAGGGTTATTTGGGTATTTATATCCCATTATTTATCAATGAACAACAATAATCAGTTTAAATAAATCTCTTCTTCTTCATCTTGAATTCTCAAAGAGCTCGCGTCCGCTTGAAGTGGTGCCCTATCTCGATACATTCCCAACGGTTTGTATCACACTACTTTCAACCTAAGTAAGAAAATTTGACGGTGTGCTTAGTTCAATAAAAGGAGTGAGAAAAGAAAATGTATACTAAAGAATGTAATCAAATTATTTCTTCACATTGCTGTTGCTTGGTTAAAGTATTGTAAGAATGAAAAGTATAATACGTTTTAACCTTTTTCTAGCAACAAATAATATTAAACAAAATAAGAATAGATAACATAAAGCACCATCAATTGACATTGTATCAGTGAACAAGAAAATTTGGGGGTAAAGACCATAAAATAGCAACGTACTTTCTCAATTTTACCGAGATGAAACACTAACTTTTTTATAAACATTTAAGCTAACCAAACTTATTTTCTCTGTCTTAATATCAACAAAATTATATATCTGCTTTTCCACGTAATATATATATATATATATATATATATATATATATATATATATATATATATATATATATATATTTTAATCTTTGATAATTCCACTTGTATGCCTACATGGCATATTAGAATTACCCAAAAAAAACCCGAACCAAACCCGATTATATTCCCCCTTTTAAAACCCGTTTGGTCATTTACCCCCAAATAAAAAACACGCAAATCATAAACCCTAATTTCTAATCCAAGATGTCGTCAATTAGGTGCGATTGCAGGCTTCCTCTAATGTCTCACACCTCTTGGACCCCTTCAAACCCTGCAAGACGTTTCGTTTGTTGCCCTAACAGATTTGTAAGTTTATCTAATGTTGATTGTGTAAATCTTTTATGCTAACATCACTTAATTTTAATTACAGAAAACAGGGGTAAAGAAGTGTACGGCATGGGATTGGTGTAGATTGACAGCATAACTCTCATCTCCTTTCCTGACTTCAAGAACTTGGAAACCACTAGGATATACATCCCAATACCCCTGAGAAGATAAAAAAACAATAATTAAAACAAGATGTTTAGCCTCTTGAAAGTCTTAACTATATAATGGCTGTTATATACCTTTGTGTATCTTCCAGGATATTTAGCCTTTTCCTTATATTTGGTGTGATGGTGTCTTCCAAAGAGAATGCTTTCTTGTTCATGGCAACCAACCTTTGCATTATGTATAGCCTGATGTCTTCCAGCATAGTAATTATAGGTCTTGATCTAGGGCCCAAAATTGCTCTGTTAAAACTCTCAGATATTCCATTCTCAAATGATGCACATTTTCTATCCAATGCAAAGAATGCTCTACTCCATGAGTTAGGGTTTCTTTCAATAAGCCAATCATAAGCTGCCTGATCAATCTGTTTTATTTGCTCCATGTAAAACTCAAATTGTTGTTATAATGTACTTGATGCAGCAGTCCAGAACAGCCTTTGATATTGAACACCAGTAAATTTCTTCTTGAAATTTACATATAAATGCCTTGTGCATTTTCTATGCTCTGCATTTGGTAACCAATCTCTCACTGCATCTAACAAACCCTGATTCATATGAAACATATTGTTAATACAATGTAGTTAATACAGTATAGACATAAAAAATTTATGCAAATAAAGGTTACCTTATGGGAGTCTGAAATGAGTGTAATGCCCTGACCATCATTCAAACAAAGATCATTAATTAACAGAGATATGAACCAACCCCAGTTCTATGCATTTTCTACCCTAACTACAGCCCATGCAATGGGATACATTTGATTGTTTGCATCCCTTCCCATGGCTGTGAGTAATTCACCCCTACATGTATGTTTCAAGAAACAACCATCAAGTCCAATTACCTTCCTACAACCTGCTAGCCATCCATCTTTTACCCCTTTGAAACAAATGTACATCCTTTTAAACAACACATTTCCATTAGAAGATGTGTCCACATCTAATCTACATGTGGACCCAGGGTTGGTTTGTAAAACAGCATTTTTATACTCATATAGTTTACTGCAATGCTCTATTAGACCCCCTTCATGCTCATATAATGCCCTCTGTTTTGCCCTTTTACACTGACCTAAACTGACATCTATATTAAATTTCACTCTAATGTCATCTTTCATTTTTCTGTATGGTATATCAGGATCAGCTATGATTTCTTTTGAATACTGGCCTGCAATCCACTTATAGTTGACAAGAACACCCAAGTTGTAGTTCCTAGAGCATTTATGATCAGGTATGAGGGACTTTATTTGGAATGACTGCTCATTAGACATCCATGTAGCATATAGTCTAAAAGGACAGCAATTACCACTCTTTAGAGCTGAAATCTTCTTCTTCTTCACTGGTTTCTTTTTGACCTTTTGCCTCTTTCTTTTACTTTTACCCTCCCCACAATCATTTCTAACAACAATATCACCCTTATTCACTAGAGCTTTTTTCTGATTTGCCATCAACCTATTTTTGTCACCTTTTTTAGCTGCACATCTGCCCTCATCAACATTCCTACCACAGTATACCAACACAGACCTCCAGTCATTCTTCATATACCATAACTGATAACCATTTGCTACACCATAGTTGGCCAAAGCAGATTTGAGTTGTTGAGAGTCCTCATACCTCATACCTAAGATGGGTTTCATCTGATTCCAAGGTATATCAGGGTTAAAAGTTGGATAAACTATGCCTTTCTTAACCTTATAAGCAGGGTCTATTGTGTTCTGCTCAGGATCTTCTTCTGGTTCATGTACTCTTACAGGAGCTTGTCTATGAACATAAGTCCTAAATAAACCCTTATCACTAGTAAGCTTATTTAAGAAAGGGTCTTTTGAACTAAAATCCTTGATTACCACATCATCAGCCTCATTCTGAAAGTCCACATAATCTACTTCTTCACAGTCATCACTAGAATAACTATCATCACTATCCTCTACATTTTGTTCCTTATCTTCCATATCAAGAAAGTCTAAGACATCATAATCAATATGTTCTAAATAAAGATCCATCTTATTCCCATTCAGATAACCAGCTTTCAACATTTCAGAAACATCATTATCAGTCTTAAGCTCTTTTATACCTGACTTCAATGGGGTACCCGTTTTACAATAATACAACCTATAGAAATACTTATTTGGAATTAACCTCTTCAATATTACCACTAGGTTTTCATATGATATACCTTCGAAAGAAGCATCAATTATTTCTTTGAGATCACCTTGTGAATATCTCAAAGGTCCACCAGTAAACAAACCATCATATCTAACATAAATGGTGAAAACCCCCTTCCTTGCTTTCTTCTTCTTTGGTTCACCTGAAATTTAGGGTTATGTCATAAATTAGGGCTTTACAAAATAACAATTACAAATACAAATTGATCATTGTATAATGCATACCTTCAGTCATCACGCTAGTTGTTCAACTCAATTTCATGTAATTGGGGTTGTGTAGGACCGTAGAACAACCTTATCACTATTGAATCAAGGCTAGATCTAGAGAGAGAAAGTAAGTAGAGAGAGAGAGTGGATGGGAACTCTAGTGTGTGGAATAATAACCTTGTTGACACTAAATGAATCACTAAGAGAACCAACCTCAAAATGAGGCCTTACATGTGTATTTATACTTGTAGTCTAGGGCTTCACATATCTTTGACCATATTACATAACTAGCCCTTAGACTTTATACAAGCATGAATAATACACATAAACTTTAATAAACTAGCATTTACTAACTATTACATGAATATATTTAACTAACTATTTGACTCAATAATGATCGTCACTTTTAATCCTAACAATCTCCCCCTAAGGGACGATCATTGAGATCTCACTTTGATTTCATAAATGATCAACACTTCTAATGCTAACAATCTCCCCCTAAGGGTGATCATTGAGATCTCTCTTTTGTGACTTTGATCTTTGATCTTTGAAGCTTGTTCTCTTTTAAACTTTGAGTCTTTGTGTAATAGTTTTGCTAGTTCCTTTGTTCCAATCATACTTTGTGATCTTTCTTGCCTTTGATCAACATCTTTACTATGTTGTCTATACGTCTTTTCCAACATGCTCATACTTTGTTTGACTTTGAATCTTTGTGAAGTTCTCTTCTCTTTGACTTTAATCTTTGTTTCTTTAGTTTGAAGATTCTTTGACTTTGACTTAGAAACATTCCGAACTTTGCTTTGCTTAGATCTTTGAAGAGAGCTTTGCGGGGTATGAGCATGTAGATCTTTGAGTGATGGTAACAATCTTTCTCCAAGGAACATTCATGAGTACCTGCATAAAACAGTTAGCAATAAAGTATCCGGTACTTATAGGTTCGGAATTAGAGATCGTCAACAGCATAGTGTGAAGACTCCTTCTAACCCTTACCAAGGCCGTTCCTGAACCAGATACCCTTGAAAGGGCTTACTAGATCCACCGAAGTACATCAATGATTCAGGTGAGTTGCTGGAGATCACCCCACAACTGTAGACCGTTTGAGACATAGTAACCATCATGATAGATAAGGCAAGATCCGTAGATCTCATAAAGACTCTTACAACTTGTGTCCTTTTTGTCGAACATAAGTGCATTCATAGGAAGTGTATCATAAGAGATCTTTTTAATGAATCTCATGGCTCTAGACTCGATAAGTGCATAATTTGGTTTCCTATGCGGAGACTAGGGAGGGGTCTCCTGCTTCAATATCAACCATCTCTAAGAGATAAGTCGATAGATTACATCGGTTCCCCGTGAGAATGAAACAAGCTCTTTTAAGAGAACTTGAGTGGCTAGAAGGTTTAGTGCAGTGCGTCACTGGGTCCATGACGTCTTGTCTTCAATACCGGTGTCACCTTAGTAACAACCAGTAGCATATGAGTTGAACCCGGTGTCTGCCCTAAGGTTGAACATTTGGAGAGCTATTTCTTTTCACCCTTTTTCATAACTTTTCTTTTTAATTCTTCAACCCCTTCTTTCTCCTTTCTCATTTTCTCCTTTTTTCAATCATACCTAAGGACTTCTAATTCTAATCTATTGGAATTGTCCTTGGGTAGATCCCTCCGGCTCTGGCGGATCATAGGACGGTTTTACCTAACCTTAGTCACCTTATAACTCCATGACTATCCTATAATTGCCATGAAACCATTTGTGAAAATCTCTCAAAGTGTTTATGATAAAAAAAAACATACTTTGTTAACACTTCGAGAGTTTTGCATTTCATTTGAAGGACTCCCCCTTCACATGTGCTCATGGATTATTAAGAAATTTGCACATGCGTGAGGAGTTTGCACTTTTGAATTGATTCACTTTCAATGAACACAACCGATTCGAGACACGCTTACATCACTAGTTAGACTAGCTTGAAGTTATTACCCGGCCTGGTCATATCCACAGAAAGTTTCTCGAAATGGTACATTTCTACTAAGACAAATCCTTTTCGAGACACGCTTACGTGGCTAGTTAAAGAGTTCCATTGTCAGCTTTTAGGTGACAACTAGCTCTAGTAACTAACTTGAAGTTATTACCCGTCGAGGATAAGTCTTTTCGATTACTAACTTTTGTTGTTTCGTCAATTCTTGGGTCATTTCTGAGTCGAGCTCTTTTGAGATTCAAGACGATCACATTTTAATCACGTCTTCTCCCCCTCAAAAATAGCATATCCATGGCATTTTTTATACCAATTGATTAAAACCTTTGTTTTTGGATAGCTTATGGGAGAAACGGATGTATGATATTTCCGAATTTGTTTCCTTTAAGCATGATCTGTTTGGAACAACTTTATATTACTCCCCCTCAAAAATAGAACATTTTGATTAAATTAAACTTTTAAGGATTTGAGGGAGTAATATCTTGAGCTACATCAAGAAAAGTTTTGAAAACCTTTTGATTAATTATTCAAAATTTTGCTCAAAAATTTAAGAAGACTTTGATAAGCTTTTTGGTGAGAAGTCTTCTTTACTTTTAGGATTGTCGCACATAAATGTACAACAGAGTCCTTTCTTTGAAAATCGCGGGTTATACACTGTTATGTGTGCATAAGCCATAATGTTTTTAGGATAAGTGCTCAAAAGATATTTAAAATCTTTGAATGATTTAAGCACTTTCCTTTCTTTGAAGAACGAGTCCTTAGCTGAAATACTAAGAAGTCATTATGTTGAAGTCCGGGTTTCGTACTGAAGTATACGAAAGCCATTATGTTTTTAGATTAAACAACAACTTTTGGAACCCATTTAAGCACGGCGCTAACTGGGTTACCATATATTGAAATCCATTTGTAAGTTGTGTCAATCCGAGACAAAGAAGTTGAATTCCAACGAGGACTGAAAACCGGTGTTTCATTTTGAAATAAAGCTCGTGGAATCAACGGTGATTTAAAACTCTTTTTCTTTTGAAACTTGTTTGAAAAACTCGGTGTTTCTCTTGGAGTTTTAAAACTTGAAGAAGAAGTTTTCCATCCATTGTTGAAACTCGGTGTTTTATTTTGAAAATTCGTTTTTGAGATGAATGGAAACCTTCCAGAATTTGGTTTTTTCAAAGCATAGCCATTCTTTTGTTGTAGCGGAAGCATTTCAGAGTATGAATAATTCAAATTGTTTGAACGGCTTTGCTTTGGTTTCCACACTGGCTTTACCGGAGTAAAACGAGAGTATGGAGTTTGAAAACCTTGATTCTTTTCTGTATGAGCACTTGCATTTGAAACCTTTTGAGGAGTAAATGTTTCAGAAAAATTAGATCTCTTTGAAAATTTCCTTCTTTTTTGCAAAGAATAGGTTGTAAACTGAGAAACCTTTTTCGAAAACGGTTTGGAAGATTCACCCGTGTAAACCTTCTCTGAAACACTTACTTGTGGTTTAGACTCGTTTGAAAATTGAGATTTTCCTTTTGACCGGTTAAGAACATCAAACTTCGCTTTTAAGGCATTGTATGACGTTCTCAAATCATTGTATTCTTTTTGAAGAGAAAGATTATCTGATGATGCCAGTTTTTCTTGCAAAGAAGCATTTTGATTTTCAAGATGTGTAAAATATTTTTCATATTTGTCTGTTTCGATTGAAAAATCATTTTTGGCATCACCAAAATCCTTGGTTTGTTGAGCAATTGTTTTTTCCAATTTAACAATTTTCTTTTGAAGCACAGATTTTTCTTTTTCAAAAAGATGATTTGGTGTGATCTGAGAGTCAGATTTGTTTGAAGTTTGATTCTGAACTCTTGACTGCTTGATTGAATCAAACAAGTTCTTGTAAGTCTGTTTCAAATGCTCATTTTCTTTTTGTAATGATGCCACAGCATGTTCCAATTCAAGATTTTTTGTATCAAATTCGTCAAAATCAAACTTGATATTGGTATCATCACATTTTTCTTCAAAAATCTTTTCTTTTTCTTTAAGCACTGATGTCAAAGAGTTTTCAGAAGACATTTTCTCATTCTTCTCTTGCAGTTTAAGTTGGAAAGAGATACTTTGTGCTTCGAGTATTGCAAGATGTTTCTCAAAGTGAGCAGTTCTTTTTGACAATTCTGCTTTGACATCAGTTGCTTCTTGTGAAAGCTCGGTGATTTTCTTTTTGAGACAAAGATTTTCAGATTTCAAAGAAGATGTTTGTTCAAAATTCTCATTCACTTTCTCATGGCAAACAGATTTTGATTTGAAAGACTCTATTTGATTTGTGAAAAATTCCTTTTGAATGTCAAGTATTAAGCATTTTTCATCAAATTCGTCTTCAAGAGAATGAACGTACTTTAAATCTTCTCTCATTTCAGTGACAAGATGTTTTTCAAAGTACTCAAAACTTAAGTTGAGATTTTTCACATGAGGTTCAATCTCATCTTTCAAAATCTTTTGGACTTCAATCTTAAGGCGTACATCTGAAGAAAGAGGATTGGAGAAAACGCTGGTATCGATGTCTACTTGCTTAAACCAAATGGCCTTTAACGTATGCTCAATGTGATGTTTAAGATTACAAAATTGTTTCCTTGCTTTATTTTGCCATAACGTAGCATCATAAGTAGCAAGTTGAGCTTCTTTGAAAAATCTTTTCACATTTGTGTCTTTTCTTTTGAAAGGTTCTTTTGGTATATCATTCAATTGTAGACCACCATACACAAAGCCGTGATACGAGAGTGGGTTTTTTGTTTGTTTTACTTTCAAACGTTTTTCCTCTTCAGATTTTAAAATATCTTGAGACTCAAACAAAAGATCATCTGACAATTCTTTTCCCATATCTTCAGCGTTGTACAAAATAGGTGTCAGCTTTTTCACTTTGTTTAAAAAACACGGTTTTCCATTTTCCAACTGAGCACTATTTTCAAAACCAATTCCAGCTGTTTGTTTCTTAACCTCCTCATCTTTAGTAGGCAGCATGTTGAAAGTCTGAGAAGTCTGTCCCAATTTTCGAAGTTTGTTTTCAAGATCGTTTGTACGTTTCAAAAACTCTTTGTTTTCATTCTCAAGTTTTGTGTTTACAATCTCAAAATTTGATGTGGTTTTCTGAAGCTTTGAATTTTCACTTTTTAAATCATTGTTCTCTTTTAAAAGCGCTTGAACCTTTCTGTTGTTGACAACCATTTGAGTATCCAGATTTTGAATGGAACGCTTTTCACGAAGAACGGCTTCTCTATAACCAACTTCAAGTTCTTCATTTCTTTTTAAAAGTGGTTTGACAGACTCTCCATACATTTCAAACTTTTGAGCTTGAGATTTAAGGTTTGAGTTTTCAAATTCAAGTTCAGCTTTTCTTTTTGTTACATTTTGAAAACCTTTTTCCATTTCTTTAAATCTCTCAAGCTCTTTTGTCAATAAGACATTCGTTTGCTTCGCTTTACGATTGTCCTCTTTGCACTTTTCAAGTTCATGTTTGAAATTATCGATCAATGAAGCAAATAAGGCACGATCTTGTTCATAAGAAGATCCATCCTGGGCAGGCTCACCTCTATTAGGATCCATATCTGGAGTATCAAAAGTGATATTGCTATCATTTTGTTCCTCCACATATGTGTCACTAATAGACTCAGAATGCTCAGGATGTGTCTGATTATGAGCAAACACATTATCAAACACAACATCATTATTGTTTGAATGTTGTACCTTAGTGAATATCTCTGTGCCTGATGAATGTCTGATGTGATCATCCTCAGTATCCCAAACTGCTTCATTCCTTTGTGTACCATCAGCATCCGAATCATAGCTAGGACTGCTGCTTTCAACCTGCTGTTCTGAAGATGAAACACTGCCTGTGAAAACCAAACTGACATCTGATACATCACCCTCGTTGACAGTTTCCTCTTCTATTTGAGAATCTTTCTCTGTCTCTTTTTCAATCACCTCTGTTTCCTTTAACTGCATCTCTTTTTCCTTCTGCTCTTTATCCCGTTTCAGCTTCTCAATCTCATTCCCTGAAGTGCTTCTTTCTTCTTCATTTGAATCCCTCTTCTTTTTCTGCATCTCCCTCAGATGAAGTGATCTTGCATTAAGCACTGTTTCCAGTATGTACATATGATTAAGCAATTGATTTCTAAAGACTTCAACTTATATGCTAGTGAAGTATTTTTCCATAAACTGATTGCTGATTCATAATCCCAAGACTTCTTAAATGCTCTCAAATCCATGGTCATGAACCCTTTTAACTGTGTCTTGAGCTCTCTAAATCCTACCATGCAATCACTTCCCTGTTCAATTTGCATTTCAAGTTGAACTATGTTGTTTTGAAGTTTCCTTTTGAAGGTAACAAAGTCCATTTCAGATCCGAAGAGTGTCTCAAAAGTTCTATGAAATGATAAACCAAATAATGGTTGACGTGCTTCTGAGAGAGCCACACATTGAAGTTTAACTGATTCAAAATGTATTAAACAATTTTCTTTGGAGTGCATTGCGGGCTTTATCCTTACTTGCGTCTCTCTTTCATTTTGCTCTTTTTCCATTGTTTAACGATATGTGATAAAGTTGATCTTAGGATCTTTTAAGATAACAAAGGTTGTTGTTGAAGATTAGATGTTTTGGCGAATTTTGAAAAACGTTCTCGGTTGAATTTTTGTGATTTCAAATTTTCCCTCCAAAAAAATGAATACGAAAATTTTATTTCTCAAAATTTGAAAAACACAAAGAAATACAATTCTAAGGTTACCAGAAAAATTTGAGTTTTGAAAAAATTTTCACCAAATTTTATCGAAATTTTTTGAATTTTGGCCTAAAAATTTGAATTTCGGGCCAAAATTTTCAACGTTATACCAAAATTAAAATCTCGCGTAAAAATTGAACGTTTAGTCTCCTCTCAAAAATAAAATTTACTCAAATTTTCCCGCCAAAAAACTTTTTTTTTTTTTTTTTTTTTTTTTTTTTTTTTTTTTTTTGCCTAACTCGATAACATTTGGATCCTAACTCGGTATGTCTTACAAATCCCAAACTCGATAAGCCCAGATAGTGGTCCAAACTCGATAAGCAAATCCCCTAACTCGATAAACCATCCCTAACTCGATAAGCAATTCCCCTAACTCGATAATGCCCAAACTCGATAACCATTAGCCTTCAAACTCGATAACCATTGGCCTTCAAACTCGATAACCATTAGCCTTCAAACTCGATAACCATTAACCTCATCTAACTCGATAACCATTAGAAATTTTGGCAGAGTTTCGTCTAACTCGATAAACCACAAAAAACCTAACTCGATAAACAATTAGGTGAACAGGCTAACTCGGCAAAGGTCCTAACTCGATAAGCATGCACCTAACTCGATAAACATGCACCTAACTCGATAAGCATGTCTCAAACTCGATAAGCAGATCTCCAAACTCGATAACATGATCTCAAACTCGATAAGAATGGATCCTAACTCGATAACTCTTCAGCCAAACTCGATAAGAATGGATCCTAACTCGATAAGCACCAAAATCCTAACTCGATAGACACCAAACTCCTAACTCAATAGACACCACGATGAACAGTAACCAGATCCGTTTTTTCACCCAAAAACATGATTTTTTCACCCAAAAACACCACGATTCGCCCCCGGTTAGCTCTGATACCAATTGTAGGACCGTAGAACAACCTTATCACTATTGAATCAAGGCTAGATCTAGAGAGAGAAAGTAAGTAGAGAGAGAGAGAGTGGATGGGAACTCTAGTGTGTGGAATAATAACCTTGTTGACACTAAATGAATCACTAAGAGAACCAACCTCAAAATGAGGCCTTACATGTGTATTTATACTTGTAGTCTAGGGCTTCACATATCTTTGACCATATTACATAATTAGCCCTTAGACTTTATACAAGCATGAATAATACACATAAACTTTAATAAACTAGCATTTACTAACTATTACATGAATATATTTAACTAACTATTTGACTCAATAATGATCGTCACTTTTAATCCTAACAATCTCCCCCTAAGGGACGATCATTGAGATCTCACTTTGATTTCATAAATGAATATATTTAACCTTAGAATTGCATTTCATAGTGATTTCCAAATAATGGGCGAGAAAAATTTCCAATTATATTTTTGGAGGGAAAATCCGAAATCACTACGAATCAACGAGATTGAATGTCAAGCTTCACCAAAAGCACACCACGAATTGCTTAAAAGATCCTGATCAAGATTCACCAAAGATCAATGGCTAAATTTTGAACGTTATCAAAAGGTGACTACGGGGATAATTTGTTTATTACTTATTTGAGCTTGAAGTGACGTTTCACGGGTGCGTGTACTTAGTATCTCAAGGTCTAGGGGTTGGTTGGATGAAGACTTTTGAAGATCCTTGTTTGAGCATTCATGGGATAGTGATTAAGACTTGGACATCTAGCTATGTGTGTCACAACTCGTAAATTCTGGTCTTTTCCCGAACTTTCACATTTACTATTCATCGGTTACTATTCATCGATCACTATTCATCATTTTACTATTCATCTTTTTCGGAGTCAGTTTGTGATTCTGAGAAGCGTTCAAAAATTTTACTATTCATAAAACACTATTCACCTCCGGAGAAAAATTGTCATTTATACGTGAGTTGCGTCATTTCTATATACGTACGGTTATCTACCTAATAAATGTTATCTTATGAGCTATTATTTTGAATAATTAATCCGACAATCTCAACTATGGTCCTAACACATTTTTATACTCATAATAATAATAAAAATTTTATTATTAATTTAACCAGTGTTTTGAAACCAATTGGTACATTGTACTGTCGGAGCTTATAACTCCGTCGGTTTGCGATATTTCAACCCGATCATTATTTTAACTTCCGATTCTCATCAGGAATATTATTTTACAATTTTTACAACTTCATTATATTTTTATTTCACCTCGTTAATATTTATTTTTAGTTAACTCGGTACCCGGTATCACCTAAAACTAATAATATCTATCCATATCAACACAATAATACACAAAAATCATCCAATCCCATCCACCCTTTGACAAATGCCCCCTAGCCCCAAAAATGTGGATCTTGTCTACTACATCAATAATACATATAACCTAAAACTATACTTTTCATCTCATTTCTTCCAAAACAACAAGTAAATTTTCTCTCTTTTTCTCTCCTCTTTGTGGTGCTCGGTTCATCAAGAAGAAGAAGAAGAAACCATGGGTTTTCCAAGATCAAGTCATTTTCTAGTTCCTTTTGTTGTCCTTGTTTGAGTTTTGAAATAAAAACTCAAGGTTTCTTAGGTTTTGCTCATCCAAGCTCATTAATCTTTCTATGTAAGTTGTCAAACTCTTGTTCATAATTTCTTCTTGTTATCTTTGTGATCATATGATTTCCATTCAAGATCTATATGCATATGTTAGTTTATACCACTCTATTTATACTTTTTATAACTTATGAACCCTAGATACTTAAAATAAGTAGATCCATAAGTTTTATTAACATCCTCATGAGATCCACCAAGGTTGATGATGTTTAGGAACCCATGACACCCTAAGAAGGTGTATGGTAAGATTAGACTAGATTTGTGGTGATTGAAAGTGGTTTGGTTGAAGTTGAAACAAGTTTGAAACTAGGAAAATGATTTTTGAAACTATATTTATACCTACTGTCCTTATTTTGAAATCGTGGGAAAATCAGTAGGTGGTGGGTAATTTTTGACCAAAGATTTAGAAAATACTTTCAAAAACGAAACTTTTGGCGAAAGAACGGATTAAAACGAGCTTATAACGAAGGAGATATGATTTTTGTAAATTTAACGACGAAAACTATTTTCTGAAAAACTGCATGCTGTTTGACAGTTTTCTACGGGCAAATAGAGGCGTTAAACGTAACCTAGTGGGGCCGAGCTATCGAAAATATATTAGTATATACTAAAACGAATCCGTGGATATAAAGAACGAGTAAAACGAGCTTAAAACGACCAAGATATACACTTTTGAAACTAGGCGAACTATATATATATTTGACAACTTCTAATAGCACATATTCTCTTAAGTTATAGAAACACTATAAATCAACGCCAACACTTATTTTCAAACTACGAGTGGTATAGGCTTCATGTGCATGTACATTCATCGCATCCCCTCATAATTTAAGTAGATCGTATCATTCGTTCATTATAGGTCGCGGTTAGAGATCGAACCTCATTTCTGTGTAACCACTTTTGTCTTCGTAACTATCGTACCAGGTGAGTCATAGCCCCACTTTTACTCTTTAGTACTTGTTTTAAACTCTTTGGGGGAGATACATGCTTAAACTGTTTACTCTTAATTGAACTTAAATTACTACTTGACCTTATAACTTGTTTTGAACTTTTGAACTTGACTTGACTTTTGAACTTGACTTGAACTTTTGAACTTAATGTATTGTACGTGCTATGACCTAAAGTCTCGCCATTTTTGGTGGAGCGTTCTTGACCTAAAGTCTCGCCTTATTGGTGGAGCGTGCTAAGTCTCTCCTGTTCAGAGCATCCTTAATAATTCTCGCCATGGTGGAGTGACTAATAATTCTTCGCCAAGTCGGCGGAGTGACTAATAATTCTTTGCCTAGGTGGCGGAGTGACTTCAAGTCTCCCATGTTCGGAGCAACATTATAAAGTCTCCCTTGTTCGGAGCGGCCTTGACTTATTATTGACCACGGGTGCTTGACTACTAGACCTAAATTATTTAGCAGTGGGTTGTAAACACACAGGTTGCAAGTCTCTTATGGCGGGATTTGCAACTGAGTGGATTTACGATGCCTTTGCTGTGTGATCATTTTTCTATAAACTTTATTTGTTAAACAAACTCTATGAACTCACCAACCTCGTGTTGACACTTTAGCATGTATTTTCAGGTTTTAACCTATGGCACGCTACAGGAGGTTTTGGCAGGGTACGGCATGGTCATAGAAGACTCTGATTATTTATTTGGGGACCGTTTTAAACTACTTTTAAGGGCCTACTTCCGCACTACTTTTAACGATGTAAATTCAACATTTTGATTAAACGATTTTATTCTAAATAATTAAAGTGAAAACCATTTTTGAACTTGTGTTGTAATACTAATTGAGTTACACCCCAGCTACACGTATGCTTCCGCTGGACCCGATTGTGGGGGTGTGACAATGTGTGAGATCTATAAACGCATAAGTTGGTTCTTAATGCTCACAATAGCTATCACTTTAAGGAGTTACGTTGTAGTGCTCAGTGTCACACAAGGTTGTGGATTGTTCAAGAGACGGATATACAATAAAGGATGGATGGTTGGGTATATGCCACTACCTATATTGTAAGGAGTTACGTTGTTGTGCTCATATAGGTTCTTAATCAGGATAGTACAAGCATAAGTCACAAATCTGGGGAATTTTACTTCACACTCAAGTTTGTCATATCGGGTTGTCTCCACACGTGGTCACTTACTATTAGCCAATGGAAATGGAAGAGAGGTTGATCTGAGATGAATTGTAGAGAGAATAGTTATTGCCATTTCACTCATGGGGTATTGATTTGTATGTTGCTTCCAGATGATATGTTTATGTACACAAATTTATGATGATTCCGAGAGATCGTCATCATCCAGGAGGGAGAAATGTGTACATCGGGGCTTTTATTGAAGAACTGGAAGCATTCTAAGTGAGTTGAAGATGACAATATGATGCTCCCAAAACAAACCTGTGAAGAAGTTATATACTATCAGTCTAAGATTCATTTTCCGCTGTGCATGAGACTGAAGATTATCTGGGCAGAATTCAAAGATACTTCTTCAACAAGCATCAAGGTTATATCAAACGGGTTGTCCATTTGGGAGGGAGCATGTAAAAGAAAATGGTTTACTAATTGGGAAGGAGTAATAACCCAATTAGATTAGCAAGTGATTCGTCTACAAGTAAACAAAGATTGCTGGGGATATTTATGAAGAAAAGAGCTATGAAGTCTTCCTCAGCATTGTTGCGCTTACTTTGACTGTTTTATTTTACTTGTTAGGAATCACTGTAACCAATTCACGTATATCTCCAGCTGGAGGGAGATTGTTAGAAATAAAGCTGAGCGATATTTACATGAATTGGAGTAGACAACTAGAATGCATAAAGTGCAGGGACTATAAATGTAATATTGTAAAAGTTGTCTTTTGTAAGGGTTGTAAGGCCTATAAATACCTCTCAAGGCTTCACTTGAGAGGTGTGGGTGTGCAACATAATTTATCATAAGAAAAACATCTTTGTTTCATCTCACCTCCTCTCTACTTTCTCTCTCTAGAATAATGGCATATTTTGATCAACCTCGTCCACCTGAAGGTGATTCTTGGGTTCTACAGGTTGTATCGTGTTGAGACAGAAATTAGGGTTTAGTTAAAAAAAAGGTGTATAGTGGGAAAGTGACGGGGTAAGAATATATATATGATAAATTAGGGTTGACTTTTGTTAGCGGGAAACCTACGTGGTTTTTTTTAATGACTAGGATAATAAAAATGTTGAATAATACAGGTGTATATTAAATGAGCTACACGTGGAAAATCAGATATATTTTGGTTGATATTAGGACAAAGAATGTAAGTTTGGTTCGCTTAAATGTTTATAAAAAAGTTAGTGTTTCATCTCGGTAAAATTTAGAAAGTACGTTGTTATTTTATGGTCTTTACCCAAAATTTGGGGATGTGTAAAGAACTTTTCTCGACAAACATTATATTTTCTTAAGTATTTACAATTTGGTTTGAATTACAGCAAATTGCATGCTAAGGTAAAACCAATGTTTTAAAAACCGGTTTTTTTTATCGATCCGGTTTAATCACCGGTTCACCGGGTCACTAGTTCAACCGGTTGAATCGTTGGGTTGAACAGGTTCTACACACACACACACACACACACACACACACACACACATATATATATATATATATATATATATATATATATATATATATATATATATATATTTCTTTTTTATATTTAATAATTACTATTGCATAATCTCATAATTTATTTGCTTTTAGTCATATATTTGAAACCGATAAACAAGATTGAGACTATACCGATAAGTTTTGTTTTTTAAGTCTATTTATAATAATATGGCAAAAGATTTCAACAAGTGATTCTAAATTATAATGGTATATAGTAAAACTATATTAATTGTATAACTATAACTTACTATTTTACAAAATTTTAACGAATATTAGTCGTCACCACTTCAACTTTTCAATTAAACTTAGAAAAGTTAATGGGAAAAAAAATTATTTTGTTAAATATTTTGATAAAAAGTCATGACCTGGCCGGGTTTATTAACCGGGTCAACGAAAAACCGGCGGTTCAATCCGATTCTCAAACAAGCAAAAACCCGGTCCCATCCGGCTCGGTCTTTGAGCCGGTTCCCGGTTCAACCGGTTGAACCGGCCGGGTCAACCCGGGTTTTAAAACATCGGGTAAAACTATATCTAAGGTGGTTTAGCGGTAAAGTGGTTCCAAAGTTTTAGAAGAGAACATCAGTTCAACCCTCACTTAGTATACTTTTTGTAATGGTTAGGGAAATCAAATGTCCAAAATCGACCGTATGAAACTATGAATACATTATACATGTTAGGCAGCGTACATCAGAGTTAAAAGACTCATACTTTTCCAGGCAGAGATACCTCAACGTTTATGCTATACTCTATATCTATTTGGTTGAATTTATAGATCCACATCTAAGCCTATTCATTTGGGTTGTAGTACGTGTTTAGGCTAGGCATCTAGAGTGTCCCTTCTCATAATTGTGGTGAATAGCCAAACATGCTAAAAAGGTGGTATGTCGATTTTAGGCTTAGATAGTTGTGTCTTCTCGATTTAGCATCTCGTTCGCATATTACTCTTTAGCTAACTATCCTAACTAAATTTGCACATGGTCAACTGTATCACATGTCATCCATTATATGGAAAATTGGTAATCAATACATATGTTAGCTTGTAAACAATGGTGACATACAACAAATATCCTCTTTATTGTGTTCTATTGAATCAACAATGTGCACGAATGCTTATATCAATCACAGCTTACTCGCTGACGGTACTCAAATAGTATAAGTACTGAGATATAATGTGCCAAGGCACCCATGACCACAAAGATATGAAATATTTGATGACTATGCCCAACTAAATCAAACCAACCAGGCTTCCACTTCTCAGGTACTCGGCTAACATAAAACATAGCCCCAACCAAGTAAGAAAACCCCATAGCGGCTTCAAACCCTAAAGTTGGATTCCTCTGAGGCACATTCCAATTCATAATTGTAGCATGGATCGCAGGGATAACACCAAAAAGACCCATTGCCACAAAAATCAAAGTACGCATGAAACGATATTTTCCTCTCGTTCGTGTTGGAGAAAGCAGCACCATGACTGCAAAAACGCCTAGAATGGTGATTACGCCAAGGTAGACATATTGCCACACGCGGTTGCACTGGAAGAGATAATAGATTGGAGGGAAGAACGAGGTGATGATCATGACAGCGATTCCGGTATAGTCTAATTGACTGAGTCGACAATTTAGATTATGCGAGTGACAAGAGAAGAGGTGGCAGAGGCTACTTGCTGTGAAACAAAACATTGCACCAGCCAAGTAGACAAACAATGGCCATCGTGTAACTTGTATTTGAGGTGGTGGGGTATCAATGTATGACGACGATATCAACTGATGACTTGTACTTGAAGAATGATCTGAAGGGAAAACCCTGAAAAAAATATATAATTGGTAAAATTCACTACTGTAAAATAAACATCCTCCAAAATAAAGTCAAATAATTGCTTTGTAAAAGGATCGTGAATTGCGAAGTAAATACGATACATTCAATTTCAACGCCTCCCTTCAAGTTTACTACTACATTATGGGTAAAATTGACAACATTTATATTAAACATTTAACCCATATTTGAAAAGATTTTTCCTGCCAAGTTTGAAAGAAATATAAAGAAATGGTAGATTCTTTTTAAACAGCTGATAAAATTTATAAAAATGAAGGCCTTGATACATCAAGCAGGAGCCAAAAGAACCACAAATAAGAAATGGTAAATCTTCTCAAGATAATTACTCATTTACACAGTTACAATTTTCATTTTAAACAATAGTCACAGTTGTTATTTCATCATATTCGGAGTGTGATATGGTTTTGAGCGATTAACTAGATACTAGCCATTCGTTCATTCCAGTGACATATCATTTATTAAAAAGCAAATCATTTCATCTAATCGATGGCCTGAATAGCAAGGATAGACATTACACAACATTCTGATATACAAAGAAAGATTTCAAGAAATGACATATTAGTTAGATCTAAAGTTGATCAAACAGTTATTTACATCCTGAAGTTTGTTGAAGCAATACATACCATTTGGAAACATGAAGAAAGTCTGCCACCGGATACAAATGGGTCAGGTTTGCAATTGTCAGCACAAAGAATGCAAGAATTCCTATCAAGTGACTGCACAAATATGAAAATAATTTGGTTATGTGTGATTCAGGGGTTGAGTGGGTCGGGATTGCGTTTGCTAAACAGATTATGCATTTCCAAAACCATATTTTGGTCTCTAAATCCTTTTCGAAACTAAGTTTTCTCTCTAGGAAAAGGCAAATAATCACTTTTTGGTAATGGTTTGCATTTTGCAAACGCAAACACTCTCTTAACAGGTGAACAATAGATTGTATATTAGCAAACTTGGTATATATGCAAATCAATCTTTGGTTTTCTGCCAGCAATCCGAATAAGAACGACCAAAAAAATCTGAATTGTCATACAATAAACGTGAATTTCAACTTACAAAGATTTAACTAATTTTAAAAATGAATCAAGTTATTACTTTAAGAAAAGTTTCTAAGCAAACATTTGATAGAACACGAAAACTAAAAGGGATAATTATATGACTAGATCGTTGCCCTATGGGTTGTCACTTTTTAGACCAGGAGGTAATTTTAATTTGAAAATAGACCGGGCAACTTGTACAACGGGACACTTGTCAGCTTATGAAATTCGACAAGTGTCCCGTTGTACAAGTTGCCCGGTCGCCCGATCTATCGAAAAAGTTGCCCGGGCGACTGGTCTATTTTGGTAATTTTCCCAAACTAAAAAGTGATACAGTAAAAAGTAAAAACAATACTAGTATACTGTAAATCAAGTGTATAAAAAAAATAGAAGTCAAATATTACGTGACTCACAAGATTCCACCCAACAGATCAAAATAATATCGACATTTCGTTTTGACTAAAAAGATTAAATCTAAACTTCTAAATCTAGAAATTGACAGGTAGAATATAGGTGGGGAAGTTGCAACAACATGACCCAAATTTAATGAAGATATTTTTTTAATTCAAAAGATATTAAAATTCAATCCGACATGATCTAGATGCGTATACACGTTGTGATAAATTCTACTGTAAAACATTATTTCGAGACAATTATGACAGTGACTGGGATTGCTTATTCATTTTGCTTATTGCATCTAGTGGAGTGTTTGGATTAAACAAATAGACCCGCTTATAAACAAGTATTGCTTATTTCAATGTATTTATCTGAAACAATCTTTTAAACCTCATATTTAGGGGTGTAAAAAGTATTCGGCCCAACTAACCCAACCTGAACCATATAAAGCTTATTCAGGTCATGTTACTGTTGGATAAAAAACTTTATTCATGTCAACCGAATTAACTTAAACCCTCATAACCCTAACTCTTACTAGAGTCACGTGCGAGAAGATATATTCTCGTCAAAATCCGATTAACTCTTACTACGATCGAGTTGAGTCAAATAACAACCCTTGGTATTTAACCTAAAAACTTTCAAATTGGGCTGCTTACTTCTTTATTTAAAGTAACGCTGCTGCTTATTTCGTGGGTTGCTTGTGTAAGCTTATTTTTGGGCCTATGAGCTAATCTCATTCCGGCTTACATTTCATAAACCCAATTTTTTTTGGCTTATTTTCAAGCTTATGGGCTTCTCTAAGCTTATAAGGTAAGTTTCAAAATAAGCCTGAAAAACTGAGCTTATGAAATATAAGCTGAAATGATGCAAGGTCGTAAGCCCAAAAATGAGTTTAAACAAGCAACCCCCAAAATGCTTATTTTTAAGAATTTTATTTTAGCATAACCAATAAAATAAGCAAATCCCAAAACCCCTCTAATAGTCTAATACAAAAATAATAAGATCAAAGGAGGGAATTATTGAAGATCCAAATGATAAGCTTTCATAAAATCAAATTAACTACACATAAATTAAATATAATGCAATTCAAGAAACTGATATTGATCCATCAAGAACAGATTACCAACATAATTAATAAAACTAGCAGCAAAATTATAAAAAAAGTACCCCAAAAGAAGAAGAAGATAAAAAAGCAACTTACGTCCAAACATTGAGTGTTTCATTATGACAAAGAAAGAGTGAAATGAAAGCATGTTTGAGAGACCATTCACTTCTGTAGTAATTCAATATATACTCATTATCTTTCATATAATCTGGCAATTCTTCATATTTCAACAATTGGAACTTCTTGTTGTTTTTCTTCTTCTTCTTCATGTTTTCGATGTCGTCGTTGTTGTTGTTTGAGGAGTTTAGAAACTGTGTTTCATTATCCATCGTACTTGGTGCTACATGTAGAGTGTGTGATGGGTGAGATAGATTAGAAAAACTAGGAAGTAGGAGATATTCTTTTATACGTTATCTCTCTCTTTAAATTTTACTCCGTATCTTTTTCATTTTTTTGAAAAAATTATAAGATATGCGTGTTTAGGGGTGACAATTTCTGACCCGACACGAAACCCGACCTGAAACCGACACGAAAATTAACAGGTTCGGGTTGAGCTAAATAGATTGTAGGTCAGGTTTGAGTCGACATATCTAACCCGTTTATTAAACAGGTCAGGTTTCGGGTTGGAAATAAAATAAACGGGTCGACCCGTCAACCCGTTTAAGTTTTTTTTCTTAATTAAAAATTATTTATATTTAATTATACGGGTTAAATGGGTTAAACGGGTCGACCCACTAACACGTTTAACCCATTTAACTCGTGTAATGTGCTAACTTTTAAATATAAAACGGATTAAATGGGTCAACTCGAAACCCGTTTAACATATTCAACCCATGTAACATATTTTACCTATCAATCTAAGTATATATACAGGTTAAATGGGTCAGGTTCGGGTTACGTGTAAACAGGTTAGGGTTGACATAGGTGACCCGATGATTTAAATGGGTCAGGTTCAGGTTGGGGTTTTCTGACCCGCCAACCTGACAACCCGAACCCGCCAACCCGAACCCGACCCAAATTGCCACCCCTGTGCGTGTTAGTAGGCGAAAAATATTTCATTTTCTTGGATAATACAAAACACCGTTTAGTTAGAAACTTTTAAGAATTTTTTTCTAAAGTGATAATAATCATATTTATCAAATTTTAACTAAAAATCTGAAAAGTCCAATTTACAATTCTCTATTTTTCTTTTTTATTAGAAAATAAAAAATATAACACCATCTTAACAAGTTTCTCAAATTAAGTTAAAAAAAAAAGTTTCTCAAATTCTTAACTCTTTCTAAAAGAAGAAAAACCCTTCGATTCTAAAAAAACCAAATTGAAAAAGTAAGAAATTTTCTTTACAACTAAACACAACCTTAAATTTTCATTAGAAAAGAGGTGATGTTAAACGTTACAATTGAATGAATTAGGAAAAAGAGAGACAAGATGGTATTGGTGCAATGGTGCAGTCGCGATATGATATTTCTCCGTCAAGGTAAAAGACTGTGGTTCAGTTTTATTAATTTTAGAAACGGAAGAAAGTGCGTGTAAAATAGATATCGGAAATATATGTGTTTTGTAATAAAATATAATAACACCATCTTGTAATATAGCAAATCATCACCAAATAGTTTGGTGATATGGTTTTTAGTTTTCTCTCAAGAGGATTGGTTCATACATCGCTAAGTGTGTACATTCGGATGGTAAGAAAAGTGTTGGAAACGGTTTCAAGACTACACAGTGAGGCTGTTTGTTGCTGAGTTAAAAAAGTTCATCCGTTTACCCCTTCACTCTCTTAATAATATGGCACCATGTGCTGAGGATTGTGCCATGGGTGTTTGTGTGACCACACTGAATTAATTAATGACATCTCACTCTATGTGGTTTTCCAACTTTATGCACACCACATAGTTTTAGTGTGTGTATGTGTGTGGTGGGTCTAGCTAGAGTGTTCACACTTTTGCCTTGTCCTTGCGTATAAAAGGTTCCTACAATTACCAATATCCATAACTCTGACATATTAACGATCATTAACATAGTCTATTACGTCTGCAACGTTGTGATTTTCAGGTATATCAAACTTATGTTGTTGTATTTGTTAAATTTAATAACACGACAATCATAAATTAAACATATAACACCAAAGTATTGCGGAAGCGTAAGATCAAATAATATGTAAATAATTATCCGAATAATAAATAGTATGCGTACCTCTTGCAACTCCAAGCTAGCAATTAACTTGATGAACCCTAATTAGGGTTTATGTGGATTATAAGAATTGCCCCTTACCCTTTGCAATTCAATCCAAAATTCAAACAATAGTGTGTTTGAATCACGTTCTTGTACACACGTACTAATATCAAGTAAATGTTATGCTAGTAATAAGAACGCAAAACAATTTTGTTTAAGAAAAACAAAAGTATTTGACCCAATTAAACTAGGATCGGCCGAATATTAGAAAAAGGAGATAAAACAAAAGCCTTTACGTACTCTGTGCACAAGAGGTACCAAAACAGTGACCCTTTGATTTGTTTATATAGTGTAGAAAACTTGGAAGACACGTGGTGTAGGATTAGGCAACCCTAATCCCCCACCGATCGGTTATGAGCCCAAAGAGTGAAAGAGGGATCCGGAACCTTCTTTACCTTAATTTCTATCTATAGTCCTTTCCTTTTATTTTTAATGGTTGTTAGTCAATTGTCCGTTAATTACTAACGGTCGTTATGTGTTTTGTGTATTTAATAATTAAATATAACATTTTATAAATAATTATTAAACATTTACTTTTCATACGTTAAATGTGCAATCCCATGATCTCGATTTCGATCCTAACACACATCTACTAATTTATATCCATAAAACTAACAGCTCCCACTTGGACATATTTTAATAGTGTGATCACATCGGTTAGCGTCTAGCAACACGTCGATGCCTCTAGTACAACTCGAGTAAGGTCTCCTAGAAAAACCTTTTGATGATTCATCATCATTATTATCCTTTTGTTTCTAATACCAAGTTAAATAAGGATATGGATCTAAATCATTCCTTAATTTAACTATTCTGTTTCTCGTTATTTGTGATTGAGCAAGATTACTAAATCTTCTGAACGTATTCCAGAAAATCTTGGGCATGGCCATGCAAACATCTTGTCAACCCTACAAGGAGCCCATCAGTATTAAACTACAAAACGAATTTGAAGGAACAAATTCTTTATTGACTAAAAGCAAAACCCATGAAGTTTGCAACACTTCTGAAAATAATCCTTATGACCACTAGTTACGTATAACGTTAAATTGAATTACAGAAATGCACTACATCCATGACAATTTTCTGGTATCTCAAGTTTAAGGATAACTATTCATGATTACTTAATGACAAGATCCATAAAGTACAATCATGTAATTTGGGATAAGTCATATATTTAATTAATTAAATATCATGTGAAATTGGTATGTCAATACATCAATATACTTTCAAGTATATTATACCAATACTCAGATTTGTCTTAGTTTAATGATATTCCCATATCATTAATTGACACCGAACAATTTAGAATAATATAAGTTATTCATGGATTTAAACATGCAAATATAAGATACAATATATTATAAATGAAATCAAATATACCAAGTATATTAATTCATTATAACAATTGTTTAACATCCCTTATCCAAATACTAAATAAATCAATGCATAAAAATTCTAGTTGATGAATTATGTCTCAAGTCATGATAATCATACTTGTTGACGCGGCATAAATCAATCAACTTTGATCTATCAAAATTTTGAGAATATTTATTTCAAGAATTCAACTAGTGAAGTTCTTGTATGTGTGCATTCAAATAATTTGTTATTACCACATAATATTTCATAAATTGTGTGACAATCTCAACCACCAATTTATGATAATCAAACTCTCAAACAATTTTAAAGTTTAAAGTATTCTAATTCTTTAATGTATAATGCAATTATAACTCCGTAAACTTTAATATGTATTGTGTAATGTTTGATACTTTTAAGACTTTCAAGTTTGTTGGCTATGAAAATTTGCACAACAATTGACATATTGTTCATTTTTAGAATCTAGGAGCAATTCCATGCTAAGGAATGTAATTCTAAGTCCAAACATATTTAATTAAAATATCCATTACATAAGTTATCTAATAACTTTCAATTAGATATCAATGCTGTCAAATCATCTTTCATCCAAGCATGATACAAAAATTTTAATAACATGATATACATGAAAAATCTTTGAGTCATACTTAGATTTTATTCATATTTTATCTTATCAAAAGATATGTATCCATTTAGACTTTCCAAATGATATATCATCGATGAGTGCTCAAACACTCATCATTTTTGGTCTAATCTGAACTGCAAAACATACAAAAACACTCAGTAATGCATCAAAATACTGAAAATATTTCAAAATCGTGTTTTATATGTTTTAGATGCAAAACGAGCAAAAACAGATGAAAAACGTATAAAGTTTGCAAAATTGGCAGTTTCAGTCCCCCAACTTTCATAAAATTACAAATCTAGTCCCTGGATATTCAAAATATGGAAAATTATCCCCAAAGGTCATTTTGAAATCATAAAATGTCATATTTAGTCCTTTGGTGAAAAATTGGAAAGTTTTGGAAATTTACAAAATTAGTCCCTGGAGTTCAGAAATTGTCAGATTTAGTCCCTGGTGGGATATTTTTGGATGAAAAATCATTTTTAGTCCTTGGAAGTTCAAAAATGTTCAAATTTGGTCCTTGGATAAAAGATTTTACAAAATGGCAAGTTTAGTCCCCGAGGTTTGGAATTTTACGCATTTAGTCCCCGGGAATTTCAAAAATGGAAAAATTGCAAATGTGGTTCTTGGATTATGGAAAATGGCATTTTTGGTCCTTATGAGCATTTTGGAACATTTACAGATTTAGCCCCTTGCATTTTCTGAAATTACACCTTTGGTCCTTGTAATATATTAAACAAACCATTTGAACCCTTTTGTTACCTAAGTCCAAAACCTAAACAAACCAAACCCAAAATAAACCCTACCCCCGATCACAAACCCGTTTTAATACCATCCACACCTCGTCGGGACATAACGACCCGGGGAAACCCTATATTCCGCGGAGATTGACTCTAGGCTGTTTGACTTTGTTGACCATTCCTTGGTCAATATAAGTTAGGTGATTCGGGCTCAATCAACTTTTGGCGCCGCTGCCGGGGAGGTTGTACGCGTTTATCTAAACGGTTTTTCTGATTAGTGTATTTGGAATTCGTTCCATTGTACATTTATCCATCCCTTGTTCATATTTTCCTATTTTCAAAACAAAACCGTTCACGAAAACTTTTTAAATCAAGTTTTCAACGAACACAAAAACACAAAAACATTTTTCTTATCATTTGTACAAAATGTATTTTCAAAAATCCAAAAACATTCTCCTTTACCCTTTCACATCTTTGATTCTTCATCCCTACCCCTCCCTAGACTTTTGATTCTTTCTATGTCTCATCCACACTTTCTGGTTTGCCAGTGGTGTGGTAATCCTCATAATGGTGGCAATTGCCCCAGCTGTGGCATGGTAGAGTCGGGAAACGGGTCTGTCTATAACCAGAATCCCTATTCCTACCATGACACGACTGATTCATTCCATCAGTTACCACACCATGATACTCAGCAGTTTTACTGTTGTGAGTACTGTGGTGGTTTACACTACAGTTCTGATTGTCAATCGGGAAACACGCTTGTCTATGAGCAGTTTCCTGGTAACGATTATAACTCTAGCACTTATCACCCACAACCACATCAGTTTTATTGTTGTGATTACTGTGGAGGTCCACACTCTAGCTCGGATTGTCAAACAAGGAATCTATTTCCTTGTAACAATTACGACTCTTCGTTTTCAGACCCACCTCCACAGTACGATATGATTCACGCAACTCTTCATGATACCGAGCAAGACCTTTTACTAAAGGCTCTTGATTTATTAAAAGAACTTAAGGAGGAGTTGGTTACTACACCGTTTCGAGACTCTCGTGAGAAATCTATGGCAGAATTACTTGCTGAAGAACGAGAGGCTAAAAACGAATTGAGTAGGGAAGAATTACTTGTCTTAGAACAAGCAGCTATAACACGTGCCAAATTTCGTCAAGCTGCTCTTCTAGACTGTGATGATGATAGTGATATTGAAGATACCCTTGATATCCTTCAATTTTATAAGGGTTCGTCAGATTCATCACTTGTGATTCCTTCCATTGGAAATCGGGGAGAAAATAATGAGACGGAGAAATTACTAGCCGTTGAACAAATGGAACTTGAAAATTCCATGAATGTTAGCTCCTCTCATCTCCCTCAGTCTGTTGTTATCACACCCGAAGTTCACACTCACTCTCTAAACATGGGGGATGAGCATCTTAGCACTGTTCCTAATAAGGAATCGGACGAATTAATAAAGTCTAGTGTTGAGATCCTTGTCCCAATCCCGAGAGAGTCACAGGGGACTTTTGATCATATGTGTGATATTCCTTCCACCCCTAATAATCCAAATGATCAAATTGAGACTGTCTCTGATTCCAGTGATGATTATTTATCTTATGGAGACATTGAATTTATTGATGCATCACTTCTACACTCCGATGTTGACTTTCTTCTTGAAGAGTTCGCTGATGAACTCTCTCATATGGATCCAATCCCACCAAGGGATGAAAATGAAGTCTTTGACTTTGATGCGGATTTGAGAGAGTTAGAATTCTTACTTACTCGTGATCCTTCGATTGAACTTACTCAGATCAATCCACTTACTCCAGAAAGTGCTAATGATCTGGACGAATTCGAGGCTTTTCTTACTGAAGATAGTTCAATTTCATATGAAGTTGATGATAATTATCTTGATCCTGAGGGGGACATTCTTTTTCTAGAGAGTTTGTTAAATGAGGATTCATTCCCCCCTCTCCCACCCAAACAACTTCATAATGAGGAAATCGAATCAGTTGAGAAAACTGATAAATTTCCTGAGATCAAGCTCAAGGACTTGCCTCCTCCACTTGAATATACATTTCTTGAGGAGGAAGTTCTTATCTTAATTGCTATTCAGATCTCTCTTCTTTTCTTCACCTACCAGGTGACTTCTTCTCTTCTTCACTCCTTCGGGAGTGAGGACACCATATTTGATCCCGGCATTCTCATGTATCATTATCTTGAGCCGGATACAAATCTCATCGGTGTGGAACTTTCACGTGCTTCATATGTTTGTCCAAACATTTTGAATGAAAGTCCGAGTGAGATTGTTTCTTCCACATCATGCTTCCCCAAGGACAAATGAATTCAGGGTCGAGTCACGCTAGCGACTCGGTAAACAAAAACAGAGCATGCTTATAGGGTTTTCACCCTAAGTGTGGGGGAGTTCCCCATGCTATGGTTACAAATGAGTGAAAATACAAAATGGTGTTTTCCACGCTTAGCTTGTAATGTTGCCCTTTCACGTTCAAAATGTCGGCATAATAGCCGGGATTTTGAATATTGAGGACAATATTCATGCTAAGTGTGGGGGGGGGGGGGGGGGGGGTATTCGCTATTCTAGCGAATTTTATCACATTTTACTATATAATACCCCCGTTTTTGCCAAAATTTCAAAATTTTCAAAAAATTTTCACTGGTGCTTCAAAATTTTTGTGGTAATCAGTCCGCCTTGTCTAAGCAACAAAAGGGATTGGCTAGTCCAGGAGCAAACGGCTCTTGGTAAAGACATATCAAATCCGTTTACGGCTTGCAATTTGCCCAAAATTGTATGGTTCATCAACTCCCCAAAAACAAATGAGTTGGCTAGCCCACAAGATTATGGCTTGTGGTAAAGGCAGTGGAAAATCCATAATTGGTAATCAGCTCACCAAGATGTTGACTATTCCATCAAGAGTTGGCTAGTCCAGAAGCAAACGGCTTTTGGTAAAGACTAATCAAATCCGTTGACAGCTGGTGGTTTGCTCAAAATCACACGGTTATCAGGTGTGCCACAGTTCTTACACCTGGCTACTCCAGAAGTGATGGCTTTTGGTAAAGAGTTTTTCAAATCCATCAAGTTTTCAAAACAGTATTGCTAGGGACTAGCAATAGTTTAGTGTGGGGGATTGATGAGTGCTCAAACACTCATCATTTTTGGTCTAATCTGAACTGCAAAACATACAAAAACACTCAGTAATGCATCAAAATACTGAAAATATTTCAAAATCGTGTTTTATATGTTTTAGATGCAAAACGAGCAAAAACAGATGAAAAACGTATAAAGTTTGCAAAATTGGCAGTTTCAGTCCCCCAACTTTCATAAAATTACAAATCTAGTCCCTGGATATTCAAAATATGGAAAATTATCCCCAAAGGTCATTTTGAAATCATAAAATGTCATATTTAGTCCTTTGGTGAAAAATTGGAAAGTTTTGGAAATTTACAAAATTAGTCCCTGGAGTTCAGAAATTGTCAGATTTAGTCCCTGGTGGGATATTTTTGGATGAAAACTCATTTTTAGTCCTTGGAAGTTCAAAAATGTTCAAATTTGGTCCTTGGATAAAAGATTTTACAAAATGGCAAGTTTAGTCCCCGAGGTTTGGAATTTTACACATTTAGTCCCCGGGAATTTCAAAAATGGAAAAATTGCAAATGTGGTTCTTGGATTATGGAAAATGGCATTTTTGGTCCTTATGAGCATTTTGGAACATTTACAGATTTAGCCCCTTGCATTTTCTAAAATTACACCTTTGGTCCTTGTAATATATTAAACAAACCATTTGAACCCTTTTGTTACCTAAGTCCAAAACCTAAACAAACCAAACCCAAAATAAACCCTACCCCCGATCACAAACCCGTTTTAATACCATCCACACCTCGTCGGGACATAACGACCCGGGGAAACCCTATATTCCGCGGAGATTGACTCTAGGCTGTTTGACTTTGTTGACCATTCCTTGGTCAATATAAGTTAGGTGGTTCGGGCTCAATCAATCATGTTTTATTAAATTTAGTTACTTACCGCACATGTTTATAACAATAAACATATATTCCAAAGTTGCATGTTTTGACTTCTTAAATCTTTCAAGTGAAGTTTCATTCCAAACTAAGACTTAACACTTTACTTATATGGAATGTTACTCCTATATGTTATACAACATATATGATTTAGGAAATTAAATATAATACTCCCACTAGCTTTCAGGAATACTTAGAAATTATATTAATTTAATTATAAATCAAACTTGAATTTAATAATTAAATATAAGAATAATCTCCTAGATGCATGCATTTATCCATTCATGTATTATGCACTTTGTACACTTCCAAAGATTATTTGAATTCATAAACTCTTTTTGATTACTTACCGTCCACGCAAAAGTAATCTTTCAAGAAAGAGTTTAAATGTTCTATTGTCAATTCAATTAAATATGACAATCATAATCTTTATATATTTATTGTGTTTAGGAAATAATATTCAATCACAGTTAATTGCTTAAGTGTGATTAATAATGTTGTCATAATATATGCATTGAATATGTGTACAATATTGTTCATATGATATCTACACAAAGATTTAAAACACTAGGGTTATATAATTTTTGAAGAAACTCATCTTCATTCTCTATAGTCTAACTATTAAGATAAACCAAGTTTCTAAAAATTGATTATATTTATGGACAACATCTTAACATTCATAGTATGAGTAATTTACCCAATTCAATATTTGGTAATGCATAATAATGATTATCAGGTTTACTATAATCTTGTAACTCATAATCCTCAGCATATTAATCAAATATCTGAGATATCCTTGCAGATCTATGAATGAGAATTCCATCATCTTGAGGTTTAACATTTACATGTCTAGCCTCATCATGATATTTACTAGTGTATTTTAGAAGATTATGTATCTTGTAATTTTATCTTTTCAAGATCAAAACTCTCACTTTCTTTTAGTAATTAAAAGACTATCTATAAATACTTAGCAAATAGAGCAACAATACAATATTCTCTTTTGGGTCATTACAAAACATAATGACAATTTATGACATTAGCTTGTTAATAACCTACTCATAAGCAGTTTAACAAATTCATAACTTCATTTTAAGACTTGATGTGATTCATCACATTCCCTAACAAAATGGTGTCTTATTAATTTTCTAAGTTAGTGTCTTATTGAGTATATTCAATCCATACTCAATTTTTTAACCTTGATAACTTTTGGAAGAAAAAAAATATAGTTATCTTGAATCAAATAATATGACAAGAGTTTGATTTTCCTAACTGAACATACCATAAACATGTGATATTTCACTAGAATTAATATTTTTAGTGTGATTGATTGAACAATTACTCCTTAGGTTGTCGGTCGGGTTGTGACACTCAAGTATCTTTGAATTGCAATACGCATTCATTTTTTTTGGTCGCTCAATTTTCTTGGGCTTTCTTCTTTGTTTTTATCCTTTTGGCACACTTTCATCACGTGTCTAACTTCTTGCATACTTTGATATGCTCATCAAACTATTTTTTTTGTAGCTACGTTTTAAAATAGTTTAACCCTTGCATGTCTTACTATGTGTATTCTATCCCTATAATATTGCTCTTATTCTTTTATATATATTATGTTGCACAGAGCTAACCCTTGATGTAGGAAAATCCTTTGTAAGAATTTGATCCATGGATCCACTAGATACTAAGGTAAATAAAGAAGGGGACTTAATCACCATAAGGAAGCATTGAGCTAGGGGGGAGCTCGGAGGTATTTAAATACATAACATGGAGTCGTCTTAACAATGGTGATAGAAGACTTCACTGGGATGATTCAAGCTCACCTTTCTGGGGAGAAAGAAAAGTAGTGTAATAAAGGGGAGTAGGGAGTGAGTTCAAGGGAGAGCTCGAGGCAACTACCTTTTTGCTTTGACAAAGGGGGAGAAGGAAGTGTAAACATGTAACTTTTACATTTTACTATGTGTCACGGTTTACATATTTGTCATCATCAAAAAATGGGAGATTGTTAGTGCAAATATTACGATATTTAAACTAAAAAATTTCTTCGGTTTTAATAATGACAAACATGTAACTTGTAATGCATAACGTAAAATGCACAAGTTACTTGTAAACACAAATCATCAATTCATACTTACATCAACATCTCTTGACATCTCAAGTATGCCTCAACAGAGTTATTGATTTCCATCGTGACATAAATCACTCAAGGTATGAACAAACAAATTTAAACTTGACATATGATCAAAGAAATAAATTTTTTGTTCTAAACTTCACATTTTTAATGTGACAAAACATTTTTCAAAATGCATTTTACAAATTATTTTTGAATTCAAAAGAAATGTTTTAATTGAAAATATAAGTTTAAAAATCCCAACAGCTATTCCTCCCCCCCCCCCCCAAATCTGCTCCAAACTTCTCCAAATAAACTTTCACTACTAAAAACAAAAATGGAGCATCCTTGTTTGGGACGGTACCATGGTACAACTAAATTTAGTGGTACCTTCGAGTATTTAGTGGTACCGTCCACTTGTAACGGCCAGTTTTTCTTTGCCTATAAATACCAGTCCATCTCACAGTTTCTGGGCATCCTTTTTTACACAAAACTTTCTGAGTTCAAACTCTTTATCACATACATTTTCCTTTGATCATGTAGTTAGTTTATCCTTCCTTATGAGTGATCCAATCATCCATTCAAGTGATCACCTTCATTCCTCTGCTAGTGTAAGAGAATAACACACCGTATCAAGAAGATACAAAGTGTTGTAGTGTTAGTTTAGTGCACTTGTAACATTTGTCACGTACTTGTTGTATCTAGATATACATCAAGTTGTCTATCATCTTGTTTAGTTAGTTTGTGTGGATCATTGTGATCTTGTAGTGACGGGGAGATCTTGTGTAGTTTGTGTTGATAGTGAGTAGATTGGGTAGATCATGAGTAGATCGGGTAGATCGAGTGTAGATCATGTGCATCGTGTAGCTTGTGTGATTTGAGAGGATCGGGTAGATCGTGAGTGAGATTGGTACTAGCTAGATTAGTACTCGACATTTAGCTTAATGTCGGAAAATAATGTGATCAACGCGGTTTATGTGTTTAGTCCTCAAAACACAAGGTTTGTTATGTTGGGCCATAAAACATAACGGGTTTGGTTGTACCCGAAGAAGAACTCGACATCTAGCTTAGTGTCGGAAAATATTGTAAGCAACGGTGTATGGTTTTCTCCGCCGTGAAGGGAGTTTGTTGATTAGTGAAGTAACTCTTGAGTTGGGTACTCAAGGAGTGGAGTAGGTAAAAGAGGAGCTTCGTGACCGAACAACTATAAATCCGTGTCAGGTTTGCGCCTTCTTTACTTATCCATTTACGTTTATTCTTGCATTTACCGCTGTACATTTCTACTTTGCATTGCATTTATATTTGTGTGGTTTGTTGCTTATACTATGTTAGTTGTGTTTATGTCATGGCATGTTATTACTGATATGTCTAAGTTTGTGTTAATGTGACATGCCTTACTTGTTGCTTTATATTATCTCTATTGTAAGACTAGTGTTGACACTTTTCATATTATGTCACACTTGATCGGGTGTTTGATACAAAAGTTTTCAAGTTTTTTTTTTAATGGAAGAGTTCTTGGTTATGGTTCCTAAAAAATCTAGGTGATGACCTTTATTTACAACCAAACTACAACTACACTTTCATTTCAGATAGACAAAAGGTATAATAAATTCCATTTACACTAATTACAAAAGGTTCGTTACACGTAAGGATGTTTTAATCCACTATGTCTTACTTGTAACAAGGTATTCTACCAGCTATTCAAGAGCTTTTTCCTTCTGCTAAACACAGATTCTGTGTTAGACACATCTTTGAGAACATGAAGCAGATTTTCAAAGGAAGGCTTTACTAGGATTATCTGTGGAAGTGTGCAACAACAACCATTGTGCTTCAGTTTCAACAAGGAATGGAGGATCTGAAATCCTTCGACCATAAAGCTCATGAGTGGTTACTAAAGATACCACTAAACTCATGGTCAAGGGCTTTTTTCCCCTCCAGGTATATCATTTTTCATATTTGTGCTTTAAGTGTGTATATAGTGGGCATTAACTTATTATTAATCGTTAATAAAAAAAACAGGCGGAGCTAAGTGTAAAATTCTGGTCAACAACCTTTGTGAGTCATTCAACAGCAAGTTGGTAGACGATAGAGATAAACCAATAATAGGGTGTTTGGAATAAATTAGGGAGTATTTGATGAAGAAGATAGTGAATGTGCAAAAGGTCATAGAAAAGTCTGATGGTCCCTTAATCGCAAGTACAACATCCATTTATGAAGTTATTAAGCAAGAAGCTAATCACTATTCAGTTATTTGGAATGGGGATGACAGTTACCAGTGTAAGGGATAATGGAATGACCAAATGTGTAGTGAATATGAGGTTAAGGACATGTTCATGTAGGAGATGGGAGCTAACTAGTATTCCACAAATATGTTGTGGCAGCAATGTATAGCATGGAAAGTGATGGTAAGGAGGTAGGTATACCTGAGGATTGGGTACATCAAGCATAGTGGCTAAAAACATGGAAGGAGACGTACAACCATAAGATTGAATGTGTTGCTAACAGTAAATTTTGGCCCAAGTGCACCATCCATAGTATCTTATTGCCCCCACACCATCATGTTCCCATTGGCAGACCAAGGAAGAAAAAGAGAGTGACCAAGGATGAGACGACTAAGAATGCGTTTAAGGAAATGGTCAAGGGTGGGAAGCTTTCAAAAAAGGGAAAGATTTTCAGTTGTAGTCAATGCGGTACAAACGGTCACAACAAAAGAGCATGTACAGGTCCAAGAAAGAATAATGCAAAGGGGAAAGGCAAGAGAAGGAAAGATCTGAGGGTGTTACAAACACTGAACCAACTGAAACTGATGCAGGACCAAGTCAACCAATGGATTCACAGTTAACCCAAGAGGTTGGTAGTCAGAGGAGAAAGAGTACCAAAAAGGCTTCCAAACATGCCGCAATTTGAATGGCTTTGTGTATGAGTGAAACAATTTCGTAAAGTTTTATTGTTGTTTATGAGCTTTAGATTAAGACAATTGTTATTTCATTATTTCTGTTATGTTTGTTATACAATGGTGAGTGAGACAATTGGTATGTCTTTATTTTTGTTATGGTCTGCGATCTGCTTGTTTCAGAGCCTGACTTGTTTATGCCTTGTAATTCTTTGGATACTATAATATCTGATATGTTGATATACATTTGTCAAAATTGGCAAACAACTTAGGACACCATATGACCATTAACTGCCATCCAAATCCATTAAACAAATACAATACATAATACTACTAAAATACAACAAAAGTTTTTTCAACTACCATAAAGTTTTGACATAAATTGTTTCATCCTTTACTGGCGCAACACAAAAGACTTAACAAAGATGTCATTTCTTCATTTTTCTTTAGTGGCAATCTTCCTTTTTCCACCTGTAACTTCAACCTTTCCTTTTTCCTTTACTGTAATTATCTGCAATTGCTCCTAAACCATTTGTGGATCTTTTTATTCCAAATGTCTTATTACCTATACAATCTTAAGCATGTTGTGCTGGCAGGGCTAGTATGCAATAATCTGATATTGGAGGAAGCTATTTAGTGGACACTATTTGATGTGGAACATTTTTTGAGCTGGAACCTTTTTAACAGGAACATTTTCTGATGGCCACATAAAGGTACATCTTTCAAGAGCTTTAACAGCTTGAACATGGAGTTCATCACTGCTAATTTCATCACCACTTGATGATACAATGTCACTGCTTGTATCATAATCATCACTGCTCGAGTATAACCCATTAACAAATTAGGCTTGAACTATTGGCAGCCTGAACATTGAGTTAATCACAGCTAATATCATCACTACTTGATGATACAATGTCACTGCTTGTATCAGAAGAATCAATGAAAATCATTTCTGCAAACATAAATAAAAAGTTAGGTATGAAGTAACAAATATGAAACTAGAGTAACATAGGCAGTACATAAAATATTTAGATTGTCAACCATAATTAAATAGAGTAACTGATGAGTGTCTAAATACTCATCATTTTATACCAATCTGAGCTGCCAAAACATACAAAAACACTCAAATATGTATCAAAATACTTAAAATATCTTAGAGGTGTGTTTTATATGTTTCAAATGCAAAATATGCAAAAACAGATGAAAAACGTACAAAGTTTGCATAATTGGCAGTTTCAGTCCCTCAACTTTCATAAATTGTCAAAACTAGTCCCTGGTTATTCTAAAAACATGAAAAAGTCATCAAAGGTCCTTTTTAATCATAAAGTTACATATTTAGTCCTTTGGTGCAAAGTTTCACAAAATTACAAGTTCAGTCCCTGTACTTTGGAAATTGACATAAATGGTCCCTGGGATGTAAAAACTTTGAGAAATTCAATTTTGGTCCTTGTACTAATAATCTTTTGCAGGAATGGTCCTTGGGTGATAAGTTTGGTGAATTTACATGATTGGTCCCTGAAGTTTCACAGTTTGGCAAAACAGGTCCCTCAAAGTTTCAAACTTGACAGTTTTAGTCCCTGGTGTTCAAAATGGGAAAATTATCATTAAGGGTCCTAGGGAATTCATAATTGTCACTATTAGTCCGTGGATGAAAAGTTGGAGAAATTACATGTTAAGTCCCTGGAGTTTGGCAGTTTGTCAGTTTTAGTCCCCGGGTATTTAAAAAATGAAAAATTACAAAAATACCCTTTTACTATTCACATTTGACAATTTAGACCCTCATGATAAACTTTTGAAAGTCACATTTCCAGCCCTCAATATTTACCAATTTACAACATTGGTCCTTGTGATTTTCCAAGTTAAAAACCAAACGGACCTTATTATTATTATTACAAAACAAAACCAAACCCAACACCCAGTCCACCCACTACCAATCCACCAGGCCCAACCCTCCTAGCCCAGTCCACCCCTGGAGTCAATACCCGGTCAAACCAATACCACCCCTTCCACCTTTTCCCTCCCAAAACCATACCACCACACAGACTCACCTCTGATTCAAAACCACCCTCCACCTGGCCTTCCACCTCAACCCTCCACCTCACACAACCCTCCAAAACCCATTAAACCCTTAAAAAGCTCACCACGCAATACACAGTACCCCCCCAAGACTTTGGCGCCAAGTTTCACATTTAAACGGTTGAGATGATTCAGACACAATCAATGGCTAGGAATTGGTGGGAAAGGTCAAGGTGGGTCCCACTAACCTCAGAAAACTCTATAAAGAAGAAAAGATGCAGAAGATTAGAAGTATTAGAATAGTTTTAGTATAACTTAGTCGTAGGTAGTGTAAGTTTCAATTTCAGTTGTAATTTCAATTAAAACAGCTTGCTCTCAGTTAATTTCATGTATTTCAATATTTAATTTAAGTCAATTTCAAGTTTCAAGTTGATTCTCAGTTGGTGTTCATTTCTCTTTATTTCAAAATTTACAAAAAGCTTATTTGTTGTTGTAGTTGTTGTTTGTTGGTTCTCTCAGCTCCCATTAGCCTTGACAAAGCTCTCGTAAGCTTTTAGAAGCATCAAATCTCAGTTTAAGTTAAAAAAGCAAAAATAAGAAAAATATCAATTAAATAAGAGAAAAATAAAAAAATAGAAGGAAGAACAAGGAAGTGATGAGCAGGGTGTGATTTGAAGTGTTTTGGTATTAGTAGTCTTGTGGAAGACTGTTAGGATAGATATTGGTCTTGGTTCCATCATCTCAGTCTTATACCAATTGTAAGCTCATTTTACCATTTTCTTGCATTTACTGTAGTAATGCTTTGTATCTACTAATTTTTGGTTCTCAATGTTTCTTAGGTGTAATTTAGTCATATTATTGCTTAATCTTTGGTACTTGTTCATTGTTTTTCAGTATACACTCTTGTTCTTAATTTCACAGTCAAAATGAGTTTATATTGATTCAGGAGTATTTGATGTTAAACTTGATGTTTCTGTGTTAAAATAAGTTTATGTCATCATATTTTAACTTTGTGAATTTATATTATGCTCTGAATCAGTGGTAATCATTGAAGATCACAAATTCAATAGCTTATAGGGGTGTTTGGTTTAGACTGATTCACCATCTCTCAGTAGTATTTGTTGTCTAAGATTGCTTCCTACATGTTAGTTTAGGTATAAATAGGTTTATACAGTCATAAAATTAGTGGTCATAATATAAAAAAGTCAAAATCTACAAAAAGATTGCTTAACTGTTAACCGTATGGGCTGTTGGCTCATAAACTCACACAATTAACTTAAAAGTTGTAGGTTTAGCTTAATTTAGTTTAAATATAGCTTAAATTAACTTCTTTAATCAGTTAAGCTCATTGGAAACTCAAATAAGTCAAACTAGCAAAGTTCTATCAAAAGTCAAAATTTCCATTCTCAGTTTTTCACAAAACTTGTGGGATTTTTCTAGATTTGTGTATTGTGATTTAGGATTTGAGCTTTGGTGGACTTATACTCTACCAGCTCTAGTTTAAGTTCCCACTTAGCTTTTATTTTTAGGAATTTTCTGTTGGGCCCCACTCACCCCCAAACACAACTGCAGGGAAGACTTCTTCCCCTGCATCAGCAGCTCAGGCCAACACCACTACTTAGTGGTGGTTTTGTGGCCATCTCAGTGGGCCCCACACCATAATTTTAGGTTCTCCCAACCCCCCTCCTACCAGGGAATAACCATTGACCCATTGTTTGACCTAGTACCCTGTGGACCCCACTTAGTTTTGCTTCTCATCTTTGTCCCCAAAATTGTCTCAGAATACAATAAGCAAATTGCTTATTTGTGTTTTGTGGCTTATTCAGGCTGCTTATTCAGTTGATACTTGCTTATCATTGCTCAACTAACTCAGAAGAACAACTTTTTACCATTGTGGGTCCCACACAAGCTCAGTAGAGCTTATTTGCTTATTAAGTCAACATAAGTCAACTGTTAGGGTTAGTAGCTTATATCTAGCTTATTATTAAGTTATAAAAATATTGTTTTTAGAAAAGTTAGTTATATTTAGGCATAATATAGTTTGGAAAAAGAAAAATCAAGAAAAAACAATATAAAAATAAGTGATAGTTTCTATTTAATTCAATTTAATTTTAATTTTCATTTTTATATTTTTATTAAGTAATTTGTAATTTTATATTTTTATTAATTTCCTTTTATATTAAAGTATTTTTAATAATTTTCTCAGATTTTTATATTGTAATTTAGTATTTATTATAATTAATAATAGTTTTATTAGTAATTAAATAATAAGTAAGTTATAAATAGCATAATTAATTTTTATAAGATAACACCTATATTTTATATTTTTCCTAGCTTCTATAAGTCATAAAATAATTTTAGAAATTTTCTTGTGATTTATACTGTTCATTTAATAGTTTTTATAATTTAATTAGTGTAATTGGTAATTAAATAATAAATAGAATAATAATTAGTAAACTAGTTTATAAATTTATAAAATAAAGTTTTTATAATTTTTTAGGATTCCTATGATGGTTAATTAGATTTATAAAAAATTTCTTAATTTTTCAAGTCATTTTAGTATTATTTGTAATTTAAAATAGTTTAATTAGTTTAAATAATATAATTAGTTATTAATTAATAAAAAATCTATAAAAAGACAAAAACATTTATTTTTATTTTTTATACTTTCTTCAAGTTCATTTTTAAGTTTAGAAATTATTTTTACTACTTTTTTGTTTAATTTGTAGTATTTATCATTTTTAGTTTAATATAAATTAGTTTTAATTAATTAGCTAAATAGTTTTTAATTAAATAATTAATAATAAATAATAAAATAATATAAAAAATTGTTTTCTTTGTAATTTAAATTTCTTTTAAGTTTAAGTTTATAGAATTTTCAATTTTAACCCTTGTAGTTTATTTTTCTTAAAACTCACCTTTTTCTCAGTACGCAGTCGCGTCTGATTTTAAATTGGTGTACGTTTATACGTTTTAGATACCTAGCTTTCACGTAATCATTCCATTAGTTTATTTAAGTCATTTTACTTTATAAACCCTAGTTTAAACACACACACACTTTTATACCTTTCCCGTTCACGTTCACTAATCACAGATTCGTTTTCAATAAAACATCGTACACCTCGTTGGGACATTACGACCCGGGAAAACACTGTATTTCACAGAAGCATTTGCCTCAGCTGTTTGACTATTATACTTGACCATTCACAAGTGGTTGACCAATAATTATCTTGTAACACCCCCAATTCATGGTTGCAGCGAAATTCGGACTGGGTGTTACTCGACGGCACAATAGTCACAATAATAGAAAACGAACTCCAATTGAGTCGTTTTAAGAGATTTATCATTCAAATTGTATAAATATCAGAGGTTACAAAATGAGGTCCCAAATGGTTCCATGTTTACAATGTATAATAAATGAGTTTTTGATTGATAATAAAATTTATAGCCCTCTTGAGTATCCGTGCCCTTCCGTGCCATCCTTGATCGTCATGAACCTGAAATTGTGAATTGTTACAGTCTCTACCCCTTACGGGGAACTTCGTCCCGAAGTTCTGTGTGTGTTATATGTTGGAGTGGTGTCGATGAACAGGTGTGGTTACTTATGAGGACTAAAGTCTGGGATTACCAGTGATGTAGTTTGATTTCCTACATGAACACGATAAACCACCAGAATACATTAAAACAATCTAGAGACACGATAGTGTCTTACCACTCAGCAAGATCTTAACACGTTATTTGTACTACCTAATGTCATTCTTGAAATTTTTCATTTATGAGATAATCCGAACTACTATCTTGGGATAGTTATCAATTATTCTCTTCATCCTGTAGAAGTACTATCCTGTTTAGGTCCTAAGCATACCATTCCATCATAAACCTTTAAAATCTCTTAAGATTTTCAAAGCAGACTCAACATCTATACCTAAGAGTATTAATGTTAAGCATACACACTTTTGTTCATCAACATATCACAACATTATCTTCACAACCGTTACAAACACAAGCTCATTAACAGATCTTGATGCACTTTTAAAGCTCAAATCATCCTTAGTTACACCACAAGCACCCTTATCAGCTTTACAAGATTGAATATTCATCTTGTACTTTTGGAACACCAGTATCATCTCATAATACACTACCTTGTAATTCACCGACTAAGTATGAATGTTGTGTAGGATGATTTGTAATTATTTGAATGGATTGGGATGTGAAACACCCCCAATTCATGGATGCAGCGGAATTCAAACTGGGTGTTACTCGACAGCACAATAGTCACAATAATAGAAAACGAACTCCACTTGAGTCGTTTTAAAAGATTTATCATTCAAATTGTATAAATATCAGAGATTACAAAATGAGGTCCCAAATGGTTCCATGTTTACAATGTATAATAAATGAGTTTTTGAATGATAATAAAATTTATAGCCCTCTTGAGTATCCGTGCCCTTCCGTGCCATCCTTGATCGTCATGAACCTGAAATTGTGAATTGTTACATATCTGACCGTTTGAGGCGAATCAAAATTTGGCGCCGCTGCCGGGGAGGTTGTGCGCTTATTCTAACGATTTTGCGTATTAGTGAATCTGGATATACATCCATTGTATATTTACCATCTTTTATCCATATTTTTATAAAACAAAACCCAAAAATATTCACCTTTATACCCTCTATCCATTTGATTCTACCTTCTTACACCCATCTCATGCATAATTCTTATGGCGTCTCTCGGTTACAAGTGTTTTCACTGTAAAATCCCGATTGAGAACGGCCTTCGTTGTCTCCGGTGTATTTGTGAGAAATGTGGCAATAATTGTAGTAACAGATTTTGTACTGTGTGCAATCTGTTCATAAGTCCAAATTCTCTCAATGATTCACCAAATTCTTCCAACTACCCTTCACAACCCGAGATACGTGCTATTAATGACGAACCTTCAAAAATTGATCCTAACCTTTCACGGTTTACGGTTAAAAGTTTGTCAAGCAAACGTACAGAGCTTAGGGTAGTGACTGAAAAGAATGACTTACCTAACCTTCACGTTTATCAAGAACCAAAACCCGAGACCATAACGGAAGTGGTGGAAATTCCTAGCTCTAAGAGCACACCACTTGTCCCACCTCCAGATTTTATTCCTTGTGTCGGTTGTGGTGAGCCGCTTTTCGGTTTTCCATGTCGTTAGTGTACATGTGAACAATGTGGTAATGATATTCAAAACGGGAGTTGTTTGTTTTGTGGATCGAGTAATTCATTTGCTTATGATCCTAATCAAAACTCATTCAACGACTCCTCAAATTTTTCCAACTACCCATCACATTCATACGAGCAAGAATCATATTATCTAAATATCAATGATGCTTCGTATAAAAATACACCAAGCCAGACTCAACATTTTAACTGTTGTGAGTACTGTGGAGGTCCACATTTTAGCTCTGATTGTCAAACAAGGAATCCATTTCCTTGTAACAATTACGACTATTCATTTCAAGAACCACCTCCACAGTACCAAATGAACCAAGCAACTCCTCAAAACCAGCAAGATCCTTGTCTAGAGGTTCTTGAAAAACTTAAAAACATTAGAGAGGAGTTGGCTAATATGTCGTCTCACAATGCACAAAGTTTTTCTTGTGTATTTTGTGGGGGTCCTCATAATGATGATCAATGTCAACCTTCCGGTTTTGACACATCCACAACCCCACAATATCCACTCATTCCATATTCTTGTGATAAATCTATCGCGGAATTACTTGCTGAAGGACGTGCAACTAGAGATGAAAGAAGCATGGAAGAATTACTAGTCTTAGAACAAGCAGCTATAACACGTATCAAATTTCAAAATGCTGCTCTTCTCTATGAGGATGATGAAAGTGATGATACCTCATCATGTTCATCAGTTGAGACTCCTTCCATGGATATACAGGGGGAAAATAATATAACTGAATCACCAGCAGTAGAAATAATGGAACTTGTAGACTCCATTACTGCTAGTCCTTCTCAGCTCCCTCTGTATGATTTTATCACACCCAAGGTTCCCACTCACTCTCTGAGCATGGGGGACGAGCATCTTGACACAATTCCCGCAAAGGAATCAGACGAATTCATAAAGTCTAGTGTTGAGAACCTTGTCTCAATCCCGAGAGAGTCACAGGGGACTTTTGATCTTATGTCTGATATTCCTTTCACCCCTGATAATCCAAATGAACAAATTGAGACTGTCTCTGATTCCAGTAATGATTGTTTATCTTATGGAGACATCGAATTTGTTGATGCATCACTTCCCGAGTCTAATAATGACTATCTTTTTGAAGAGTTCGCTGATGAACTCTCTCATATGGATCCCATCCCACCAAAGGATGAAAATGAAGTCTTTGACTTTGAAGCGGATTTGAGAGAGTTAGAATTCTTACCTACTCATGATCCTACTTTTGAACTCATTCAGATCAATCCACTTCCTCCGGAAAGTGAAAATGATTTGGACGAATTCGAAGCTTTTATGACTGAAGATAGTTCAATTTCATACGAAGTTGATGATAATTATCTTGATCCCGAGGGGGACATTCTTTTTCTAGAAAGTTTGTTAAACGAAGATACATTTCCCCCTCTTCCACCCAAACAACTTCATAATGAGGAAATCAAATCAGTTGAGGAAACTGATAAATTTCCTGAGATCAAGCTTAAGGACTTGCCTCCTCCACTTGAATATGCATTTCTTGAGGAGGAAGTTCTTATCTTAATTGCTATTCAGATCTCCCTACTTTCCTTCACCTACCAGGTGATTTCTCCTATTCTTCACTCCTTCGGGAATGAAGACACTATCTTTGACCCCGGCATTCTCATTTATAAATTATGAGCCGGGTACTTGCCTCATCGGTGTGGAACTTTCACGTGCATCAAATGTTTATCCAAACATCTTGAATGAAAGTCCGATTGAGATGGTTTCTTCCACTTACTTCCCCATAGATTTTTAAATTGCTTTTTCTCCCGGTCTGTTCAGGACCTCTTTATTACAGTTAACCGTTCACAAGCGGTTAGCTTGCGTGATAAACCTGACAGTTTGGGAGAAAAGAAATCAAATACGGGGTCGAGTCAAGCTAGTGACTCGGGAATCAAAAACATTAGCAAAAACATGGGCTTGTCACCCGTGTATACCACCCTAGTGTGGGGGAGATACCCCACATGTTGTATATATGTAAAAAAAAAAAAATGTACATATAGTGATAGCTTCTATTTAAGAAGTTTTATCTTAAAAAATAAATTGTATGTATATACATCTTAAATAAATGGCTAGTTATATTTTCTTCTTACGTTCTAAGTTCGGTTTAACACCCGGTACTTTGAATATTGAGGACAATATTCAGTTCTAAGTGTGGGGGGAGATTCGTTATTCTAACGAATTTAAACACATGTTCCATCAAGAACCCCCATTTTAGCCAAAATTTTAAAATTTTTTCTCACTTAGAACGCAATAAATGGTTATCAGTCCGCCATGTCTAACCCACATAAGGATTGGCTAATCCAGGAGCAAACGGTTCTTGGTAAAGATAACTCAAACCCGTTTATGGCTTGCAATTTTCCAAAAATTGTATGGTTCCTCAACTCCCCATCATCCTCAAAAGATAATGAGTTGGCTAGCCCGCAAGATTATGGCTTGTGGTAAAGGCTGTGGAAAAACCATAATTGGTAATCAGCTCACCAAGATGTTGACTATTCCATCAAGAGTTGGCTAGTCCAGAAGCAAACGGCTTTTGGTAAAGACTAATCAAATCCGTTGACAGCTGGTGCTTTGCTCAAAATCACACGGTTATCAGGTGTGCCACAGTTCTTACACCTGGCTACTCCAGAAGTGATGGCTTTTGGTAAAGAGTTTTTCAAATCCATTAAGTTTTTCTCAAAAGATTGATAGGGACTGATGCGTGGGAATCGCACCTTGCTTTACCTCTCGAGGGATCTCGCGAGGCTTACAACCCCCACCAGGCAGTGTACCTGATCGTTGTAGTATAGTATAGTGACAAGTACCGGGGGATTGATCGTTCAGCTTAGGAATAGTGTCGCTAGGATTAGAAAACCTAATTAATAGTTCTAGAGATGAAAGATGATTATTTTTGTGTTTTTATATTTTATGAAAGCAATTAAAATCTCGGGTTTTGAAAGAGTGGGCAGAATTGTTATTCAACTAACCCAAAAACTACTTTGTACTAATTAAACTAATGAAAATAAAATTAAACTAATATTAAACTAAGGTTGTGAGCAGTAATTGGAGAAATTGTGTTTACTTAGACTTCATTACTCCCTAGATATCTTTTACATGTTAATTACTTGTTACACTTGTATGAATGACGGGTTGTATTCCTTAATACCATTCGTGGAGTGGCATACATAACTCCCCAACTCTATGAGCTCTTATCTCCTCCTACACCATGACCCAGCACAACTATAGGGATTGTAAACAGTGGCTCATGCATTAAATACAACCAATAAAGACCTAGTACGCCTCGGTTCATCTTTCTTAAGACGTTCAAGCATGTTACCATTTGGAGATCTGCCAGTTTTCTTAAGCCTAACATATAATATCATTCATTCAAAACAAGAATAGACAAGTAATCAACACATAATCAACATCTAGGTTTCATTAGATCTAAGCAAACACAAGAGAGATCTAGCCTAGCATAGTAGAATTAAGATAAGAGCAAAAGATAAACAACCAACACATAGACATATTGATTGAATTAAGAATATACTTATCTCAATTACAATGCAAGGTCCCAAGGGTTTGGAACCCTTGAAAAACCTGTAAAAGAGGCACCAAAATCGTCTTTAGGGTTTCACCAAAACTTCTCTCCTTTAATGAAAAAACTAGAAAACTATATATAGGAAAATCGTCCTGACGGCGTCAAGAGTTAAATCTGACGCCGTCAACTCGCCGCCATACACTTCCTCGGACGCCCTAGATCCAATCGTGACGGCCTATGTGACGCCGTCACCACCCACGGTAAATTAATCTTGGTCACTTTGACGCCGTCATAACTCCATCTGACGCCGTCACCAGCTACGGTAAATTATTCTTCATGTCTGACGCCGTCAAGAGCAAACCCTTGACGCCGTCACCTTGTATTTCAGCTTGGATTTTTGGTACTTTGTCGTTTTCTTCACTTTATGCTCCAAAAACGTCCAAAATAGCCTCTTTTCCAGAATTCACTCTCCAAACACCTAAAATCACAAAAGGAACGATTTAGGGCAATATTTGATCAAATAAATTCGGATTCGGGCTTAAATGACCCCCTAAAAACGGATCATTTTTCGCCTCATCATATACCCTTACACTTGAGATTTGCTTGTCCTCAAGCAAATGAGCTTTTATTCTACTCAAAAGACAAGTTAGGGGTCATTTAACACTAATATAAAAGTAATTACAACAAATAATCGTTCCACTAAAGATCAATAGACAAGCACGGAGGTCATACACAAGCACCTCACAAATAGTGTTTAGATACTCACATCTCTCTGGTGTAATAAAGTAATATAACATTATAGAAATGGAAGATATCTCTCACTACCTGTCATAGCAAAATAGATTACCATAGGCTTGGGAAAGGATCAAACCTCCACCACATGGCGTAAGCACCTAGGAAAAACTATCAAAGAGGTCTTTTTAAAGGGTTATAACGTTAGGTGTAGGGATATGAATTACACGGTTTTGTTGGATAAAGGGAATTTTACTGGTGGCGAGTTAACAATCTTAGTAAATTACATGTACAAGATGGCGTTGCTAAGCCAAGACTAGACTCGACTTAAGCTAATAAATGAAAAATAACAAAAACATAAAATGAACATAAAATAAAAACGGGATGGTAGTCCGTATGTTTTTTCTCTTCTTCTTTTCTATTTTTTTTTCTTTTTTTCTTGTTTTTTTCTATTTTTTTTTCGGTTTTTTTTTTTATTTTATTTTATTTTTTTTTTTATTTTTTTTTTTGCATACACTCTTACCCTACCATCCAAAATAATACATCATAGGGGATGAGAATTCCCCTTACACTTGAATCTTTACATACTTTACATTTAACTATTCTAATGACTCGAATTAAGAAAATCAAAACACTTGGAGCACTTTTAAAATTAACGTACATATGGGGGTAATAATATGATATTCTTCCCCATTACTCCATAAAATAAGTACTTACCCATGAGTCCCAATCGTCCCAAAACAATATGTACAAGGATATGACTCGACTTAGCAACCATGTAATCAATTAGAAAGTTAACTTAGGGTTTAACAAATAACAATAATGCACTAAAAATGAGCGCATACACGGAAGGCTAAGGCGATTTGGTTGTACATTTAAGTGGGGTGTAACAAATTCTTCCTTTAAGTAAAGTGCTTAAAGTTAGAAACGAAAAGATAGGCTCGGAGGGGTGTACTAGGGGTATCGTGTACTAAAAATGAGTACAACGCAAAGGGTGTGGGAAAAATTAGTTGAGTTAACTAGCCAAGTAATATGACTTAAATGGTCAAGTAGTTATAATACGGGTTTAACACAAGGGTGATCCTAATGCCTCTTATCATGTAGTAAATCCTACCACACGAATGTAGTCTCACTAGCGGTCTCGGGATGCATCACTAACGCAAGTTCTAGAATCTAAATGCTACCGGTACACTCATAAGCACTAATAATGAATGCTTTTCCTATCAAATCTAAAGGCGAACCTCACTTTTTTGGGTGGAAAATTTTTCTGAATATACGGTTATGTGCTAGTCATACAATCTCCTATCCATGAGACGCTTGCTATGGCTAAAGTTTCACTCCTAAATGTTGTAAAAAATTTTAAATTTGGCGCTAAAATTACACTAACAAGTATTTCTCATAGTTTTATTACTCATCTACTATTAAACAAAACAAACTCAAGCGAAAGTGCAAATGTAAGGTATCATCTTTTTACCCTCCCCTTACACTTAAGATGAACATTGTCCCCAATGTTCAAGTAAAGAATGTAAAAGTTAAAAAGTAAAGAGAATGAAATCAAATACTCCCCTGATTCGCTCGGTATGGATTTTAGTTGGCCAGGTTAAATCTTCTTCGAAGAAAACGAACAATCAAAGTTTCCCTTCCAGAATATAAATCATCTTCTTGTCACAAATAACCTGTAAATCCTGACAAAAGTAGACAAGGCAACCTCGCGTAAAATCGGCGGCATCCTATATAAGTTACTAAATCCTAGAAAACAAAATAAGATATAATGCTTGTGGAATGAAGTTTGCAGATTTCCTGGAGATTATAAAACTTAATAATTCACAAAAACCATAAGACTCCGTTAGAAAAACAAAACCGGTAAAATTTCCAGATTTTTGACTCCTGACGCCGTCAAGAGCAATTGCCTGACGCCGTCAGAATGGACCTGCAGAAATCTTTATGTTAAGTTTCTGGAAAATTTCTGGAAAAACCTTGTCCTACTTCCTGGAAAATCCTGCAAAACTTCATTATGACTCAATACAAGCATTTGACTCTAACAAATACGAATATACATGTTCATTAAATATTGTGGATAATCATGATCGGTTTGTTTCTTAAAAACATGTTTGGGGTTTCCCCTTACACTTATCTTTTGCAAAAATACCTTTAGGTTGGAGTTAAGACTAGGCTAAACAACATAATAAAGTATTTCACATTTTAATTGAGAAACATGATCAACCAACAATAAAAATAAAACATGCATACGGAAGCAAATAACAATCAAACAAATAAAAATCACACAAAACATGGGTTGCCTCCCAAGAAGCGCTTTTCTTTATTTACGAGTCTTGTAGCTAGACTCAAAGTCGTGGGTTACTACGTGATTCGGGTGAGTTCCTCATTGAGGACATCTTTGGGATCGAACTTAGGTTTCAACTTTCTATTGGTTCCCTTAGTGTGGTATGACCTTTCAAACTTTTCTCCATCCGGATCATACAAGGTCATTCTAATATGCCATGACCCGTTACCTTCTTTAGGTGGCTTGTCCCACCTCCATTTATACTTATCTCCATCTCTTTTCCATTTATTCAACTCTATATTAATAGGCATTACGCTCAAAAACTCAATCATCTTTCTAAAGACTAAGGGGTCCTCAAAGGGATCTAGCTCCTCATCCCTAGCTATGAGTTGTTCTACCGAATGTGTCTTCTCAACGAAATCCTTTTCTAGATAAAATGGGCATTGAGGTCCTATGAAGTTCCTTTCTATCCAAGGTCCATATCTAGATGGTCTCCTATTCATCTCTACCCAATGCGGTGTTGGTTCATCATCACAATCATAACTATGCTTCTTAACATCATACACCGACCAAGTATCGCCTTCTCCTACCGCTATCTTAGATTCCTTGCAATCTATCATGGCACTAGCGGTTGCTAAAAATCCTCTTCCTACCAATAATGGGCATGTAGTGTCACTAACCATGTCTAGAACGTGAAAATTCGCTAATATAGTTAACCTTCCTACGTGAACAACTACATCCTTAATCATTCCAACAGGGTGGGCAATACTTCCATCCGCTAGCCCTATCAATACCTCCGTTTCCTCTAACTTTCCTAGCTTAAGAGCGGTGAATAAGGATAAGGGAATCAAGTTGAGGCTTGACCCTAAATCGGCTAGTGTGTCGAAAGCTTCGGATCTTCCTATCTTACAAGGCAAAACAAATAAACCCGGATCATCAAGCTTTTTAGGCAACTTGTTTTGAACGAAGGCGGTCCCATTTTTACCTAGCTTATACTTCTCATATTTTTCTAGGAGGGCACTATAGTAAGGAGCACGCGCTAAGACATCAATGACGGGGCGTTCGAGGTGAAGTTCTTTGAATTCATCGTCAAGGTCTTGCGTAAGAGGTGTTTCAACTATGCTTTTGACCGGCTCTATAGTGGGTGTTTTAGTTGATTGGTCCTTTTGGGGAACTTGGTGTTGTTTGAAACACGTGCTCGTTGATTTAACCGAGTAATATTGTGGACACGAAGTGGGTGACGAAACTGAAGATATGGCATTAACGTTTAGTTTCGGATTCTTGATGGTGTCGCTTGGGAGTGCTCCCATTTCTCGGTCAATGAGAACTTTCAACAATGCATCAATTCTATTGGTCATCTCGCTTTGACTTTGTTTGAAATCGGCTTCAAACTTAGCTATGCGGGCTTCTTGAGATGCCATGAACTTTGACATCAATCCTTCAAGATTGTTGGTACTACCATAGTTGTTAGAAGGATTGTTGTTGAAGGTACGGTTGGATGGTGGACCGTTTGATTGGTAACGATTAGGCGGATTGGAAGAATTTGGTTGATTTTGTTTCCACCTAAGGTTTGGGTGATTTTTCCATGAGGGGTTATATGAATCACCGTATGTGTTTGGCTCGGGCTTGAAAGTGTACCACTTATCTCCCGCTTCGTCGGTACGCGTGGATGCGTAGTCCGCAAAAGCTGTTCCGGGGAGTTCCACACAATCACGAGTGTCATGGGGACCACTACATAATTCGCATGAAGAAGTGATTTTGTTCACTTGGCTTGAATGCTTCGGAGCTTCGTAAGATTTCATGAGAAACTTGACTTGGTCCTCAAGTTCCATGATCCTACGGTCGGGAGTGCTTGAATTATTCGAAGGCAAAGATATTGCCTTGACCGTTTTGTTCAAATCACGGGGATCATTCCAACTTTCGTTGTCATAGAGAGCAAGATCTTCTATGAGTTCCCATGATTGTTCCGCACTAAGATCACGTAGCTTACCACCGGCCGATTGGTCAATGGTTCGCCTCGTGGGGATATCGATATGGTCATAGAAGATTTGGACTTGGAGCCACAGATCTATGCCATGATGAGGGACTTTTTGGAGTAAGTCCTTGAAACGAGTCCATGCTTCATAAAGAGATTCATTTTGACGTTGTTGGAACATCAAGATGTCATTTCTAAGCTTAGTAGTTCTCCCCGGTGGGAAAAATTGAGCAAGGAAACGAGTGGTGAGATCATCCCATGTGGTGATGGATCCCACGGGTAAACGCTCAAGCCATTGACTAGCTTGATCCCGTAGAGAGAATTGGAATAGGCGTAAACGGGTAGTCTCTCTAGTTTCAACACCTAGGTCTATGGAATCTACGATTTTGAGGAAGTCCTTAAGGTGTTGGTTTGGATCTTCGGAACGAAGTCCATGGAATGCACATCCGCTTTGCACCAACCGGATGGTGTCGGATCGCAAGGGAGTCACATTGGCTCCGGTGAGCTCAATGGTGTTTCGGTAGCCTTGGTGGCTAGGTCGGGAATACTCTCCTAAGGTTCGGGTCCTAAGGGGTTCTAATGGTGGGTTTTGTTGTGGTGGGATGATGGGTTCAAAGATGTTACCACCTTCCATGATGTCGGATGGTAAAGAGTTACGAACAAAAGCACGAAGAAACAAGATAGACTAAAGAAGACCTAAAAATAAAAATAAAAAAATCTTACTAGAAAGGAATCTAGCAAGTAGACCTAATAAAAAGAAATCCTAACCTAGACAATAACTATTCCCCAGGCTGCGGCGCCAAAAACTTGATGCGTGGGAATCGCACCTTGCTTTACCTCTCAAGGGATCTCGCGAGGCTTACAACCCCCACCAGGCAGTGTACCTGATCGTTGTAGTATAGTATAGTGACAAGTACCGGGGGATTGATCGTTCAGCTTAGGAATAGTGTCGCTAGGATTAGAAAACCTAATTAATAGTTCTAGAGATGAAAGATGATTATTTTTGTGTTTTTATATTTTATGAAAGCAATTAAAATCTCGGGTTTTGAAAGAGTGGGCGGAATTAGTTGTTATTCAACTAACCCAAAAACTACTTTGTACTAATTAAACTAATGAAAATAAAATTAAACTAATATTAAACTAAGGTTGTGAGCAGTAATTGGAGAAATTGTGTTTACTTAGACTTCATTACTCCCTAGATATCTTTTACATGTTAATTACTTGTTACACTTGTATGAATGACGAGTTGTATTCCTTAATACCATTCGTGGAGTGGCATACATAACTCCCCAACTCTATGAGCTCTTATCTCCTCCTACACCATGACCCAGCACAACTATAGGGATTGTAAACAGTGGCTCATGCATTAAATACAACCAATAAAGACCTAGTACGCCTCGGTTCATGTTTCTTAAGACGTTCAAGCATGTTACCATTTGGAGATCTGCCAGTTTTCTTAAGCCTAACATATAATATCATTCATTCAAAACAAGAATAGACAAGTAATCAACACATAATCAACATCTAGGTTTCATTAGATCTAAGCAAACACAAGAGAGATCTAGCCTAGCATAGTAGAATTAAGATAAGAGCAAAAGATAAACAACCAACACATAGACATATTGATTGAATTAAGAATATACTTATCTCAATTACAATGCAAGGTCCCAAGGGTTTGGAACCCTTGAAAAACCTGTAAAAGAGGCACCAAAATTGTCTTTAGGGTTTCACCAAAACTTCTCTCCTTTAATGAAAAAACTAGAAAACTATATATAGGAAAATCGTCCTGACGGCGTCAAGAGTTAAATCTGACGCCGTCAACTCGCCGCCATACACTTCCTCGGACGCCCTAGATCCAATCGTGACGGCCTATGTGACGCCGTCACCACCCACGGTAAATTAATCTTGGTCACTTTGACGCCGTCATAACTCCATCTGACGCCGTCACCAGCTACGGTAACTTATTCTTCATGTCTGACGCCGTCAAGAGCAAACCCTTGACGCCGTCACCTTGTATTTCCAGCTTGGATTTTTGGTACTTTGTCGTTTTCTTCACTTTATGCTCCAAAAACGTCCAAAATAGCCTCTTTTCCAGAATTCACTCTCCAAACACCTAAAATCACAAAAGGAACGATTTAGGGCAATATTTGATCAAATAAATTCGGATTCGGGCTTAAATGACCCCCTAAAAACGGATCATTTTTCGCCTCATCAGGGACTAGCAATAGTTTAGTGTGGGGGATTGATGAGTGTCTAAATACTCATCATTTTATACCAATCTGAGCTGCCAAAACATACAAAAACACTCAAATATGTATCAAAATACTTAAAATATCTTAGAGGTGTGTTTTATATGTTTCAAATGCAAAATATGCAAAAACAGATGAAAAACGTACAAAGTTTGCATAATTGGCAGTTTCAGTCCCTCAACTTTCATAAATTGTCAAAACTAGTCCCTGGTTATTCTAAAAACATGAAAAAGTCATCAAAGGTCCTTTTTAATCATAAAGTTACATATTTAGTCCTTTGGTGCAAAGTTTCACAAAATTACAAGTTCAGTCCCTGTACTTTGGAAATTGACATAAATGGTCCCTGGGATGTAAAAACTTTGAGAAATTCAATTTTGGTCCTTGTACTAATAATCTTTTGCAGGAATGGTCCTTGGGTGATAAGTTTGGTGAATTTACATGATTGGTCCCTGAAGTTTCACAGTTTGGCAAAACAGGTCCCTCAAAGTTTCAAACTTGACAGTTTTAGTCCCTGGTGTTCAAAATGGGAAAATTATCATTAAGGGTCCTAGGGAATTCATAATTGTCACTATTAGTCCGTGGATGAAAAGTTGGAGAAATTACATGTTAAGTCCCTGGAGTTTGGCAGTTTGTCAGTTTTAGTCCCCGGGTATTTAAAAAATGAAAAATAACAAAAATACCCTTTTACTATTCACATTTGACAATTTAGACCCTCATGATAAATTTTTGAAAGTCACATTTCCAGCCCTCAATATTTACCAATTTACAAAATTGGTCCTTGTGATTTTCCAAGTTAAAAACCAAACGGACCTTATTATTATTATTATTACAAAACAAAACCAAACCCAACACCTAGTCCACCCACTACCAATCCACCAGGCCCAACCCTCCTAGCCCAGTCCACCCCTGGAGTCAATACCCGGTCAAACCAATACCACCCCTTCCACCTTTTCCCTCCCAAAACCATACCACCACACAGACTCACCTCTGCTTCAAAACCACCCTCCACCTGGCCTTCCACCTCAACCCTCCACCTCACACAACCCTCCAAACCCCATTAAACCCTTAAAAAGCTCACCACGCAATACACAGTACCCCCCAAGACTTTGGCGCCAAGTTTCACATTTAAACGGTTGAGATGATTCAGACACAATCAATGGCTAGGAATTGGTGGGAAAGGTCAAGGTGGGTCCCACTAACCTCAGAAAACTCTATAAAGAAGAAAAGATGCAGAAGATTAGAAGTATTAGAATAGTTTTAGTATAACTTAGTCGTAGGTAGTGTAAGTTTCAATTTCAGTTGTAATTTCAATTAAAACAGCTTGCTCTCAGTTAATTTCATGTATTTCAATATTTAATTTAAGTCAATTTCAAGTTTCAAGTTGATTCTCAGTTGGTGTTCATTTCTCTTTATTTCAAAATTCACAAAAAGCTTATTTGTTGTTGTAGTTGTTGTTTGTTGGTTCTCTCAGCTCCCATTAGCCTTGACAAAGCTCTTGTAAGCTTTTAGAAGCATCAAATCTCAGTTTAAGTTAAAAAAGCAAAAATAAGAAAAATATCAATTAAATAAGAGAAAAATAAAAAAAATAGAAGGAAGAACAAGGAAGTGATGAGCAGGGTGTGATTTGAAGTGTTTTGGTATTAGTAGTCTTGTGGAAGACTGTTAGGATAGATATTGGTCTTGGTTCCATCATCTCAGTCTTATACCAATTGTAAGCTCATTTTACCATTTTCTTGCATTTACTGTAGTAATGCTTTGTATCTGCTAATTTTTGGTTCTCAATGTTTCTTAGGTGTAATTTAGTCATATTATTGCTTAATCTTTGGTACTTGTTCATTGTTTTTCAGTATACACTCTTGTTCTTAATTTCACAGTCAAAATGAGTTTATATTGATTCAGGAGTATTTGATGTTAAACTTGATGTTTCTGTGTTAAAATAAGTTTATGTCATCATATTTTAACTTTGTGAATTTATATTATGCTCTGAATCAGTGGTAATCATTGAAGATCACAAATTCAATAGCTTATAGGGGTGTTTGGTTTAGACTGATTCACCATCTCTCAGTAGTATTTGTTGTCTAAGATTGCTTCCTACATGTTAGTTTAGGTATAAATAGGTTTATACAGTCATAAAATTAGTGGTCATAATATAAAAAAGTCAAAATCTACAAAATGATTGCTTAACTGTTAACTGTATGGGCTGTTGGCTCATAAACTCACACAATTAACTTAAAAGTTGTAGGTTTAGCTTAATTTAGGTTAAATATAGCTTAAATTAACTTCTTTAATCAGTTAAGCTCATTGGAAACTCAAATAAGTCAAACTAGCAAAGTTCTATCAAAAGTCAAAATTTCCATTCTCAGTTTTTCACAAAACTTGTGGGATTTTTCTAGATTTGTGTATTGTGATTTAGGATTTGAGCTTTGGTGGACTTATACTCTACCAGCTCTAGTTTAAGTTCCCACTTAGCTTTTATTTTTAGGAATTTTCTGTTGGGCCCCACTCACCCCCAAACACAACTGCAGGGAAGACTTCTTCCCCTGCATCAGCAGCTCAGGCCAACACCACTACTTAGTGGTGGTTTTGTGGCCATCTCAGTGGGCCCCACACCATAATTTTAGGTTCTCCCAACCCCCTCCTACCAGGGAATAACCATTGACCCATTGTTTGACCTAGTACCCTGTGGACCCCACTTAGTTTTGCTTCTCATCTTTGTCCCCAAAATTGTCTCAGAATACAATAATAGAAAACGAACTCCACTTGAGTCGTTTTATTTGAATGGATTGGGATGTGAAACACCCCCAATTCATGGATGCAGCGGAATTCAAACTGGGTGTTACTCGACGGCACAATAGTCACAATAATAGAAAACGAACTCCACTTGAGTCGTTTTAAAAGATTTATCATTCAAATTGTATAAATATCAGAGATTACAAAATGAGGTCCCAAATGGTTCCATGTTTACAATGTATAATAAATGAGTTTTTGAATGATAATAAAATTTATAGCCCTCTTGAGTATCCGTGCCCTTCCGTGCCATCCTTGATTGTCATGAACCTGAAATTGTGAATTGTTACATATCTGACCGTTTGAGGCGAATCAAAATTTGGCGCCGCTGCCGGGGAGGTTGTGCGCTTATTCTAACGATTTTGCGTATTAGTGAATCTGGATATGCATCCATTGTATATTTACCATCTTTTATCCATATTTTTATAAAACAAAACCCAAAAATATTCACCTTTATACCCTCTATCCATTTGATTCTACCTTCTTACACCCATCTCATGCATAATTCTTATGGCGTCTCTCGGTTACAAGTGTTTTCACTGTAAAATCCCGATTGAGAACGGCCTTCGTTGTCTCCGGTGTATTTGTGAGAAATGTGGCAATAATTGTAGTAACAGATTTTGTACTGTGTGCAATCTGTTCATAAGTCCAAATTCTCTCAATGATTCACCAAATTCTTCCAACTACCCTTCACAACCCGAGATACGTGCTATTAATGATGAACCTTCAAAAATTGATCCTAACCTTTCACGGTTTACGGTTAAAAGTTTGTCAAGCAAACGTACAGAGCTTAGGGTAGTGACTGAAAAGAATGACTTACCTAACCTTCACGTTTATCAAGAACCAAAACCCGAGACCATAACGGAAGTGGTGGAAATTCCTAGCTCTAAGAGCACACCACTTGTCCCACCTCCAGATTTTATTCCTTGTGTCGGTTGTGGTGAGCCGCTTTTCGGTTTTCCATGTCGTTGGTGTACATGTGAACAATGTGGTAATGATATTCAAAACGGGAGTTGTTTGTTTTGTGGATCGAGTAATTCATTTGCTTATGATCCTAATCAAAACTCATTCAACGACTCCTCAAATTTTTCCAACTACCCATCACATTCATACGAGCAAGAATCATATTATCTAAATATCAATGATGCTTCGTATCAAAATACACCAAGCCAGACTCAACATTTTAACTATTGTGAGTACTGTGGAGGTCCACATTTTAGCTCTGATTGTCAAACAAGGAATCCATTTCCTTGTAACAATTACGACTATTCGTTTCAAGAACCACCTCCACAGTACCAAATGAACCAAGCAACTCCTCAAAACCAGCAAGATCCTTGTCTAGAGGTTCTTGAAAAACTTAAAAACATTAGAGAGGAGTTGGCTAATATGTCATCTCACAATGCACAAAGTTTTTCTTGTGTATATTGTGGGGGTCCTCATAATGATGATCAATGTCAACCTTCCGGTTTTGACACATCCACAACCCCACAATATCCACTCATTCCATATTCTTGTGATAAATCTATCGCGGAATTACTTGCTGAAGGACGTGCAACTAGAGATGAAAGAAGCATGGAAGAATTACTAGTCTTAGAACAAGCAGCTATAACACGTATCAAATTTCAAAATGCTGCTCTTCTCTATGAGGATGATGAAAGTGATGATACCTCATCATGTTCATTAGTTGAGACTCCTTCCATGGATATACAGGGGGAAAATAATATAACTGAATCACCAGCAGTAGAAATAATGGAACTTGTAGACTCCATTACTGCTAGTCCTTCTCAGCTCCCTCTGTATGATTTTATCACACCCAAGGTTCCCACTCACTCTCTGAGCATGGGGGACGAGCATCTTGACACAATTCCCGCAAAGGAATCGGACGAATTCATAAAGTCTAGTGTTGAGAACCTTGTCTCAATCCCGAGAGAGTCACAGGGGACTTTTGATCTTATGTCTGATATTCCTTTCACCCCTGATAATCCAAATGAACAAATTGAGACTGTCTCTGATTCCAGTAATGATTGTTTATCTTATGGAGACATCGAATTTGTTGATGCATCACTTCCCGAGTCTAATAATGACTATCTTTTTGAAGAGTTCGCTGATGAACTCTCTCATATGGATCCCATCCCACCAAAGGATGAAAATGAAGTCTTTGACTTTGAAGCGGATTTGAGAGAGTTAGAATTCTTACCTACTCATGATCCTACTTTTGAACTCATTCAGATCAATCCACTTCCTCCGGAAAGTGAAAATGATTTGGACAAATTCGAAGCTTTTATGACTGAAGATAGTTCAATTTCATACGAAGTTGATGATAATTATCTTGATCCCGAGGGGGACATTCTTTTTCTAGAAAGTTTGTTAAACGAAGATACATTTCCCCCTCTTCCACCCAAACAACTTCATAATGAGGAAATCAAATCAGTTGAGGAAACTGATAAATTTCCTGAGATCAAGCTTAAGGACTTGCCTCCTCCACTTGAATATGCATTTCTTGAGGAGGAAGTTCTTATCTTAATTGCTATTCAGATCTCCCTACTTTCCTTCACCTACCAGGTGATTTCTCCTATTCTTCACTCCTTCGGGAATGAAGACACTATCTTTGACCCCGGCATTCTCATTTATAAATTATGAGCCGGGTACTTGCCTCATCGGTGTGGAACTTTCACGTGCATCAAATGTTTATCCAAACATCTTGAATGAAAGTCCGATTGAGATGGTTTCTTCCACTTACTTCCCCATAGATTTTTAAATTACTTTTTCTCCCGGTCTGTTCAGGACCTCTTTATTACAGTTAACCGTTCACAAGCGGTTAGCTTGCGTGATAAACCTGACAGTTTGGGAGAAAAGAAATCAAATACGGGGTCGAGTCAAGCTAGTGACTCGGGAATCAAAAACATTAGCAAAAACATGGGCTTGTCACCCGTGTGTACCACCCTAGTATGGGGGAGATACCCCACATGTTGTATATATGTAAAAAAAAAAAAAAAAAAAAAAATGTACATATAGTGATAGCTTCTATTTAAGAAGTTTTATCTTAAAAAATAAATTGTATGTATATACATCTTAAATAAATGGCTAGTTATATTTTCTTCTTACGTTCTAAGTTCGGTTTAACACCCGGTACTTTGAATATTGAGGACAATATTCAGTTCTAAGTGTGGGGGGAGATTCGTTATTCTAACGAATTTAAACACATGTTCCATCAAGAACCCCCATTTTAGCCAAAATTTTAAAATTTTTTCTCACTTAGAACGCAATAAATGGTTATCAGTCCGCCATGTCTAACCCACATAAGGATTGGCTAATCCAGGAGCAAACGGTTCTTGGTAAAGATAACTCAAACCCGTTTATGGCTTGCAATTTGCCAAAAATTGTATGGTTCCTCAACTCCCCATCATCCTCAAAAGATAATGAGTTGGCTAGCCCGCAAGATTATGGCTTGTGGTAAAGGCTGTGGAAAAACCATAATTGGTAATCAGCTCACCAAGATGTTGACTATTCCATCAAGAGTTGGCTAGTCCAGAAGCAAACGGCTTTTGGTAAAGACTAATCAAATCCGTTGACAGCTGGTGATTTGCTCAAAATCACACGGTTATCAGGTGTGCCACAGTTCTTACACCTGGCTACTCCAGAAGTGATGGCTTTTGGTAAAGAGTTTTTCAAATCCATTAAGTTTTTCTCAAAAGATTGATAGGGACTAGCAATAGTTTAGTGTGGGGGATTGATGAGTGTCTAAATACTCATCATTTTATACCAATCTGAGCTGCCAAAACATACAAAAACACTCAAATATGTATCAAAATACTTAAAATATCTTAGAGGTGTGTTTTATATGTTTCAAATGCAAAATATGCAAAAACAGATGAAAAACGTACAAAGTTTGCATAATTGGCAGTTTCAGTCCCTCAACTTTCATAAATTGTCAAAACTAGTCCCTGGTTATTCTAAAAACATGAAAAAGTCATCAAAGGTCCTTTTTAATCATAAAGTTACATATTTAGTCCTTTGGTGCAAAGTTTCACAAAATTACAAGTTCAGCCCCTGTACTTTGGAAATTGACATAAATGGTCCCTGGGATGTAAAAACTTTGAGAAATTCAATTTTGGTCCTTGTACTAATAATCTTTTGCAGGAATGGTCCTTGGGTGATAAGTTTGGTGAATTTACATGATTGGTCCCTGAAGTTTCACAGTTTGGCAAAACAGGTCCCTCAAAGTTTCAAACTTGACAGTTTTAGTCCCTGGTGTTCAAAATGGGAAAATTATCATTAAGGGTCCTAGGGAATTCATAATTGTCACTATTAGTCCGTGGATGAAAAGTTGGAGAAATTACATGTTAAGTCCCTGGAGTTTGGCAGTTTGTCAGTTTTAGTCCCCGGGTATTTAAAAAATGAAAAATAACAAAAATACCCTTTTACTATTCACATTTGACAATTTAGACCCTCATGATAAATTTTTGAAAGTCACATTTCCAGCCCTCAATATTTACCAATTTACAAAATTGGTCCTTGTGATTTTCCAAGTTAAAAACCAAACGGACCTTATTATTATTATTATTACAAAACAAAACCAAACCCAACACCTAGTCCACCCACTACCAATCCACCAGGCCCAACCCTCCTAGCCCAGTCCACCCCTGGAGTCAATACCCGGTCAAACCAATACCACCCCTTCCACCTTTTCCCTCCCAAAACCATACCACCACACAGACTCACCTCTGCTTCAAAACCACCCTCCACCTGGCCTTCCACCTCAACCCTCCACCTCACACAACCCTCCAAACCCCATTAAACCCTTAAAAAGCTCACCACGCAATACACAGTACCCCCCAAGACTTTGGCGCCAAGTTTCACATTTAAACGGTTGAGATGATTCAGACACAATCAATGGCTAGGAATTGGTGGGAAAGGTCAAGGTGGGTCCCACTAACCTCAGAAAACTCTATAAAGAAGAAAAGATGCAGAAGATTAGAAGTATTAGAATAGTTTTAGTATAACTTAGTCGTAGGTAGTGTAAGTTTCAATTTCAGTTGTAATTTCAATTAAAACAGCTTGCTCTCAGTTAATTTCATGTATTTCAATATTTAATTTAAGTCAATTTCAAGTTTCAAGTTGATTCTCAGTTGGTGTTCATTTCTCTTTATTTCAAAATTCACAAAAAGCTTATTTGTTGTTGTAGTTGTTGTTTGTTGGTTCTCTCAGCTCCCATTAGCCTTGACAAAGCTCTTGTAAGCTTTTAGAAGCATCAAATCTCAGTTTAAGTTAAAAAAGCAAAAATAAGAAAAATATCAATTAAATAAGAGAAAAATAAAAAAATAGAAGGAAGAACAAGGAAGTGATGAGCAGGGTGTGATTTGAAGTGTTTTGGTATTAGTAGTCTTGTGGAAGACTGTTAGGATAGATATTGGTCTTGGTTCCATCATCTCAGTCTTATACCAATTGTAAGCTCATTTTACCATTTTCTTGCATTTACTGTAGTAATGCTTTGTATCTGCTAATTTTTGGTTCTCAATGTTTCTTAGGTGTAATTTAGTCATATTATTGCTTAATCTTTGGTACTTGTTCATTGTTTTTCAGTATACACTCTTGTTCTTAATTTCACAGTCAAAATGAGTTTATATTGATTCAGGAGTATTTGATGTTAAACTTGATGTTTTTGTGTTAAAATAAGTTTATGTCATCATATTTTAACTTTGTGAATTTATATTATGCTCTGAATCAGTGGTAATCATTGAAGATCACAAATTCAATAGCTTATAGGGGTGTTTAGTTTAGACTGATTCACCATCTCTCAGTAGTATTTGTTGTCTAAGATTGCTTCCTACATGTTAGTTTAGGTATAAATAGGTTTATACAGTCATAAAATTAGTGGTCATAATATAAAAAAGTCAAAATCTACAAAAAGATTGCTTAACTGTTAACTGTATGGGCTGTTGGCTCATAAACTCACACAATTAACTTAAAAGTTGTAGGTTTAGCTTAATTTAGGTTAAATATAGCTTAAATTAACTTCTTTAATCAGTTAAGCTTATTGGAAACTCAAATAAGTCAAACTAGCAAAGTTCTATCAAAAGTCAAAATTTTCATTCTCAGTTTTTCACAAAACTTGTGGGATTTTTTTAGATTTGTGTATTGTGATTTAGGATTTGAGCTTTGGTGGACTTATACTCTACCAGCTCTAGTTTAACTTCCCACTTAGCTTTTATTTTTAGGAATTTTCTGTTGGGCCCCACTCACCCCCAAACACAACTGCAGGGAAGACTTCTTCCCCTGCATCAGCAGCTCAGGCCAACACCACTACTTAGTGGTGGTTTTGTGGCCATCTCAGTGGGCCCCACACCATAATTTTAGGTTCTCCCAAACTCCCTCCTACCAGGGAATAACCATTGACCCATTGTTTGACCTAGTACCCTGTGGACCCCACTTAGTTTTGCTTCTCATCTTTGTCCCCAAAATTGTCTCAGAATACAATAAGCAAAGTGCTTATTTGTGTTTTGTGGCTTATTCAGGCTGCTTATTCAGTTGATACTTGCTTATCATTGCTCAACTAACTCAGAAGAACAACTTTTTACCATTGTGGGTCCCACACAAGCTCAGTAGAGCTTATTTGCTTATTAAGTCAACATAAGTCAACTGTTAGGGTTAGTAGCTTATATCTAGCTTATTATTAAGTTATAAAAATATTGTTTTTACAAAAGTTAGTTATATTTAGGCATAATATAGTTTGGAAAAAGAAAAATCAAGAAAAAACAATATAAAAATAAGTGATAGTTTCTATTTAATTCAATTTAATTTTAATTTTCATTTTTATATTTTTATTAAGTAATTTGTAATTTTATATTTTTATTAATTTCATTTTATATTAAAGTATTTTTAATAATTTTCTCAGATTTTTATATTGTAATTTAGTATTTATTATAATTAATAATAGTTTTATTAGTAATTAATTAATAAGTAAGTTATAAATAGCATAATTAATTTTTATAAGATAAAACCTATATTTTATATTTTTCCTAGCTTCTATAAGTCATAAAATAATTTTATAAATTTTCTTGTGATTTATACTGTTCATTTAATAGTTTTTATAATTTAATTAGTGTAATTGGTAATTAAATAATAAATAGAATAATAATTAGTAAACTAGTTTATAAATTTATAAAATAAAGTTTTTATAATTTTTTAGGATTCCTATGATGGTTAATTAGATTTATAAAAAATTTCTTAATTTTCCAAGTCATTTTAGTATTATTTGTAATTTAAAATAGTTTAATTAGTTTAAATAATATAATTAGTTATTAATTAATAGAAAATCTATAAAAAGACAAAAACATTTATTTTTATTTTTTATACTTTCTTTAAGTTCATTTTTAAGTTTAGAAATTATTTTTACAACTTTTTAGTTTAATTTGTAGTATTTATCATTTTTAGTTTAATATAAATTAGTTTTAATTAATTAGCTAAATAGTTTTTAATTAAATAATTAATAATAAATAATAAAATAATATAAAAAATAGTTTTCTTTGTAATTTAAATTTCTTTTAAGTTTAAGTTTATAGAATTTTCAATTTTAACCCTTGTAGTTTATTTTTCTTAAAACTCACCTTTTTCTCAGTACGCAGTCGCGTCTGATTTTAAATTGGTGTACGTTTATACGTTTTAGATACCTAGCTTTCACGTAATCATTCCATTAGTTTATTTAAGTCATTTTACTTTATAAACCCTAGTTTAAACACACACACACTTTTATACCTTTCCCGTTCACGTTCACTAATCACAGATTCGTTTTCAATAAAACATCGTACACCTCGTTGGGACATTACGACCCGGGAAAACACTGTATTTCACAGAAGCATTTGCCTCAGCTGTTTGACTATTATACTTGACCATTCACAAGTGGTTGACCAATAATTATCTGACCGTTTGAGGCGAATCAGTAACCTTTTTCACTATGGTTTTCAAAGTCCAATGGAGTTATGAGGTAAGTTGGGGATAAATCAAGGGTTATAAGTTTGGTGAGGTGATTTAGGGATCTAGTTTCTTATTTATTGTATAACATTAATGTGGATCGGGTTAAGTAACAACTGACTTATGTTGACTGACATAAGTCAAAATTGATGTGGGTCGGATTTGACTTTTTTAGTCAACCACGATCAAATAGTAGCCATTGAACTCAATAACAATCTCATACCACATAATCAAAATCACTCCTAACACTGACAATTCTTCATCTTCAACACATAACCGATACACTCCTACTCCATCAATCATTTTTTGGTAAAATGGTTAGTCATTTATTAAACTGCAAAAAAATATATACATACCAATGCATTTATCAGGTAGTATGACAATACCATAGTTACCCATTTTGACAACATGAGTATTAAAACAAACAGGGCATTCAATGTAGTCACTAGGTAGTATGACAATACCATAGTTACCCATTTTGACATCATGAGTATTACAACAAACAGGGCATTCAAAACTCCAAACCTAGACCTAAATCATGATAACTGAATCTTTAACAAATGATTACATATTCATTTACCAAATCACCTAAACTGTTACTGCTTCTACTCCACCTATTCTTACTGAACACAATAAACCACAACTTCTACTCATGTTAGCCATCCAACCTCATTAAACACACATACCACAACTTCTACTCATGTTAGCCATCCAACCCACGACCAACCAAAGGTTTATGTTTGACTTTTAAAGCACATTTATGGACTTGCATAATGACATGAATAACACAAATCATAATCCTACTTAACTAACAAATAACACAAATCATAAACAATCATTATCCTATTTAACAAACAAATAACACAAATCAAATTAGATAATTAAAGTTACTTGAACCATTGTTGTGATACCATAATGTACATAATCTACATAACAAGCCATCAACAAAAGACATTGTTCATATACACCTAACATAAACACCATCAACTACCAGAAACCCAAAAAACCAACCCACTTGACCAAAACCAAACGGTCAACTTTGCAAGTAAACATAAGAAGCGAAGAAAACTCAACTGATGATAAGGTATTTCCTTAACTTGTTAGCCCATTGCTCCTCCATTTATGCCCGAAGCTCCGCCTGGTTTGCCTAGGTCTTCGCCTTGTTTGCCCGGTGCTCCTCAAAGTCAGCTTTCTCTTGCTCTAACGCCCACACATCTTCTTATGCATCCCTGGTCCTAAGTAGACCAAGGATGATGTCTAGAGATCGGCCGCACATGAAACATAGGTGGATCTACCCAACCTATGAACGGACAGTTGGAGTTCTGTAAAATGAAAAAAGTGTAAATAAAATGAAGAAAACAGAGGCAAGTTGTAAAATGTAACATTATTTTGTTTTGATCAAGAGTTAAACTTACGATTTTCGGGCATGAATAGAATCGCCAACCAAGGTTCCTATTTGTACAGGATGTTCTTACCACAACTTGAAGACCACAGCCGCAAAGAACCATTTTTTAGATGAATCAGATATTGAGCAGTAACAATAGGTGTGGTTGTGCAATAATGGTTGATTAATCGTGTTATATAAGAATGAAAGAAGAAAAACTTTGTTGCAAAAAATGTCCCTCAATACAAAGATAGCTGTGCTAGTGGGTATGTCAAGTGGATTTGATAGCAGAAAAAGTGAAGTGACGAAAATACCCTCATGTGCAACGCACATAAGGACTAACTTACGGGTTTTAGTAACGAGCGTTACCAAAAATCGGGCTTTTGCAACTACAGTAATGGTTCAAGGGCATAACTCTTAAAACCAAAATGTTGGGGATATTTCTTGCAATTTTTTTTTAAAAATGAGGACATTTCTTGCAAAAAGCGTAAAGTTTAAGGACATTTTTTGCCGTTTACTCTTTAAATTATATAAAGTTGTAAACTATTTCTGTTCATAGTGTTAATAACATTTGTTTAACGTCCCAATGAATGAACATAAGTGAAAACAAATCATGCTCTTAAAGAACGGACATCATTAAGAAAATTACATGTTTAAACGACGTTGTTTCTTGATTTTCTGGTTAAATTACACATACAAAGGCGAACAAGCATACGTTCTTGTTTGTTCGATTTATAGCCATAGTCTTAAATATATGAGATGGTTTTTGTTACAAAATAGCAATGAACTTTTTTCAATGTTTTGTTTGGGTACCCGAACTACAAACATATCATTAAATGCAACCCAAATTTAATAAAGTGTTTCAATATGCACATTTTAACGCGTTGTCAAGTAAAAATTAATGACATGTGTTATGAAACCATTATTTTGTTGCATGTAGTGATTTATAGTTCACGCACAAAAACTATTCCTTGCTATTTTGTAACATAAACTTTTAAATTGATCAAACAAAATTAAATATGGGTAACAAATGGGACATGGAAAATTAAAATAAAAAACATGAGAAAGCCCAGTCCATATCATATTTGGGCTAAAAAGTGTCTTGTATTCTGGCAATGTTTCGGGCTTAGCGAAACCCGGGCTATTTTGGGTCCCCACTTTTTAAACGCTAAAATGCTCGCATTGTTTTGGCGAGGCTTTGTGCACCTTTACTTTAGAGAACCCAACATGAAAATCAACAAAGAAAATAAACTTAGTTGATGTGGCATTGACCAAAATTGGGCCAAGTGCTGATGAAATTAAATATGAATTTCGGGTGCATAATGAGTATAAGCCATTTAAAATCGTATGTTAACAACATTAACAAATATGCAGAAACGATTTAATCATGGGGTGTGTTATACAAACCCTCCCTATATTGTCACATCAAGAGGGTTTTGTCAAACCGTACAACTTGCGATACATACCGTACAAACCGGCGATGCGTGCAATGATTGGAAACCCTCCCTATGTGGGGGGGGGGGGGGGGGGGGGGGTTCCAAATAACTTGCCTCTTTAATCATAAACAAGTTCATGTAAGTAAGATATTTTAAACAATATGTAATTAATCAAAATCAACCAAAATTATACAAAATATAATTTTCGGACGATATACATAAACATAATTCGTCATCAGTATATATTTATAGTAACAATAATAATTATAAATCACAAAACATAAACATACACATACACATAACAAGAATGCTTACATTGATTTTAGATGAGCGGGTGGATTGACCTCCGGATCCCAAACCTAGGGAATCCGGTATTCAAAAGTTGTTGGCTTGGTCCACGGTAAAAAATGCATGTTTTTGCCATGAATGAAATAATAAAGATAAGGAAATAACAATCAAGCCAACTAGGCAAAGGAATAATTAAACAAAAATTAAAACCCCGATATGTATTTGAAACTTGTGTTTTTAAAGTCATGAAAATCACATTTTAAGACCTTCATAGGGTCGAATTTTTACAGAAAAGATGACCCTAGGGGCTATTTTAAAACGGTTTCACAAAACACCTAAAACACGTGATTTAGCCATAATCGCAAATACTCGATGATCATATGATGGCTCGTAATGCCGCTGTTGGTGATTAACTATATAATAAACATATTTAAATGAAATGAAATAAATATATGCAAGCGGAAGCCTAAATCACCACCACATATCCATATAGCCATATGATCAAAATTGATAAAAACAACAATAAATGTTATACTTTTGTAGCGTGATTGATAGATCGAATGGAGGCAAGATCAAACCCGATTCACCAAGAAACTCTAAGTTATCAACCGTAGATTACCTCTATTAATATCCACACTACACATCCTTGATCACCACCGGATGCTAGTCCCTTAGTAACACTTGAACTAACCTTAATCAACACGTGGAATAGATTAATGATCAAAACAAAAAACCTTAGGTCAAGCCCGACCAAATATCGGCAGGGAAGTGGATGAGAGAAATTTTTTGTGATATTGTATTTTTGGTTAAGTGATATAACTAAATCAAATGAACTTATCCAAATGCATGTTTCACTCAAGTCCTTGGACTTAATTCTTTTCCCTTTTAACACCCCATGGGCCGGCCTACTGGACCAACTAAATGGGCTAGTCATTTGCTTGAGTCTAATATAAATTCACTAAGTCTAGCTTAATGACTAGTGGCCCATTTACTTAATCACGTGTTATATAGATATCGTATGATCGATGTAAATACGATAAATACGTTATAGCAAATGGTGTCTTTGTGTATATGTGTGTGACTCTATAAGCTCACGTGTGTCTAGCCATTAATTATACTAGAAGCATATTCTAACATGTTTGAAATAAACAAGATTACAATGTTACACAAAACGGTTTAGTTAAGTTAAACAACATGAATAATTCAGGTATGTATATATAAAAGACAACTAGAATGGTACCCGCGCAATGCGGCGGCGGGTACCGTGTGATTATATTTTGCGTTATTTGGTTACACGTTTAGTTGTCTTCATGCTTTATAAGTAGAGATATTAGAGATGGTTAAGCCAAATAATTTTAGTTTGAACAACCAACCGCTTCGTAACAAACTTCCTAACCAACCTGCTTCCTAACAAATTAATTTTGAAATCTTTCTGTAATAAGCAAGAAAAAGTGTCTGAATTTTAAGCCTTTCTGATTATAGAATAGTCTCAAATGCATTATAATGTAATATAGATAAGATATGTAACAAGTTATTATTAGTCAACAACCATATAAGATAAATTATTATCTTAAATTAACTTGAAAATATCAAAATGTCTAAAACCAAAAGTAAACATATGTTCCAGCCAAACATCATCTCTTAGCCAAGAGACATAAATAAATACAGAAACAAAATTATCCAAGTGCAACGCAAATGGAAAATTGTTCAAAGTACTAGAATAAAATCAAGCATCCTCTTAATCTTAAACGCCATCATGCATCGTCCGGTCTTTCTTCTCACTCTTCTTCCCAGCTTCCCGCACATCATTGCAAGAGTAAACTTTCGTTAGTAGCAATTACTGAAGTGCATGAAGCGAAACAGATTCGGCATAAATTAAATTCAGCGAGACAAAGTGGTTTAAGTTGACCCTAACCCATCAGTCCTACTTGCACGTCCACACGAAACAATGCCGCTCTAAGAAAAACAGGGTTGAGGACTTGTAATTTGCTAGAAGAAGTCTAGTACTTTAGTTTTAATATGCTTGTGATGCAGTAAGATAATTATAAATTTAAGCTGAAGGTGAGAAAATAGAATGAAAAATCTGAGCCATGGCTGAATTCTGTTCCCTTCTCATGTTCACACTTTCTTAAAGATCTAGTTACAATCCTATTTGTAACTAGGTGTTCGTATGTTACAAATAGAATTGGTATTCGTATGTGAACGACTTTCTATTTGTAAATACTTATTTAGTATCGGTATTCCTATGTTTTCAAACTTTCATTTTGTAAGACAAATATTTACACACTCACACCTAGTACCACATTATGTGTAACAGAGACTTGAAATCACAATCTCTTGGTCAGTGTACCACTTAAATATGGCTAAGCCAAAAGCCTTTTGATCACAATCTAATTTAATTCCTGTGTTCAATGGGTTTAAATGGTTGTTGTACATCATTGTCATATCAAATTATTCAAGCTCGTACATTTTGTTCAGATCTTAGTTGGCAAAAAATAAGTATGCCACATCTGTCCACATAAGTCATTGTCTGAAGAACATATCAGTGCCAGATATGCAAATCGGACCACCACCAATATTGGTGGCTACACTATAGTTGTTCGGTATGTTCTAGGGCGTTTCTTTGTTCTTCGTGCTCTCCAGCAACACATGCCACATATTTGATTGTCACTCCTGTTAAGTTGCGGAGTCAAGTTGGATTAATTGGCGTTTAATCCGATGCTATAGAGTGGAATTCCAAGGACGTTAGAACGCTTCAGTATATATGCAACTCGTTAACAGGAATTATTAGTAGCTTGAACTATATAGATATTTAGGCTATAGCTCATTCCATATAGATACATCTTTAGTGTAATTCCAAACCAAAGGAAATCAATAAAAGAGATTCACTAGTTCGGCCATGGATGTAGACCATTCCCATTTGACTGAACCATGTATGATCCTGATTTATGTTTTTTGCCTTCCGTTACATTTGTGTTGGTTTCTTTAATCCTTATGTAGGTAAATATGAATCGCTACAGATTTCTTGTTTCGAGCGATTTGCTAACAACTCCTGCCACCTAAACATTGTGTTGGTAATGGTATCATGATCTTGGGTGTTTTCATAACTCTACTTTCACAAGCACTCCTAGTAGAAGTTCCGTAATTCTTTATGTAAATGGACTACTTTAGACTCGTTCAAAAAGAAAAAGACCAATGGCGCCCTAAACTGAGTCATGTATGGATACACAATCATGCATAAAAACAAGAGCAATGGCACAAAGGGGAGGTTCTCCCTTGATTCACCTACTTTGTAAGTAACCGGAGGCCCACTGAGACACTCCTGCACCTTTCATTTAACACAATTGACATAATTACGATATGGAAGTCTCAAGTCTGGTTAATTCAACTTAGCTAGTAATAACAACCAAACCTTTTTTTTTTTTTTGAGTACATTAGCTTACTGCAGCATCACATCTCATTTTTGAGTTTAGAGGTCGAGTCAGTTGCTAGTAACGTGAAATGCCTTAGTTCTATTTCTTTAGATTGTTCAATATTTTTAATATACTGTAATTTTGAGGTGCTCGTCTGAAATTGTAGAAAGGAATTGAAATGATACAATTGTATAAGATACAATCATACAAATGTGCTGAAATTATCTTTGGTTAAGACATGCTATTAATGTTACAACCAGATTTGTCTTTAAGTATCAATTGATGAAACATATTTGAAGTCAAGATTTAAATCACATCAATAGTCTTTATCTGATTGATTTTAACAAGCAACTAATTGGTAACACTCCTTTAATGCTATGTAGGGTTTATTTGATGCAAGTCATGCAACTAAAAGTGATAGTCATGGGAGGCTAAGGACTAAAGCGAAATTTAAATATGAGGCTTTTTAGATATTTTTCCTTTTGCTTAAAATTAGCTTTTGATTCATTGGATCAATTGAACATCAAAATATCAAACCCAAAATACAATGAAAATCTAAAAATTGATTGAAGAGGCAGAAAAAATAATATAAAAAAGAGAAAACCAAACTTCAGATTTATGACAATGCAACACGAACTAGGCTTGTTCGTGTTCTTTAGTATAGGTTTAACTGAGCAAACGAACTAATATGAACTTCGTACGGTTTGTCAATGAACTGAAATATCTGTAAGAGCTTGATTGTTAGTTCATCTATATAAAGTCGACTGAATGATTAATAAGATCGAAGTCTCACTTTCGGGTTACAATTTTTTTACATCAAACTTGTAATATATACATGCATGTGTGTATAGAGATCAAAGTTGAGAGTTAGAACTATGTGAACATCAACTTACTATTCAATCAGCTAAACTGAAATTATATCAAAAGCGGCCAACGTTTAGTTAAAACGGGTCGCCTACTAACTAGAGAGGGGCTAGAGAAATGAAGAACCAGAAATGCTACATAATAATCAACCACTAAGAAATTAACAACCTCCATCTAATGACAATTTATTACATCTGCTATCCACCTAGCATAACGTAGGGTGCTGTATTTTGATAAAAAGTCTCATCAAAACGTAGAAAAGACGACTGCTTCTAGACATTTAATTAAGTTGAAGATGTTGGGATATGCAATTCTTTTTCATCACTCATACCATCAGCAAAATCTATGATGTCTGCACTTTTATACATTAGTTTTATTCTACTATATTGTACTCCTATCAAACATGCATCTACATGTTATACTTTTATGATCTTACCATTTAGACCATTACCTTTTTTAATTTATAAAGAAAACACACAAAACAAATGAAATATGACTTTAGGATTCCTAGAAAATAGATACATAAAATCCAGAAACTGATCAACACTTGCATAATACATTAACATTCTATCCATTCATTTAGTTACAACTTTGAGTCTTATACTTCTCATGATACAACAATCATAATGTAAAAATCAAACAAAAAATTTGTGGCAAAATATAGAAAACATAATTAAGTGGAGCCATTTCACAACATAGTAGGACTCACAATTACATTTTCATTCTACACTTTCATATTAATGGGACCCTTAGACCGAAAAATATTAAACGTACAGGCCCTAAAAAATAGTATCAGTCACTGGCAACCAACTTGACCACGGAACTCAAGAAACACAAGTGCAGCACCATAATGAGCCAATGCACCCATGATCACAAAACAATGAAAGATTTGATGGCTATGACCAGCCAGATCAAACCAACCAGGCTTCCATCTTTCAGGGATTCTAGTAATATAAAACATAGTACCCGTCAAATATGAAACTGCCATTGTAGCTTCATAGATTAAGATCCCATTCCTTTGAGGCTCGTACCAGTTCACTGTGACAGCGTGAATAGCTGGTACAATTCCAAAAAGGCCCATTGCCATAAAGAGAAAAGCACGAAAAGAACGGAACTTTGCACTAGAAAGAGCTGGTGCCAGAAGGGTTATAACAGTAAATGCACCCATCGCTGTGATCCCACCAAGATAAACGAATTGCCACATGGGTTCACATTGGAAAATGTAGTAGATTGGTGGGAAGAATGAAGTGATGATCATGATGGTGATGCCGACATAATCCATTTGGAGGAGTAAGAGGTTTAGGTGGTGAGAGTGGCAGCCGAAGAGATGGCAGGTGCTGCTGGAAAGGAGGCAGAACATTGAGCCACCCAAGAATACAAAGAATGGCCACCGTGTAGCCATCAGTAGTGGTGCTCCGATGTCCATATCTAGCGATGAATCATGTTTCAAGTCAATTAGTTTTGGTGTATCCTGTAGTATAACACGAGAAAATTAGAAATAGAGCTTGCACATGGTAGACATACAGAGTCAAATGCATCTACCTTCTACATTAAAAAAAAAAAAAAAAAAAAAAAAAAAAAAAAAACGACATAAAGAAACTTTAGTTTCTAGGATTTAATGTCACTGTTGTTGTCATATCAGTCCACTAAATGTAAGATGGTACCCTTTTTTCTATTATACTTAAATTACATTAAACAATTTCCGACCCTCAGCAACAACTATTGGACCTAAAAAAAGTCAAAATGCAGCTGTAATATGAAATGCAGCAAAAAGGACTAAACAACCACTCACCATAATAGAGTTATGTGAGGCATTTCCACCTGGGCTTAGTGGGAAAGACCTGAAATATAATTTCAATTAGAGCCGTAAATAAATGATAAAAACTAATATAAAAACACCACAAAATCATCAAGGAAATCATCACCAGCATCAATTAGGAGGGGAAGAAAAAAAAAAGCCCTTGATATTGCTCAACATGTTTTACAACCTGTTTCAAGAATCTTTCCTTGGATAAATTATGATTTATTTCCAGTTCTTGACAGCTGATTAATTACGAGTCACAATATTATTCTATTGTGTGAACATTGAAGGAAACTTAAGACATTTGACCAACTAAACAAGATTACACGAGTCAATGTAAATTGAAGGAACATTTCACTTGAAGCAAAATTTTAAGCCATTTTTTTTTTTTTAGATGGTATCACTGATCTGAGTCCACAATGTAAACTCTTTGGATATTCGGCTAATTGTCAAACCGTCTTGTAGTGTATTTGATTAAACCTTACATCCATTTTGTGGTATAAGTAGTAACAAAACAGAATATGGTTTAAAAGTCTAGTTAACAAGAAAGAAACATGAACAAGTGGCATGTAAAAGGAGAGAATAAGAATCTTTACATACCATGTTAATAAATTGAAGAAATCTGTAACTTGAGGCACATGCATCACGTTTGTAATGGTCAATCCCACAAATACAACAAATCCAATTAAATGCCTACACATGAAAAACAAGCAAACAGCCAAAAATGTCAGTTATTTATACCAAAACACAACAGATGTTTGATTAAAAACAGCATCAAATATGAAACTTAACATATGCATCATGGCTTCTCGGTTTTACAAGAATTGGAATGTGGCAACTCGGATAAAAATTGTATAGACTGTCATGACTCTAACTTTTGACCCTTTTGGTAAGATTAACCTTATTAGTTAGAGTACTTAAAAAAAAAAAATACTAAAACTGAATATGACATGTATATGCAAATCAAAAAGAATAATAGCACATAGTACAAGCATTGATGATTCATGACATTGGCTTTTGTACTGTCAACGTCTCACACAATGAATGATAGTAACAAATTCGATGTCATAAAACATGTTACTCAATCTGTGAAAAATCTCAACTTTTAACTTACCCAAAAACAATCAGAGTAAAAAAGTCATGGTAAAAGGTACAAGTACTATGCACATGGTACAAGTTGATGGTAAAAAAACATGATCATTTCCTCAGGCCTGGTAACTAGTTAGAAATGACATTAAGAGAGTGCCCACAAACCATTAACAACAAATGTATGCTCCAATTTCATACGAATGAAAATAACCCCATAAAAGCTTGGTGTAAATAACATAATAATGCCAAAATATAGAAACAATCCCCCAACAAAATCTGAAACATAGATGAACTGTCCTATGAATCTAACAACCAAAAAGTACAGTGTTTGGTTTCGGTTATTTTGGTTATTTGTAATATCTAGCTCTTGCTAGTTTTTTCCATGAAAATTTAACTTTGTTGTTAGAAAAATAAAAAATAAAATAAAATAAAAAGCGCAAAAATAGACATAAACAAAACAATACCAGCCCGTTGAGAACGAAATTTCTAATTGTGTTTTGATACAAAAGATAAGCAGTTATTAAGAGTGTTTGGGATTAATTATATATCCAACTAGCTTATCTGACTAATAATAAGTGATTTATAAATATTTAATTAAGTAGCTCCAAACTGCTCATCTCAAAAGGTAAATGCTAATTCAAAATTGATTATAAGCAATCCCAAACACCTTTAAAATTAATAAAATTACCCAACAAGGATCGACAAGTGTAAGCTCCCATAATGTTGGAATCAAGTAAAAATAGTGAAAACATCAACATTTCTATAACAAGATTCAAATCCATCAAACATTCCCTATATAAAAATAGCAAGATACCCAAAATAATTCCACAACACTTAAATCTTGATCAAACTAGCATGAACAAGTATACAACTCCTAGAAATGACATAAAACAATAGTAAAAAAGAAGAGATAAAAAAGTAACACTTACGTCCAAACATTAAGGGTTTCATTATGCCAATGAAAAAGACTATAAAAGGCTTGTTTCAAAGGCCAATCACTTCTGTAATAATTCAATATAAACTCATTATCCTTCATATATTCTGGTAATTCATCATATCTCAATAATGGGTATTCTTTTTGGATCTTTTTTTTACTACTATTCTTTTTCTTCTTTTCATTACTCCAGATCTCTTTGTTAGATCTTCTTCTTATTTTCCACACAGATACACCATCATTTGATGATGTGTTCATAACTTCTTCTTTATTTTTTTGTTTGTATGTATTCAATCTATAATAAGCAAGATTTGAAAAATAATAATAATAATGTGATAATGGTGGGTGTTGATTGAATGAATGAATCAAAGAGGTTGGCACATGTATGGATGTATTTATGGAAAGAAGGTAATACAAGGGTAATGAGGGAAAGATTTTCAAGCGAGGGGAGTTATGGCTTATTGGAGCAACTACTACCAACATTTAAGTCACCCACTTTTTTTATTAGTTTTGTTTTTAGGACTTGTTTAGTAGATTCTTTAAGATATTCCTTTTCAATTTTGTTACATAGGTTTGAACATATGCCAATGTTATTTTTGTAACTTTTTAAGGTGAGTAATTTCTTGATATATAAATTTTACCTATTGTCATTCATGACGCAATTGTAACTATATATTTGAAGCATTATACATCAGCTAAATCATCAATTACCACTCCTGTTACGTCAACACGATAATTGTTTTTCAGTTTAAGACATTTTATTTATTTATTTATTTATTATTTTTTTTTGAGATATTCGTTTTTACTTAGTACACGGTTATGAACATATATCATTTTTACATTGTTATGAACATAGGGAAATGTTTTTTTTGTAAGAGTGAGAATAGGAATCTGCTTTGTATCATTTTGTGTTGCCTACATACAGAATATACAAGATATATATAATAACTATTAATGATTTATTTATGGTAAATTGCTAATCATCTTTAATTTACTCATAAACATCTTATCATCAAGCTTATCCTTTAACAATGACTTGTAATATACGGCTACCCCCCCCCCCCCCCCCCCCCCGGCGCAGTCAAAGCGGGAGGACACCGGATACTTGGACTGGAGCGAAATTCTTCAAACAAAGCAGATGAAAACACGCAACAAATCGGATAAACCAAAGTATCCATACCAAAAAGGATAAACCAAAGTATCCTGACCAAATGGGGTAAATCAAAGTATCCCTTACCAAACAGGATAAACCAAAGTATCCTGTCCAAACGGGATAACCCAAAGTATCCTCTACAACTAAAATAAACGGAATAACCCAAAGTATCACCTACACTAAAACAAATGAAATTACAACTAAAAGTCATGCACTAACATCAAAAGAAAGATGAGAAAACGAAAATTGGTTCTAAAACTTCAATCCCCAAAGAACTTTCCAAACAAACGGGCCGTGTTTTCCCTAGAAAAACATAAAGATCCGCATCACAAATAAACATCAAAACATGGGTGGGGTTTATTATATCGCTTAGAGAGGTTAAGGTTTAAAGGGAGCCCTCCGAACCTCCGGCTTGTAGTCAGAGGCGGCAGCCGAAAAGTTTAGGTTTGTTAGGAACGGTTGACAAAGGCTCTTGATACCATGTATGAGTGAGAGAATAGGAATCTGTTTTGTATTATTTTGTGTTGCCTACGTACAGAATATACAAGATATATATAATAATTATTCATGATATATTTAGGGTAAATTGCTAATCATCTTTAATGTACATCTAAGTGACTTCCTATTAAGTTTATCCGTTAGCAATGATTTGTAATATACGGCTAACATTTTTTTTAAACTATTCTAATGTGGGTAATTTCTTAATGTTTGATGGTTAAAACTAGGACTTTTACATGTTGTGAATCATGACACTCGATTCCACCATCTTTAGTTGGTTGACGATTTATTGTTATTATCTTACTTTCTTGTTATGAAATCTAATGTTAGCGATAGGATGTGTACAACAAAAGTAGTTGCGCCTGCATGTTAAGAGTTAGTTGTGAGTTTTGGTTGTCTCATGTATAAAAATGTTTGACAAAAATAGGTGTATAATGTGAAATGATATTAGTGTGAAATGATTTCAAGGTAATGGTTATTGTGATTAATGGGAAACTTTGCTCTATAAACACCCGTGTCTTTTTTTAATAGATAATGGTGACAGTTTATTTTTAAAAAAAAAATTCAAGTTTTTGACTTTAAGAAGCTTTATGTGAATCACCTATAACAATATGGTTAGCATTCTTGTTTGGAAAAAAGCTGAACCTAGTAAGGTATTTCATTGATTGTTATTCTAGATAATGTATTTAATTAGTTATAGAAAAGTAAAGACATAATTTGTTTCGTATTAGTTTCTTCCATTTACGCTAAATAGCGTTGTAACAACTTTTTCAAATAGCAATTTATTAAAACAATTTGCCTTTCTAAAAAAATAAAACAAAAAATTATTCTATATATGTAATTCCTTATTGAACCTTGATAGGGGACCTAATACATGAGCCTAATCATGGACCTAATGCTTAAAATACTTGTACAGTGCATGTATTTTAAGCATTAGGTACATGATTAGGCCTATGTATTAGGTCTATTAATCAAATTTCTTATTTAAAAAACATTGAGTTGTCCGTATCTCATAGCTTTTAGGTTCATCAATAATTTGCTTCACATGTAATTTGCAACTCTCGTGGCCTTAAGGACGGTACCCGTGAGCAATGGGCATAAATACTTCTAACCTGTCACTCGCATTCGTGATCTTTTTCTCACTCGTCACCCGTCTATCACCAGCAAGCGGGTTAAGTTATTTGCCCATGCTCAATACCCATGGGTATTTATTGCAAATAGGTTAGTCATTAAACATCATTATGCCAAATCACAATAATAGTAGTTCACTTATAGAGATGAGTAAAATGATCTTACGCAAAATACAAAACTCTTGTCACTTGGCCTCTTAGCATTCTATTTCTTCAAGAGCCTCCTCACTGTGTCAAATCAACAACCTCACTAATATTTAGGTAGAATAATAGATTTTAGTCTACACAAATAGGTTTACGAGTACATTCACAAGTATTTTGACAGGTACAACCCTAAGTATTTTAAGAGGAATGATACAACCATATAAAAAATCCACAAACCCCTTCACAAAATGATGTGTCAAACAGTAATTGGTAGATTTTATTATAGTTTATCTCTTTTTTCTCTGATTAAGCCACTCACTGTCTGATACACCATTTTATAGGAGTTTTTGTATGGCTCTAGCAAAACTCATATTTTAAATAGGTGTCATTGATTCACCAGTAACGGGCCTGCATTACCCGTCAACCACCCACCACCCATCGATGGATACAATTTTTCGCCGACGACTCACCTGCGGGTGAATTTACCGGGTTACCTACGTATTCATGTACGGATCCCAGCGAGTTACCGGTTTTTTCTCGCCATCTTAAATTAATGGTTAACTTAGTGTATTAGACAAAATAGTGCTGTTTTCTTTTAAAAAATGTTGTTCTATCATTAATATGTTTATAAAATCTTAAATACTAAAGGTATATGATATTATCTAATTGTTTTGCGCGAGCATCTTTATAATGTTTTGTATTTTGATGATGTTACTTGCTTTTTACTAAGAGATATATAGCGTACAAATGTATAACGATTTCAATTAGAGAATATTGTTTCTATAATGTTTTGTATTTTGATGATGTTTAATTTGATATTTTATAAACCAAATATAAAGTAGATGAACATTAACACAATGTTATGAGCTTGCCACTGTATGAATGATTGTTCATGTGATTTCATTTCCACGTAAAAAGCTCGAGCCAGTTGACTAGGTGAATCATCACAATATATGCTAATAGACAGGACGTCTTTGTAAAGATTTAGATGTCTGGGTGTGGTAGTGCCATAGCACTGCGCCATTGGTGGCTAAAAGTTCTTTATAGATCCAACTTTTACTATAGAACTCATTAAGCAATTTTAGCCACTCATTTTTTTATCAAAATAAAAAAATAAACTTTCACCCTTTTTTTTAAAACTTAAATATTTCGCAAACCGTAAATTGTCAAGCTACAAAAAAATACCATTGCGAAGAGAATTAAATTATCTTTCTATAGACATGCATTGTTATATACTTTCGACGAACTTTTTTTTCGCCTAAAAAAATCATATATGATTCGATTCTGAATCATATATGATTTTTTACGAATCATATATGATTTTTACGAATCATATATGATTCTTTCTGGGCGAAAAAAAAATTCGTCGAAAGTATATAACAATGCATATCTATAGAAAGATCATTTAATTCTCGTCGCGATGGTATTTTTTTGTAGCTTGAAGATTTACCATTTGCAAGATATGTTGTTTTGAAAAAAAAATGTGGAAAATATAAATGGGTGGCTATGATTGGTTGATAGGTTTTATGGCATGTATTGGTTATTCATGGATCTCAACTCGAGTATGGTGTTTGTTATTGCGAGAGATGAAGAATTTTTTGACTTGTTTGTGTATGAGTATAGGGGTGTGTTAATGTGTAGGGTTTGATGGCATGAGTGTATGTTGATGGGTGTTGATGTGGCTGTAGTGAATCATTACTAATAGTTTTATAGGGTTGTGTTAATTAAAAGAAGCTACTGAGATTATATATAAGCAAGTATGACATGATGTTTCAAGTTCTACACACTGTGTACTCTTAGATCTAAAAAAATATATATATGTTAGTATCATGTTGTTATCAACTATTTAGGCAATTATGATTCATAAGATACAGATGAATATTTAATATGACGAGTTTAAATATCAGTTAGGAGGTGCAAAATACACATTCGTTTCCACCAACATTATTTTGACCACGACAAGATTTGGGCATGAAGGGTTGTGCCCTGCAGGGTCAATTTGCTCCAACCGTGTTGTCAACTATTTAAGGGCCCGTTTGGTTTGAAGTCGGGGTTCGCTTTGGGTGTGGGACTTATAGATGGTTGGTTTAGGATTTAGTTTAACTATTTAAAAAGTGTTGTTTGATTATGTACAATTTTAAAAATCAATGCAATAAATGAGCTTTAAATGGCGTGACCTTGGTCATTGTTCCATGGTCTTGAGACTCAACCTTGGCTTTAGCCATGGTTGTGGTCTTGGCTTTAGGTCATTAGACATCTTGGTTTCATTTAACCATAACTATTACATGGTCATTTGGTATAAAAATGGACTGTTAAGAATTTGAAGAAAAATCTCACTCGTAAAGCGTTTTAAGGGCTCGAGCTTCTTTGCTCCTGAATGAAAACGTCGTTCCGGACAACTTTCGTGTTTTAAGTTTTTGATGAATCGGACCAGAAGTGCCACTTTCAAAAGGGTCAGATCGTTTACAGGTTGTGTTTGACAGTTTTGGCGTTTTGGTTTCGCTAACTTCTTATGGCCATAACTTTTGACTCGTGTACTCGTTTTAGGTGATTCAAATTGCTATGTTTTCCTTGTTAAGTCCTCTATAACAGTAGGTAAGTGTTTCATATCATGGTTACTCTATTTTGGTCGTGGTTCTCAATATAAGTCACTAGTTTCCTTGTTATCTTAACATAAGTTAACATATATATACCATAACTTGTTTTATCAATTTTTATACTTCATGAACATAATAACAAGACAATATATAGTATGAATGAAATATAAATAGCATGAAAATGAGATTTAGTAAGAAAGTATGTTAGGGTTTGCTTACAACTTTTGGCTTTCTAAAGAAAGGAAGTTAAGAACAAGGATTAGGACATTGATTGAACTAGGATCTCTAGCTTCTAACTTCTCTAATCTCTTGACACCAACTTGTGACTACTTGAGAAGGCACTTGAAGTCTCTACAATACACTTCTTGTGTGGATGGAAGATCACCAAAGGATGGAAGAAACAAGGACTTTGGATCAATCAAAGCTTTACAAGAGCTTTAGAATTGATATGGAATTTGTATTCTTGACCAATACTTGAAGTAGAGAGAAAATCATGAATGTGTTTGTGTTTGTGATGCTATGAACGACCAAAGGGTGAGGAGAGGGTTATATAGGGCCTTTGAGGAGGTGCTAGGAAGGTGACTAACCAAGCTTGTTAGCTAAGTCTTGCATATGTGAAGTAAACTTAGCACTTAAGTCAACATATGTGTACAAGCTTGCTATGTAATCTTCCTTAAAGTCTTGGTGACTCATAAGAACACCACCTAGGGCTGAATGGAGGAGGTTAAGTGTTTTGGATATTTATCTTACCTTTACGGAGTGAGTTTTGGTTCCGTTAATCGCTAACTTTAAACCGTTAAGTCATGAAACGTAAAACCGGGTATCGTAAAAATGTGAAACTTGAAAGAATGACTAAACTTGTCAATATACTCCGTAATAAAATATAAAATGAGTGGTAGGTTCCATTGGGGTGCTAAAACCCTGCTAAAACTGGAAATACGGGTCTAAAACGCGTAATACGTAAAACGTACGAATATTGTGTAAAATTGATAAAAGTAAAATGTTACTTTTCTAATATGAAAATAGTGATTTAAAATGACTTATAATGTCTAGACTGGGCTCAGTCTAGTGTCGGTTGGTATTTAATGTCTTTAAGACATAAAACCGTAAACCTAAAAATCAAGTAATGATTTATAAAATCAAGGAATGATTTTTGGTCAAAGGAGGAGGGAAAAATATGTTGACTTTTTCCAAAAATGTGAAAACTCAAATCGTCTTAGAAACGCGGTGCAGGTATAGGCTAAAGTTACGGCTAAGTAAAAGTGCTTAAAAACAAAAATTCCTATTTCTCACGGCTGAGGTTTATTTGGTCACATTTTTCTCAGTCATGATTAATTCTCAAATAAATCATGAGTGTATCAAACATTTTTATGATGCGGGGAAAATTAACGCGGTCGAGTTTCGTTGTGCGTAGGATTTTTGAATGACGTTTTACCCTAAAACGTGTATTTCCTTAATAATTTTCGCGAAAATGATCTGATGAGTGTCAAACTTTTATTTTGCCATGGAAATGATTTATCATACGAGAATATGAAATAAAAATCAAATTTCGTAAAAGTGAATAGTAAAAGTGAATAGTGAAATTTTCGGGAATAGAAGTTAACCTGAAAATGCGAATTGTTACAAAAATCCATGTTAAAGCCCCGAAACCCTGCCCATAACCCGATAAGCATGCCCCGTCCCCGCCCCAAAATGTTCGGGTTTCGAGTTTCCCTGTCAGGCTAAGGTTTTTTTGCGATCTCTAATATGTTTTCTTCCTCGCATTATACTAAAAACTTTATTAAATTAATTAATCTTAGGGCAAATCACATAAAAAGGTATTCTACTTTAGGTCAATTTTTATTTAAGATACTCAACTGTTTTTTTCTCAATTTAAGGTATCGAACTTAATTTTACGTGAAATGTTAGATTTTTTGACTTTTCGAAATAGGTTATCGGTCATAATTTTAGCCTAAATGACTTTTAAATGCTCAATAATAATGATACATCATATTAGTTAATCATTTCAGCAAAAGCAATGACGAAAAACCTTTTTCTAAAAGTAGAAAACACCTCAAAAAATCTTACATTGCACATAAAAATAACTTCGGTACCTTAAATAATAATAATAATAATAATAATAATAATAATAATAATAATAATAATAATAATAATAAAGGAACAAATTGGACGATAAAATTCAAGTAGAAAACAATCGTCCAATTTGTTCCTTTATGCATCCAACGAACTTTGGCACCGATGTTATCTTGTATTTTTCTTGCCTATTTATAAAAATCATTTTTAATCTCATAATCTTTCCAAAATTCTTCTAGAAAAGTCTCAATCGAAGCTAGGTTTGTTTTTTATTTATTTATTTATTTATTTTGCGGAATGTCTTTGTATTCCGCTTATGCTTTTCTTAGATTATCTTTAGCATTGTGTGCGTTGTTAAACTTCTCAACTAACTCGATAATCTCTTCCTTAGGAATGTAATCTTCATAAATTAGTTTTTGAACACCATCTTTGATTTAGTCGGCGCTATGTGAAAGTGAGCAAGACAATTTTTATTTAGTTTTTGTAGAAAGAATTAAGATTTTTGTGTAAAAAATGGTTAATGTATGGGTAGTATTTATAAAGGTAGGAAAAAAAACCATTTGAAAAAATTGCCATTTGAAGGTGAAACAGTCAAAAAAATTCAAAGCTAGTGTGCAAATGACGCAAGTGACTTCAATCACATTTGAAATGACGAGATAGCTCTGCTATGGTAAGGGGTAAATGGCGGCGCCATTTCACCCACCACTTGTGAATGGCGAGCTGCAAAAAGTGATGATACACTTCTCTCTAATATTAATTGAAGCGAAAATTCCATTTACCCTTCATCTTCAAAACCGACTTAATCCAACTATGCATCAGAAAGAACTTTATCCTTTTATCACCATCGTTACTCAAAATCTTATATTCTAATAGATACTTGTGTTGTGTGTCACTATTGTTCATACATAAATAAAAAATACAGCATGTAAAATGGGTAGCAAGATTGTCGAATAAAGACAAGAGAAATGATAGGGGATCTAACCTTAGGCCTAATTTTAGCCCTAAAACCAAGTGGCATGATCCTGGCCGTAGACATGGACCCACTTATTTTACAACTCATCAGGATGATGTCACTTGGTTTTAGGCCTAAAATTAGGCTTAAGTTTATGTCCCTCTGATCATTTTTCGAAAGACAAACATTTCACTTGCATAGCATATGGCAACTGTAGTTAAGAATCTTTTGTCAGACGGCAAAACTGTTGTAAAAATCTGCTATAGAATGCACACAAGCGTCTGATATCTTTTCGCAAAATTAGATCTCTAGAGTCTGGACTTCTAATACTTAAACCAAATGAACTTTCTAAAAAGTCTAGGAAATCAATCATGAAATTTTTATATTTTCATATAACTTTAATAAGTTGCAGGATCTAATCATTCACAAAAGTTATTGTTAAAAATGACTTAATGTTTTTGAAGGGGTTCACTAAATAAAAATAAGGTATAGAGACTTGGTTATTCGACAATTGCCCTAATATACAATCTATAGCATATGAATTCGAAGAATTCAAAATCATAACAGAACTAGCGATTATAGTTAACTACCTGTTGTCTACCTGCACACTCAAGGCAAAAACATCAAGGCACTATCTCTTCGGTCCATATATACCTCACTTCTCATGATATTTTACGAGTATCATTTTATCAATCAAGGCCCACAAAATATAAAATACCAAAAAATAAAGAGCTAAGGTTTGACGGGCTAGTCCTAAACATATTATTTGTTACAGGGGTGAGGAGGCTAGCAATGCAGAAATGTGCATGCAAAAGAGTAGTACCAAGAATCGACGTGCATGATTGTGCTAAAAACCAAAAAGGAGGATACATTATTGCTTTAATGTTAAATAATAGTAAGGTTTAATCTAGAAAGAGTACACACGGTTGAAAGAACAAGTTCTATACACCAGATTTAATTTAATAAAATTACAGACTTGCCTGATTAAGCCGCATAGTAGAAACTCATTATGGATATGTTCATTCACTGCTCATTTGTTTTACGGGCCAACTATTTATAGACGCTGAGTTTTCAGTTTGAGGAATGACTAGAATATTTTGTTCCAAAGAGGGAACTTAAATCTTAATCTTTTCCACTTGCTTCTTTCCAACGTTGGGTGCAAACCAAGTATGTGTTCTGGCATGAAATCATGCCGTGTCAATATACCAACGACAGGTAGTCTCTGCAAGGGGGAACAAACAGCAATTAGAAGATGCATTTAGCATTACAGGAAATATAAGTTCAATAAGCAGCGTAACATTTGCTTCCTATGGCTAAGTTTGTGGGTCTCATGGGACCATAAAATAGAAATCAGAAATTACAACGGCAACTTAAACATTAACAAAACATGCGTTCACCGAAGTAGAAGTTTTGTAAGTAAACTAAAGGTGGCATTCTAACCCATTCATATGAAAACTAGCCAATTCAGGTTGAACTTTATTAAAAACGAGTCAAATGAAACGTATTAGCTACTTGTATAAAGGAAATGGGACATGCAAGGTGAAGCTGAAAGTGGCCTAAAGTGTACTTCAATAGTTCTATGCTTACAACTTTTGATCGTTTTTAACACTACACACAACTCATAAGATTAGGTCGTTTACTAACTTGGTTTATGTAATCATATTCAGTAAAATACTTATTTTTTTGGGCAACCATGGTTTCCAACCTTTTGGCCGACTAATCCACGGGGTTTGAGCCCACAGCCATAGACTCAAACCAGGTAAAGCCCTCCCATTTCAGGAAGTTGGGGTGGCTACTTCATTTTTGGAAGGTCAACCTGGCTCTACCCATTTCCACAGTTACCCAAAACCTAGATCATATAAACAAATGGGCCGGAATAGCCGTATCTACTTGAAGGTTTGCAACTTGGTTGGGCTAAAAAATGGGTTCATTATCCCATTCAAGTTTAAATAAGAGTGTGTGTGTGCTTGTGATGATTATACAATTCACCTGAGCTCTTAGGTAACTAGTTTGTAGAAATTTTTTTAATATTAGAAAAGTAGGCATTTAGTTTTGGAATATCAATCGATCTTTAGGAAATGTCGTTAAGCTAGACGAATACACAACCATAGTATTCTATCTATGAATTTTAACTTGGCTTAGGCAAGTTGTCCAACCCATTTTCACTTGAACGATATTATCGCAACTTATTTGGGTCAGATTGGGTACAGGTTAACACCTTAGGTTAATCTCAAATAAGTCTAGAATGAAGTACTTAAAAAAAGGAACAGATCAAACGGATACAAAGCCTGCTTAAGTCTACTCTTAATGCATAACCTTCTAAAGAGTTTATATTGACAGATCAGATAGATATTGTAATAATATTGCTGTTGTGGGTTATAATTAACACATTAATTCATAAAATTATAGTAATAGAGAGTGAATCCATTCAGACTAGGGGTGTTCATGGATCGGGTAATATCCACGATAACCGAAAACCGAAACCGAACCGAATTGGTCAAAACCGAACCGAACCGAACTAAATATTCGGTTATCGGTTCGGATATGGGTTTGGCAATGAAAACCGAAAACCGAAAATATATAAATATATATATATTTTTTATGTATTTATATATAAAAATAATCACTAAAAGTCTTTTTTAGTATAAATATAACATTATTTAAGCTTGAAAAAAAATTTGTTCTAAAAATATATATAATTAAATGAAAAAATTATTAAAATTACGTAATTCGGGTTATTCGGTCGGTTTTCGGTTATAGGGGTTCGGTTTTCGGTTATTCGGTTCGGTTGAATCAAATTTGAATTCGGTTCGGTTCGGTTTTCGGTTTGACCCAGAAAAAAAAAATTAACCGAATAACCCGATAACCGAACCGATGAACACCCCTAATTCAGACCCGTTACCCAAACCTGACCATCTTGCCACCTCTACCTATTAAAAATGAGATAAAATGGATCAAACACATATGCAGGACAAAATTCTTACCCCAGAAGTCTTGGGCACCACCAATAGGTGTCTTAAACCGACATCCCTGAAAAGTGTAAGGGCCTTTGCCAAAGACATGGTCTCAACGACAGTATAGGGTGAAGCATTCGAGAAAGGATGCAAATCGATGTACATCCCCATCTCTTCTTCAGTCAGATTCATGTCTTCAATCTTTTCTGCATCACCAAGACCCTGCTTTGCAAAATCACTTGATGAGAAACGCTCTACGAAATCCACGTCGCATGGAGTTGGAGTAAGCATGAAAGCTTTCTTCTTTAATAATGTGATAAGATGTGAACGAAGAATAAGACCATACAAAATGGGAGCTTCAGAATGTGGAGGCTCGTCTATAACTGGAAACCCATTGTGACCTGTTGTTCGAAGAACATGAGCAATATTGGCAACTAACTCAATACCGCTGAATGAGCGAAGTGGGCCCGTGACTACATCACTAACTGTTAGCTGTCTCATGTACGGTTCAGCGTGAGTTTCTAGATAAGGAAATCCCTTTAATTTCATTATCTGATCATAAACATTCGCGTTAAAAGCATCAGCTACTGTTTTTGAGACAAGAAGAACCAGCATTATAAGAGGTAGTAATAACAAATTGTTGGTTAATTCTAGAAGAATAACACAAAGTGAAACTGTCATCCTCATTGATCCACCAAGAAATGATGCAGCACCCAAGACAGCAAATAGCCCATGGTTAAGATTAGAAGTTGAACCGATTAACAGGCCGACAAGACGTCCATAAGATGCACCGGTCACAATAACAGGTATGAATAGACCCACGGGAGCCACAATCCCGTAACTGAAGATGCTGAGAAAAAAGCAGGTGATGAAGAACATTAAAATTGATAGAGGATGAAACTCTGTGTCTGTGTCCTTGCTAAATAGATTTTTGATTGCATCATCATTTGTGTTGAAAAAAAGACTTGCTAGTTCATTGTATTCATTAGGTGAACACTGAAACTTTTTGTAGTTGCCAGAACGACCGATAGTGGGACAAGGTTCAGATGTATCAGCTGGACAAGGTCGGCAAGATGCGAACCATGGCAATCCAAATAACAGACAGGAAGTAACAATGGAAACCGTGCAAGCAAGGAGTATTTTATAAGCAGCGCCTTTCCTGAAGTAGCAAAATCAAAAATGAAGAAGAAACAATACATAAGTCATTAGGATGGGAAGCAAAACAGTAACTTTTAATTTGCATTCTTTCCAAAAAGTATTAATCTGTCATATTTCATAGGGCGTCTCATAAAGGAAAAATAGAACAATCCTATGGAGTATAGTATATTTCATGTAAAGATATTACTCCATTCTCTCGCAGTCTCGCTATATATAAATATTAAGTTTCAACCCTTGAACTTATGAATGGGTCTGTGGGTTCTGTTTTATCTCAAATAGGTCCAATACAAAGCTTTAGCTGAAAAAGAACGGGTCAAGCAAGTTAAAAGTAACCTACAACCTGTTTTTAGGCATACAACTTACTTTAGTTTTTCGGGAAGGCAATAAGGCATACAACTTATAAAAAATTTATTGTTTTTTTTTTTTTTTTTTTTTTTTTTTTGTGAAGCTTTATTTACAAAATAATACCAAGGGTACAACTTTCTAATTGCTAGATGCAAAGATTTAGGTCACCCATATATTCAAGGATCGGGTCAATCAAGTTGAATGCCACCTATTACCCTTGATATACCCAAATAGTAGAATATGCAAGCAGACTAGCAGATATGAAGTCAGAGAAGGCGCTTACTCATTGATTTTATTGTAGAGTCGGAGAACTTTGCCCAATAGAAAATTGTAAAAACCCCCAGCAATGCCTCCAATGACTCCAAGAAGAAGAACTGGAGGTACATCCCTAAGATGATAAGATATATTAACAGACGTAACATCAAACATTATCAAACCCCCAGTGCCGAAAAGTCCACATTTTCCACTCAAGCAAATATCCGTTAGACCCCGAAGCAAGATTGCAACAATGGCGGTTGAAAAGAAAGCTCTCCACAAGAGCGCACTTCTCCACCTTCGGAATAACACAAAACACGTGCAAAATGTGAGAATGTAAGAATTTGGATTTAATTATGTCTAAAATATATAAACCGTGGTAAACTTGCTAGTAATTCGAGTGGTTGCCATGATTATGCCTGTAATCCTGTATGCATGTTTTAACATTACCAAGATGCCATTTCTTCAAGAGCAAAAAGTACACCACCAACAGGGGCACGAAAAGCAGCAGCAATTCCAGCAGCTGATCCACAAGTTACAAGATCCCGCCGGTCTCTATCGTTATTGAAAAATCTGAACCACCTCCATGTCAACCCATATTTCTGTGATCCACCCTGACATGTTAGAGCTGCAATGCATGCACCAGTATGCACCATGGGCCCTGCCTTGCCAACATTGAGAGATGATGACACAGCAGCAATGCTGCCAACAATCTGTCAACAAGTCAACATCACATATATATAATATAAGTTGACATATAAAGGCAGCGCAAACACACACACTGTGACAATTTTGATAATGGATTTCCATAATGTCTATTCATAAATTTCCATCACGTTCCAAATCAAACAGCCAGTAGGCATCCACTAAAGAAAGAAACAGAAGTTCCTACCAAAGGATTTCCAAAATGACAACCTCTACTAGGCATTTGCATTCTATATTATAAGTTTATAACATAAAGGCAAACACTAAGGTCTACTGAATATAATGATGTTAATTGCATAAACAACAAGATAATGTTCATAAAAACTTGCTACTACGTTATTTTAATCAAACTCAACATCATATGGTGACAAGCGTAGCTAAGTTATAAACAACGAAAGGAAAGAAGGTTGCTCTAGCATAAATATCCATATTACCTTAATTACCAACGATCGAAACGAGAATATGGCAGGAGCATCAACACCATTTAAGTAAGCCTTCACTTCAGGTATTCCTGATCCAGCAGTCTCTGGTGCTATTAACGACGTTATTAGACAAGCAAAGAAGGTAAGTGCTAAGTTTGCAGCTGCGAATATGAGAAATGCTGCCAAGTACCTGCAACAAAGCATTTAAGATTCAGTCAAGATCGAAAGCAGGTGTTAACACATATTGACAGGTATACAGTTTACGGTTTTAGAAATTAACAGAAGTCGCATCTAAAAAACCAACTAATGAGAGAAAGTCTAACCTATTTTGCAGCATCATGTTGGAGGTAATGACAAACTTGATACCGGCAATGTTCTCAATGGCTAGGTTATTGAAGAAGCCAATGAGACAAACAACAACACCAATAAGAAAACAAAGGGTCCATTTCAAAGATGTATACTGAAATATCTGGATCTTACTTCTGCTGCGCCAATCTTGCTTAAAAACATCATTCTCGATGATCCTTGAAAATTCAACAGAAAAAAGAAAAGGAAATCAGCAGAATTACTCGCCAACAATGCGTCTATTTTTTCTTAGGACGACGTCTGCTTAAAATGATTCGTTAAATTTGACAATTGACATGAATGCAGTGACATTATAATCACATGACATGTTCGCTACGATCTACAGTTGTTCTAAACTACTGTTCTTCAATAAAATCGAATAAAAACTATTTTGCTACTTAAACTATTTTGCGTTTCATTTGCTTACCAAACACTTTTATAAAACAAAACAGCTAGAGCTAATTGCTACCGCTTACCAAAGCCGTATAAGAGGGTGTGCGATGTGTGCTACCGCACGGGGCCTCAAAATATATACCTCGTTGTATATTTAGCGCCTCAAAATTTACTTCCAGCAAAAATTGTTAACGATGTACTACTACAATTTTATGTCATAAATATTTGTTAAAACTTATGTTTCAATAGTTGGTATAATATATTTTTGTTTCTATACTTTCCTGGCACAATTTTATCACCTAAAACGTCATTCAAGTTACTGACTAATTAGATAATTTAAATGAATCACTAAACAAACAAACAAAAAATATTGAGTAAAAAACTAACTCATAATCAAGGCTTTCAATAGGACAAGGATTAGATCCAACAATAGCAATCTGCGACGTCGTATTAGAGGCTGAACGACGGAGACGATGAAACAGCGGCACCGTTATCGATTCTTCATCCTGTAAACCGTTACTATAACCGTTGCTAGACATAACTGAAACTGAACTCACACACGACTCTTGTTTTTTCATTTTATCAAAACCTATATATTTAAATAATAACAACTAGGCCTACTTTACTGGTACTAGACGAGTAACCGTGCATAGCAACGGATTATTGATAAAAAAAAGTTTATATGTTATAAACGAAAAATAATAAAAGTTTGAAAATTTGGGAATTAAACATAATGTTTTGAAACCCGGTTCGACCAGGGTGGTTCAACCGGTTGAACCATTCCGGTCGAAAAATGGGTCGATTTAAACCGGGTCAACTTGCTAGGTTGGGTCGAAAACGGGTCAAATTAAACTGGGTCAACCCGCCGGGTTTGAAGCGTCCCGGGTCAACCAGGTTTGTGTTTTAATTGGTTGTATTTAATTTGGTAGATATGTTTTAATTAGTTGTACAATGTGAATAAATCATTGTACTTTTAAGTAATGAATAATGTTTTGAAACCCGGTTCGACCCGGGTGGTTCAACCGGTTGAACCGTTCCGGTCGAAAAATGGGTCGATTTACACCGGGTCAACTTGCTAGGTTGGGTCGAAAACGGGTCAAATTAAACTGGGTGAACCCGCCGGGTTTGAAGCGTCCCGGGTCAACCCGGTTTGTGTTTTAATTGGTTGTATTTAATTTGGTAAATATGTTTTTATTTGGTTGTACAATGTGAATAAATCATTATACTTTTTTAAGTAGTGAATAATGTTTTGAAACCCGGTTGGTTCAACCGGTTGAACCGTTTCGGTCGAAAAATGGGTCGAGTTAAACCGGGTCAACTTGCTAGGTTTAAACGGGTCAAATTAAACTGGGTCAACCCGCCGGGTTTGAAGCGTCCCGGGTCAACCCGATTTGTGTTTGATTGGTTGTATTTAATTTGGTAGATATGCTTTAATTTGGTTGTACAATGTGACTAAATAATTGTACTTCTAAGTATTGGGGTGTTTTAATAAGAGTATTAATTACATTTCACTTTCTCTCTCATTTGACCATTGTTGAAAACTCAACATTTCACTTTTGACCATTTTTCCATTATAGATAGTATAGATTGGTATAACAAATATTGAAACGTAACTCATTGAGGTTACGTTTTTGTTTTTATTTATTACGGAGTATTTGTAGGATCAGTTTCGTTTATTATTTGTGTAGTAGTAACTTGTTAACTTATAAGATGTTGACAACTGAATTTATTTAGAACTATTTACTTGTTGTTTTATACAAATAATCAGGTGACTAATCCAAGACCTTTCGTGAAATGGGTTTTGTCCTCTGCCTACTTGTCGATTTCTATATTAAAACATACGGATAGGTTATAAAGATTTTCAAAAATACAAATGATACTACCTCATTTTTTTTTTCATTTTTTTTTATTTTTATTATTTTATTTTATTTTTGTAATTTTGTTTATATAAAAAAACAGTAAAACTGAAAGTACGGAACATAAAATATAAAGTTTAATAAGTAAAAAATATTAAACTAACAGAACATACGAAACAGAAACTGATAAAAAAATTGTTTTATACTGCAAACAGGAGGGGGAAAATGTTCTTATTTTTTGTATTTTTTTTTAGCCAAAGGATACGAATAGTATAACCGTAAAAGATACTGTAATACATTGATTGATTACATTCATTCCCACAATTTCATTTTCATATTTTCTAAAAGTATCATAAAGTATATTTATGTAGGCTCTCATTTTATTGTTTTTTATGTAGGATTGAGTTGATAAAATAAGTGTGCACTAACTACAAGTTTTTGAAAAAAACTCAGTGGGCGGGTGTCAAAAGTGTACATAAACTACAAGGATTATTTCACCACTACATAATTTTGCTCCCAATTTATGTGAAATGAATCTTGTCCAACAATTTTATTACAAGTGTTCTATAATTTCATGATATGCACCTGTTGACCTTTAGTTATAAGTCAATGAAAATAATAAGAAGCTTGTAAAACATAAAAAATTTGACGTAAACTTTTAAATTGAGCTTCGGCTTGCGTTTATAAAATAAATCTTTCAACCCGAATATGAATATAAACTACAACTAATTTTGGGAGGATGCTTATACTTTTTTTTTGAACGGTTACTTTCTTTCAAGGGAAATCCATGTCCAATTTGAAACCCGATGGGGGAAAACCTTCAACTTAAGTCGCCCGAAGGCACGACACTTAAATTGAAGTAAACCCTGCATTCTCCAGATTCGAACCCTGATGGGTTGAAACCTTCATTGAAAGACTTTGAAATCGTACCGACAGGGCAGTGGTCCACAAGTGAGGACTTCCCGGTTTGGTCACCCAAACCGGTACTACTCTCCACTAGGCACGCTTAACTGAATAAGACATGCCCAATGGACCACAAGCCCATTGGTGGGAGGATACTTATACTAACCACAGACGACAACAACAACAAAATATGTTAAATAGAAAAAACAAATAAAAATCTCAAATTATCTAAAAAAAATAAGAGTTCAACTCCAATTTGTCTGCGTATATAAGGCTGGTGGTAATCATGGACGAAACATAGAAGCGATTAACGGGGATTGTGGCTTTTTCAAAAAATTTGACACTATGTACATTTTGTTCCCTTTTATTCTTAGTTTTAGTCATGTTTATACGAAAAACTTTCAACATATTGTATATTGGCCCTCTAAAATACATACGGAGTACTTTATAAGTTGGTCCCTCCAACAAAACGTTTAAATTCCGTCCTTGATCATCACTTTCAACTCAGCGCCACATCAACTTTTCAACACCGTTAACATCGTCACCAACACCACCACTAATATAATGTAATAAAACAATAGCATGATCTTTAAAAATATGGGTTTAAACACGAATATACCACAAAAAGCAATATGGTACACACACAACCAAGATAAGGACATCCAAAGACCTACTTCTTTCTTTTCCTCAACAAAAAAACGTGTCTTCCGAGGTACATGTAATAAGGAAGAACGCATCGTTCGACTGCCGATCGACTAAACCTGTCTATAAATTTGTCACAAAACACGTTCTTTCTAGTATATCTCATCCAATAATTGAGATGTGAATACCTGGAATGATCAGTGTTGGATTTTAATGGAACTGGTCCAAAATTGCAAGTAACGTTAAAACCATGCATGGGAAAGTGGTCCATATCTCCACGTTCTCCACTCAATAGATGTCATCACATTACATTTACTTGTTAAAACAACGAAAGACATGACTTATTAGGTATATCTTATTGAGTATTTTTAAATGATCATTTAGTTTAGAACTACCTCTATTCTATAATAATTGTTCACTTTTATTTTTTTCAGTTTTTTTATTCAACTTTTATCACAAAATTTTTTATTTATATAATATAATATTTGAGAAAAAATATATGTATAGATTTAATTTTAAATGTATTTTCATTTGGTATAATTTTTATCAATTATTATGTAATACAAATAAAATTATTAATGGTAAAAGTTGAACAAGAAATACTAAAAAAATCAAAGTTGACAATTATTATGAGATGGAAAAAGTACTTTACAAAATTAAATGTCGTTCATTTTATTTTCCAAAATAAACTTTTGCCTTTATGCGATCTACTAAGTGACATTAATGCATTTATGCAACCCGACATGTACTAGGCGATGTGTTGGGCGATCCAACATGTACTAGGCGAATTTACAAGCTTAAAAATACTATTTTCATATAAAATGTATAATATTTAGTGCAATTTCAACAATGGTTTGGATTTAGTAAAATTTATTCTGAAAACTTCCTATTACTTTTAAAAGGAATTAGACGATGAGTTGCAATCCAACATATGTACTATGCGATCAAATATGAAAATTATTAATTACAGGTTTAAAAATACTATTTTCATATAAAATGTATAACATTTAATAAATAAGTTATAAGCTGTAGTTTCAACAATGGTTTGGATTTAGTAAAATTTATTGTGAAAATTTCCTATTACTTTTAAAGAGATATTGCTATTGATATGTTTGAGGCTATGGAAATAAGTGTTTTTGTGTGGTGTTCTGCTGGGAATAGTAGGTCTATCAAAGCTTCACATACTAAAAAGTCACAACTATAGTGATGGTGACAACTTAAGGTGTGATTGGTTCAAACTCAGTAATGAAAAAGGGAAAGACAATTGTAATGCTAAGGACAGGAAAAGGGAAATGAATCAATTCCTCCTAATTTATTGGGTAATGACTCATTACCCACTATTAAGTAATGAGTCATTACATATAGTCAACCAAGCACCTTTTTTCATTACCTTACTCATTCCTCACCTCTAAAACCTTCTACCAAGTACACCTTTAGTTCATTTTAGTAAAACATTGAAAATGTCTTCATTTTGGTAAAATAAGTATTCAAATGATCCATTTTAGTCATTTGTTTTATATTTTTTTTCTAGGGTAAATTACACCGTTGGTCCTTATGGTTAGGACAAGTTGCACATTTAGTCCTCAGGTCTATGGTTAGGCGCCTCGAGTCCCCGGTGTCATGTTTTTCACTTACTCACGGTCCAAACCCTAACGCTCATTAAAAATCTCGTTAGATGCAAGGGTATCTTAGTCTTTTTAGTACTTTTTTGGTCCAAACACATTAAGTACACTCACACACACCTACTTCGCACGTTAACCCAAACATATCTTCTTCAACTTTTCATCAAACCCCTATCAACCTTAATTCAATTCATATACATTATTTATATCTACATCTACACATTTTCATCGATAATCTTCGTATTTTAATATCACCATTCGTTTGTTTATGTAAATCAATTGTATTCATTCACCAAATATAATCACTTCTACCAAAAGTATCCGAACAAGGATAGTGTACATTGCAATACACTAAAATTCCTTGAACTACATAATCTTGCAAAGATGCTGCAGAATGGTAATGGCTTGCATTTCTAGATTGTGAGATAAAAAGACCGAATATAATAAGAAGTTGTAATAGTTTTTTGAAAGAGGTTCTCTAATGACGAACATGACTTTTCTTTTGGGGCTTGCAAGTATAAACACGGATGAAGAAATCAATAGTTTTATTAGTGAAGCAAAAGGGAAAGTACCAATTTTCATATAAATTGTACGTATAGTATGTAAATCGGTTTAAGAGATATGATGTGAATGGTTTTGTTGTTTTGGTTTCCCATGTAGAACGGTAAAGACCTGATGAGAATGATAAGGATCAAGAAGCTCGAGTAACACTTAAACAAAGATCATACTTGACTGCTATGAGGCAGTATTTACCCAAGTGTGTAAGAACTTATGAAGTCATGTGTGTTGCCTTCCATTTATAGATAGGCGAATAGGGTTTAGAGATAAACCCTTGTGGGATGATCAATGGCTGCTAGGAAGCCAATTGTTGATCATCCAAGGAGTAGACAGGGAGGGCCAGGTGGGCTATCCTCCTTGTCTAATACAAAGTTGTGCTTATCGTGCGTCCCCAATGTACAATGTCAGATGCTACATCTTAACAACTAGTGAAAGTTGAGGAACAATAGTACTATGTGCTCAGCATAGCCTAATAAGCTTCTCCAGGCCTTTCGTGACCTGGTATTTAAGTCGGGTCGCTATCAAGTGTTTATTAATGGGCCTTGGTAATAGGCTTGATTCGGGCGTTATATTTAGTAGGGTTGGGCCACTAATATTTATACGATATCAAGTCCCCGTAGTCTAGTATCAGATCATAAACTAATGATGGAATGTTGTAATTTTAAAACTAACCAGGGTTCACCCTCAGGCATCTCGTTTCCAGGTTGGTGTTATATTTTTGCTTTTAGTGATGATGACTAGATGCAACCATTTTTTTACCTCGATCAATGTTTTAAGCTGAGTTGGGAAAGATGGGTACTTAATGTTTGTATGGGGAAATGTAGGAAAATCCCTTTTGGGTTTATTTTCTATCTTTGGGATTTGACGCGTCTCTTTTGTCTTTTCGATTGTAGACGGCGTCATCATGACATTTCTTGAGCGGTGTGTTTGATTTGTCCCTGCAAATATACATGACGTATGTGTTGACATCAGTTGTACTCGCATTTTTACAGTGTGAATTTCACTCGCCCCATTAAATGTGTGTTGACCTAATGGGCCTTTACCAAGTGTAAGTTACTGATTTGTTCCCTTTGCCTATAAATAGGGCTAGAAAGGTGAGGAAATTACAACTTGAAGCGATAACTTCTCTTTTCCTCTTCCATTCTCCCAGATTTTTTCCCAAACCTTAAAAACTTCCTTAAAAAAAAATTCGTAGGTTTTTCCTTGTATTTCTACGAGGGCCTGTTGTCTTTCTTTGTTTAAGAAGAAATGTGTTAATACAAATAATATCAAAAACGTTATTTGCATTATTCGGTCTTCTCGTGTTTTGATAATCACAAAATATAAAGACATGTTACGTAAAGTTACGGTTTATAAGTTTTTAATAGAGGAAGCTCATTTCTTCTACGTAGCTGCCACAACATCACTTTAGGTATGAACAAACATAATACCGTCATTAGTTAAGTGATCAAAGAGTTTTATTTTCTCCTAAACTTACATTTTTAAGTTTGACAAAACATTTTCACAAAAGTATTTTTGTGTTTTTAAAGAAATGTTTTATTAAGAAAATAAATTCAAATTCAAACCTTATAACAGCTAGTTTTCCCCCAAATCAGTTCAGCCTGCACCAGATAAGTTTTCACCACGTCAAGACAAAATGGGAGCGTTTTGTCAGGGCGGTCCCTTAGTGATAAAGGACCTTTTGGTATTTACGGGACCGTGTGTCTCACTCCTGTCGTCTATAAATACTGAACTGTTACACTTCAGAAAGCAAGGTTTTTCACACACAAAAACTTTCTGGTTATGTTCATTTTATCTTTGATCACTATAACATGTCGGTATATGTTTATAAGTGATTTCCTCTTCCGTCAAGTGCAAGAGAAGAACTCTCAACATAGATGAAGACTCGAGATGTTATAGGTGTCCACACACAAACGTAACAAGTGTTACGGGGATAGGTTTTGTAAATAATGTCATTGTTTTCCGACTTGTGTGTGAGTCGAGGATAGGGATATTTGTATGAACTTGGATGGTGATGTAGATCCAAGAAGTCTTGTAACTAGATTAGCTCATGTATTTGATGTGAGGAGAGTAATGTCCTAGTGTGTAGGATAGGACTTTGTCGAGTCATTGTGTAAAGACTTGGATCGGGTGATGATCCAAGTAAGTCTTGTGTGAAGGATTTGTTTGGGTGAAGAACCAAGTGAGTCAAGTGTGTGAAGGCTTGGTTCGGGTGAAGAACCAAGTGTGTCAAGTGTGTGAAGGCTTGGTTTGGGTGAAGAACCAAGTGTGTTAAATATGTGAAGGCTTGGATCGGGTGAAGATTCAAGTTGGACAAGAGTGCTTGTTCATGTGACCACGTGGGCCTTGGAGTAGATTGGTTCTAGCTACGATTAGAACTTGACATTATGCTTAGTGTCGTTAAGCCTTGTGTAAGCACGTGTACGTGATGAGGCGAAAAATGATCCACTTTTAGGGGGTCATTTAAGCCCGGAATTGAATTTATTTGATCAAATATTGCCCTAAATCGTTCCTTTTGTGATTTTAGGTACTTTGGGAGAGAAATCTGGAAAAGGAAGCAATTCAGACGTTTTTGGTGCATAAAAGTGAAGAAAACGCCAAAGTCTTAATTTTCCTTGCTGGGAACAGTAGGTGACGACGTCAAGAAGGAAAATCTGACGGCGTCAAGAGTAATTTCCATGACGACCCAGTACAGAATTGAAGGCGTCACGAAGTAGGGCGTCAAGAGTAAAATACGTGACGGTCTGGAAAATGCTATAACGTGACGGCGTCAAAAGCAGATCAAGGCAGTCCGAGAAGTATTTTGGCGGCGAGATGACGGCGTCACCAATTTGGTCTTGACGCCGTCAGACTCAATTTCCTATATATAGTTTTCTAATTTTCATTCAAAAGAGGAGAGAAGTTTTGGAGAAACCCTAAGGCCGAACTTAGTACGAATTTTACAGGTTTTTCAAGGGTTCTCAGTCCTTGAACCCTTTCATGTGTAATTGAGATAAGTGTTCTTTTAATTCAATCAATATGTCTATGTGTTGGTTGTCTATATCATGTTCTTGTCTTAATTTCATCATGCTAGGCTAGATCTATCTTGTGTTTGCTTGGATCTAATGAAACCTAGATGTTAATTATGTGTTGATTTCTTGTTTATGGTTGTATTGGATGAATGATTTCGATGTTAGGCTTAAGAAAACTGGCAAATCTCCAAATGGTAACATGCTTGAACGTCTTAGGAAACATGAACTGACGTGCACTAGGTTTTATTGGTTGTATTTAATGCATGAGTAAATTCTAATGATCCCATGTTAGGAGCTTCTTAGCCGGCTTGACATAGGAGTGAAGTAGGCACTCATAGGATTGGGGAATTAAGTGCGCCACCCCATGAATGGTATTAAGGAATACAATCAGTCATCCACGCAACTATAACAAGTAATTAACGTGTAAAAGATATCTAGGGAGTAGTGAAATCTAAGTAAACACAACTTCTCCACTTATTGCTCACAACCTTAGTTTAATTTAGTTTATTTTCACTTCTAGTATTTTATTTTGATTGCATCTTTAGTATTGGGTTAGTTGACTAGCAACTAATTCCGCCAAAATCCTTCAAACCCGAGATTTTTACTTGATTTCTAAAAAATATAAAAATACAAAAATAATCATCCCTCATCTTTAGAACTAGTATTTAGGTTTTCTAATCCTAGCGACACTATTCCTAGCTGAACGATCAATCCCCCGGTACTTGTCACTATACTATACTACAACGATCAGGTACACTGCCTGGTGGGGGTTGTAAGCTTCTCGAGGTCCCTTGAGAGGTAAAGCCTGGTGCGATTCCCACGTATCAGTACGGATTGCTCCGCCTGAAGGAGTGTATTGATATAGTGATTGATAACTCTCGAGTGTGGTACTCGGGGAGTGGAGTAGGACAGAGAGTGAGCTTCGTGCCAAACCACTATAAATCACCACGTCTCTTGGTTGTGTTCTTTCCATACCGATGAGGCGAAAAGTGTACCACTTTTAAGGGGTCATTTAAGCCCGAATTCGTGATTATTTTATCAATTACTGCCCTAAATCGTTCCTTTTGTCATTTTAGGTACTTTTGAGGAGAAATCTGGAAAAGGAAGCATTTTGAACATTTTTTGAGCATAAAAGTGAAGAAAACGGCAAAGTCTCAAAATCCTTGCTGGGAACAGTACCTGACGACGTCAAGATCTAACACATGACGGCGTCAAGCTTGGCAAAAGAGGTGGAATGTGACCAATGATGAGGTCACGTAATAGCCCGTGACCTTGAGTCTAGCTACAAGACTCGTAAATAAAGAAAAGCGCTTCTTAGGAGGCAACCCGTGTTTTGTGTGTTTTTATTTGTTTGATTTTTAATTGTTTGATTTTATTTGTTTCCGTATGCGTGTTTTATTTTTATTGTTGGTGGCTCATGTTTCAAAGTAAATTGTGAAAATGCTTTATTTTGTTTTTAACTCCGTCTTAATTGCATATAAAGGTATTTTGCAAAAGCTAAGTGTAAGGGAAATCAAAATTTGTTTATAAGAACGAAAATGAGCATGATTCACTACAATATTAAATAAACATGTATATTAGTATTTGTTAGAGTCAAATGCTTTGTATCGAGTCATGATGATGTTTGCAGGATTTTCCAGGAAATAAGGCATAAGTTTTTCCAGAAATTTTCCGGAAACTTAACATAAGATTTTTCCAGGAACATTCTGACGGCGTCAGGAGTTACAACCTGACGGCGTCAGGTACTAAAATTCTGAAAAATTTTGCGAGTTTTGTTTATACCGGAGTCTTAAAGTTTTTGTTGATTCTTTAGTTTTATAAACTCCAAGAAATCTGCAAACATTCATTCCATATGCATTATATCTTAAATTGTTTTCTAGGATTATTTTTAGTATATATAGATTGCCGCCGATTTTAAGCGAGGTTTGCCTTGATTGTTTTCTCAGGTTTAACAGGTTATATATGACAAGAAGATGATTTATATTTCTGGAGGGAAGCTTTCAAAGTTCATTTTCTTGGAGGAAGATCTAACCTTGTTGACATACTATCCACACCGAACGAATCAGGGGAGTATTTGTTTTCATTCTTTTACCTGCTTTACTTTTACATCCTTTAATTGAACATTGGGGACAATGTTCATCTTAAGTGTAAGGGGAGGGTAAATGATGATACCTTATAGGATACAATTGCACTTGAGTTTGTTTGTTTGATAGTAGGTGTGCAATAAAACTAAGAGAAATACTTGCCAGGGCAATTTTAGCCCCAAATTTAAAATATTTTACAACATTTAGGAGTGAAACTTTAAGCCTTAACAAGCGTCTCATGGATAGGAGTTGTATGACTAGCACAAAACCGTACCACTCAGAAAAATTTTCCACCCAAATATGTGAGGTTCGCCTTTAGATTTGATAGGAAAAGCATTCATTATTAGTGCTTATGAGTGTACCGGTAGCATTTAGATTCTAGAACTTGCGTTGGTGATGCATCCCGAGACCGCTAGTGAGACTACATTCGTGTAGTTAGGATTTACTACATGATAAGAGGCATTAGTATCACCCTTGTGTTTAAACCTGTATCATAATTACTTGACCATTTAAGTTATATTACTTGACTAGCGAAGTCAATTAATTTTCCCACACCTTAGCGTTGTACTCATTTTTACTACACGAAACCCCTAGTACACCCCTCCGAGCCTATCTTTTCGTTTCTAACTTTAAGCATCTTACTTAAAGGAAGAATTTCTTTGCAACCCACCCAAATGTACACCCAAATCGCCTTAGCCTTCCGTGTATGCACTCATCTTTATTGCATTACTGTTATTTGTTTAAACCCTTAGTTAATTATCTAATTGATTACATGGTTGCTAAGTCGAGTCATATCTTGTACATATTGTTTTGGGACGATTGAGACTCATGGGTAAAGTACTAGTGTTATGGAGTAATGGGGAAGAACATTAAATTATTACCCCAATATGTGCGTTAATATTTAAAAAGTATTCCAAGTGTTTTGATTATCTTAATTCGAGTCATTATAGTAGTTTATTGTAAAGTATGTAAAAGTTCAAGTGTAAGGGTTGCATTCCCTATGATGTATTATTTTGGATTGTAGGGTAAAAGTGTATGCAAAAAAAAAAAAAAAAAAAAAAAAAAAAAAAAAAAAAAGAAAGAAAAAAAATAACATACAGACTACCATCCCGTTTCATTTTATGTTTGTTTTAAGTTTTTGTTATTTTTGATTTATTAGCTTAAGTTGAGTCGAGTCTTGGCTTAGCAACGTCATATTGTACATGTAATTAACCAAGATGATTAACTGGCCACCAGTAAATATTGCCTTTAGCCAACAAAACCGTGTTTTCCATATCCCTACACCTAACGTTATAACCCTTTAAAAGACCTCTTTGATAGTTTATCCTAGGTGCTTACGCCAAGTGGTGGAGGTTTGATCCTTTCCCAAGCCTATGGTAATCTATTTGCTATGACAGGTAGTGAGAGATGTTTTCCATTTCCTTATTATGATATATACTTTTATTACACTCGAGAGATGTGAGTATCTAAACACTATTTGTGACGTGCTAGTGTATGACCTCCGTGCTTGTTTTTGGTTTTTAGTGGAATGACTATTTGTTGTAATTACTTTTATATTAGTGTTAAATGACCCCTAACTTGTATTTTGATTAGAATAAGAGCGCATTTGCTTGAGGACAAGCAAATCTCAAGTGTAAGGGTATTTGATGAGGCGAAAAGTGTACCGCTTTTAAGGGGCCATTTAAGCCCGAATTCGTGATTATTTGATCAATTACTGCCCTAAATTGTTCCTTTTGTCATTTTAGGTACTTTTGAGGAGAAATCTGGAAAAGGAAGCATTTTGGACGTTTTTGGAGCATAAAAGTGAAGAAAACGGCAAAGTCTCAAAATCCTTGCTGGGAACAGTACCTGACGATGTCAAGATCTAACACATGATGGAGTCAAGCTTGGCAAAAGAGGTGGAAGTGGAAAATATAACGTGACAGCCCAGAACATTTTTAGTGTAATTGGCCTGACGGCGTCACCAAGGCCGTCAGGATTGATTTACAAGTGACGGCCCAGAGTATATTTCTACATGAAGGCGTCAAGACTGGATCTAGGCAATACGACTCTTAACTTGGCGGCGAGTTGACGGCGTCAGATGCTACAACGTGACGCCGTCAAGATTGTTGGGAACATACTTTTGTATTTAGTCAATTCTCGGTCATTACATTTTGTACTAGGTTGCTTTAGTAATATTTATGTTTATGTTTAAGTTAATGGGCAACATGTAAAAGCCCATAAGGCTTACAAAGCCCACGTTAGTTGCATGAAAGGGACTAGGGAATGTTGCCCTAGCTTCCCTCCTATAAATACAAGGGTTATATAAACATTTTACTTGTTGGTTATTTTGTTATCTTAATGAAACTATTGTTCTTTCACTTTTCATATATCATATAATCAACCAATCCTTATATCTATCTCATTCTTACTTGTGTAACATCAATATGGGCACCTAACAAGTGGTATCATTCGCCAAATAGAGATTGAAGTGTTGTTCTTGGTGTTAACGTGGGATTAAGGGTGTTATTTCTTTATATTTTTGCTTTCTCTTTGCTTCTTTCACTCAAATCTTGAAGCTTGGACACGTTTCAAGGTTGAAATGGTGATTAGAAGCTTAGATTTTGCATAAAGTTTTGATCTTTTAAAGTTTTTAGTACTTTTACTCTTAGTTTATTGAGTTTTCTAGCTTCTTTAATATTAGAAAACTAGTTTTTGGTAGCTAAATCTTTCATATTTAGTGTTTTCTAAGTGTTGGTGAAGTTATTTGCTCAATAGAACCTTATTTCTAGGTGTTTTTCTTCAAAAAGTAGTGATTTTTACATGTTTCTGGTCATCCTACGCGTAAGATTTTCGTATGGTACAAGTTTAAAGCTGTCAACAGTACTTTTTGGTACTTTTACGCATGAGTTTTAGCCAAAAACCCCATTCCTACGCATAAGATTGATCTCTACGCTTAAGTTTAAGCAAATTACCCAATTCCTACGCTTAAGTGTGTTTTCTACGCATAAGTTTAGGCATAATACCCCATTCCTACGCCAAAGTTGATTTCCTACGCTCAAGTTGCCATTCTACGCAGAAGTTGGATTCTTACGCCTAAGATTAAATCTTACGCGTAAGTTGCAGAATTCTACTTTTAAAGTTTCATCAACGGTCTTCTCTTCATGTAACGGTGACTCAGTACTTCCCTAGCTTGGATAAGTTAGTGGAATACTTCGACTACGGATATCTTTCAAGCTTGGACAAGTTTGAAAGATTTGTTTGGTTCGTTAACCTTACGCAAAACTTGAATCTTACGCATAAGCTTAATCTTACGCGTATAGGAGTATCTTACGCATAAACTTAGAGTTTACGCATAACATCCTCTCTTACACATAAAATTAAAGTCTACGCGTAAGTTAATTGTTACGCGTAAGATTTTCAACTTAACCAAAGGATTGAGGTTTTAACCAAAGGAACTTACATTTCAATCTTCTACAAGATCCTACATTACACAAGTGTTCAAATATGTCTCAACCACCACATTACTACTTCTCTCATCCTCAGCAACAACAACATCAGCAGTATCAGCCACAACAATACCATCAGCAACAATCGTATCAACAACCATCACAATCACACTTTCAGCAACAACCGTTTCATCCACAACAACAATATCTCATGATGCAACAACATCAAATCATTCCTCAACAACAACCATATCCAATGTCACAACAACCCAATCAGTATTCGTCCAAACAACCTCACTGGTTTGATCGGATGTGTGAAGTTATTACAACTCAACAATCCAGACATGAGGCAGGATCACTTGAAACACCTCCAATGCTAACACCTGGGAACTATGTTCAGTGGTCAAGTCGATTCTTACGATTTCTTAAACTTAAGAAACCCCATGGGAAATTCTTGAAACAAGTGATACTTGAAGGACCATTTGAGTGGCCAACCAGACTTGAAAGTGGTGATCCATCTACTGATCCTCCACGTGCTCCTGTAGAGAAACCTGTTCCAGAATCTCAACTCACAGAAGATCAGAAACTACATCGTGAAGCTGATGAGTATGCCATGGCCTACATACTTCAAGGAATACCAAACCCAATTTATCGAAGTGTTGATGCTCAGAAAACGGCTAAAGCTATGTGGGAACTTGTTCATCTCCTAATGGAAGGCACTCAATTGAACAAAGATGATATGGAGTCTAAACTCTACATGGAATGCACTAACATCTCAATTGAACCAGGGGAGTCACTTGAATCATATTATCATCCTTTCACTAATGTGGTAAATGATTTGGAACGACACAAAATTACAGTACCAAGGATCGCAGTGAACTCCAAATTCGTCGATAGTCTTGGTCCAGATTGGCAAAAGTATGTGACATTCGTTCGTCAAACCAAAAATCTTCATGATGCACCGTATGGCTTGTTGTATGATTTTCTGAAACACCATGAACCTGAAGTGGAGAAAGATCGTGCTCTTCGAGGAGGTTACTTAACACCACCAACACCAAATTCTTTGGCACTCGTAGCTCAATCTCAGTATACTCCACCTCCAATGTCAAATCATGCTTATGCTCAAGAACAGAATTACTTCAGTTATCCACAACCTTCTACATCTAACCCAATGGTTTCTTATGATTCATCTCCGCAGCATACTTCAACTCAACTTATTCCATACACCAACAGTGATGCAGTGTACTACTCGAATTCCAATGAAGATGACGATGAGGAACTTAACACGCTGAATCAGGGACTTGCTCTCATTGCTCGGGCTTTCAGCAAATTCTCCAACAAAACTAACAACCGTCAACGTTCTTCTTCTAATACAAGGAATCAAGCTGTTGTGCAAGATGGCAGGGTTGAAATACAGAATCGTAATTTTGGACGATCAGGTTCAGGAGGTTATTCAGAAAATTTTGGGAATGGTCAGAGGTTTAATAACAATGGAGGGTTCAGAAACAATTCGGGTGCTTCTCAACAAAGTTCTGAAATAGTTGAAACTCAGAATTCAAACTCTGGGAATGCAGTGTGGTGTTACAACTGTAATGAGAAAGGTCATATTGCAACTGCATGTCCAAAACCGAGAACTCGGGGCAGTAAGTTTCACAAGCAGGCATTACTTATGGCTCTTCAAGATGAAAAGGAAGGACATTTCACTGAGCAGGAGAACAGCTTCATGGCAAATGCGTACAACGATGATGACATGGAAGATTTGGAAGCTAATGCAGCTGTGATGCTTATGGCCAACATGCAGGAACTTCGTATGAATGATTCAGGCCCAGTGTATGACACTGATGGTTTGTCTCAAGTGCATGATCTTAATGCTTGCTTAATACATGATATAGTATCACCCTATGCTTCTGAATCAGATGAGGCGCAAGTTGTTCCACCTGAGTCATCTTTATCTTCTCAAGCAGATGAACAAATAAGCACAGTTGTCATATTTGATGATGACACAGTTGTTTCATTTGATGATCTTATTGAGAATGACAAACATGATCATGACGAACAAAATGAACCTTACTATGATCCTACTGACCAGATCATGTTGATGGCCAAACAACTACAGGATCAAATTTTACTAATCAAGCAAAAGAACGATCAAAATAAAATTTTAAAAGAAACAAATGCGTCACTTACAAGAGATATTGAGTGTTATAAAATACAACTTTCAAATCTGGAACACAAGGTTAAACATGAAAAAAGTTTTGAAAAAGCTTTTCAAGAATATTACAATAAAGAACAAGATCTTCAACACAAAATGCAAGATTTAATTGAGTCAAATGGAAAGTTGGTTTCAAAACTTGAAAATGATAAGTGTGAACTTCAAAAACAAGTTGAACAACTTCAGAAAGAACTTTCAAAAACACAAACAGAGTTGTCAATTTGCAAAAAGGATTTTTGTGAACATAAAGTGCGAAAAAGGAAATATGAAGAAAAATTAATATATGAAATTGTCGATCTAGAAAAACAACTTAAAGAATTTCGTAATGTTGTTTACAAAACCGGGGGCTCTGTCACAACAATTCAGAAATTTACTTTAAAACCGAGACCCGATAAAGGTTTTGCACTTGGTGATTACAAATCGATGTTTCTTCACAAAGCATTCAAAGAAAATCCTAAAATTTACAGTATGAAATATATGCGTGATGATACGATTGTGCGTACTATTGTTTATGATACTGAGGAAGAGGAAGAACTTGAAGAAGAGAGTCGATCAAAAATGAGTCAAGTTGAATATTGGAAACCATATGATTATTCAAAAGCTTTTCACATTTCTAAATCTTTTGTTCCTCAAAAGGAAATACCTGAGAAATCTTGGTTTGTCACTGAGTCATATGTTTCATTTTCTAATGCGGCTCCTGTCCAAACTGTGGCACAAATAAATGGTACCATCGTCAGGTGAAGTTACACCTTTACCAAAAAGTTGTCGTGTTTTAAATTATTTCAAAACTTTTATGGAAGACATCGAAATTTTGGAGGAAACAATTGAACGTAATTCAGAAATAAAAATTGAAACTTTTCAATCCGCTTACGAGCGAGAAAAGAGAGATATTTTTCAAAAACAAATGTTGCCAATCGTTCAACACCTCCGTCACTATGCTACACGTTGGGAACAGGAACTTCAAAAAGAAGTCAAATCAATGATAAACGTTTTCAAATCAAACGAAAATGCGATTTTGGTTCAAAAGCAAAGAAACAGAGTTTTGAAAAATGATGCTGATCGACTCTTGGAAAAAGTTCTCAATGCTGATATTTTGTCTATTATCATGAATGATCTCTATAAATCTGGTACTTCTATGCTTGTGGAAGATCACTGTGCTGATAATGATTTGCTGAACACCGAAATTGAGACATTAAAACAAGAAAATGATAAAATGAGGAAAAACAATGATGATGTGAGAAAACAATTTTCAAAAGAAATTTGTCAACTCAAACAAAGGCTTGAATGGTGTCAAGCTCAAAGTCTTGAACTAGAATTGCAACTTCAAAGTCAAAATGTTTCAAAATCTTGTCATATTTGCAAAAACAATGAGTCGTTCAAAAATAAATGTCTTCAATATGAAAAAGAAATTGCGGATTTAAAAATAGAAAACATCGAATGTCAACAAAACCGCGATCACATTAATTATTGCAATGGTTTACTTTAGTCTGATATTCAGGATAAAAATCACATCATCATTGAATTGAAAGAGAAAATTAAGCTACTTCAAAAAGGAAAGTTTGTTGACACCACTGTGATAGCACCAGAATTGTACCAATTAGACAAAACTGATAAGGAAAATTATATTCAAAACACTAATGTTGACCCTTCCACTTCCACAGGACTAGTCTCCACTAATAGCGTTAGCAGACCCAAGCGAAAAAGTAACAAGAAAGATAGGATCTTGCAACGTAAAAGAGGAACACTAGAAGCTCAAGAAGTAGAAGATCAACTTAGGAATTTGAATAAAACTCATGTTGCATCTGATTTAGATTCTAATCTGGCAAATTGTAATCAAAATCTCAATGTAACAAATGATGAACCTTTGAATGTTTTGAATATTAATGCATCTGGTGTGTTTTGTCGTAAAAGTGTATCATCTGGTGATCATGCAAAATGTGTAGCTAATTCTCTCTTAAATCGTCATAAGAAACGTAGGACAGGCATTCCTTCTAGGCCCACTATTGCCTCTAAGTCTATATTAGGAAAACTGCCATCTACGGTTTCTAATGATGTTGTAGTTACCCCGATAACTGAAGAGAACAAATCTAGGAACAAGCCCAAAACTAGTGAGTTCACCAAAAAGAAAGCGAGAACTAGTTGGAATTGGCAACGTTGGTTACAATATAAACCAGAATTTCAATGGATTCCCAAATTATTGAATACGTGTGCTTCTAACCAACAGGAACCCGCACTTTCTTTGGGTTTCACCCTTACTTATATTCCATCCTCGTCTTCTTCTTGTGATGCAGGTGGTGCAGATTGTTCTCTGGATTGTTGATAGCGGATGCACCCGATATATGACAGGCAATCTCAAACTGTTAGTCAACTTTGTTTCAAAGTTTATCGGAACTGTCAGATTCGGGAATGATCATTATGCTCTAATCATGGGATACGGTGACTATGTAAGTGGGAACATTGAAATCAGTCGTGTATATTATGTGGAAGGCCTAGGTCACAACCTCTTTTCACTCGGTCAATTTTGTGATGGAGATCTAGAAGCAGCATTTCGTGAGAAAACTTGTTTCGTTCGTGACTTACAAGGAAATGATCTTATGTCTGGCTCACGTTGTTCAAATCTTTATACTATATCAATGTCTGACATGATTGCAACATCTCCGATATGTCTTCTCTCCAAAGCAGAATCAACTAAATCTTGGTTATGGCATAAACGTCTTTCGCACTTGAATTTCAAAACTATGACTGAACTTGCTCGTCATAAACTTGTTGATGGTTTTCCAAGATTCTGTTTTACCAAAGATCACTTATGTTCGGCCTGTGAACAAGGAAAAAGTACTCGAGCTCATTTTCCTTCAAAAACCGAGCACAGTACGAATCATGTTTTACAATTGCTTCATATGGATTTGTGTGGCCCGATGCGTGTTCAAAGTATCAACGGTAAACGCTACATACTTGTAATTGTTGATGATTACTCTCGATGGACTTGGGTTTATTTTCTACGAAGTAAAGATCAATCTCCTTCAATGATCATCACCTTTCTCACTAAAATTCAAGTTCAGTTACGCAACACGGTTCGAATGGTCAGAACTGACAATGGTACAGAATTTAAGAATCAGACACTTCGGTCATATTTTGAGAAAGTGGGAATTGAACATCAAACATCTATTGCATGAAGCCCAAAACAGAATGGAGTTGTTGAAAGACGCAACAGGATGTTAGTGGAAGCTGCAAGAACCATGTTGATAAATGCTCAATTACCAGATTACTTATGGGCGGAAGCTGTTTCAACTGCATGTTATACCCAAAACCGTTGCATGATCATAAAACGCCATCGCAAAACACCTTATCAACTTGTTCACAAAAGAGAACCAAACATCAATTACTTTCATTTATTTGGAGCACTTTGTTTTTCGAAAAATGATCGTGATAATTTAGGTAAACTTAAAGCAAAGGCTGACATCGGAGTGTTCGTTGGATATTGTGAAAATTCCAAAGGCTTTCGGATATGGAATCGTCGTACAAAAGAAATTCAAGAAACTATTCATGCTAATTTTGATGAACTCACACAAATGGCTTCTGAGCAACACAGCTTAGGACCCGAATCCAACCGTTTTAACTTTCCGGACTCTTCGGCTGAGCCATTGTCTCTCAACCGCAAAGAATTGGAAACCCTGTTTGCTCCACTGTTTGATTATACAATTGAATACCGTTCTTCTGAGGTCTCACCAATTTCCGCTGCACAACCTGAAAATATTCGAGTACCTGACTCACCTCAACAAACAACAACAACTGTTGCGAAAGACGGTCCTCCAATTGTATCTCCCATAACAGCAGAACAAACCGCTTCCAATTCACGATAATCGGCTGAAGGTCTAACACCACAATCAGTTCCACAACCCGCAGAGTATGATCCAAATGCGTTCTTTAACCCGTTTGCACCGGCTCCAACATTTCCTGAAATAGCTGAGTCGTCCACACGCAATTTGGATCCTGCTAACATGCGAGATACCTATCAACTACACCCTTCGACACACAAATGGACTTGAGATCATCCCTTAGTTGAAATTATTGGCCATCCAGATGCACCAATCATGACAAGACAACGACTTCACACAGATGGTGAAACTTTCATCTATGCACTAACAGTTTATCAAGAAGAACCTAAGAACATTAAAGAAGCAATGACTTATGACAACTGGATTGAATCTATGTAAGAGGAATTTCAGCAATTCAAAAGATTAGAAGTCTAGGAATTAGTTGAAAGACCCGACGGAGTATTTGTCATTGGGCTAAAATGGATTTGGAAAACAAGCTGGATGTAGAAGGCATTGTCATACATAACAAATCACGCTTGGTAGCTAAAGGATTCTTCCAAGAAGAAGGAATTGATTTTGAAGAATCTTTTGCTCCAGTTGCTAGACTTGAAGCTGTTCGGATCTTTCTGGCCTATGCTGCTCATAGGAACATGGTTGTTTATCAAATGGATGTGAAAACGGCATTTCTGAATGGTGAACTCCATGAAGTTGTCTATGTCAGCCAACCAGAAAGCTTCGTTGATCCTGAGCGTCCCATATTGACTCAAAAAGGCTCTTTACGGACTCAAGAAAGCCCCAAGGGCGTGGTATGATAAACTATCTACTTTCTTGCTGGCCAATAAATTTTCTAAAGGTTCGGCGGATCCAACGTTATTTACAAAAACATACGGGGTGGACTTACTAATTGTTCAAATATATGTCGATGACATTATTTTTGCTTCAACAAACAGAAGTTACTCAAATGATTTTGCAAATTTAATGAAAGAAAATTTTGAAATGTCCATGATGGGTGAACTTTCGTTCTTTTTAGGACTACAAGTTCATCAATCACCCCGTGGAATTTTTCCAAATCAGTCCAAATATGTTCTGGAAATTTTAAAGAAACATGGAATGATGAGTTATGATACTTATAATACACCAATGGCCTATACCACAAAACTAGATGCTGATATACATGGGACTCCAGTTGACCCTACCAAATACCGAAGTATTATTGGGTCACTCATGTATCTCATAGCTAGTAGACCTGATATAGTATTTGCTGTCTACATGTGTTCTCGTTGTCAGTCCAAACCAACTGAAAGGCACCTCAATGAGGCTAAAAGAATCCTTCGATACATAAAGGGAACCATTAACTTGGGAATCTGGTATCCGAAGGATTCTGGTTTTGAACTAATTGCATTTTCAGACGCTGACCATGCAGGATGTTTAGACACACGCAAAAGTACATCTGGTGGATTACAGTTTCTCGGAGATAAACTTGTGTCTTGGAAATCTAAGAAGCAGGACTGCACATCACTGTCATCAATAGAATCTGAATACGTAGCTATGTCTGCTTGTTGTGCTCAAGTCATTTGGATGAGATCATAACTTAAGGACTACAGCTACCTATTCAATAAGATTCCGATCTACTGTGACTCCAAAAGTGCCATTGCCATTTCCTACAACACCGTTCATCATTGCAAATCCAAACACATTGATCTCCGCTATCATTTCATCAAGGAGCATGTCGAAAAGGGTACAATTGAATTATATTTTGTGGAAACTGAATACCAATTGGCAGACTTACTCACTAAAGCATTACCTCCAACAAGGTTTGCTGATCTAGTCCACCAAATTGGTATGCGATGTTTGACTCCAGAAGATCTAGAAAAGTTTTTAAAACACAAGTGATTGTCAAACATCAAAACTATCTTTGTAAATATTTTTTCCAAAAACAAAATACAAAAATATAAAACCAACAAAATCACCAAAAAAATATATCTTTTCTACTTTTACTTTAAAAAAAAATGCAAGTACAAACCTCTCTTTTCAACACTTTATTTTTTACAAATTTCTAAAATATTTCAAAAACAAGTGTTGAGGGGGAGTTATGGTAATTTTAAAATTTTTTACAACTTTTACTTCGTACTTGCATTTTACCTAAAATATTTGTCTATCTCAAAAATTAAATGTGTTGTTCAAAAGGTTTTTTGGGTTACTCTCCTTGACTATTGAAACAAATTTTCAAATTAAAAAGGCATCGGCCTAAGGTCAAGGGGGAGCATATTCTAAATAAAATTGTTCATTTCTGATTCATGGTGTAACTAATTTAAGTTAAATTGTGAGCTAAATGTGTACATTGTTTGAGAATATTGTGAGGTTAAGGGACCATATGTGACATAAGTTGAAACTCGTTTTAACCTTTAGTCAATACCTTTGACCTATCACATTTACTTCACCTGCAATCACAATTACTACACCCACCTAACATCATCAACAGACCACAATCAATCTGTTAATCCAAACATTGTTCATCAAATCTGCAAGTGCAAATATGTTTTGATCATGTTTTTAAGCAAAGGTTTTTAATTACATCTAAATCTAACGGTTAATTTTTTCTAAAATCGTTAAAAACGATTTAGGGTTTGCGTAGATTTAGAACATGAGATTTATGGTGTTATTGTTTGAATTGGTTAGTAGGATTTGTTCCTAGGTTAATACTAAACATGTTATTGAACTCAAATTATGCCCAGAAACATCAATTGATCAAAATCATATTTAGGGTTCATCGTATGAATTGGGTACTTTTGATTCGTGATGTTTTGGTATAATTAAATGGTTGGGATAGTGTTAGTATGTGTTATAGATCATATGTATATGCTTTAATTGTTCCAGAAACAAGTTATGATTTGTAATTGATGTGGTAGGGTTCGTTCATCACTAGCAGGTTCTATATTGAGTTTTTGTGGATAAAAAGTGTTATAAATTGGTCAATATGTTCCTTAACATGTCGATTAACACTCGCCTAACTTCCTTTTCAACCCAGAATCTTGTTTTAATGAGTTATGATTTGGTGTTCTTGCGTTCTTACGCAAAAGTGTGTTTATTGCATGTCGACGCAAAAGTTTTTGTGATAAAAGCGTTTGGGATGCATTTGGATACTATATTGATCAGTGGTTGTGTTTAAACTTTTCAGGAATAAAAGGTACTTAATTTTTGAAGGTGATTATCAATCAGCATGTTCTTACGCAAAAGATTAACTCATCTTACGCGTAAGATGAAAACTTACGCGTAAGATTCGACCCCTTTGAAAAACTTGTCTTGGATAAGACAATGTTTACGCAGAAGTGTAATTCTTACGCATAAGAATTTTCTTACGCATAAGTGATTATCTTATGCATAAGTCAAAACTTACGCATAAGATTCAAACCTTTGCATAAGCTCAAATCTTACGCGAAAGATTTATTTCTACGCATAAGACTTGGCCTACGCAAAAGTTTAATCTTACGCATAAGATATAAGTTACACGTAGATTCTGTTCTTACGCCTAAAATAAAACTTATGCAAAAGAAATGTTATGCGTAGGATTTTCATATCTTACGTGTAACATTGCTGATTCCTTGAAATTTTTCTAAGTGTTGTAATTTTTCAAATGTATAAACTCTTGTATTAGTTAGAACATATTGTGCTTTGATTGTAATCAAATTCTATTAAGTTTTAACATCATAAATACAAGTTTATCATAACACAACATTTTGAACACAAACACCCACTGATCAATCCAATTATGCCAGTAAATGAATATATGAGCTAACAAATTATATTTATTGCAATGTCTGTGTTTGTGTATGATCAATTCAGATGGCCCAACAAGAAAACATTCCACAAGAACCAGAACTTGAACCAAAAGCTCACATGGGAAGAAACTTTTCCCGAAGATTACACCAGAGAGATTGGAAAGAACAACCTAAGGGTCCACTTCAACAAAATCACATGCAATGAATCCTCTTGCATTGTAGCTGTGGATGCTCTACTCTATCACCCGTACAAAATCCTGCTCACAAAAACTGCATCAGTAGCCTGCTTCTACATTCACCAATTTTGGCACACCATTCAACTGGACCTTGGCGAAGAATCTTTCACATGTATGCTTCATAAGAGACAAGTCATTGTGGACAAAGATACTCTTCGTGGCGTTCTTGGTTTACCCGAACTAGGTCCAGATGAACAGTAACACCCAGTTCCTAATGAAGAAGAGCTAATTGCATGGTTACGGGATATTGGATACGATGAGTCAGAAGAGGTAGTGACTAGACACTCAAAGGTCAACACAAGATTTCTTCCACAACCATGGAGAACTCTTTACATCCTCATTGCCAAGTCGTTATCTGGCAGAGATGTTGGTCACGAACACTCCAAACTACAACATCTCAAAGTCTTCTGGGCTATGGCAAATGTCAAATTGGTGGACTTTGCTAGTATTATCTGGGAAGATATTGTTTGGCACATACAATACAAGTCTGCTAAGATTCCATTTGTTCGTTTCACCAAGTTACTCATACAAAGCTTCCTCCATGAGTATGACGACATTCCTCCAAGACTGGATGATGAAGACAAGAACACATTCAGAAATGAGTCCACTCTCAAGCAGATTAAGAGACTTGATACCAGTACACGTAAGCAAGGAATGAAACTTCCCACATGTCTTTTGAATGATAAAGTAAAGAAATGCAAGAACTACAAGTATTATGTTCAAGCTCTCAAGGAAGAGAAAGTAGGGTTCTTAGACGAAGTTCCTCTACCTTCGTTTCTGCAGAAAAACGGAAAGAAAGGTAGCAAGTCTGGCAGCTCCGAAAGCTCTACCAAATCTGCTCAAAAGCCTCACAAGAGATCACTTAAGATCAGAATACCAGTTAAGAAACCTGTTCCTGAACCCACACCACCATCTTCTCCAAAACCATCTGAATCAGAAACCGAATCCGATAGTGGTCCAATTTATAGGGAAGCTTATGCAAGCAGCAAACAGGATGAAGATTTGGACATGACTATCAAAGATTGGGACAAAAGTATCGATGAATTTGTTGAAGAAGTAGAAAAACAAACTACCTTCATCCAAAGACCATTGACGGAAGAAGATGCTAAATTGGAAGAAGAACGGTTAAGGGGTGAAAAACTGAAGGAACCCATGACTGAAGAACAAGAAAGACAAGAAGAGGCTCACACTAACCTTGGTCTGTCTGTGGAAGAAGAGAATGAAAGAGCTCTCAAGTTAGGTCTCCTCCACAGCAAAATCGACTCCTTCCAAGCTGATCAACCTCCACCTCCTCTGTTTACTCAAACAAGCGAGACTGGCGGATCTAGCAGTATTCTTGAGGCAGGTGGATCTAGCAGTATTCCTAAGTCCACTCAAGTTGATCAAACTCAGGAAACAGGTACCAATCCTGAAATGATCATCTACGAAACTCCCACAGTATCACCCGAAGACGTAGAAATGCAAAATGCTTCAGAAAGGGGAGAAGATGATGAGGAGGACCATATGGATACTAATTTTCCACACCTGATGACCATGGAAGAGATGGAGAAAAGAGAAAAGGCTCAAGAGGAAGAACTCAAAAGAAAACAAGAAGCAAAAGAGGCAAGGCTTGAGGAAGAAGAACAAGCCAAATTGGAAGAAGCAATAAGAATGGAAGAAAGTAGGAAAGCTGAAGAGGCAGAAAAACTTGCCGAAGAATTAAGGCTTCAAGAAGAAAATAAGAAAAGAAAAGAAGAAGAAGCCAGACTAGCTGAAGAGCTAAGGCAAAAAGAAGAAGCAGATAAGTTAGCAGAAGAGCAGAGATTAAAGGCTGAAGCAGAGAAAGTAACTGAAGAGAAAGAAGGGCCAAAGGACAAACCCGAATCACCAAAAGGAGATGATAAGGATACCTCCACCTACATTGAATCTTCTCAATCATCACCTCCAGCATCACAATCAACACATGACAAATCAATCAAGAAACCTTCAAGAATTGAAGCCTCAGCTGCATCAAAGTTGATAAAGAAGGCAGTAAAGAGAGTTTGTGAAAAGAAGAAAAGAAAATTAGAAGACCAAGTTGAATCACTAGCTAGTCAAGTTGCCGAATTGACAAAGCAAATGACTAATGTTTAGGAAATGCACGAAAAGGTGGATGCCTTCTTAGCTAAAGATGTGCAAGAAGACATGGAAGCTACATTGGTTGCTCAAGCAAATCAATACATGGACTAACACTTAGTTGCAGAATTGAAAGAGTTGCTGAAGCCGATGAAAGATGAACTCACCAAGATTGCTGAACAAGCTGTCAAGAAAGTGATCAGAACTACTTCATTCACTCTACGAGCTGACAAAACACCTTTACCACAACAAGAGATGACATTGGACGAATTAGAGAGTCAGCTCTTCAACAAATTGGCAAGTAAATTCACCATGACACCTAAAGATATTAAAGTCTGGGAAGCTTTACAAGCCAAGATGTCCAAAGAATCATGCAGCACTGAGGCTGACAAACTGAAACGTCAAAGAGATGATGAAGATAAAGATCCTAACTCTCAGGAAAAGAAGCAAAAGCAAGCCGAAGGACCCTCATCTCAACACAAAGAACCTGTCATTCCTCCGACAACAACAACGTCAACTCACCAACCTAAGGCATCCGGTTCAGGTCCAAATGCCCAAGACCACTTCGAGTACACCGGCATAGTTGATTTCCCTCAGCCCAATGACATACCAGAACCTTCATCAACAAAGAAGAAAGAAAGGAAACGAAAACATCCTCAGCACAAACCTGACACCTCTTCGAAAGGCAAAGAACCTAAGAAACCCAAAAATATCCTCAACTGGCTGGACGAAGACAAAACAACTGAGTACTATTGGTTTGATGAAATGGTCAAAGCTCAACCACCCGTTGCAGAAAATCAATCACCATTAGATGGCCGAACCATGGAATATGCACAACTTCTGCAACGGGACTACAGTTTAAAGGAAATGAGCAAAAAAGAGCTGAGAAAGGTAAAGAATGCAGCATTCAACCTATTGAAAGACCGCTCTGCCAAATCTGTTGAACTCGAGTATCACCTGGAAAACATTGCCCGAGCATTGTCAAACGACATAGACTGGCTAAACTCTGAGTCCAACATTGATTACTACTCAAAGAATAAAGGGCCTTACTACACCGACTGGACCAAACCTCTACCCCTGGTTGGAAAGCCTAAGCAAGAACGAATTCCTTACAAATTCTTCTTCAACAATGACGTGGAATTTCTACAACACGGAAGCAAGATAGAGACGAAGTATGCCACATCACTCACCTTCTCGATCCCTGCAGCTAGATACCTCAACAACGCCATAGAAGAAGAAGCATCAGACTTATTCATGGACAAAGTTGTTGCCTATGACCGGAATGCACTCTACGGGATTCACCATTGGCCAGAAAACCGGGCACAGTACTATCGAAGCAGCAGACTAAGTCAAACAATGGGAAATGTGATGAGTGAGTTGAAGATTGTCTCCATTCAGTATATTTCTATAGTCACTCACTTTGGGTACTCCTTTCTCAACAAGATTGTGCTCAAAAGACTAGATGAAAAAGAGTACGAGATTTCCGAGTCAGACTTTCCACGATTGCTCCTCAATGACATTGAAGACATGTATCTACTCAAAGTCCAAGGAAAGCTGTGCAACCTACCTAAAGAAATGCAGCTTGCATTCATCACAACTCTTCTCATCTTCATGCGACACATTGTCATCAAAGAACGAGTAAAAGATCTTCAACTAGGAGTGGAAAGTTACCAAAAGAAGTTGAATCTCACAAAACCTAACCTTTACAATGTCCCCAACCTTCAACACGAATCTCAATACACCTTGATCAAGCAGCCAACATTTGGTTTCACCTATCGCAGTGCTAACCGACGCAACTGCTTCATGGCATACGATGAAATCCACAAGTTCTGTGATGAAGCACTGAAGTTTGTCAGATATGGAATCAAAGGCCGACTAGATGACGTTGCACTGTACAAATCCAAAAGGTGGAATACCGATGAGGCTAGACAAGCTCGTAGATTCATCACAAGGATTGAGAACCGGCTGAAGCGTAGGGATCAGATAAGGAGATTTGAAAGCTATGTGGGAGGCATACCAGGATTTCCAGTGTTGACATTTCAAAGATGCGAATGGTAGAAGTTTGTAAGATCTTGATTTGATTTGTCAATACTTATATTCATGATGGCTTGTGCACGCATTAAAGTGTATAACCCGAACTTGTAAAGAAAGGACCCTGAGGTACGCATCAGTGCCTCAATCCTAATATAAGGAGCGAAGGCTTCTTACTTTTGAGTAGAATTAATCAATTGTTTTATGATTCTCATAATTTTGCTCAAAAGGACAAGTATTTCACCTCAATAAGACCTAATCACTTGTTGAGGGGGAGCACTTGTCAAACAAAACTACTTTGTTCTTAATAATTAAAAGTTCTTGGTGAATCTCCCCATAAGACTCAAAAAGGCATATCTTAATCAAAAAAGGTTATCAAAAACATCATTTCATATGCTATTTTTGAGGGGGAGAAAATGTAAAAGTGATTAAAATATAAGTGCTCAAAAAGCTAAAAGTTGTATCTTGTGCGAGCTAGACTCAGAATTGACCCAGGAATTGACGAAACATGAAAGTTAGTAATCTCGAAAAAACTTATCCTCGACGGGTAATAACATCAAGTTAGTTACAAGAGCTAGTTATCACCTAAAAGCTGACAATGGAACTCTCTAACAATGCTAAAACATGTCATCACAAATAATAAGCTGCACATCATAAATCTTCTTCCCCTTTTTGTAATCATCCAATAGGGTCTTGTGCAACTCCATAAACGCTTCCCCTCAAGTGATGCATGTAGATGGATAAGTATTTTTTAACAATAAGCTTCCCCTTAAAAATATACTAACCATCTGCCTGAATCATGAACTCAGTAGCATAGATCATCTCGTCCTTCAGTGAAAAAGACATCATAAAATGTCTTTGGATAATTCTTGTAGTCAATATATGCATGGCGATTCATGCAATGGCCGATAGTCTCAGTGAGCACAGACGGATCAACCAAAAACCACTCAATGCTTATGATTATCTAATTTTGTGTAATCATATCATGAACTGTATGGTATCATATGCCCCCCAAAATATTTGTAAAGCGCGTGTAACTGTTCCAGTCAAGAATTATACCACGAACTGAATCTCCAAAATGAACCATACACATCTTCATTGTTCAAGATCCAAGGGCGTCTTCGGACTTATAACCAAATATCAACCAACAAAAACAAAATAATAACCTTTTTTTTTTTTTTTTTTTTTTTTTTTTTTTTTTTAAATAGCAGAATCCGAGCAGCAGGAACTGATCAGCAGGAACGAACGTCAGCAGTAACGAGAAATCACATCAGCAGAAACATGATAGAGTACCAACAGTAACGAAAGGCGACAGCAGGAATAAAATTCCAATGGCAGCAGATCATATATGTACCATCAGTAGGAACAATATACGAGCAGCATCAAATTTTACTACCAGCAGTAGTCATCCCACGTGAACCAATAACCAACCAATACTGCTGACCCATGATGAAAACGACAGATCTTTAAACCAGTACAATAGTAAATTAATAGTACGAGGTCTGCTCCAGTTTCAGTTTCAATCCCACGAATATAAACAAATCCATAAAACAACTGTATGGACCACCAACATAAGACGACAAAACAACTTTAATGAATTGTACCGATTCACGCTTCACCAATTCACTTGCACAAAACGACACCATGATTTATTTAAGAAAAGCAATTTACTTTCCCATGTGATGCATCGTACCAATTAACTGACCCATTATCAAAGCATAATAATAATACGAAACAAGAACCAAAAACATGATGTCATAACTCCCCGACCTTTTTATGAAAGCAAAGTTAACTAGGCTGCGTTTAACTGTCCCACAATAATAAATAAATCGTACCCCAGCTGCTATAAACAATGAGACCAGCATAAACGGATAGAAGTAGCAGCAACATAACGACAACTACCAGCAACAACACATGAGCAGTTGACCTCATTGAAACCAATGATAAAATTCAGTATGAAGTGATCATGAATATGTCAACCAATCATCATCACATGTGCACAATCAATAAAACCTCAAATCCAGTACACGACAAACCCACAATTAATATGCCTTGACCAATTTATTTAAAACATGTGATCACTTTAATTCACCAACCAATGATTGATCACCAACCCATTTAATTAGTAGCATTAAACATGTACAAGGTAAACACAATTCCATATTCACCTTTTGTCGCCACATAGATCTCTTATAACAAACAAACATATACCACCGACACCATACAATAGGCAACAACTTTAAACAATGAATCAACCAATTGAATGTTTTTTACCCACAATATGATAATCGATCCACAAATAAATTCTCGAACAATTAATTAAATAAGGTTACCTTTATGATTCAATGCCTGAATAACCCATAGACACATCGATCAGACCTTCTTTCAAACTGCTTTCCTTCAACTGCTTTTTATTGATAAACACAAATATGAAAACCTTGAAACCCTAGATATCGAGCCCCCTGTGCTCTGATGCCAATTGTTAAGATCGTTTAAGCCCATCTAGGATATAGTACCATTGATTGCACAACGGAATAAGAACAATAAGAACATAATCAATATTACTTCAAGGTTTTCTTTATTGAAAAATATAAAACTACTAATACAACTAATCTACTACTACACGCTCTATGCGTTTCTAGACTCTCATTGGAGAGACTAGCTATTAATGAGATGAGTGAGTAACCTAGACGCCTACCCTCTTTATATAATAGAGGTAGGTTACAAACCCTAGCTTACTAATAAAGCTAACTATTACATATTAGGCCCTTATTGTTTCTTCTTTCTTCATTCTTGCTTGTAGGTTTTGTAATCTTCAAATCTTCAAATCTATAATTCCCAACACTAACTAACCACGTAAGCGTGTCTCAAAAAGGATTTGTCTTAGTAGAAATGTACTGTCTCGAGAAGCTTTCTATGGACTTGACCAGGCCGAGTAATAACTTCAAGCTAGTTTAACTAGTGATGTAAGCGTGTCTCGAATCGGTCTTGTTCACTTAAAGTGGATCAATTCAAAAAGTGCTTGCTCCTTCCGCATGTGCAAATTTATTAATTACTCATGAGCACATGTGAAGAGGGAGCCCTTCAAAAGTAAACACAAAACTCTCAAAGTGTTAAACAAAATGTTTGATAATCATAAACGCTTTGAGAGATTTTCTATCAAAGGTTTCATGGCAATTGTCAGATAATCATGGAGTTATAAGGTGATTAAGATAGGAAAACCGTCCTATGATCCGCCAGAGCCGGGGGGATCTACCCAAGAAAATCTCCGATGGGTAGAATTAGAAGTCCTTAGGTATGATACGAAAAAAAGGAGAAAAGAATGAAAGGGGAAAGAAGGATTTGAAGAATTAAAAAGAAAAGTAAAGAAAATGGTGAAAAGAAATAGCCCTCCATATATTCAACCTTAGGGCAGACACCGGGTTCAACTCGTATGCTACTGGTTGTTGCTAAGGCAACACCGATATTGAAGACAAAGTCGTCATGGAACCAGTGACACAGTGCACTAAACCTTCTTAACCACTCAAGTTCTCTTAAAAGATCTTGTTTCATTCTCACGGGGAACCAGTGTAATCTATCGACTTATCTCTTAGAGATGGTTAATATTGAAGCAGGAGACCCCTCCCTACTCTCCGCATAGGAAACCTAAGTGTGCACTTATCGAGTCTAGAGCCATGAGATACATCAAAGATCTCTTAGGAACACTTAGTATTTCTACGACTGGTGTTCTACATTGTAGGACCTTAGATATATCAACTTTATCACAAATATAAGCACTAGAAGAAGTAAAGATGGTGACTTGGTAAGATGTATGTGGCGTTAATAATAAAGAGAGAATAAGAGATAAAGTAGAAAGCTTTTATTAAAAAACGCACACACAAGCACACCTTACAAATGAACCTTGGTGTGCCTTTTATACTTCCATCACATGAGATGGATGGGCTTACAATGGGCCCTTAATGGGTTGAGCCTTTAAAGCTTTACATTAAATACTTGGACTAGCACTATGACTAACTATTAAACGTTAACCTATTACAATACTTATCGACTCAATAATGATCGTCACTTTTAATGCTAACAATCTCCCCCTAAGGGACGATCATTGAGATCTCTCTTTTGTGATCTTGATCTTTGATCTTTGAAGCTTGTTCTTTTTGAACTTTGAGTCTTTGTGTAATAGCTTTGCTAGTTCCTTTGTTCCAATCATGCTTTGTGATCTTTCTTGCCTTTGATCAATATCTTCAAATATAGGTGTCTTTACGTCTTTTCCAACATGCTCATACTTTGTTTGACTTTGAATCTTTGTGAAGTTCTCTTTTCTTTGACTTTAATTTTTGTTTCTTTAGTTTGTAGATTCTTTGACTTTAACTTAGAAACATTCTGAACTTTGCTTTGCTTTGATCTTTGAAGAGAGCTTTGCAGGGTATGAGCATGTGGATCTTTGAGTGATGGTAACGGTCTTTTCTCCAAGGAACATTCATCAGTACCTGCATAAAACAGTTAGCAATAAAATATCCGGTACTTACAGGTTCGGAATTATAGATCGTCAACAGCATAGTGTGAAGACTCCTTCTAACCTTTACCAAGGCCGTTCCTGAATCAGATACCCCTGAAAAGGGTTTACTAGATCCACCGAAGTACATCAATGATTCAGGTGAGTTGCTGGAGATCACCCCACAACTGTAGACCGTTTGAGACATAGTAACCATCATGATAGATAAGGCAAGATCCGTAGATCTCATAAAAGACTCTTACAACTTGTGTCCTTTTTGGCGAACACAAGTGTAATCATAGGAAAGTGTATCCTAAGAGATCTTTTGATGTATCTCATGGCTCTAGACTCGATAAGTGCATAATTTGGTTTTCCTATGCGGAGACTAGGGATGGGTCTCCTGATTCAATATCAACCATCTCTATGAGATACGTTGATAGTTTACACTAGTTCCCCGTGAGAATGAAACAAGCTCTTTTGAGAGAACTTGAGTGGCTATAAGGTTAAGTGCAGTGCGTCACTGGGTCCATGACGTCTTGTCTTCAATACCAGTGTCACCTTAGTAACAACCAGTAGCATATGAGTTGAACCCGGTGTCTGCCCTAAGGTTGAACATTTGGAGGGCTATTTCTTTTCACCCTTTTCATAACTTTTCTTTTTAATTCTTCAACCCCTTCTTTCTCCTTTCATTCTTTTCTCCTTTTTTCAAATCATCCCTAAGGACTTCTAATTCTAACTATTGGAATTTGTCCTTGGGTAGATCCCTCCGGATCTGGCGGATCATAGGACGGTTTTACCTAACCTTAGTCACCTTATACTCCATGACTATCCTATAATTGATCACATGCCAAAAAACCTTTTTGTGAAAAATCTCTCAAAATGTTTATGATAATAAAACACATTGTTGTTACCACTTTGAGAGTTTTGCATTTCATTTGAAGGACTCCCCCTTCACATGTGCTCATGTATATTTTAGGAAATTTGCGCATGCGGGAGGAGTTTGCACTTTTGAATTGATCCACTTTCAATGAACATAACCGATTCGAGACACGCTTACATCACTAGTTAGACTAGCTTGAAGTTATTACCCGGCCTGGTCAAGTCCACAGAAAGTTTATCGAAACAGTACATTTCTACTACGACAAATCCTTTTCGAGACACGCTTACGTGGGTAGTTAAAGAGTTCCATTGTCAGCTTTTAGGTGATAACTAGCTCTAGTAACTAACTTGATGTTATTACCCGTCGAGGATAAGTCTTTTCGATTACTAACTTTTGTTGTTTCATCAATTCTTGGGTCATTTCTGAGTCGAGCTCGCACAAGATTCAGCCACAATCTTAAACACATTGATCACATTTTAATCACGTCTTCTCCCCCTCAAAAATAGCATATCCATGGTATTTTTGATACCAATTGATTAAAACCTTTTCTTTTTGGATAGCATATGGGAGAAATGGATGTTTGTAATTCCCGAATTAGTTTCTTTTAAGCATGATCTTTTTGGAACTTCTTGTTATTACTCCCCCTCAAAAATAGAACATTTTGAGTAAATTAAGCGATTTAAGGATGTCAGGGAGTAATATCTTGAGCAACATCGTGAAAAGTTTTGAAAACCTTTTGAAACATTTTTCAAAATTTTGCTCAAAAATTAAGAAGACTTTGATAAGCGTTTTGGTGAGAAGTCTTCTTATCTTTTAGTATTGTCGCACATAAATGTACAACATGGTCCTTTCTTTGAAAAGTCACGGGTTATACACTGTTATGTGTGCATAAGCCATTATGTTTTTAGGATAAGTGCTCAAAAAATATTTAAAACCTTTGAATTGATTTAAGCACTTTCCTTTCTTTGAAGAACGAGTCCTTAGCTGAAGTACTAAGAAGTCATTATGTTAATGGATTAGACAACAACTTTTGGAACCCATTTAAGCACGACGCCAACGGGTTTACCATATTTTGAAATCCATTTGAAAGTTGTGTCAATCCGAGACAAAGAAGTTGAATTCCACCGAGGACTGAAAACCTGTGTTTCATTTTGAAATAAAGCTCGTGGAATCAATGGTGATTTAAAACTCTTTTGCTTTTGAAAGTTGTTTGAGAAACTCGGTGTCTCTCTTGGAGTTTTAAAACTTGAAGAAGAAGTTTTCCATCCATTGTTGAAACTCGGCGTTTCATTTCGAAAATTCGTTTTTGAGATGAATGGAAACCTTCCAGAATTAGGATTTTTCCAAGCATAGCCATTCCTTTGTTGTAGCTGAAGCATTTCAGAGTATGAATATTTCAAATGTTTTGAACAGCTTTGCTTTGGTTTCCACACTGGCTTTACCGGAGTAAAACGAGAGTATGGAGTTTGAAAATCTTGATTCTTTTCTTTATGAGCACTTGCATTTGAAACCTTTTGAGGAGTAAATGTTTCAGAAATAGTAGGTCTCTTTGAAAATTTCCTTCCTTTTTGCAAAGAATAGGTTGTAAACTGAGAAACCTTTTTTGAAAATGGTTTTGAAGATTCACTCCTGTAAACCTTCTCTGAAACACTTACTTATGGTTTAGACTCGTTTGAAACTTGAGATTTTCCTTTTGACCGGTTAAGAACATCAAACTTTGCTTTTAAGGCATTGTATAAGGTTCTCAAATCATTGTATTCTTTTTGAAGAGAAAGATGATCTGATGATGCCAGTTTTTCATGCAAAGAAGCATTTTGATTTTCAAGATGTGCAAAATATTTTTCATATTTGTCTGTTTCGATTGAAAAATCATTTTTGGCATCACCAAAATCCTTGGTTTGTTGTGCAATCGTTTTTTCCAATTCAACAATTTTCTTTTGAAGCACTGACTTTTCTTTTTCAAAAAGATGATTTGGTGTGATCAGAGAGTCAAATTTGTTTGAAGTTTGATTCTGAACTCTTGACCGCTTGATTGAATCAAACAAGTTTTTGTAAGTCTGTTTCAAATGCTCATTTTCTTTTTGTAATGATGCCACAGCATGTTCCAATTCAAGATTTTTTGTATCAAGTTCGTCAAAATCAAACTTGATATTGGTGTCATCACATTTTTCTTCAAAAATATTTTCCTTCTCTTTAAGCATTGATGTCAAAGAGTTTTCAGAAGACTTTTTCTCATTCTTCTCTTGCAGTTTAAGTTGGAAAGAGATACTTTGTGCTTCGAGTATTGCAAGATGTTTCTCAAACTGAGCAGTTCTTTTTGACAGTTCTTCTTTGACATCAGCTGCTTCTTTTGAAAGCTCGGTGATTTTCTTTTTGAGACAAAGATTTTCAGATTTCAAGAAAGATGTTTGTTCAAAATGCACATTCTCATACTCATGGCTAACAGATACTGACTTGAACGACTCTATTTGATTTGTGAAAAATTCTTTTTGAAAGTCCAGAATTAAGCATTTTTCATCAAATTCTTCTTCAAGAGAGTGAACGTACTTTAGATCTTCTCTCATTTCAGTTACAAGATGTTTTTCAAAGTACTCAAAACATAAGTTAATATCTTTCACACGAGGTTCAATTTCCTCTTTCAAAATCTTTTTGACTTCTAACTTAAGGCGTACATCTGATGAAAGAGGATTAGAGAAAACGTTGTTTGTGATGTTTTCTTGCTTAAACCAAATGACCTTTAACGTTTGCTCAATGCGATGTTTAAGATTACAAAATTGTTTCCTTGCTCTATTTTGCCATAACTTAGCATCATAGGTAGCAAGTTGAGCTTCTTTGAAAAATCTTTTAACATTTGTGTCTTTTCTTTTGAAAGGTTCTTTTGGTATATCTGTCAATTGTAGACAACCATACACAAAGCCGTGGTATGAGAGTGGGTTTTTTGTTTGTTTTACTTTCAAACGTTTTTCCTCTTCAGATTTTAAAATATCTTGAAACTAAAAAAAAAGATCATCTGACAATTCTTTTCCCATATCATTAGCGTTATACAAAATAGGTGTCAACTTTTGCACTTTGTTTAAAAAACAAGGTTTTTCATTTTCCACATTAGCATTATTCACAAAACCAATCCCAGATGTTTGTTTCTCAACCTCCTCATCTTTAGTAGGCAGCATGTTGATAGTCTGAGAAGTCTGTCCCAATTTTCGAAGTTTGTTTTCAAGATCGTTTGTTCATTTCAAAAACTCTTGGTTTTCATTCTCAAGTTTTGTGTTTACAATCTCAAAATTTGATGTGGTTTTCTGAAGCTTTGAATTTTTACTTTTTAAATCATTGTTCTCTTTTAAAAGCGCTTGAACCTTTCTGTTGTTAACAATCATTTGAGCATCCAGATTTTGAATGGAACGTTTTTCACGAAAAACAGCTTCTCTATAACCAACTTCAAGTTCTTCATTTCTTTTTAAAAGAGGTTTGACAGACTCTCCGTACATTTCAAACTTTTGAGCTTGAGATTTAAGGTTTGAGTTTTCAATTTCAAGCTCAGCTTTTCTTTTTGTTACATTTTGAAAACCTTTTTCCATTTCCTTAAATCTCTCAATCTCTTTGTTCAAAAAGACATTCGTTTGCTTAGCTTCACGATTGTCGTTTTTGCACTTGTCAAGTTCATGTTTGAAATTATTGATTAATGAAGCAAATAAGGCACGATCTTGTTCATAAGAAGATCCATCCTGGGCAGGCTCACCTTTATTAGGATCCATATCTGGAGTATCAAAAGTGATATTACTATCATTTTGTTCTACCGCATAAGTGTCACTAATAGACTCAGGATGCTCAGGATGTGTCTGATCATGAACAAACATATTTTCAAGTATATCAACATTATCATGAGCATGTGAATGTTGTACCGTAGCCAATATCTCTGTGTCTGATGAAGGTCTGATATGATCATCTTCGGTGTCCCAAACAACTTCATTCCTTTGTGTACCATCAGTATCTGAATCATAGCTAGGAATGCTGCTTTCAACCTGTTGTTCTGAAGATGAATCACTTCCCGTGAAAACCAAACTATCATCTGATGCATCACCCTCATTGACCGTTTCCTCTTCTGTTTGAAAAGCTTTGTCTGTCTCTCTTTCAATCACCTCTATTTTCTTAAACTGCATCTCTCTTTCAATCTGTTCTCTTTCCTTTAACTGCATATCTTTTTCATTCTGCTCTCTTTCCCATTTTAGCTTCTCAATTTCATTTAACTCAGCTTCCTCAGTTTCAAGTATCTTGTCGAGGTCACCCATTTGATTGATGCATTTAGTTCGGAAGATCTCATAGCTTACCTTAAATTTTTGGTAAAATGCATCGATAAACTCTGACTGGTTCATTATCCAAGGGTTAAAGATACTCTGTAATTGAGTTTGGATCACGTTAAGAGCTTCCTTGCAGTTACTCGTATCAATTTCTTCTTCATTAAGTAGCATCTCAAGTTGATTCAGGCTTTGGTTGAGTTTGTCTTTGAAATTGTGATATCGGTCTCTGACGTAGTATTCAAATGCCTGATCGAATCTTGACTCATATCCTGATATGTTTATAACCTTCTCAACCTGTGACTTGAACACTGTAAACTTTTTCTTAAAATCTCTCTCCTTCATTTGCATTTCTGTTTCCATTAGGTTCTGATGTGTGATAAAGTTGATCTTGGATCGTTCCAACGAGATAGGAGTAGTGTTTAGTGTAGATGCAAGTTTTTATGGTGAAAAATTTGATCTGAAACCTTAAAACCTCAATAACTTCTTCTCGGAGCGTTTTTAGGCCTCGAAACTTCGCCTAAATCGATAAATCTATTTAGTGTGTTGTTCTCCTCTGTCTCACGGTCGTTTTGACAGCTGATTCGTCGAAAACGGAGTTACGGTTCAAAAGTTATGGCCGTTTGAAGTTTGGTTGTCAAAAGTCAAAAACTTACGCGGAAACTCCTGAACTTATGCGTAAACAGTGAATCTTACGCGTAAACTCTGAATCTTACGCGTAACATAGATCTTATGCGTAAGTTAAAAGTTATGCGTAAAGAATAAGGTTAAGCGTAAACACAAAGTTTATGCGTAAACTTGAACTTTACGCGTAAGTTAGAACTTATGCGTAGAATATAGTTTATGCGTAAGGTTCAAGAACCAAACAAATCTCTCAAACTTGTCCAAGCTTGAAAGATATCCCGTGTTGAAGTATTCCACAAACTTATCCAAGTCAGGGAAGTACTAAGTACAACTTCAGCGTAAGAACTTATGCGTAGAACTTCTGCGTAGGAATTCACCTTATGCGTAGGAAATTAGACTTACGCGTAGGATCAGGTTTTTCTGCTTAAACTCACGCGTAGGAAGCTGTTTTACGCGTAGAAAGAGGGTTTTGACTAAACTTATGCGTAAACAGTACTGTAGACAGCTAAGAAATCGTACTATTCACCCAAGTTACGCGTAAGATGACCAGAAACGTGAAAAATCCGATTTTTTCAACCAAAACCACTTTTTCCACTTGTTTCTATTGATCAAATATTTCCCAAAACACTTAGAATCACTAAAACTTCAATAAAAACAACAACTTTAACACTCAAACACGTAAAAATCAAAGCTTTTTAAAGAAAAAGTACACGTATAAATGAAAATACGAAACTTTTTAACAAAAAACTTGATAAAAGCACTCCTAAATCATTGTTAGGCGATTGATACCACTTGTAGGACCTTAGATATATCAACTTTATCACAAATATAAGCACTAGAAGAAGTAAAGATGGTGACTTGGTAAGATGTATGTGGCGTTAATAATAAAGAGAGAATAAGAGATGAAGTAGAAAGCTTTTATTAAAAAACACACACACTTTCACACACAAGCACACCTTACAAATGAACCTTGGCGTGCCTTTTATACTTCCATCACATGAGATGGATGGGCTTACAATGGGCCCTTAATGGGTTGAGCCTTTAAGGCTTTACATTAAATACTTGGACTAGCACTATGACTAACTATTAAACGTTAACCTATTACAATACTTATCGACTCAATAATGATCGTCACTTTTAATGCTAACATACATCAATGGACACCAGCTGTAAATTATCGAGTCCTTCGCAGATCTTAGCAATCTGCCGAGAACGTTTATGAGAGAATTACTAAAGTATTTCTCAATGATTGAACGGAAATTCATGCCAGGGTTAACATCAAATAGCCCTGATAGCAGGTCACTTTGGTAACCCTTCACGGGTTACGCTTAGTCTTCGCGGTGGTTCCGTAGTGGTCTACAGTCGTGGAGTGATCCCCAACAACTCACCCAGTCATTGAGCTACTTAGTAGGTCTCGTAAGCTCCTTCGGGGGTATTTGACATGGGAACGACCTTGATAAGGATTAAAAGGAGTCTTCACACTATGCTGTTGACGAGCTCTAATTCCTTATCTGTAAGTACCGGTTGATTATTGCTAACTGTTTACCTGCAGGTACATACCACCTCCATGATGGTAGATTCCAGCATGCTCATGCATACATCTTGAAGTCATTGAAAGCTCCCCCAAAGATCTAAGCACCACAAAGTTCAAAGACAGATTCTACGCCAATAAGAAGAATCTACAAAGTTTAAAGACTAAGATCAATATGATAGAAAAGGAACTTCGTGCACTTGAAAGACAAAGTCCAAAGATGTATGAGCATGTTGGAATGGTGGACAACCACCAAAGACGATGAAGTGACGAAAGGCAGATGACTACTCAATCACTTTACTATCACCAAAGAACAAAGACTAAGAGCAAAGTACATTCATCTAACAACATTTTTGAAGACGTCAAAAGTTATACGAGTCAAAAGTCAAAGACAAATATGAAGACGTCCAGCAACCATGATGACCGACCCTTACGGGGAGATTGTTGGGAACATAGTTTTGTATTTAGTCAAGTCTCGGTCATTAAATTTTGTACTAGGTTGCTTTAGTAATATTTATGTTTATGTTTAAGTTAATGGGAAACATGTAAAAGCCCATAAGGCTTACAAAGCCCACGTTAGTTGCATGAAAGGGACTAGGGAATGTTGCCCTAGCTTCCCTCCTATAAATACAAGGGTTATGTAAACATTTTACTTGTTGGTTATTTTGTTATCTTAATGAAACTATTGTTCTTTCACTTTTCATATATCATATAATCAACCAATCCTTATATCTATCTCATTCTTACTTGTGTAACATAAATATGGGCACCTAACATGTTTTATCTATATATATTTTTCCAATTTTTCATTGTAAAAGAGTGGAACATTAGGAGACAAACCCTAGGTCGAATTTTCATCATATTGAAGGGGTTTCAAACCCTTCTTTCATCCATGTTTGAATAAAGATAAGTCTTCCAATAATCATTGAATATGTCTATGTGTTGTTTGATTCTATCTTATGCTTATCTTTCTTTTAACATGTTTGGCTAGGTTTTTATTGTGTTTTCTTAGATGTAGTGAAACCTAATGTTGATTATTGGTTGATTGTTTGCTTATAATTGTTGTGGATGATTGTATTCGATGTTAGGCTTAAGAAAACTGGCAGACTTCCATTGGTAACTTGCTTGAACGTCTTAAGAAACATGATTGGAGGTGTACTATGATTTTTGGTGGTATTTAATGCATAAGTGAATTATAATGATCCCATGTTAGGAGCTTTTAGTCGGCTCGATATAGGAGTGAAGTAGGATCTTATAGTGTTAGGGAATATTGTACACGTCCCTACGACTAGTATTAAGGAATATAACCCGTCATCCATGCAATTGTAACAAGCTAATCAATCGGTAAAAGATATCTAGGGAGTAATGAAATCTAAGTAAACACATCTTTCTGTTTCCACTGATGAGGCGAAAAATGATCCGTTTTTAGGGGGTCATTTAAGCCCGGAATTGAATTTATTTGATCAAACATTGCCCTAAATCGTTCCTTTTGTGATTTTAGGTACTTTTGGAGTGAATTCTGGAAAAGGAAGCATTTTGGACGTTTTTGGAGCATAAAAGTGAAGAAAACGGCAAAGTCTTAATTTTCCTTGCCGGGAACAGTACCTAACGGCACTGAACACTCACCCAATCTTGAAAGTGGAGTGGGATCCAAGTTCTTAATGACAGCGTCAAGAGGAAAACAAGAGGTGAAGAGGATAGAGTCCATGATGGTCCAGAATGTTTTTACACTAGGGCATGACGGCGTCACCATAGGCCGTCATGGTCCCTTTACACGTGACGGCCCAGAGGAAAATTGCTCTTGACGGCGTCAGATCTGGATCTAGGCAATCCGATATTATTATGGGCGGCGGGTTGACGTCGTCAGAATATTCTTCTTGACGCCATCACATTGGAAAATCTATATATAGTTTTGTAATTTTCATTCATTAAAAGGAGGACAATTTTAGGGACGACTTGGAGAAACCCTAGCACGATTTTATCAGTATTTTCAAGGGTTTTCACCCTTTGAAACCTTTCATGTTCAATTAAGATAAGTATCCTTTCAATTCATTCAATATGTCTATGTGTTGTTTGAATATATCTTACGCTTGTCTTGATTTTAACATGCTAGGCTAGATCTCTTGTGTGTTTGCTTAGATGTAGTGAAACCTAGATGTTGATTATGGGTTGATTGCTTGTTTATAGTTGTTACGGATGAATGATTTCGATGTTAGGCTTAAGAAAACTGGCAGACTTCCATAGTGTAACTTGCTTGAACGTCTTAAGAAACATGAACCAATGCGTACAAGGTTTTTATGGTTGTATTTAATGCATGAGCGAATTCTAGTGATCCCATGTTAGGAGCTTCTTGCAGGCCACCCCACGATTGGTATTAAGGAATATAGCCCGTCATCTACGCAACTGTAACAAACTATCAACCTGTAAAAGATATCTAGGGAGTAATGAAATCTAAGTAAACACAATTTTCCCATTTATTGTTCACACCACTAGTTTAATTAGTTTAATTAAATTTTTGTTATTTTATTTTGATTGCATCTTAGTTATTGGGTTAGCTGATTAGCAACTAATTCCGCCCACTCTTCCAAAACCCGAGATTTTACTTGCTTTTATAAAAATATAAAAATAAAAAAAGAATCATCCCTCATCTCTAGACCTAGTTTTTATGCTTTCTAATCCTAGTGACACTATTCCTAAGTTGAACGATCAATCCCCCGGTACTTGTCACTATACTATACTACAACGATCAGGTACACTGCCTGGTGGGGGTTGTAAGCTTCTCGAGATCCCTTGAGAGGTAAAGTCTGGTGCAATTCCCACGCATCAAGTTTTTGGCGCCGCTGCCGGGGATTGTCTATCTTTACATTTATTCCTCAGCTTTTGCAAAAGAGTGCGGCGCCATCAAGTTTTTGGCGCCGCAGCCCGGGGAATAGTTATTGTCTAGGTTAGGATTTCTTCTTATTAGGTCTACTTGCTAGATTCTTTTCTAGTAAGATTTTATTTTTATTTTTAGGTTTTCTTTAGTCTATCTGTAGGACCTTAAATATCACAACTTTATCACAAATATAGAAGATTAGAAGAAGAAAGATGGTGACTTGGTGACTTATATGTGATGTATATGATTCGTGAATAGTGAGAGAGATATAAGAAATATGAGAGCTTTATTCAAAGAAAACACACACAAATACACACACAAGCACACACCTCAAATGAGCCTTTGAGGTGTTTAAATAGTAAGATACATGAGATGCCCTATGGGCTTTCTATGGGCTTGGGCTTGGACTTGGTTACATGATTGGATAACTAGGCTTATGAAACATAGCATATAACATATTAGCTTGCCAAGTCCAAGGCCCAATGACTAAACTATTACTAATCTTAACAAACGACACAAAGTTACAATATGAGAATGACCATCACTTCATAATACATATTTTTAATGCTAACAATCTCCCCCTAAGGGTTGGTCATTCGAATGATGCTCCACGTGAGTGGGTCTTCCGTGTTCTTTATCTTTAACTTTGTGTGTCGTTGTAGAATAGTCTTTAGTCTTTGTTCCTTCATGCTTTGTGATCTTCGATAGCTGAATTTTCATCGTTCTTTGTTCCTTTAGTGATGCGGAGTTATCTGCCTTTCGTCGCTTCTGCGTCTGTGGTGGTTGATTGCCATTCCAACATGCTCATACATCTTTGGACTTTGATATTCATATGCACGTAGTTCCCTTTCTTTCACTTTGATCTTTAGTCTTTATACTGTGTAGATTCTTCTTTTTGGCGTAGAATCGTTCTTTGAACTTTGTATTGTACAGATCTTTGAGGGAGCTTTCTTTAACTTCCAGATGTATGTATGAGCATGTGGAATCTGTCACCATGGAGATGAAGTATCCCTGCATATAAACAGTTAGCAATAAAACATCCGGTACTTACAGATAAGAATTAGAGATCGTCAACAGCATAGTGTGAAGACTCCTTCTAACCCTTACCAAGGCCGTTCCCATGTCAGATACTCTCGAGAGAGCTTACGAGACCTACTTAGTAGCTCAATGACTGGGTGAGTCGCTGGGGATCACTCCACGACTGTAGACCGTTTGAAACCACCGCGAACACTAAGCGTAACCCATAAAGAATTACCGAAGTGACCTGCTGTCAGGGCTGTTTGATGTTGACCCTGGCAGGAATTTCCATTCAATCACTGAGAATCACAAATGTGAATCCTCTCATAAATGTTCTGGCAGATTGCTAAGATCTGCGTAGGACTCTAAAGTTTACATCTGGCGTCCCTAATGATGAACAACCAGTGTAGAGATATCATGTGTTCCTATGAGATCTTTTGATGAATCTCGGGGCTCTAGACTCGATAAGTGCACATTTGGTTTCCTATGCGGAGATTAGGGAGAGGTCTCCTGCTTCAATATCAACCATCTCTAAGAGACAGGTCGATAGATTACACCGGTTCCCCGTGAGAATGAAACAAGCTCTTTTAAGAGAACTTGAGTGGTTAAGAAGGTTTAGTGCAGTGCCTCACTGGGTCCATGACGTCTTTGTCTTCAATACCGGTGTCACCTTAGTAACAACCAGTAGCATATGAATTGTACCCGGTGTCTGCCCTAAGGTTGAACATTTGGAGGGCTATTTCTTTTCACCCTTTTTTCATAACCTTTCTTTTTAATTCTTCAACCCCTTCTTTCTCCTTTCTCATTTTCTCCTTTTTTCAATCATACCTAAGGACTTCTAATTCTAATCTATTGGAATTGTCCTTGGGTAGATCCCTCCGGCTCTGGCGGATCATAGGACGGTTTTTCCTAACCTTAGTCACCTTATAACTCCATGACTATCCTATTGTTGCCATAAAACCATTCATTTGAAAATCTCTCAAAGTGTTTATGATAGTAAAACACATTGTTGTTACCACTTTGAGAGTTTTGCATTTCTTTTGAAGGACTCCCCCTTCACATGTGCTCATGAATTTTTTAGAAATTTGCACATGCGGGAGGAGTTTGCACTTTTGAATTGATCCACTTTCAGTGAACATGACCGATTCGAGACACGCTTACATCACTAGTTAGACTAGCTTGAAGTTATTACCCGTCCTGGTCAAGTCCAAAGAAAGTCTCTCGATACGGTACACTCTACTCAGACAAGTCCTATTCGAGACACGCTTACATCACTAGTTAGACTAGCTTGAAATTATTACCCGTCCAGGACAAGTCTTTTCGATTACTGACATTTTAAGCTTCGTCAATTCATTGGTACTTACTGAGTCGAGCTCTTTTGAGATTCTGCCACAATCTTTAAACATCTTTGATCACATTTTAATCATGTCTTCTCCCCCTCAAAAATAGCATATCGTGATATTTTTGATATCAACTGATTAATAAAAAGCTTTTGGAGAGAAAGACAGATTCTGCATGAATTTGGAACATTTTTTCTTTTTATAAAATACTCCCCCTTAATGATAGCATATTTAAAAATTTCTTAAGGGTTTTGAGGGAGTTATCTTGAGCACTAATTTTGAGAGATTTTGAGAAATCTTTTGAACAATCTTGAAAAAGTGCTCAAGAATTTTGTTGGAAAACGAGTTTATGCTTGAAATCTTTTTCGTTTGTTTAGACTCGAACTTTTTGAAAAAGAGTTCGTCATTGAACGTACGAGTCCTTGATTTGAAAATAATCAGAAGTCGTCATTGAAGTACGGGTTTCGTACTGATGTATACGAAAGCCATTGTGAAGAAAATTTTGAGAAACGACATGTTTTAGAAAAACATTTAAAAGAACTCCCGCTCAAGCATCTGTACATGTCCGTATCATTGTTGAATGATATTTCTAGAAACGTACAGAATATTGATTTATACGAGAGACATGTCGTGAGAAGAATATTTTTGGATTTTTTGATTTTTTAATGTTTTTGTATTTTTTGAAAGATTTTATATTTTTGTATTTTGTTTTTGTTGGATTTTCAAATTTTGTATTTTGTTTTTTCAAAAATATTTACAGCGAAGCGATTTTGAAAACATATTTCAAGAAGATTCGAGAAGACGTTCTAGCTCCTCAGGAGTTAGACTTCGCATGCCAATTCGTCGAACTAAATAGTCAAACCATTCTTTTGGAAGGGCTTTAGTAAATAGATCGGCGAGTTGATAATCAGTCTTAACGAAAAATAATTCAACAGTACCCTCTTCCACATGTTCTTTGATGAAATGGTAGCGGACTTTGATATGCTTCGTCTTAGAGTGATGTACGGGATTGCACGAGATGGCTATGGCACTTTTTGAGTCACAATACATAGGTATTCTGTCAAAAGTAAAGCCATAATCTGTGAGCTGTGTCCGCATCCAAAGAACTTGGGCACAACACGCAGATAGAGACACATACTCGGCTTCGGCGGTTGATAGCGCAGTACAATCCTGTTTCTTTGAAGACCAGCTTACAAGCTTTTCACCCAAAAATTGTGCTCCACCTGATGTACTCTTTGCTGTTACTTGATCACCAGCATGGTCTGCATCTGAAAATGCTGTTAGATTAAACTCCGAATCCTTCGGATACGAAAGTCCCATGTTAATGGTGCTTCGTAGGTACCGAAAGATCCGTTTAACCTCTTTGAGGTGAAGTTCGGTAGGCTTTGTCTGAAACCGTGCTAATAGACATACAGCAAATTGAATATCTGGTCGACTAGCGGTTAGGTACATGATAGAACCGATCATGCTCCGATATTTCTTCGGATCGATAGGTTTCCCAAACAAATCAGCACCTATTTTTGGTGAAGTGACCATTGGTGTACCAACAGAATCACAATTTTCCATTCCATGTTTTTTCAAAATCTCTATTGTATATTTAGCTTGATTGATAAAAATACCACGAGGGGATTGATGTATTTGTAAACCAAGAAAGAATTTTAGTTCCCCCATCATGGACATTTCAAATTTGCTTTTCATGAGATTTTCAAAATGTTTTGAATGGTTAGGATTGGTTGATCCAAAAATAATGTCGTCCACGTAAATTTGAACGATCAAAATGTCATCTTTAAACTTTTTGATAAACAAGGTGTCATCAACCGTTCCTTTTGTGAAATTGTTTTTGAGCAAGAAAGATGATAGTTCGTCATACCACGCTCTTGGAGCTTGTTTTAAACCATAAATTGCTTTCTTAAGCTTGTAGACGTAGTCTGGATGATCTCTGTCGATGAATCCCTCTGGCTGACTCACATACACTTCTTCTTTCAGAGTTCCATTCAAGAATGCAGTCTTTATGTCCATCTGATAGACTGTGATGTTTTTGTGAGCTGCATAGGCTAAGAAAATCCGGACTGCTTCAAGTCTAGCTACAGGCGCAAATGATTCTTCGAAATCTATCCCTTCTTCTTGTGGATAACCTTTAGCCACGAGACGAGCTTTGTTGCGAATTACAGTCATTTCCTCATCCAGTTTGTTCTTCCACAACCACTTGAGATCAAGAACACGTTTATCAAGTGGTCGTTCAACAAGTTCCCAACTATCATGTAATAGGTATTGAAGAAATTCCTCCTGCATCGCTTCAATCCAAGGGTTTTCTGCCATTGCTTCCCGAATGTTCTTTGGTACTTTGGTGCTTATTGAGCAAACGTAAATGCACAATTCGAGATCGGTGGCAAGTTGTCTCCTCGTCTGAACTGGCATTGAAGGATCACCAATAACATGTACTAACGGATGGTCTTTTGTCCATTGAAACGTAGAAGGGTACCTTTGGTTGAACGAGTGTGTGTTAGATGGTTCTTGTAACCTTGAAGAAGATTCAGCAGAGTCTGATGCAAACGGGTTTTCAAATACTTCTTCTTCTTCTTCTAACGCAACATCGTTTGAATTATTTGTAGGTTCTTCTTGAAAATTTGTGTTTTGGTTTTGCTCATCAATGTTTGGTAGAACAGTTTCAAGTACTGGAGTTGCTTGAGTAGATGTAGATGATGTTGATGTAGTTGGTGCTTCAGCTTCGATTGTTGTAGATGCATCCGGTGATGGTGGTGGTGGTTGATGGTTTTGAGCGGGTGCAGCGGAATGTTGTTGAGATGCATTTGTCGAAGGTCCACCATAATATTCATCAAACATTAACTCGAAGAAATTTTCCAGTTCTTGTTCTGAGGGTTTATCCGTGTTTGCTGACTGAGCTCCTTGAGGTTCGAGTCCTGAACTGATGTGTCCAGAAGTCTGCTGGTTTGGTGCGGGTCCTAATCCGTTTTGATTAGAAGCCATCGGATTAAGCGCGGGTTCTAGAGCGTATCTCTCAGAAGCCATTTGTGAAATCTCGTCAAACTTCACATTCATCGTCTCCATTATCTTTTTCGTCCTTCTATTATACACCCTGAATGCCCTCGAGTTTTCTGAATATCCAATGAAGATTCCAATATCACCCTTAGCTTTTAACTTCCCTAGATCTTCTCTATCATTCGTCGGATAGCACAAAGCGCCAAATACGTGAAGATAAGAGATGTCAGGTTTACGGTTGTTCACTAGCTCATATGGGGTTTTATTGAATCTCGGATGGACTAGGGATCGGTTTTGAGTAAAACAAGCAGTGGCTACAGCATCAGCCCATAAGAATAGAGGTGCACTAGAAAAAATCAGCATTGTGCGAGCAGCTTCCACAAGAGTTCTATTTCTTCTTTCAACTACCCCATTCTGCTGTGGAGTTCTAACAACTGATGTTTGATGTGTAATTCCAACATCTTCGAGGTAAGTTCTTAATTCCTGATTTGTGAATTCTGTGCCATTGTTTGTTCTTATAATCCTTACTGGAGCTTGTAGTAGAACTTGAATACGCTTCAGAAAGGTGATGATGATGCCTGGTGCTTCGTCTTTTGATCTCAAAAACTTTACCCAAGTATATCTTGAATAATCATCAACAATAACGAGAATATACTTCTTCCCATTAATGCTTTCAACTCTCATTGGGCCACATAAGTCCATGTGCAACATATGTAACCTTGCTTCCGAACTAGGTACGGTTTTGGGTTTATATGATGCTCTTTTACTTTTTCCTTGTTCGCATGATGGACATAGGTGTTCCTTGGTGTATTTGAACTTAGGAAGTCCGGTGACGATGTTGTCTTTGGCTAACTTGTTGATGGTGTCGAAATTGAGATGGGATAAATGTCTATGCCACAGCCAGGACTTAGTTTCGGTTGCCCTTGTCATAAGACAAATTGGTGATGTAGAAGCCATTTGGTTGATGTCGATAGCGTACAAGTTTGTACCACGATTACCAGTTAAGAGATCATCACCAACCAAATTTCTAATAAAAACCGTGTTACGTCTGAATGCAACTTCTAAATCTGCATCACAAAACTGCCCAACTGAAAACAAGTTGTGTCCCAACCCTTCGACGTAGTAAACTCGAGTGATTAAAAAATTTCCAAACTGAAGATCTCCATAACCCTGGATAGCTGCTACATGATCATTTCCAAAACGTACAGTTCCCATAAATTTCTAGATGAAGTTGATCAGCAGCTTTATATTCCCGGTCATGTGCTTGGAGCAACCCGAGTCGACGATCCAAAGACATATTTCGATAACCTGCCAAGAACAGAAGAGTTTGTATTTGGAAACCGTGTTGAATTTGGTTCCATGGGGTTAGGAGTAAAAGCAGAATCACACTCATAGACAGTTGCTACGTGTTTAGTTTGAGCTATTTCTAATTTGCCGTCCTGAAGAGTGAACTCTCTACCCGTCGGAATCCACATACAAAACTTAAGATAGTTCCTAGGCATTCGACTAATAGTGGTAGTCCTAAATCGTGCAACTAATCGTTCTAAAGATTTGGAGCTAGCACTAGGTCTTTTTGGAACATCCTTCTGTTCAGGCGTGACATTCATATTCTTAGAAACACATTCATCATGAACATCATTAATTAAACATTTCTTGCATATCAAACAAACAGAGTCATTACATGCATTAGAAACAGTACGTTCGACATTACATTCAGATGAAACATGTCTCTTATTACAAAGCGATAAATTCCTAGGGTGTTCTTCTACTTCTTCAACTTTATTCTTGCTACTACTCTTAGAGACAGGCGAGACTCTATTGTTCCTTGTATTGCTCTTAGGCTTTAGTCTGCTGCTCCTAGAGGTGCTTTCTAATCCTGTAGAAGGTAAGGCACACACATTAGGATTTATATTGTTGTCCTTTTTAGCATCCCTAGATTCTTTAGAATTAGCCTTTATGCACTTGTCATTTGTCTTAGATGTTGAGGCAGACGCATTAGTGGGACTAATCCTAAAAAGGCCAGGTGCTATCACTTTTGGTGTTTCGACAACCGCTTTTCCTTTATCAACAATCTTAACATTTTCACTTTTCTTAGGCAAGGGTGTTGGAGTGACTGGTTTTGTCAAATCCTTTTTCTCATCGACTTTTGGAGCAAACCGTGAAATTGACATTTTTGGTTTTTGAACCGTGTTTGAAACATTTGGTTTCTCCGTAGTCGACGGTTTTGCAAACTTAGTTTCCTCACCCTTTCCTTTTTGACTTTCAAGCTGAGCCCTCAAAAGATCATTTTGCTCTTTCATGTTCTTTAAGGCACGCTCATACGACAATTTGTCATACTTGCATTCTTCCTTTTTTCGATCAAGTTGTTTAAAATATGACACATTTTCTTTTTCAAGCTTTATAAGAGCATTTTCATATTTTGAAACAATTTCAGAGGTCTCAGCTCTCAGTCTTTCATCGTCTTGAACAGAGTACGTTTGTAAAATGATGGACATAATGTCATTGGTCATAACAGCTTCGAAGAGAGAATCATTTAGGTTTTCCAAAACATTTATGTTTTCACGAGAATCATTAGCTTCGTTTACCAGGGATTTGTGGTCCTTGACAAAGTCGGCCGTTTCTTTTAAGAAAGCTTGTTCAAAATGGATTACCCTCGCACTGATGTTATTCAGTGGGATAGTAATTTCGTTTTCAAAAACTTTTTTCTGCTCAATATGAAAACTGGAATGCCAGTTGTTAATATTGATTGTAGTTTTAGAAGCAACGATGTTTTGAAGTTCTTGAATTCTCTTTTTAACGTCATCCAAAATTTCTCTAGCCTCACTTGTATTAAAAGTGTTGTTTGAAGAAATTTGTTCCATTTTTGAAAGAGATTTGGAAACAATTACTTTCTTAGAAAACATTTTTGAGAATGGTCGTTTTATGGAAAACACAGATGGTTCTTTTTGTGGAACAAAAGTAATTCCCGAAAGTTTGTTCAATTTGTTGTAATCAATGGGTTTCAAATCCTTTTGTTTCATTTTATTTATGCTCTCTTCGACATGTTCAATCGTTTGCACAGAATCCCGAACGACGGGAGGATCATGTTTAGTGTAAATCACATTACCATTATACAAAACATTCTGTTCTTGCTGAGCTTTCTTGAGATTACTGGGGGTGTTGTTACCGAGAGCCACTTTATGTTTCGTATGGTAAACCGGATTAGTTTGATTTGAAATCATTTTCATTGTCTGACTTGACTGACCCGACTTAACCACCAATTCTTCTAAGTGAGCAATCATGTGTTCTGACTCTACGATTTCTGCCAAAAGTTTGTCTTCTTTCTTTACAAAGTCCTTTTTCAGCTCGTCCCTCTCTTTTTCAAGATTGGTATAAGCTGATTTTTGTTTAGAAAGTTGGTTTTGTAAATCAGAAATTTCCGTGTTTAAAGATTTTATCTTTTTGAAAGAATTAACATCAAGTGTGTCAAATTTGAGTTGCAATTGTTTTTCTCTTGAAACGGAATTTTGATAACCAGTTTCTAATTCAGACAATCTTTTGTTATGAAATTCAAAAGCTTTAACGTTTTCTTTGTAACTCTCAAGCTCAGCGGTCAATTTAACATTCGCGGTCTTAACATCGCGATTGACCTTTTTCACATTCTCAATTTCAATACGACAATTATTCAATAATGATTCAAACAAAGCACGTGTTTCCTCATCATTCTCAGCATGCTGTGAAACGAAGCCTCCATTATGATTCACATCTGGAGTTGCTGAAGGAGTATTGCTACTACTTGGCGTGTCCAGGTATGTATCATAAGTGGGTGCTAGCTTCTCAGAATGCTGTTCCTCATGAGGAGACATATCAAATATATCATTATTGTGACATGTGTTGAAGTTTGATACCTCAGATGGTGCATTGGTGTCATAAACAGGAAGTGTATCAGAATCCGTGTCATACTTAGCTTCCTGAAGATTCGCCATGAATATGCAGTTCGCATCGATATCCTCTCTATCTTCCATGTCATCCATAAGAGCCATAAAATCATTCTCCTCTGCGTTTAACTGAAACCCTGCCTCATTTTTTTGTGCCAACAGTAATGCTTTCTGCAAATACGCTGTGTCTTTCTTGTTCGGCTTAGTAGGACAGTTCCTTGCTATATGACCTACACCCTGACAGTTAAAACACTTTACCGGATTACCCTGATTCACATTTCCCAAATTCCCAACTACTGGAGCTGCAACATTTCTATTCTGATTACCCATTGCCTGATGACCAACATTATGACCCCTCTGATTTCCAACAAACTGACCCAATTGATTCCCTGCATACTGACCATACTGATTTGCTGCATTCTGATTCTGATTCCCCATGTTAATTCCAGTAGCGTATCCTTGCTGATTCCCATAAACTCCAACCATTTGGCCTCCGTTGCCCATATTGAAACTCGGCTGAGCAATCTGCTTATTGCGAGTGTTCGATGAAATCCTTTAGTTATTGTTTATTGGTGTAGAATAACGTCCTTGGAATGCCTTGGTCAGAAAAGCAAACGCTTGGGTTAATGCAGCAGTAGCTTCATCATTTTCAGTGAATTCTGGTTCTGGGAATTGTTGGTGTTGCTGTTGTGGAATAATGTGTTGTTGTTGCTGTGGGTAGAACTGTTGTTGGTAGACCGGTGTTGGTTGTTGAATGCATGATGGTTGCATGTAGTTGTAGGTGGAAGATGATGAGGGTTGTTGTGTGTTCACTGCTAACGGTGTTGGTGTAGTAGCAATTAATGCGAGAGGATCATGATTCTTTGCCAATCTTTCTTTCCTTACTTCATTAGCCTCAGCTTGATTTTGCTTCAGAAAGTCATAGAGTTGATCATAGTTCACCTTATGTAAATCCTTTGTTTGATTGACAATTGTAACATAACGACCCCATTCTTCTGGAAGGTTATTGATGAATTTGATGTTTGTTGCAATTATTCGAGGTGTCAACTTGTTTCTGATTAACTCATTCATCAAAGTGCAAAACCTTGTGTAGTAGGATTCAATTTGTTCACCTTTAGTGGATGTGAAATTCTCCCATTCTGTAAGAAGTTTGTTCTCAACGTCTTGTTGTCCAATCTCTGTTCCATGACAAATCCTTCTAACACGTTCCCACATAGCATAAGCAGTTTCACAGCTGTCGACCGCAGCAAAGATCTCCCTTGGTAATCCAAGTTGGATTAAATGCATTGCCATATCATCTGCGGCGATCTGCTTCTTGTCTTCCTCTGTGTAATCTGCTTCTGTTTGTTCGCGCACGAATGGTTGAGTAGGAGGTGTTGTATTTGGATTGCCTTCAATTTGAACTTGTCTTGGCTGGAATGGTCCTTTTTCAATGGATTGAATCATTAATTTACCATCAGGCTTTGTTTTGATGTAACGAAGCATGCGGCTTGTCCATGGGAGATATCCACCTTTTTCAAGCATAGGAGGTCGGTTTTCTGCACCGGCAGCATGAATGTCTTGCTGAGTTGCCATTGTTGAAGTGTAGATTGATAAAGTTGATTCTTGGATCGTTCCAACGAAATAGGAGTAGAGTTTAGAGTGAGTTGATGCAAGTTTTTATGGTGAAAATTTTGACTGAAAACCTTAAAACCTCAATAACTTCTTCTCGGAGCGTTTTTAGGCCTCGAAACTTCGCCTAAATCGATAAATCATTTAGCGTGTCGTTCTCCTCTGTCTGACGGTCGTTTTGACAGCTGATTCGTCGAAAACGGAGTTACGGTTCAAAAGTTATGGCCGTTTGAAGTTCAGTCGTCAAAAATCAACCAAAAGTTCTCGAAAATGTTGTATTCTCGATAATTGACCCAAGTTCTCGATACTTTTGCAAGTTCTCGATAAATTCTCCAAGTTCTCGAAAATTTTCAAAAGTTCTCGAAAATTTTTCAAAAGTTCTCGAAATTTTTCAAAAGTTCTTGAAAAAAGTTCTCGAAATTTTATCAAAAGTTCTCGAAAATTTTTTTAAAAGTTCTCGAAATTTTTTCAAAAGTTCTCGAAAAAAGTTCTCGAAATTTTATCAAAAGTTCTCGAAAATTTTCAAAAGTTCTCGAAATTTTTTCAAAAGTTCTCGAAAAAAATTCTCGAAATTTTATCAAAAGTTCTCGAAAATTTTTCAAAAGTTCTCGAAATTTTTCAAAAGTTCTCGAAATTTACAGTTATCGAGAATTTCAAAACTTATCTAAATTGTACAATTTAGAAAGTTATCCCAAGTCGAAGTGTGTTTTCTAACTTATACAAGGAAGAAAAACACCGAGTAAGCCACGGAATCGTCTGAAGATACTTGAAGAGAAGTTCTCGATAAAAGGTAACAAAAATCGTATGACTTAAAGCACACCGAAATCAAGTTTTTAATCCAAGATTCTTGTACTTCTAAGCTAAAAAACACCAAAACTTGAAGAAAGTTCCAAACTTGATGATTTTTATTAAACTTTTTAAGATCTCGAAAACAAGTACAAAAACAAAGTCGAATTTTTTAAGCTAGAAATTTTCAAAAAGATTAAAACTTTCTTGTTAGGTAAGGTTTATAACACTAGTTTGTAATCAAAAAAGTGTTAAAAACCAAGAAAAAAAAAGAAAAGTAGGAATTTTTCTAAAAAATTCGTGTATAAAGCTTAAAAAAAACGAAACTAACAAACCCCAACACTCCTAAATCATTGTTAGGCGATTGATACCACTTGTAGGACCTTAAATATCACAACTTTATCACAAATATAGAAGATTAGAAGAAGAAAGATGGTGACTTGGTGACTTATATGTGATGTATATGATTCGTGAATAGTGAGAGAGATATAAGAAATATGAGAGCTTTATTCAAAGAAAACACACACAAATACACACACAAGCACACACCTCAAATGAGCCTTTGAGGTGTTTAAATAGTAAGATACATGAGATGCCCTATGGGCTTTCTATGGGCTTGGGCTTGGACTTGGTTACATGATTGGATAACTAGGCTTATGAAACATAGCATATAACATATTAGCTTGCCAAGTCCAAGGCCCAATGACTAAACTATTACTAATCTTAACAAACGACACAAAGTTACAATATGAGAATGACCATCACTTCATAATACATATTTTTAATGCTAACACTATCTTATTTCTTCATGTCTTTGTTCGTAACTCTTACCATCCGACATCATGGAAGGTGGTAACATCTTTGAACCCATCAACCCACCACAACAAAACCACCAACAAAACCCACCACTAGCAAACCAACCTCTTAGGCCCCGAACCCTAGGAGAGTATTCCCGACCTAGCCACCAAGGCTATCGAAACACTATTGAGCTCACCCAAGGAGCCAATGTGTCCCCCTTGCGATCCGACACCATCTGGTTGGTGCAAAGCGGATGTGCATTCCGTGGACTTCGTTCCGAAGATCCTAAACAACATCTCAAGGACTTCCTTTAAATCGTAGATTCAATAGACCTTGATGTTACAACTAGAGAGTCGACCCGATTACGCCTATCCCAATTCTCTCTACGTGATCAAGCTAGTCAATGGCTTGAACGTTTACCCGCATGATCCATCACCTCATGGGATGATCTCACCACTCGTTTCCTTGCTCAATTTTTCCCACCGGGGAGAACTACCAAGCTTAGAAATGATATCTTGATGTTCCAAGAACGTCAAGGTGAAACTTTATATGAAGCATGGACTCGTTTCAAGGACTTACTCCAAAAAGTCCCTCATCATGGCATAGATCTTTGGCTCCAAGTCCAAATCTTCTATGACCATATCGATTTCTCCACAAGGCGGACCAATGACCAATCGGCCGGTGGTAAGCTACGTAATCTAAGTGCGGAATAATCATGGGAACTCATAGAAGATCTTGCTCTCTATGACAACGAAAGTTGGAATGATCCCCGTGATTTGAACAAAACGGTCAAAGCAATATCTTTGCCTTTGAACAATTCTAGCACTCCCGACCGTAGGATCATGGAACTTGAGGACCAAGTCAAGTTTCTCATGAAATCTTACGAAGCTCCTAAGCCTTCAAGCCAAGTGAAAAAAATCACTTCTTCATGCGAATTATGTAGTGGTCCCCATGACACTCGTAATTGCGTGGAACTCCCCGGAACAGCTTTTCCGGATTACGCGTCTTCGCGTACCGACAAAGCGGGAGATAAGTGGTACACTTTCAATCCCGAGCCAAACCCTTATGGTGATTCCTACAATCCTTCTTGGAAAAATCACCAAAACCTTAGGTGGAAACAAAACCAAAACAATTCTTCCAATCCGCCTAATTGTTACCAACCAAACGGTCCACCCTCCAACCGTACTTTCAACAACAATCCATCTAATAACTATGGTAGTACCAACAATCTTGAAGGACTGATGTCCAAGTTTATGGCATCTCAAGAAGCTCGCATATCTAAGTTTAAAGCCGATTTCAAACAAAAGCAAAGCGAGATGACCACCAAAATTGACACATTGTTGAAAGTTCTCAATGACCGAGAAATGGGAGCACTCCCAAGTGACATGGTCAAGAACCCAAAACTAAACGTTAATTCCATATCATCAGTTTCGTCACCCACTTCTTGTCCGCAATACTACTCGGTTAAATCAATGAGCATGTGTTTAAAGCAAAACCAAATTCTTCAAAAGGACCAATCAAATGAAACACCCGATATCAAACCGGTCAAAAGCATAGTTGAAACACCTACACAAGACCTTGACGATGAATTCAAGGAGCTCCACCTTGAACGTTCCGTCATTGATGTCTTATACCGTGCTCCCTACTATAGTGCCCTCCTAGAAAAATATGAGAAATTTAAACTAGGTAAAAATGGGACCGCCTTCGTTCAAAACAAGTTGCCTAAAAAGCTTGATGATCCGGGTATATTTGTTTTGCCTTTTAAGATAGGAAAATCCGAAGCTTTTGACACACTAGCCAATTTAGGATCAAGCCTCAACTTGATTCCCTTATCCCTTTTCACCACTCTCAAGCTAGGAAAGTTAGAGGAGACGGAGGTATTAATTGGTCTAGCGGATGGGAGTATTGCCCACCTGGTTGGGATGATCAAGGATGTAGTTGTTCACGTAGGGAAGTTAACTATTTTAGCGGACTTTCACGTCCTAGATATGGTTAGTGATACTACATGCCCATTATTAACCGCTAGCGCCATGATAGATTATAAGGAGGTTAAGATAACGGTAGGTGAGGGCGATACTTGGTCGGTATATGATGATAAGAAACATAGCTACGATTGTGAGGATGAACAGACACCGCATTGGGTAGAGATGAATAGGAGACCATCTAGATATAGACCTTGGATAGAAAGAAACTTTATAGGACCTCAACGCCCATTCTATCTAGAAAAAGATTTCATCAGTAAAACACATTCGGTGGAACAACTCATAGCTAGAGATGAAGAGCTAGACCCTTTTGAGGACCCCCTAGTCTTTAGGAAAATGATTGAGTTCTTAGGCGTAATGCCTATTAACATTGAGATGAACAAGTGGAAAAGGGAGGGGGATAAGTGTAAATGGAGGTGGGACAAGCCACCTAAGGAAGGTGACGGATCATGGCATATGAAGATGATTTTGTATGATCTGGATGGAGAAAAGTTTGAAAGGTCATACCGTACTAAGAAAACCGATAGGAAGTTGAAACCAAAGTTTGATCCCAAAGATGTCCTCAATGAGGAACTCACCCATGTCACATAATTGCCCATGACCTTGAGTCTAGCTACAAGACTCGTAAATAAAGAAAAGCGCTTCTTGGGAGGCAACCCATGCTTTGTGTGATTTTTATTTGTTTGATTGTTATTTGTTTCCGTATGCATGCTTTATTTTTATTGTTGGTAGATCATGTTTCAAAACTAAAATGGTGAAAATACTTTATTTTGTCGTTTGACTTAGTGACTCCTCCCAAACCAACCAGTCAGCCTTGTGAAGCTGTTAGGCCCACCTGGGAGAAAGTGCAAGTTTAATATTGACCGTGGAAGTACAGGGAAATCCCCGGGTCGTTAAATCCCAACGAGATTGAAATTGTATTTGTAAACGGATAGGAAAGTGAGTGGTACTGAGGACAGTAACAAATATAATTTGAGGGTTGATTACACGACTGATTGCTTGATATTTGGAAAATATGAAATTATAACAAAAATACAGAAATGAACACAAAATCAGATAATCAGATAACAGACAGAGAAAAGTGGTATTTAACAAGTTACAAACTACAGGGGCTAAAAGTGAAACTTTTGAAAACTTACTTTTAAAGAAAATAGAAAATAAAATTGAAATTATGAAAATGATTATTATAATATTTAATTACTATTTAATTAATAAAACTAATTAAAAGCTTAATTTAAATTAACTAAAAATTATAACTATTACAAATAAACCTAAAAACTTATAACAATAATTTCTAAACCTAAATAAGAACTTGAATAAAGTATAAAAAATGAAAATAAATATTTTTGTCTTTTTATAAGTATTTTATTAATTATAAACTATTTAACTTATTTAAACTATTTTAAATATTTAAAATTAATATTAATACTAAATTACCTTAGAAAATTATGATAAAATTTAAAAAACTATTTAAACACTACAGGAATACTACAAAATTACAAAAACTTGCTAAAAATTATATTTAAGCTAATTGACTAATTAATTACTTATTAATTAATTTTAAACTAATTTAATTAATTTAAATAAGAAAATTATAAAATGAGCAGTAGAAATTATGAAACTATTTTTTAAAAGTCTTAACTACTTTATAAAACTTAGGAAAAATATAAAATTCTACTTTAGTTGATTAAAATTTAAGAAAACTATTTAATTAATAATATTTCCTTTTTAATTATTTAAACTAGTTTTAAATCTAATAAATAGTAAACTGCTTAGGAAAATTCTAATAAATTTATTTTAACTACTTTAAGGTACTAAGTAATATATAAAATTATAAAATTGGATAAGTGCTTATTAATAAGCTAAAATGAAAATTAATTAGATAATTTCTATTAAATAGAAGCTATCACTATTTTTATGTTTGCTTTTTCTGATTTTTCTTTTATAAAACTATTTAAATACTTAAATAATGAAACTTTAATAAAGACAACTACTTTAGAACCTTGAAATAAGCACTGAAAATGCTTATAAGCTTAAACAGTTGACTAAGGTTGACCAAATGAAGAAATAAGCTAAACTGAGGTTATGTGGGGTCCACTATGGTGAAATCTAGTTTACCTAAGTTATTTGAACTATATTAAACTAAACTTAATGAGATAAGCCCCTAAAATAAGCTGAGAAGCTCAAATAAGCACTTGCTTATTTGAGTTCTGACTCAGAAATGGGACAGAGATTGGGGACAAGTTTAGGTGGGGTCCACTGATCTATATGTCAAACTAATGGTCAACTATTTAACCTGGGTAGGAGGGGGGTTATAATAAGCTAAGTAGAAGGTGTGGGGCCCACTAAGTTGGCTACAAATCACCACCAAAGTGGTGGTGATGGCTATGTATCTGATGTACAGGGTAAGGTTTTGCCTTGCAGTCCACTTTCAATGAGTTGTGGGGTCCACAATAGTGAAATAGGGTTCAAGCTAAGCCTAGGGGTTCAAAGATGGGATATTAAGCTACACAATAAACCAAGAAGCTAAGCTTATGGCTTCCTAATAAGCTCTGTGTGAGCCTTTGGATTAGTGATCAAATACTGAGTGCTCAGTATTGCTTTTTGAAATAAGATACAAACTAAGGTCCTAGAAGCTATGCTACAATAAGCTAAAAGCTAAACTAAACCTAGATATGAAAAAGGTGACTAATAAGCTACAAATTAAGCTAATGGTTGGGGTGTGGGGTCCACTGGAGAGCACACTAGGGGTCTTGGTATTTTAACTAAAACCTGTGCACAGGGCAATGTTTTTGCCCTGCAAGGTACTTTGGTTGAGCTTTCCTAGCTTAATAAAAATCTTAAAAATGAACTAGATATTGGAAACTAAAGTTAAACTGGTAGGTTATACTCACAACAAATTTCAAGTTCCAAATCACAACACAAAATTCATGAAAATTACTACCATTTTGATGAAAATCTGAGATGTACACTTTGACTATTTTGCTTAATGAACTACCTTTGACTTATGTGAACTTCTGATTGATCTAACTTGTTTAATAAGATGATATAAGCTATTATTAAGTGAAATTAAGCTAATGTACTGACTTGTGAGATGATATGCTGAGATTAAGACTCAAAGATCACCACAGTTAACTGTGGTGATAAGTTACTTGTGATTTTGACTTTTAACAAACTAAGACTTGATTATTTTTGTTTCTCTGGACTAATATTAAACTAAATGACTTGTGTAAACTGGGAATAACAACAATAACAAGATGAGTTACACAGATCACGTAAATCCAAACACACCTTTATACTAGACTGTTTTGATGTTTGTGAAGTAAATGGTTACAAGAGCTTATGCTACTGATCCTTACTAACTTATTATGATATATTAGATCTATTTAAGTACTTAGAAACAGAAAATGGCCACCAATACACAAGAACACAAGATATACTATGTTGACTGTGAGATTTTTAGAAAATGATTAACAAGTTATTCTACTTAGCAACTTAACAATCTTAAACCACAAATACACTTGATTACACTAATTAAACCTAAGAAACACAGAAAATTGCCATGATAATCAAGATCAATAAGTATGCAATACAAAGATAATTATGAGATTTTTTTAGAAACTTACAAAATGCTTTCCTGCTCAAACCATGAACCAAGATCATAGAAACTTTTCCTAATATCCACCACTGGATTCTAACCCAAGACCATCCACAATTTGCCTTGCTCCAATTGCTTATCACCAAGAACTCATCAGTTTGACTTTTGTTGACTTTTGGTATTTTTAATTTTTTATTTTACTAAACTGCTTTTAAAAGTTTCTAATAGCTTTTATAAACTATTTAGGAGCTTAAGTGAGCTTAGGAATCCACTACACTTCACAGTAGAAACAATTGATCTTTTGAAATTTAAGAAAATTAAACTAACATTGCATAAGATTGAGCATTCACAGAAACTTGATATATATTACTTGGAAAGAGTTACAATACACTTGAAAATACTTAGAACACTGCTTAGAAGCTTAGGTTTAAACTAGAAATTGGAAATTATATTAAACGACATACAATTATTGAAAATAAACTAGGTACTCTTCTTCTCTGCTTCTCTTGGTCTTTATAGGCTTCAATTAGGTTTAGAAACCTCTTCTGATCCTTTCCCACTTCATCTGAGCCATCCATTATGTCCAATTGATCAAAACCGTTCAAACTCACTTTTGGCGCCAAAGTCCTCCACGTTAACGTGGAGGCAAAGGGTTGTAATTAAAGATTATTGGGGGCTTGTGGAGGTGTCAGGAGACAAAATGGAAGGTTTCTAGGCAAGTGGGTGCTTTATGGAAGAAACAGAGGTGTGGATGTGGTTTGGGAGTGAAAAATGGTGTGGAGAGCATTAAATGAAGAGTGGGTTGTCTGTGAGGTGGAAAAGAAGGTTAGGGGGAGTATGTGGTGAGCTGGAGTGGTGAGGTGGTGGTGCAATACCACCTGGTTTGGTGGTTTCAGGTGGTGGTGAGGGAGGTGAACAGTGCGTGTGGTTTTGGGCGGGGGTTGACTTAGTTTGACCCGGTTTTAGTTATAAGGGGTGTTGGATTGGGCTTAAGTTTGGGCTAGGGTTGTGTGTGGGCTGGGTAAGGCTTTGGTTTTGGATTTAATAACAAATAAGGGTCCGGTTTGGTTAAGGTATTAAACAAGGACCAATTTTGTAATTTTTGCAAAGTTAAAGGGCTGAATTTGTGATTCTCCCAAAATACTTTCAAGGGTTTAACTTGCAAAAAATGATAAACCAAGGACCAATTTATTAATTTCTCCATTTAAAAACATCCAGGGACCTTTTCTGTAATTTTTCAAACTCCAGGGACCTTTATTGCAAATTTGGATTTTTAAGGGGCTAAACTTGTAATTTCCCAAAAGTTAGACAAATTGTTCCAAATTGTCAATCATGCATAGTACAAGGGTATATTTTGTAAAATTTCAAGTTTTAATTACCCAGGGACTATTTTGCCAATTTTGTAACTTGAGGGGTAAAAATCGCCAGTTTGTGTAAACTTTTATCCAGGGATGTTTTGTGAACATTTTTGGTTTCCCAAGGACTTAAGTTGACTTTTTATTCATTTAAAACCTTCAGGGACTAGTTTTGACAATATTTGAAACTTGAGGGACTAAAACTGCCAATTATGCAAACTTTGTATGTTTTTCATTTGTTTTTGCATATTTTGTATTTGAAACATATAAAACACTCTTCTGAGATATTTTAAGTATTATGATGCATTTTTGAGTGTTTTTGTACGTTTTGGCAGTTCAGATTGGTACAAAATGATGAGTATTTAGACACTCATCAATCCCCCACACTAAACTATTGCTAGTCCCTAGCAATCATTTTGAGAAAAAATTAATGGATTTTATCTCTTTACCAAAAGCCATCACTTCTGGAGTAGCCAGGTGTAAGAACTGTGGCACACCTGATAACCGTGTGATTTTTAGCAAACCACCTGCTGTCAACGGATTTGATTTGTCTTTACCAGAAGCCGTTTGCTTCTGGACTAGCCAACTCTTGATGGAATAGTCAACATCTTGGTGAGCTGATTACCAATTATGGTTTTTCACGGCCTTTACCACAAGCCATAATCTTGCGGGCTAGCCAACTCATTTGTTTTTGGGGAGTTGAGGAACCGTACAATTTTTGGCAAATTGCCAGCCATCAACGGTTTTGAGAAGTCTTTACCAAGAGCCGTTTGCTCCTAGACTAGCCAATCCTGTTGTGGGTTAGACATGGAGGATTGATACCATTATTCGCATTTCTAAGTGTGAAAAAACTGGTAATTTTGATCAAATGGGGGTTCTTGATGGAACATGTGTTTTGCATTCGTGAGAACGCTCCCCCACACTTAGAACTGAATATTGCCCTCAATATTCACAGTACTTGGTGTCCCACCAAGACTTTAGAACGTAAGGAGGCAATACTATTAACCTTTTTATTTTACTCTATTTACATACAAACTCACTTTTTTCTTTTTATTTGTCTTGTACCATTTTTTTTTTTTTTTTTTTTTTTTTTTTTTTTTTTTTTGAAAAAATATTTTACATATGTACAACATGTGGTTCGTCTCCCCCACACTAGGGTGTTAGAAAAGAGAAAGAAATCAGAAATATGAGTGAAAACCCATATTGCTACTGTTTTTGATTATCGAGTCGCTAGCTTGACTCGACCTCGAATTTTATTTGTCCTTGAGGTAGCTTGTTTTTTATTCCCGAGTCACTAGCTTGACTCGACCCCGAATTAAAATTGTCCTTGGGGAAACTAGTTTTTGTTAACCGAGTCCCTAGCTTGACTCGACCCCGAATTTATTGGTCCATGGGGTAAGTTTGGAGATCCGGGACAACCATTGGTTGTATGTCCCCTCCAAAATAGTGTTTTAACCGATGTCCATTTACTTTAAAATTGGGACCGTCGGGTTGTAATAACTCAACAGTTCCATATGGGTATACTTTGGTTATAGTAAATGGTCCAGACCAACGGGATTTTAGTTTTCCCGAGAAAATTTTTAACCTTGAATTGAAAAGAAGAACTCTGTCACCGACGTTGAAAACGCGGTTCTTTATTTTAGAGTCATGTATCTTCTTAGTCTTTTCTTTATAGATTAAAGAATTTTCGTAAGCTTGATCACGTAATTCATTTAGTTCGTTTAGTTGAACTTTACGGTGATCACCCGCTGTCTGAAGGTCGAAATTTGCATGTTTTAAGGCCCAATAGGCCTTATGTTCTAATTCGATCGGAAGATGACATGCTTTCCCGTACACTAGCTTATATGGAGTACACCCGATGGGTGTTTTGTAAGCAGTGCGGAAAGCCCATAATGCATCATCCAGCTTATCCGACCAAGAGGCACGGTTTTCACCAACCGTCCTCTCGAGAATTCTCTTAATACCACGATTTGAGACCTCCACCTGCCCACTTGTTTGGGGGTGGTATGCTGTAGAAAGACGGTGAGTTACACCATATTTCAGCATTACTTTCGCAAATTGTTCATTGCAAAAGTGAGTACCACGATCACTGATAATGGCACGAGGAGTCCCGAGTCTGGCAAAAAGAGATTTTAAAAATTTACAAACTACTCGGGCATCATTGGTGGGTAAGGCTTTTGCCTCAACCCATTTTGACAGATAGTCGACAGCGACGAGTATATACTTATTCCCTCGTGAAGACGGGAATGGCCCCATAAAATCAATGCCCCACATATCAAATATTTCACTGACTTGGATGGCGTTTTGTGGCATCTCATTCTTTTTAGAAATATTCCCGTGACGCTGGAAAGCCTCACAGGTTTTGATAAGTTCATGGGCGTCTTTATATATCGTGGGCCAAAAGAATCCTGAATCAAACACCTTTTTGGCGGTGTAGTTTGGGTTATGATGTCCCCCCGTGGGTCCATCATGACAAGCTTTAAGAATTTCCATGGCTCCTTGGCCATGGACACACCGTCGGATGACTTGATCCGCACATATTTTGAATAAGTAGGGGTCGTCCCAGAAATAATGTTTCACATCTTTAAAGAATTTTCTTTTCTGTTGTGACGACATCCCTTTCACAACAAAATTTCCCGCACGGTAATTTGCAAAGTCGGCAAACCATGGGGTAGTGGCATCATCCCGGTTAGAGATGAGATTTAGAGTCTCCAGAGGAAAAGTTTCATTAATTTCTTTTCTCTCGAGAATATCCTGATGAGGATTTTCTAACCGGGACAAGTGATCAGCAGCAAGGTTTTCTGCTCCTTTTTTTATCTCTTATGAGAATATCGAATTCCTGGAGGAGCAGGACCCAACGGAGTAGTCTTGGCCTTGCATCCTGTTTAGTGAACAGGTATTTCAAAGCCGAATGGTCCGTATACACCACGCTTTTGTTTAAGATTAAGTAAGACCGAAATTTTTCGAAGGCATATACCACGGCTAATAATTCTTTTTCTGTGGTGGTATAGTGTGTTTGAGCTTCGTTCATGGTCTTACTTGCGTAGTGTATTGGCTGAAAATGTTTGGTTTTGCGTTGCCCCAGAACTGCACCAATAGCATAATCGCTAGCATCGCACATAAGTTCAAAGGGTAAGTCCCAGTCGGGGGCAACAAGGATTGGTGCTTCGGTAAGTCTTTTCTTTAGAATAGAAAAGGCTTCGATGCACTCTGGAGAAAAGATAAAAGGAGCATCCTTTTCAAGAAGATGAGTCATGGGCCGAGCTATTTTGGAGAAATCTTGAATAAATCTCCGATAGAACCCGGCATGTCCGAGAAAACTCCTTATTCCTTTAACAGTGGTGGGATGAGGCAGTTTAGCAATAACATCAATTTTGGCCTTATCGACCTCAATCCCACTTTTTGAAATTTTATGGCCGAGGACAATGCCCTCTTTAACCATAAAATGACTCTTCTCCCAGTTTAGACAAAGATTAGTGTTTTCACACCTTTGAAGCATTTTTTCTAGGTGGGAGAGGCATGAGTCGAAAGAATTCCCGATTACTAAGAAGTCATCCATGAATACCTCCATGGTTTTTCCAATCATGTCATGGAAAATAGCCATCATGCACCTTTGGAAAGTGCCCGGAGCATTGCATAACCCAAAAGGCATGCGACGATAGGCAAATGTCCCATAAGGGCATGTGAAGGTAGTCTTCTCTTGATCCTGTGGATCAATGGGAATTTGGAAGTAACCCGAGAAGCCGTCAAGGAAACAATAATACTCATTTCCCGATAGTCTTTCGAGCATTTGGTCCATAAAGGGCAGAGGAAAATGGTCTTTGCGGGTGGCTTCGTTAAGTTTTCTGTAATCAATACATACTCGCCACCCTGTAACCAAACGAGTTGGTATTAACTCGTTGTCCTCATTTGTGATAACCGTGATGCCACCCTTCTTTGGAACACAATGTATTGGGCTTACCCAAGGACTATCTGATATAGGGTAAATCAATCCCGCATCAAGAAGTTTGATAACCTCTGCTTTTATGACTTCGTGGATTTTTGGATTTACCCTTCTTTGATGCTGCACGGTAGGTTTAAAGTCCTCTTCCATTAGGATTTTGTGTGTACAAAAATCCGGGTTAAAACCCTTTATGTCTGAGAGCTTCCAAGCAATTGCTTGTTTGTGGGACTTTAAAACTTTGAGCAGCGCGGTTTTCTCCTCATCCTTTAAGTCTTTTGCAATAATGACCGGTAACTTATCGTTACCTTCCAAGAATGCATATTCTAGATGAGGAGGCAGGTCCTTAAGTTCAACCTCTGGGAAGTCATCATTTTTCTCAACATATTTGACTTCCACCTTATGAAGTTGTGGAGGTAGAACAGGAATGGGAGAAGGATCTTTGTTCAATAACTCCTCAAGGAGAAGTATATCCCCCTCCGGGTCAATCTCTTGGTAATCAATTCCTTCGGGAACTGAATCACTTTTGAGAAAGGCCTCTAATTCCTCAAGGACGAAATCACTTCCCTCAAACGGAGTGAGGGAAGGAGAAGAATTAGCGATTATGGGATCAGAAGAAATAGTGGGATTGCCACTCGGAAATTTATCAGTGAATCCAAGGAATTCCTGAGCATACTCCTCGGATGCAATGTCAATGACATCAATTCGGTTGACCGAATCATTATTATAATTCGAGGAGTATCTCGAGGTTTGATCAAGGTCGAATGTTATCGCTTCATTGCCAACTCGTAACGTGATTTCCTCATCGAAAACATCGATTAATGCACGTCCCGTTCTTAAGAATCCCCTCCCAAGAATGAGAGGAACTCTTGGATCTGCATCGAAATCAACAACGACAAAGTCTGCCGGAAAATGGAACTTTCCCACTCTTACAAATACGTCCTCGGCAATACCGAGGGGACGTGAAATTGAACGGTCTGCAAGCTCGAGAGTCATGCATGTGGGACTAAGTGCCTGAAGAGAGAGCTTTTTCCAAACTGAATAAGGCATTAAATTGATGCTTGCACCAAGATCGGCCAAGGCAAAGCATTCAACCATACCCGGGAAAGTACATGGTATTAGAAATTTCCCGGGGTCTCCTAGCTTTTCGGGAAGCTGTTTTAACAGAACCGCAGAGCAGTTCTCATTAAGTGGAGTTCGTGCCATTTCAAACATTTTTTCTTTATTGCTCAACAGGTTTTTGATTGTCGATGCGAATTTGGGCATTAAAAGAAGAGCATCCGCGAAACTAATATCGAAGTGTAGTTCTTGGAAAATCTGAAAGAATTTTTCCATCTGATGATTAGCTTTTTCACGGAGCTTTTGGTCTTGCAATTGTGAGGGATATGGAATTGTTGTTTTTGGGTTGGCTTTTGGATATTCAACAGGACCCTTGGTAGTTTCAAACACGACTCTTTTAGTGGGAGTCGGGACCGGGATAACTGGAGGAGGGATGTCATTGGTACCTCCGTTATTATTAGGAAGTACCGTATCCGTGGTATCCTCAGTTTCACATTCCTCTACAGGGATAGGAGATGAGGTAGAGGGAGCTGTAGGTCCTTTGTGAGAAACTCCACTTCTTGTGGTGATCGCCTTTACATCGCCCCTCGGATTAGCGATCGTGTTGCTAGGTAAAGTTGTACCTGAGCCCGAGGGTCGATCATTTAAAGACTTCTGGAAATTAGACATTTGACTAACCAGCATTCTGTTTAGTTCTTGTTGGGATTTCATAAACTGTTTTAATAACTCATCATGTGATGGTCCAGTTGGAACAATGGCTTGATTTTGGTTTTGAAAATTTTGAGCCCGATTGTTTTGGAAATTCCCATGTTGCTGATTGTTGTTACCTTGGAAGTGGTTTTGTTGTTGAAAATTACCCTGTGGGTAATTGTTCTGACCTTGATTACGATTATAGTTCCCTTGGTTCTGATTTTGGTTAAACTGATTTTGACTAGAGATGAAATTCCCTTGGTTGTTATAACCTTGGTTCATTCGATTCTGGTTAAAATTTTGGTTCCTATTTTGAGGTTGATTAAACCCTGGTGGTCCAATATAGTTATTAGAACGGTAGCTCAAAAGGTTTCGGTCTCCTTGCGGTTGGTAAGAATTACCTCCCGTATTATAGGAACCTTGAGCTGCGGATATGTTTTCACGAGCAAAGCCACTGGAGTGTGGGCACTCTGTGTAGGGATGTGGACCACCACAAGTTTCACAACTTGGGTTAACAATTTTGACATGATTAGGATTATTCTGATGGATACACAAAACTGCTGTAGACAAATCATCCAGCTTTTTAGCTAGGATTGATATTTCATTGCTTGCCGGAGTGTCTGACTTAAATGAGTCGTTCCTCTCAGCAGAGGAGTCCCAAAAATTATGATGGGCAGTCATGTTTTCGATTAAGTCATAACACTCTTCAGGGGTCCTTTTCATAAAGGTGCCCCCAGCAGCAGCATTGATGGTGTCACGATGACGGAGTGTCAAACCATTATAAAAGGTATCAATAATGGTGACAAGAAGCATGTTATGATTAGGACACCGATCAATGGCGAGTTTGTAGCGTTCCCATGCCTCAAATAAGGACTCTTCGGGAAGCTGTCTGAAGTTGCTGATATCATTCCTCAGCTTTATGACCATAGATGGTGGAAAGTATTTGGCCAGGAATTTAGTGATCATCTCATCAAAAGTGTGGATCGAATTCTTAGGAAGTCGATCGAACCATGAAGTTGCATGATGAGTGAGAGAATAGGGGAACAAGTATAAACGTAGGCCGTCTTCGGTGACGCCATTTTGTTTCATGCTTTGGGTGACAGTTAAAAATTTGTCGAGATGCCTGTTGGCATCGTCACCCGGCAATCCGTGGAACTGGCACGTATTCTGGATCTGTTGTATCATGTGGTGTTTTAATCCAAAATCCGTGGCTCCAATAGTGAGTGGTGCAATTGGTCCACCCCTCCCTTGCATGGTAGGTTGGCACAGTTCCTCCATAGTTCGGGTGTCAGGAACTGGCTCATCCTTGGGAAGGAATGGGGGCTCGTCGTTCATTTTTGTTGTGTGTTCTTTTTCAACAATACGTAACTCGGGTACGTTTTTCTTCTTTTTATTCTTTGCTTGTGAACGAGTGCGCATGCACAAAAATTAGTTTTCAACACAAGATAGAGGCAAAACTACAGTGAACTTAAACCCAATAATCACAAATGAACAGCTCCTTTAAAAAAGGTACACTATCCACAAGGATACAATGGTAAGTTTTGAATCTTAGGTTTGGGAACTTATTATGTTCACACCCCCAGTTGGTAGGTGTTCTGCCTTGGTTTGCGGTGGTAAACTTTTATATAATTATATTCACAGTAAAATGTTTTTGGCTTTTTGTGTATAGGTGAAAAAACTTGGACAATATTTTTGAAACTGATTCGTTAACCGAAATCGTTCCTTTAAGATTACTCGCAGGCTGGCGGGAGGAAATAAATGGATCCCTCTTAAGTTCGCAATTTAATGTCAGAACTTACCTTAAACCAACTGTATAGGTTGTAATCGTAAAGATACGAAGTAATTTAACTTCACAGTTTTGTTTTGTTGTTTATGATTTGTTTGGTGTTGTTAACACTTCAGGAGAAATGTTAATAAACGTTTTCAGATATGATTTTGACTTTCTTAAAAATTTACAAAGTGGTGATATTTGTACAGGAGGGTTTTTGAAAACCACTAAACTTTTACCGTTTTGAAATACGCAACAACCTCCCCGGCAGCGGCGCCAAATTTTGACTCCTCCCAAACCAACCAGTCAGCCTTGTGAAGCTGTTAGGCCCACCTGGGAGAAAGTGCAAGTTTAATATTGACCGTGGAAGTACAGGGAAATCCCCGGGTCGTTAAATCCCAACGAGATTGAAATTGTATTTGTAAACGGATAGGAAAGTGAGTGGTACTGAGGACAGTAACAAATATAATTTGAGGGTTGATTACACTACTGATTGCTTGATATTTGGAAAATATGAAATTATAACAAAAATACAGAAATGAACACAAAATCAGATAATCAGATAACAGACAGAGAAAAGTGGTATTTAACAAGTTACAAACTACAGGGGCTAAAAGTGAAACTTTTGAAAACTTACTTTTAAAGAAAATAGAAAATAAAATTGAAATTATGAAAATGATTATTATAATATTTAATTACTATTTAATTAATAAAACTAATTAAAATCTAATTAAAAGCTTAATTTAAATTAACTAAAAATTATAACTATTACAAATAAACCTAAAAACTTATAACAATAATTTCTAAACCTAAATAAGAACTTGAAGAAAGTATAAAAAATGAAAATAAATATTTTTGTCTTTTTATAAGTATTTTATTAATTATAAACTATTTAACTTATTTAAACTATTTTAACTATTTAAAATTACTATTAATACTAAATTACCTTAGAAAATTATGATAAAATTTATAAAACTATTTAAACACTACAGGAATACTACAAAATTACAAAAACTTGCTAAAAATTATATTTAAGCTAATTGACTAATTAATTACTTATTAATTAATTTTAAACTAATTTAATTAATTTAAATAAGAAAATTATAAAATGAATAGTAGAAATTATGAAACTATTTTTTAAAAGTCTTAACTACTTTGTAAAACTTAGGAAAAATATAAAATTCTACTTTAGTTGATTAAAATTAAAGAAAACTATTGAATTAATAATATTTCCTTTTTAATTATTTAAACTAGTTTTAAATCTAATAAATAGTAAACTGCTTAGGAAAATTCTAATAAATTTATTTTAACTACTTTAAGGTACTAAGTAATTTATAAAATTATAAAATTGGATAAGTGCTTATTAATAAGCTAAAATGAAAATTAATTAGATAATTTCTATTAAATAGAAGCTATCACTATTTTTATGTTTGCTTTTTCTGGTTTTTCTTTTATAAAACTACTTAAATACTTAAATAATGAAACTTTAATAAAGACAAATACTTTAGAACCTTGAAATAAGCACTGAAAATGCTTATAAGCTTAAACAGTTGACTAAGGTTGACCAAATGAAGAAATAAGCTAAACTGAGGTTATGTGGGGTCCACTCTGGTGAAATCTAGTTTACCTAAGTTATTTGAACTATATTAAACTAAACTTAATGAGATAAGCCCCTAAAATAAGCTGAGAAGCTCAAATAAGCACTTGCTTATTTGAGTTCTGACTCAGAAATGGGACAGAGATTGGGGACAAGTTTAGGTGGGGTCCACTGATCTATATGTCAAACTAATGGTCAACTATTTAACCTGGGTAGGAGGGGAGTTATAATAAGCTAAGTAGAAGGTGTGGGGCCCACTGAGTTGGCTACAAATCACCACCAAAGTGGTGGTGATGGCTATGTATCTAATGTGCAGGGTAAGGTTTTGCCTTGCAGTCCACTTTCAATGAGTTGTGGGGTCCACAATAGTGAAATAGGGTTCAAGCTAAGCCTAGGGGTTCAAAGATGGGATATTAAGCTACACAATAAACCAAGAAGCTAAGCTTATGGCTTCCTAATAAGCTCTGTGTGAGCCTTTGGATTAGTGATCAAATACTGAGTGCTCAGTATTGCTTTTTGAAATAAGATACAAACTAAGGTCCTAGAAGCTATGCTACAATAAGCTAAAAGCTAAACTAAACCTATATATGAAAAAGGTGACTAATAAGCTACAAATTAAGCTAATGGTTGGGGTGTGGGGTCCACTGGAGAGCACACTAGGGGTCTTGGTATTTTAACTAAAACCTGTGCACAGGGCAATGTTTTTGCCCTGCAAGGTACTTTGGTTGAGCTTTCCTAGCTTAATAAAAATCTTAAAAATGAACTAGATATTGGAAACTAAAGTTAAACTGGTAGGTTATACTCACAACAAATTTCAAGTTCCAAATCACAACACAAAATTCATGAAAATTACTACCATTTTGATGAAAATCTGAGATGTACACTTTGACTATTTTGCTTAATGAACTACCTTTGACTTATGTGAACTTCTGATTGATCTAACTTGTTTAATAAGATGATATAAGCTATTATTAAGTGAAATTAAGCTAATGTACTGACTTGTGAGATGATATGCTGAGATTAAGACTCAAAGATCACCACAGTTAACTGTGGTGATAAGTTACTTGTGATTTTGACTTTTAACAAACTAAGACTTGATTATTTTTGTTTCTCTGGACTAATATTAAACTAAATGACTTGTGTAAACTGGGAATAACAACAATAACAAGATGAGTTACACAGATCATGTAAATCCAAACACACCTTTATACTAGACTGTTTTGATGTTTGTGAAGTAAATGGTTACAAGAGCTTATGCTACTGATCCTTACTAACTTATTATGATATATTAGATCTATTTAAGTACTTAGAAACAGAAAATGGCCACCAATACACAAGAACACAAGATATACTATGTTGACTGTGAGATTTTTAGAAAATGATTAACAAGTTATTCTACTTAGCAACTTAACAATCTTAAACCACAAATACACTTGATTACACTAATTAAACCTAAGAAACACAGAAAATTGCCATGATAATCAAGATCAATAAGTATGCAATACAAAGATAATTATGAGATTTTTTTAGAAACTTACAAAATGCTTTCCTGCTCAAACCATGAACCAAGATCATAGAAACTTTTCCTAATATCCACCACTGGATTCTAACCCAAGACCATCCACAATTTGCCTTGCTCCAATTGCTTATCACCAAGAACTCATCAGTTTGACTTTTGTTGACTTTTGGTATTTTTAATTTTTTATTTTACTAAACTGCTTTTAAAAGTTTCTAATAGCTTTTATAAACTATTTAGGAGCTTAAGTGAGCTTAGGAATCCACTACACTTCACAGTAGAAATAATTGATCTTTTGAAATTTAAGAAAATTAAACTAACATTGCATAAGATTGAGCATTCACAGAAACTTGATATATATTACTTGGAAAGAGTTACAATACACTTGAAAATACTTAGAACACTGCTTAGAAGCTTAGGTTTAAACTAGAAATTGGAAATTATATTAAACGACATACAATTATTGAAAATAAACTAGGTACTCTTCTTCTCTGCTTCTCTTGGTCTTTATAGGCTTCAATTAGGTTTAGAAACCTCTTCTGATCCTTTCCCACTTCATCTGAGCCATCCATTATGTCCAATTGATCAAAACCGTTCAAACTCACTTTTGGCGCCAAAGTCCTCCACGTTAACGTGGAGGCAAAGGGTTGTAATTAAAGATTATTGGGGGCTTGTGGAGGTGTCAGGAGACAAAATGGAAGGTTTCTAGGCAAGTGGGTGCTTTATGGAAGAAACAGAGGTGTGGATGTGGTTTGGGAGTGAAAAATGGTGTGGAGAGCATTAAATGAAGAGTGAGTTGTCTGTGAGGTGGAAAAGAAGGTTAGGGGGAGTATGTGGTGAGCTGGAGTAGTGAGGTGGTGGTGCAATACCACCTGGTTTGGTGGTTTCAGGTGGTGGTGAGGGAGGTGAACAGTGCGTGTGGTTTTGGGCGGGGGTTGACTTAGTTTGACCCGGTTTTAGTTATAAGGGGTGTTGGATTGGGCTTAAGTTTGGGCTAGGGTTGTGTGTGGGCTGGGTAAGGCTTTGGTTTTGGATTTAATAACAAATAAGGGTCCGGTTTGGTTAAGGTATTAAACAAGGACCAATTTTGTAATTTTTGCAAAGTTAAAGGGCTGAATTTGTGATTCTCCCAAAATACTTTCAAGGGTTTAACTTGCCAAAAATGATAAACCAAGGACCAATTTATTAATTTCTCCATTTAAAAACATCCAGGGACCTTTTCTGTAATTTTTCAAACTCCAGGGACCTTTATTGCAAATTTGGATTTTTAAGGGGCTAAACTTGTAATTTCCCAAAAGTTAGACAAATTGTTCCAAATTGTCAATCATGCATAGTACAAGGGTATATTTTGTAAAATTTCAAGTTTTAATTACCCAGGGACTATTTTGCCAATTTTGTAACTTGAGGGGTAAAAATCGCCAGTTTGTGTAAACTTTTATCCAGGGATGTTTTGTGAACATTTTTGGTTTCCCAAGGACTTAAGTTGACTTTTTATTCATTTAAAACCTTCAGGGACTAGTTTTGACAATATTTGAAACTTGAGGGACTAAAACTGCCAATTATGCAAACTTTGTATGTTTTTCATTTGTTTTTGCATATTTTGTATTTGAAACATATAAAACACTCTTCTGAGATATTTTAAGTATTATGATGCATTTTTGAGTGTTTTTGTACGTTTTGGCAGTTCAGATTGGTACAAAATGATGAGTATTTAGACACTCATCACTTAGTCTTAACTTCATTCAAAGGTATTTCGCAAAAGATAAGTGTAAGGGGAAACCCCAAATATGTTTTTAAGAAACAAAATTGATCATGATTCTCCACAATATTAAATGGACATGTATATTCGTATTTGTTAGAGTCAAATGCTTGTATCGAGTCATAATGATGTTTTGCAGGATTTTCCAGGAAGTAGGACATAAGTTTTCCAGAAATTTTCCGGAAACTTAACGTAAGGATTTCTGCAGATCACTTCTGACGGCGTCAGGAATTAATTCCTGATGGCGTCATGTGTAAAATTCTGGAAATTTTGCTTGTTTTGTTTTTCTAACGGAGTCTTAAAGTTTTTGTTAATTCTTTAGTTTTATAAACTCCAGGAAATCTGCAAACATTCATTCCACAAGCATTATATCTTACATTGCTTTCTAGGATTTGTTAGTATATATAGATTGCCGCCGATTTTACGCGAGGTTGCCTTGTTTGTTTTCTCAGGTTTAATAGGTTATGTATGACAAGAAGATGATTTATATTCTGGAAGGGAAGCTTTGATTGTTCATTTTCTTGGAGGAAGATCTAATCTTGTTACCACACTATCCACACCGAACGAATCAGGGGAGTATTTGCTTTCATTCTTTTACCTATTTCACTTTTACATTCTTTAATTGAACATTGGGGACAATGTTCATCCTAAGTGTAAGGGGAGGGTAAATGATGATACCTTATAGGATACAATTGCACTTGAGTTTGTTTGTTTGATGGTAGGTGTGTAATAAAACTAAGAGAAATACTTGTTAGTGTAATTTTAGCGCCAAATTTAATTTTTTTTACAACATTTATGAGTGAAACTTTAGCCTTAGCAAGCGTCTCATGGATAGGAGTCGTATGACTAGCACAAAACCGTACCATTCAGAAAAATTTTCAACCCAAATATGTGAGGTTCTCCTTTAGATTTGATAGGAAAAGCATTCACCTTTAGTGCTTATCAGTGTACCGGTAGCATTTAGATTCTAGAACTTGCGTTAGTGATGCATCCCGAGACCGCTAGTGAGACTACATTCGTGTAGAAGGATTTACTACATGGTAAGAGGCATTAGGATCACCCTTGTGTTAAACCCGTATCATAATTACTTGACCATTTAAGTCATATTACTTGGCTAGTAAAGTCAACTAATTTTTCCCACACCTTAGCGATGTACTCATTTTTAGTACACGAAACCCCTAGTACACCCCTCCGAGCCTATCCTTTCCTTTCTAACTTTAAGCATCTTACTTAAAGGAAGAATTTGTTACACCCCACTTAAATATACAACCAAATCGCCTTACCCTTCCGTGTATGCACTCATCTTTAGTGCATTATTGTTATTTGTTTAAACCCTTAGTTAATTATCTAATTGATTACATGGTTGCTAAGTCGAGTCATATCCTTGTACATACTGTTTTGGGACGATTGGGACTCATGGGTAAAATACTTGTGTTATGGAGTAATGGGGAAGAACATCTATTATTACCCACATATGTGCGTTAAACTTAAAAGTACTCCACGTGTTTTGATTATCTTGATTCAAGTCATTAGATTAGTTTATTGTAAAGTATGTAAAAATTCAAGTGTAAGGGGAATGTTCATTCCCTATGATGTATTATTTTGGATGGTAGGGTAAGAGTGTATGCAAAAAAAAAAAAAAAAAAAAAAAAAAAAAAAAACGGACTACCATCTCGTTTCGTTCTATGTTTATTTTATGTTTTTGTTATTTTTCATTTATTAGCTTAAGTCGAGTCTAGTCTTGGCTTAGCAATGCCATATTGTACATGTAATTAACCAAGATTATTAACTCGCCACCAGTAAAGATTGCCTTTATCCAACAAAACCGTGTTTTCCATATCCCTACACCTAACGTTATAACCCTTTAAAAAGACCTCTTTGATAGTTTATCCTAGGTGCTTATGCCTTGTGGTGGAGGTTTGATCCTTTCCCAAGCCTATGGTAATCTATTTTGCTATGACAGGTAGTGAGAGATGTTTTCCATTTCCATATTGTGATATATACTTTATTACACCCGAGAGATGTGAGTATCTAAACACTATTTGTGAGGTGCTAGTGTATGACCTCCGTGCTTGTCTTTGGTCTTTAGTGGAACAATTATTTGATGTAATTACTTTTATATTAGTGTTAAATGACCCCTAACTTGTATTTTGATTAGAATAAAAGCACATTTTCTTGAGGACAAGCAAATCTCAAGTGTAAGGGTATATAATGAGGCAAAAAATGATCCATTTTTTGGGGGTCATTTAAGCCCTGAATTGAATTTATTTGATCAAATATTTCTCTAAATCGTTCCTTTTGTGATTTTAGGTACTTTTGGAGTGAATTCTGGAAAAGGAAGCATTTTGAACATTTTTGGAGCATAAAAGTGAAGAAAACGGCAAAGTCTTAATTTTCTTTGCTGGGAACAGTACCTGACGGCGTCACCAAGTTCTTAATGACGATGTCAAGAGGAAAACAAGAGGTGAAGAGGATAGAGTCCATGACGGTCCAGAATGTTTTTACAATAGGGCATGACGGTGTCACCATAGGCCGTCATGGTCCCTTTATACGTGATGGCCCAGAGGAAAATTGCTCTTGACAGCGTCAGATCTGGATCTAGGCAATCCGATATTATTATGGGCGGTGGGTTGACGGCGTCAGAATTTTCTTCTTGACGCCGTTACATTGGAAAATCTATATATAGTTTTTTAATTTTCATTCATTAAAAGGAGGACAATTTTAGGGACAACTTGGAGAAACCCTAGCACGATTTTATCATTATTTTCAAAGGTTTTCACCCTTTGAAACCTTTCATGTTCAATTAAGATAAGTATCCTTTCAATTCATTCAATATGTCTATGTGTTGTTTGAATATATCTTACGCTTGTCTTAATTTTAACATGCTAGGCTAGATCTCTTGTGTGTTTGCTTAGATGTAGTGAAACCTAGATGTTGATTATGGATTGATTGCTTGTTTATAGTTGTTACGGATTAATGATTTCGATGTCAGGCTTAAGAAAACTGGCAGACTTCCATAGTGTAACTTGCTTGAACGTCTTAAGAAACATGAACCAATGCGTACTAGGTTTTTATGGTTGTATTTAATGCATGAGCGAATTCTAGTGATCCCATGTTAGGAGCTTCTTGCAAGCTCGACATAGGAGTACAGTAGGAGCTTATAGAGTTGGGGAAGTACGTACGCCACCCCACGATTGGTATTAAGGAATATAACCCGTCATCCACGCAACTGTAACAAACTATCAACCTGTAAAAGATATTTAGGGAGTAATGAAATCTAAGTAAACACAATTTTCCAATTTATTGTTCACACCACTAGTTTAATTAGTTTAATTACATTTTTGTTATTGTTTACATAAATAATGCCTAAAAACATTATTAACATATTATCAATATCTCTATGTTTTAATTATTACAAAACATAAACCCATTGAACTAAAATTTATGACATAAACAAGTATTTAGTGATTAACATGCTCTTTATATCCAAAGCACTTAAGGTATGAATAAACAAAGTGTTTATTGTAATCTATGATCAAAAGGGTATTTAATTAATTATTACAAAGTTTATTTAATTATATAAACATATTATATATTTTTGAAAAACACTTTTGGTAATAAAGAAAAATGTTTTAATCATACTAAATATATGAATTCAAATTTTTAACCAAAATCAGTTAGTTTTTCACCAAATAAACTTTCCCCACTAAAAGACAGAACTTCCGGCCGTTACAGCTGGGCGGCCCCCTTAATTATAAGGGGCGGTCCCCTTAAAATTAAGGGGACCGGCCATGAATTAAGGGGACCGGCACGCTCCTGCACAGTATTTTCTGTCTCTATAAATACTAGTTCATTTCTCAGATTTTCCTCACCTTTTGCACTCCTAAACTTTCTGTTCTAGATCTCCATTTCCATTCTCTTAATCCTTTGATCATACATTCATAAATCTTTGTTTCAAAGTGATTCAAACATCATCCTCTCAAGTGCAAGAGAAGAATACTTCTATCCCTCAAGACAAGAAGTATTACAACTTGTTGTGATCTCCACATCCAAGTTGTTAGAGCATCATCCATTATATCTATCTCTTTGTGTAATTAGTTGTGAATATTTGATATAAGATAGTTTAGCTAGGTATATAAGTAGTGTGATTGGTTAGTAGTTTGTTGTGAAGAAGAAGAGTTAGGAAGTAGAAAGGTGTGAAGAAGATTGGTGTAAAGTAGATAGGTGTGAAGTAGAAAGGTGTGAAGAAAGATATGTGTGAAGTAGAAAGGTGTGAAGAAAATTAGGTGTGAAGTAGATTGGTGTGAAGAAGTTGTGTAGAAGTTGTGATTAAGTTGTGACGAAGTTGTGGTGTGTACATTGGTGTGTAAGGTTTTCTCCGCCATAAGGGAGCTTGTTGACTTAGTGAAGAAAACTCTCGAGTTAGGTGCTCGGGGAGTGGAGTAGGGCAAGGAAGGTGTCCTTGTAGCCGAACGACTATAAATCTCTTGTCTCGCGGTTCGATCTTTCCATCTCTCATTTATTTCTTTACTTACATTATTATTGCTATATCGTACATATTTATTGTTGTTCATATTGTGCAAGACTTGAAATCACATATTATCGAATCTAAATTTTTGAAAACAAAGAAACCATTCAAACAATCTTTTGTAACAAATTAAAAAGACGTAAAACTATTCAACCCCCCCTTCTAGTTTTCCACAATTAGTATCAAGAGCCACGTCTAGCATGATTTTTAAAATATATTGTATTTTAAAACTTGTAACGATCTATGGAATCTTTAAAATATTTAGAAGGGCAATCTATGCAAAGACCATCACTATTTGAATGTGATGGATTTTTATATTGGAAAAGTAGATTCGAAACTTATGTGAAATCAAAAGATCTTGATCTTTGGCATGTTATTACCTTTGGTGATTTTCCTCCCACTCAACAAAATCCGAAAACTAAAAAGGATGAAATTGTACCTTTTGAAAAACAAAATGATGATTTGAAAAAGAAACTAGCTAAAAATAATGAAGCTAAAATGGTAATTTATAATGCGTTACCACGTAAAGAATATGAAAGAATTATTATGTGTAAAACCGCAAAAGTAATTTGGGAATCACTACTTATTACTCACCAAGGTAATAGTCAAGTCAAAGACAATAAAATAGATCTTCTTGTACAACAATATGAACAATTTTCGATTCCGGAAGAGGAATAAATTTATAATGCTTTTGCTAAATTTAACACTATTATCACAAGTTTAAAAGCACTTGATGAGACATTTTCTAGTAAAAATTGTGTTAGGAATTTCTTAGGGCATTGCATCCAAAATGGCAAGCTAAGGTCATGGCAATTGAACAGTCAAAGAATTTGATGACGTTATCACTTGATGAAATTATTGACAACTTGAAGGTCCATGAAGAAATTATAAGAAGAGATTCGGAAACGGTAAAAGTCAAGAAAGAACAAACCAAATCTATTGCTCTAAAAGCCAAAAAGGAACCAAGTGACGATGATGATTCGTGTTGATGTAAATAATGCCTTAAAACGTTATTAACATATATCGATATCTCTATGTTTTGATAATCACAAAACGTAAACTCATTGAACTACAAATTATGACGTAAACAAGTATTTCATAGTAAATATTCACTTTAGCATCCAAATCACTTAAGGTATGAATAAACAAAGTGTCTAATGCATTTTATGATCAAAGGTGTAACACCCCCAATTCATGGTTGCAGCGGAATTCGAACTGGGTGTTACTCGACGGCACAATAGTCACAATAATAGAAAACGAACTCCAATTGAGTCGTTTTAAAAGATTTATCATTCAAATTGTATAAATATCAGAGATTACAAAAATGAGGTCCCAAATGGTTCCATGTTTACAAATCACATTAAATTAGTTTTTGAATGATAATAAAATTTATAGCCCTCTTGAGTATCCGTGTCCTTCCGTGCCATCCTTGATCGTCATGAACCTGAAATACATGCTTGAGAGGTCAACACAAAGGTTGAGTGATATTCATAGAGTTTGTTAAATCGATTGAACACAATATGTTGGTAGTGTGAGTTATAGGCTCACACCAATGTTTGGAAAACAAAACAGGTATTATCATTACTAAGCTTATGACACCATAACGTTAACGGGTACCAATATCGATCGGCGGAGTTATCCCGGTAGGTACTTTGCCGTCATACCTAATGTCTCAAATATTAATGCATTTGTTTGCACTTAGTCAATACAAATGGGATTCGTCAATCCCAATAGGCCTATTATTAATATTCGCGCTCACTATTTCTAGTGATTAAATGGTTCATAATAAAGGATCTCGGTTTGGCAAGGAAGGTACTTAGTGATAATAAAACAATCAGGCAGCATACAGTTTCAAATCATTGTGTTCGGTTTAGAAATAGCATGTATTCCCCCCAAGGGTTTGTAAAACATTGAAGTAATGTAAAGTGGGGCTATGAACTCACCTTAAGTACGATAGCAAGTAATGAAGGTGATGGTTGGATCATGAAGGTTTCTACGAGCAACCTATAATAGAATGTCGCGACTTAGGATTGGAGTAAAGAATACGAAGTAGTGCCTATATATATATCTTGCATTTATTCCATGATGTGGTATGATGTATATTTTAAGTCTTTGAAAGAAAAGATTTATGAACATGTATGTTTCGTATATCGTTTACTACCGTTCGGGCCGACATAATTCAGAAGCCATGTTAGTAAGCGTTCGAGGAGCCAGGACACTTTAACTCGTAAATCCACAACTCAACTCGACGGCTTACATAATGAACTCCTCACATGAGGCTCCCTACTATTGTAGTAGTTGATGAAATATATAGATATAAGTTTTGATCCGAAAGTTACATGTCCGATATTTGAATAAACTTAGGAAAGTTTATTAGTACATGAAGATTGTTATTAGGGGTAGTTTCATAAGTCTTGAATGACCATTTTCTCTTGGTAAAATCTCATGGTTTCCTTTTAAGTGAAGTAGATCCAAATTGCTTGTTCAAGTTATCGCCTAATTCATTGTTTCATGTTTACGCCTATGTAAGTTGGTATGGTCATTTCGTCATGGCCTAGCCATGACCTTTGGTCATTGTTCCATGGTCTTGAGACTCAACCTTGGCTCTAGCCATGGTTGTGTCTTGATTCTAGGTCATAAGACCCCTTTGGTCTTCATAAACCATAACTTATATGGAATGACTTTGGTGTAAAAATGGGCTGTTAAGATTTTGAAGAATTTATCACTCAAAAAGCGTTTTCAGGGCTCGAGCTTCTTTGTTCCTGAACGAAAACGTCGTTCCGGACAACTTTCGTGTTTTAACTTTTTGATGAATCAGACCAGAAGTGGGACTTTCAAAACCCAAATTTGATCAGAATGGTATTTGGCAGTTTGCCGCAAAGTTTTGGTAACTTCAAATGGGCGTAACTTTTGACTCGTATACTCGTTTTGGGTGGTTCAAGTTGCTACGGTTTCCTTGTTAAGTCCTCTACTGTAATATGTAATGATCAAATATCATATTTTTACCATTTTGATCAGGTCTTACCAAGAAAGTCATTAGTTTACTTGTTTTAATAACTTATCTTAACAATCAATTACAATAACTTGTTTTGCTCATTTTTATACATCATGGACATGAATACAAGACATAATATAGCACAAATAATATGTAAATAACATGAATATGATTATTTAACAAGAAGCAAGCTAGGGTTTGGCTTACAACTTTTGGCTTTCAAACAAGAAAGGAAGTTAACATGTAAGGATAGGACTTTGATAGACTTGCTTCAACCCTTTTTCACTTCATGCAACCTTTCTACCCTTGGTATTCTTGAAAGAGATGTAATGAAAGTTGAGGTGAATTGAGTGGATTTAAACTCAAGAGAAATCACCAAGTATTCTAGGGTTTGGAAGATTTTTGGTAACTTATGATCAAACTAGGGTTTCTATCTTGAAATAACTCTTGAACCTTGCATGATACTTGGAAGAGAATGAGCTAAGGATGAGAAGATGGGGAGGGTGAAGGGTGGCGTTTAAATGAGGGGAGGAAGGGAGTATTTATAGTCCAAATGAGGAGGTTAGGAAACTAGTAGGAAATTACCAAAACTTGGTGACCAAGTTGTAATTTAGAGATGATCTAGGGGTAATTTCATGAGATGAAGCCACATGGGATGACTCCCCCCCTCCTAGGTCGGTTTGTAAGCTTGGAGAGCAAGGGTGTGGACTTTTCTTGGTATTATCCAAGATACTTGGTTAGTTTTGACTCCGGGAAATGCCAATCGTAAATGATTAAGCCTCAAAACGTAAAACCGGGTGTCGTAAAATTATGGAACTTGGAAGAATGGTTAAACATGTCCATATAGTCCATAATAAAATATAAAATGAGTGGTAGGATCTATCGGGTGCTAAAACCCTGCTAAAAACTGGAAACACGGGTCTAAAACGCGTAATTCGCGTAAAACGCTGAATATTGCGTAATATTGAGAAAAGTAAAATGTTACTTTTCTAATAGGATAATATTGATTTAAAATGACTTATAATGTCTAGACTGGGCTCAGTCTAGTGTCGGTTGGTATTAAATGTCTTTTAGACATCAAACCGTAAGCCTAAAAATCACGAAATGACTTATAACATCAAGGGATGATTTTTGGTCAATGGAGGAGGGAAAAATATGTTGACTTTTTCTAATAATTTGAAAAACTCAAATTGTCTTAGAAACGCGTTTTGTGGTCTAACGGTTAATCGTCCATACGGTTAAGCGTGCTCATGCGAGAGTAGTACAGGCTTGGGTGACCTGCCGGGAAGTCTTTGGTCATGTTTTTCTCAGTCACGATTAATTCTCAAATAAATCATGAGCGTGTCAAACATTTTTCCGATGTGGGGTCACCTAACGGGATCGAATTTCGTTGTGCGTAGAATTTCTGAATGACGTTTTACCCTAAAACGTGTAATTCCTTAATAACTTTCACGAAAATGATCTGACGAATGTCAAACATTTAATTTGCCATGGAAATGATTTATCACTTGAGAATATCAAATAAAAATCAACTTTCGGGAAAGTTTCGGAAAAATGAATAGTAAAATGAATAGTAAAAGTGAATAGTGAATTTTCCGGGAATAGTAATTGACCTGAAAATGTGAATTTTTACAGTCTCCACCCCATATGAGAGCTCCGTCCCGGAGATCAATTTGCGTTGGGAGTAGAAACTTTGTTGGTAAAAAGATGTGGGTATTTCTTATGTATCTGGTCCTCTCGTTCCCATGTGTATTCAGGACCACGTCGTGAGTTCCAACGAACTTTGACAATTGGAATACGGCTTTGCTTGAGTTGTTTGACCTCTCGGTCCATGATTTCTACGGGTTCCTCAATAAATTGAAGATCGTTATTGAGTTGAATTTCATCGAGTGGAATCACGAGTGATTCATCCGACAAGCATTTCTTTAGGTTAGATACATGGAAAGTGGGGTGTACACTACTGAGTTCTGATGGAAGCTCAAGTCTGTATGCCACAGGGCCAACCCTGGCTAGGATTTTGAATGGTCCGATGTATCTTGGGTTTAGTTTTCCTCGTTTACCGAATCGTATCAAGCCTTTCCAAGGCGATACCTTTTGCATAACCCTATTTCCGATTTGGAATTCTAGGGGTCTGCGTCGTGTGTCGGCATAACTTTTATGTAGGAAAGGTATGGTAATAGTCGAATATCAAAGGAAATTGATATAGCAGTCGAATATTAATAAGAATTGAGATAGTAATTGCAATCATAGCCTAGTAGGTAATCAGTTGTTGTACCTAGTGTTTATTGACTTCATACTTATGTTATTTCGGATACAAATAAGTCCACTTATTTATAATTCTTTATTTACATAGAGAGGCATCCCAAACAAAGTAAATAGGGAAATATAAACTTATGGTTTAGTGATTTACAATGTCTTTATTTAAATGAAAAGGCATCCCAATCCATTCAAATAATTACAAATCATCCTACACAACATTCATACTTAGTCGGTGAGTTACAAGGTAAGGTATTACGAGATGATACTGGTGTTCCAAAAGTACAAGATGAATATTCAATCTTGTAAAGCTGATAAGGGTGCTTGTGGTGTAACTAAGGATGATTTGAGCTTTAAAAGTGCATCAAGATCTGTTAATGAGCTTGTGTTTGCCACGGTTGTGAAGGTAATGTTGTGATATGTTGATGAACAAAAATGCTTAGTGTATGCTTAACATTAATACTCTTAGGTATAGATGTTGAGTTTGCTTTAAAAATCTTAAGAGATTTTTAAAAGTTTATGATGGAATGGTATCCTTAGGACCTAAACAGGATAGTACTTCTACAGGATGAAGAGAAGAATTGATAACTATCCCAAGATAGTAATTCGGATTATCTCATAAATGAAAAATTTCAAGAATGAATTTAGATCATACAAATAAGGTGTTAAGATCTTGCTGAGTGGTAAGGCACTATCGTGTCTCTAGATTGTTTTAATGTATTTTGGTGGTTTATCGTGTTCATGTAGGAAATCAATCTAAACATAACCCTAGTACAACTATTCTCAGTATTGGAAATTTTAAGTCGAATATAGTTAGTCAGACTATATTCCCTTGTCCCAAGGTTAAATATAGGTGACTAGTCTATATTTAGCCAAGGTTCGATAAAATTTTCAAATACCTAAATTAGGTATACTTTTGATATGTCCGTTGCTTTCGGGAAACTGTCCACTAAACAAAGGCAATGTCAAACCCTTCAATTGCAAGTCCCGGCCATACAAGACTTGTAACCCATGTTTTCACATTCTATTGCATAGAAGATAGTAAGGGTAGGTACGTATGGAAAGGAAGTTTTTAAGTAGTTCTAAAATAGAACATACTTGGCCAGGATCACGAACTTTTAATAATGAAGGTTTCAGAAGAAAACTTTGATGAATGTAGAGCTGAACTTCAGCTTTTGTAGGTGATGGATTAGTTTATCCTTTAGAAATCTCATTTTTTTCTTGTTTTGAGATTGTGACGGGTTTTTGATATCATAAGAAATGATATTGATGATGTGATGGAATAATTCTAGAGACCATTTGCACAAAACACAATGTCTCGGAAGTAGGTTAGACCATTGTGCAATTCACAATGTCTGGGAAGTAGGTTAGGTCATTGTGTGACTCAAAACATTTGAGAAAATGATTAAGACCATTGTATCATACAATGTCTTGGAAAATGAATGAGACCATTGTATCTCACAATGTCTTGGAAAATGAATGAGGCCATTGTATCTCACAATGTCTTCGAAATGAATGTTGGAGTAGGAACATGATTGGGAGAATCTGGTTGTGTCGAAATGCCCTAGAATAGGCATACGCAGATATGTTTAGTCCATTGTTTAGATAAATGATTGAAAATAAACCAAGTTTATATATCAATATACTAATGCTTACGGGGAAATGCTCAAAATGGGTATATATGAATATACTAACATGTTTGTGTATCATAACATGCTTACTAAATCCATAATCGTCTGGAGGATGGAAGACACGGAGAGCGGAAGGCTATAAAATGTTTTTGCTTGTAATTGCAGTTATAGTTTAGGTCTCAATTAGATCCGTTTCTCTATAACCATGGCTCTGATACCAATCTGTAACACCCCCAATTCATGGTTGCAGCGGAATTCGAACTGGGTGTTACTCGACGGCACAATAGTCACAATAATAGAAAACGAACTCCAATTGAGTCGTTTTAAAAGATTTATCATTCAAATTGTATAAATATTAGAGATTACAAAAATGAGGTCCCAAATGGTTCCATGTTTACAAATCACATTAAATTAGTTTTTGAATGATAATAAAATTTATAGCCCTCTTGAGTATCCGTGTCCTTCCGTGCCATCCTTGATCGTCATGAACCTGAAATACATGCTTGAGAGGTCAACACAAAGGTTGAGTGATATTCATAGAGTTTGTTAAATCGATTGAACACAATATGTTGGTAGTGTGAGTTATAGGCTCACACCAATGTTTGGAAAACAAAACAGGTATTATCATTACTAAGCTTATGACACCATAACGTTAACGGGTACCAATATCGATCGGCGGAGTTATCCCGGTAGGTACTTTTCCGTCATACCTAATGTCTCAAATATTAATGCATTTGTTTGCACTTAGTCAATACAAATGGGATTCGTCAATCCCAATAGGCCTATTATTAATATTCGCGCTCACTATTTCTAGTGATTAAATGGTTCATAATAAAGGATCTCGGTTTGGCAAGGAAGGTACTTAGTGATAATAAAACAATCAGGCAGCATACAGTTTCAAAGCATTGTGTTCGGTTTAGAAATAACATGTATTCCCCCCAAGGGTTTGTAAAACATTGAAGTAATGTAAAGTGGGGCTATGAACTCACCTTAAGTACGATAGCAAGTAATGAAGGTGATGGTTGGATCATGAAGGTTTCTACGAGCAACCTATAATAGAATGTCGCGACTTAGGATTGGAGTAAAGAATACGAAGTAGTGCCTATATATATATCTTGCATTTAGTCCATGATGTGGTATGATGTATATTGTAAGTCTTTGAAAGAAAAGATTTATGAACATGTATGTTTCGTATATCGTTTACTACCGTTCGGGCCGACATAATTCAGAAGCCATGTTAGTAAGCGTTCGAGGAGCCAGGACACTTTAACTCGTAAATCCACAACTCAACTCGACGGCTTACATAATGAACTCCTCACATGAGGCTCCCTACTATTGTAGTAGTTGATGAAATATATAGATATAAGTTTTGATCCGAAAGTTACATGTCCGATATTTGAATAAACTTAGGAAAGTTTATTAGTACATGAAGATTGTTATTAGGGGTAGTTTCATAAGTCTTGAATGACCATTTTCTCTTGGTAAAATCTCATGGTTTCCTTTTAAGTGAAGTAGATCCAAATTGCTTGTTCAAGTTATCGCCTAATTCATTGTTTCATGTTTACGCCTATGTAAGTTGGTATGGTCATTTCGTCATGGCCTAGCCATGACCTTTGGTCATTGTTCCATGGTCTTGAGACTCAACCTTGGCTCTAGCCATGGTTGTGTCTTGATTCTAGGTCATAAGACCCCTTTGGTCTTCATAAACCATAACTTATATGGAATGACTTTGGTGTAAAAATGGGCTGTTAAGATTTTGAAGAATTTATCACTCAAAAAGCGTTTTCAGGGCTCGAGCTTCTTTGTTCCTGAACGAAAACGTCGTTCCGGACAACTTTCGTGTTTTAACTTTTTGATGAATCAGACCAGAAGTGGGACTTTCAAAACCCAAATTTGATCAGAATGGTATTTGGCAGTTTGCCGCAAAGTTTTGGTAACTTCAAATGGGCGTAACTTTTGACTCGTATACTCGTTTTGGGTGGTTCAAGTTGCTACGGTTTCCTTGTTAAGTCCTCTACTGTAATATGTAATGATCAAATATCATATTTTTACCATTTTGATCAGGTCTTACCAAGAAAGTCATTAGTTTACTTGTTTTAATAACTTATCTTAACAATCAATTACAATAACTTGTTTTGCTCATTTTTATACATCATGGACATGAATACAAGACATAATATAGCACAAATAATATGTAAATAACATGAATATGATTATTTAACAAGAAGCAAGCTAGGGTTTGGCTTACAACTTTTGGCTTTCAAACAAGAAAGGAAGTTAACATGTAAGGATAGGACTTTGATAGACTTGCTTCAACCCTTTTTCACTTCATGCAACCTTTCTACCCTTGGTATTCTTGAAAGAGATGTAATGAAAGTTGAGGTGAATTGAGTGGATTTAAACTCAAGAGAAATCACCAAGTATTCTAGGGTTTGGAAGATTTTTGGTAACTTATGATCAAACTAGGGTTTCTATCTTGAAATAACTCTTGAACCTTGCATGATACTTGGAAGAGAATGAGCTAAGGATGAGAAGATGGGGAGGGTGAAGGGTGGCGTTTAAATGAGGGGAGGAAGGGAGTATTTATAGTCCAAATGAGGAGGTTAGGAAACTAGTAGGAAATTACCAAAACTTGGTGACCAAGTTGTAATTTAGAGATGATCTAGGGGTAATTTCATGAGATGAAGCCACATGGGATGACTCCCCCCCTCCTAGGTCGGTTTGTAAGCTTGGAGAGCAAGGGTGTGGACTTTTCTTGGTATTATCCAAGATACTTGGTTAGTTTTGACTCCGGGAAATGCCAATCGTAAATGATTAAGCCTCAAAACGTAAAACCGGGTGTCGTAAAATTATGGAACTTGGAAGAATGGTTAAACATGTCCATATAGTCCATAATAAAATATAAAATGAGTGGTAGGATCTATCGGGTGCTAAAACCCTGCTAAAAACTGGAAACACGGGTCTAAAACGCGTAATTCGCGTAAAACGCTGAATATTGCGTAATATTGAGAAAAGTAAAATGTTACTTTTCTAATAGGATAATATTGATTTAAAATGACTTATAATGTCTAGACTGGGCTCAGTCTAGTGTCGGTTGGTATTAAATGTCTTTTAGACATCAAACCGTAAGCCTAAAAATCACGAAATGACTTATAACATCAAGGGATGATTTTTGGTCAATGGAGGAGGGAAAAATATGTTGACTTTTTCTAATAAGTTGAAAAACTCAAATTGTCTTAGAAACGCGTTTTGTGGTCTAACGGTTAATCGTCCATACGGTTAAGCGTGCTCATGCGAGAGTAGTACAGGCTTGGGTGACCTGCCGGGAAGTCTTTGGTCATGTTTTTCTCAGTCACGATTAATTCTCAAATAAATCATGAGCGTGTCAAACATTTTTCCGATGTGGGGTCACCTGACTGGATCGAATTTCGTTGTGCGTAGAATTTCTGAATGACGTTTTACCCTAAAACGTGTAATTCCTTAATAACTTTCACGAAAATGATCTGACGAATGTCAAACATTTAATTTGCCATGGAAATGATTTATCACTTGAGAATATCAAATAAAAATCAACTTTCGGGAAAGTTTCGGAAAAATGAATAGTAAAATGAATAGTAAAAGAGAATAGTAAATTTTCCGGGAATAGTAATTGACCTGAAAATGTGAATTGTTACAAAAGGAATTTTTATTTTTACAAACATTACATTTTATTAAAGTGGGACAAATATTTTTAAACTTATACAAAACATTTTTGTATTTATAAGAAATGTTTTATTCAAAATAAATATTTTGAATTCAAATTTCAACCTAAAAAACGGCTACATTCTTCAGGAAAAACCTCCCCCACAAAAAGACAAAAAAATCTGAAGAAAAAATATTTTTTCTTAGGCGGCCCCCTTAATTATACTAGGCGGTCCCCTTAATTATTAAAGGGACCGGCCACGCTCCCAGCCAATATTTTTCTCCCTATAAATACTGGTTCATCCCACAGAATTTTCTCACCTTTTGCACGAAAATTTTCAGTCCCAATCCCTTCAAAACATCCTTCTAAATCCTTTGATCATAAGATTATAAGTCTTTGTTTCAACTGATCCAATCCTTTACTACTCAAAGTGCAAGAGAAGAATCCCCCCTATCATAAAGCCAAAGATATATTAGGATCTAGTTAGTGTTTATGTAATGTTGTGAGTTACGTATATGAAATAAGTAGATCAAGATGATCTTACTTAGTAGTGAGTTTATGAGTGAGTAAGAAGTAGTGGGAAGAAGTAGTAGTGTGAAGAAGTTATGAAGTAGTGAAGAAGTCGTGAAGTCGTGAAGCCATGAAGAAGTCGTGAAGCCATGAAGAAGTCGTGAAGTCGTGTAGAAGTTGTGTAGTGATCGAAGTAGTGTTGTGAGATTGGTTCTAGCTACTATTAGAACTCGACATTTAGCTTAGTGTCGTTAAATGGTGTAAGCAAAAGTCGTGTACGGTTTTCTCCGCCAAAAGGGAGCTTGTTTAGTTGTGAAGAAAACTCTCGAGTAGGTGACTCGGGGAGTGGAGTAGGGCAAGGAAGGTGTCCTTGTAGCCGAACCACTATAAATCATCGTGTCCGGTTTGCATTTCCTTTCTCTTATCTCTTTTCATTTATTCTTGCATTTATTGCTTTACATCTATGCTTGCCTATATGTCTTAGTTGTTGCTTATATAGTTGTGATGATTGATTGTGTTGTACATAGAAGTTAATATTGTGATTGTGTGTATAATTATATGATATGGTCAAATAGATTATTATTCACACTTCTCATATTAAGTTTAACTTGATAGATAATTTGATACAAAACGTTTTAAGATTTTAAAAGGAAAACGTATTCACACAAAGACCGACCAAAGCTCCATTCACAAAACTAAGTTTTTCCAAAAGCTTACGTATATAATTGATCGTATTGATTATAGGTGTTTTCATACTAAACTCTAATTAAAGGTTTTCCAAACAAACAATTGAATAAATTCGAATCAACATTTTGAAACAAAGTTTTTATAAAATGAAAAAGAGGGGAAAACTATTCAACCCCCTTCTAGTTTTCCACAATTGGTACCAGAGCCACGTCGCTCAAATTTTCAAAACAAATGGTTTTAAAAATTGAGTACGATCCATGTATCAAATTACCCATTAAGGAGGATTAAATATGAAAAGTGTTTTATTGATTAACTTGTATTAGTTTTGATGATATATACACTAATTATACTAGCTCGAAATAATATTATGCTTAAAATAAGTGTTATATGTTCGGTATCAAAATCAGAAAGTTACACACCTTTCCGAAAAGTCAGAAAACAATTTTTTTAAAAAAATGAAATTTTGAGTACCAGATGGGTGGCCCCCTTAATTTTCTGGGCGGCCCCCTTAAATACTGGGCGGTCCCCTTAATTATTTAAGGGGTCCGCCTGTTTGTTCGACAGTTTTTCGAAAACTTTGAAAAATCATATAAAATTAACCGTAACTCCGTAGAAGTCGTGCCACCCGGCATTTTAAAGGTAATTGAGTCTACTTTCATTTTAAAATACTTACAAGTAACCATTAAAAACTTAAATAAGTAAGAAAGTCAAAATACTATATGGTGGTAAAAAATTTGTGTTTCGTTTTAACGTAAAACTTTTGTTTTACATTTTCCTTCAAGTCGGGCATTCCTAGTTGATATACTTTTGAAAAATTAAGTATTTATGTTTTCAAAATATTGATCTTAATTAAATTATAGAATGGGGAGGAAACTATTTTATTTTCAAATAAATTCGAGCTAGGTAAACATTGGTGTATATAATACACAAAACGACGACAAGTGTTTTATGTGTTATGTGAACTTCTTTGTGATTTTATTTTTCTAAATTGAATATATTAAATGACTGTTGCTATTTGAAATTTAGCTATGTATATATCTATGCATATGTGCCCTATTAGTTTATAGCTAGTTTTCCGGTTTATACTTAACTAGATCTTATGCTAGATTTCTTGCGTTAGGATCGTTATAATATGCTTGCGTTGCATATAGGTATAGATGGCTTAATGTTACTCAAACATCTTGTAAATGAGTTAAATCTAGTCACCTAAATATTTTAAACAATTTAATCTATTCTTCTCAATACACTTAAATATTTTCAACAAATTACCTTGTTTTACCTTAGGTTGTTTGAATAAGAGAAATTAAATTATTTTAAAACATTAGTAGTTATATAAAAGAAAAAGTATTTCCAAAATCTAAGTGTGTTCATAATAAGTAATAATGAAGAGGCCTTCACATAAACAAAACATATAACAAACATGAAGTAATAAGTTAAATTTCATTCATTCACTAACCTCACTCTTAAATAATCTTAGGATTAATGGAACACACCATCAAAATGTCTATTTATTTTAAATGAGTGTTTGTAAGGGTCAAGAAAGATCTTGATATTATATCAATTCATTATTCAAATTATGGTTGATATATTCATCAAATCTAACTGACGTGTTTTTGAGTGTGGACAAGAAATTGGATTGCCATTTGTTTAGCTTCAATATTATATCAAATTACAACAAAAGATATAGTCTTGAATCTACATACTCAATCACACTAGATTGATATGAAAATAGTTACATCCTGTGTAGATGAAAAGAGTGTGCATTGGATCATAACTCACACTTGTGTTGATAATGTCATAGTGAATCTACTTGTCCAATAATTGTGTTCCAAATATTAGAATAACATTTTAAACACATTCATAAAATATACAATGAAGTAGGATTGACGACTTGGATGTTTCGTCCAAAATATTCAAGCAATTTACATTGCAATGCAATGGATAAATGTGTCATATCCGAAAAATCAAACATGAGCAAACTAACAACATATGTAAACTGTGCTCACACTACTTAAAATTATCACTTCAAGATAAAATACATATTTAAGAATAATACACACTATATATTTTATGTATTTCATTTTCTTTGTAGCATGAATGGTTGTGTTACAAGATAATGCACTACATTTTTTTTAATAATATAAGTTATTAGAATTGAAAAATAACTTGTCACAATCCATAAACAAGTAAACATTTTTTTTTCAAATACTTGTTAAAGTATGATATATAACATTGGCAAAAATCATAGAAAATAATATTTGTTTAAAAATATATTAATGTCTAGTTTTGATATCATTTGAGAATCACAAACTCATTTAAGATAAATAATCTTAATGAGATTCATTTCACAAGAGATGCAAAGGTGCACTCTTAAGTCTAGCACATATATTAAATCAAGTAATATGTCATCAAAACCAAACAACCGGTAAATCATGAAGAAATGATTATTTTTTTTTTGTTTACTCTTATCTAAACATTCAACACGTCTCTATTAGGATCGTGAATAAAATATATCATCTAGATTTACCTTCATAAAAACATGATGTTTGAGTCACATTAAACCAAGTATTAGTGAATCATGCAAACTTCATATTTGGTAATCTTCGATAGGTAAATTTAGGAACTCGATTTCTTCTAAAAAGAGAATGACTACTGGAGAATCTATTGACTAGAAATTCAATTTAACCTAACGGTTGAATTGCTTCTATGTGAGAAGTTGGGTGTGTGTAACCCGTAAAAATGGTCGTGTTTAGCCTGAATTGAGCATCACTAGTAATAGTCTCATACTCATTCTCCAACTTGATTAAATTGCTCTTCTTATATATACCTAACGCTAGTTTACTTTTATGAACTTTGCTTCTCGTTAGATTCTTTCATTCCTAGATTTATGACATTAAGTTAGATAAGCGTGCGAAAACAAAGGAACTATAGATGTTTGGTTTTACCCCATTCAACACTCTCGCATCTAACATATAAATTATCTTTTTCATTTCCTTTAGGATCATAGGATATGTAGAAACGATAGCATGAGATAATAATAGGCTTAACCATTCCTCTTGAGCATGAGATCTTTAATAAACATTTTTTTTAAATATTTGATTTATGATATTTGTTGTCAAAAATCTAATATCTCTAAAAATATGCAAAAACCTCACATTTTGGAAAATAGTTTTTCAAATAACTATCCCACTTTTAAATAACATGTTTTCACTATCAATATCCACAATTTTGTTTTGATCAAAACTAAAGATTGGGAAAATATTCTTTACCTTTCATTCACACATTTTGAAGTAAAAAACCCAATCTATTTTATTCAAATAACTCTCACATCTAAGTGAAAACTTACTTTCAAACATTGTTTAATAATGCTAAAAACGTCTCTTTTAAAATCATGCATGGTGATCTCATATTTTTCATCTATATTCATATAAATGACACTTATAAGTGAACTAAATCAAATCAAGAGGACCATGGCTTGTTCATTAAGACTTTGTTTGTAACAAGTCTAGAAATCCATGCTATCATAACTACCCACTTATTGCACATTGATACACATTAGGATTAATCCTCCTAGTTATGTAGTTATGAAATACTTGATGTTGCTTATTGTTTCCTAGCACTTATATTTTACTTGCTTGATGAGTATGTTTGCATGCTAGATAAAATTGCTTGTTTACTTAATCTCTTTGATTAACATGCTTTGGCTACATAATTGCCTACATAATTAGTATATGCTTAATTGCCTCAAAGAGTTGGACTTGTTTGAAACCAAAAACACAACCTTTCTGCAATTCACTACGAAAAACCCTTTTCTGGCAATCTGGGAATCACCAGATGGGCGGCCCCCTTAATTATTAAGGGGACCGGCCATCTGATGGTCAAAGGTGTTGTCTCCTTTTTCTACTTCTCAGCCCATTTCATCCTACACTTCCCAAAATTCATAAACCTATTTTATCCTAAACCTTCTATCAAAATTTATACATCCTTAATCCCACCAATCCTACATTATAAACACTCTCATTCCTTTCAACCTTTACTCACCCATATCCTTCTACATTACACTCAAACCTCATAATCTTTTCACAACTCAAGCGATGTTGTTCATAATCAACCAACACCTAAATCTCACTCTCACACAAATGATCCATTTAACAACAAGTCATCCATTCGTGCTTCCACCAATGCTCCTTCTTATGATGAGCATGCACAATCCCAAAACAATAATCCCAACCTCATTACCAACACTTTACATGTTGCTCATTCAACAAAAACACCATCCACTCATGAAGCATCTCTTCCACCCATATCATGTTTTCCTGATTACCCAAGCTCAAACATGTCTCCACCACCAAGAGTATCACCACCACATACTACAACTTCACATGCCATTCCTATGTTGCATGTTCAAACCCTCACCCAAGACAACTATCATGCTCCACCACCATCACCTTCCTCCGAACTCTTAATGTTCGTTGAGGCGCTAAAAGAATCCCATGAGCTTAGTGTTCTTTTAGCCTTACATCTTGCTCAACGCAATTTGGATCCACCTTCATCTAGATCACCCTCATCACCACACAACATAAATCAACTTGAGAAGCATGTCAACAATTGACCTTGTTGCATCTTTCTCCTAAAAACCATTGCATTCAATGAACACTTCACTTGGATTGAATATCTTCTCACTAGATCACATCCAATACCCTCACTTGAACAACATCCAAAACCTTAATCAACCTCTTCCACTACAAACTCTCCATCATCAACCATCTAAGCATACTATATGCTTATGATTTTCACTTTCAAATATGAATCAACCAACCTTTTGTTCCATGCAAGTCCGATGGCTCTCTTTGGCAAATTAGGATCTTTTACTTATTTGAATGCATTAAGCATAATAAATGAATATATTGCTATGTGAGCTTAGTATTTGTTTGCTATGCTTGTTGTTTTCCTTATTTTGTTATATATGCTTGTACTTCTAATATTTTTCTTGCGAGAATTCCGTATCTCGATTCCTTGGTGCCCTTGAACGAGGGGGAGCACACATTAAGGGGGAGCTTTCTACCCGTCTAACTTCATTCATGAAGCTAGTCGGCATAACCTTTTTGATTCTACAAAAAGGGGGAGAAGTGAATATAAACTCACTAAGTACTTGTATAAAAAAATTAATTTTTAGATTTAATGAGTTTAGGTTTTGTAATCATCAAAAAGGGGGAGATTGTTGATATAAATAATGCCTTAAAACGTTATTAACATATATCGATATCTCTATGTTTTGATAATCACAAAACGTAAACTCATTGAACTACAAATTATGACGTAAACAAGTATTTCGTAGTAAATATTCACTTTAGCGTCCAAATCACTTAAGGTATGAATAAATAAAGTGTCTAATGCATTTTATGATCAAAGGAATTTTTATTTTTCCAAACCTTACATTTTATTAAAGTGGGACAAACATTTTTAAACTTATACAAAACATTTTTGTATTTATAAGAAATGTTTTATTCAAAATAAATATTTTGAATTCAAATTTCAACCAAAAAAATGGCTACATTCTTCAGGAAAAACATCCCCCACAAAAAGACAAAAAAATCTGAAGAAAAAATATTTTTTCTTAGGCGGCCCCCTTAATTATACTAGGCGGTCCACTTAATTATTAAGGGGACCGGCACCCAATTAAGGGGACCGGCCACGCTCCCAAACAGTATTTTTCTCCCTATAAATACTGGTTCATCCTACAAAATTTTCTCACCTTTTGCACGAAAATTTTCAGTCCCAATCCCTTCAAAACATCCTTCTAAATCCTTTGATCATAAGATTATAAGTCTTTGTTTCAAGTGATCCAATCCTTTACTACTCAAAGTGCAAGAGAAGAATCCTCCCTATCATAAAGCCAAAGATGTATTAGGATCTAGTTAGTGTTTATGTAATGTTGTGAGTTATGTATATGTAATAAGTAGATCAAGATGATCTTACTTAGTAGTGAGTTTATGAGTGAGTAAGAAGTAGTGGGAAGAAGTAGTAGTGTGAAGAAGTTATGAAGTAGTGAAGAAGTCGTGAAGTCGTGAAGCGGTGAAGAAGTCGTGAAGTCGTGAAGCCATGAAGAAGTCGTGAAGTCGTGTAGAAGTTGTGTAGTAGTGTTGTGAGATTGGTTCTAGCTACTATTAGAACTCGACAGTTAGCTTAGTGTCGTTAAATGGTGTAAGCAAAAGTTGTGTATGGTTTTCTCCACCAAAAGGGAGCTTGTTTAGTTGTGAAGAAAACTCTCGAGTAGGTGACTCGGGGAGTGGAGTAGGGCAAGGAAGGTGTCCTTGTAGCCGAACCACTATAAATCATCGTGTACGGTTTGCATTTCCTTTCTCTTATCTCTTTTCATTTATTCTTGCATTTATCGCTTTACATCTATGCTTGCCTATATGTCTTAGTTGTTGCTTATATAGTTGTGATGATTGATTGTGTTATACATAGAAGTTAATATTGTGATTGTGTGTATAATTATATGATATGGTCAAATAGATTATTATTCACACTTCTCATATTAAGTTTAACTTGATAGATAATTTGATACAAAACGTTTTAAGATTTTAAAAGGAAAACGTATTCACACAAAGACCGACCAAAGCTCCATTCACAAAACTAAGTTTTTCCAAAAGCTTACGTATATAATTGATCGTATTGATTATATGGTGTTTTCATACTAAACTCTAATTAAAGGTTTTCCAAACAAACAATTGAATAAATTCAAATCAACATTTTGAAACAAAGTTTTTATAAAATGAAAAAGAGGGGAAAACTATTCAACCCCCCTTCTAGTTTTCCACAATTCGAGTGACGAGAGTGAAGACGAAGAATATGCAATGGCCGTAAGAGAATTCAAGAAATTCTTCAAGAGATGAGGAAGATTCACTAGATCACCACGAGACGAAAGAAAACCGTTCCAAAGAAATAGAAGTGATAACTACGGGAAAAGAAAGTGCTTTAGATGTGGAAGTCCAAATCATCTCATTGGTGAATGTCTAAAGCCGCCAGGTTATGAAAATCAAGGCGCCTTTGTTAGTGGAACATGGAGTGATAGTGACAAAGAAGAAGTGGAAAAACCAAGAGACGAAAAGTGTCTTATGGCAAAAGCAACCGACGAAATATGTTTAGGAATTGACTTAGATCCTGACGAATGGATCAAGGATAGCGGATGTTCGAGGCACATGACGGGAAACCGCAAGCTATTTTCTACTTACAAAGCATACAATGGAGGTAACGTTATTTTCGGTAGTGACTTACGTGGAAAAAGCATTGACAAAGGTACGATTTCTCAAGACTCACTTACTATTGAAAATGTAGAGCATGTAGATAATTTAACATATAACTTGCTTAGTATAGGACAAATATGCGATAATAAATGTAGAGTTACCTTTACAGAAGAGGATAGCAAAATAGTTAAGAATGGAAAAATTATATGTAGAGGAATTAGGAAAGGAGGCATATATGTTATGAAACTAGGAAACAAACCTGAGGATAGGATATGCCTAACGACCCTAGACGAAAACTCCACATTGTTGCATAGGAGACTAGGACATGCTAACATGCAACAAATACAATCTTTGGCCTCTAAAGAACTAGTTAGAAACTTGCTTAATCTAAAATATGACAAGCATTTTTGTGACGCATGTAAAATTGGAAAGCAAGTTCATGCTAGTCACAAAGCTAAGAATATAGTATCCACTACTAGGTGCCTAGAACTATTACATATGGATCTTTTTGGTCCATCCGCTGTGCGGAGCTATGAAGGAAACAAATATACCTTAGTAATAGTAGATGACTACTCACGATACACGTGGACTAGGTTTTTAAGTGAAAAGACCCAAGCCTTTGAAAAATTCGAAATATTTAGTAAAATGATTCAAAATAAATTAGGATGCACAATAGTAGCCATTAGGACAGACCATGGTAGGGAATTTGACAACGAAGTACAATTCGGAAAATATTGTGATTTAAATGGAATATCTCACAATTTCTCCGCTCCTCGTACTCCTCAATCACATGGCGTAGTAGAAAGAAAAAATAGGTCACTACAAGAGATGAGTAGAAAAATGTTAAATGAACAATCCATCCCACAAAATTTTTGGTGTCACGCCGTAGATACATCAACATATATTATTAATAAGGTATCAATTAGGAGAATTCTAGGAAAAACTCCTTATGAGTTACTAAGAGGTAGAAAACCAAACTTAAGCTAGTTTAGGGTATTTGGTAGTAAATGTTATATTCTAAACACTAAGGATTACCTCACTAAGTTTGATCCAAAATCATATGAAGGAATATTTTTAGGATACTCACAAAATAGTAAAGCATATATAATACTTAACAAACACTCCATGAAAGTAGAAGAATCACTAAATGTAACATTTGATGAAACACCACCACCTCCTAAAACATTACCTTTAGAAAATTATGACTTAGTCGAAAATGAAGCTATTGAGGTTAGTAAAACAAAACCTATAGGAAATGATAATAAAGACATAAACTTAGGAAATAACGAAATTGTAAATGTTAAAGAATCTAGATCACATCTATTAGATAATATAATAGGACATCTTAACCAAATAACCCTTAGGTCACAAGCCCAAGATAAAAATAACTTCTTTTGTTTCCTCTCAGCAATAGAACCTAAGAATATTAATGAGGCTTTAAAAGATGAAAGTTGGGTTATAGCTATGCAAGAAGAATTAAATCAATTTAAGGCAAATGATGTTTGGGAATTAATCCCAAATCCAATGAATATGACCATCATAGGAACTAAATGGGTATATAGGAATAAGTTAGATGAAAATGGAATAGTAACTATGAATAAAGCTAGGTTAGTTGCCCAAGGTTATAATCAACAAGAAGGAATTGATTATGACGAAACTTATGCCCCCGTAGCTAGACTAGAATCTATTAGGATATTACTTGCCTATTCATGCGCCCTAGATTTTAAGTTATTTCAATTGGACGTGAAAAGTGCATTCCTTAACAGTTTTATCAATGAGGAGGTATAAGTGGCACAACCTCCAGGATTCATTGACTTCGCAAAACCTGATTATGTTTATAAGTTAAAGAAAGCTTTGTATGGACTCAAACAAGCTCCCAAAGCTTGGTATGATCGATTAAAAGCTTTCCTTGTTAAACATGATTATTCCATGGGAATGGTAGATAACACTCTTTTCACAAAAAGGAAAGACCCAAATCTCATCATTGTCCAAATATATGTTGATGACATTATATTTGGATCAACTTGTCAAGATATGTGTGATGAATTTGCCAAAATCATGCATGATGAGTTTGAGATGAGTATGATGGGTGAACTAAACTTCTTCCTAGGATTACAAATAAAACAATTAGAAGATGGAATATTCTTTAACCAATCTAAGTACATTAAGGAAATGCTTAAGAAATTTGGCCTAGAAGACTCAAAACCCATGAAAACTCCCATGTCTACGGAAGTGAAACTCGCTAAGGATGATGAAGGTGAGTCCGTAGATAACACCAAGTATAGAGTAATGATAGGTAGTTTACTATACTTGACGGCAAGTAGATCCGATATCATGTTTGGTGTTTGCCTTTGTGCCCATTTTCAAGAGGATCCTAAAACCTCTCACCTAGAAGCGGTTAAGCGTATCTTCCGATACATTAAAGGCACTATACACTTAGGATTATGGTATCCTAAGGGATCCGGCATAGAAACCATCGTATATGCGGATTCGGATCATGCGGGAGACTACGTAGATAGAAAAAGCACTAGCAGTATTTGCACGTTTATGGGATGTTGTCTAACATCTTGGTTTTCGAAGAAGCAAACCGCTCTTGCTATTTCTACCACCAAAGCCGAATATGTAAGCTCTAGAAAGGCATGTCAACAAGCACTATGGATGAAACAAGCTCTCATAGACTATGGCATTAGGTTAGAAAATGTTCCCATTATGTGCGATAACAAAGGTGCGATAGATTTAAGTAAAAATCCGGTGCAACACTCTAGGACTAAACATATAGAAATACGCCACCATTTTCTTAGGGATAATGTACAAAAAGGAAACATATCTATAAAAAAGTTGCATCGGAAGATAACATTGCAGATATATTCACTAAACCCCTTAAGCGTGAATTATTCAATCACTTGCGTTTAGGATTAGGAATGATGGAACAAGTTGACTAAATTTCATTGCATTTAGACAATATTTTTTTTGTATAAAATTTACATAAAATTTACTTTTCTTCCACTTCTCCATTTCTGTGTCTAGGAATCTATTTCGCACAAAATTAAAGATTGGGAAACCTTATTTTCTTTGCATAAACTCTCTTGTAAAACCCAATCAAAGTTTTTTTTTAAACTATTCTCACATCTAGGAATTACATGAACATCATTTTCCTTGCATTGTTGACAAATGCTAAAAACCTTTTTCCAAAATCATGCATAAACTCTCACATAAATTGTCAAGGTATATAATCTAATATATATCTTTGACATTCATGAATCGAGCAAAAATCGAATCAAGGAGATCTTGGATTATTTCTTAGGAAACTTATTTTTCTTTGCATTTAGGAGTCGAAACAATCACAACTCCACATTTGTTGCATATAGGCACATACTAGGACAAAATCACTCATCATGTGGTCATCTTGTTTCATCACTAGTTTTTGACTCACTAGTTACCTTTGCCTTTGATCTAAGATAGTTTCCTTAGGAAGATTAAGTGCCCTTGCCTTTGTTTGTCTCCTCTAGCTTATTATTTGTTGCTAGTTTAATCTTTTACTTAAGTGTTTTTGCATGCATACTATATCATGATTAGATTAGATGCTATATTGCCTCAAGGAATTGAACTTGCTTGAATCCAAATCCAAAAACACAACCTTTCTGCAAATTTTCTGCCAAAAACCTAATTCTGGCAATCTGGAAATCACCAGATGGGCGGCCCCCTTAATTACGTAAGGCGGCCCCCTTAATTTTAAGGGGACCGCACCCTAATTAAGGGGACCGGCCATCTGCTGGTCGGGTTTACAGAATCTTTTCTGCTTTTTAGCCCATTTCAACCTACATTTCCCAATTTTCACCAACATATTTTGTCCTAATCTCCCAAACAAACTTTATCCATCCATAAACACACAAATCTTACACTATAAATATCCCCAATCTTCAACACTCTCCATTCATCCCTTCATGACTTCTCAAAACAAACCAAAGCCAAAAGTCTCAAAGCTAGCTAGGATGACGGAAAAACCCGTTTGGCGAAGAAAAAGCCCTCGAAACAAATCCATCATAACCAATGAAGTTGGAAATCACTCAACACCTCCAACCACTTACTTCCCAAACTTTACACCAAATCCACAAGAACATTCATTTGATCCTCTTTACAAACCATACAACATTGGCCAAAACATCTTCTTTCATGCCAAACTACACATCTCATCCTCCAACCACTTATAATGATCCATACAAGTTTGATCAACCATCAAACTACAATTCCAACTTGAGTGAAGATATTTCTTGGATTTAATATCTTCTCACTCGTCCTCATCCAATACCACCCTTAACTCGATACAACATCGTAAGATCTACCTCTTCCGCTCCATACCCCAATCCATATCTCTCTCAATCTAACAACTAAGCTCTATGCTTATGTTCCCCTTCAACCAAATAAAACAATCAACCATGGGTTGCAAGCAAGTCCAAGTGCTCTCTTAGGTAATATAGGACTATGTCTTTTCTTTTGTTTTATTGTAATCAATATGCTTCAAGCATATTGAATGTTGTAATGCTATTCATTTCTATGATTATATCATGTATGCTTGAATAAATCTATTTTTACTTGCATAATTGTTGCTTTGCATATATATATGTCTTGTTCTCTTCACATATTTTTTGTAGCGAAGCTTTCCATAGCTCGTTTCCTTGGTGCTCTCAAATAAGGGGGAGCATACATCAAGGGGGAGCATTCTACCCGTTTAACTTCTTCTATGAAGCTTACTCGGTTTAACCTTTTTGATTTTACAAAAAGGGGAAGAAGAGAACATTAAACTCTAAAATACTTGTCTAACTAAAAATAAATTTTAGACCTATTGAGTTTAAGGTTTTGTAATAATCAAAAAGGGGGAGATTGTTGACATAAATAATGCCTGAAAACATTATTAACATATTATCAATATCTCTATGTTTTAATTATTACAAAACATAAACCCATTGAACTAAAATTTATGACATAAACAAGTATTTAGTGATTAACATGCTCTTTACATCCAAATCACTTAAGGTATGAATAAACAAAGTGTTTATTAGAATCTATGATCAAAGGGGTATTTAATTAATTATTACAAAGTTTATTTAATTATATAAACATATTATATATTTTTGAAAAACACTTTTGGTAATAAAGAAAAATGTTTTAATCATACTAAATATATGAATTCAAATTTTTAACCAAAATCAGTTAGTTTTTCACCAAATAAACTTTCCCCACTAAAAGACAGAACTTTTGGCCGTTACAGCACGGCGGCCCCCTTAATTATAAGGGGCGGTCCCCTTAAAATTAAGGGGACCGGCCATGAATTAAGGGGACCGGCACGCTGCTGCACAGTATTTTCTGTCTCTATAAATACTAGTTCATTTCTCAGATTTTCCTCACCTTTTTCACTCCTAAACTTTCTGTTCTAGATCTCCATTTCCATTCTCTTAATCCTTTGATCATACATTCATAAATCTTTGTTTCAAAGTGATTCAAACATCATCCTCTCAAGTGCAAGAGAAGAATACTTCTATCCCTCAAGACAAGAAGTATTACAACTTGTTGTGATCTCCACATCCAAGTTGTTAGAGCATCATCCATTATATCTATCTCTTTGTGTAATTAGTTGTGAATATTTGATAGAAGATAGTTTAGCTAGGTATATAAGTAGTGTGATTGGTTAGTAGTTTGTTGTAAAGAAGAAGAGTTAGGAAGTAGAAAGGTGTGAAGAAGATTGGTGTGAAGTAGATAGGTGTGAAGTAGAAAGGTGTGAAGATAGGTGTGAAGTAGAAAGGTGTGAAGAAAAATAGGTGTGAAGTAGATTGGTGTGAAGAAGTTGTGTAGAAGTTGTGATTAAATTGTGACGAAGTTGTGGTGTGTACATTGGTATGTAAGGTTTTCTCCGCCATAAGGGAGCTTGTTGACATAGTGAAGAAAACTCTCGAGTTAGGTGCTCGGGGAGTGGAGTAGGGCAAGGAAGGTGTCCTTGTAGCCGAACCACTATAAATCTCTTGTCTCGCGGTTCGATCTTTCCATCTCTCATTTATTTCTTTACTTACATTATTATTGCTATATCGTACATATTTATTGTTGTTCATATTGTGCAAGACTTGAAATCACATATTATCGAATCTAAAATTTTGAAAACAAAGAAACCATTCAAACAATCTTTTGTAACAAATTAAAAAGACGTAAAACTATTCAACCCCCTTTCTAGTTTTCCACAGTTATTTTATTTTGATTGCATCTTAGTTATAGGGTTAGTTGATTAGCAACTAATTCCGCCCACTCTTCCAAAACCTGAGATTTTACTTGCTTTTATAAAAATATAAAAATACTCATCTCTAGACCTAGTTTGTAGGCTTTCTAATCCTAGTGACACTATTCCTGAGTTGAACGATCAATCCCCCGGTACTTGTCACTATACTATACTACGACGATCAGGTACACTGCCTGGTGAAGGTTGTAAGCTTCTCGAGATCCCTTGAGAGGTAAAACCTGGTGCAATTCCCACGCATCATCCACCACATAATTACTTTAGTTTATTTTCACTTTCATTTTATTTTATTTTGATTGCATCTTTAGTTTATTTGGTTAGTTGACTAGCAACTAATTCCGCCCACTCCTTAAAAAAACCCGAGATTTTACTTGCTTTCATAAAATATAAAAAATACAAAAAGAATCATCTCTCACCTCTAGACCTAGTTCAGTAGGCTTTCTAATCCTAGCGACACTATTCCTGAGTTGAACGATCAATCCCCTGGTACTTGTCACTATACTATACTACAATGATTAGTTACACTGCTTGGTGGTGATTGCAAGCTTCTCAAGATCCCTTGAGAGGTAAAACCTGTTGTGAGGGCGCAATCCCGCGTACCACTTACTCTTTACTTTACTTGTTTTATTTGTGTATGTTAGTAGCTAAATCGATATCACATAACTAGTATAATTTAACAAGTTTGCAAATGTAAATTAACCGGACCTAAAACGGCGAAACGCTTTAGAAAATTAAAAAGAAGCGGTGAAACTATTCAACCCCGTTCTAGTTTCTAGAATTGGTATCAGAGCTTCGTTTATCAAGATCTTTAGAGTGTACTCTACTTTAAAACTTGAATCGATCTATGGAATCAAAAAGATATCTAGAAGGGTGTTCTTTGAATGAGCCACCATTTTTCGAAAATGAAAATTTTGTCATTTGGAAAAATGAATTTGAAAGCTATGTGAAATCAATAGATACTAATCTTTGGCAGGTCATTTCAATTGATGATTTATAATTAATGAAAGGAAGTCTCACTAATGAATTTTTCATAAGAAACTTTTGCAAAATATTTGAAGCAAAAATTTTGATTTATGAATCTTTGCATAAAATTGATTTTGATGAAACAATTTTATGTCAAATGGATAATGACATTTGGTAAAATGGTTTAAACTTGAATCAAGGAAAATGTTCAAGCCAAAGATGATGAAAATGTGTTATTAGAAAAACACTTAGTTTAAGTGGAATCATGTACTACTAGTTTGAATGTCTTTATTGTAGGTAATGTTTCCGACATGGATTTCTTAAGCAACCTAGTTGGTGTACCAATCTACTTGTTTCAAAGTAATGATAATAAAGAACACAATGTGCGGTTAAAATGTGTAATGTGGATAGCTAGCGAAGAAGACAATACGCGCCTTAAGTATGAAGATAATCAAATAGTTATTTCACCAAGCCAAGTGCATAACTAATCATAAGGTCGAATTGCCAAGTGAGTTTCATCATGTCTTGCATCACATACAACACATGTTATGAAATGTGTTATTAAGGATAGCTAGAAGCCAAGGTAAGTTTTCTTACAATCTCGCCTATTATTATTGCTATTTAAATGTTTGATACATGCTTACATGATTATGTGATTTATCATTACTTGCTTGCATGCAAGATAACACTTATATACTTATATGTGCTATATGATTTGTGATTATTAGACGTTTAGTCTACATGCTTATCCTTCTTTGGATTCAAGCAAATTATTTGGAAAAATAATGGTCTTACCACAACCATTATTTATAACGAATTTTGCGTCAATCAATCACTATAGACGATGCACACTAGCTTCACTCTTTATCCTTTGTCTAGTTCTCGTCTATGACTTTTATTATAAATGACATGATTGACTTCTGGCTACTTCGAAGCAAGTCTCGTCCTTGAACCTCATTTAACTTTTTACTCTTTCTTTTCTCCTGTTTCGACTCAAAATCCACTCTTTATTCAAGCGTATCGAGTCTTTCACTTTTCTTCTGTCTTGATTCTACTCCATACCCATTCCTTAGCCTACTCATGCGTATTGAGTCATTTTCTTGTCTTAAAATACAAAGAGTCATGCTTTAAAATGATTTGGAAACAAAGACTTCTCATATTAACTAAAACAACTAAAATCGTCAAAACTACACAACCTTCTGCCGACGGTCCCTTATCTCTCGGTGGTCCCATATCAATAAGGGACCGTCCAACATTTTTAGGCAATACCCCATTTTTCTTACTGCATAACATTCAAAACCAAACCAAACACTCTCTTTTGTTGCAGAAGAAACGATAAAATCGACCATACACCCAAATCCTTACTCACCTAAAATCAAACTAATTCAAAGTTTTCAAAATCAAAGATCATCAATCACCAATACTTACTAATCACCCCATTATAAGTTAATTTCTTTAATTTCATTCAATTCTCTCGAATTAAATTACTAGGGTTCATATGAACTCAAAATTAAGAATTGGGGATTCTCATTTCTTTGCAAAATCAACAACAATTGAAGGTAAATCTTAATAATGTGTCACTAACAACACATAAATTAACAAGTTAATTAATCTAATTCGTGGGTTTTGAAAATGGGTCTAAAATGAGATTATCCCTAATTCGAATTTGTGGCTGTTAGTATTGTTTAATCACGTAACAATAACGTAATTATGCATTGTTAATACATGTCATAAACGTTTTCATAATCATGCAACAAAATGAATCAGGAATTTCAAAATTAAAGTGTATTATGGCATATGGGAAGTGTTTGGGACAAGCACAAAAAAATTATGATCTAGCTAACCTAATATTAATTTCATATAGGTACAATCATGCCTCACACGTATGATATTGATCACATCTTAACCCAATCTTATATTCCGAAAATATCTTCTGAACCTGACACACCACCTGAATTTATTCCAAGTTTCAAACAATTTGAGATAGGTCATGTTCATGAAGGACAAATGGTCGATCCCTCATATCCTGACAAGGAACGTATCGAAAGAGGTTTTCGTTTCATAGGGTTTGATAGTCTTCTAAACATTAATGAACCCATTTGTCCTCGCTTCATACTTGAATTCTACTCTAGTGTTAAAATCAAATGAGACCAAAATTACTTTATACACTTTAGGTGTAGGATTAGTCACTACAATGTCCATGTATCTCTTAAACATTTTGCTCAAATCCTTGAACTTCCAAGTAATGGGCAATGTGCTTATTCCGAAGAATTTGATCTCAACTCCCTTCTTGAAAATAAAGAGGATGAAGGTCCATATCAAACATATGTTCCTTCTTCCGCCAAAATAATTGAGTCAATTTGTCAAACTTCTAACACTCTTCACCCAAATAAAATTCGTATTTCTGAACTTCGTCCTGGTCTTCAAGCTATGGCTGTTATTCTACGTGAAAACGTTTTCTGTCTTGTCAAGGATCGTAAGTATGTACCAGTATGTTGTGCTTACATGCTGCATTGCATAATCAATAAACAACCTTACAATCTCACATATTTCTTCGCTAAGCGAATAATGCAACTCGAGGACACTAACGATAAGTTAATGCCCTATGGGATGCTCTTGACTCGTTTTTATCACTACGTAATGCAAACATATACATACCTCCAAGGTACTCAATACCAACTCTTTCGTCATGTTATGGATCCTATATCCAAGTCACACATATCATCATTTCTTGAGCTTGAAAGACTTCTGATTGATGATATTCTCGATGAGGAGCTGACCCCATATCAAGAGAGACGCATCGAAGAAGACTGAAGTCAACAATTATGCAGTTATTGAATTATGAATAGTTTCTATGTTATGACTTTGAATGTTTCATGGTATTTCTATTTATTGTTGTTCTTCAAACTGCTATGTTTATCATTTGTATGAACTACTCTCATTGTTAGACATGAATGTTTGTTGATGATGTTTTTGGCTTATTTAGAGTGTGCATGACATCCTTCATCTTTTAAACTTGTGTTTATGCAGTTATGAGATGATTTGGAATGTATTGTATATGCAGGTTGCAGAAATGAGAAACTAGTCAAAATTCTGCGAACCCACTGCCGGCGGTCCCTTATTGATCCGGCGGTCCTCTAGTGATAAGGGACAGTCTGGGATTTAATGGACCGTCCCTCTGGGATCACGGATTTTTGCACTATTTTCTTCTTTCCTGCAATCCTAAACCTATTGCATGATTATCACCACCTTACCTTGTTTAGATAAACATTTTTGAGTGCTTAAAATCTCCTACTGCATGCTTTGCCCAAACCATAACCATGCTTGATTATTTAAACCTTCCTCATCACCCTCAACCTCATTACAATCACCTTTCAATTCAACTTCATCACCAACAATGGCCTCATCCTCCACTTCCTTGCCAACAACAAATAAAGAACTCATAACACAACCATCAAACAAAAGGCCTAAGCTCAAAATCATTCAACCTTAAAATAATTTCATTGACCTCACACACTATGACACCACTCCATCTCCAAAGTCACCACCATCATCACCTCAAGCACCAAGTACACCACTCAAAACACCATCCACAAATGGAACTTCCCGCTCTTCATCAAAGCCATCATTTAGCTCAAAGCCAACCACATCACCTTTCTCATCATTCGTAAAAAACTTGTCACCCTTGCTTACCGAATCTAGTTCGGGTGCTTACACTCCATTCATGAGTAGTCAACCATCATCTCCCGCTCACTCTATCTCATCACCAAGAAACCAACATCACCTTCCAACAAACTCACCAAATCATATCACCACATCACCAAACGGGCCTTTGGAAAACACTCCTCTCACTCCACCATCATCTCCAAATCTTGGCAATCATGTTCCCTACTACTTTGTTAACAACCACACTGTGGGATGTGCATGTTGTTATCACAATTTCCATCTCATCTCCACTCTAAGAGATGAACTCCACACCATGTTTGGTCACATTGAGTTTCTTCTTGCTCAACAAAATGTGCAACCAACTCCCCTTGCTTTAATGCCACCATCGGCACCACCTTCGGCTCCACCTTCATCCTCACCATCATCCACTCCACCCCTCCGACTAGATATCCTCAAATGTCTAGTTATGAATAATCAAGTGGAAGTTGTGTTTTGAACTAAACATGCAATGGGAGATGACTTGTTGTATTAGTAGATGACCTTTGTTGTTGTCTAATGTTGCTTTGGCTATGTACTAATGATGTATGTGTTTCATGCATGAAATGAATGAATTATTATGCTTTGACTTATGATAATATGTTGTGATATTGGTCATAGTTAAACATGAAAATGGACTAAAATTATCTAACCTTAAAAATGGGAAGTTACTTAAATTACAACACATCTGCCAACCAGGACGCCTATTGCCGGTGGTCCTTCAAAATGAATTGGAGGTCCCCAATCAATAAGGGACCGTCCCCCTATTTACGGGACCGTCCTCAGTAGTGCTAACATTCAGATTTTACCTATTGTCTTTCTATCTGATTCATGCACTATATAATTGATTTCACATCCATATCCATTTTTTTATATACTTTCATATATATATATATATATATATATATATATATATATATATATATATATATATATATATATATATATATATATATATATATATATATATATGTGTGTGTGTGTGTGTGTGTGTGTGTGTGTGTGTGTGTGTGTGTGTGTGCGTGTGTGTGTATGCATGCATGTGCTTTGCTCTAACTTGGTTTTGTAGCACATCACCATAGCTCGATTCCCCGGTGCCCTCATTAAGGGGGAGCACTTAGCTAGGGGGAGCTTGTATTCCATTGATCTCTTCAACAATTCCCTTTTATGGATGCTCGTGTCTCCTCTCCTCAACATCGAGGACACACCTTGTTGATTCTACAAAAAGGGGGAGAAGTAACGGGAAAACTCATTCAAAATTTATCAACACATAATTTTACCTAAAATGAGTTTATATTTTGTAATCATCAAAAAGGGGGAGATTGTTAATACAAATAATGTCAAAAACGTTATTCGCATTATTCGGTCTTCTCGTGTTTTGATAATCACAAAATATAAAAACATGTTACGTAAAGTTACGGTTTATAAGTTTTTAATCGAGGAAGCTCGTTTCTTCTACGTAGCTGCTACAACATCACTTCAGGTATGAACAAACATAATACCGTCATTAGTTAAGTGATCAAAGAGTTTTATTTTCTCCTAAACTTACATTTTTAAGTTTGACAAAACATTTTCACAAAAGTATTTTTGTGTTTTTAAAGAAATGTTTTATTAAGAAAATAAATTCAAATTCAAACCTTATAACAGCTAGTTTTCCCCCTAAATCAGTTCAGCCTGCACCAGATAAGTTTTCACCACATCAGGAAAAAATGGGAGCGTTTTGTCGGGGCGGTCCCTTAAATAGGTCGGCGGTCTCTTAGTGATAAAGGAATGTCTGGTATTTACGGGACCGTCTATCTCACTCCTGTCGTCTATAAATACTGAACTGCTACACTTCAAAAAACAAGGTTTTTCACACACAAAAACTTTCTCGTCTATGTTCATTTTATCTTTGATCACTATAACATGTTGGTATATGTTTATAAGTGATTTCCTCTTCCATCAAGTGCAAGAGAAGAACTCTCGACATAGATGAAGACTCGAGATTTTATAGGTGTCTACACACAAACATAACAAGTGTCACGGTGACAGGTTCTGTAAATAATCTCATTGTTTTCTGACTTGTGTGTGAGTCGAGGATGGGGATATTTTTGTGAACTTGGATGGTGATGTAGATCCAAGAAGTCTAACTAGATTAGCTCATGTATTTGATGTGAGGAGAGTAATGTCCTAGTGTGTAGGATAGGACTTAGTCGAGTCATTGTATAAAGACTTGGATCGGGTAATGATCCAAGTGAGTCTTGTATGAAGGCTTGGTTCAGGTGAAGAACCAAGTGAGTCAAGTGTGTGAAGGCTTGGTTCGGGTGAAGAACCAAGTATGTCATGTGTGTGAAGGCTTGGTTCGGGTGAAGAACCAAGTGTGTCAAATATGTGAAGGCCTCGATCGGGTGAAGATTCAAGTTGGACAAGAGTGCTTGTTCGTGTGGCCACGTGGGCCTTGGAGTAGATTGGTTCTAGCTACGATTAGAACTCGACATTAGGCTTAGTGTCATTAAGCCTTGTGTAAGAATGTGTACGGATTGCTCCGCCTGAAGGAGTGTGTTGATATAGTGATTGATAACTCTAGTGTGTGGTACTCGAGGAGGAAAGTAGGACGGAGAGTGAGCTTCGTGCCGAACCACTATAAATCGCCGCGTCTCTTGGTTGTATTCTTTCCTTACTCTTTACTTTACTTGTTTTATTTGTGTATGTTAGTAGCTAAATCGATATCACATAACTAGTAGAATTCAACAAGTTTGCAAATGTAAATTAACCGGACCTAAAACGGTGAAACGCTTTAGAAAATTAAAACGAAGGGGTGCAACTATTCAACCCCCCCCTTCTAGTTTCTACACAATGCTCCTTCGGTTTGTTCTTGGTGTAACTGAAAGATGAAAGTTATTCGTGGTGATGGCAAAGACATTATTGTTTTTCTCGAATCCTTTACAGTATATGCGGGGTTGTTTGTGGAGATGTTAACTCCTCTTCCATTCCTGTCTAACGTTGCTATCCTTTGGGTGTATTTGATCCCGGTGGAATATCACAAGTGATTTCTAGAATGGAAGATGTAGATGGTCTTGCATCTGATTTTTTAAGCGCTGATACGTGGGAATCGCACTAGGCTTTACCTCTCAAGGGATCTTGAGAAGCTTACAACCCCCACCAGGCAGTGTACCTGATCGTTGTAGTATAGTATAGTGACAAGTACCGGGGGATTGATCGTTCAGCTAGGAATAGTGTCGCTAGGATTAGAAAACCTAAATACTAGTTCTAAAGATGAGGGATGATTATTTTTGTATTTTTATGTTTTTTAGAAAGCAAGTAAAAATCTCGGGTTTTAAGGATTTGGGCGGAATTAGTTGCTAGTCAACTAACCCAATACTAAAGATGCAATCAAAATAAAATACTAGAAATGAAAATAAACTAAATTAACTAAGGTTGTGAGTAATAAGTGGAGAAAATGTGTTTACTTAGATTTCACTACTCCCTAGATATCTTTTACATGTTAATTACTTGTTATAGTTGCGTGGATGACGGATTGTATTCGTTAATACCATTCATGGGGTGGCGCACTTAATTCCCCAATCCTATGAGTGCCTACTTCACTCCTATGTCGAGCCGGCTAAGAAGCTCCTAACATGGGATCATTAGAATTTACTTATGCATTAAATACAACCAATAAAACCTGGTGCACGTCAGTTCATGTTTCCTAAGACGTTCAAGCATGTTACCATTTGGAAGTATGCCAGTTTTCTTAAGCCTAACATCGAAATCATTCATCCAATACAACCATAAACAAGTAATCAACACATAATTAATATCTAGGTTTCATTAGATCCAAGCAAACACAAGATAGATCTAGCTTAGCATGATTGAAATAAGATAAGAACAAGATATAGACAACCAACACATAGACATATTGATTGAATTAAAAGAATACTTATCTCAATTACACATGAAAGGGATCAAGGGCTTAGAACCCTTGAAAAACCTGTAAAATTCGTACCAAGTTCGTACTTAGGGTTTCTCCAAAACTTCTCTCTTTTTAATGTGAAAATTAGAAAACTATATATAGGAAATAGGGTCTGACGGCGTCAAGAACAAATTTGTGATGCCGTCATCTCGCCACCAAAATACTTCTCGGTCTGCCTTGATCTACTTTTGACGCCGTCATGTGTTATTCCAGGCCGTCATGCATTTTACTCTTGACGCCCTACCTTGTGACGCCGTCAATTCTGTACTGGGTCGTCATGGAAATTACTCTTTACGCCGTCAGAAATTCCTTCTTGACGCCGTCAGGTACTGTTCTCAGCATGGAAAATTAAGACTTTGTCGTTTTCTTCACTTTTATGCTCAAAAAAAATCCAAAATGCTTCCTTTTCCAGAATTCACTCCCAAAGTACCTAAAATCACAAAAGGAACGATTTAGGGCAATATTTGATCAAATAAATTCAATTCCGGGCTTAAATGACCCCCTAAAAGTGGTTCATTTTTCGCCTCATCATATACCCTTACACTTGAGATTTGCTTGTCCTCAAGCAAATGCGCTTTTATTCTACTCAAAAGACAAGTTATGGGTCATTTAACACTAATATAAAAGTAATTACAACAAATAATCGTTCCACTAAAGACCAATAGACAGGCATGGAGGTCATATACTAGCACCTCACAAATAGTGTTTAGATACTCACATCTCTCGGGTGTAATAAAGTATAAATTACAATATGGAAACGGAAGATATCTCTCACTACCTATCATAGCAAAATAGATTACCATAGGCTTGGGAAAGGATCAAACCTCCACCATATGGCGTAAGCACCTAGGATAAACTATCAAAGAGGTCTTTTTAAAGGGTTGTAACGTTAGGTGTAGGGATATGAAATACACGGTTTTGTTGGATAAAGGAAGTTTTACTGGTGGCGAGTTAACAATCTTGGTTAATTACATGTACAATGTGGCATTGCTAAGCCAAGACTAGACTCGACTTAAGCTAATAAATGAAAAATAACAAAAACATAAAAATGAACATAGAATAGAAAGGGATGGTAGTCCGTATGTTTTTTTCTCTTTTCTTTTTCTATTTTTTTTCTTTTTCTTGTTTTTTCGATTTTTTTTTTTTTTTTTTTTTTTTTTTTTTTTTTTTTTTTTTTTTTTTTGCATACACTTTTACCCTACCATCCAAAATAATACATCATAGGGGATGAACATTCCCCTTACACTTGAATTTTTACATACTTTATAATAAACTAAACTAATGACTCGAATTAAGAAAATCAAAACACTTGGAACACTTTTAAGATTAACGCACATATGGGGGTAATAATATTATGTTCTTCCCCATTACTCCATAAAATAAGTACTTACCCATGAGTCCCTATCATCCCAAAACAATATGTACAAGGATATGACTCGACTTAGCAACCATGTAATCAATTAGAAAGTTAACTTAGGGTTTAACAAATAACAATAATGCACTAAAAATGAATGCATACACGGAAGGCTAAGGCGATTTGGGTGTACATTTAAGTGGGGTGTAACAAATTCTTCCTTTAAGTAAGATGCTTAAAGTTAGAAACGAAAATATAGGCTTGGAGGGGTGTACTAGGGGTTTCGTGTACTAAAAATGAGTACAACGCTAAGGTGTGGGAAAAATTAGTTGACTTAACTAGCCAAGTAATGTGACTTAAATGGTCAAGTAATTATAATACGGGTTTAACACAAGGGTGATCCTAATGCCTCTTATCATGTAGTAAATCCTACTACATGAATGTAGTCTCACTAGCGGTCTCGGGATGCATCACTAACGCAAGTTCTAGAATCTAAATACTACCGGTACACTCATGAGCACTAATAATGAATGCTTTCCCTATCAAATCTAAAGGCGAACCTCACATATTTGGGTGGAAAATTTTTCTGAAAGTACGGTTATGTGCTAGTCATACAATCTCCTATCCATGAGACGCTTGCTATGGCTAAAGTTTCACTCCTAAATGTTGTAAAAAAATGTAAATTTGGCGCTAAAATTGCACTAACAAGTATTTCTCATAGTTTTATTACACATCTACCATTAAACAAAACAAACTCAAGCGAAAGTGCATATGTAAGGTATCATCATTTTACCCTCCCCTTACACTTAAGATGAACATTGTCCCCAATGTTCAAGTAAAGAATGTAAAAATGAAAAAAATAAAAAGAATGAAAACAAATACTCCCCTGATTCGCTCGGTATGGATAATAGGGTGGCCAGGTTAAATCTTCCTCCAAGAAAATGAACAATCAAAGCTTCCCTTCCAGAATATAAATCATCTTCTTGTCATACATAACCTGTGAATCCTGAGAAAATAGACAAGACAACCTCACATAAAATCGGCGGCATCCTATATAAGTTACTAAATCCTAGAAAACAAAATAAGATATAATGCTCGTGGAATGAAGTTTGCAGATTTCCTGGAGATTATAAAACTTAATATTTCACAAAAACCATAAGACTCCGTTAGAAAAACAAAACCGGTAAAATTTCCAGATTTTTACACGTGACGCCGTCAAGAGTTAACTCGTGACGCCGTCAGAAGTGACCTGCAGAAATTCTTATGTTAAGTTTCCGGAAAATTTCTGGAAAAACTTGGTCTCACTTCCTGGAAAATCCTGCAAAACTTCATTATGACCCAATACAAGCATTTGACTCTAACAAATACGAATATACATGTTCATTTAATATTGTGGAGAATCATGATCGGTTTGTTTCTTAAAAACATATTTGGGGTTCCCCTTACACTTATCTTTTGCAAAAATACTTTTAGGTGGAGTTAAGACTAGGCCAAAACAACAAAGTAAAGTATTTCCACTATTTAGTTTAGAAACATGATCTACCAACAATAACAATAAAGCATGCATACGGAAGCAAATAACAAACAAACAAAATAAAATCACACAAAACATGGGTTGCCTCCCAAGAAGCGCTTTTCTTTATTTACGAGTCTTGTAGCTAGACTCAAGGTCATGGGTTACTACGTGACATGGGTGAGTTCCTCATTGAGGACATCCTTGGGATCAAACTTAGGTTTCAGCTTCCTATCGGTTTCCTTAGTGTGGTATGACCTTTCAAACTTTTCTCCATCCGGATCATACAAAGTCATCCTCATATGCCATGATCCATCACCTTCTTTAGGTGGCTTGTCCCACCTCCATTTACACTTGTCTCCCTCTCTTTTCCACTTATTCATCTCTATATTAATAGGCATTACACTCAAGAACTCAATCATCTTCCTAAATACTAAGGGGTCCTCAAAGGGATCTAGCTCTTCATCTCTAGCTATGAGTTGTTCTACCGAATGTGTCTTTTCAACGAAATCTTTCTCTAGATAAAATGGGCATTGAGGTCCTATGAAGTTCCTTTCTATCCAAGGTCCATATCTAGATGGTCTCCTATTCATCTCTACCCAATGCGGTGTCGGTTCATCATCATAATCATAACTATGCTTCTTTACATCGTACACCGACCAACTATCGCCTTCACCTACCACTATCTTAGACTCCTTACAATCTATCATGGCGCTAGCGATTGCTAAAAATCCTCTTCCTACAAATAATGGGCATGTAGTGTCACTAACCATGTCTAGGACGTGAAAATCCGCTAATATAGTTAACTTTCCAACGTGAACAACTACATCCTTAATCATTCCAACCGGGTGGGCAATACTCCCATCCGCTAGCCCTATCAATACTTCCGTTTCCTCTAACTTTCCTAGCTTAAGAGCGGTGAATAAGGATAAGGGAATCAAGTTGAGGCTTGACCCTAAATTGGCTAGTGTGTCGAAAGCTTCGGATCTTCCTATCTTACAAGGAAAAACAAATATACCCGGATCATCAAGCTTTTTAGGCAACTTGTTTTGAACGAAGGCGGTCCCATTTTTACCTAGTTTAAACTTCGCATATTTTTCTAGGAGGGCACTATAGTAAGGAGCACGCGCTAAGACATCAATGACGGGGCGTTCAAGGTGAAGTTCTTTGAATTCATCGTCAAGGTCTTGCGTAGGAGGTGTTTCAACTATACTTTTGACCGGTTCTATATCGGGTGTTTTATTTGATTGGTCCTTTTGAAGAATTTGGTTTTATTTGAAACACGTGCTCGTTGATTTAACCGAGTGGTATTGTGGACATGAAGTGGGTGACGAAACTGAAGATACGGAATTAACGTTTAGTTTCGGATTCTTGACCGTGTCGCTTGGGAGTGCTCCCATTTCTCTGTCATTGAGAACTTTCAACAATGCGTCGATTTTAGTGGTCATCTCGCTTTGCTTTTGTTTGAAATCGGCTTCAAACTTAGATATGCGAGCTTCTTGAGATGCCATAAACTTTGACATCAATCCTTCAAGATTGTTGGTACTACCATAGTTGTTAGAAGGATTGTTATTGAAAGTACAGTTGGAGGGTGGACCGTTTGGTTGGTAACGATTAGGCGGATTGGAAGAATTGGGTTGATTTTGTTTCCACTTAAGGTTTGGGTGATTTTTCCAAAAGGGGTTGTATGAATCACCGTAAAGGTTTGGCTCGGGCTTGAAAGTGTACTACTTATCTCCCGCTTCGTCGGTACGCGTGGATGCGTAGTCCGCAAAAGCTGTTCCGGGGAGTTCCACACAATCACGAGTGTCATGGGGACCACTACATAATTCGCATGAAGAAGTGATTTTGTTCACTTGGCTTGAAGGCTTAGGAGCTTCGTAAGATTTCATGAGAAACTTGACTTGGTCCTCAAGTTCCATGATCCTACGGTCGGGAGTGCTAGAATTGTTCGAAGGCAAAGATATTGCCTTGACCGTTTTGTTCAAATCACGGGGATCATTCCAACTTTCGTTGTCATAGAGAGCAAGATCTTCTATGAGTTCCCATGATTGTTCCGCACTTAGATCACGTAGCTTACCACCGGCCGATTGGTCAATGGCTCGCCTAGTGGAGAGATCGATATGGTCATAAAATATTTGGACTTGGAGCCAAAGATCTATGCCATGATGAGGGACTTTTTGGAGTAAGTGCTTGAAACGAGTCCATGCTTCATAAAGAGATTCATTTTGACGTTGTTGGAACATCAAGATGTCATTTCTAAGCTTAGTAGTTCTCCCCGGTGGGAAAAATTGAGCAAGGAAACGATTGGTGAGATCATCCCATATGGTGATGGATCCCGCGGGTAAACGCTCAAGCCATTGACTAGCTTGATCCCGTAGAGAGAATTGGAATAGGCGTAATCGGGTTGTCTCTCTAGTTTCAACATCTAGGTCTATGGAATCTACGATTTTTAAGAAGTCCTTAAGATGTTGGTTTGGATCTTCGGAACGAAGTCCATGGAATGCACATCCGCTTTGCACCAACCGGATGGTGTCGGATCGCAAGGGAGTCACATTGGCTCCGGTGAGCTCAATGGTGTTTCGGTAGCCTTGGTGGCTAGGTCGGGAGTATTGTCCTAAGGTTTTGGGCCTAAGAGGTTCTAGTGGTGGGTTTTGTTGTGGTGGGATGACGGGTTCAAAGATGTTCCCGTTGTCCATGATGTCGGATGGTGAAGAGTTACGAACAAAGACACAAAGAAATAAGATAGACTAAAGAAATCCTAAAAAAATAAAAATAAAATCTTACTAGAAAGGAATCTAGCAAGTAGACCTAATAAAAAGAGATTCTAACCTAGACAATAACTATTCCCCGGGCTGCGGCGCCAAAAACTTGATACGTGGGAATCGCACCAGGCTTTACTTCTCAAGGGATCTTGAGAAGCTTACAACCCCCACCAGGCAGTGTACCTGATCGTTGTAGTATAGTATAGTGACAAGTACCGGGGGATTGATCGTTCAGCTAGGAATAGTGTCGCTAGGATTAGAAAACCTAAATACTAGTTCTAAAGATGAGGGATGATTATTTTTGTATTTTTATGTTTTTTAGAAAGCAAGTAAAAATATCGGTTTTGAAGGATTTGGGCGGAATTAGTTGCTAGTCAACTAACCCAATACTAAAGATGCAATCAAAATAAAATACTAGAAATGAAAATAAACTAAATTAACTAAGGTTGTGAGCAATAAGTGGAGAAAATGTGTTTACTTAGATTTCACTACTCCCTAGATATCTTTTACATGTTAATTACTTGTTATAGTTGCGTGGATGACGGATTGTATTCGTTAATACCATTCATGGGGTGGCGCACTTAATTCCCCAATCCTATGAGTGCCTACTTCACTCCTATGTCGAGCCGGCTAAGAAGCTCCTAACATGGGATCATTAGAATTTACTCATGCATTAAATACAACCAATAAAACCTAGTGCACGTCAGTTCATGTTTCCTAAGACGTTCAAGCATGTTACCATTTGGAAGTATGCCAGTTTTCTTAAGCCTAACATCGAAATCATTCATCCAATACAACCATAAACAAGTAATCAACACATAATTAACATCTAGGTTTCATTAGATCCAAGCAAACACAAGATAGATCTAGCTTAGCATGATGGAATTAAGATAAGAACAAGATATAGACAACCAACACATAGACATATTGATTGAATTAAAAGAATACTTATCTCAATTACACATGAAATGGATCAAGGGCTTAGAACCCTTGAAAAACCTGTAAAATTCGTACCAAGTTCGTACTTAGGGTTTCTCCAAAACTTCTCTCTTTTTAATGTGAAAATTAGAAAACTATATATAGGAAATAGGGTCTGACGGCATCAAGAACAAATTTGTGACGCCGTCATCTCGCTGCCAAAATACTTCTCGGACTGCCTTGATATACTTTTGACGCCGTCATGTGTTATGCATTTCCAGGCCATCATGCATTTTACTCTTGACGCCCTACCTTGTGACGCCGTCAATTCTGTACTGGGTCGTCATGGATATTACTCTTGACGCCGTCAGAAATTCCTTCTTGACGCCGTCAGGTACTGTTCTCAGCATTAAAAATTAAGACTTTGCCGTTTTCTTCACTTTTATGCTCCAAAAATGTCCAAAGTGCTTCCTTTTCCAGAATTCACTCCCAAAGTACCTAAAATCACAAAAGGAACGATTTAGGGCAATATTTGATCAAATAAATACAATTCCGGGCTTAAATGACCCTCTAAAAGTGGTTCATTTTTCGCCTCATCAAGCGCTATCAGGGTGAATTTGGTCATCCTGATAAGAAACTTAAATTTTACATTATATACTCAAGGTGGGAGTTTCTATGTTGGTGGGAGACTTAAATATTACACATCGTTTCCAGTCGCCATCAGTTAGCGTATAGTAGGCATTGGTGTCTGGAAGCACTAGTTGGTTGTCATATAAGTATTCTCCCGTGAATTGGGGACGTGGATTGTTGTTTCCCTAGTTCTAGAGAAACAATAACCTGCTGTCGTCAACCACTTTGATGGGTATATCTAATCAGTAAGGTCGTGCCCTTAGCTCTTGAGGGTAGATGCCCTTGTTGGATTCCTCGCTCTTGACATTGGTAAGTTTGTGACATTGTATCCTTTGTTTCTGAGCTTTTTATTTGATAGACTGTTGATTTATTTGCATTTGTTGTTTTCACAGGCAGCTTTTGGTCACTACCAAGAGCTGCAAATAAGGTGATTTGGCTGTGATGAGTCCCTTAAAGTATTCTGTAAGTATGGATGCTTGAGGGGTCGCAGCCAAATCATGAATCTTGGATAAGGTTTGGGTCTCGGGATGAGCATGTATCAGCTTGTGGAGTGTGCTGCATTAAGATTTTGCCCTTGAACATTATCCAAGTTCAACTTGCGTCCAATCCACGCATACTTCACTTGTAAGTAGGTTGGATCCTGGAAATGTCAGGTCGCTATTATCTACTTTTGGAAGCTTGTAGATGAATGTTTGTAATTCGTGATATATACCAGGCATGTTTTTGTCCTAGGTTGTGTAATTGGGTGGTTTACCCTGACATTAACTTGTCAATTTATTTTCATTTTCCAGGTTTATGTAGTCTTTGGGTTTTTTAGCTAGGATGTTGTAACCCTGAACTCTTAATGAAATTAGCTATTCAAATAATTTATTGTATGTGTTGTATTCTTATGTTTAGTGATCAGTCAGTATGAATAATGTGTAACCTAGCTGTGTATCGCTTGATGAGTTTCTTTAGGCCTTTTTTGACCTGGGATTTAAGTGGGGCTGCTATCAAGTGTTTATTGATGCGTCTTAGTAATGGGCTTGATTTGAGCATATATTTAGTGGGCTTGGGCCACTAATATTAACACACTATCATAAATATTCAAAGTGCAAATCCATTAAACTATGATTAGAGGGGTGGTTATTATAAAGTTGCCTATTCTTTTTCATCTTTAATAATTTATCTTGATAACAACCTTTTAATTTGGAGATGACTCGACTTGCATTTGCGTCCAAAAATTAGAAATTCCTACAAATCAGAGAGCAACTTCTGCCTTGATATATATACTTGTGTGCTAAATCATCGCTTACATAGTATTAGACATCAAAACAACAAATATAGCAAAGGCATGATGTTCTAACTTAGCCTACACATTTTAGTATGCTTCTATGATCAACAATCAACAAATTTTCAAAAATGTGGCATGGTTTCAGATTGACAAAATAAGATACTAATGATGTAGAAAATGTTAAACCTAAAATTATAACTCAGTTTGTTAGATGTTGGGGACACAAAATGCGGAAACAAAAATAAAACAAAAATAAAGAGTAATTACACTATTGGTCCTTGAACTCAATCAAATTTTGGGGTTTAGTCAAATTTTTGACAAAATTGCACCGGTAGTCCCCAACATCCTTATCTTCCTTCGTCGGGGGTCCAAAAACCCTAACGCTTGTTACTTTTAGTCTCCACACGTGCATAACACACGATGGGTATATGCAATTTACCATTTTAGCCAAACATCCTATAACACCGTTGGGCCTTTCCAATTATTAAATTCAAATTTAAATTTAAAAAAATAAATAATAATAATAATAATAATAATAATAATAATAATAATTAAAAAAAAAAAAAAAAAAAAAAAAAAAAAAAAAAAAAAACCCTACTCCAAACACCCATCTTTTTCAACCTTTCGTCCACCATTACCATTTACGTCAAATTAAAGCTTATAAACAAAATCTTTCAACACAAATCTTTCCAAACCCATTTCATATTTTTCATTGCAGATGGAAGCTTAATTGTACACTAGCAGGGTAGCCGCGCGTTGCAGCGGCGAGTATCCTGAAATAAATTTTTTCGATGAATAATGTATTTTAGTTTCTTATGTTATTTTTGACAATAAATTTACGGATATCAATAATTTTGTATAGCCCATGCCCATTCGGGCTCGAACCCGTTGGACCGTGCTTGTTCGAGCTCGAGCCCGTTTAGTCCGCGCCCGTTCGGGGCTCAAGCCCATTTGGCTCGTTGCCTGTTCGGGCTTAAATATTTGTATAATGTGCTTTATTATTTGTAGTAGTAAAATTTAATGCAGAAATTGTGTTTAATTTTGTTGTACAATATGCTTGATAATTTGTATTTTTTATGTAAGTGGTGTTTTAATAACTGTATTTATTGACCATTTAAATAATTGACCACATTAAATAGCATTAATGTTGTGTTTTATTGTACACTATGCTTCTTGTCTTGTACGTCTGAAAATTATGTGCATTAAAGCATTGTACGCTATGTTTCTTTTCTTGTAAGTAGTAGCCATTATAGTCATTAATAACATTGACCACTTTAATAACATTAATGTTGTAAGTCTGAAAATTACATCATGCTTATTTTGTTGTACATTATGCTTTTTTTATTGTAAATCTGAAAATTGGTTGCAGTTATTGTACACTGTGCTTAAATGGTTGTAATTTTTGGTGAATGGGTGTTTTTAATAGCTTTAATGTTGTTTGATAAAATTTTGGTCTTAAAATGACACCACGCTTTATTTTATTGTACAATATGCTTACTTTATTGTAATTCTGAAAATTGGATGCATTAAAGTGTTGTAAACCATGCTTAATTTCTTGTAAGTCTTAAAATTTTGGAAAGAGAGTCATTCATGCTTTATATGTAGTATAGATATAGATATTAGTTAGCTTAATTATATGTGTTGCTTGATTTGCTAATTTGTTTTACGTTAAGTCTATTTTTTTCCCTAGAATGGATTCGAGCTCCTTTCCAACTTGAAAAGTTTTACTCCTTATGTTTTTGTAAGAATGGCCAACTCTTTCTTAATGGAAAAAGTGGATGATGCTATGTTAGTTTTGAGTTTATCTTTGTACAATCATCGGCATATATTAAGGTTTTGACACTTTAATTTTACAAATTTGCTCGGATACCAATATAAGGTTGCAATGGACACGGAGCTACTATCAGTATATGAGTATCGTAACTCCGAGAATACTAAGCAGTTGTCCATATCTTGAGCAACTTGTGGCACTGCATACTACTCTAGGATTTTCATTAACTTATGCAAGAGATGATTTTGGTGGCACCTTCATAATGTGTGTTGTAAGAACATATTTTCACTTTAGATTTGCTTGGGTGAAAAGAAGGGCTAAGAGTTCCATTACTTATGGTTCGCATTTAATCTCGACAAAGCAACTAATCAGTTACCTTGAAAAAGTTTTTTTTTTTTTTTTTTTTTTTCTTTTTTTGGATTCGTTCATATGCCTTGGTTAATTAGGAAAACTAAGTGGTAAATGACAGATATACCCATCGTGTATATGCACGTGTGGAGACTAACGAGAAAAGTAACGAGCGTTTAGTGGTTCAGTGAAGCAAAATAAGAATCTTGGGGACAACCGGTGCATGTTTTTTCGTAAATAGGACTAAATCAAAGAATTTGATTGAGTTCAAGGACCAACAATATAATTTACTCAAAAATAAATTTCAAATAAAGTATAATTGGAAAAATCAATAAAAATGGCAATCAACGAGGTATGGATCTATAATTTATCTATAATTAAGTTTATATCAAGTTAAAGAAAAAATAATTTTGGAGGAGAATGTGTGAATCATTTTATATTTATTTACTTCTAATCTGATTTTAAAGTGTTTGGGTTAAAAATGTAACAAGCTTGTGCTCTGTTCTCTTCATGTTTCTTGGTGGTGGTGGTAGTGGTGACGGTGGTGGCGACAGTGCTGGCGCCGGTGATTTGGATAAGAAACGGTTCAAGGCTGCTAGCTTGCCTCTTAAACTTTTCATTTCTTTGAGTGTTTTTGGTGATTGCATGTCGGCGATTGCCCTTGTTTTCTTCGGATTTGCTCTTATTCCTTCGGAAGTCACCAGATATCCGAGGAACTTTCCTTCCTCTACACAGAAGGAGCACTTTTTTGGGTTTAATTTCATATTGATTCTTCGGAGGTTGTCGAACGTTTATGCTATATAGGCCAGCAAATCTTTCTCTGTTTTACTCTTGATCACCATGTTGTCGACGTAGGCTTCCAAGTTTCGTCTAATCTGTGACTGAAAAGCAGAGTCTACCAGTCGATGATAAGTTGCCCCGACATTCTTTAATCCGAACGGCATTTTGGTGTATGATGAGTTTCAAAAGCTTTAAATTTATAATACTAATTTCACCAATTCCTCAATATATAAAACACATGGGTAAAGTATAACCCTCGTTTATAGTAAAGGTTTTAGGTAAGATCGTCCCAAGAGATTGTAGAAAAGCCAAGTTAGCAATTGTTTCAAAGTATAATCCCAAGATTATCACTTATCAAAAGACTAGTAATATGGTTATTTAGATTGTTTATCAATATGATTAAAGGTTATGTTTATGTTGAGTTTGTTAGACTCATTGGATCGTTTTGAGCACTAGGGATAACAATAACAATGATTAATAACATGATACGCAGCGGAATAAACAAACATCATTATTATTGAAACAAGGTTTCTTCGTCATCCTATCTACCAACTACTATTACAAACCCTAGGCATCCATTAGAGGACTTGATGCCTAGACACACACACATTAATTTATACGTCTACATTGAAGTTGTGCACACAAAACTAATGACTCATGTCCTCTTTATATACTAGAGGATTAGGGTTTACAAAATACTATGAAGGACTAAATTGTAAAAACTTCTTTGTAAAGCAATTCCTTTGTATTTTGCATTGTCTTCATTCTTCACTTGTAGTTTTGTATTTATCAACTCAACTATAAAACCCAAAAATCTTCCCCTAGTTGATAATTACAAAACCTTCGTCTTGATCTTCATGAATGAAACAATCTTCCCCTTAAGCTCATCACGTGAACTTAAATAACATGTACCACCAAGGATCTTCAAGTTGCAAATCTTCAAGTAAACTCTTCTTCCCCTTTTTATAGAGAACTTAAATAACCGTTTATAGAGAACGAGCTCGCACTCGACTATAAACTTTTTCCTGGACTCAAAATGTTTTGAGATAGAAAGCCGACAGCCCTCCGTGCCACTTCGCGCCCTCGTATTCTTTTTAAACCTTACATATATATATGTTTTATATTGAGATTGGTTTGGACTTTTTCCACTATCATGCTTTGGCTTATAAAATGGTTTTCCGCGAAAATTTGTCTAGAATCTTTATGTTTCCTTATACTCTTGTAGAGTATCATGTCTGTCCCAGTTCCCCGTGATCAGGTTCCAGTCCCACCCGTTGTTGACCCATTGCCTTTAGGAGATGATGTTGAGTTGGATGTTGATGTTGGTTTGGATGATGAGGTAGGTTTAGAGGATGATGCTGATATTGAGGATGATGGGGATGAGGAGATGGATGATGATGATGATGACGAGGAGGATGATGATGAGGAGTTTATGGAGGAGGATCAGGATGTTCCCCCGCCGCCTTCGCCTGTTGTGTCAGATGTGACTTATGAGTCGGATACATCTGAGGCATTAGGATACGCGCTTGAGACTGAGGTTACTTCTACGCACGAGATTGGTGAGTCATCGGCAGCAGCCCGTGTTACTTTGTCAGAACTTAGAGCTACTATGAGTCATCTGAGGCAGGATGTAGAGTGGTGTAGGAATAGTCATAAGAGTATCACTAGGCGTGTGAGTGATAGGTAGTTTGAGGTTTCAGGATTAAGGAGAGAGGTTCAGGATGATAGGAGAGCCGCATGAGAGATGTATATGGAGCTTCAGAGGCAGGTTGAGAGGTTGAGTTTGTTGGAGCAGATGAGTGTTGCTTTTCAGGAGCGTATGGATTCACTAGATAGGAAGATGGTTGAGTTGGAGAAGATGGTTGATAAGTTGACCAGGAAGGAGGTGTTCTTAGACATTGATAGTCGACACTATCGTACTAGTATCAGTGAGTTATGGAGTGAGTTGCATGAGATGCAGAGACAGGCCTATGCAGAGAGGATGACACGCCTTAGGTGTTATGACAGCATTGATGTGATGGCTATGTATGGAGATCGTTCAGGAGATTAGTGATGGGATCATTTATAGTAGTTAGTATCTTAATGGTAGTTTACCTAGTATATGTTAAACTGAATTCTTCAGTTGGTAGATTTTATTCGAAACTTGTACTTGTTTTGCATATATTGTAAGACCAATGTCAAGTATAAAATCTATGATGTATTATGGTGATGTACTATTATTGATATTGACTTATGCTATATTATGATTTTATTCATGTGGCGATGCTTTATCTTGCGCTATGATTCTGACACATTAATCAAATACTTACATGTGTTGTGCCTTGTATTGATTGATAGAATTATGCCTCCTAGGAAGATGACCCCAGCTGCTATTCAGCAGATGATTGATGAGGGTGTTGCAGCAGCGCTTGCCAGGCAAGCAGGTGTTCCTCAGAATATTGGACCGGCTAGAGCTCAAGCTGTTCCCAACAACCACTTCTGCACTTTTAAGGAATTCCTGGATTGTAAGCCCATTGCCTTCAAAGGAACTGAAGGAGCTGTTGGATTGACTCAATGGTTTGAGAAAGTGGAATCGGTGTTTCATAGGAGCAATTGTACTGAGAACAATAGGGTGAAGTATGCGACAGGCACATTGTTGGAGCATGCCTTGTCATGGTAGAATGCTTATGTTCAGGAAAAGGGAATGGAGGATGCTTATAATACTTCATGGGAAGATTTCAAGAAAGCTATGGTTAAGAAGTACTTTTCTCGTAGTGATTTGAGAAAATTGGATACTGAGTTCTATTATTTGGCTGTGAAGGGTTCTGATCTTGCTACTTATGTGCGACGTTTCCAAGAACTGAAGGTGTTTTATGCTCACATGGTGCCCGATAATGAGAAGTTGCTAGAGAAGTTTATTGGTGGATTGCCTATGAGTATTCAAGGAAATGTGACATCGTACAATGCTGAGACTTTGGGTGACACTATTAGCATGGCTGAACGCCTTATGGATCAGCTGACTAAGCATGGTGCTGTTCAGAAAAGTAATCACTTTGACAACAAGAGAAAATGGGAAGATAATAGAAGGAGCAACCACTATAACAATCCCAACAACCGCTACAACAACAATCAGTATCGAAACAACAATCACCATCACCAACAGAATAGGAGACAGGAGACTGTTAAGGCATTTGTGGCTGCACAAGGAGGAGCGAATGTTGGACAGCAAACTCTTTGTGAGAAGTGCCACCATCATCATACTGGACCATGTACTGTGAGATCTACGAAGTGTCAGAAGGTTGGTCACATTACGTGGTTTTGTAGGAATAGGGCTATGGCGACAGGAGCAAATTCCCAGCCTGTGGTTACATGTTTTGGATGTGGAGAGCGTTGACACTACAGGGGACAATGCTCGAAGAATGCTGGACAAGGAAATGGAGGTAATCGAGGTAGAGTGTACGTGATGGGAAATGGAGAGCCGCATCAAGATCCAAATGTTGTCACTGGTATGTTTCTTCTCAACAACCTTCGTGTTAAAGTTTTCTTTGATTCGGGTGCCGATATGAGTTTTGTGTCTTCTAAGATTGCGCTGTTACTCCGACTTACCCCTACTCTATTAGACGTTAGCTATAGCATTGAGTTAGCTGATGGTATCCGAGTTCACACCCGCACCGTGATCCGTGGCTGTACCCTTAACCTGTTAGATCACCCGTTTACTATTGATTTGATGCCAATCGAGCTCGGAAGCTTCGACGTGATAGTTGGGATGGATTGGTTATCCAAGAATCGAGCGAGCATTGTTTGTGGAGAACGAGTTGTTCATATCCCTCTTAATGACGAGATTTTGATTGTTCGCGGTGATAGGAGTGGAACTCGCCTGAATATCATATCATGTCTGAAGACCATGAAATATCTTGAGAAAGGATGTCACGCATTCCTAGCACACGCGGCTAAGAAGGAGTCGGGAGAGAAGCGACTCGAGGATGTTCCTGTAGTTCGTGAGTTTCCTGAAGTATTTCCTAAAGATTTGTTGGGACATCCGCCAGCCCGATAAGTCAATTTTCGTATCGACTTAGTTCCAGGAGATGCACCTGTTGCGCGTGCACCATATCGTTTAGCGCCATCGGAAATGGAGGAGTTATCGAAACAATTGCAAGAGCTATTGGATAAAGGATTTATTCGACCGAGTTCTTTACCCTGGGGAGCTCCAGTGTTATTTGTGAAGAAGAAGGATGGAACGTTTAGGATGTGTATCGACTACCGAGGATTGAATAAGTTAACCGCGAAGAACCGCTACCCGTTACCAAGGATTGACGATTTGTTTGATCAGCTGCAAGGATCGAGTTACTACTATAAGTTTGAGTTGAGGTCTGGTTATCACCAACTCAGGGTTCGGGAAGAGGATATTCCCATGACGGCATTTAGGACCCGTTATGGTCATTATGAGTTTCAAGTGATGCCTTTTGGTTTGACCAATGCGCCTGCAGTGTTCATGGACCTCATGAACCGAGTATACAAGCCTTATCAAGATAAGTTCGTGATAGTCTTTATCGACGATATTTTGATCTACTCAAAGAGCGAGGAAGAGCACAAGCAACATTTGGCTATGATTCTTAAGTTGCTCAAGGATGAGCAGTTATACGCAAAGTTCTCTAAGTGTGAGTTTTAGATTCGTAAGGTTCAATTTTTGGGTCATGTAATTGATAGTGAAGTATTACATGTGGATCCCGCTAAGATTGAGGCGATTGAGAAATGGGCAACGCCGGTTAACGCCACAGAAATTCTTCAATTTCTAGGATTGGCTGGGTATTACAGGAGATTCATCGAGGGATTCTCCAAGATATCTAAACCGCTGACTGCATTGACCCACAAGAATAAGAAGTATGAATGGGGAGAAGAAGAAGAAAAGGCATTTCAGACTTTGAAGCAGAAGCTTTGTAGTGCACCGATCTTGGCTTTGCCAAATGGAGTAGAAGATTTTGTGGTTTATTGTGATGCCTCGTATCAAGGGTTAGGAGCAGTTTTGATGCAATGAGAGAAGGTTATGGCATATGCTTCTCGATACCTTAAGACTCATGAGGAGAAGTATACCACTCATGATTTAGAGTTAGGAGCCGTGGTTTTTGCCCTTAAGTTGTGGAGACATTATCTTTATGGTACTAAGTGTGTCGTCTTTACCGACCACAAGAGTTTACAGTATATTTTGGATCAAAAGGAGTTGAATATGCGACATCGATGATGGTTGGAGACGTTGAGCGATTATGATTGCGAGATACGATACCACCCTGGAAAAGCTAATGTTGTAGCTGATGCATTGAGCTGCAAGGAACATTTGAAACCGTTACGCGTTCGAGCTTTAGTTTTGACGATTAACTCGAATTTACCCGCCCAGATTCTACAAGCTCAAGAGGAAGTCGTGAAAAGAGGAGAGCTTAAGGAAGAGAAAGTTGATGGGATGATCAAAAAGGAGAAACTTGAGAAACGTTCAGATGGAACTTTGTGTTACAAAGGACGAAGTTGGGTACCTTTGTTGGGAGGACTGAGAGACTTGATTATGCTCGAGTCTCATAAGTTGAAGTATTCTATTCACCCAGGATCTGATAAGATGTATCAGGATGTGAAGAAGTTGTATTGGTGGCCCAATATGAAAGTTGAGATTGTCGATTATGTCCGTAAGTGTCTTACATGCGCCAAGGTTAAGGCTGAACATCAAAAACCGTCTGGTTTACTAGAGCAACTTGAGATCCCAGAATGGAAATGGGAAACAATAACAATGGATTTTGTCACCAAGTTACCAAGGACTTCGACAGGATTTGATGCTATTTGGGTAATAGTCAACCGATTGACTAAATCCGCACACTTTTTGCCAATCAAAGAGAACTACAGTATGGATAAGCTGACCAGGCTCTACGTGAAAGAGATAGTATCTCGACATGGAGCGCCAGTGTCTATTATCTCAGATCGAGACGGCAGGTTTACTTCAAACTTTTGGAAGTTACTTCAAGATTCGTTTGGCACGAACCTTGACATGAGTACCGCTTACCATCCACAGACCGATGGTCAAAGCGAGAGGACCATCCAGACATTGGAAGATATGCTACATGCATGTGCGATTGATTTCGAAAATGGATGGGATGTCCATTTGCCCTTGATTGAGTTTTCCTACAACAATAGTTACCATGCGAGTATTAAGGCCACACTGTTTGAAGCACTCTATGGTCGGAAGTTCCGATCACCTATATGTTGGGATGAAGTGGGAGAAGCACAACTTATAGGTCCAGATCTAGTTTGTGGACCGAGAAGAGTGCTCAAATTAAAGACCAATTGAAAGTTGCTCGTGACCTCAGAAGAGTTACGCTAACGTGAGACGTAAACCCCTGGAGTTTCAGGTAGGAGATAGGGTTATGTTGAAAGTATCGCCTTGGAAAGGTGTGATCGGGTTTGGTAAGAAAGGAAAGTTGAATCCCCGTTGTATAGGACCATTTAAGATTGTGAAGAGGATTGGTCCTATGGAATATAAGCTAGAATTGCCGCCGGAGCTCAGTAGAGTTCACCCTACTTTCCACGTGTCGAATTTAAAGAAGTGTTTGACCGATGAGACAGCTGTAATTCCGCTTGAGGAGATTGAGGTTGATGAACAATTGCATTTTGTTGAGAAGCCTGTTGAAATCATGGATCGCGAGGTTAAGCGATTGAAGAAGAGTCGTATTCCTCTTGTGAAAGTTTGTTGGAATTCCAAGAGAGGACCGGAGTATACTTGGGAACGCGAGGACGAGTTTAAACGCAAGTACCCAAATCTTTTCAAAGCCGGGACTGGCAACTCAAATTAAATCCGAGACGGATTTCTAAATAAGATGTATGTGATGTAACCCCCGGTACTTTTTCTAAAAACTATTACTAGCCAAATATTTATTTTCGTACCTGAGACACATTAAAACTTTTATTTTGTGATTATTTGGGCTTGAGAAACGTGAGATATATTGAAAACGAGAACTTTATTCCTTGATTGACTCAGCACAACCTAGAACACTCGAATTGTATTGCATTTTCCAAATTATTTGAATTATTTTGAGTTTCGGAAAAACTCAAAAGTTTATGCTTGATTTTATTGGAAAAAATATTTCGTGAACAAGGGCGCAAGTTTCGTAAATTTTCGAGTCCGTTTGCTATGTCGTTTGGACCCTGGAGCATATCTCGTTAGAAGTTTACTATGTTGGCAACTTTGGCCCCTAAACTACTCATCTTACCTTACCTTATACTTTCTTTTATTACCAAACACACCCTATACTTTTTCCCACATATATATACCCCATTAACCCCCCTTTTTCTCATTTAATACTAATAAAAACACACACACTCCAAACAAATTCTCTCTCTCTCCCTTGAAGAATCCGGCCGCCGCCCCCTCGCCGGTGCACAAGCATATTCCGGCCGACCACCTTGCTGGAAAATTTTCCGGCCAACTTTTTTATTACATCGATTGATAGATCGGGCTTCCCCCGACACCACCGTACCACCCCGTACCCCCAATCACCCCCTACGCGCCTCTACGTGCCACCATCATCACCACAGCCGGCACCCCCGCCACCACCGACGGTCACCACCACACCCCGCCGCCATCCTACCACCGGTAAACCACCACCCCGCCGCCCCTTTTCTTTATTTTCTTTTTATTTTTAAAACCCTAATTTTTATTTTTAATTAAATCCGATTTTGATATTAAATCTTTTATAAAAATGGTTTTGATATTATTTTTAAACTCAAAAACTTGTGTGGGATCTCTTGTTCTCGTTTTGGCCGCGACTCGGTCTCGACTCACCGAGTCAACTCGTGACTCGGTGAGGGTTTTGGTATTAATATTTGATGTTTGGCATTGTTATCGAGGGTCCGTTTGGGTTGTTTGTTGCCTCGACAGTTGGCAGCCACCACCACCGAGCTTGGGTGGTGGTGGGGGATGATGTTATTATTAATATTGTTGTTGTTTTGGGTGTTTGGATTTGGGATTGGTAGTGTTTGGATCGGATTTGGTTTGTTTGGTTTGAGCCGACGAGAGGGTGAGGCTCGGTTTGGATTTGGTTTAGTTTCGGGTTTATTTTATTTGACTTGGGTTGATTTTTGGAGTTATTGTTGTTGTTATGGTGAATATTTTGAGTTTTGGGAATTGGTTACTAGTCTCGGGATATATTTTTATAGAAACGGTAAATAAAATATTAAAACGGATAATAACAATTATGAAATCTAAAATGAAATTGAAATAGTTAAGAGGATTGACATCGGACATGTTTCCGTATTATCGCATTGTGAGCTTGAATTGGACGTATTGGATTTACGGCCTTAGTTATTTGGATATTATGGACCCTTTGGTACACGAGACGGTAGGGTACGTTAGGCCCGTAAAGATCTTAACGTACCTGGAACCCGAACAAATACAAAATGGTCGATAAAACCTAAACAACTAATGGACTACGCGAATGATATATCCAATCATATATATATATATATATATATATATATATATATATATATATATATATATATATATATATATATATATATATATATACCAACATTGTTTAAAATAAAGAGTCGTTGACTCGGGAAAACGTTACATAAACGGGCAGGTCATGCCGAAATTTTATAAAATTCTTTATAAATTTAAATCATCTTTACCAAACATTATTATTATTTCAAAACCCTTTTATTTCAACATTATTTTGGGAAAATGGGTAAAATCCGAGACTTATTGTTTACGTGTTATTATTTATCTTTATTTGAATGTGTCTTCTATTTTTATTTCTTTTCTTTCCATTTCTTTTCGACGACTTTCTTCGAGGAGTTCTTTCGTCTTTCTTGCATATTTGGTCGTTTCGTCGACTTAATTCTTTTCTAACTTTCTTGTCTCCCACACGAGATTTACAAAATCTATTTCTTTCAAATGCCATTGTATTTAAAAAAACTTTTACTCAAGCATTGTTTATTGAGATATTCGAGTATAGTTCTGAGTTATGCCATTTATATTGATTAGGTTGTGCTGAGATTCATTTGCTGTGACGCATTATTGATTGGTTACTATATCTCGTTTCCTACTACTGCTATTGTTAAGGTGTGATTCATAGCCCCGCTTTTTATATTTTAATTGTTTATAAACCCATGGGGTGAGACACATGCTTTAAATGTTTTCTGAGCACAAGTATTTTTGTTATGCTTTTCCTGAATTATATATATATTTTCTAACGATGTGCTAAGTAGCTTGTCTTTCCGGAAAGACCCTCAGATCATGAGCCATTAGTAACTTGCGAGTGAACGCGAACTTAGTTTATAGGCCTATAGGATTGACCATCCCGCCCGGTTGTCAGGGGCTTGGCAACGCGGGTGTACTACTTTCGATTTTGCTGGGTATTGGCAAGTACCCGGCCTTGGGGGCACATTATATTATGAAATTCCGCGGTTATTGTTTATGCCAGTACAAAGTTACTGACGATTGGTTTGGTTAACGTTTGCGTGTCATGAGCTTAGTACCATCAACCGTATGTATGCACGTGTTGCCTCTACATATTGGGTGTTACCTTGATTTCCCTGATATTTGCATTTGTTGCTTATATCGTATGACTAAAACCTTGTGCTCAACTTATTATTTTAAACCTATGGATTACACTCAACCTTTGTGTTGACTTTTAAGCATGTGTTTCTCAGGTACTACTACTAATTAGTTTTGGAGCTTTATGACATGGGCTTGGTGGAGTGGCAAGGTCGATGGAGTCTTTCTTTCAAGGCAGCTTTATTATCTTTACTATCTTTATTTTCATATCATGCGTAAAACCTTGGTGTGTCTTAACTATTTCTGCTGCTAAACTTTGTTAAATGTTTTCCGCTGCTAAACTTTGTTAAATGTTTTCCGCTGCTAAACTTTGTTAACTTTCCGCTACAAACTCTATTTTACTTTTTCCGCTGCTACTTTACTTTAATAGTCCTTGTACTCTAAACGGTTTATAATTCGAATGATATGTTTTGAAACATCTATAAACGACCCGTGTTGTGGTCGTTAGCTATAAATGTGCTTGGTTTCTATTTGCGTAGTGCCCCCAGCATGTCAGCTGCCATATTTTGAGTTGGGGGTGCTACACCTCTTATCATGTAGTAAATCCTACTACACAAATGTAGTCTCACTAGCGGTCTCGGGATGTATCACTAACGCAAGTTCTAGAATCTAAATGCTACCGGTACACTCATAAGCACTAATAAGGAATGCTTTTCCTATCAAATCTAAAGGTGAACCTCACATATTTGGGTGGAAATTTTTTTTTAAGTGGTATGGTTTTGTGCTACTCATACAACTCCTATCCATGAGACGCTTGTTAAGGCTAAAGTTTCACTCCTAAATGTTGTAAAAAATTTTAAATTTGGCGCTAAAATTGCCCTAGCAAGTATTTCTCTTAGTTTTATTACACACCTACTATCAAACAAACAAACTAAAGCATAATTGTATTCTCAAAAGTATCATCATTTACCCTCCCCTTACATTTAGGATGAACATTGTCCCCAATTTTTAATTAAAGGACGTAAAAGTAAAACTGGTAAAAGAATGAAAACAAATACTCTCCTGATTCGTTCGGTGTGGATAGTGTGTCAACAAGGTTAGATCTTCCTCCAAGAAAACGAACGTTGAAAGCTTCCCTCCAGAAATATAAATCATCTTCTTGTCATATATAACCTGTTAAACCTGAGAAAACAATCAAGGCAAACCTCGCGTAAAATCGGCGGCAATCTATATATATTAAACATAATCCTAGAAAACAATTTAAGATATAATGCTTGTGGAATGAATGTTTGCAGATTTCCTGGAGTTTATAAAACTAAAGAATCAACAAAAACTTTAAGACTCCGGTTTAAACAAAACTCGCAAAAATTTTCAGAATTTTAGTACCTGACGCCGTCAGGTTGTAACTCCTGGCGCCGTCAGAATGTTCCTGGAAAAATCTTATGTTAAGTTTCCGGAAAATTTCTGGAAAAAATTATGTCTTATTTCCTGGAAAATCCTTCAAAACATCATTATGACTCGATACAAGCATTTGACTCTAACAAATACTAATACACATGCTCATTTAATATTGTAGTGAATCATGCTCATTTTCGTTCTTATAAACAAATTTGGATTTCCCTTACACTTAGCTTTTGCAAAATACCTTTATATGTAATTAAGACGAAGTTAAAAACAAAATAAAGCATTTTCACAATTTAGTTTGAAACATGAGCCACCAACAATAAAAATAAAACACGCATACGGAAACAAATAAAATCAAACAATTAAAAATCAAACAAATAAAAACACACAAAACATGGGTTGCCTCCCAAGAAGCGCTTTTTGTAGCATACTCTAATATAAGAACATGGATGGTTTAGTGATTAGGTTGATTTTATGTAGAGATTTCTAGTGAGAAGTTAGAGAGAGAAAGTAATGAGGTTGGGAGCCTTGAGAGAAAATGGTGAAATGTTAGATTGCAAATGAAGGTCCAACCCTTTCCCATGGGTGGGAAAGGGTATATATAGTTACAATAGAAACGCCCCTTGAAACGGGCTGTAGAGCGGGCTGACAGTGGGTAAAGACCCGACCCGACTCCACAAATACTAACTAATACTACACTACGTACTAACTAATATGATAACTACTACGAGCTACATTATGCTAAACTACACTCGGGGTGACCGAGTCTTCATATGAATAATCGTATTCCAAACAATCTCCCCCTAAGGGAGGTCACCCCGGAAAATAAATGTTGAATCATAGCATTCAGGTCTTTGACGATATCTTTGTAGCTCGTAGCCTTTTGATTCTTCATTGTTGTGATCTTTGTGCTTTAAGTGGTAGACTCTAGATGACACCTTCAATATGATGGATGATCTTTGGAAATTGTTTTAGCTTCATCATCCAAATGAATGTCAGGGTGTAACACCCCCAATTCATGGTTGCAGCGGAATTCAAACTGGGTGTTACTCGACGGCACAATAGTCACAATAATAGAAAACGAACTCCAATTGAGTCGTTTTAAAAGATTTATCATTCAAATTGTATAAATATCAGAGATTACAAAATGAGGTCCCAAATGGTTCCATGTTTACAATTTACATGAAATGAGTTTTGAATGATAATAAAATTTATAGCCCTCTTGAGTATCCGTGTCCTTCCGTGCCATCCTTGATCGTCATGAACCTGAAATACATGCTTGAGAGGTCAACACAAAGGTTGAGTGATATTCATAGAGTTTGTTTAATGTTTGAACACAATATGTTGGTAGTGTGAGCAATAGACTCACACCAATGTTTGGAAAACAAAGATGGGCCACGTTGTTATACGCCCGGAACAGTTATTATCAAATACTAAGCTTATGACACCAAAACGTTAACGGGTACCAATATCAATCGGCGGAGTTATCCCGGTAGGTATTTTGCCGTCATACCTAATGTCTCAAATATTAATGCATTTGTTTGAACTTAGTCAATACAAATGGGATTCGTCAATCCCAATAGGCCTATTCACAATATTCGCGCTCACTATTTCTAGTGATTAAATGGTTCATAATAAGGGATCTCGGTTTGGCAAGGATGGTACTTAGTGATAATAAAACAATCAGGCAAGCATACAATTTAAAAACATTGTGCTCGGTTAAAAATAGCATGTATTCCCCCCAAGTTTGTAAAACAATTAAGTAATGGAAAGTGGGGCTATGAACTCACCTTAAGTAAGATAGCAAGTAATGAAGGTAACGGTTGGATCGTGAAGGTTTCTACGAGCAACCTATAATAGAATGTTGCGACTTAGGATTTGTGTAAAGAATATGAAGTAGTGCCTATATATATATCTTGCATTTAGTCCATGATGTGGTATGATGTATATTGTAAGTCTTTGCAAGAAAAGATTCATGAACATGTATGTTTTGTATATCGTTTACTACCGTTCGGGCCGACATAATTCAGAAGTCATGTTAGTAAGCGTTCGAGGAGCTAGGACACTTTAACTCGTAAATCCACAACTCAACTCGACGGCTTACATAATGAACTCCTCACATGAGGCTCCCTACTATTGTAGTAGTTGATGAAATATATAGATATAAGTTTTGATCCGAAAGGTTACATGTCCGATATTTGAATAAACTTAGGAAAGTTTATTAGTACATGAAGATTGTTATTAGGGTATGTTTCATAAGTCTTGTATGACCATTTTTCCTTGTAATATCTCATGGTTCCTTTTAGGTGAAGTAGATCCAAATTGCTTGTTCAAGTTGTCGCCAATTCCTTGTTTCATGTTTACGCCTATGTAAGTTGGTATGGTCATTTCGTCATGGCCTAGCCATGATCTTTGGTCATTGTTCCATGGTCTTGAGACTCAACCTTGGCTCTAGCCATGGTTGTGGTCTTGATTCTAGGTCATAAGACCCCTTTGGTCCTCATAAACCATAACTTATATGTAATGACTTTGGTCTAAAAATGGGCTGTTAAGAATTTGAAGAATTTTATCACTCGGAAAGCGTTTTTAGGGCTCGAGCTTATTTACTCCTAAACGAAAACGTCGTTCCGGACAACTTTCGTGTTTTAACTTTTTGATGAATCGGACAAGAAGTGGGACTTTCAAAACCCAAATTTGATCAGAATGGTATTTGGCAGTTTGCCGCAAAGTTTTGGTAACTTCAAATGGGCGTAACTTTTGACTCGTATACTCGTTTTAGGTGGTTCAAATTGCTATGGTTTCCTTGTTAAGTCCTCTACTGTAATATGTAATGATCCAATATCATAATTTTACCATTTTGGTCGTGGTTTTCCAAGAAAGTCACTAGTTTACTTGTTTGAATAACATAAGTTACATATATGTATCAATACTTGTTTTACTCACTTTTATACATCATGGACATGAATACAAGACATAATATAGCATGAATAATATGTAAATAACATGAACATGATTATTCAACAAGAAGCATGTTAGGGTTTGGCTTACAACTTTTGGCTTTCAAAGATGAAAGGAAGTTAACATGTAAGGATAGGACATTGATAGACTTGCTTCAACCCACTTCACTTCATGCAATCTTTCTACTCTTGTAATCTTGAAAGAGAGATGATGAAAGTTGAGGTGACTTGAGTGGATTCAAACTCAAGAGAAATCACCAAAGTTCTAAAGATTGGAAGTAGTTTTGATGAATCAAAACTAAACTAGTGTTTATGTGTTGTTATGCTCTTGAATCATGTATGAAACTTGAAAGAGAACTTGCTAAAGATGAAATATTGATGTGTGTGGTATATGGGACGTTCAAAGGAAGGCAAGGAGGCTTTATGGGAGCTTGAGGAGGTTACAAGCTTGACTTGTCAACCCTTGGAGGCCAAGGTTAACACATGTTCTCATCCAAGAGTTCTAAGCATAAGATCATGACACCTAGTGTGAATCCCCCCTCCTAGTGGCGGTTTGCCAAGCTTGGGGAGCAAGGTGTGTACTTTTGATGATATTATCCAAGATATCTAGTATGTTTTGGCTCCGTAAAATGCTAACCGTAAATGGTTAAGCCACGAAACGTAAAACCGGGTATCGTAAAAATACGAAACTTAGAAGAATGGTTGAACATGTCAAAATACTCCATAATAAAATATAAAATGAGTGGTAGGTTCCATTTGGGTGGTAAAACCCTGCTAAAAGCTGGAAACACGGGTCTAAAACGCGTAATACGTAAAATGTACGAATATTGCGTAAAATTGAGAAAAGTAAAATGTTACTTTTCTAATATGATAAAAATGATTTAAAATGACTTATAATGTCTAGACTGGGCTCAGTCTAGTGTCGGTTGGTATTAAATGTCTTTTAGACATCAAACCGTAAGCCTAAAAATCAAAGAATGACTTATAAAATCAAGGAATGATTTTTGGTCAAAGGAGGAGGGAAAAATATGTTGACTTTTTCTAATAAGTTGAAAACTCAAATCGTATTAGAAACGCGGTGCAGGTATAGGCTAAGGTTACGGCTGAGTAAAAACGCTTAAAAACTGAAAATTCCAGTTTTTCACGGCCGAGGCTTATTTTGGTCATGTTTTTCTCAGTCACGATTAATTCTCAAATAAATCATGAGTGTGTCAAACATTTTTATCTGTAACACCCCCAATTCATGGTTGCAGCGGAATTCAAACTGGGTGTTACTCGACGGCACAATAGTCACAATAATAGAAAACGAACTCCAATTGAGTCGTTTTAAAAGATTTATCATTCAAATTGTATAAATATCAGAGATTACAAAATGAGGTCCCAAATGGTTCCATGTTTACAATTTACATGAAATGAGTTTTGAATGATAATAAAATTTATAGCCCTCTTGAGTATCCGTGTCCTTCCGTGCCATCCTTGATCGTCATGAACCTGAAATACATGCTTGAGAGGTCAACACAAAGGTTGAGTGATATTCATAGAGTTTGTTTAATGTTTGAACACAATATGTTGGTAGTGTGAGCAATAGACTCACACCAATGTTTGGAAAACAAAGATGGGCCACGTTGTTATACGCCCGGAACAGTTATTATCAAATACTAAGCTTATGACACCAAAACGTTAACGGGTACCAATATCAATCGGCGGAGTTATCCCGGTAGGTATTTTGCCGTCATACCTAATGTCTCAAATATTAATGCATTTGTTTGAACTTAGTCAATACAAATGGGATTCGTCAATCCCAATAGGCCTATTCACAATATTCGCGCTCACTATTTCTAGTGATTAAATGGTTCATAATAAGGGATCTCGGTTTGGCAAGGATGGTACTTAGTGATAATAAAACAATCAGGCAAGCATACAATTTAAAAACATTGTGCTCGGTTAAAAATAGCATGTATTCCCCCCAAGTTTGTAAAACAATTAAGTAATGGAAAGTGGGGCTATGAACTCACCTTAAGTAAGATAGCAAGTAATGAAGGTAACGGTTGGATCGTGAAGGTTTCTACGAGCAACCTATAATAGAATGTTGCGACTTAGGATTTGTGTAAAGAATATGAAGTAGTGCCTACATATATATCTTGCATTTAGTCCATGATGTGGTATGATGTATATTGTAAGTCTTTGAAAGAAAAGATTCATGAACATGTATGTTTTGTATATCGTTTACTACCGTTCGGGCCGACATAATTCAGAAGTCATGTTAGTAAGCGTTCGAGGAGCCAGGACACTTTAACTCGTAAATCCACAACTCAACTCGACGGCTTACATAATGAACTCCTCACATGAGGCTCCCTACTATTGTAGTAGTTGATGAAATATATAGATATAAGTTTTGATCCGAAAGGTTACATGTCCGATATTTGAATAAACTTAGGAAAGTTTATTAGTACATGAAGATTGTTATTAGGGTATGTTTCATAAGTCTTGTATGACCATTTTTCCTTGTAATATCTCATGGTTCCTTTTAGGTGAAGTAGATCCAAATTGCTTGTTCAAGTTGTCGCCAATTCCTTGTTTCATGTTTACGCCTATGTAAGTTGGTATGGTCATTTCGTCATGGCCTAGCCATGACCTTTGGTCATTGTTCCATGGTCTTGAGACTCAACCTTGGCTCTAGCCATGGTTGTGGTCTTGATTCTAGGTCATAAGACCCCTTTGGTCCTCATAAACCATAACTTATATGTAATGACTTTGGTCTAAAAATGGGCTGTTAAGAATTTGAAGAATTTTATCACTCGGAAAGCGTTTTTAGTGCTCGAGCTTCTGTATTCCTGAACGAAAACGTCGTTCCGGACAACTTTCGTGTTTTAACTTTTTGATGAATCGGACCAGAAGTGGGACTTTCAAAACCCAAATTTGATCAGAATGGTATTTGGCAGTTTGCCGCAAAGTTTTGGTAACTTCAAATGGGCGTAACTTTTGACTCGTATACTCGTTTTAGGTGGTTCAAATTGCTATGGTTTCCTTGTTAAGTCCTCTACTGTAATATGTAATGATCCAATATCATAATTTTACCATTTTCGTCGTGGTTTTCCAAGAAAGTCACTAGCTTACTTGTTTGAATAACATAAGTTACATATATGTATCAATACTTGTTTTACTCACTTTTATACATCATGGACATGAATACAAGACATAATATAGCATGAATAATATGTAAATAACACGAACATGATTATTCAACAAGAAGCATGTTAGGGTTTGGCTTACAACTTTTGGCTTTCAAAGATGAAAGGAAGTTAACATGTAAGGATAGGACATTGATAGACTTGCTTCAACCCACTTCACTTCATGCAATCTTTCTACTCTTGTAATCTTGAAAGAGAGATGATGAAAGTTGAGGTGACTTGAGTGGATTCAAACTCAAGAGAAATCACCAAAGTTCTAAAGATTGGAAGTAGTTTTGATGAATCAAAACCAAACTAGTGTTTATGTGTTGTTATGCTCTTGAATCATGTATGAAACTTGAAAGAGAACTTGCTAAGGATGAAATATTGATGTGTGTGGTATATGGGACATTCAAAGGAAGGCAAGGAGGCTTTATGGGAGCTTGAGGAGGTTACAAGCTTGACTTGTCAACCCTTGGAGGCCAAGGTTAACACATGTTCTCATCCAAGAGTTCTAAGCATAAGATCATGACACCTAGTGTGAATCCCCCCTCCTAGTGGTGGTTTGCCAAGCTTGGGGAGCAAGGTGTGGACTTTTGATGATATTATCCAAGATATCTAGTATGTTTTGGCTCCGTAAAATGCTAACCGTAAATGGTTAAGCCACGAAACGTAAAACCGGGTATCGTAAAAATACGAAACTTGGAAGAATGGTTGAACATGTCAAAATACTCCATAATAAAATATAAAATGAGTGGTAGGTTCCATTTGGGTGGTAAAACCCTGCTAAAAGCTGGAAACACGGGTCTAAAACGCGTAATACGTAAAATGTACGAATATTGCGTAAAATTGAGAAAAGTAAAATGTTACTTTTCTAATATGATAAAAATGATTTAAAATGACTTATAATGTCTAGACTGGGCTCAGTCTAGTGTCGGTTGGTATTAAATGTCTTTTAGACATCAAACCGTAAGCCTAAAAATCAAGGAATGACTTATAAAATCAAGGAATGATTTTTGGTCAAAGGAGGAGGGAAAAATATGTTGACTTTTTCTAATAAGTTGAAAACTCAAATCGTATTAGAAACGCGGTGCAGGTATAGGCTAAGGTTACGGCTGAGTAAAAACGCTTAAAAACTGAAAATTCCAGTTTTTCACGGCCGAGGCTTATTTTGGTCATGTTTTTCTCAGTCACGATTAATTCTCAAATAAATCATGAGTGTGTCAAACATTTTTCCGATGTGGGGTCACCTGACGGGGTCGAATTTCGTTGTGCGTAGAATTTCTGAATGTCGTTTTACCCTAAAACGTGTAATTCCTTAATAACTTTCACGAAAGTGAGCTTATGAAAGTTAAACTTTTAATTTGCCATGAAAATGATTTATCACTCGAGAATATCAAATAAAAATCAACTTTCGGGAAAGTTTCGGGATAAATGAATAGTAAAAGTGAATAGTGAAATTTTCCAGGAAAAGTAATTAACCTGAAAATGTGAACTGTTACAGTCTCTACCCCTTACGGGGAACTTCGTCCCGAAGTTCTTTATGTGTCATATGTTGGAGTGGTGTCGATAAAGATGTGTGGTTATTTATGAGGACTAAAGTCTGGGATTACTGGTGATGTAATTTGATTTGTCGTTTCAGTGTATGGTGTAGGATGAAGCTTACTTTTATATAGGAAAGGTATGGTAATAGTCGAATATCAAAGGAAATTGATATAGCAGTCGAATATTAATAGGAATTGATATAGTAGTTGAATATCAAAATAGAACTTGATATAGTTGTCAAGTATCAATAGCAATTGATATAAGAATCGAATCATGGAATAAGCGTTGAACATGTGGTTGGACCAAGTCCTGTCTGAATTGTACGGCTGCCCATGCATATGGCTACATGGCTTCACAATGAGTTCGGTATGACTGCCCATGCATACGGCTACATGGCCCCGTAATGAGTTTGGTACGACTGCACATGCATATGGTTACATGGCCTCGCAATGAGTTTGTTTGTTATTGCACTATCATTATGAAAACCAAAATGTAAATCTCGTACTTATGGAAATTGGGATAGTTGTTGCAATCATAGCCTAGTAGGTAATCTGTTGTTGTATCTAGTGTTCATTGACTTCATACTTATGTTATTTCGGATATAAATAAGCCCACTTGTTTATAATTATTTATTTACATAGAGAGGCATCCCAAACAATGTAAATAGGGAAATATAAACTTATGGTTCGGTGATTTACAATTTCTTTATTTAAATGAAAAGGCATCCCAATCCATTTAAATAATTATAAATCATCCTACTTAAGAATTCCCAACACAACATTCATACTTAGCCGGTGAGTTACAAGGTAGTGTATTACGAGATGATACTGGTGTTCCAAAAGTACAAGATGAATATTCAATCTTGTAAAGCTGATGAGGGTGCTTGTGGTGTAACTAAGGATGATTTGAGCTTTAAAAGTGCATCAAGATCTGTTAATGATCTTGTGGTTCCAACGGTTGTGAAGATAATGATGTGATATGTTGATGAACAAAAGTGTGTAGTGTATGCTTAACATTAATACTCTTAGGTATAGATGTTGAGTTTGCTTTAAAAATCTTAAGAGATTTTAAAAGTTTATGATGGAATGGTATCCTTAGGACCTAAACAGGATAGTACTTCTACAGGATGAAGAGAAGAATTGATAACTATCCCAAGATAGCATTTCGGATTATCTCATAAATGAAAATTTTCAAGAATGAAATTAAGGTGTTAAGATCTTGCTGAGTGGTAAGACACTATCGTGTCTCCAGATTGTTTTAATGTATTCTGGTGGTTTATCATGTTCATGTAGGAAATCAATCTAAACATAACCCTAGTACAACTATTCTCAGTATTTGAAAATTTTAAGTCGAATATAGTTAGTCAGACTATATTCCACTGTCCCTAGGTTAAGTATAGGTGACTAGTCTATATTTAGCCAAGGTTCGATAAAATTTTGAAATACCTAAATTAGGTATACTTGTGATATGTCCGTTGCTTTCGGGAAACTGTCCACTAAACAAAGGCGATGTCAAAACCCTTAAGTTGCAAGTCACGCCCATACAAGACTTGTAACGTATGTTTTCACATTCCATCGCATAGAAGATAGTACGGGTAGGTATGTGTGGAAAAGAAGTTTTAAGTAGTTCTAATATAGAACATACTTGGCCAGGATCACGAACTTTTAACAATGAAGGTTTCAGAAGAAAACCTTGATAAATGTAGAGCTGAACTTCAGCTTTTGTAGGTGATGGATTTGTTTGTCCTTTATAAATCTCATATTTCTATTTAGAAATCGATAGGTTGTGACGGGTTTTTGATATCATATGAAATGATATTGATGATGTGATGGAATAATTCTAGAGACCATTGCGCAAAACACAATGTCTCGGAAGTAGGTTAGACCATTGTGCAATTCACAATGTCTGGGAAGTAGGTTAGACCATTGTGTGACTCAAAACATTTGAGAAATGGTTAAGACCATTGTATAATACAATGTCTTGGAAAATGAATGAGACCATTGTATCTCACAATGTCTTGGAAAATGAATGAGACCATTGTATCTCACAATGTCTTGAAAAGTGAATGAGACCATTGTATCTCACAATGTCTTGAAAAATGAATGAGACCATTGTATCTCACAATGTCTTGGAAAATGAATGAGACCATTGTATCTCACAATGTTTTGGAAAATGAATGAGACCATTGTATCTCACAATGTCTTGGAAAATGAATGAGACCATTGTATCTCACAATGTCTTGGAAAATGAATGAGACCATTGTATCTCACAATGTCTTGAAAAGCGAATGAGACCATTGTATCTCACAATGTCTTGAAAAATGAATGTTGGAGTAGGAACATGATTGGGAGAGTGTGGCTGTGCCGAAATGCCTTAGAATAGGCATACACAGATATGTTTAGTCCATTGTTTAGATAAATGATTGAAAATAAACCGAGTTTATATATCAATATACTAATATGTTCATGTAGTATAGAATGCCTAGTGTGTATATATCAATATACGTATATGTTCATGTAGCATAAAATGCTTACGGGGAAATGCTCAATTATGTTAAGGGTACATATATCAATATGCAATTATGTTTGTGTAGCATAAAAATGCTTAATAAGTCCATAATCGTCTGGAGGATGGAAGACACGGAGAGCGGAAGGGTATAAAAATGTTTTTGCTTGTGATTGTAGTTATAGTTTAGGTCTCAATTAGACCCCGTTTCTCTATAACCATGGCTCTGGTACCAATCTGTAACACCCCCAATTCATGGTTGCAGCGGAATTCAAACTGGGTGTTACTCGACGGCACAATAGTCACAATAATAGAAAACGAACTCCAATTGAGTCGTTTTAAAAGATTTATCATTCAAATTGTATAAATATCAGAGATTACAAAATGAGGTCCCAAATGGTTCCATGTTTACAATTTACATGAAATGAGTTTTGAATGATAATAAAATTTATAGCCCTCTTGAGTATCCGTGTCCTTCCGTGCCATCCTTGATCGTCATGAACCTGAAATACATGCTTGAGAGGTCAACACAAAGGTTGAGTGATATTCATAGAGTTTGTTTAATGTTTGAACACAATATGTTGGTAGTGTGAGCAATAGACTCACACCAATGTTTGGAAAACAAAGATGGGCCACGTTGTTATACGCCCGGAACAGTTATTATCAAATACTAAGCTTATGACACCAAAACATTAACGGGTACCAATATCAATCGGCGGAGTTATCCCGGTAGGTATTTTGCCGTCATACCTAATGTCTCAAATATTAATGCATTTGTTTGAACTTAGTCAATACAAATGGGATTCGTCAATCCCAATAGGCCTATTCACAATATTCGCGCTCACTATTTCTAGTGATTAAATGGTTCATAATAAGGGATCTCGGTTTGGCAAGGATGGTACTTAGTGATAATAAAACAATCAGGCAAGCATACAATTTAAAAACATTGTGCTCGGTTAAAAATAGCATGTATTCCCCCCAAGTTTGTAAAACAATTAAGTAATGGAAAGTGGGGCTATGAACTCACCTTAAGTAAGATAGCAAGTAATGAAGGTAACGGTTGGATCGTGAAGGTTTCTACGAGCAACCTATAATAGAATGTTGCGACTTAGGATTTGTGTAAAGAATATGAAGTAGTGCCTATATATATATCTTGCATTTAGTCCATGATGTGGTATGATGTATATTGTAAGTCTTTGAAAGAAAAGATTCATGAACATGTATGTTTTGTATATATCGTTTACTACCGTTCGGGCCGACATAATTCAGAAGTCATGTTAGTAAGCGTTCGAGGAGCCAGGACACTTTAACTCGTAAATCCACAACTCAACTCGACGGCTTACATAATGAACTCCTCACATGAGGCTCCCTACTATTGTAGTAGTTGATGAAATATATAGATATAAGTTTTGATCCGAAAGGTTACATGTCCGATATTTGAATAAACTTAGGAAAGTTTATTAGTACATGAAGATTGTTATTAGGGTATGTTTCATAAGTCTTGTATGACCATTTTTCCTTGTAATATCTCATGGTTCCTTTTAGGTGAAGTAGATCCAAATTGCTTGTTCAAGTTGTCGCCAATTCCTTGTTTCATGTTTACGCCTATGTAAGTTGGTATGGTCATTTCGTCATGGCCTAGCCATGATCTTTGGTCATTGTTCCATGGTCTTGAGACTCAACCTTGGCTCTAGCCATGGTTGTGGTCTTGATTCTAGGTCATAAGACCCCTTTGGTCCTCATAAACCATAACTTATATGTAATGACTTTGGTCTAAAAATGGGCTGTTAAGAATTTGAAGAATTTTATCACTCGGAAAGCGTTTTTAGGGCTCGAGCTTATTTACTCCTAAACGAAAACGTCGTTCCGGACAACTTTCGTGTTTTAACTTTTTGATGAATCGGACAAGAAGTGGGACTTTCAAAACCCAAATTTGATCAGAATGGTATTTGGCAGTTTGCCGCAAAGTTTTGGTAACTTCAAATGGGCGTAACTTTTGACTCGTATACTCGTTTTAGGTGGTTCAAATTGCTATGGTTTCCTTGTTAAGTCCTCTACTGTAATATGTAATGATCCAATATCATAATTTTACCATTTTGGTCGTGGTTTTCCAAGAAAGTCACTAGTTTACTTGTTTGAATAACATAAGTTACATATATGTATCAATACTTGTTTTACTCACTTTTATACATCATGGACATGAATACAAGACATAATATAGCATGAATAATATGTAAATAACATGAACATGATTATTCAACAAGAAGCATGTTAGGGTTTGGCTTACAACTTTTGGCTTTCAAAGATGAAAGGAAGTTAACATGTAAGGATAGGACATTGATAGACTTGCTTCAACCCACTTCACTTCATGCAATCTTTCTACTCTTGTAATCTTGAAAGAGAGATGATGAAAGTTGAGGTGACTTGAGTGGATTCAAACTCAAGAGAAATCACCAAAGTTCTAAAGATTGGAAGTAGTTTTGATGAATCAAAACTAAACTAGTGTTTATGTGTTGTTATGCTCTTGAATCATGTATGAAACTTGAAAGAGAACTTGCTAAAGATGAAATATTGATGTGTGTGGTATATGGGACGTTCAAAGGAAGGCAAGGAGGCTTTATGGGAGCTTGAGGAGGTTACAAGCTTGACTTGTCAACCCTTGGAGGCCAAGGTTAACACATGTTCTCATCCAAGAGTTCTAAGCATAAGATCATGACACCTAGTGTGAATCCCCCCTCCTAGTGGCAGTTTGCCAAGCTTGGGGAGCAAGGTGTGGACTTTTGATGATATTATCCAAGATATCTAGTATGTTTTGGCTCCGTAAAATGCTAACCGTAAATGGTTAAGCCACGAAACGTAAAACCGGGTATCGTAAAAATACGAAACTTGGAAGAATGGTTGAACATGTCAAAATACTCCATAATAAAATATAAAATGAGTGGTAGGTTCCATTTGGGTGGTAAAACCCTGCTAAAAGCTGGAAACACGGGTCTAAAACGCGTAATACGTAAAATGTACGAATATTGCGTAAAATTGAGAAAAGTAAAATGTTACTTTTCTAATATGATAAAAATGATTTAAAATGACTTATAATGTCTAGACTGGGCTCAGTCTAGTGTCGGTTGGTATTAAATGTCTTTTAGACATCAAACCGTAAGCCTAAAAATCAAGGAATGACTTATAAAATCAAGGAGTGATTTTTGGTCAAAGGAGGAGGGAAAAATATGTTGACTTTTTCTAATAAGTTGAAAACTCAAATCGTATTAGAAACGCGGTGCAGGTATAGGCTAAGGTTACGGCTGAGTAAAAACGCTTAAAAACTGAAAATTCCAGTTTTTCACGGCCGAGGCTTATTTTGGTCATGTTTTTCTCAGTCACGATTAATTCTCAAATAAATCATGAGTGTGTCAAACATTTTTCCGATGTGGGGTCACCTGACGGGGTCGAATTTCGTTGTGCGTAGAATTTCTGAATGTCGTTTTACCCTAAAACGTGTAATTCCTTAATAACTTTCACGAAAGTGAGCTTATGAAAGTTAAACTTTTAATTTGCCATGAAAATGATTTATCACTCGAGAATATCAAATAAAAATCAACTTTCGGGAAAGTTTCGGGATAAATGAATAGTAAAAGTGAATAGTGAAATTTTCCAGGAAAAGTAATTAACCTGAAAATGTGAACTGTTACACAGGGGGTCATCTACGAGCAGTAACGTCTCCATGTGATATGAACATCTTTGTGTTGGCATGCTCACACTTTTTTAGGATCATGATCTTCTGCATCAGAGTTGTGGAAGCATATGTGTGGCCCAGTCAATGATCATGATTACTTAGATTGTGATGTTGAAGTGTGAGCATGTGTTGATGGATCAACATCTTTTTAGCAATCGTCTGCAACCGTCAGAAATTCCTACAATTAGACAGTTAGCAACAAATCATCCGGTACTTATAGGTTTGGAATTAGAGATCGTCAACAACATAGTGTGGAGACTCCTTCTAACCCTTACCATGACCGTTCCCAATCGGCAAACCCTGAAAGGATTTTCATGACCTACCTAAGTAGATCAACGATTGGGTGAGTCGCTGGAGATCACTCCACGACTGTTGACCGTTATTAACCATCGCGACCACTAAGCGTAATCCACAAGGAATTACCTAAGTGACCTGCTTTCAGGGCTGCTTGATGTTGACCCTGGCAGGAATTTCCATTCAATCACTGGGAGTTACTAAAGCAACATCCCTCATAAATGTTCTGGCGGATTGCTAAGATCTGCGTAGGACTCATAGTTTACCACTGGTGTCCTTAATGTTAAAGAACCAGGGTAGAAGTAGCACGTGTTCCTATGAGATCTTTTTATGCATCTCGAGGCTCTAGACTGAATAAGTGCATTTGGTTTTCCTATGCGGAGATTAGGGAGAGGTCCCCTGCTACAATATCAACTATCTCTAAGAGATAAGTCAATAGATTACATCGGTTCCCCGTGAGAATGAAACAAGTTCTTTTAAGAGAACTTGAGTGGCTAGAAGGTTTAGTGCATTGCATCACTGGCTCCATGACGTCTTGTCTTCAATACCAATGTTGCCTTAGCAACCATTAGTAGATTATGAATTGAACCCGGTTTCTGCCCTAAGGTTGAATAGTTGGAGGGCTATTTCTTTTCACCCTTTCACATTTCGTTTCTCTTTAATTCTTCAACCCCTTCTTTCTCCATTCTCGCATTTCTCCTTTTTTTCATAATCATACCTATGAACTTACTAATACTATCTATTTTGTATTGTCCATGGGTAGATCCCTCCGGCTCCGGCAGATCATAGGACGGTTTTCCTAACCTTAGCCACCTTATAACTTCATGACTATCCTACGTTGCCATACACCAAATCATTGAAAATTCTCTCAATGTGTTTATGATTAAGAAACACATTTTGTTAACACATTGAGAGTTTTGTCATTTTCAAATGCTCCCCCTTAACGTGTGCTCATAAGTATTGATTTGAAAATTTGCACATGTCGGGAAGAGTTGCACTTTTGAATTGATCTACCTTGAGTGAACATGACCGGGCATTTGGGACACGCTTACATCACTAGTTAAACTAGCTTGAAGTTATTACCCGGCCCGATCAGATTCACCCAAGGTTTCTCGAAACGGTACATTCTACTTAAACTAGTCCTCTTCGAGACACGCTTACATCACTGGTTAACCCATCTTGAAGTTATTACCCGTCCAGGACTAGTCCTTTCGATTTAGGACAATTGTGTTTCGTCAATTCATGAGTCAAGACTGAAATGCACTCATATGAGATGCAAGGATCCTTTTACACAAACCATTTTGCTCCCCTTCAATATGTGCATTGATATACGAAAGAGTTTGGCACATAGGAAAGAGCATATTTTTTTGTTTTCAGGTTCAAAACATCACGTTTTAATCAGTTTTTCATATTTAAATCACATCTTCTCCCCCGATCAAAAATTTCAAACCAATTGAGATTTGTGATCCCAAGTGATTTAAAGAAGTTTAAAGGTTTTGGGAGAAAGATGTGTCATATTTAAGAATGACTGATTTTGAGACGACATTATAGCTCCCCCTCAAACCTTGAGGGAGTATGTTATGTGCTAGAGATGATGAGTTTATAAATAATTTTGAGTTTAGCGAGAAACTCATGAAAGATTCATATACTAACACATAACAATTACACTTAATCCACAAAGATCTTGTTTTGATGATAAATAGTTTTTGAAATCGTTCTCCCCCTCAATCGATGACACATTTTAAAATTAAACATTGTGCACAAAGTATTAATTCTTTTAGCATCGATTGAGTGGAAAATTTTAAACAACATTACAAGTTTGTTTGATCTTCAAAAACCATGGTACCACCAAGTTTGGATCAAATATTTTCCCGAAGAATCATTAAAGGAAAAATATTTGAGATGCAAAGAAGACTTCTCTTCTTTTACCAGAAATGATGCACTTAAGCGTACATCAGATTGGAAAGGCACGAATGTAAATAATTCATGCCTTTGTTAGGAACAGTCATCTTTTTGGCGACGAACTTTCCCCAATATAAAGACCGGGTTGCTATCTGAAGTAATAGCAAACCATTTTGAAAGAATAATGTTAGAGACGACATGTTTTAGAAGACATTATTAATAAAAAGAACTCTTGCTCAAGCATATGTATGTTTCCGTGTCATTATTGAATGACATTTCTAGAAGCGTACATAATATTGATTAGACAAGAGACATGTCGTGAGAAGAATATTTTTGGTTTTTATGATTTTCTGATTTTTTTTTATGGTTTTTGAAGGTTTTATATTTTTCTATTTTCTTTTTGTTTTTAATACTATGTACAAAGGATATGTGAAGCAACCCCTTTACTCCTCCTGATCTTCCTGAAGACTTATGAGATCCTCAGGAGTGAGACTCTTCATACCAAGGCGAGGGAGGATGAATTGAAATCGGTCCCTAGAAAGTGCTTTGGTAAAGATATCAGCTAGCTGGAACTCAGTCCTCACGAAGTAAAGTTCCACAATTCCTTTCTCAACTTGCTCCCTGATGAAGTGATGTCGAATGTCAATGTGCTTAGTTCTTGAGTGTTGGACATTGTTGCAGCAGAGTGTAATTGCACTTTTGTTGTCACAATACATGGGAATCTTGTTGCATACGAAGCCATAGTCCGAAAGTTGAGATCTCATCCATAAGTTCTGAGCACGGCACGAGGACATGGCAATGTATTCAGCCTCTGTGGAGGATATTGATGTACTCATTTGTTTCTTTGAATACCAACTGACTAGCTTATTACCCAAGAACTGAGCACCCCCAGATGTACTTCGACGAATATCTTGACATCTCGCATGGTCAGCATCCGAATAGGCTGTGAGTGCCATAGAAGTGTCCTTTGGGTACCATAGGCCCATGTGGATTGTTCCTTTAAGATACCGAAAGACTCTCTTGACAGCTTCTAGGTGTTTCTTGGTAGGTTTGGATTGATACCGAGCACACATGCAAACTGCAAATAGTAGATCCGGTCTGCTAGCAGTAAGATACATTAAGGAACCAATCATGCTTTGATACTTGGTTTGTTCAACCGGGATCCCAACATCATCTTCATCAATTTTTGATCTTTCAATCATAGAAGTATCAACTGCGTCACAGGAATCTAATCCAAATTTCTTCAAAATTTCATTAGCATACTTGGATTGATTGATGAAGATGCCATTGGGATTCTGAGATATTTTCAAGCCTAGAAAGAAGGACATTTGACCCATCATGGACATCTGGAACTCAGAACTCATATCTTGGGAGAAACGATCACACTCTTTGGGATCAGAGGAGGCAAATATGATATCATCTACGTAGATTTGTACATGAAGGAAGGTTTTGCCCGTTTTTCTGGTAAAGAGTGTAGGATCAACAGCACCTTTGGAAAACTTGTTGGCAAGAAGGAATTTTGACAAGGTGTCGTACCACGCCCTAGGAGCTTGCTTAAGTCCATAAAGAGCCTTCTTCAAGCGATACACATGGTTAGGACATTCAGGATCCACGAATCCTTCGGGTTGGCTTATATACACCACCTCTTTAAGATCGTCATTTAAGAATGCAGTCTTAACATCCATCTGATAAACCACCATATTTTAACTTGCAGCATTTGCCAGAAATATTCTTATGGCTTCAATTCTAGCAACTGGTGCGAAGGATTCTTCAAAGTCAATACCTTCTTCTTGACGATATCCTTTTGCCACAAGCCTAGCCTTGTTCTTTAATACATCTCCATGCTCATCAAGTTTAACCTTAAATATCCATTTGAGAGCAATGATCATAGCACACTCTGGAGGCGGTACTAATTCCCGCACATCAAGTCGATCAAACTCATGAATCTCGTCCACCATAGCGGTGAACCATGAGTGTTTAGACATTGCATCCTTGAAATCTTTTGGCTCAACTTTAGAGAGGACAGAATTGAAGAAGCACCACAATGCGTCGGTAGCAAGTTGCTTACGGGTTGATACCAGACGTGAAGGGTTTCCAATAATGTTGTCAATTGGGTGATCATTTGTCCATTTCCTAAGGTGTTCATGAGGTTGAGGATAGGGAACTGAGGTAGCCGTGTTAGATTCATCTCAGGATGTAGCATCATTTGACTATTCAGGAGCAAAGATGTTAACAAACGGCTCATTATCAGGTGGAGCGAAAGGATTAACTTCAAAAGAATTATCCACAGCCGCTACTCGTTGTACAGATGAAGACTGACCATTAGATGTGGTAATTGAACGACTGATGGTGGGGGCATCAGGATCCCATGACAATGAAGTGGATGGTCCAGCATTATCATCTGGGACATTTGCTACCCCAGCTGGTTGTGGAACGACTGTGGCTTCTGGAGCATCCACATTTTGAGGTTCAAAGTATTCATCAAACATGGGGTCAAACAGCTTCTTCCAATCTTCACCTGTAGGAGGTACAAAAGGAGTAGCAGGAGTGGGATTCTGTACAAGCCTGAAGCTTATAGGTCCAGGAGACAAAAGGTTAGGTACGGGTCCAGAACTTGATTGTCCAGGAACCAGTTGCTCAGTCAGCTCATCGAAAGTAACATGGATTGTTTCCATTATATCTCTAGTACGTTTGTTGTAGATTCGGTATCCCTTTCGCTCTGGAGAATAGCCAACGAAGAAACCAATGTCGGCATTGGCCTTGAGTTTCCCAAGGTCTTCACTGTCATTTGTTGGATAGCACAATGCACCAAATACTCGAAGAAATGAAAGATCAGGTTTTCTGCCATGAACCAGTTCATATGGAGTCTTGCAGTAGAGAGGATGTATCAAGGATCGGTTTTGTGTGTAACATGCAGTAGCAATTGCCTCGGCCCAAAGAAACATAGGAGCTTTGGAGAAGATGAGCATAGTCCTAGCAGCTTCAACCAAGGTGCGATTACGTCTTTCTACAACTCCATTTTGTTGAGGAGTACGTGGAATGCTATTTTGATGACTAATGCCGACACCTTCATAAAATTGAGTAAGTTGTTTGTTCACGAACTCCATTCCATTATCAGTACGAATGAACCAAACTGTTTTGTTGAGTCGAACTTGCAATTGCTTAATGAGTTTGATGATGATTTCCGGAGTTTCATCTTTTGATCGTAAAAACTTTACCCACGTGAAACGAGAGTGATCATCAACAATAACAAGCACATATTTCTTTCCGTTGATACTTTGAATCCCCATTGGTCCACAGAGATCCATGTGAAGAGTATGCAGGACTTCCATGATGGAATTGACTTTTTTGGGTTTATGGGTGTGCTTTTTGCTCTTGCCCAGTTGACATGCGGAACATAGATGATCTTTTTCATACTTAAGTCTGGGCAAGCCTCGAACAAGATCCTTACGAGTGAGTTCATTGATGGTACCGAAGTTCAAGTGGTTTAAACGACGATGCCATAACCATGATTTGTTCTTAGAGGCTTTTGAGAGTAAGCAAATCGGAGAGGACCGCAGCATGTCTTCAATAGTGATGGTATAAAGGTTAGTCCCCCGACTCTATTTGAGGAGATCTACACCATCTAATTCTCTAACAAAACAAGTGTGCTTTCTGAAGGCAACTTCGGGATCAGAGTCACATAATTGACCAACAGAGAATAGATTGTGTCCAAGTCCCTCCACTTAGTATACTCTGGATATCACACTGTCTCCAAAGACGTAATCACCATAACCCATTATAGATCCAAAATGGTCGTTCCCGAATCTGACCGTACCAATGAACTTTTCCACGAAATTCTTGAGCCGCGAGCGATCTCCAGTCATATGTTTTGAGCAGCCTGAGTCCAAATACCAAAGGACGATTTGTACGACCTGCATTTGAAATCAGACAATGGTGGATAACTGAAAAAGCTGGAGCCCCACAAACAGTTGGGGTCCGTTTGGTTAGCACACACAAATATTGGATTATCATATGTCACGGATATATCACTGGAATTTACACCTTTTGATGCACTAGATCTAGGAGTGGTACTAAGTGCTTCTATTGGGAACTTTCTACCAGTAGGTCTCCATTTCTTAATAGGCACAACTTTGGAGTTAGTGATCCTAGTCAACGGGCACTTTTCTCCTAAGGTGAATTTCCTTACAGTAGGTCTCCATGATAACCAACATTAGTGAACACCTTTCCTGTTTTATTCCAAACTTGTTTAACCCTTTTAGCACTTGAAACATTCATGACAGGAGATTGCATAGTGGATTTTAAGAATGACACAACACAAGCATCATGATTACCAAAAAATAAACATTCGTTACAAGTCTTACAAATAGCACCAGAATTCGAATTAATTACATCATTGTTAACACAAATTTTTGATTCAACTCGATTCTTTTCATTAAGCATAACTTTATTGTTCCCAGAGGATTCTTCTACTTCCTTCATAAGTGTACTCTTAGCCGGAAAAGTCCTATCATTCTTTGTATTGCATCTAGGCTGTGACTTGCTAGCTTTAGATACGCCTTTTACTCCTGTAGAAGCAATGACGGGAACATTAGTATGATTAGTTGCTACTTGTTTACCGGTGATCATGATGGTGGATTGTGACATGGTTTGGGGATAATCGAATGTAACATGTTTGTTGCCACTATTAGAGTGCGACGCAAATGACCTATCCGGCTTGTTATCATTCTTGGGGCATGATCCTATAGCATATTCTAATAATTCCTGAGCTCTATTAGTGAGGAAGCATGCACCATCAATAACATCATCCTGTGGTTTAGGTATCCTCTCATCCTCAATGGTTTCTCTAAGTATGACCAGGCAATCCTTAAGATATCTAAGATAGTTGCTATGAACTAACTTATTGTTCCTAATGGAAAGAGAGACATTCACAGCATCGCACGCATATTTCTTAGATTCTCAATTTCGTTTAACAAAGAAGTGACTCTTTCATCGTTTTGGTCACGTGTTATTTTAATAGACTCAAATAACTCTTTGTAACGTTGTTTAGCGTTTGACATTTCAGCACGAAGCCACTCATTTTCATGTTGTAAATCATTGATAATGCCTTGTTTCTGACAGTTTTGAGAATCTATCGACTTCTTGTAATTGGTATTGGTCACGTCGCCTTTGTTCGACTTTAATTGTGCAATTTGGGCCCTCAACTTCCGAATCGTGTTTGAGTGAGCTTGAATTACTTCATCCTTTTTGGCTAATTCAAAACATGTGTCAAACTCAGGAGCATCCGAAGATGCCTTGGCATTTGATATTTCTATGCTTTCTTCTAGATGTTGGTATTTTAGTTGCAAGTTAAGATTATCAACTTCTAGTTTTGAGAAATTCCTGACCATGTTATCATGGTCGTCGTTTTGAATTTTGTTATTTAGTTTGTAATTCTCCCCCTCAAGCTCAATCACACGATTCTGGAATACATTTAATGTGATCGACATTTCATGAAATTGCCGAGCAGATAGTGCTGAGCCGGTGACAGTGCAAAAAACATCCTGTGTAATGCAATTAGCAATCAAGTTTTCATTCATGATGAGAATGTTTTTCCTGTCAATTTCACTGTATGTGAGATCAATATCTAATTGGTTACCCTCATTTTCCACCTCTTTAAAGACCTTTTTCATTTGAGTCACATCATTATTAATGGTATTTTTTAGGCCCTCAAAATGTTCTTTGAGAAGATCGAAAAATGGCATGACTTCAGTTAGGTAACACTGTTTTGTTTGCTCAAAAACCCTTTCCCCTTCTGTAATCCCCGTTGGTGTAATCCTTGTTTTACATGTTTTTTCAAAGTCCTTAAACAATTGACCTAGAACATATAACCCAATTAGGGTATTACACTGTGTGGGAAGAGTATATGGTACAAGATGCCTGGGTGTGTTTAGAGGATAGATGGTTGGGTCAGCAATCCTAAAGATGGTACGTGTGTTACCTACAATTCTTTCAGCTTTCATTTTTTCCATGTCAATATTCCAAAACACTTTGTCAGGGAGGATTTTCTTTTGAGGAACAAAAATGGCTGAATGATTGTCATTAGTATAGTCATGGTGAAACACAATATTTTTAGCTATGCACAGGGGATCCTTTAGTCGCTCAGCAAGCTTTTCCCTAGTTCTATCCTCAGCCTCATCAATCTCGTCATAAGATTTCACATCAGGAGGGGCATGGTTAGGGTCAAGCATAGTGTTTGCATCATATAACGCAGATTGAGCACCTAAACCATTTCTAAGAAATTTGGCTTTAGTCTTAGAGGCATCTTGTTCACTAAATTCATCACTTAGTTTCCTATGGTTTTGCATCATTTGAGCAGATTGAATGGTTTGGCCTTGCGTGTACAACTTATCTTCCAATTTGTTTTTCAACATTTTTAGTTTTGAGAAATCATTTAGAAGTTTAGTTTCTTTATCTTTGTATTCGAGTTTGATTGAAGTGAACCCCTTTTGAATTTCCTGCTTTTGTTTAACAGTTTGATCCAATTGTTTTTTTAAAGATACTAACTCCCTTTTCAATGTTTCTTGTTTGGAATTGTTTTCAGATATGTAAGCACGCATTTGCCATTCCATTTTCTGCTCACGTTCATTAAGCTCAAATTTAGCACGCTGCTCGTATATGGTCACCTGATCCTTAAGGATGTTAACTCTAGTGATCAAGGAGTCATCAGGGTTGTATATAGTGTGCTCATGCAGCTCAAGTTCTCTAGAATCAACCGACGGCATGTCACTTGGTACAACTGACAGTTTATTGTCATTCACATACCGTTCATATGGGATATTATTGGTATTTCCCATATCAGTAGTGTCTGTGTTGTCAATATTCTTGAGTTGTACCGAGTCACATGCCCCCTGTGGATTGGTAGAGTAATTCTGATTAGAATTTAGTGACGTTGGTACCTCAGAGATAGCAGATGTGATGGAAGAGCCAGACTGCTGTGGGGATGGTGCAGCTGCAGACAGATTAGCCATGAAGATGGTTTGAGCTATTGGTTCGTCATCAACATCTGAATCAAAATCATCATAGTCTTCAACTTGAAAGATGTTCGGATCATTTAGTGCCATGTCCAGAATAGGTTGATCATCCACATCAGCATCAAACGTATTCTTGTCATCACCAGCCAGAAAGAGCAGAGCTTCTTCATCCAAAGTAGTTCCATTCTCTTGCACCTGCATTAGCAACATCTTGTCCTTGAATTACTCAGAGTTTTGAGGACGCTTTGGGAGAGTGCAATTCCTAGCTATATGGCCCAACCCTCCACAGTTATAACACTTAGGCTGCCTAGCTTGTACTTGAAGTGCATTCCCGACTCTATACTGCCCATTTTCTCTACCAGCATTTCTTGGATTGAGGTTTTGTCTTCCTTGTACATTCTGCACCACCACCCTTCCATCTTCAATGACTGCCTGATTTCGTAGGTTAGACGAAGTCCTGAGTTGGTTATTAGCTGGTGGAACTACGGCTCTGAACTGTTGGACTAATAAGGAGACTTGATTGGATAGATTATCAATCATCATGTCAGTGTGAGAGTGCCCAGAGTCAAGGTGGGTGTTTAAAGCAGGTGTAAGCTGCATGTTTCTCATGTTGTTGGAGATATGCATAGAGTTGTTCATGATTAGTATGCCTGAGACCTTTGTTGAGTTTAACAGCTGTGACAAACCTAACCCATTCTGGTGCCATGTTATTCACGAATTTTGAGTTAAGCTGAATGTTGGGCATTGTCATCTTGATGGCTCTCATGTCATTGACCAACTTGTGAAATCTGACGTAGTAGTCAGTGATGCTTTCACCTGGGTTCATTTTGAAGTGCTCAAATTCATCATATAGCTGAGACTCCCGATCTTCTTTGGTTAACTCAGACCCTGCAAGAAGCATCTTTATATTATCCCAAACAGCTTTGGCTTCTGTGTTGAAGTTGATGAATTTGTAGACATCTTTAGGAAGCCCTTGAATGACAATATTCGATGCTCTGATGTCGGCATCATAGCGTTTCTTTTCTTCATCTGACAGCTCATTGTAGGTGCGAGGTCTATCTGGGCTGACTGCAGCAGGTTGGTCATCAGTGGCTGCGATTGTGTCTCTAGTGGTGCCCATTCGAAAAGGTCCTTCATCAATGGATTTCAAGATGTTAACACCGTTTTCCTTTCCTAAGCAGTAGAGACGAATCCTTTGTGCCCATGATTCATAATCAGTTATGTCCAGCATAGGAGGACGAGTATCCGACCCTGTGGCCTGAATGTCATCAGAGGAAGTACTTGCCATGCTATTGAAAGTGAGTAAGTCCAAATGTCACGTTGTAAACACAAGTGTGTTTCGTGTTTTGTTGCAACAAGTCAAATTACAACCGCTCCACAGAACACAAGTCAAGTCGTAAGTTTAGTCTCACAACGTCAAGTTACTATTAAAATAACAAGTCAAGTTGTAAGATTAGCCTCACAGCATCAAGTTACTGTAGAGATGGTGGTAACAACTCAAGTCGTAACAGCACACAACTTACACTAATGCACCTAAACCAACTCACTAAGAATCCCACAACTCGCTAGATTTGAACAACTCACTAGAACGTATCAACCCTCTGACAATACCAACACGCTGAATACTGGACCTAACTCGCTAGCTGACAACTCGCTAAATGAAATCAACTCTCTAATACCAAATCGTTAAATACCAACTCGCTGGATGGAATCAACTCGCTAGTAAAACAAATCGCTGGTAGACAAATCGCTAATCGGACAACCTGCTGACTGCTCAACTCGCTACTACCAACTCGCTAGTTTCAAAACCTGACAACTCGCTAACTGCTCAACTCGCTACTACCAATTCGCTAGTACTAAAGCTTGACAACTCGCTAGTAATGAGACAAACCTGTCACAATAGTAGTGGTTTGTCCGTATGTTCCAAAAAGACAAAACGCCAACACGCTGGTGTCAACTCGCTGGTACTATACGCTTTCTGCACAACTCGCTAACACCAACTCGCTATTTCTAGAACCTGACAACTCGCTAGTAATGAGACAAAAGTGTCACTTTCGTAGCGATTTGTTCGTATGTCCCAAAATAGCAAAACGCCAACCCTCTACACCAACTCGCTACTGAAGCTGTCAACTCTCTACAAGGAAAATATCAACTCGCTAACAAGAATAGAGCCACGAAATTCCTCCAATGTCCACACAAATGATGAAATAACTAAACCAAATTCACTACAAGGTGTCTACACTACTTCTAAGCAAGAAAGTACAAGAAGAATGCCACGGAAAATGCCTAACGAGATCAATAAGGTGAGGAAACCACTAAAACCATTCGAAACCAAGCTAAACACACAAACCAATCAATAAATCTGAGCATACCACGTATCCTAGGATAGAACCATGGCTCTTGATACCAATTGTAGCATACTCTAATATAAGAACATGGATGGTTTAGTGATTAGGTTGATTTTATGTAGAGATTTCTAGTGAGAAGTTAGAGAGAGAAAGTAATGAGGTTGGGAGCCTTGAGAGAAAATGGTGAAATGTTAGATTGCAAATGAAGGTCCAACCCTTTCCCATGGGTAGGAAAGGGTATATATAGTTACAATAGAAACGCCCCTTGAAACGGGCTGTAGAGCGGGCTGACAGTGGGTAAAGACCTGACCCGACTCCACAAATACTAACTAATACTACACTACGTACTAACTAATATGATAACTACTAGGAGCTACATTATGCTAAACTACACTCGGGGTGACCGAGTCTTCATATGAATAATCGTATTCCTAACACTTTTCTTTATTAACGAGTCTTGTAGCTAGACTCAAGGCCACGGGCTATTACGTGACCTCGTCATCGGTCACATTCTCTAGGTCATTCTCAATCTTAGTTTTGTATTCCGGACCTAGTTGCAAACATTCCTTGTAGAAACCGAATATTCTACTCTTGACATAGTCTACTCCTCTACGTCTATCCTCATCATTCCTATAGTAGACAGCTTGCTTGTGTTCCTTTTCAAAGTTTGATAGAAGACGGAATTGTTCAATCTTATAGGGCATTTGGTAAGCTATTTCATCGTTCTCATCCTTGAATCTAACTATCCCTAGGGACGGGTCATAATTCACCTTAGAAGCCTCAACAAACGGTTTTCCGAACACTACTTAACTTAGGCAACCATCTATTACCGGACGAATATCCTCTACAATCACAAAGTCGGTAACATAAGTGAATTTTCCTACAAAGACATGTAATCCTTTCACTCTTCCACAAAGTTACTCATCCAACTCGTGTTGTGCATCATCCTATACCCAAGTTGCTTCTTCATTACCAAATTATAATAGGTCCTAGTCATAATGTTTATGAGAGATCTAAGATCGATGTAAGCTTTCCACACATGCATATGCCCAATGTTGCATGGTATGTTGATGTTAGAGGGATCACCCGCTTTGATGAGTGGTGAACCAAGGACGTATGGTGTCTCGGGGTCATCGAATAGATCCTTATGGTATTCGCGTTCTTCCTTGGTGGGTAACTTTTCAAAGTATTCCTCTACATTTTCTACTTCCTCTAACTTTTCTTCCTTTTTATCCTCAACTTCCTTAATCTCATCCTTAGGTCCAGTTTCTATTCCAACTTCATCCTTGTCACTTTCTTCTATGTTCTTATCTATTGGCTTAATGGTGACAACATTGACAAAGTGGACGTGTTTGGATGATGAGGGGTCCTTAATTTGGATACCGCTACTATTGTCCCTAGTGTCCTTCCTAGGTGTGGTAAGCACTTGGTTGTTGAGGGCTTTCAACAAGTTGTCAATTTTATTGGTCATCTCCGTTTGTTGTTGATTGAATTCGGCTTCAAACTTAGCTATGCGAGCTTCTTGAGATGCCATAAACTTGGACATCAATCCTTCAAGATTATTGGTATTTCCATAGTTATTGGAAGGATTGTTGTTGAAAGTACGGTTAGAGGGTGGACCGTTTGGTTGGTGACGATTAGGTGGATTGGAAGAATTGTTTTGGGGCATGTTTTGGTTTTGTTTCCACCTAAGGTTCAGGTGATTTTTCCAAGAAGGGTTGTAGGAATCACCGTAAGGGTTTGGCTCGGGTTTGAAAGTGTACCACTTGTCTCCCGCTTCGTTGGTACGCAAGGATGCGTAATCCACAAAAGCTTGTCCGGGGAGTTCAACGCAATCACGAGTGTCATGGGGACCACTACATAATTCGCATGAAGAAGTGATTTTGTTCACTTGGCTTGAAGGCTTAGGAGCTTCGTAGGATTTCATGAGAAACTTGACTTGGTCCTCAAGTTCCATGATCCTACGGTCGGGAGTGCTAGAATTGTTCGAAGGCAAAGATATTGCCTTGACCGTTTTGTTCAAATCACGGGGATCATTCCAACTTTCGTTGTCATAGAGAGCAAGATCTACTATGAGTTCCCATGATTCTTCCGCACTTAGATCACGAAGCTTGCCACCGGCCAATTGGTCAATGGTTCGCCTTGTGGAGAGATCGATATGGTCATAGAAGATTTGGACTTGGAGCCAAAGATCTATGCCATGATGAGGGACTTTTTGGAGTAAGTCCTTGAAATGAGACCATGCTTCATAGAGAGTTTCACCTTGACGTTGTTGGAACATCAAGATATCATTTCTAAGCTTGGTAGTCCTCCCCGGTGGGAAAAATTGAGCAAGGAAACGAGAAGTGAGATCATCCCAAGAGATGATGGATCCCGCGGGTATACGCTCAAGCCATTGACTAGTTTGATCACGTAGAGAGAATTGGAATAGACGTAATCGGGTCGTCTCTCTAATTGAAACATCAAGGTCTATGGAATCTACGATTTTTAGGAAATCCTTAAGATGTTGATTAGGATCTTCGGAACGAAGTCCATGGAATGCACATCCGCTTTGCACCAACCGGATGGTGTCGGATCGCAAGGGAGACACATTGGCTCCTTGAGTGAGCTCAATGGTGTTTCGATAGCCTTGGTGGCTAGGACGGGAATACTCTCCTAAAGTTCGGGGTCTAGGAGGTTGGTTTGCAAGTGGTGGGTTTTGTGGGTGGTTTTGTTGTGGTGGGTTGATAGGTTCAAAGATATTACCACCTTCCATGATGTCGGATGGTAATGGTTACGAACAAGGAAACAAAGAAATGAGATAGACTAAAGAAACCTAAAAATAAAAATGAAAATCTTACTAGAAAGGAATCTAGCAAGTAGACCTAATAAAAAGAAATTCTAACCTAGACAATAACTATTCCCCGGGCTGCGGCGCCAAAAACTTGATACGTGGGATTGCGCCCTCGCAACAGGTTTTACCTCTCAAGGGATCTTGAGAAGCTTGCAATCCCCGCCAGGCAGTGTACCTGATCGTTGTAGTATAGTATAGTGACAAGTACCGAGGGATTGATCGTTCAACTCAGGAATAGTGTCGCTAGGATTAGAAAGCCTATTAAACTAGGTCTAGAGGTGAGGGATGATTCTTTTTGTATTTTTTATATTTTATAAAAGCAAGTAAAACCTCGGGTTTTGAAGGAGTGGGCGGACTTAGTTGCTAGCCAACTAACCCAATTAACTACAAATGCAATCAAAATAAAATAAAAGAAATGAAAATAAACTAATGTGGTGGAAACAATAATGAGAGAAAATGTGTTTACTTAGATTTCATTACTCCCTAGATATCTTTTACCGGTTGATTAGCTTGTTACAATTGCATGGATGACGGGTTATATTCCTTAATACTAGTCGTAGGACCGTGTACAATATTCCCTAACTCTATAAGTTCCTACTTCACTCCTATGTCGAGCCGACTAAAAGCTCCTAACATGGGATCATTAGAATTCACTTATGCATTAAATACAACCAGAAATCGTAGTACACCTCCGATCATGTTTCTTAAGACGTTCAAGCAAGTTACCAATGGAAGTTTGCCAGTTTTCTTAAGCCTAACATCGAATACAATCATCCACAACAATTATAAGCAAACAATCAACCAATAATCAACATCTAGGTTTCACTACATCTAAGCAAACACATTAAAAACCTAGCCTAACATGTTAAAAGAAAGATAAGCATAAGATAGAATCAAACAACACATAGACATATTGAATGATTATTGGAAGACTTATCTTTATTCAAACATGGATGAAAGAAGGGTCTGAAACCCTTACAATATGAAGAAAATTCAACTTAGGGTTTGTGGTAAAGTTCCTCCTAATGTTCCACTTTTTACAATGAAAAATTGGAAAATATATATAGAGAATACATCTTGACGGCGTCACGTTGTAGGGTCTGACGCCGTCAACTCGCCGCCAAGTTAAGAGTCGTATTGCCTAGATCCAGTCTTGACGTCTTCATGTAGAAATATACTCTGGGCCGTCACTTGTAAATCAATCCTGACGGCCTTGGTGACGCCGTCAGGCCAATTACACTAAAAATGTTCTGGGCCATCACGTTATATTTTCCACTTCCACCTCTTTTGCCAAGCTTGACGCCGTCATGTGTGAAGCCTTGACGTCGTCAAGTACTGTTCCCAGCAAGGATTTTGAGACTTTGCCATTTTCTTTACTATATGATGAATTCAGCAAAATTGTATGAAGCACATGGTGCCTTCGTACTAAATTCGTAACCTGCACATATCCATAAACAAAGCAAAACATGCAACAATATAAAAAAAGATTAGATTAATCGTATTATATATTAGTAGTTATGCAAATTATTTGCATATAATTATATATATAGATATTGTTATTGTTTTTCTTTCTGCTTCCCCCATATCATGGTGTTACTTGTCCCAGAATCATCACAAATTGTTTAAAAATGACAACAGAGGCATTAGTACAGACCACAAATAAAAATTGTTTTGAAATTGTCTTAAAACAACCATCAGACATCAAAGTGCGTCGTACTTCCTCCTAAGTACGGCGATGTTCCTGTTGCTGCTATTGTTGTTGGTTGGTGGTGTGTTGTTAATGACTTGATCCAAATGGTTGGTTAGGAGTAGAACCTGGTGGTTCATAGGTGCCAAGAGAGATTCCCTGCTGAGCTGCCAAACCATCAAACAAAGGTGTAAACCTCTTCCAATGATACTCATTCCACCTTCCAAGCTCTTCCAATGTAGCCTGCCTTCTCTCAACCTCCCCCAACTTCTTATAAATTTCCATCACAGTGGGCCTATGGGGTTTGGGTGGCACCAACCTAGCAACTCCAAGTGCAGTGTCCTCTGCAACCAACTTACCATCACTCCCAATCAACTCTCTAAGGGTAGTATCATTCAAATTTTTGCAAGGAGTGGGTGTGGAGTAACTGGACAAGGTATCATCATTTAACAGCTTCATCCTCCTGGCTATTCTTGTCACAAATTGTCCACAAATGATTTTACTCCCCTCCTGAGTTCCCTTACCTTACTTTTTCATCCACCTAGCAATCACCCAAACAACATTAGTATAACACACATTGTTCTTATCCTCAAACATGCTCATCAACCACAACTCATGCCTTAGTATCTTATCATACCCAGTTGTCCTCTAACACAGCCCATATGCTATCATTTTCTGCAACACCCTCCTTATATTGTTACAAGCACTCCTAGACAACATGAGCTTTTCCTTATTACTAATCCTACTCCAGTACTCCTCTGCAATGAACTCCCCATCATCTCTCAATCGTTTCTGAAAATAAATTTCAAAACCTTGCTCATTAAGCTCCTCAGACCTATACAATCCTAAAAACCTAGCAAATTCCACCAAACTCAGCTGATGTGCATTTCCTCCCAACCTAAATTTCAGAATCCTCTTTGTGCAAATATCCTCTTGACTCACATCCTCATCCATTTGATAGGTTGAAAAGAACTCTTGACACAATTCTTTGTAAATAACTTCCTGAATGTTGAAAGCCCTTTTCCATGCTTCAGATACAAAAAGCTCCTATTCTCCTCCAGCCTCTATCAACCTAATCTCCAGCATTTCCTCAATCTCTTCTGCACATCCAAGATTGTTTAGCAATGCCCAATCAACAAAACTTGGTGAATAAATATCCTTGGTCACCAACCTAGACAAAAGAGCATTATATTTCTTTCTGTTGTCCATATTGCAGCCTCTCCACTGTAAATGATCATGGTTAACTGGTTGACCCTGTCTAATAATAATTCATCCACACTCACAGATGCTCTCTTTCTCTTTCCTCTTGAAGTAGTGCCTTTTTCATGTGTCCCGGCGCCTAGGCGCTAAATCGCACGAGGCTCTAGCCTTAGGGATTTTTTTGAATCGAGGCTCACGACATGCATGAATCCCACAAAAATCACGCGACTTGGGAATTTTTGCGCCTTTGCGCCTTAGGGATTTTTGCGCCTCGGAGATGTAACGGGTTTTTGGGCTTTTTTCTAAATATTAAGATAAGATACACGGGCCTTATAAGTTATATGCATGGGCCTTTTAAGTCATATGGTGAGTACTTGTATGATTTGTAAATTTGAATTGATTTTATGTTTATTTTATTGATTGAAATTTTATTTAAGAAGTTACTTTGTTTCATTAAATATTTTCTTTACGACATATTATCATGAAAACGTGGCATTGTGCCTTGAATATTAATACGTTGTTTGCTTGATATTTTGGGTTAAATTGTGAGCTTTGTTAGATGTAAGTCTACAAGTATAGGATACAAGCATATTTAGTCTGATATGAATTTTAATCTCTATATAAGTCATCAAATGAAAGAGTTGATCCGTTTGAAAAGTGAATAATGATCCATTTTAATCTTTATAATGGCAATATATGTCATGTATTAGTATTTTAATGTTATTTTGTATTATTTAATCTACATAAATGGTCACATATGTTATAAAAACCTTAATGTATTTAGTGCGCCTCGCATTCATGAATCCCGCGCCTTAGAATGCGCCTCGACTTGAGGCTCTTTCCCCCCCTTTGCGCCTTAGTGCGCCTTGAGCCTTTCAGAACATTGGTGTCCCCTGTACATCAGATTCCTACACAAAATCATAGAAACAAGATCATTAGACGTTAGTGCAACAAAACATGGCTCAATCTCTCTCTATTTCCAATCTGCAAACACACTGTTTGATTTCAGACAAAAAGTGCGGCATACTTGAGTACAAGTAAGGCGTACTAGCTGGTTTTAAAAGAAGTAAGTACGGTGGTTCAGATCTAAAAACCGGCGCACATCTAATTCTGGGCGCGAAATATTTGATTCTAAAGCAACCTGCCAACAAAACTATGTTTAAACTTATTCCCTCAATTCTTCTTCTACTAACATCATCAAAAATCCTAAATAAGCAGTTCTTATCTTAGGTTTTATTAGGTTTTAACATTTATTCATCACTTTCATAACTCTTCACTTATACCATTAACATGTTAATTATATCCTCTTAATCTCTCCTAGATCAAATAAGCATCTTCATATTTTCATATCTCACAAAATAGTGATCAAGGCAAAACCCTAACCCTAATTTCGATTTAACCTCAAGCGAAATTCTATTCCTAGTAACAAGAAAGTCCTAATCATTCTAAAATCATTTAACTAACACAATTATCAAAATATAAATCTTAAAAAATATAATACGAAACATTAACCCAAAAAAATTAAAATTGCAAGAAAAATTACACAAAAATTGGATAAACATACCAAAGACATGATAATGTGGATTGGATTTTGTTTTCTTCAAAGATTTTTGGAAAATATTTCGTTCAAAAGGGTAGCAGTTCTTAGTGTGTGTATAAAGTTTTGTAAATAATGAAAGATTTTTCAGTTATATATATAGTCCCGCTCAGAAGTGCGGCGTACTTGACTCCAAGTATGGCGTACTTGCTGCAATTTTTCCAACAGTTAACTATTTCAACTAACATGCATACGTAAAAACGCTCAATCCACATATAATCAAACTTCATTATATTCATTCATTCCTCAAAACAATCCTTAACTTTCCAGGATTACAATGTTTCGGTACGTTTTATTCAAATCATGAAAAATAACATAGAAATAAAAATAAAAAAGAAATAAAACAAACTTAGGAGCGTATGTTGCTACTGCTATCCATCATCCATGTTTTCAAGCTTTGAAATAACCAGGTGACATGATGTCACTCAGTTTGTATTCTCCTTACACTTTCCTTCTAGTTTTCTTTGTTTCATACCCCCTTTCAAATGTATTTCCAAACGGGTCCGTAATTTTCACATTAACGTGCCACTTCCTATCTCATTTAACTTTTGCATTTCTTCCCGAGTAATTAGGTGTCCAGTCATTATTGGTTAAAGAAATGGGTAAGGCTCCAAGAAATCCTACAAACTTCTTCCAAATACATACATCACGAAATGGATTTAAGTAATCTTGCTCACCAAGAGCACTGTCCAAAGCATCTTCACACTCCATATAGCTAGGATAAACATGTTCGTAAAATGGATTCCCATTCTCATCTCTTCTTGGAGAATACTCATCATCCTCCTCATCACTATCACTTTCTTCTTCTTTCTTTTTCGTAGGCACAATCTTGTAATGCCCTCCAAACACACTTATTCTATTATGCCTCATATCCATTATAGTTCCAAGAGTGTACATGAAACTTCTCCCAACAACCAATGGTACATCTCTATCAATGGGTACATCAAAGATTAGAAAATTGGCAAGAATGGTATTAGTACCAATTTGGCAAAGAACATTAAGCAAACGTCCCATGGTTTCCGCATTAGAGTGGTCTAGCAACTTAACCTTATCGATCTTAGGACTTGCTTTTCCTCTTTCCAAAAGTTCATAGATACGGTATGGCATCATGTTTATGTTGGATCCGGTGTCTACTAAAGCATTATAAGTAAGCTTTCCTTCTAAACGAATAGGTAGAATGAAACAACCCGGATCTCCTCCTTCTTTCACAACTTTATGCTCCTTAACTACTTCCTTAGCCAATTCATGCTCCTCCTCACTAGTTACCTCACCATCAAGTTTAAGTCTATCTATTAGCACACTATCAAGCAACATTTTGTGTTTGTCCAAATTTTTCAAGGTTTCAACGATGGGTCTTTTTTCATTTAGTATTATCACTTTTTCTAGCACATCTTTTTCAAACTCTTCCCTAGTAAACTCTTCTTGTGTTTTTGCACGGTTAACGGTTAATGATGGCCCTTCATCATCATAGGTCATTTTGTAGGTTTTTGTGGTTTTTTTTTTTTTTTTTTGTTTCTAGCACTTTTTCCCATGTTTCATACATAGTTTGGGAAATCATTGGGGTTTGGTAAGATTGGTGGAAGTTCTTCAACTAAGAAATTTGCTAGCAAAACATCTAGCTCTTCATCATCCGAATCATACACAGGTGGTTCGGGCCAAAGGGTTATCATGCCAAGTTGTAGGTTCACAATGGCTTTAGCTTGCCTAAGAAAGTCCCTACCAAGTATCACAGTAGGTTCAACATCATCCTCTTCCGGATTCACAAAGAATTCAACCATATATATCTCTCCTTCCAAATTCACTAACAACTTATTATCAAGCTTTTTGTCCCCATTAGCTAACTTAGTGTACTTCCAATTCTTTTCAATCACCACTTCTTGAGAAACAAAAATTTTATCACAACCCAAATCAATCACCCCATCAAAAGCATTCACACCTTCCACATAACAAGGTGTCATGTACCTATCCCAAGTTCCATCTTCTTTTTCCATTCTAAAGAAAGTATAAGCCTTCACCTCCTTTTGATTTCCACTGTCAGCTGTATCCCAAGTGTCACCTCCATCCCAGTTTCCTACACTTTCCACTTGGTCCTTCTCAGTAAGAGAATTTCCCTTATCGAGACACATACGTCCAATACTTGATTTTGGGTCCATATCTAATATTTGACAACATAACATCAAATAAACCATTAGTATGTTAGTACAAACAAAACTAAATGATATTTTGCACTCCAATAACATCAGTAAACATTCAAAAATCAAAAGACGGATCAGTTTAAGCATAACAAACAAGATAAAAGTCTTCTGTCAAATTTTTGTCATAAAAGTGCGACGTACTTGAGAACAAGTGCAGCATACTTCCTTTTTAATCTTGATTTTATTTCAAAAATTTCCAGGAAAGACCGACGTACTTGAGAACAAGTGCATCGTACTTCCCATGCTTTCAGTTTTAAAATTTTTAAAAATTTTCAGAATATCTCAGAATTTCATTCAAACATATAGTCCATATAATTATTATGCATAAACAATTAAAAACAAGAAAATTTCTAGTTAACTAAATAAGCAAATATTTTTGTATTTTCGATGAATCATAACATATAAACAAATGCATCAATTCAAATACCAAAAGCACATAAAAAGAAATTCTCATGTTCTCAGCCTTGAACTTAAGCATTAGAAAGTTTTTGTGTTGGTTTGTTTTTGTCTCAGTAAACATTGTGAATTTTTACAGAAAGTACGGCAGTTTTGAAAATAAAACCGCCGTAGTTCGAATTTTTCCAAAGAATACGGCGCACAGACTTTATAGTGCGGCGTACACTCAGTCTCAGAAAGTAATTTTTGTTTCAGTTTGCCAGAAAACTGTACGGCTATGATTGTAAAAAGGTCTTAAAACACTTATCCAACTTGATTAATACCAATCCCCGGCAGCGGCGCCAAAAACTTTGATGTGTTTCAAAAGCTTTAAATTTATAATACCAATTTCACCAATTCCTCAATATATAAAACACATGGGTAAAGTATAACCCCCGTCTATAGTAAAGGTTTTAGGTAAGACCAGGTCGTCCTAAGAGATTGTAGAAAAGCTAAGTTAGCAATTGTTTCAAAGTAAAGTCCCAAGATTGTCACTTATCAAAAGACTAGTAATTTGGTTATTTGGATTGTTTATCAATATGATTAAAGGTTATGTTTATTTAGGCTGAGAAACATAGAAGTAAACATGTAAATGACAAGCAAACAATCATGAACAAGATATATAAGCAAGAGATGACTGGTGATCACTCCTACAAATAACTATCCAACATATTAAGAATCCCTTACGACCTATAATTCTCAATATATCAAATGCATCAAGGTTGGTTCATAACAGAAGTACAGCCAATTTCCTCATCAAGTTCGTTAGACATAAGATAAGGCATTAAACAAGATTACGATTGGGTTGATAAATGTTTTGTCGACCAATTTCTACAAGGTAAACACCAAGTTACCATAGACAAACACCTTGAAATAATATCAAAGTCGTAGACCCTTTCGACCTACTTCTACCACAGAGATACATCAAACACTCAACAATGATCCAAACATCATCTCATCAATTAAACTTATGCATAGTATCAATAGGAAGTGTACATGTACATGTAAACAACCATATTACTACATCACCCAAATAAACATAAGAACGACTTCTCCATTATCTCAGTAACAAAATTCATGTCATTCGACATAGATTTCATAAACTTCATAATGTAATTTGTATAAAATGTAGAATTGTACCAAAGTGATTACAATGAAAGAACAACTAGTTTCCACAGAGAAAATTTGACTCGACTCCTTCTCCTAGCCTCTGTCACAGTACTTGGATCACGAGCACAACCTTTGATACCTTTCTTTCTTTCTCCTTAGTGTCCCCCCTTTTCTTTGTGTCTCATACTCCACAGTATATAGGTCAATTTGACCTAATTCAACTCCAGTAGTTGTTTAATGAAGGCAAATGATCGGCCTCACAATGAATGCAAATATTAACTCTATTTTATAACTGATTAGATAAGTACGTCGCACTTCAGGGAAAGTACGCCGTACTTCGTGTAAAATCAAACTCATTTACCCGCTAAGCAATTACGCCGCACATAGTCCTAAGACCGGTGTACTTGGGTCTTTTATAATTGTATTTCCATTCCAAGTACTTCCTTTTATTATTGTTATTACTTTATTGTCCCTTTAAGTCATATTCTTAACTTCTTCTCTCGATCAATCCTGCAACCAGATTAGTACCAAATCTACACAAATAACATAATATTCTTTATAATATAATACGTATATAATATATAATCGAGGGGATAAATATATATAATTTGAGCGTTATCAGTGTAGCAGTACGTTCCGTGTTCCGTATAGAAAGCTGTCTTTTCTTCATCCTCCCTTACCATATGAACTTGGTGATACCCCTTGCATGCATCCAGGAAGCATTTGAATTGGAATCCCATGACCGACTCTATCTTCCAGTCAACTTCTGGTAGGGGTAATAATCCTTTTTGCAAGATAAGTTGAGATTCTTGAAGTCTATGCACATCCTCCAACTATCATCCAATTTTTTCACCAATACCGGATTGGAGATCCATGTGGGATACCGTACGGGCCTAATTATCCCGGCCTTCAGCCATTCCCCTACTTCCTTGTTTATGGCCTGATTTTTCTCTTCTGAGAAAGATCTACTATTTTGGGCAACCGGTCTGTCCTGGACATTCACATGCAGTTTGTGTTCGGTGATTCGGCGTGGCACGCCAGTCATATCTGACGGCTCCCATGCGAACACGTCCTGGCTGTTCTTGAGTAATGTTATCAGTTGTCTTCTCTAATCCCGAGAGAAGTTACCTCCAAAGGTCACCAGTTGTTCTGGGTATGCTGGATGTACAAGGACTTCTGATGTGCTATTTGTTAGTGCAAGTTTTAAATTTATAAGGGTGAATTACCAAATCTAGAAACAACACATACGAGCAAGTGTACTCGTCCGTCATAACAAGATATGATGGTAAGTCGGGATCGTTCCCAGGGATTTGTGAGTGAATCAAAATATAAGTCTAAAAGTAAATCTCTAATGTACGCAAATAAGATAATAAGCAAATTAAATAATTTAAAAACTACACTTGTTTAGACTAGTTTTCTACTTAATAACACACATGATTGTGATAACTTTTGCTAACATGTTGGTTGTGATAATTAGATAGTGGTCTAATCTATTGTTTCTACAAGTTAAACCTTCGTCAAAATTTTAGTTCATTAAAACAAGCCTTAGGTGCAAACCAATCAATTCAAGATCCATCCAAGGTTCATAAGGTATGGTGAATATCTTAAACACAAGAACAAACTCTTATTACAAATCAAATACTCTTAGGAAATGGTCATTACAAAAGGTAACCCATTCATAGACAAAAAGGTTACAATTGTTTATAAACATTAAAACTTTCGTCCAACTAAAGGTTTACAAACAATCCGATTTGATGTTATAAAAGCATTCTCATTACAATCATACTTCTTGTTTCTTTGTTTAGCCAAGAATAATTATGGTGAAAAACAATCATTCATAGACAAATGATTATAACTAGTTGAATAATAACAAATCTTTCGACCCTTGAAACTATTATCAATTAGTTAACCTTGATTCAACAAATGTCACGATGAAACTTAAGGTACAATTGGTTCTTAGGATTGACTTGAAATTGAATTAAAACATGTTATCACAATCATAACTGTCAATAAGCATAAAACATCATCAAAACAAGTGTAAAAAGGCTACTAGCCACTCATAGCAAACATGCAAATAAACTCAGAATATTTAACATTAGAAACCATGGTTATAAGTCTTACAATGCTTTGTAATTGATAACAAATGACAAGGTATTGATAACCTAAGTGTTGGTGATGATTTCTTGAGATTTTGGCCTCAAAATGTTGCTTCCTTGGTCCACCAAAGTTCCTGGTTCTTTCTGCACGAATTTTCCTTCTTTGAGAGCTAGATGATGATAATAATTGAGAGTAGTAATGATATTAATTGGTCTCTTCAATGGTGTCTTCAATTGTGTACTCTTAAGGTCCTTTTTGGCTTGTCAAATACTCCTAGCAATGAATAGGGACATAAATGCTGGAGCTTGAACAATAAGATACTAAGAATGGCCTAGAACAATGGAACGAAAGACCAAGATTTGTGCACAAAAGTTGATATGCATAGGCAGAAATGACCATCCGATCGGTTGCGGGTTGATACCGATCGGATGGATGTGGTCATTAAGGCTATTCGATCGGTTATACTCCAACCGATCGGATGGTAGATTCTGGTTGCATTGGACTTTGACTTTTCCTTGTGTAGTTCTTTATGCACTATCGAAACTTGATTAACTCTGAACTTGGAACTTTGAGATGACAAAACTTTAGTTCTCCTTATGAAATGCTTCACAGATTGGAATTTTGAACTTGGGAATCTTCGTGTAATCGCATATACTTCATTTTCTTCACTTTTTCTCCATTTTTCCTACATTTGGATACATATGCTACAAAAACATACTTTGATACGATTTAGTGGCAAAAGCATATAAAAACAACCAAATAACATGCACAAAAACACTAATAACGCTTATAAAAACATGTTAACTTTGAGCGTTATCAAATCCCCCATACTTAAACTTTGCTTGTCCTCATGCAAATCTAGAAGAAAACTAAATATCCACATGGTAACCAAGAATGATTAGAAAAATGTGATGCAAATCCACCAAGTACAAGTACAAGATAAGATTCATCATTTTTAAGCTTTAGTGGTGAAAAACCGAGATGTTTGACAATACCCAATGATTTTCTTGCTTGATTAACATTTCTAAACACCTCACGAAAGAAGAATAAGATATAATTCACTCATAACACTCATATATGGGGTAGCGTATATGATAAATCACACTCATTGCTCTGTCATGATCTAATTATTACCATAGGCTTGTACAAGAAACAAAACTACAGCGCAATGGCGTAAGCACCAAGTCTACATATCAAAGAGGTCTTTTATTCGGGTTGTAATGTTTAGGCTTCGGGTTGTACCAGACTTATGTTCAAACATCTCATACAAAAACATGATAGATTACTGGCGCGAATTCTTGATTACTCAAAAACCGGATGGTCACTACCATATTCTTGCACTTGATATTCTCAAAAAGCCATTACTATATCCAGAGAGATAAAGTAATTTGGTAAGGGTAGGGATAAGGCATGGAAATATTTATGAAATTGGTTTTAAAAGAAAAATAAAGTCAAGTCTAAGTCCATTGTTGCTAGTCACCAAACAATCCACGAATCCGAAAATGATTATAGTTACAATCTTTATTCTTCTTCGAACTTTCACATGTCGATACATCGATTCACCATAAAAATATTCTTCATACATAGCAGATCGGCTAACAACATATCACATAACTTCATCTTCACATATAGCACATTTGCTATAATTGTCACCTTATAGTTGCGATGACTTATTCTCTCTTTTATATATATATATATATATAAACTCACCCCCACACTTCGCATAAGCATCACCACAAAAATACAAATAAGAAGCTGCAGTCTCTGTCTTTGTCGGAATGGCACACACAAGTTTGGTGAAGTGTGGCTAACTAATACTCATCAGAAACAATCCAACATACTAAGCAACTAGCAACCCACCGTTTAGACTTCGACAAGGGTAAGGCTAAGGTTTAAAGTGTAAAATATTTTTGTATTTTTCTGGATTTAACAAAAATGAAAAGGATGGCTCAAAGGGTGTAACTAAGGGTATCTAGCGTTAAAGATGAACGCTAACAAAAGGTTAAAATTTAGAAATTAACTAATCAATGTGACTAGCTAAAAATCAATAAGGAAGACTATTTGGTTAAAATCCTAAGGTTGCCTCTTACAACGTATGTATACTTATATTACAAAAATGTAATCTCACAACAGTCTCGTAATGATTTACAAGTACAAGTTCTAGGATAAATAAAATCACTGGAACACTCATAACAAAAGATTTGAGCATATAAGATGTATGCTATATATGAACAGGCTAAAATCCTCACAATTTAGTGGAAAGGGTTATAATGTGTGCTAGCAAATGCTATCGATCCAAAAATGGATTGCAATATTAATCGGGACACATCTCAATTCTTTCAAAATTACTGATTTCACCAGTGGATAGATCCAGTTATTCTAATAAATAACTCCTAAAAGTGTAAAAACAACTAGATTATAAGGATAAACAAAATTTAAAAATTAAATCGATATTAGACTTAATTTCTTATTTTACCTACTCACCCCCCCCCCCCCACACACTTAAGTTAAGCATTATCCTCAATGTGATAAACGAACTTAAAAGTATGAAAGTAGGGAAAATTAGAAAATAAACCATGATATCCGGTTTTATGTTTCTATCCAAACTTCTGTTTCTTGCAATCAACACCTGCATTATTAGAAACAAAAACAAACAAACAAAAAGCATTGCAATTTTATTCAAATTAGTGGCACACCCCCACACTTAAGTTTGACCAAGTGGTAAAACTTTGGGGTGTAGACACTGAAAAATAAAATAAATTAAAAATAAACACACGGGTTGCCTCCCGAGAAGCGCTTGTTTTATTAACGAGTCATCAGCCGGACTCAAACTTCGAATAGATTATGTAGTTGTAGTGTTATTTTCCTTTTAGGGATGTACACCACATTTCCTATCACAATTCCCTCCCCTGTTTCATCTATGTTTTCCAATGTAACTTTTTCCCATGCTCTAGGAAGAGCATCAAAGATAAAACCATTATTGTGTGCCCAAGGGACCATTCCCTTCTATGGAGCCATGAATGTGATAGCTTCATATTCAAATTCGGATGAAATTTCTTCATTAGAAATTACGTTTAATTGCTCTTTATCATAATAGAGTTTAATTCGGTGCCCATTTACAATGAAACTTCCACCATGTTTGTCATAAAGTTCAACATAACCTGATGGAAATCCATGTTTCACTACATATGGTCCAAACCATTTTGGCTTAAGTTTCGGAGCTTTAAACTTGTATTTCATATTGAAGAGCAAAACTTTATCTCCAGCTTTGAATTTTTTTTGAATTCTCCACTTTCTATCGTGGTATGCTTTGGTTCTTGCTTTGTATAGCTTTGAGTTCTCATAAGCTTGAAGTCTTAACTCATCGAGTTCATGCAATTGCAAAAATCTCTTTTCTCCAGCTATTTTTAGATCAGGATTACAGCTTCTTAGCGCCCAGTAAGCACGGTGTTCAAGTTCGAACGGTAGATGACATGTTTTCCCATACAAGAGTCTGTATGGTGTTGTACCAATTGGTGTCTTATATGCCGTACGAAATGCCCATAGAGCGTCGTCTAATTTCCTTGACCAAACGGAAGGATTGTCCTTAACCGTTCTTTCAAGTATTCCTTTTATAGCTCTATTGGTATTTTCGACTTGACCACTAGTTTGTGGATGATAAGCTGTAGCAAAACGATGATGAACTCCATATCGTTTCATTACTTTCTCCATTTGTTTATTACAGAAATGCGATCCTCTATCACTTATTAAAGCTTTAGGAATTCTATAGTGAGCAAAAAGCTTTTTGAGAAAGTTGACAACAACTCGTGCATCGTTAGTAGGAAGAGCTTCAGCTTCAACCCATTTGGAAACATAATCGATTGCAACGAGGATATATTCGTATTTGTGTGATTTAGGGAAGGGTCCCATAAAATCAATTCCCCAAATGTCGAATATTTCGCAAACTTGAATGCTCTTTTGAGGCATTTCGTCTCTTCGAGAAAGATTACCGGAGTTTTGGCATGCATCGCAGTTTTGAACGAGAGTATATGCTTCTTTGAAAATTGTAGGCCAATAGAATCCAGCATCAAAAACTTTTCTAGCTGTAGTGGAAGGACCATAATGTCCCCCAGTTGGGCCATGATGACATTCATCAAGAATTTTTCTTGTTTCGGCACCCGAAACACATCTTCGTATCATTCCATCCTTGCACATTTTAAAAAGGTAAGGTTTCTCCCAATAATAGTGTTTTAGTTCTGAAAAGAACTTACTACGTTGGTAGTGACTCATCCCTTTTTTAAGAATATCTCCTGCAAGATAATTTGCGTAATCTGCAAACCATGGTACTTCCTCATCATCATCTTTATCTATCGTCATGAGAGTTTCATCTGGAAAATAATCGTTAATTTCATCTTCTTTTAATTCTTCCAAATTCAGATTCTCGAAACGTGACAAATGATCAGCTGCAAGATTCTGCTCTTTTCTTGTCTTTTATTTCGATATCGAATTCTTGTAATAGTAAAATCCATCTGATAAGACGCGGTTTTGCATCTTGTTTTGTAAACAGATATTTGAGTGCGGAATGATCTGTAAAAACTATCATTTTTGAAAGCACAAGATAAGATCTGAATTTGTCAAATGCAAAAACTACGGCTAATAATTCCTTTTCCGTAACCGTATAGTTTTGTTGAGCATTGTTGAGTGTTTTACTAGCGAAGTATATAGGACGAAAATGTTTTCCTTCATGTTGTCCTAAAACAGCTCCAACAGCGAAATCGCTTGCATCACACATGAGTTCAAATGGTAGTGACCAATTAGGTGCAACCATAATTGGGGCACTAGTCAATTGACTTTTCAACGTTTCGAAAGCTTTAATGCAGTCTGCATTGAAATCAAATACAAAATCCTTTTCTAAAAGTTTAGTCATAGGACGTGATATTTTTGAAAAATCTTTGATAAATCGGCGGTAAAAACCGGCATGTCCTAGAAAACTTCTAACAGCTTTAACGTTAGTTGGTGGTGGTAATTTGGTGATAACATCTATTTTAGCTTTGTCTACCTCCATTCCTGAACTTGATATCTTGTGTCCTAACACAATTCCTTCAGTTACCATGAAATGACATTTTTCCCAATTAAGAACTAGATGTGCAGCTTCACATCTCTCAAGCATTTTATCGAGATTGGAAAGACAAGTTTCAAAAGAATCACCAAAAACTGAAAAGTCATCCATGAAAACTTCCATAGATGTCTCAAGCATGTCTTGAAATATTGCGATCATACACCTTTGAAAAGTTGCAGGTGCATTACATAGACCAAAGGGCATACGCCGGTAAGCGTAGGTTCCAAAAGTACATGTAAATGTTGTTTTCTCTTGATCGGCTGGATCGATAGGAATTTGGAAATATCCCAAAAAACCATCGAGGAAGCAAAAGTATTTGTTTCCTGCTAATCTTTCGAGCATCTGATCCATGAACGGTAAAGGAAGATGATCTTTCCTGGTGGCTTTGTTAAGTTTTCTGTAATCAATACATACTCGCCATCCAGTGACAGTTCTAGTAGGAACTAATTCATTCCTTTCGTTGGTCACTACATTCATTCCTCCTTTCTTCGGAACACAATGAACTGGACTCACCCATGGGCTATCCTTGATAGGATAAATAATTCATGTGTCAAGAAGTTTGATGATTTCCTTCTTAACAACTTCTTTCATATTGGGATTGAGTCGATGTTGTCTTTCTACAACGGGTTTAGTACCTTCTTCACAATTGATTTTTTGTTTGCAAAAATCTGGACTAATTCCTGGAATATCAGAAGTTTTCCACGCAAAAGCGCGTTTATGATTCTTAAGAACAGAAACGAGTCTTTCTTTTTTATTTGTTTTGAGCAACGATGATATGACTACTGGAAGAAGTGAATTTTCTTCTAAGTAGGCATATTCGAGATTATTGGGAAGGGGTTTGAGTTCCAAATCAGTAGGTGGTTCTTCTAGAGATGATTTGATTTTCATTTGATCTTTTTCAGTGATATCTTCAAATTTCTCTTCTTCCTCTTCTTCTAATTTTACTTCCATGAATTCCTCAAATTCTTTATTAGAATCTGTTTCACTGATCTTTTCTGAAGTAGTCATGAATGGTTTCGAATCGTCAAGTAATGCATCCAATTCTTCCTCAGTGACTTCATCAATGACATCGATGTTATAGCATGTGTCATCACTGGAATTTAGATATTTCATTGCTTTATCTATTAAGAATGTGATTCGGTCTTCTCCTACCCCAAGATTGAGTTCTCTACCTTTGACTTTGATCATGGCATCAGCAGTGTTTAAGAAAGGTCTTCCTAAGATTAAGGGTACTCGACTATCTTCCTCCATTTCTAAGATGACAAAATCCACAGGAAAAACAAATTTACCAACTTGAACAAGCATATTTTTAGCAACCCCAACAGGATATTGGTATGTATGGTTGGCTAATCTTATACTCAATTTAGTAGGTTTCAATGTATTGATGGAAAGTTTTGAATACAACGAATAGGACATCAAATTGATACTTGCACCTAAATCGGATAAAGCATCGCATGTGATGTTGTTTCCTAGTGTACATGGTATAAGAAAACTTCCGGGATCTCCAAGTTTTGGTGGAATTTTGTTTTGAATGATAGCAGAGCATTCTTCATTGAGAACGGTAGCGGAAATTTGTTCCAACTTGTTTAGATTATTAAGAAGTTCTTTCAAAAATTTCCCATAATTGGGCATTCCAGCTAGAACATCAACGAGGGGTATGTTAATTCTAACTTCTTTGATCATCTCTATAAACTTCTTATTTCGCTCCTCTCTTTTCTCTTTTCTTAGGGCTTGTGGATATGGTATTTTCGGTGTGTAAGGTTTTATTGGTGGAACGGTATTTTCTTTGGTTGGTGTTTGGGTTGGTTCTTCTTCAGCTACTTCTACTTCAACTTCTTCCTCCTCTTCATCTTGAATAAGAGTATTATCTGTAGGAACGGGTGGTGGATCATATGAAAGACCACTTCGAGTGAATACAGCATTGATATGCTCATTTCTGTTTTGTGGTGGACGATAATTCTTATCGTTTGATCCAGACGGTTTTGGATTGGATTGGGTGTTACTTGGTAATGTACCAGGAATTCGAGAAGAAAATTGATCAGAAAGTCTACCAAATTTTTGTTCAAGATCCTGGATAGAAGCTTGATGATTTTTCTGACCTTGCTCAACTTTGGTTTTGAGATTGAAAAATTGAGTTTTTACAAACTCATTTGTAGTTCTTTGAGCAGTTACGAATCTCGCATCATTTTTAAGAAATCAGATTCTTCCTTTTTATCTGAATTTGGTGGGTTCGGGTAGTCTGTTCGGGGTTGAAAATCACGGTTGTTATCCCTTTGTTGGTTGTCTTGCCAATTTCCAGAACTTCTTCCGTAATAATTACCACGAAAACCTCCTCCACGATATCCTCCTTGGACATAATTGGCTTCCCCTTCGTTGGGTCCATTCATAGGTTGGTCATCACACTCGGATGATGTGTGATTTCCTCCACAATTATTACAGCCATCTCGCATTTCTTTCATTTCTCCTTTTATATCTTTGTATTGCGAGTCGATTTTAGAAGACAAGGCTTCTATTTTGTCCATGAGTTTTGAATTATCTGAACTTTTGGCAAAAGCAACGGTTTTCCGTAGGGGTTTGGTTTTGGAATCTTTTGACCAATCGAGTTTAAGGAGTACTCGATCTTCGGGAAGTTGATATGCCTCGTTAGGTGTTTTGTAAAGAAAAATTCCTCCGGCATCAAGGATTGCTTGGGATGCTTCATCAAGACCATGATAAAAGATTTGGATTATTGTTCCTCGTCCTAAATTATGACCATGACAACTTCGAAGCAAATCTTTCATGCGAAGCCAAGCTTCAACAAGAGATTCATTAGGATTTTGTGAAAAAGCACGGATTTCTACCATTAGTCTATCATACATGGCAGGTGGAAAGAATCGGCTTACAAAAGCTTGCCTCATCTCCTCCCAAGTATTGATAGTTCCTGGGGTTAATTCGTTATACCATACTTTGGCATCTCCGGCGAGTGATGATGGAAAAAGTTTGAGCTTGATAGCATCGACATTGGTATTTCCGTAACGAAACATGCCACAAATTTCAATGAATTCGGCAATGTGTTTATGCGGATCGGCCCACGAACGGCCATCAAATTGACGGTCTTTGATCATAGAAAGATGGTGACATTTAACGGTAAAGTTTTCACCAAGGTCGGCGACAACAATAGCAGCTCCAGGAGTAGGTGCTACGGTTCGATTGGCGGCCCACATGGGTTGATCGTCAGCCATGGGTATTGGTTTAAAAAGATCAGAAATCGGATGTTCTTCGGAAAGATTATCAAACCAATTAAGAATAGATGAAGATCTCTTCTTACGAAACAAACTTTCAAGATCGGATAAAGGTGTACTAAGCTTTTTAGTAGTTGAACGAGTGTTCATACAACTACCAAGAGAATCGAGTCAATTACCTAAACAAAAGAACGAGAAAATAAAATTTTCAAAAACAGAAAAGTCTATCCGAATCGGTTGGATACCAAACCGATCGGATGGATGCTACGGTAAAATTAAAAAAACTGAAAAAAAAAAAAAAAAAAAAAAAACTAGGAAACCGATCGGCTGGAAATCTATCCGATCGGTTGGATGACACTGAAAATATATATATATTTTTTTTTTAGAAAACGAACACGAAAAGAAACGGACTTTTAAAAACTTAAAAGAAACACAATCAAAATCCCCGGCAACAGCGCCAAAAACTTGATGTGCTATTTGTTAGTGCAAGTTTTAAATTTATAAGGGTGAATTACCAAATCTAGAAACAACACATACGAGCAAGTGTACTCGTCCGTTATAGCAAGATATGATGGTAAGTCGGGATCGTTCGCAGGGATTTGTGAGTGAACAAAATATAAGTCTAAAAGTAAATCTCTAATGTACGCAAATAAGATAATAAGCAAATTCAATAATTTAAAAACTACACTTGTTTAGACTAGTTTTCTACTTAATGACACACATGATTATGATAACTTTTGATAACATGTTGGTTGTGATAATTAGATGGTGGTCTAATCTATTGTTTCTAAAAGTTAAACCTTCGTCAAGATTTTAGTTCATAAAAACAAGCCTTAGGTGTAAACCAATCAATTCAAGATCCATCCAAGGTTCATAAGGTATGGTGAATATCTTAAACACAAGAACAAAATCTTATTACAAATCAAATACTCTTAGGAAATGGTCATTACAAAAGGTAACCCATTCGTAGACAAAAAGGTTACAATTGTTTATAAACATTTAAATTTTCGTCCAACTAAAGGTTTACAAACAATCCGATTTGATGTTATAAAAGCATTCTCATTACAATCATACTTCTTGTTTCTTTGTTTAGCCAAGAATAATTATGGTGAAAAACAATCATTCATAGACAAATGATTATAACTAGTTGAATAATAATGAATCTTTCGACCCTTGAAACTATTATCAATTAGTTAACCTTGACTCAACAAATGTCACGATGAAACTTAAGGTACAATTGGTTCTTAGGATTGACTTGAAATTGAATTAAAACATGTTATCACAATCATAACTATCACTAAGCATAAAACATCATCAAAACAAGTGTAAAAAGGCTACTAGCCACTCATAGCAAACATGCAAATAAACTCAGAATATTTAACATTAGAAACCATGGTTATAAGTCTTACAATGCTTTGTAATTGATAACAAATGACAAGGTATTGATAACCTAAGTGTTGGTGATGATTTCTTAAGATTTTGGCCTCAAAATGTTGCTTCCTTGGTCCTCCAAAGTTCCTGGTTCTTTCTGCACGAATTTTCCTTCTTTGAGAGCTAGATGATGATAATAATTGAGAGTAGTAATGATAGTAATTGGTCTCTTCAATGGTGTCTTCAATTGTGTACTCTTAAGGTCCTTTTTGGCTTGTCAAATACTCCTAGCAATGAATAGGGACATAAATGCTGGAGCTTGGACAATAAGATACTAAGAATGGCCTAGAACAATGAAACAAAAGACCAAGATTCGTGCACAAAAGTTGATATGCATAGGCAGAAATGACCATCCGATCGGTTGCGGGTTGATACCGATCGGATGGATGTGGTCATTAAGGCTATCCGATTGGTTATACTCCAACCGATCGGATGGTAGATTCTAGTTGCATTGGACTTTGACTTTTCCTTGTGTAGTTCTTTATGCACTATCTAAACTTGATTAACTCTGAACTTCGAACTTTGAGATGACAAAACTTAAGTTCTCCTTATGCAATGCTTCACAGATTGGACTTTTGAACTTGGGAATCTTCGTGTAATCGCATATACTTCATTTTCTTCACTTTTTCTCCATTTTTCCTACATTTGGCTACATATGCTACAAAAACATACTTTGATACGATTTAGTGGCAAAAGCATATAAAAACAACCAAATAACATGCACAAAAACACTAATAACGCTTATAAAAACATGTTAACTTTGAGCGTTATCAACTTCCTCGGTTTTCTTCATTGGTTCTTCAGTTCCTTCGGCTTTCCAAGGTTCCTCTACCTTCACCTCCTTTTCTATCATCTGTTTTTCTTCCAATTTTCTACCTTCCGAAATAATGATAGACCGGGTGACGAGAGTAGCTATACCTCTCGGAGTTGAAAACTTCATCATTAAATGAATGGTTGACGGGATGGCTAGTAACTTCTTCATCCCGGATCATCCTAATATGATGTTGTAAGGTGATGGAGACCTTACTACTGTGAATTTCATGGTCGTTCGGCGGAATAACCCTTCACTTCCAAAACATACATCCAATTCTATCTTGCCCAATGCCTTGATGGATTCTCCCGAGAAACCCACCAATTGTGTGTTAGTTTCCTTAAGTCTGGCTTTGTAGGATACTAACAATAATAAACATGTGTGGTTTATGTGTTTGTAGATCGAATTAAGAAGAAAGAAAGAGTTTAGGAGAAGTAAGTTTAGATAGAAAAATAGAGAGAGTTGGGAACTTAGAGAGAGAAAGTGAAAGAGAAAAATGAATATTAGATTGGAAGCTCCAACCCTTTCCCTTGGGTGGGAAAGGGTACTTATAGTTTTACATAAAACGCTCTCCTACGAGCTGTGGATCGGGTGTATAGTGGGTAAAGACCCGTCCGTCCTCCACGGTGTTACATAACTAAACTAAAGTCTAACTAAATATTAACATAACTACGAGCTATATTAATGCTATTAAATTCTTGTGGTGACCGAGTCTTCAATAGGAATATTTGTATTCCTAACAATCTCCCCCTAAGCGAGGTCACCTTTGAAGATTAAGATCTTTGTCTTCAAGCATTCTTGTAATCTTGTAGCTCGCAGTATTGATTCTTCACTTATGGCTCACTTTGTACTTCAAGCAATGATCTTGTGATTAATGTTCCTTTGGCATGTGTGATCTTTGAGCATTCTTTGAGATCATCAGCCACCGTAAATCTCCAAGCTCATCCTTCGTTGTATTGCCTCCTTGTGGTATAGTGACTTTTGGACCATCATGCTCACACTTTTCTGGATCAGGAGACTTTTCATCAGAGTTGCGGAAACGTTGTTGTTAGTCTCTTAACATTCATTGTTGTAAGTCTCTCATCATTCATGATCTTCATTCATAATGAGTAGGTAGTGTGAGCATGAGGTATGGATTGACATGATTCAACTGGAATTGGGTATCACCATCGCCATCTTTATACGTTCCTGAAAATAAAACAGTTAGCAATAAAGATAGAGAACGAATATGGCTTTGTCATTCGTTCTGCGAGGACGAACTACCCTCCGGTTCTATGAGAAACGACCTGTGATCAGGTAGAGTCTCTTTTAAAGAGGACTCTCCTTGACAGGAATTTCCAGCTTGTAGTAATGAATCTTCCAAAGAATCCACTTCGGAATCATCATACTAAGCATGTTCTCTTACCGGAACGTCTCAAAGTAGACAACACGATACAGTGAATCGGTGAATTGATATTCACTAATTAATGAGAAATTGATTTATAGAAATCACTCGCGTGTCACTTAATAAACATTTTTGCGACACGACGAGAGTTTTATAATTTGAATCACCTTTCCATCAAAAATACTTTTGTTTGAAAGATTATACACAATCAATGTGCTCGAAAATTAGTTGGTGAGCACATTGAAAGGTTTTTGCAAAAGTATCCGTCAATCCATTTCCTGGAACAAGTTTGATTCAATGTTGAATCGCCCCATCCTTGCTTTCCAGTTGTCACTTGATCATTGATCCAAGACGGATCTCACATGTCACCTACCAAGAGCTTGAAAGATGTTCGCTCTAGAAGGATTTCCATCGTCATCGTGAATAATTACATATCACTCTGATGTTCTGGCAATACCACAAGGATAATGCGTAGGACTCTTAATATATTGTCTTACTTTCCACGGTGTATGAAACAGTAAGCATATTGGAAGTGTGTCCTAATGAGATTTATGGATGATCTCTTGGCTCTAGACTCAATAGTGCATTTTGATCCGCTCCCGGAGACTGGAGAGGTGTCTCCTGTTTTAGTATCAACATGGCTCGCAATGAGCGGTCGATACATTATGCAGGGTTCCCCGTGAGAATGAAACAAGTCCTTTTAAGAGAACAGTGCGTCACTGGGTCCATGATGTCTTTTCTTCAATACCAGTGTTACCTTAGTCATTACCAGTAGCATATGTATTGAACCCGGTTTTTGCCCTAAGGTTGAATATTTAGAGGGCTATTTCTTTTCACCCTTTCTCATTTCATTTCTTTTTCATTCTTCAACCCCTTCAGTGCTTACCGAGACTTCATTACGTTTGACCTTTTGACACATTTAGCCCCTTTGACCTCTCTCATTCCTCTCATGAAAACTTTTACTTGATTTTTACACATTACAAAATGCTCACGAGAGATTGGTGCAGTAGAGATCAAACGAAAATATGCAACTACATGAACAATACAGTTGAGCATTTTTCACTTCCTCAAGATATGTTACATAAGAAACATTTTGACAATAGTTGAAATTATAACGAAGACACATCTTGAATTTAAATGCAATGACATGTACTTGCTCACAGAAAATGCATCAGGCACAAACAAGCATACATATGAATCAAAACCTCATTCTAAAACTACATAAGTGCACAGAATTCACAAATAAACACACAAGTTCACGGATTAATTCATTCTTTCACGCAAAATTTTCTGACTCTTATCATGGTTTAGGATTATGATTTTAGACTTTGCATGCATGTTAGCATCATAATGCATAAATATTGTACAAACAAACGCCCTAGTAATAGTAGCAAAGACATCAACATCTTCATCCCTAAATCACTTGATTTCAAACCTATGTTGTTTCTAATCGACCAAACATCCAGTCAAGCATTCATTAGTGTTCTCTAGGGATATGTGAACTAATTAATTAGACTAAACACATCAAAGAGAAATGCTCCAATCGATAATTACATAAACCCTAGTTTCAGATTATGCCTTTTTGACCGTTGAAATTGTTTGAAACATTTTTAGGGAACGAATAGTCAAAAACCATGAAAGAATTAGAAATTCAAACTCGAGGAAAATAATCGAGGATCAAAAATCGTTATTCTTAATCTTTGAGGTTTTCGACGATGTGTGATACTTTTGAGAACATTTTTAATCTGAATGAAGAAAAAACAATTTTCCATGAAGAATTATGATAAGGCGTGCAAACTTCATGGTGTTGTGAAAATTGTGCAAAATTCATGGTGTTATGAAAATTTTCTCCCCCTCAAAACATGTTCCATTTTGACAATGCAAAGCATAATTAGTTTTAATGGAGGAACATAGTTTTGAAGGTAAGAAATTTGAACACGAAGAAAGAAGATTCTTTTTGTAGTTCTTGAAAATTTTGTATTTATTTTATTTTGTTTTAGAAAAAAATATCTACAAAAAAAATTTTGGTTTAAGATATGTGCAAATTATATTATTCAATTTAAGGAGATATTGACTTGAGTACCAGAAAGAGGATATCGTTCAGCACGTTGTAGAAATATGTAGTCAACATCTCTTAAACTTTCACCACCAAAGCATTCAAGGCTCACAAATAATCATTTGAACTTGTGCCTTCTCATTGTGATACTTTGGTAGCTTCCCCCAAACCGACAATCACCTTCATGAGACCACTTCCCCAAGTAGTTGAAGTGATGCAAAAAGTCTCATTGTGTGACGCTCAAAGACCCAAAGAAAATGATAGCACCGAAGTAACAAGGTGAACCACGGATCATCTCTACGGTTATCAATACCGGAGTGTATGATGAAGCCCGATCACATGACCTTGTTGTACGTCCCAAATGTACACAGTACTCTGCGGTTGGAGCAGTTGTCTATTCGAGGGAATAACAGATCAACATCTTCATTTCACCACATGCATTCCAGTTAACTTTCACATAGTAAATAAGCCCATAGTGTACACATGTTCCTAACAAGAGTCGAAACAATGACACCAAAGTAGCAGGTTGAAGCACTGATCATCTCTGCGATGTTTAATACCAGAATAGAATATTAAGCCCGATCACGTGAACCTGTTGTGCATTCCTGATGTATACATATCTCTCCCTTGATGGTTGCGATCTCATCGGAATCAACATAACAATGTGTACATGAAGCATTAACCAGAAGCACTTTGCCATAAATCATATCAGCACGTATGAAGATGTCAATAAGCAGTATCATCTCACGCTCCCAATATTCTTCACATATTTCTTCCTACTGAAGGCCGAGGTAATACGTACCGCAAGTAGCTGGAGACCACTTCCCCCAAGTAGTTGGAATAATACACCAAAAGCCACGAGTTAAAACATTGAGTTTCTCTATGGTTGTGACATGTGTCTTCCCAGGATAACTTCAATTAAGAAGTATTAAGTTCATCACGTGTACTCGATATGCATTCAGATGTATGTCTCCTTCCCCCTGGCTGGTTTTGATACCTCAGAATCAGCAACACGTTTTACGCACACGTACTTGAAATCTTGTGAGAAGAACTAAATTGGCTTAATTGGATCTGGTGAGAATCAACTGCTACAAAAACTCTCTCTGACTATCATTACCACCCCTTATGTAGGCTATTTGAAGTGACCACTGATGAAGTACACCCAATATACCAAACTTGAAACTTAAGTAAAATTCCCCGTTCTTGTGACTTAAGCTTGCACTAGTGTGTGACTAAGAGCAGTGTAGAGAGTTCGTGCAACATCGAATCCCTAAGTACTCTATACTCTTCAACCAACCAGCCATCAAGTATAAGACGTACATCACCTCTTGACTACCAACAACTTCGTGTGAGTTGTGACACTCTTTAAAGTGATAGTTATTTTGTGTTAATAAAAATGAAGAATGACCAAAATAACTAGATATCCAAGTCTTCGTCATTGCAAAGGTAAAAGATCAAGCAAGGATCTCGAAGAATCTTCATCCAACCAACCCCGACTTCAAGATAAAATAAGATCACGTCTTTGTAAAGGTCAACTTCAATCTCAAATAAGGGATACCAAATAAACTCCGTGATTCCTTGACATTCCATGTCCAAGTTCTTAGCCGTTTTGATGTTATAATCGACATTCTCCATTATGTTCTTGTGGTTGATTTACAAAGTGCACATTTGGAGGAACAACAATCCGTGATGAAATAGAACAAAAGGACGGATCATTATTCATGTGTGCAACTTCACAATCATGATAGTCATCATCAAAACCTTGAGGAATAATTGGAGATTGGGTTACTTGAGTAATCTGAGTAATACTTCTAAATAGTGCATCTTTATCAATGGAGATTGAGGAAGGTGAACCAGTTGAGTCAGCAGGAATCGGAGCAAGAGCCTCAGGAACTAGATGATCAACATTCGTTGAAGCTTGGAAGTATTCATAAACCATAAATCCCAGTCATCCTTAGTAAATAGGACATTAGGTGTTGGAGGAGAGTCGTATGACCATTCTTCAAGCATCAATCAACATGTGGTATATTCACACGTCTCCCCCTCAAAAATTGCAAACGAGGTTTGCCATTTTTGATTGAGCAAGCGAATAAGAATACAATCAATCATGTATTTTATTCACACTTCTCCCCCTCAAAAATTGCATAGAAGGTTGCCATTTTTGATTGAGCATGTGAATAAGAATACACTTAATCATGTAGTTTATTCACCATTCTCCCCCTCAAAAATTGCATACGAAGTTTGCCATTTTTGAATGAGCAAGTGAATACGAATTCAAGCAAAGATGAGTAGATCCACTTGATGACTGAACGAACATGGAGGAAGCATGAAGCATGTTGTTAAGAATGGTCAAAACTAAGAAGATTTCACTTCTTCCGAAGATAAGGCATACTGAATCGTACACATTTCTATTCTTTGATGAACGGGGCCTGAAGTGTTGTCAGCAGACGCCATAATGTTGAAAAGCGAGGCCTGAACTGATGTGAACAGACATCATTATGCACACATACATTAACATTGACTAACTACACCTCCTGAAGCAGGAGATATGCTTTCTTTAGGCCTCCAAACTTTGAGTCTTCTCATGTAGTGAATGATTTATGTACCTGCAACTGAGTAAGGACTACCTGCACTGATGAGGCAAAAAATGATTCGTTTTTAGGGGGTCATTTAAGCTCGAATTCGAATTTATTTGATCAAATATTGCCCTAAATCGTTCCTTTTGTGATTTTAGGTACTTTGGGAGAGAAATCTGGAAAAGGAAGCAATTCGGACATTTTTGGAGCATAAAAGTGAAGAAAACGCCAAAGTCTTAATTTTCCATGCTGGGAACAGTAGGTGACGGCGTCAAGAGCAATCCTCTGACGGCGTCAAGAGCAGAAGTCCATGACGACCCAGTACAGATTTGACGGCGTCACGAAGGAAGGGCGTCAAGAGTAAAGAGTCATGACGGCCTGGAAATGTTTAAGTCTTGACGGAGTCAAATGTAGATCAAGGCAGTCCGAGAATAGTTTTGGTGGAGAGGTGACGGCGTCACAAGTTTATTCTTGACGCCGTCAGACCTATTTTTCTATATATAGTTTTCTAATTTTCACACAAAAGGAGAGAAGTTTTGGAGAAACCCTAAGTACGATTTTGGTGCAACTTTTACAGGTTTTTCAAGGGTTCCAAACCCTTGATACCTTGCATTGTAATTGAGATAAGTGTTCCTTTAATTCAATTAATATGTTTATGTGTTGGTTGTCTATATCTTGTTCTTATCTTAATTCAATCATGCTAGGCTAGATCTATCTTGTGTTTGCTTAGATCTAATGAAACCTAGATGTTAATTATGTGTTGATTACTTGTTTATTCTTTTCTTGGATAAATGATTTATATGTTAGGCTTAAGAAAACTGGCAGATCTCCAATTGGTAACATGCTTGAACGTCTTAAGAAACATGAACCGAGGCGCACTAGGTCTTTATTGGTTGTATTTAATGCATGAGCCACTGTTTACAATCCCTATAGTTGTGCTGGGCATGGTGTAGGAGGAGATAAGAGCTCATAGAATTGGGGAGTTATGTGTGCCACCCCATGAATGATATTAAGGAATACGATCCGTCATCCATGCAATTATAACAAGTAATTAACGTGTAAAAGATGTCTAGGGAGTAGTGAAATCTAAGTAAACACATTTTCTCCAATTACTGCTCACAACTTTAGTATAATTTAGTTTAATTTCATTTTTAGTATTTTATTTTGATTGCATCTTAGTATTGGGTTAGTTGATTAGCAACTAATTCCGCCCAAATCCTTCAAACCCGAGATATTTACTTGCTTTCATAAAAATATAAAAATACAAAAATAATATTCCATCATCTTTAGCACTAGTAATTAGGTTTTCTAATCCTAGCGACACTATTCGTAAGCTGAACGATCAATCCCCCGGTACTTGTCACTATACTATACTACAACAATCAGGTACACTGCCTGGTGGGGGTTGTAAGCTTCTCGAGATCCCTCGAGAGGTAAAGCCTGTTGCGATTCCCACGCATCAAGTTTTTGGCGCCGCAGCCCGGGGAATAGTTATTGTCTAGGTTAGAATTTCTTTTTATTAGGTCTACTTGCTAGATTCCTTTCTAGTAAGATTTTGTTTTTATTCTTAGGTTTCTTTAGTCTATCTATTTCTTTGTGCCTTTGTTCGTAACCACCCAACATCATGGACAACGGGAACATCTTTGAACCCGTCATCCCACCACAACAAAACCCACCATTAGAACCCCTTAGGCCCCGAACCTTAGGAGAGTACTCCCGACCTAGCCACCAAGGCTACCGAAACACCATTGAGCTCACCGGAGCCAATGTGACCCCCTTGCGATCCGACACCATCCGGTTGGTGCAAAGCGGATGTGCATTCCATGGACTTCGTTCTGAAGATCCAAACCAACATCTTAAGGACTTCCTCAAAATCGTAGATTCCATAGACCTAGATGTTGCAACTAGAGAGACTACCCGATTATGCCTATTCCAATTCTCTCTACGGGATCAAGCTAGTCAATGGCTTGAGCATTTACCCGCGGGATCCATCACCACATGGGATGATCTCACCACTCGTTTCCTTGCTCAATTTTTCCCACCAGGGAGAACTACTAAGCTTAGAAATGACATCTTGATGTTCCAACAACGTCAAAATGAAACCTTTTATGAAGCATGGACTCGATATAAAGACCTACTCCGAAAAGTCCCTCATCATGGCATCGAACCATGGCTCCAGATCCAAATCTTTTACGATAAAGTTGACCATCAGACAAGGAGAGCCATTGATTACGCAGCCAAGGGCAGGCTAAATAGACTTAGCGTTGACGAATGCTGGAAAGTTCTTGAGGAGTTGGCACAATACGAAGAAGAAGGATGGGAGGACCCGATGTTCCCAAGCAAGGGAAAACTTGACTACGCATATGCCACCCAAGAACAGTTGTTAGGAAGCATCGAGAAGTAGGTAAAAGAATTAATGAGTATTGAGAAGCTTGCTGCTGAACCCATGTGGAATCCTAATTTACGTAGGAATACGGTTATCGACCACAATTTTCCTGAACGTTCACGACAAGAGGAATTCGAAGGGATAATGGTAACCTTCATGGATAATCAGGAAAGACAAATCCAGTACCTAGAAGCACGCATGGAAAGCACTCATAAAGCTTTTATGAATTTAGCTGACCAATTCATATCTAGGGTCAAAGAAAAGATCAAGGAAAATTCCGTACCTAAAAAAATCGAAAAAGTCTTCGAGGTCTCAACCCCTTTGATGTTTGACCAAGAGGATAACGAGAAATTTTCCCCAAGTGCTTCACCATCAATCACCCCCCACTCTTGTGAGCATCCTCAGAAAGAGAAGAATTCGCAATTCCATAACATTTTCGTTGGATGCTTGCGAACCACACTCCCAAACCTATCCAAGAGACGTTCTTTAGGTTTTAAACCCGGTGTAAAAAGGTTGTGCCTCAAAAACACCCCTGATTTGAAACCCTCGATGGAACAACATCTCTCCTTTCACACCAATGACCCGTGCACAAGCTTCAACTTAGCCAAAACGTCACCCAACACCTTCTACAACCTTACCTATTTCCGTGACAGTAATGAAACATTCGACCCTGGTGGACCTCGTTAACAGAATAGCGACTCATGGTTTTACTAATGATTAGCTATTCACACAAAGTGCAGGGACTAAATGTGGAATTATTCCATTCCTCTCTTCACACGAGCATCTGACGGCGTCAGACATTTGCTCTTGACACCGTCAGCTCGATGGATCAGCAATATTAACCCAAAACCAATCACTTTCAACCCATACCCCACAAATCTCACCCAAAGTGTTGCTGCTACTCCGATTCTCCACCCTTCAATTCGACGTCTTCCGCATCCAATCTTCACTTGGTAAGTGATTTTTCTTCATCCTTTTTCGATCAATTGTCCTTAGGATCCATCAATTTGGAAAACCCCTTTCGCCCGAAACCCCATTCTTGACCCATCATTAACAAATCGTAATGCCATCCATTTGGTGATTTGTAAACATGGGGTTACCTGTTGATTATGTTATCTCACTCGAATCATGCGTTAGTTTAGGGAAAACCACTCATGCCACGGATTCTTTGACCCCCCACCCATGTTTTCTGATTAAAGGAGCGTTTGGGTAGTGGGTTAAGAGTTTGAAAATTGATTTTTCCCTCGCATTTGCATGATTCGGATTCTGATCAGTCTGACGGCGTCAGATGTGTCTGACAGCATGAAATTCATTAGAATTCTCATTCTAATCGTTTCCGTTCACTCTACCTTTTTCCAAGAAAATGAGCAAAAGATCTCGTCAACATAAGGGCAGTTCCTCTAGGTCTCAAAGAGTCAATTATGGAGAATTGGTCCATAGTTGGAGTGAATTTGACAATGTGGCCGCCACAACCAAGTACGCGAAACTATGTAACCACCACATTGATGCTGGGGCTGTGGTTGATTGGGAGTTTCTTAGGTCCCAAGGGTTGGAAGGTGCGTTTCTGGGGAGGATCCACATTAATGAGTTTACGGGTCCTCAATGGGAGAGGTTGTTCAGGATTAGGGAAACAGTGTATAGTGAGTTGGTGAGGGAATTCTTTGCGACTTTCCATTTTGATCAGGCTGAAGCTAGGATAGACATGGGGGGCACCACTATCTATTTTAGGTTAGGAGGGGAGTTGCAATCATGTTCGGTTACTGAATTTGGTTGGAGGTTAGGGTTGTATACTAGGGAGGAGGCGGTTGATGGAGGATTTATGCAGAGATTGTTGAATGGGGAGACTCAGAGGAGTGATATGAGGTGTGTCACTTTTTGGCCAACCATAGGAGATGGGGTTTATACCTCGATGACTGGGGCAGCATCGATCAGGGACCCCAGGGTCAGATTAATCCACAGATGCATCACGTACAGCCTGTCAGGACGTCATGGCACCACTCATCGTGTCACTGCTTCAGATCTCTTCTACCTGTACACCATCTTTTCAGCGGATGTCTACTGCAACATCCCATTTTGGGTGGCTAGTTATCTGAGGACCAGTGTAGGTGAGAGGGATATCGATAAGGTGTACGGGGGGATGTTCGTGACCCGGTTGGCTCGTTCCTATGATCTTCTTACTCCTCAAATCACGGGGTACTTGAGCGACTGTGGGGCTTGTAGGGTGGTGAGGGCTAAATCTCTCAGGCAGATGAACATCGTGATGCAGTTGGCTGATGGGTCCTATGGTTGGTACGCGGCAGGGATATCTGATGATGAGGGTGATAATGAAGATGAGGTGGGACCCCAGCAGCATCAATTCCAGGGGTATGAGGAAGGGACGGCTGACTACTACCGACACATGGGTCGGGGAGACTGGTAGGCACACCAGGGTGCCTGGATGGGTCAGATGGACGCATGGCGGACCACCACTGACCAGCGCTTTGATTGGATGTATGATCACACCATCCGCCAGATGCAACACCTCTCCACCCGAGATTAGCTTGAGCCTCACCTGCAGATTGATCCCTTCCCTGGCCGTGAGACTGACTACCCTCCCTACGGGTACACCGGACACCTCCCTCCTGGCTATGAATACCGCTTTGGTCCTCCTCCCCAGTGATTTTTCTTGATATCTGTTATTTGTGAACAATTTATTGATGGTCATGTAATTCAAAACATTTGGTACTATAATAGCTTAGGATGCGGCCTCTGTTGGCCTTGAACAATTTATTCTCATATTCACGTTTGTTTGAAATAAGTAGTGGTTCTCATGGTGACGTTATTCATTTTGTTTGTTTGTTTGGTGATTTTATTTGTTTGTTTGTTATTTGCTTCCGTATGCATGCTTAATTTTTATTGTTGGTAGATCATGTTTCTAAACTAACTAGTGGAAATACTTTACTTTGTGTTTTGGCCTAGTCTTAACTCCACCTAAAAGTATTTTTGCAAAAGATAAGTGTAAGGGGAAACCCCAAATATGTTTTTAAGAAACAAACCGATCATGATTCTCCACAATATTAAATGAACATGTGTGTTAGAGTCAAATGCTTGTATTGAGTCATAATGAAGTTTTGCAGGATTTTCCAGGAAGTAGGACCAAGTTTTTCCAGAAATTTTCCAGAAACTTAACATAAGGATTTCTGCAGGTCAATTCTGACGGCGTCAGGAGTTTACTCTTGACGGCGTCAGGTGTAAAAATCTGGAAATTTTACCGGTTTTGTTTTTCTAACGGAGTCTTATGGTTTTTGTAAATTATTAAGTTTTATAATCTCCAGGAGATCTGCAAACTTCATTCCACAAGCATTATATCTTATCTTGTTTTCTAGGATTTAGTAACTTATATAGGATGCCGCCGATTTTACGCGAGGTTGTCTTGTCTATTTTATCAGGTTTTACAGGTTATGTACGACAAGAAGATGATTTACATTCTGGAAGGGAAGCTTTGATTGTTCATTTTCTTGGAGGAAGATTTAACCTGGCCACCCTATTATCCATACCGAGCGAATCAGGGGAGTATTTGATTTCATTCTCTTTACTTTTTCACTTTTACATTCTTTACTTGAACATTGGGGACAATGTTCATCTTAAGTGTAAGGGGAGGGTAAAAAGATGATACCTTACATATGCACTTTCGCTTGAGTTTGTTTGTTTAATAGTAGATGTGTAATAAAACTATGAGAAATACTTGTTAGTGCAATTTTAGCGCCAAATTTAAAATTTTTTACAACATTTAGGAGTGAAACTTTAGCCATAGCAAGCGTCTCATGGATAGGAGATTGTATGACTAGCACATAACCGTACTTTCAGAAAAATTTTCCACCCAAATATGTGAGGTTCGCCTTTAGATTTGATAGGAAAATCATTTACTATTAGTGCTTATGAGTGTACCGGTAGCATTTAGATTCTAGAACTTGCATTAGTGATGCATCCCGAGACCGCTAGTGAGACTACATTCGTGTAGTAGGATTTACTACATGATAAGAGGCATTAGGATCACCCTTGTGTTAAACCCGTATCATAATTACTTGACCATTTAAGTCATATTACTTGGCTAGTTAAGTCAACTAATTTTTCCCACACCTTAGCGTTGTACTCATTTTTAGTACACGAAACCCCTAGTACACCCCTCCGAGCCTATCTTTTCGTTTCTAACTTTAAGCATCTTACTTAAAGGAAAAATTTGTTACACCCCACTTAAATGTACACCCAAATCGCCTTAAATCGCCTTAGCCTTCCGTATATGCGCTCATTTTTAGTGCATTATTGTTATTTGTTAAACCCTAAGTTAACTATCTAATTGATTACATGGTTGCTAAGTCGAGTCATATCCTTGTACATATTGTTTTGGGACGATTGGGACTCATGGGTAAGTACTTATTTTATGGAGTAATGGGGAGGAACATCATTTATTACCCCCATATGTACGTTAATCTTAAAAGTGCTCCAAGTGTTTTGATTTTCTTAATTCGAGTCATTAGTTTAGTTAATTGTAAAGTATGTAAAAATTCAAGTGTAAGGGGAACGTTCATTCCCTATGATGTATTATTTTGGATGGTAGGGTAAGAGTGTATGCAAAAAAAAAAAAAAAAAAAAAAAAAAAAAAAAAAAAAAAAAAAATCGAAAAATCAAGAAAAAAGAAAAAAAAATAGAAAAAGGAAAAGAGAAAAAACATACGGACTACCATCCCTTTTTATTCTATGTTCATTTTTTGTTTTTGTTATTTTTCATTTATTAGCTTAAGTCGAGTCTAGTCTTGGCTTAGCAACGCCATCTTGTACATGTAATTGACTAAAATTGTTAACTCGCCACCAGTAAAACTTCCTTTATCCAACAAAACCGTGTATTTCATATCCCTACACCTAACGTTACAACCCTTTAAAAGACCTCTTTGATAGTTTATCCTAGGTGCTTACGCCATGTGGTGGAGGTTTGATCCTTTCCCAAGCCTATGGTAATCTATTTTGCTATGACAGGTAGTGAGAGATATCTTCCGTTTCCATATTGTAATTTATACTTTATTACACCCGAGAGATGTGAGTATCTAAACACTATTTGTGAGGTGCTAGTATATGACCTTCGTGCTTGTCTATTGGTCTTTAGTGGAACGATTATTTGTTGTAATTACTTTTATATTAGTGTTAAATGACCCCTAACTTGTCTTTTGAGTAGAATAAAAGCGCATTTGCTTGAGGACAAGCAAATCTCAAGTGTAAGGGTATATGATGAGGCGAAAAATGGTCCGTTTTTAGGGGGTCATTTAAGCCCGAATTCGAATTTATTTGATCAAATATTGCCCTAAATCGTTCCTTTTGTGATTTTAGGTACTTTGGGAGAGAAATCTGGAAAAGGAAGCAATTCGGACGTTTTTGGAGCATAAAAGTGAAGAAAACGCCAAAGTCTTAATTTTCCATGCTAGGAACAGTAGGTGACGGCGTCAAGAGCAATCCTCTGACGGCGTCAAGAGCAGAAGTCCATGACAACCCAGTACAGATTTGACGGCGTCACGAAGGAAGGGCGTCAAGAGTAAAGAGTCATGACGGCCTGGAAATGTTTAAGTCTTGACGGCGTCAAATGTAGATCAAGGCAGTCTGAGAATAGTTTTGGCGGCGAGGTGACGGCGTCACAAGTTTATTCTTGACGCCGTCAGACCTATTTTTCTATATATAGTTTTCTAATTTTCACACAAAAGGAGAGAAGTTTTGGAGAAACCCTAAGTACGATTTTGGTGCAACTTTTACAGGTTTTTCAAGGGTTCCAAACCCTTGATACCTTGCATTGTAATTGAGATAAGTGTTCCTTTAATTCAATCAATATATCTATGTGTTGGTTGTCTATATCTTGTTCTTATCTTAATTCAATCATGCTAGGCTAGATCTATCTAGTGTTTGCTTATATCTAATGAAACCTAGATGTTAATTATGTGTTGATTACTTGTTTATTCTTGTCTTGGATGAATGATTTATATGTTAGGCTTAAGAAAACTGGCAGATCTCCAATTGGTAACATGCTTGAACGTCTTAAGAAACATGAACCGAGGCGCACTAGGTCTTTATTGGTTGTATTTAATGCATGAGCCACTGTTTACAATCCCTATAGTTGTGCTGGGCATGGTGTAGGAGGAGATAAGAGCTCATAGAATTGGGGAGTTATGTGTGCCACCCCATGAATGATATTAAGGAATACGATCCGTCATCCATGCAATTATAACAAGTAATTAACGTGTAAAAGATGTCTAGGGAGTAGTGAAATCTAAGTAAACACATTTTCTCCAATTACTGCTCACAACTTTAGTATAATTTAGTTTAATTTCATTTTTAGTATTTTATTTTGATTGCATCTTAGTATTGGGTTAGTTGATTAGCAACTAATTCTGCCCAAATCCTTCAAACCCAAGATATTTACTTGCTTTCATAAAAATACAAAAATAATCTTCCATCATCTTTAGCACTAGTAATTAGGTTTTCTAATCCTAGCGACACTATTCCTAAGTTGAACGATCAATCCCCCGGTACTTGTCACTATACTATACTACAACGATCAGGTACACTGCCTGGTGGGGGTTGTAAGCTTCTCGAGATCCCTCGAGAGGTAAAGGCTGTTGCGATTCCCACGCATCATGCACTAACATTACAAACTTGATTGCATATATATGGGTTAGTGACATTAGTATCCAAACCCTTGGGGGTTCCACAGTCAACCATGGCATTGCCATCAGTAAGCACCTTTCTGGTAGGTATCCACTTAAGTCCAACATACTTAAAAGTTCTACCAGTTGGAATCCACTTATGGCAAGGTCTAGGATTACTAAGCTTCTTATGCATAGCGGAAGGCTTATTGATATTCCTAGTCTCCAAAGATTTAACAGTTTGTATCCACCTAGGAGAAGTTTTAGGTTTGTATTGCTTCTTATGCATTGCGGATGACTTATTGTAAGTCCTAGATTTAACAGGTTTAACCTTAGCAGTGTTCCTCAATAAACAAGAAGGCACCATACGAGGTTGTGAACCTAAGATACCATCCTTATGAAGTAGTGCCCATTTCCTAGCCTCTACTAGATCATAGTTCTTGTGCAAATCATTTATGTCATAAGAATCTTGAATTTTAATGCTTGGTTTAGACACAGTTTTCGAACTAATCCTAGAGGTGCTGGGAGTTGGAGTAGCTACTTGTTGAGGTTTAACAGAACTAGAAACAGTTAACTTAGCCAAATAATGTTGAGTGACTGGTTTTATCAAAACTTGTTCCACATCAACTTGGGAGACAAACCGTGTTTTTGAAAATTTTGGTCATTCAGATCTAAACGCATTCGGTTGTCTAACAACTGATTGGTTTCTATTCGATTGTAAAACTGGTTTCCCTAAGATTGATGGTTTTCCAAACTTAGTGTTCACACTATTCCCTGTTGCTTTTCTTAGCTCGTTCTTTAGTGCTGTAATAGTGAAACCCTTATCCTGAAGTTGAGCTTTGAATTCATCATTTTTGGCCATCAAAGATAATGTTTGTTCTACATTTTTAGTCCTGATTTCTTTGATTGAGTCACCTTGCTCCATTTGATGCCTTTTCAAAGACTCATTTTCCTTTAGTAATTCAGCCACATAGATTGACAGTTCACTAATTCTAGACTTAGTTACATCAGTGTCCTTGTTAGTTTCGACTAAACTACTCTTCACACTCATAGCAGAGATATGTTTCTTCAAGTTGGTGATTGTCAAGTTTTTGGCTTGAAGCTGAGCTTTTAAATCATTTATCATAAAGAATTCACAGAAATTAGGAAGTTCCAGATTTTTACATGGTTGGTTAGTTTGCAAACTTTCTTCCTTTTGTTGCATTGCGATTTCAAGAGAAATGCAATGTTTTTCAAGTTTTAAAAATCTGTTAGAAAGTTCATTAAAGACTTCTTTGTCAACTATATCATTTGATTTAAACATCTCAGCCATAAACAAAGAACTTGACACATCATCATGTTCAGCATCCTGATCACTTTCTCCCCCTTTATGACTCATATTTGTTGAATTAGAAATGGTATTGCTAGCAGTCTTTTCCAACTAATTTGTGTCATAAGTGAGCTTAATTTGATCAGTATGCTGCCGTTCATTAGAAAGCACATTATGTTGATCAGTTAGGGGTACCTCAGCACATGACACTTGTTCTTTTACCGGTATGAAGTCTGCATCCATATCATGTGTAACAAGAGAGTCACTGAACTGCCATTTGTATCCTCCTTATCAACTGTAGTATCACTGCATTGTTGATGATGTGCTCTGTCATGAATGAACCCGTTCACATTACCCAGGAGTTGGAGGAGAATGTCTCTGAACGTGTCAGCCTTGATACCCATGTGATCAGCAAAACACTTTTTCGTCATCTGATTATCGTAGTCATAATCCATAGTGAGTTTCGAATGGATGAACACCTGGAGTTGTTTGTCGATCACACAAAGGGTAGCCATGGATCCAATCTTGGAAGATTTCCCTTGGTCAAGTTGTTGTTGTAATTGATCTAAGTTAAGAATCATTGTGTCTGTAAAAGTCAGAACATCTTGACGAAAGAGTGTTGCAAATGCACGTTTGGATCCCATCTTGAATCCAGTTCCCTCTAAAAGTACCGAGAGTTGTGAGTGGAGTTGTCGAAAACATTCTATGCAGATGTCATTTGCATCGTGAAGCACTTGTTGTGGCTGTTGAAGCTCTCTCTCTTGCGATTTTGAGCTCAAAGATTCCATTCCATCAATATCATACTCAAATACGTTTACATGTTGTACAGGGTTGGAAATCTTATGATCATCGTTCATCTCGTACAATTTGAGTATCTCAAATATGACGGAATCCGAAGAATTTGACATGATATGAACGTGCATGGGATTTTACAATTCTATGATTTAAACCGAGAAATAGATTCTTTCGCGGGATTTTACAAAATCAAGAAGAAACCGTGAAATGATGCTGAGTACTTTAGTAATTGAGAGTGAGATGATAAACTTTTCAAGGTACAGTAAGTTATCTAAGTCAAGTCACAACGAGTCAAATCACACCAAGCCAAATCACAATTAGTCAAATTGCAGGAATCAACTCGCAACGTCAGATTCTAATTGGACAAGTTGCAACAACTCAAATCGCAACAATTCTCAAATCACAAAACTATTCAACTTGCAGCGTATAATCAACTCACTTCAACTTGGTCAACTAGCAGTGATATGGTTCGGTTGATGCAAGTTGCTATGGTGAAATTATGGTCTGAAAGCTTAAAACCTCAAAAAACATCACTCCGGAGCGATTTTGGGTCTCGAAACTTCGCCTAAATTTCAAATCAGCGTGTCATTCTCCTCGGTCTCACGGTCGTTTTGACAGGTATTTCGCTGAAAACGGAGTTACGGTTCAAAAGTTATGGTCGTTTGAAGTTTTGACGCTGGAGCTAATCGCTAGAGCTAATCGCTGGAGTTAATCGCTAGAGCTAATCGCTAGCTTTTGAGCTAACCGCTAACTTTTGAGCTAACCGTTAACTTTTGAGCTAACCGATAACTTTTGAGCTAACCGCTAACTTTGAGCTAACCGCTAACTTTTTAGCTAACGGCTAACTTTTGAGCTAACGGCTAACTTTGAGCTAACCGCTAACTTTTGAGCTAATCGCTAACTTTGAGCTAACCCTAACTTTTGAGCTAACCGCTAACTTTTGAGCTAACCGCTAACTTCACAAAATGACAAGGCGTACTAATCGCTACCACAAAATGCCAAACCAATCGCTATCTAGCGATTTGTCCTTTTGTCCAAATATAGTAAAGAAAGCTAACCGCTAGAGCTAATCGCTACTTTTTAGAGCAAATCGCTACTTTTCAGAGCTAACCGCTAGAGCTAATCGCTACTTTTCAGAGCTAAACGCTACTAAGAAACTCAAACTGAGGAGCTAACCGCTAACAAGAAAAAACGACCCAAAATCACTCAAAATCCAAACTAATGAATGATATAGCCTATCCAACTGAAACACTAAGTAAATATAGCACCATTAATCACAAAAGTACACCCATAACACTTCATATATCACAAACAAGATCAAACCAAGATGTTTTCTTAGTAAACTATTCTAACCAACAAAAACCAAATTAAACCACACCAAATCCAAATTTCCAAGGCCCTAAGATGAAACCATGGCTCTTGATACCAATTGTAGGATACTAACAATAATAAACATGTGCGGTTTATGTGTTTTTGGATCGAATTAAGAAGAAAGAAAGAGTTTAGCAGAAGTAAGTTTAGAGAGAGAAATAGAGAGAGTTGGGAACTTAGAGAGAGAAAGTGAAAGAGAAAAATGAATATTAGATTGGAAGCTCCAACCCTTTCCCTTGGGTGGGAAAGGGTATTTATAGTTTTACATAAAACGCTCTCCTACGAGCTGTGGATCGGGTGTACAGTGGGTAAAGACCCGTCCGTCCTCCACGGTGTTACATAACTAAACTAAAGTCTAACTAAATATTAACGTAACTATGAGCTATATTAATGTTATTACATTCTTGTGGTGACCGAGTCTTCAATAGGAATATTTGTATTCCTAACAGGCTTTGATGGAAGGGTCGAGGTTTTCGAAGAAGTGTTCATACATTACTTCCAGAGAAGCTCCCTGATCCACATATACTCTTCGTACCGTGTATCCTTCTACTTCGGCTTTGATAATCAGAGGTTCTTCGGAAACATCGCCCGACAAAATTGGGGGAAAACTAATTGGAGCGTTCATCTAGCTTTCTTCTTCATCCATAACCTTGCGTTTCCGTGCGGTTTCATCTGTTCGGATCACATTTATGATCTGACCTATGTTGGCTTGATTGTAACCCGTGGGGGTGCTCTGTCCCTTTGTCGTATGTCTCTTACCAAATGGTCCGACTTGCCTATCTCCATAGCCTTTTTCACTTGTTCTTTTAAATGCCAACAATCATTCGTGATGTGCCCCTTCTCTTCGTGATAATCACAGTATTTATCCATGTTCTCCCATGCTGGCTTCCCTTTCAATGGCGGGGGAAGTGGTAGTCTCAACTGATGTTCGGTTGCCAAGATTTCTTTCGGAGCTTTTGTCAAAGAATTTAGATCGATCGGTTTGGTGTCTCTCCGGTAGGTGTCATTATGACGGTTGTCAGCCCGATAGGCGTTATCATTTCTGGTTGGGACATAGGGTGCATAATGATCATTCCTGCGGGGCTTGTAATATTCCCTATGGTTGTTACGTCGGCGGTCTCCTCTATAAGGGGCTCGCTGAGTATACTGGTCATTTCGGTTGTTGGAATTAGGATGACACTCTCTCTTGTAATTATCTATTTTTTCTCCCCTTGGTAGTTCTGTTGTTCGGTATGCCTTCTCAAAATGGATGAAGTTGTCTACCCTTATCATCATTTCAGTTAACGTTTGGGGAACCTTCTCTTAGAAACGCTTGGCCAGCTCAGGGCACTTGCAACCGGTGATGAAAGAAGAGATCTGCATTAGCTCCGGGATGCCAGAGATGTGGCTGGCTTCGTCTGTCCATCGTTCTTTGAATTCCGATAGAGTCTTGTTAACTTGCCGGATGATCTTTGTGATTTCCATTGGATCTTTAATGCATTTCCTTCGGAGAGCAAACCTTGTCACGAACTGTTCACTCAAAGCATCCCAACTATCAATGCCATGCGGTAGAAGATCGAACCATCCTCTTGCCGAGCCGTCTAAGGTTTATTGAAACATTCTGCACCATACAGGCACAGGTCATTCGCCTTGATTGGCCGCTCCTTCGAACCTGGTGATATGATCATCCGAATCTGTAGATCCATCGTACAGCTTTAGGTTGGCGGGCATTGTATGTTTTGGCCCAGAGAATTCAATGATCCTTCGGGTAAAAGGACTTTTGGATGCCGCTTTGAACGGTTTGGCCAGGTCATCCTCCGGTTCCTTCTCGGCTCTCTTCACTTCAACTTCCCGGATCTCTTCTTCATCGAAATCAAGTCGGATAGGTTTGATCGGTGTTCCGCCACTGGTGTTGTGTTCTTTGATAAGGGCTTTTAGTGCGGTTAGTTGGCTTTGGATTTGTTCTTCTAAACTGTTGTTGTTGTTGTTGTTGTTGTTGTTGTTGTTGTTGTTGTTGTTGTTGTTGTCGTTGTTGTTTCCACTTCCTTCTGCCTGGTGTTTTGGTGTTTCCAATGTAGGACCCGTCATCTTTCAGTTTTGGTAGATTGAATATCGGGTCTCACGGATAGCGCCGTTGAGGTAAAATCTTGTATCTTACCCCTAACAAGCGAGGTGGGTCCTTCCGGACGGTTTGTGTCTTTCGGATGGTACTTCGGATTCCTGTAAGAAAGAAACACGCGTTAGTCTCGCCCCGGGTTTATCCCAGGACCAAACTCCGACGTGAGAATAAGTATATAATCCGAGAGGCAAATAATAACAGAGTAAGTGTGTGTAAAAATTAGTTACCAAGTGTGAAGATTTCTCTTCCTTATATAGGCGAGATGTTTTTGTCCTCATCGGATACTGCCAAGTTGAGTGATGGTACCTCTAAGCGTCGTTTGTAGTTTTTCCTTTTATGGTTCATGTTCCTTCTTATGCGCTTACTCTGGTCCTCTGTCGCATGCCTCTTATGTCACGTTTGACTTTATATCTGGAGGTTACCGTTGGTCCGAACGGATCAATCAGGTTCGTTCGGATTTATCAGTCCGTTCGGCGTGGGTCCTTCGGACACATACGCCAACATCATGGTAGTGTCTCAGTCCTCTATGCTTCATTACTTGTTAGAAGATTTTCGAGGATTTTGCTTTGTCTCCTCGTCATAGTTTTTTATGGAATTGTCGTGCACTAGAAGATTGAAGCCTATATCTATACCCAAAAACTCAATCCACTTCATTGCTTTGGATTGGGAGAATTGGGCAATAAATCAGCTGATATTGGACCCAATGTGAGGTTGGTTTAGATGTTGGGCTTTCTTTTATTCTCTTGATGTTTGGTTGTGTAGCTTTCTGTTTGGTTTGGACCATTTGGTCACGTAGGTGCATACACAAAGAATTGAAATGTCATTATAGGGCGTAACCAAACATTTCACTGTGAAACATTTGTCACACATATTCTCCATTGATACAAATTCAAGACGTACAAAATTTATAAAGAAGAACGTAAAGACACTTTGCTAGGTTATGCTAGCATATGTAGCAGCATATTGTAAACACACAATTGGTGAAAGACCTCTATTTTGAATAAAATATTAAGATACGAAAACAATAGTTTAAGCAAAACATTGATATATACAACTGTAACTCAATGGAAACCAATATTTGACAATCTTATATCATTTGAATTTTGAAATAGTGCATCCTTAACGTGGGATGATTCATGTGCTGTCATGTAAACAACGATTACTGTTTTCGATTTTTATGGGTGAAACCCAAATTCTGCACGCCCCTATTTTTAGAGATGCAATTTTATGACTCGTTCAAATGATGATAGAATGAGAAACTAGGAATAGTAAAATGGAAACGTAAAATATTTATTAACTTGGGACAAATATATTAAAGGAAGTTAAAAACAAGAAAAAATGTAAGAAAAGTCAGATTAATTACCAAGTCAAAGTGCTGACCTTTGCCGTCCTACCCCACATTGTAGTGTTTTACTACAAATTGCTGATTCATACAGTATATTATAAGAGTCCTTAGCTGTTAATTACGGATTAAAGAATTTCTTGATGGATCAACATAATATTCACCGCCCAAAAGTCCTCGTTTGATTCACCAAAAAAACAACAACACATAACTTACCTCGTAACATATATATACATACATTTCTCTCTCACACACAAACACCAAAACACACATTAAAACATCATATCAAACGACATTCAACTGTTGAACTGGTTGTTTTGTTGGAAAATGTCGTTTGTTGTTGGATTAATAATTGGAATTGTACTTGGTTTTGGGTTCATTTTTGTATTTGTTAAGTTACAAAATGATCGATCCAAAAGCCGTATTGCACTTGTAAGTTGATCATCTTTTGTTATGTTGGTCCTACATTATGTAAAGTTTATATAGTATCATGTTTTCATTTTTATGATGGTCATGTCAGTTTTAGGATTGTTTTTTGTTAGATATCGGGGTCCATTGGAATATTAGTTGCGTTCATTTTTATGGCTCGGAAAGGTTTTCGGGAACATGTGGGGGCGGATTAGTAAAAAGGGTGTTCAAATGTAATTCGATTGGATTTTAATATATGAATGCTGAATTATATGCAACAGCAACTTGTTTGAACTCGATATGTGCAATTTATTTGCATCTGTGAGTTACTGAATTCAATTTCTGATTATATGATGCTAAATGGTAGGACCCAAGTCAAATTTACATGTGCTAAAACACATTGCAATTTGCAAGTTGTACGTTGACTTAACTGAAATGGGTTAAATTTTGTTATGAAGGCGAATATTGTTGCTGCATTTGCAAGGATGAGTCGTGAAGATTCACGAAAGTTACTTGCACCAGAGTATTACCCTTCTTGGGTCATTTTCTCACAGAGACAAAAGTTGAGTATTATAGCCCCCTTAAATTCTAGTACATATTTTGCTTGTACTTTCTGTATACATGCCCTGATTGTTCTTGCTCAATCATTTTTCTTCTTGCAGTTGACATGGCTTAATTCTCATCTTACAAAAATCTGGCCCCATGTTAACGAGGTGACAAACTGTGTTTATATTTCTTCAAGTTTTCAAACACAATTTCGTTTTGTAGACATAATATATTTAGTGAACATCTCAGTCTCATATCGATATTAAAATAACCTCAAGATGATTTAATCCCACTAACCTACAATAATGTGTTCGTTTCTTGAATATGTGTGTGCGTTTGGTGGTCTAGTAGGTATCGTGGTAGTATATTTATGGGACTGTGAATTGAATTTAGGCAGCTTCTGAGCTTATCAAGGAAAATGTGGAGCCAGTTCTTGAGCAATATAGACCAATTGTTCTGTCCTCGTTGACATTCTCCAAGCTTACTCTCGGCACAGTTGCACCACAATTTACAGGTTAGTTTAAAATGATATCCTGATTGAATTTATTATTTTGTTTTTCTGTTTCCATAGTGGTTAGTTATCTTTAATCTTTCGAGCTATATATTTTACGATATCACAAACATTTTAATTAATAATGTGGGCATTACTAATTGTCTATGAATATTTAGGAGTGTCTGTAATTGAAGAACAAAGTGATGGAATAACACTGGAGTTGGAGATGAACTGGGATGGGAACCCTGATATAGTACTTGATGTCAAGACTAGACTTGGTGTTGGATTGCCAGTTCAGGTAAGATACTGTCGGTAATTACCGGCATACACTCTGCTTAACATTAAAGCACCATTTTTCTCTCTATTCGTAAGTAAAATATTGATGGTGAAACATGTTAGATATAAAATATTAAGAAGAAAACTTATATTGCACGGTTGCATTTTTTTCTGGAGTTTAATTATAAACTGATATATGCTGGAGTTCAGTTTCCCAGCTCATGTGGGATGAACAGTGTTTAAAATTCTTTTCTGGAATTTACCTATAACTGACAACGCTGGATATTCAGTCATCTAGTGTGAAAATTTAGCGAAGTAGCTGTAACCAGGTATAAATATGACAAATTATTTTCCTTGTACAGGTGAAGGATATTGGATTCACTGGGGTTTTTAGGTTGATTTTCAAGCCATTAGTTAACGAATTTCCTTGCTTTGGAGCTGTGTCGTTTTCTTTGAGACAGAAGGTACATCTCTTTACTTTTTGTGATCTTATTTTACATCCCATTACTATATAGAAAAGTACACTACAGGTTACAAATTTCAAATAGATAATTAGTACAACAATATAACTGTTCGTCTTGTCCATTTATGTGTTGCGAGAAGATATGTATGACTGCCATTTTTATTGATGTGACAAGAAACTAAAATTGATTGTGAGTCCCATTATCTACTTAGATGTGAGAAAAAATGTAAATGGAAAACCAACGGTGGAACAAGATCTTTTATCAACAAACAGAACCATATATTATTATTACACTTCTACTAATAAGTCCTTATGCTCGATATGTTACCCAACTCAAGGATCATAGATCTCTAAAATCTTAAAAACTGTACCTTTTGTATGTGGTTTATATTTTTGAACGGCAAACTCACACACACTCTGCCTACACCAAATGATTATTCAATGTCCCGTGAAAATTATGACATTCCCTTTTCTCTTAACTATGGATATAGAATGTGAGGACATAATGATATTGGCTTTAGTTAATTGTTAAAAAATTCTACATTTCTACCAATCTGTGTGCTTACTCGGATGTTGTATAACCCATGGATGGATAGTACATGTGTTAACGTAAATAACAAAAACAGACATGCATGTAATATTCGTGTTTGCAGTTCTTCTACGAATTCAGTGACCATTACTGAGAGTAAAGCAGATTATTCTTTTGTTTTTTGCAGAAAAAGATGGATTTTACTCTGAAAGTGGTTGGTGGTGACATATCAGCTATTCCCGGTGTTGCTGATGCTCTTGAGGTGTGACTTTTTTATTTGTATTAATGATCTCTTTCAGTATGTTTATCACTGATTGAATATCTGTGAGACAGAAATGTTTTAATAATATTTTTAAGAGGTGATCTTGTTTATGCAGAGTACCATACATGATGCTGTTGAGGATTCAATCACATGGCCTGTCCGAAAAGTTATTCCTATACTCCCTGGCGATTACAGGTATGGCTGCAAAACCAGCAACGAAACTCTTGCGAGGAAAATATTGTACGTAGGGCTTGTGTCCCATATCGACTTACTATAGGGGTGGTTCCTGGCATTGGTTTTTTTAAATCCCAGGAACGATCATGTCAAATGTCTAGAATAGGCTTATGACAAAATAATGTCTCTCAGAATGGTGCTTTTGTAAATAAGTTAATAAGTTAATCTTATCTATGATATTTTAGCGACCTTGAACTAAAGCCTATGGGGACGCTGGAGGTGAAGCTTGTACAAGCACACGGTCTGACTAATAAAGATCTTGTTGGGAAATCTGATCCTTTCGCCAAGTTATATATACGCCCCTTGCGTAGTAGAACAAAAACAAGCAAAGTTATTGTAAGTCGTCTTTTTTCGGATGTATTCCGTTATCCTCAATAACAAAAATGAACATCTGGTTACCTTTAATTCAGGACAACGACCTGAATCCAGTTTGGAACGAGCATTTTGAGTTTGTAGTTGAAGATATATCCACACAACACTTGACGGTAAAAATATACGATGATGATGGTCTTCAAGCTTCAGAACTCATCGGCGGTGCTCAAGTAAAACTGAGTGAACTCGAACCTGGTAAAGTGAAGGATGTCTGGTTAAAATTAGTAAAAGATTTGGAGATCCATAGAGACAATAAAGACAGAGGAAAGGTGAAAACTTTTGATATATAGTGCTTCCTAGCAGTTACATCGTTCTGATTATCGTTTGTTTGGGTTGCTTCGTGTAGGTGCACTTGGAACTATTATACTGTCCATATGGTGTCGGAAACGGGTTCGAGAAACCATTTAGGTCTAATTTGACGATGACATCTTTGGAAAGAGCTCTGAAAAAGGGTTCGAGTGCTGAAGATGGTTGCCTAGCTGATACTAAAAAGAGGACAGTTATCATACGAGGAGTGCTATCTGTCACAGTGATATCTGCCGAAGACTTACCGTCGGCAGATCTAATGGGGAAAGCTGATCCTTTTGTCATTCTCACTATGAAGAAATCTGGAACCAGAAACAAGACCAGGGTACGTTTGTATCTAGAGATAGCAAGATGGGCAGGTTGGGAGACGAATCAAATTGGGTATGGGTTGAAACGGTTCTTTTTAAGTATGGGTCGAACCGGGCCGGGTTGGTTCGACCTGCAAATACTTTTTGATCCATCATGTGTTTATGCTGATTAAAACTACGAAGTTATTGCAATAATAGTCTAATTCCGTGAATAAATTGACATAGGAGGTTGTACTCATCAAATATAGACTTGGGCGACTTTCAACCTCTTGACCCATTCGACCATTTTAAGATAAACGCCACTTAAATCGACCATTCATTAGTAAATGGGCTGAAATTGCCACCTTGACTGATGGAGGTCATCTAAAAAAATTGCATATGTGTTCGACATGAGTTTTTCTTCAATATGATGTCCAGTTATGCCTTGAATTCTACCCTTGTTTTATGTTTTTGTTCAGAAAAGAGTTGTCTCATTTCCTTACTTCTTCGTTCTTTCTAATTACTTGGTTTAAAAGCTTCTTCTCTAATTCTAGGTTGTAAATGAAAATTTGAATCCAATTTGGAATCAAACTTTTGACTTTGTTGTCGAGGATGGTTTACATGACATGCTTATTGCCGAAGTATGGGACCATGACACATTTGGGAAGGTAATACATTATTTCACATTCTCCTTTTGGTACTTGTATATATGCACAAATCTCGTAATATATGCTTGAATTCAGCAACAGTCCCCATAACTTTTTACAATGCTAACTTTATATTTGCTCGAGTTTTTGCAGGACTTCATGGGTAAATGCATTGTGACACTAACTAGAGTTATATTAGAAGGGGAATATAAAGATAGTTTTCAAGTTGATGGAACCAAATCTGGAAAACTTACCTTAAATCTCAAATGGTTAGCACAGCCACTTTATCGCAATTCTTAGCAGTTTTTATGCATTTGGCTCGATATGATCTGCTAACGAGAAAATTTCTTGAAGAACCAGCAAGTGTTGTTAATATTACAAATGGGTAAAGATATAACATTTATTGGGTAAAAATATACAGGTGTTCTTGGTGCAACTTTGCTTTGTAACTTAAAAAATTTGATATTAAATTTGGAGTAACGATCTTTCGGTGTTAGATTATGCTAAACAGTTAATATGATATGGATAAAGGTAAGTGGCATTCAAGTTGTCAAACGACATTCGTATGGTATATATTGTTAGAAGAACTGGACAAACAATGTGATACGAGACGACACTGTAAAGCTAATTAATTTAAAATGCTTAATTTAGTTATTTGCCTAAAAAAAAAATTTCTTTTTGATAGAAGTTACATAATAAAAGTATATTTATCTTCTTCGTGCACTCTACAACCAAATTCATAATTGTAAAAAGTTCTGTTTAATCAGGTTGACACAATTAAATCACTTTTCTTGATTTATGGATTTATGACAATTTTCTGCAATGTTACCCTCTTATGGGTTGTTCTGTAAGGTTTCAGCGCAACAATGCACAGTCAAATTTCATTGCAGTAAGATTATAAGATAATTAGCTGCTTGTAGATAAAAGTAGCATGTAATTTTTAGCATGTATGATTGTATGATATTACTTTGAAATTTTCTCAAGTATCTTTAAAAAAAACCCAAAATACAAATAGACATTGGGCCACGTACAATTGGAAAGTACCCAAAAGTTCTTTATAGATCCAACTTTTACCATAGAACCCATCAAGCAATCTTAGCCACTCATTTTTTTTATCAAAATAAAAAAATAAACTTTCACCATTTTTTTTAAAACTTAAATATTTCGCAAACCGTAAATCGTCAAGTTACAAAAAAAATACCATCGCGACGAGAATTAAATTATCTTTCTATAGATATGCATTGTTATATACTTTCGATGAATTTTTTTTTGATGATTTTTTTTTCGCTCAGAAAAATCATATATGATTCGTAAGAATCATATATGATTCGATTTTAACAAATCATATATGATTCTTACGAATCATATATGATTCTTACGAAATCATATATGATTCGTAAGAATCATATATGATTTTTTACGAATCATATATGATTTTTACGAATCATGTATGATTTTTACGAATCATGTATGATTCTTTCTGGGTGGAAACAAAAAAAAAAAAAAAAAAACTTCGTCGAAAGTATATAACAATGCATATCTATAGAAAGATCATTTAATTCTCGTCGTGATGATATTTTTTTTGTAGCTTGAAGATTTACCGTTTGCAAGATATGTTGTTTTGAAAAAAAAATGTGAAAAATATAAATGAGTGGATATGATTGGTTGATAGGGTCTATGACATGTATGTGTTCTTCATGGATCTCAACTCGTAATGTGTTTTTAGTATCCATTTACATTTTACAACAATGGACCAGCCCAAACCTAATAAAACAAAGACAAAAGTATAAGTAGCTAAAAAGTTTGTCTAATGTTTAAGTTCTTTGCTTTTTAAGCATTACAACATCAACTATCAGAAAAGTATTTTGATGTATGCAAATCATCCTTCAATTTGTGTATATGTTTCACATTTAACAGATATGTGACTGAGACAAAAGTTTGTGACATAAGGAATCCCTTTGGAAATGACATGATAACATATAGATATTGCTTTCGCAATTCTAACATATGTTAGTTGATAGTTGTCTAAAATCCATAAACTAGATAGTATGTGCAAGCCTCCGACAACTAGCTAGGTTTTATGAGCCGCAAAAATCTCATTTTATGAAAACAGTATCCTTATAATTTTCTTAAACAGTTTGCAAAGTAAGATAAAGTGATAAACAAAACGATCACCAAGTTTTATTTTAGATCTCAAACATCAAGTCAAAGCACTTATGCTTATCATAGTTATATCAATAAACATCATTCCAATCTAACTATAGTGTAATCTCACAAATCCACATTGTCAATAGCATCTAAAATAAATCTAATCAAACTCACTCATTTTGGCTTCAAATTTTATATACTTGGACGACATAGGAAAATTTATTGAACAACAGTCCGTTAAAAACTGGGAGAACAAATTTATTTCGTCAATGAAATAAGAAGATTATATGATGCAGGGCACGTTCGAGCTCCTGCTGCTCTGGCTTAGCCGTCGTTTCTTTAGTCAATATGTGAAGTCATATGTTTCAACGGTCCGAGAAGATTAAAGGGTAAAATGACAATATAATATATTGTCATAATCTATCTTTTTCATTTTAATTAGTTTACCTATTTCATTTCCTTATTTAATATATAGTCAGGATATATAGCTTTTTCTTCAAGATTCATCCAAACTATAAATCATTGTAATAGGTTTAGGTTTTTGAAAAAAACAAAGTTATGATGAATTGAATTAAAAAGAGTGTTTCTCTTGAAGTCCCGTTTGGGCACCCTTTTAGGGTTTATCGAATTCCTTTGTTCTTTTGTGGTTTCTTTCATTAACAATGGTATCCGCCATCATTTGGTATTAGAGGCTAGGTTCGGGGAAGAAGAAATCACACAACTTTGAGAAGCCAAATAGAGGGAAACAAGATATTAGTTTCAGTTCGTCACATCCTGCGCAGCCGTGGGAGAATTGACATCACATATTCGTTAACTGTTTGATCATTTTGATTTTTGGGCTTGGGGTACAAAAGTCACGAATCTAAAATCTCACCGTTCGGATCTGCTATTTGAGGTTTCTACATGACGATATACTAGTCTGAAGTTGATGATTTTCTGCCCAAGTTTGATACATATGGCTATGCTTATCCCACAAACTTGTGGACGTGGAAGACCTAATGGTTATATAATTAATTCGTAGATTCGCCGATCGAGGCAATGATACATCAAACCAACAAAGACCACGTGTTGTAAAGAATGAAGACCTCCTTAAACAAGTGAAGGAAGTTTAGATGGATTCTAAAAACAAGCTAACTGTAGAGTCGCCGAATGAGGCAACGGTCACGTGAGTGAGGAAGATGTCAATTAACCTAGATGATCTTATCAAATGGTTTGCGTGATGGAACGTGATTCTCCATAGAGAAGCCATTTTAAGGAAACAGAGGGGGGTTAGAAAGTTTCAGAGTTAGAGACTTGGAAAGACAAGTCTCGAGGACGAGTCTTTTCCAAGAGGAGGAGAATGATGCAAGGCATGTTCGAGCTCCCGCTCCTCGGACTTAGCCGCCTGTTCTTCGGTCAATGTGTGAAGTCATGTGATTATTTCGAAGAGATTAAAGGGTAAAATGACAATTTATAATTATCGTAATCTATCTTTTAATGTTTGTATCTATCTTATTTTATTAAAGATTTTGTGGAAAACTAGAAGGGGGGGGGGGTGAATAGTTTTATGTCTTTTTAATTTGTTACAAAAGATTGTTTGAATGTTTTCTTTGTTTTCAAAAATTTAGATTCGATACTATGTGATTTCAAGTCTTGCACAATATAAACAACAATAAATATGTACGATATAGCAATAATAATGTAAGTAAAGAAATAAATGAGAGATGGAAAGATCAAACCGCGAGACAAGAGATTTATAGTGGTTCGGCTACAAGGTCACCTTCCTTGCCCTACTCCACTCCCCGAGCACCTAACTCGAGAGTTTTCTTCACTATGTCAACAAGCCCTTATGGCGGAGAAAACCTTACACACCAATGTACACACCACAACTTCGTCACAACTTCTTCACACCAATCTACTTCACACCAATACTACTTCACACCTTTCTACTTCACACCTATCTACTTCACACCAATCTTCTTCACACCTTTCTACTTCACACCTATTTACTTCACACCTTTCTACTTCACACCTATCACACTACTTATATATCTAGCTAAACTATCTTCTATCAAATATTCACAACTAATTACACAAAGAGATAGATACAATAAATGATGCTCTAACAACTTAGATGTGGAGATCACAACAAGTTGTAATACTTCTTGTCTTGAGGGATAGAAGTATTCTTCTCTTGCACTTGAGAGGATGATGTTTGGATCACTTTGAAACAAAGATTTATGAATGTATGATCAAAGGATTAAGAGAATGAAAATGGAGATCTAGAACATAAAGTTTAGGAGTGCAAAAGGTGGGGAAAATCTGTGAAATGAACTAGTATTTATAGAGACAGGAAATATTGTGCAAGAGCGTGCCGGTCCCCTTAAATCATGGCCGGTCCCCTTAATTTTAAGGGGACCGCCCCTTATAATTAAGGGGGGCGCCCAGCTGTAACGGCCAGAAGTTCTGTCTTTTAGTGGGGAAAGTTTATTTGGTGAAAAACTAACTGATTTTGGTTAAAAATTTGAATTCATATATTTAGTATGATTAAAACATTTTTCTTTATTACCAAAAGTATTTTTCAAAAATATATAATATGTTTATATAATTAAATAAACTTTGTATTAATTAAATAAATACCCCTTTAATCATAGATTGCAATAAACACTTTGTTTATTCATACCTTAAGTGATTTGGATGTAAAGAGAATGTTAATCACTAAATACTTGTTTATGTTATAAATTTTAGTTCAATGGGTTTATGTTTTGTAATAATCAAAACATAGAGATATTGATAATATGTTAATAATGTTTTTAGGCATTATTTATATCAACAATCTCCCCCTTTTTGATTATTACAAAACCTTAAACTCAATAGGTCTAAAATTTATTTTTAGACAAGTATTTTAGAGTTTACTATTCTCTTCTCCCCCTTTTTGTAAAATCAAAAAGGTTAAACCGAGTAAGCTTCATAGAAGAAGTTAAACGGGTAGAATGCTCCCCCTTGATGTATGTTCCCCCTCATTTGAGAGCACCAAGGAAACGAGCTATGGAAAGCTTGGCTACAAAAAATATGTGAAGAGAAACAAGACATATATACGCAAAGCAACAATTATGCAAATAAAAATAGATTCATTCAAGCATATATAATCATAGAAATGATTACCATTACAACATTCAATATGCTATTGATTACAATAAAACAAAAGAAAAAGACATAGTCCTATATTGCCTAAGAGAACACTTGGACTTGCTTGCAACCCACGGTTGATTGTTTTATTTGCTTGAAGGGGAACTGTAACCTCTCGTAAATTTCCCTTACGATTAGTAAATGCACACGAACAAATAAAACGATGTTATGATAACTTAACACCATTTTTACGGGTAACAAAATTTTTTTTGGATATGGCTTGATATTGGAACCACTACGATAACTGTGATTGACCATTTACCCAGGAACGATGCTTGCACACAACCTAGATAACCTGTAATTATTGCGAACTATATATATATATATATATATATATATATATATATATATATATATATATATATATATATATATATATATATATATATATATATATATATATATATATATAACATTTATATTTATAACAATACGTTTCGTCTAAATACCGTATACTATTTATATATTCCCCGAACCTACGAAACTTCCCGAGAACGCTCACTAATATTTTTGAACATCGACACGATAATTGAAAAACACCATGTGGGCCCCCAACACCCAATGGGCCACGGAAACCAAATACAAACCAAACGGACTCCTTTTCTTTATTTTTCTTTCTTTTGGCCGACACAAACCACAAGCCCACAGGCCAAGTCCAATTACACCCTTAATATCTTTTTCCTTCTTTCTTTCCTGTAGCGACAAGCTCCAAAACCACCCTATTTTCTTGCGATTTTGATACACGACATGTACATATTTTTACTTATCTTGTTTCCCCTAGTGCCCAAGATTCATGAACAATAAAACTTGCAACCTCCTTTGCTCGTTTACTACCCCAGAAACTACCCAAGCAACACACCAAACTCACCCTTTGAAAGATAAGTTTAAATGTGGCATGACATTCCTTGTTGCCACCCTTGCTCCCCAATTACATCTAATCTAACAATGTGCATAACATGAAATGTCAGGAATGAATAGATTGATATCTCACAAGATCTATCCATGTACAAACTCGATTGGACAATATTTGTGGCATTACTATTCGCCTAACATGCACACACCAACACTTGTGAACTTATCTTGTCCTTACACCCTTCAAAACTCGCTATATAAGACTCCCCATGCAAGCTAAATTGTTACATGCACTAAAACGTACCACTTACACAAAAATAATAACGAGAGGAGTAGTGTTAAAGGACAAACGGATCGCCAAGAGTACCACGTCTCAAGTGAACCTAGGAGACCAAGCTTGGAGCCTCTTGAACCTTTGGTGGAACGTGAAGTGAACCACAAAGCCCTCGTACCATTACACGATCCTTACACGTCATTTTACACCACCTTTGAAAGGTGAGGTGAGGCCTTGAAACTTTATTTCTATTTATATATATACGTACGTATGGTTTTTTTTGCACAAACACTTTCTATTTATAACTCGTAAAGTATAAACACAACACATATATTTTATGTATCGTACTATTACTTGGATAGGCCATTAACGAGAACCTCTAATAACTTTGAACTTATATTAACGAATACACAATAAAAATCACACGTTTCTAAGTCATGTTGGACCTATACGATTTCACTAAAACACTTAGAATTTATTTTGAGTTTTTACAAGTTGTACGCATGAGTTTTGGCTTACACTTTGACCTCACCATTTTAATATTCGACACATGACCATCTAATATTTTTGTACGAACTAATTATTTACCTAGTATACTAACGAGACTAATAAATAACGAGGTCTAACAACATGATTTTGTCGCCTAAACAAGTCTAAAGCATATCGCTATTTCATAAGTTTTTCAGAAAATAAAAACCTTACATGGGCCGTTAAGCCCAAAAAGCTAGTTTTAGCTTATTACGATAAGCTAGGTGTAAAAGCTCTTTTGAAATGTTATTAGAACTTAAAATGATGGATTTTGATAAACCCAATGTTCCCCCAAACCCCTTGGATCGAAAAACGTTAACGGGCCTTTATTTGGACTCGTTAAGCCCATTTAGTGAAAAATGAAGAAAATAAGCTAATAAGCTATTGGAATAAGTTGTTCTACACTTTCTGAGCTTATTGGAATAATAAAAATGTTAAATTTCAAGTTCGGTAATTTTTGGACTAGATTTGCAAAATTTCGTTAACTTGGGACTAAAAGTGTCAAACGTGTAAATTTTGGGTAAAAAGTGTCAAATCTGTTTTCTAAGAGTATAAACTGTTAATATTGAAACTTGGGATTGAAAAATGTAAATATTGATATAATTGGACTTAAAACGTAAATATATATATATCTTTGGACTAACGACGTAAATATTTTCCGTTAAGGGTAAAATGTGTAAAATTGAAAAACTTAAAGGATCAAATAGTAATATTGATTTTTAAATAATAAATTATATATATATATATATATATATATATATATATATATATATATATATATATATATATATATACGTATAATATTTATATAACGATAATTAAATTTTAGACGATGAAATAATACGAAACCATTATCTATTTTATCTACGACGTAGTACATCACCTATGCACATTATGGATTATTCGTAACTAATAATAAACGTTCACAATAAAACGAGACTTAAAAACTGAAACTTGCCATATCTTTTAGGTCGTGTGTGAAGCCGTTGCCTTGCATCGTTGAGATTACGATTATTCTACTATACTACTAAGGTGAGTTCATAGCCCACATTTAACTTGTTTTTGTGGGGGGGATACATGCTCAAAAACCGAACACAAGTCTTTTCCTGATATTATTATTGCTTAAGTAGCTATTGCCGAAAGTCCCTCGATCATGAACCTTAATCACTTGAAGGGTGAACGTAAATAATTGTGAATAGATCTATTAGGGATTGACAATCCCTATTTGGTTGCTAGAGGAAAGTCACCAAATGCACTTTATTTGAATGTCATAGGTTACTGGCAAATACCTATCTTGGGGGCAACTTATATCACATCATTAATACGGATAATTTTGATGTCTGTTGAATCGTTGAGTGTCATGAGCTTAAGGCAATAATGAATGTGATTTCTAACTTGTTTATTTGTATCGATATTACAATAAACACCTATCTCTTGTGTTCAAACTTTTAATTATAAACCTATGAATTTCACTCAACTTTTGTTGACTTTTAGCATGTTTATCTCAGGTAACTAAATGGAATGGATGGCAAAGGCACGAAGTGGGCAAATAAAGAAACGTTTATTTCTTTTTGAATAAAAACTTGTTGTTGAATAATGAAACCTCTTGGAAACATGAATATTTGGTATTTTAAATAAAACTTAAAACGTCTCACTTGAGTCGTTTTCTATAATTGTGACAAAGATCCACGATATAATACCCCAAAAGTCTTCCGCTGTCATTATAAGTCTTCCGCTGTATTGATCGATTTTGGGGGTGTTATAGAATGGCATCAGAGCTACGGTTATAGTGAACCAAGTGTTTTTGGAACATTGGACTATAACTACACTTTTAACGGGACAAAACTTTTATAAAATACCATCTTACGCCCTTCCTGCCTGAGCATTCCAATAATTGGTAAAAAGTATTATTTACTTTATACCATTTTAAATTGATTATGATTATGCTTACATTTACTAATCGGAAAATTATTACAGTGTCATGTCTTCGAACACCCACCCTATCAGCTTGTCATCAAACTCAGGAACTGAAGATGTTACTTGATTGAGGGAAAACCAGTCAACTAAATTCAACCACGGATGTGGTCAAGATGGTCAAACTGCCTAGAGTCAATGCTCCGCGGAATATAGTGGTTTCCCCGGGTCGTTATGTCCCGACGAGGTGTGGATGGTTAACAAACGGTTATGTGATCGGGTGAATTTGGACAGGAAAAGGGTTTGTGTGTGATTAAGCTAGGGAATCTACAAGGAAATAGCATAAATAAGCTATATGAACAAGACTTGAAAGTTGGAAAAACCAAAAACGTTAAAAACCTAAAAACGCGTACGTTCACGTTTAAATAAAACATAAGCGTACAAAATAAAAAGTAAAAACTGAAATCGGAAAACACCCAGGGGGTGAAAATGACTTTTTTACAAACTATAAGATGAAAGAAAATTTTAAGAAAAAGAAAATGAATTTTTACACTATTTAATTATTTAATATTAATTAATTACTAATTATTACTAATTATTAACATTTAAATAACTTAAATATAATACAATATTGATTAAACACTAAAAAAGTGAAAATAAAATTTCTAAAATTATAAAATAACTAAAAACAAGTTTTTAAAAATAAAAATATATATTTTTGTCTTTTTGTGGTTTTTCTATTAATTAATTACTAATTAATTATTAATTACCTAATTAAACTATTTTAAATTAAGAAAAATAGAAAATGAACAGTAAAAATTATAAGAAAAGTTCTAAAATTATTTTATAACATATAAAAGCTATAAAAAATATAAAAACTAGGTTTTGCTTAATAAAAACTAATAATGCTATTTAATACTTAATATTAATTAATTATTAATAAAACTAAGATTAATTCTAATAAATACTAAAAGATAAAATAAAAATCTGAAAAAATTACTATAAATACTTTAATATAATAGGAATTTAAGAAAAATATAAAACACCTAAGTACTTAATAAAAATTTAAAAATGAAAATTAAAATTTAAATAAAATTAAATAGAAACTATCACTTAAAAATAAATTGGTTTTTCTTGGATTTTCTTTTGGAAACTTATTTTACACCTAAAAACAAGAGACTTTAACAAAAACAATTTTTATGGAAATCAAAAATAAGCTAGAATAAGTCAAAAAGTTGAGACAGTTGACTAAGTTTGACCAAGGATGAGAATGAGCTAAAATCAGCTTTGGTGGGACCCACAATAGCTGAATCTGGTTCCAATAAGTTATGTTAACTTGTATAAGCTGGAATAGCCAAAAGGGACCCACAGAATAAGCCAAAAGCACTAAAATAAGCACTTGGTTCTTGGAACTCAACTGAAAGTGGGACAGTCCTTTGTGGTTAATTCAGGTGGGGTCCACAAAGGTTGAGGTCAAACAAGTGGTCAAACATTGAAGCCCACCAGGGGGGGGGGTTGAAATGAACAAGATTGGTGGCCTGGGGCCCACTGAGGTGGCTAGAAAACCACCACCAAGTGGTGGTGGTGGACTGTATCAGCAGCAGGGCAGAAAGCCCCCCCTGCAACCTACTTTGGTTCCATGTGGGGCCCAAGGAAAAAATCACAAAAATGTATGCTATGTAGAATTTCAAAGATGAGCTGATAGAGAACAAGTAACAACAAGTTTTATTCCATAAAAACAAACACTAAATTCAATAAAATTCTTTGAAATTTTGTAAAAATCTGTCATGCAAACTTTTGACTTTTTCAGAAACCTACCACAGTTGACCTTTTTGAGTTTTGATTGCTTCTATACTACTGAAGACATGTTTATAAGTTAATTTAAAACCAAATTAAGTTAAAAGAACCACTTATATAATGAAATGATGGTTATTTGGACTCAATGACCACCACAGTTAACTGTGGTGGTGAGATTTGTGTGAAATTGACTTTTGGTGCTAAGTGGTGAGCTTTTAAAGCCTAACTCAACCTAAAATCACTTAATGCAATGTATTTAAACCAAGGTAACAACAAAGTAAAAACACTAACACATGTAAACTTGCAAATCCAAACACCCCTTAAACTTGAAACTGATTTGGTTTTTTAAAACAAACTAACAATTAAATCCTTAAACATGAAATCTAAACTTACCTTATCACTAAATAAACACAATTTGAACTGAAATAAGTACTAAATGACCTATGCTACAGTAGATTACAAGAATTTAAGAAATGCTTACATGAGCTGCCAGTTAACAAGCAATGAACCAAGTACAAAATGTACTATCCTATGCCTCCCCTGAAGCACCTAAAACCATATGAACCATACATCCACCCTGCTTCCATTCTGAATCAATTCATTCACCATTTTATACACCTGTTGACTTTTGTTGACTGGTGAACTTTTTTGAGCTAAAACTATTTTGAACCTTACTGAGCTTATGAAAGCTTGTGATTAGGCTACTGTGAGCTCAAAATAACAAGAAACAACAATAATTATCCAAATTGAGCAAAGCTATCAATTTCACTTGAGATTACCAAAAACTGAGTTTGTACTTTGAGAATTGAAACTGAGAAACTATTGGAATACTTTTCATTAACATAAAAGTTTGATACAACTTGCATTAAAAACAGAATTTAAAGGTTTACAACAGAATTTTAAAGTTTACACTACGAATGGTCTAAAAACATTGACAACTATAATCTTCTCTTTTTCTTCATCTTTATAGTAATCTTTTGAGGTCCCTGTAGCCTACCAAGACTTTCCCACTTCTTGTAGACCCTTGGATTCTTCTAATTCAATCTCCACCATTCAAACAATTTTTCGCGCCTTTTTCTATGTATAACAATTGGGCAGTTATAGTGGGTGTAGGTGAGGCAATTAATGAGGGGTTGGTTTGGTTTGGTGTAAGAATTAATGATGGTGGCTTGGTTTGGTGAAAAGAGAGGAGGGGGAAGGGACAATGGAGCGTGAAAACTGGGGAAGAGGGGATGATGAACAGTGGATCGGGGGTGTGGGTGTTGACCGGGTCAACGAAGGGGGAAGTATTAAAAGTGGGGGAGTGGGCTGTGGTGGTGAATGGGCTGAGGGTGTTTGGTTTTGGGCCTGGGTGGATTGGAGTAATAAGGTGGATGGGGTGGGCTGTTGTTGTTGGGTAAATAAATAAACAAGGATCCGTTTGGTTTTTGTATACTAATCACAAGGACCTCAAATGTAATTTATGAAAATCCAAGAGACTGAAAATGTACAAACTCCAAAGTTATCATAAGGATCAAAATTGAAATCTTTAATAACCCAAAGAACCAAAATGTATTTTTTTTTTTTATAAATAAACACCCAAGGACTAAAATTGACAATTTTCAAAGTTTAGGGATCATTTTTGCCAATCTGTGAAAAACTTTTATCCAAAGACCAAATTTGAACATTTTTGAACTTCCAAGGACTAAAAACGATTTTTCATCCAAAAATATCCCACCAGGGACCAAATCTGCCAAAATCTGAAACTCCAGGGACCAAACTGTAAATTTCCAAAACTTTTCTAATTTTTCACCAAAGGACTAAATATGACAACTTATGATTTCAAAATGACCTTTGGTGATAATTTTCTATATTTTGAATGACCATGGACTAGTTTTGTAATTTTATGAAAATTGAGGGACTGAAACTGCCAATTTTGCAAACTTTGTGCGTTTTTCATTTGTTTTTGCTCATTTTGCATCTAAAACATATAAAACACAATTTTGAAATATTTTTAGTATTTTGATGCATTTCTGAGTGTTTTTGTTTGTTTTGCGGTTCAGATTAGACCAAAAATGATGAGTGTTTGAGCACTCATCAATCCCCCACACTAAACTATTGCTAGTCCCTAGCAATAACTGTTTTGAAAACTTGATGGATTTGAAAAACTCTTTACCAAAAGCCATCACTTCTGGAGTATCCAGGTGTAAGAACTGTGGCACACCTGATAACCGTGTGATTTTGAGCAAACCACCAGCTGTCAACGGATTTGAGTAGTCTTTACCAAAAGCCGTTTGCTTCTGGACTAGCCAGCTCTTGATGGAATAGTCAACATCTTGGTGAGCTGATTACCAATTATGGATTTTCCACTGCCTTTACCACAAGCCATAATCTTGCGGGCTAGCCAACTCATTCGCTTTATGGGATATGGGGAGTTGATGAACCATACAATTTTGGGCAAATTGCAAGCCATAAACGGATTTGAGATGTCTTTACCAAGAGCCGTTTGCTCCTGGACTAGCCAATCCCTTTTGTCGTTTAGACAAGGCGGACTGATTACCACAAAAATTTTGAAGCACCAGTGAAAAATTTTTAAAATTTTTGAAATTTTGGCTAAAAACGGGGGTATTATATAGTAAAATGTGATAAAATTCGCTAGAATAGCGAATACCCCCCACACTTAGGATGAATATTGTCCTCAATATTCAAAGTCCCGGCTATTATGCCGACATTTTGAACGTAAAAGGGCAACATTACAAGCTAAGCGTGGAAAACACCATTTTGTATTTTCACTTCATAAATAACCATAGCATGGGGGACTCCCCCACACTTAGGGTGAAAACCCTATAAGCATGCTACTGTTTTTGTTTACCGAGTCGCTAGCTTGACTCGACCCCAAATTCATTTGTCCTTGGGGAAGCATGATGTGGAAGAAGCAATCTCAATCGGACTTTCATTCAAGATGTTTGGACAAACATTTGAAGCACGTAAAAGTTCCACACCGATGAGATAAATAACCGGCTCAAGATAATGATACATGAAAATGCCGGGATCAAATATAGTGTCTTCATTCCCGAAGGAATGAAGAATAGGAGAAGTCACCCTGTAGGTGAAGAAAGGAAGAAAGATCTTGATGACAATCAAGATTGATTCATCATCATCAGAAAGAGAATTCATGATTGGTGTATCATGAATCTCATCAGTAAAGCTCGTATGATCTAGACATATTATGGGTGGGAGGGTTGGGATTTTGATATCAATCAAATTCTCAAGGTTGAGAATATTTCCCTCCGGAAAACAAAGATCAACTTTGTCTAGATCAAAGTAAAAATTATCATACTTCGGTGGAGGTATGATATGAGTGAGTTCACCGGAGAACTCCTCAAAAGTGAATGAATCATATACGGGGAGAGAAATTTGAGAATGAGAAGTGGTAATGCCACTAATCTTCTCTCCCATATGATCAAAGGTAAAGGCTTCAAACTCCGGTATAGGATCATCGGAGAAAATGTAACTATCCTTAATCGGGATAGGAGATGAAATAGGTTTCATTTTGAAAGCCTCGATTTTAGAAATGAGGAGATCGACATTCAATAATGTTGCACGAAGTGCTTCATCCTTGATTTCAATGTCAATCTCGTCATTCTCTTCTTCTAAGCTGACTAGCTTAGAAGGTAATTCTTCCATAAAAACGATGTCTCCACAAGATAACGAATTGTCATCAGTAGAATCGGAGAACATCTCATCATGATTAGATGGGAAGAATAGAGGAGGAGGAATATCACACATATGGTCAAAAGTCCCCTGTGACTCTCTCGGGATTGGGACAAGGATCTCAACACTAGACTTTATTAATTCGTCCGATTCCTTATTAGGAACAGTGCTAAGATGCTCATCCACCATGATCAGAGAGTGAGTGTGAACTTCGGGTGTGATAACTGCAGGTTGAGATGGAATCTCAACTGACGGGATTTCATCTGATGAACTGGATGAATCATCATCAAGGATATCTTCATCATCACTGTCATCAGGAATGAAACGAAATTGAGAGCTCGATCTGGCTGCTTTTTCTTTTGCAAATGATTCCCTAACAGCTTTTTCAAAAGCATATTTGGAATCAATTTTAGCAACCTGCTCTTCAGTCAAAAATTCAGCCATGTATTTCTCATGTGAATTTAGAGTAAATGAAAATTGCGGGGGTGGGGATTTGTCAAAACCGGAAGGTTGACATTGATAATCATCATGAGGACCCTCACAATTTACACAAGAAACACTGGGTGCATTATGAAGTTTTGTGGTACCCAACTCCTTAGCTTCTTTTAATAGATCTAGGATCTCTAGATAATTGTCTTGTTGGGTTTGCTGAGGAGTTGCTTGAATCATTTGGTACTGTGGAGGTGGTTCTTGAAACGAATAGTCGTAATTGTTACAAGGAAAGGGATTCCCTGTTTGACAATCCGAGCTAAAATGAGGACCTCCACAGTACTCACAACAGTAAAACTGTTGAGTTTGGCTTGGTGTATTTTGATACGAAGCATCATTGAAATTTGGATAATATGATTCTTGCTCGTATGAATGTGATGGGTAATTGGAAAAATTTGAAGAGTCGTTGAATGAGTTCTGATTAGGATCATAAGCGAATGAATTACTCGACCCACAAAACAAACAACTCCCGTTTTGAATATCATTACCACGTTGTACACATGTACACCAACGACATGGAAAACCGAAAAGTGGCTCACCACAACCGACACAAGGAACAAAATCTGGAGGTTGGACAAGTGGTGTGCTTTTAGAGCTAGGAATTTCCACCACTTCCGTTATGGTCTCGGGTTTTTGTTTTTGATAATCGTGAAGATTGGGTAAGTCGTTCTTTTCAGTTACTGCCCTAAGCTCAGCACGTTTGCTTGACAAACTTTTAACCGTAAACCGTGAAAGGTAAGGATCAATTCTTGACGGTTTGTCATTAATAGCACGTACCTCGGGCTGTGAAGGGTAGTTGGAAGAATTTGGTGAATCATTGAGAGAATTTGGACTTATGAACAGATTGCACAAAACACAAAATCTGTTACTACAATTATTGCCACATTTCTCACAAATACACCGGAGACAACGAAAGCCGTTCTCAATCGGGCTTTTACAGTGAAAACACGTGTAGCCGAGAGACGCCATATGAATTATGCATGATATGGGTGTAAGAAGGTAGAATCAAATGGATAGAGGGTAAGGAAAAATATTTTTGGGTTTTTATGGAAAAATATGAACAAAGATGGATAATATACAAAGAGATGAATTCCAAAATCACTAATCAGCAAACCGTTTTTAGAAAACGCGCACAACCTCCCCGGCAGCGGCGCCAAAATTTGATTGAGGGAAAAGCAGTCAACTAAATTCAACCAAGATGTGGTCAAGATGGTCAAACTGCCTAGAGTCAATGCTCCGCGGAATATAGTGGTTTCCCCGGGTCTTTATGTCCCGACGAGGTGTGGATGGTTAACAAACGGTTATGTGATCGGGTGAATTTGGACAGGAAAAGGGTTTGCGTGTGATTAAGCTAGGGAATCTACAAGGAAATAGCTTAAATAAGCTATGTGAACAAGACTAGAAAGTTGGAAAAACCAGAAACGTTAAAAACCTAAAAACGCGTACGTTCACGTTTAAATAAAACGTAAACGTACAAAATAAAAAGTAAAAATTGAAATCTGAAAACACCCAGGGGGTGAAAATGACTTTTTTACAAACTATAAGATGAAAGAAAATTTTAAGAAAAAGAAAATGAATTTTTACACTATTTAATTATTTAATATTAATTAATTACTAATTATTACTAATTATTAATATTTAAATAACTTAAATATAATACAATATTGATTAAACACTAAAAAGGTGAAAATAAAATTTCTAAAATTATAAAATAACTAAAAACAAGTTTTTAAAAATAAAAATATGTATTTTTGTCTTTTTGTGGTTTTTCTATTAATTAATTACTAATTAATTATTAATTACCTAATTAAACTATTTTAAATTAAGAAAAATATAAAATGAACAGTAAAAATTATAAGAAAATTTCTAAAATTATTTTATAACATATAAAAGCTATAAAAAATATAAAAAATAGGTTTTGATTAATAAAAACTAATAATGCTATTTAATACTTAATATTAATTAATTATTAATAAAACTAAGATTAATTCTAATAAATACTAAAATATAAAATAAAAATCTGAAAAAATTACTATAAATACTTTAATATAATAGGAATTTAAGAAAAATATAAAATAGCTAAGTACTTAATAAAAATTTAAAAATGAAAATTAAAATTTAAATAAAATTAAATAGAAACTATCACTTAAGAATAAATTGGATTTTCTTGGATTTTCTTTTGGAAACTTATTTTACACCTAAAAACAAGAGACTTTTACAAAAACAATTTTTATGGAAATCAAAAATAAGCTGGAATAGGTCAAAAAGTTGAGACAGTTGACTAAGTTTGACCAAGGATGAGAATGAGCTAAAATCAGCTTTGGTGGGACCCACAATAGCTGAATCTGGTTCCAATAAGTTATGTTAACTTGTATAAGCTGGAATAAGCCAAAAGGGACCCACAAAATAAGCCAAAAGCGCCAAAATAAGCACTTGGTTCTTGGAACTCAACAGAAAATGGGACAGTCCTTTGTTATTAATTCAGGTGGGGTCTACAAAGGTTGAGGTCAAACAAGTGGTCAAAAATTGAAGCCCACCAGGGGGGGTTGAAATTAACAAGATTGGTGGCCTGGGGCCCACTGAGGTGGCTAGAAAACCACCACCAAGTGGTGGTGGTGGACTGTATCAGCAGCAGCAGCAGCAGGGCAGAAAGCCCCCCCTGCAACCTACTTTGGTTCCATTTGGGGCCCAGGGGAAAAATCACAAAAATGTATGCTATGTTGAATTTCAAAGATGAGCTGATAGAGAACAAGTAACAACAAGTTTTATTCCATAAAAACAAACACTAAATTCAATAAAATTCTTTGAAATTTTGTAAAAATCTGTCATGCAAACTTTTGACTTTTTCAGAAACCTACCACAGTTGACCTTTTTGAGTTTTGATTGCTTCTATACTACTGAAGACATGTTTATAAGTTAATTTAAAACCAAATTAAGTTAAAAGAACCACTTATATAATGAAATGATGGTTATTTGGACTCAATGACCACCATAGTTAACTATGGTGGTGAGATTTGTGTGAAATTGACTTTTAGTGCTAAGTGGTGAACTTTTAAAGCCTAACACAACCTAAAATCACTTAATGCAATGTATTTAAACCAAGGTAACAACAAAGTAAAAACAATAACACATGTAAACTTGCAAATCCAAACACCCATTAAACTTGAAACTGATTTGGTTTTTTAAAGCAAACTAACAATTAAATCCTTAAACATGAAATCTAAACTTACCTTATCACTAAATAAACACAATTTGAACTGAAATAAGAACTAAATGACCTATGCTACAGTAGATTACAAGAATTTAAGAAATGCTTACATGAGCTGCCAGTTAACAAGCAATGAACCAAGTACAAAATGTGCTATCCTATGCCTCCCCTGAAGCACCTAAAACCATATGAACCATACATCCACCCTGCTTCCATTCTGAATCAATTCATTCACCATTTTATACACCTGTTGACTTTTGTTGACTGGTGAACTTTTTTGAGCTAAAACTATTTTGAACCTTACTGAGCTTATGAAAGCTTGTGATTAGGCTACTGTGAGCTCAAACTAACAAGAAACAACAATAATTATCCAAATTGAGCAAAGCTATCAATTTCACTTGAGATTACCAAAAACTGAGTTTGTACTTTGAGAATTGAAACTGAGAAACTATTGGAATACTTTTCATTAACATAAAAGTTTGATACAACTTGCATTAAAAACAGAATTTAAAGGTTTACAACAGAATTTTAAAGTTTACACTACGAATGGTCTAAAAACATTGACAACTATAATCTTCTCTTTTTCTTCATCTTTATAGTAATCTTTTGAGGTCCCTGTAGCCTACCAAGACTTTCCCACTTCTTGTAGACCCTTGGATTCTTCTAATTCAATCTCCACCATTCAAACAATTTTTCGCGCCTTTTTCTATGTATAACAATTGGGCAGTTATAGTGGGTGTAGGTGAGGCAATTAATGAGGGGTTGGTTTGGTTTGGTGTAAGAATTAATGATGGTGGCTTGGTTTGGTGAAAAGAGAGGAGGGGGAAGGGACAATGGAGCGTGAAAACTGGGGAAGAGGGGATGATGAACAGTGGATCGGGGGTGTGGGTGTTGACCGGGTCAACGAAGGGGGAAGTATTAAAAGTGGGGGAGTGGGCTGTGGTGGTGAATGGGCTGAGGGTGTTTGGTTTTGGGCCTGGGTGGATTGGAGTAATAAGGTGGATGGGGTGGGCTGTTGTTGTTGGGTAAATAAATAAACAAGGATCCGTTTGGTTTTTGTATACTAATCACAAGGACCTCAAATGTAATTTATGAAAATCCAAGGGACTGAAAATGTACAAACTCCAAAGTTATCATAAGGATCAAAATTGAAAACTTTAATAACCCAAAGAACCAAAATGTATTTTTTTTATAAATAAACACCCAAGGACTAAAATTGACAATTTTCAAAGTTTATGGATCATTTTTGCCAATCTGTGAAAAACTTTTATCCAAAGACCAAATTTGAACATTTTTGAACTTCCAAGGACTAAAAATGATTTTTCATCAAAAAATATCCCACCAGGGACCAAATCTGCCAAAATCTGAAACTCTAGGGACCAAACTGTAAATTTCCAAAACTTTTCTAATTTTTCACCAAAGGACTAAATATGACAACTTATGATTTCAAAATGACCTTTGGTGAGAATTTTCTATATTTTGAATGACCAGGGACTAGTTTTATAATTTTATGAAAGTTGAGGGACTGAAACTGCCAATTTTGCAAACTTTGTGCGTTTTTCATTTGTTTTTGCTCATTTTGCATCTAAAACATATAAAACACAATTTTGAAATATTTTTAGTATTTTGATGCATTTCTGAGTGTTTTTGTATGTTTTGCGGTTCAGATTAGACCAAAAATGATGAGTGTTTGAGCACTCATCATTACTTCAGCCTATGCTACCTCACCTATGCCTATGTCTCCTGCTACCGACAAATACATGCAAAGCCAGCAATTTCTGCCAGCATCTGACACAGAGGCTTCTCCTCTGGCATCATCTGGTCCGATTCGCCGATCTAGGCAAATTAGACAACTTCAGCCGTATGAAGCAAGTACTACTGTACCAGCACCAGCTCTTGTCATACCACCTGAATCAGTTGTGCCACCACCACCTGCACCATATGTGATACCACCACTACCTACTATCTTCTACAGCCAAACTACTACTGTGCCAGTAACACCATCACCCATAGCATTACCTCCACTAGCATCACCACCTGCACCTTACCGAAGTGTCCCAATATCACCTCACCAAAGGACTTACCCAATCCACCCAACCACCTCAGAATCTTGTGTTCACCGCAGACGCCGAAGGACCCACAAGCGAGTGGATGCTCGTAAATGGTCGTTCTTGTTGCCAATCATGCGATATTGGAGATCTCAAGAAGGAACACCAACAACAAGGGAACTTGGGGAAAGTTCTTACTCCACCTCCCGAATTCTTCCAGTCACTGGGGAACCCATACATCACACCATACCATTGTTAGCTGCAAGAATGGTTCGCCACGAAGATCGACTTGATTCCATCGCTAGTATACTCAACAAGATTCCGCATGAACTTCTAGAAACCTTTGAAGATGATATGAACAGTCTCATAATTGGTCATCTTGCAATGGAAGATAAGGTTGAAAAGTTGGATTCTCTATTTTGGGAATCAATGGAATTCATAGGAGCACTATGTGGGGCTAACACTTCAACAGAAATAATGATGGGAACTTTATACCGAGAACTTGAAACGATCAACACTGAGAACCTACGCCTTAGGCAAGCCCTGCTAGAATCTCGAGAAAGGGAAAGGACTCGAGATCAAACAATGGAAACCATGTCCACTGCCATTCAAGAACTCCAAAACCGCCTAGACAAAGCCTTAGGGAAACCATGAGACCATCACCTTGTTAGTGAAATCAATGTCCTACCAATAAGAGAATCTTGTCATGTTTTGTAAACATTTGCACAAGTATCAATAAGTGTTGTAACACCTTGACGTTGATTTATGGAAATTTATTTTATCTTTATTTACGTTGCAAACTTTATACATTATATCGTAATATATTAGTTCATGCAGGTCAAACTTATTCGTAATTCCTATGTGTGTCATTCCAACATACAATAATTACGACTTAAACCTTTTCAATGATCAAATCATTGTAACTACGACCTATATTTACTATTTATTACTCGATATGTATTTCAACGTGATAGGACTATTGTAAATGTTCTAATGATATACCTTCTTTTATAATAGTAACATGGCTAGAACTAGGAGAACAACCACGACCGCCACACCAACGAACCCTGAAGTTATGACCCCGGCAGCGATCCAGCAAGCAATTGCTGATGGTGTCAATGCCGTTTTAGCTAGACAAGCCCGCAATAGAGATGGAAATGCACCTGCACCCCGCTACTGCACTTATAAGGGCTTTATAGCGTGCCAACCAACATATTTCAAAGGAACTGAAGGAGTGTCGGAATTATCTCAATGGTTTGAAAGAAGTGAAACTGTTTTCCAAAGAAGTGGATGCTCGGAAAACAACAAGGTAAGCTTCGCAATGGGAACACTGATGCAAGACGCTCTATCCTGGTGGAACTCTACCGTTCAAACACTAGGAGCAGAAGCAGCACATCAACTTACTTGGATTGAATTCAAGGCTAAAATACTAAAGAAGTATTGTCCCCGTTCTGAACTACGAAAACTCGAGGATGAGTTCCATGCCTTAATGGTGAAAGGCGTTGATTTGAGAAGTTACAACCGGAGATTTCAAGAACTCAAAGTACTATGCCCTACCATGGTACCCGATCATGAGAAGACATTAGAGAAATATGTCGAAGGACTCCCTAAGAGTATTGAAGGAAATGTCACCTCAGCAAACCCGCCAACCTTGGAAGCAGCAATGGAACTTGCTCAGAAACTTCTAGACCGAGAAGTGAAATACAATGAGCTTAAAAGGAAATTGGACGATAAGAGAACCACCCACCATCACAACAACAACCAACAAAGCAACAACAGTCATCACCGCAACAATAATCGGAACCACCAACAATATCACAACAATCGGAGCACTTAACAGCAGAATCAAAGACAAGAGAAACCCCGAGTCTACGCCGCCACGGAAGGTGTAGGGTACAACGGACAGAAACGCCAATGTCAACGATGCAAACTTCATCACGAGGGTCGTTGTACCGTCCGGTGCGACAAATTTCGTAAGATCGGTCATCAAACCAGAAACTGTAGGATTCCGACTATAGGGAGCAACACACAGGTTGTATCACCCACTTGTTTCAGATGTGGAGAAGTAGGACACATCCGGAGGAACTGCCCAAAAGGAAATGAACCAGCCAACGCCCAAGCTAGGGTATACCTTCTCGGAGATGGAAACGGACCTGATGTAGTCACCGGTACGTTTCTACTAAACCATCATAATGCTAGAGTATTGTTTGATTCTGGCGCCGATAAGAGTTTTATATCAGATACGTTTGCCCCTTTACTTAATGTCACCCCCTCTAAGCTAAACACCACCTATGAAGTCGAAATGGCTGACGGAAATTTAATAGGTACCAATACTATCATGAAAGATCGCACCCTAACCCTATCCGAAAAACCTTTTGCCATTGATATTATGCCGGTTCAACTTGGTAGTTTTGATGCTATCGTCGGCATGGATTGGCTATCCCACCATCGTGCTAGGATTCACTATGACGAAAAGGCCGTCCATATACCACTCAAGGATGAAACACTCATTGTCCAGGGCGACAAAAGCAAACCTCGATATGAAATTATCTCATGTATACGAGTGATAAAATACATAAAGGAAGGATGTCAGGTATTCATGGCTCAAGTTACGGAAAATAAGTCATCCGAGAAGCAGCTTGATGACGTTCCTATTGTTAGGGATTTTCCTGAAGTATTCCCTGAAGAATTACCTAGTATTCCACCCGCACGTCAAGTAGAATTTCAGATTGAACTAGTGCCTGGAGCGGCACCAGTGGCTAAAGCACCTTATAGGCTAGCGCCATCTGAAATGGAAGAATTGTCAGAACAACTAAAGGAATTGTCGGAAAAAGGATTTATTCGACCAAGCTCATCACCTTGGGGAGCTCCAGTTTTATTTGTTAAGAAGAAGGATGGATCCTTCCGAATGTGCATCGATTACCGGGAGTTGAATAAATTTACGGTAAAGAATCGATACCCATTGCCTCGAATTGATGATCTGTTTGATCAATTGTAAGGATCGAGTGTGTACTCAAAAATTGATCTGAGATCAAGATATCATCAGCTAAGAGTTCGAGAAGAGGATATTCCGAAAACTGCATTCAGAACGCGCTATGGTCACTACGAGTTTCAAGTAATGCCGTTCAGTCTGACTAATGCACCAGCAGTTTTCATGGATTTAATGAATCGAGTGTGCAAACCTTACTTGGATAAGTTTGTAATAGTATTCATTGACGATATTTTGATCTACTCTCGCAACGAAGAGGAACACGCGGAACACTTGCGAATTATTCTAGAACTGCTTAAGAAAGAAGAACTGTACGCTAAGTTCTCCAAATGCGACTTTTGGATTAGCACCGTACAATTTTTAGGATACATCATAGATAGTCAAGGCATTCACGTAGACCCTGCAAAGATTGAGCCTGTAAAAGGTTGGTCGTCTCCTACAAACCCCACGGAGATACGTCAATTTTTAGGTCTCGCAGGTTACTACCGAAGATTTATTGAAGGATTCTCCAAGATTGCAAAACCTTTGACTAAACTAACCCAAAAGAACGAGAAGTACATCTGGGAAGAAAAGGAAGAAGCAGCCTTCCAATTGTTAAAACGAAAGCTTTATGAAGCTCCAATATTAGCCCTCTCAGAAGGAAATGAGGACTTTATTGTATATTGTGACGCATCTTATCATGGACTAGGAGCAGTTTTGATGCAAAGAAGCAAAGTGATAGCTTATGCATCTCGACAATTAAAGAAACATGAGGAAAACTACACGACTCATGACTTGGAGTTAGGAGCTGTAGTGTTTGCGCTCAAGTTATGGAGGCACTACTTATATGGCACCAAATGTACCGTGTACACAGACCACAAGAGTCTTCAGCATATTTTGGATCAAAAGGATTTGAATATGAGACAACGTCACTGGCTAGAGCTGCTCAGTGATTATGATTGCGAGATACGTTACCACCCAGGAAAGGCTAATGTAGTAGCAGATGCGTTAAGCCGAAAAGAACGATTGAAACCACTTCGAGTTAGATCACTAGGGATGACTATTCACTCACCCCTTCCATCCCAAATCCTTACCGCACAGAGCGAAGCACTTAAAGAAGAAAATCGACCCAAGGAAAAGATTTATGGCATGCCCGAGAATAAGAATGGTTTCGTGAAGAAATCTGATGGAACACTGTGTTTCAAGGACAGAAGTTGGATCCCTCTGGTTGGAGGTATTCGTGAGCTCATCATGTATGAGTCCCACAAGTCAAAATACTCCATTCACCCAGGTTCCGACAAGATGTATCAGGATTTAAAGAAACTATATTGGTGGCCAAACATGAAGGCTGACATCGCAGAATATGTTGGTAAATGTTTGACGTGTTCAAGAGTTAAGGCAGAACATCAGAAACCTTCAGGTCTACTTGTACAACCTGAACTTCCTATGTGGAAATGGGAACGAATCACTATGGACTTCATCACCAAACTTCCAAGAACCTCATCTGGATACGACACAATATGGGTTATTGTGGATCGTCTCACAAAATCCGCTCATTTTCTACCCATCAAAGAAACCGATGAGATGAATACACTGGCTTAGCTGTATGTAAAGGAAATTGTCACTCGACATGGAGTACCAATTTCAATCATCTCGGATCGAGATAGTCGTTTCACCTCCCATTTTTGGAAATCATTACAGAAAGCCTTAGGAACTAAACTAGATATGAGCACCGCATACTACCCTCAAACTGATGGTCAAAGTGAAAGAACTATTCAAACCTTGGAAGACATGCTCCAAGCATGCGTTATTGATTTCGAAAAAGGTTAGGATAAGCACTTACCATTAGCAGTGTTTTCATACAACAATAGTTACCACACCAGCATAAAAGGCGCACCATTCGAAGCACTGTACGGTAGAAAGTGCAGATCGCCCGTTTGTTGGGCAGAAGTTGGAGAAAGACAACTTATAGGACCAGACCTTGTTCGGGAAACCACTGAGAAAATCGTTAAGATTAAGCAACGCTTACAAGCAGCCCGAGACCGACAGAAAAGCTACGCCGACATAAGAAGGAAACCCATGGAATTTCAAATAGGAGATAGAGTCTTATTGAAAGTATCTCCCTGGAAGGGAATGGTACGATTTGGAAAACATGGAAAGTTGAACCCAAGATACATCGGTCCATTCAAAATCCTGGAAAGGATAGGACCCGTGGCTTATAAACTCGAACTACCCGAAGAATTTAGTCGGATTCACGACACCTTTCATGTGTCAAACCTTAAGAAGTGTTTATCCGATGAATCTCTCATTATTCCATTGAAAGAAATTCGACTAGATGACAACCTTGTCTTTACCGAGGAACCCATTGAGATCATGGATAGAGAAGTTAAACAACTCAAGCAAAACCGTATCCCTATTGTCAAAGTTCGTTGGGACTCCAAGCGAGGACCGGAATATACTTGGGAGCGCGAGGATCAGATTCGCTCCAAGTATCCACATCTCTTCACCTAAGACACCCTTGGCAACTATCTTAGAGTAGAATTCCGGGACGGAATTCCCTGTAAGAGGTAGGTAATGTAACCTCTCGTAAATTTCCCTTACGATTAGTAAATGCACACGAACAAATAAAACGATGTTATGATAACTTAACACCATTTTTACGGGTAACAAAATTTTTTTTTGATATGGCTTGATATTGGAACCACTACGATAACTGTGATTGACCATTTACCCAGGAACGATGCTTACACACAACCTAGATAACCTGTAATTATTGCGAACTATAAATATATATAAAACATTTATATTTATAACAATACGTTTCGTCTAAATACCGTATACTATTTATATATTCCCCGAACCTACGAAACTTCCCGAGAACGCTCACTAATATTTTTGAACCTCGACACGATAATTGAAAAACACCATGTGGGCCCCCAACACCCAATGGGCCACGGAAACCAAATACAAACCAAACGGACTCCTTTTCTTTCTTTTTCTTTCTTTGGGCCGACACAAACCACAAGCCCACAGGCCAAGCCCAATTACACCCTTAATATCTTTTTCTTTCTTTCTTTCCTGTCACGACAAGCTCCAAAACCACCCTATTTTCTTGCGATTTTGATACACGACATGTACATATTTTTACTTATCTTGTTTCCCCTAGTGCCCAAGATTCATGAACAATAAAACTTGCAACCTCCTTTGCTCGTTTACTACCCCAGAAACTACCCAAGCAACACACCAAATTCACCCTTTGAAATATAAGTTTAAATGTGGCATGACATTCCTTGTTGCCACCCTTGCTCCCCAATTACATCTAATCTAACAATGTGCATAACATGAAATGTCAGGAATGAATAGATTGATATCTCACAAGATCTATGTCACAACTCGTAAATTCTGGTCTTTTCCCGAACTTTCAACATTTACTATTCATCGGTTACTATTCATCGATCACTATTCATCATTTTTGAGGTCAGTTTGATATTCTGAGAAGCGTTTTAAAATTTTACTATTCATAAAACACTATTCACCTCCGGAGAAAATTTGTCATTTATACGTGGGTTGCGTCATTTTTGTAAACGTACGATTTTTAACCTAAGAAACGTTATCTTATGAACTATTATTTTGAATAATTGATCCGACAATCTCAACTATGGTCCTAACATATTTTTCTACTCATAATAATAATATAAAAATTTTATTATTAAATTACCCGGTGTTTTGAAATCAATTACTATATTTTACGGTCGGAGCTTATAACTCCGTCGGTTTGCGATATTTCAACCCAATAATTATTTTAACACCCGATTCTCATCAGGAATATTATTTTATAACTTTTACAACTTCGTCGTATTTTATTTCACCTCGGTAATATTTATTTTTAGTTAACTCGGTACCCGATAACACCTAATACTCCTCAACTCCTACCTAAACCTTACAACTATAAGACAACTTTATTAATTAGCACACAAACCTCACCTTCCCCTCCCTAAAATCCTCCCAATGCCCCCCACTAGGTCCTAAAGCATGTGATTACTTGCCATAAAATATCTATACTTCATTTTTCATATTATCACTTATACCAAAAACTAGCAAAATACTCTCTTCTCTTTCTCTCTTTTGTGTGGATCGGCCAAGGATGAACCAACAAGAAGAAACCATTTATTTTTGGAGATCAAGTCTTATTCAAGCTTAGTTAGTGTTCCTTGTTGGGGTTTTGTGGTAAAACCCTAGGTTATTATACATTTTCTCATCCAATCATCAAGTAAGCTTCAAGATCACTTGTTGATCTTTCCATATTTTCATTTTTCTAGTTTCATGTTGTTTATTCAAGATCCATATGCATATGTTAGTTTATACCACTCTATTTATACTTTTTATAACTTTGAAACTCTAGAAATGGATTATAGTTAGATCCACTTGATTTGTGATGTTTAGGAACCCATGACACCCTAAGAAGGTGTATGGTAGGAATAGACTAGTTTTGTGGTGATTGAAAGTGGTTTGGTTGGATTAGAAACTAGATTGGAACACTAGAAATGATTTTTGAAACATTATATATACCTACTGTCACTATTTTGGAAACGTGGCCAACTCAGTGGGTTTGGGGTAACTTTTGACCAAATATTTAGAAAATACATTCCGAGACGGAACTATGGCCGAAAACGGGGATGAAAACGAGTTTATAACGAAGGAGATATGAATTTTTCAATATTAACGACGAAAACTATATTTTCTGAAAACTGCATGCTGTTTGGCATTTTTAGACGGACAAATAGAGGCGTTAAACGTAACCTAGAGGAGCCGAGCTATTGAAAATATATTAGTATATACTAAAACGAATCCGTGGATATAAAGAACGTAGAAAACGAGCTTAAAACGACCAAGATATACACTTTTGAAACTAGGCGAACTATATATATATTTGACAACTTCTAATAGCACATATTCTCTTAAGTTATGGAAACACTATAATTCAACGCCAACACTTATTTTCAAACTACGAGTGGTATAGGCTTCATGTGCATGTACATTCATCGCATCCCCTCATAATTTAAGTAGATCGTATCATTCGTTCATTATAGGTCGCGGTTAGAGATCGAACCTCATTTCTGTGTAACCACTTTTGTCGTCATTGCTATCGCTTCGAGGTGAGTCATAGCCCCTACTCTTTTAAATTGTTTTGTCAACTTTTGGGGGAGAATACATGCTCGTTTTTACTTGAACTATTATTTGACTCTTTAAACATGGTTTTGACTTGAACTTTATTATGAACTTTTGAACTTGTTTTGAACTTTGGAACTTGACTTGACTTTTGAACTTGACTTAAACTTTTGACACTAATGTACCGTACGTACTTTGACTTAAAGTCTCCCTTGTTCGGAGCAACACTATAAAGTCTCCCATGTTCGGAGCAACGTTAAAAAGTCTCTCATGTTCAGAGCATCCTTAATAAATCTCGCCATGGTGGAGTGACTAATAAATCTTTGCCAAGTCGGTAAAGTGACTAATAAATCTCGCCTAGGTGGTGGAGTGACTTGAAGTCTCCCTTGTTCGGAGCAATGTTATAAAGTCTCCCTTGTTCGGAGAGGCCTTGACTTATTATTGACCACGGGTGCTTGTCTATTGACCTAAACTATTTTAGCAGTGGGTTGTGAACACACAGGTTACAAGTCTCTTATGGCGGGACTTGTAACTGAGTGGATTTACGATGCCTTTGCTGTGTGATCATTTTCTATAAACTTTATTTGTTAAACAAACTCTATGAACTCACCAACCTCGTGTTGACACTTTAGCATGTATTTTCAGGTTTTAACTTATGGCACGCCACTGGAGGTTTTGGCAGGGCATGACATGGTCATAGAAGACTCTGATTATTTATATGGGGACCGTTTTAAACTATTTTAAGGGCCTACTTCCGCAATACTTTTAACGATGTAAATTCAACATTTTGATTAAACGATTTTATTCAAAATAATTAAAGTGAAAACCTTTTTTGAACTTGTGTTGTAATACCAATTGAGTTACACCCCAGCTACACGTATGCTTCCGCTGGACCCGATCTTGGGGGTGTGACAGATTGGCATCAGAGCTTTGGCTATAGCGAACTAAGTGTTTTTAAAACCTAGACTATAGCTACTTTTACGAAAACTTAACCCTATGACCGTCACATGCCTGCCTGCCAAGCTGAAGCCTCACTTGTGGTTTGTTGCTAACTTAGATGATGAGATTTGTGTCTCATTATCTGGTATATTATGTTCATTTATTCTAGTTTATTTCTATCATTGTCTTTCATATAAGCATGTTCACGTATCTTATATGTCACCCTGTTATGTTTCTCCTTGCATAGTTTCATCCTTTGACGTCGAGTTTGGTCACCTGCCTTAGTCTTTCTGAACGTCTTGGTCTTTGTGAAGGACATAGTATTAGTATAACTGAGCTGAGTATTTCAAAATTCATGGAACCTCGGTGGAATATAGACTAGTCACCTATATTCAACCCGGGATAGTGGGACATAGGCTGACTACCTATATCCGACTCAGAAATGAATTTTGCAAACACTGAGAATGGTTATAATAAAATTTTGTCCGTATTGAATCCTCTACTCAATTTCCGAATGTTTCATTCATGTGTGTGTGTACCCTCGTTGTCAGAACGCTTATACTTTTCCTCACCTTGTGAACCGCCACCTGAAAACACGTCAACTGGTCATTTCATCTCATGAATCTTCACCTTTATAACACTTCGGAGACCAACGTTAACTGAACTTCGGGACGAAGTTCCTTAAGGGGTAGAGACTGTCACAACTCGTAAATTCTGGTCTTTTCCCGAACTTTCAACATTTACTATTCATCGGTTACTATTCATCGATCACTATTCATCATTTTACTATTCATCATTTTTGAGGTCAGTTTGATATTCTGAGAAGCGTTTTAAAATTTTACTATTTATAAAACACTATTCACCTCCGGAGAAAATTTGTCATTTATACGTGGGTTGCGTCATTTTTGTAAACGTACGATTTTTAACCTAAGAAACGTTATCTTATGAACTATTATTTTGAATAATTGATCCGACAATCTCAACTATGGTCCTAACATATTTTTCTACTCATAATAATAATATAAAAATTTTATTATTAAATTACCCGGTGTTTTGAAATCAATTACTATATTTTACGGTCGGAGCTTATAACTCCGTCGGTTTGCGATATTTCAACCCAATAATTATTTTAACACCCGATTCTCATCAGGAATATTATTTTATAACTTTTACAACTTCGTCGTATTTTATTTCACCTCGGTAATATTTATTTTTAGTTAACTCGGTACCCGATAACACCTAATACTCCTCAACTCCTACCTAAACCTTACAACTATAAGACAACTTTATTAATTAGCACACAAACCTCACCTTCCCCTCCCTAAAATCCTCCCAATGCCCCCCACTAGGTCCTAAAGCATGTGATTACTTGCCATAAAATATCTATACTTCATTTTTCATATTATCACTTATACCAAAAACTAGCAAAATACTCTCTTCTCTTTCTCTCTTTTGTGTGGATCGGCCAAGGATGAACCAACAAGAAGAAACCATTTATTTTTGGAGATCAAGTCTTATTCAAGCTTAGTTAGTGTTCCTTGTTGGGGTTTTGTGGTAAAACCCTAGGTTATTATACATTTTCTCATCCAATCATCAAGTAAGCTTCAAGATCACTTGTTGATCTTTCCATATTTTCATTTTTCTAGTTTCATGTTGTTTATTCAAGATCCATATGCATATGTTAGTTTATACCACTCTATTTATACTTTTTATAACTTTGAAACTCTAGAAATGGATTATAGTTAGATCCACTTGATTTGTGATGTTTAGGAACCCATGACACCCTAAGAAGGTGTATGGTAGGAATAGACTAGTTTTGTGGTGATTGAAAGTGGTTTGGTTGGATTAGAAACTAGATTGGAACACTAGAAATGATTTTTGAAACATTATATATACCTACTGTCACTATTTTGGAAACGTGGCCAACTCAGTGGGTTTGGGGTAACTTTTGACCAAATATTTAGAAAATACATTCCGAGACGGAACTATGGCCGAAAACGGGGATGAAAACGAGTTTATAACGAAGGAGATATGAATTTTTCAATATTAACGACGAAAACTATATTTTCTGAAAACTGCATGCTGTTTGGCATTTTTAGACGGACAAATAGAGGCGTTAAACGTAACCTAGAGGAGCCGAGCTATTGAAAATATATTAGTATATACTAAAACGAATCCGTGGAAATAAAGAACGTAGAAAACGAGCTTAAAACGACCAAGATATACACTTTTGAAACTAGGCGAACTATATATATATTTGACAACTTCTAATAGCACATATTCTCTTAAGTTATGGAAACACTATAATTCAACGCCAACACTTATTTTCAAACTACGAGTGGTATAGGCTTCATGTGCATGTACATTCATCGCATCCCCTCATAATTTAAGTAGATCGTATCATTCGTTCATTATAGGTCGCGGTTAGAGATCGAACCTCATTTCTGTGTAACCACTTTTGTCGTCATTGCTATCGCTTCGAGGTGAGTCATAGCCCCTACTCTTTTAAATTGTTTTGTCAACTTTTGGGGGAGAATACATGCTCGTTTTTACTTGAACTATTATTTGACTCTTTAAACATGGTTTTGACTTGAACTTTATTATGAACTTTTGAACTTGTTTTGAACTTTGGAACTTGACTTGACTTTTGAACTTGACTTAAACTTTTGACACTAATGTACCGTACGTACTTTGACTTAAAGTCTCCCTTGTTCGGAGCAACACTATAAAGTCTCCCATGTTCGGAGCAACGTTAAAAAGTCTCTCATGTTCAGAGCATCCTTAATAAATCTCGCCATGGTGGAGTGACTAATAAATCTTTGCCAAGTCGGTAAAGTGACTAATAAATCTCGCCTAGGTGGTGGAGTGACTTGAAGTCTCCCTTGTTCGGAGCAATGTTATAAAGTCTCCCTTGTTCGGAGCGGCCTTGACTTATTATTGACCACGGGTGCTTGTCTATTGACCTAAACTATTTTAGCAGTGGGTTGTGAACACACAGGTTACAAGTCTCTTATGGCGGGACTTGTAACTGAGTGGATTTACGATGCCTTTGCTGTGTGATCATTTTCTATAAACTTTATTTGTTAAACAAACTCTATGAACTCACCAACCTCGTGTTGACACTTTAGCATGTATTTTCAGGTTTTAACTTATGGCACGCCACTGGAGGTTTTGGCAGGGCATGACATGGTCATAGAAGACTCTGATTATTTATATGGGGACCGTTTTAAACTATTTTAAGGGCCTACTTCCGCAATACTTTTAACGATGTAAATTCAACATTTTGATTAAACGATTTTATTCTAAATAATTAAAGTGAAAACCATTTTTGAACTTGTGTTGTAATACCAATTGAGTTACACCCCAGCTACACGTATGCTTCCGCTGGACCCGATCTTGGGGGTGTGACAATCTAGCCATGTACAAACTCGATTGGACAATATTTGTGGCATTACTATTCGCCTAACATGCACACACCAACACTTGTGAACTTATCTTGTCCTTACACCCTTCAAAACTCGCTATATAAGACTCCCCATGCAAGCTAAATTGTTACATGCACTAAAGCGTACCACTTACACAAAAATAATAACGAGAGGAGTAGTGTTGGAGGACAAATGGATCTCCAAGAGTACCACGTCTCAAGTGAACCTAGGAGACCAAGCTTGGAGCCTCTTGAACCTTTGGTGGAACGTGAAGTGAACCACAAAGCCCTCGTACCATTACACGATCCTTACACGTCATTTTACACCACCTTTGAAAGGTGATGTGAGGCCTTGAAACTTTATTTCTATTTATATATATATACGTACGTATGGTTTTTTTTGCACAAACACTTTCTATTTATAACTCGTAAAGTATAAACACAACACATATATTTTATGTATCGTACTATTACTTGGATAGGCCATTAACGAGAACCTCTAATAACTTTGAACTTATATTAATGAATACACAATAAAAATCACACGTTTCTAAGTCATGTTGGACCTATACGATTTCACTAAAACACTTGGAATTTATTTTGAGTTTTTACAAGTTGTACGCATGAGTTTTGGCTTACACTTTGACCTCGCCATTTTAATATTCGACACATGACCATCTAATATTTTTGTACGAACTAATTATTTACCTAGTATACTAACGAGACTAATAAATAACGAGGTCTAACAACTTGATTTTGTCGCCTAAACAAGCCTAAAGCATATCGCTATTTCATAAGTTTTTCAGAAAATAAAAACCTTACATGGGCCGTTAAGCCCAAAAAGCTAGTTTTAGCTTATTATGATAAGCTAGGTGTAAAAGCTCTTTTGAAATGTTATTAGAACTTAAAATGATGGATTTTGATAAACCCAATGTTCCCCCAAACCCCTTGGATCGAAAAACGTCAACAGGCCTTTATTTGGACTTGTTAAGCCCATTTAGTGAAAAATGAAGAAAATAAGCTAATAAGCTATTGGAATAAGCTGTTCTACACTTTCTGAGCTTATTGGAATAATAAAAATGTTAAATTTCAAGTTCGGTAATTTTTGGACTAGATTTGCAAAATTTCGTTAACTAGGGACTAAAAGTGTCAAACGTGTAAATTTTGGGTAAAAAGTGTCAAATCTGTTTTCTAAGAGTATAAACTGTTAATATTGAAACTTAGGATTGAAAAATGTAAATATTGATATAATTGGACATAAAACGTAAATATATATGTCTTTGGACTAACGACGTAAATATTTTTCGTTAAGGGTAAAATGTGTAAAATTGAAAAACTTAAAGGATCAAATAGTAATATTGATTTTTAAATAATAAATTTTATATATAAATATATATATATATATATATATATATATATATATATATATATATATATATATATATCAATGTTGCAAAAATCGTGAATCGGTAGCCGGGCGGTCGACCACCCTGCAGCCTGTAATCGGTCAAGGCGGTGATTAATCGGTGATTAATCGGTTTGGCATTTCCTGCATGTTTTGGGAATTTCTGGAGAGCAAACTAAAGATCTTAACTGATTCAAGCCTTCTATGTTTTCAAACCTCAATAAAAGGCTTCAATTCTGATTATGAGGCCCATTGTGCGTTATAAGTGAAATAAACGATCCCCAAATTAAGTAAAATGCCTAAATTTTTATTTTTTTAAATTTGACCGATTCGGCCGATTTTTGACCGATTCGGCCGATTTTTGACCGATTCGGCCGATTTTTGGCCGATTTTTTTCCCAGACCGATTTTTTAGCCGATTAGCCTAAATCGCCAAGGTCTATGGCCGATTACCTTGGAATCGGCGATTAATCGGCCGATTTTTCCGATTTTTGCAACATTGATATATATATATATATATATATATATATATATATTGAAATAATAGAAATGATAAACGTAACTTTAAATATATATATATATATATATATATATATATATATATATATATATATATATATATATATATATATATATATATATATATATATATATATATATATACGTGTAAAATTTATATAACGATAATTAAATTTTAGACGATGAAACAATACGAAACCATTATCTATTTTATCTACGACGTAATACATCACTTATGCACATTATGGATTATTCGTAACTAATAATAAACGTTCGCAATAAAACGAGACTTAAAAACTGAAACTTGCCATATCTTTTAGGTCGTGTGTGAAGCCGTTGCCTTGCATCGTTGAGATTACGATTATTCTACTATACTAGTAAGGTGAGTTCATAGCCCACATTTAACTTGTTTTTTTTTTTTTTTTGGGGGGGGGGGGGGGGGGGGGGATACATGCTCAAAAACCAAACACAAGTCTTTTCCTGATATTATTATTGCTTAAGTAGCCATTGCCGAAAGTCCCTCGATCATGAACCTTAATTACTTGAAGGGTGAACGTAAATAATTGTGAATAGATCTATTAGGGATTGACAATCCCCATTTGGTTGCTAGAAGAAAGTCACCAAATGCACTTTATTTGAATGTCATAGGTTACTGGCAAATACCTATCTTGGGGGCAACTTATATCACATCATTATTACGGATAATTTTGATGTCTATTGAATCGTTGAGTGTCATGAGCTTAAGGCAATAATGAATGTGATTTCTAACTTGTTTATTTGTATCGATATTACAATAAACACCTATCTCTTGTGTTCAAACTCTTAATTATAAACCTATGAATTTCACTCAACTTTTGTTGACTTTTATCATGTTTATCTCAGGTAACTAAATGGAATGGATGGCAAAGGCACAAAGTAGGCAAATAAAGACACGTTTATTTCTTTTTGAATAAAAACTTGTTGTTGAATAATGAAACCTCTTGGAAACATGAATATTTGGTATTTTAAATAAAACTTAAAACGTCTCACTCGAGTCATTTTCTATAATTTTGACAAAGATCCACAATATAATACCACAAAAGTCTTCCGCTGTCATTATAAGTCTTCCGCTGTATTGATCGATTTTGGGGGTGTTATAGGAACATAAGCATAGAGCTTAGTTGTTAGATGGAGAGGGATATGGAGTGGGGTATGGAGCGGAAGAGGTGGATCTTACGATGTTGTATCGAGTTAAGTGTGGTATTGGATGAGGACGAGTGAGAAGATATTCAATCCAAGAAATATCTTCACTCAAGTAGAGAATTTGTTTTTGAAGAAAGATGCAACAAGGGCAATAGTGAGTGTGGTTTGTAACTTGATCCAAGTTGAGAGAGTGGGGTAGGCAATTATCATAGGGTGATGATGGAGGTTGCCCTTTGTTGCGTTGTGCACGATGCATGGCAAGGAGATCACTAAGATCATGGATTTGGAGGATGAGATGTGTAGTTTGGCAAGAAAGATGTTTGGCCAATGTTGTATGGTTTGTAAAGAGGATCAAATGAATGTCCTTGTGGATTAGGTGTAAAGTTTGGAAAGTAAGTGGTTGGAGGTGTTGAGTGATTTCCAACTTTATTGGTTATGATGGATTTGTTTCGAGGGCGTTTTCTTCGCCAAACGGGTTTTTCCGTCATCCTTGCTAGCTTTGAGGCTTTTGGTTTTGGTTTGTTTGGAGAAGTCATGAAGGGATGAATGGAGAGTGTTGAAGATTGGGGATATTTATAGTGTAAGATTTGTGTGTTTATGGATGGATAAAGTTTGTTTGGGAGATTAGGACAAAATATGTTGGTGAAAATTGGGAAATGTAGGTTAAAATGGGCTAAAAAGCAGAAAAGATTCTGTAAACCCGTCCAGCAGATGGCCGGTCCCCTTAATAATTAAAGGGGCCGCCTTACATAATTAAGGGGGCCGCCCATCTGGTGATTTCCAGATTGCCAGAATTGGGTTTTTGGCAGAAAATTTGTAGAAAGGTTGTGTTTTTGGATTTGGATTTAAGCAAGTTCAATTCCTTTAGGCAATATAGCATCTAATCTAATCATGATATAGCATGCATGCAAAAACACTTAAGTAAAAGAACAAACAAACAACAAGTAATAAGCTAGAGGAGACAAATAAAGTCAAGGGCACTTAATCTTCCTAAGGCAACTATCTTAGATCAAAGGCAAAGGTAACTAGTAAGTTGATGAAACAAGATGACAACATTATGAGTGATTTTGTCCTAGTGTGTGCCTATATGCAACAAATGTGGAGTTGTGATTGTTTCGACTCCTAAATGCAAAGAAAAATGAGTTTCCTAAGAAACAATCCAAAATCTCCTTGATTCGATTTTTGCTCTATCATGAATGTCAAAGATATATATTAGCTTATATACCTTGACAATTTATGTGAGATTTTATGCATGATTTCGAAGAAAATTTTTTTTTAGCATTTGTCAACAATGCAAGGAAAATGATGTTCATGTAATTCCTAGATGTGAGAATAGTTAAAACAAAATTTGATTGGGTTTTACAAAAGAGTATATGCAAAGAAAATAATATTTCCCAATCTTTAATTTTGTGCGAAATAGATTCCTAGACTCAGAAATGGAGAAGTGGACGAAAAGCAAATTTTATGCAAGAATTTTTTTTTTGTCTAAATGCAATAGAATTTAGTCAACTTGTTCCATCATTCCTAATCTTAAACGCAAGTGATTGAATAATTCACGCTTAAGGGGTTTAGTGAATATATCCGCAATGTTATCTTCCGATGCAACTTTTTCTATAGATATATTTCCTTTTTGTACATTATCCCTAAGGAAGTGGTGGCGTATTTCTATATGTTTAGTCCTAGAGTGTTGCACCGGATTTTTACTTAAATCTATTGCACCTTTGTTATCGCACATAATGGGAACATTTTCTAACCTAATGCCATAGTCTATGAGAGCTTGTTTCATCCATAGTGCTTGTTGACATGCCTTTCCAGCGCTTACATATTCGGCTTCGGTGGTAAAAATAGCAAGAGCGGTTTGCTTCTTCGAAAACCAAGATGTTAGACAACATCCCATAAACGTGCAAATACCGCTAGTGCTTTTTCTATCTACGTAGTCTCTCGCATGATCCGAATCCGCATAGACAATGGTTTCTATTCCGGATCCCTTAGGATACCATAATCCTAAGTGTATAGTGCCTTTAATGTATCGGAAGATACGCTTAACCGCTTCTAGGTGAGAGGTTTTGGGATCCTCTTGAAAACGGGCACAAAGGCAAACACTAAACATGATATCGGGTCTACTTGCCGTCAAGTATAGTAAACTATCTATCATTCCTCTATATTTGGTGTTATCTACGGACTCACCTTCATCATCCTTTGTGAGTTTCACTTCCGTAGACATGGGAGTTTTTATGGGTTTTGAGTCTTCTAGGCCAAATTTCTTAAGCATTTCCTTAATGTACTTAGATTGGTTAAAGTGTAACAATTCGCAATTTCAGGTTAATTACTTTTCCCGGAAAAATTTCACTATTCACTTTTACTATTCATTTTTCCCGAAATTTTCCCGAAATCTGATTTTTGTTTCTTGGCCTCGAGTGATAAATCATTTCCATGGCAAATTAAAAGTTTAACTTTCATAAGCTCATTTTCGTGAAAGTTATTAAGGAATTACACGTTTTAGGGTAAAACATCATTCAGAAATTCTACGCACAACGAAACTCGACCGCGTTAAGTGACCCCGCATCAGAAAAATGTTTGACACACTCATGATTTATTTGAGAATTAATCGTGACTGAGAAAAACATGACCAAAATAAACCTCGGCCGTGAAAAACTGGAATTTTCAGTTTTAAGCGTTTTTACTCAGCCGTAACCTTAGCCTATACCTGCACCGCATTTCTAAGACGATTTAAGTTTTCAACTTTTTAGAAAAAGTCAACATATTTTTCCCTCCTCCATTGACAAAAAATCATTCCTTGATTTTATAAGTCATTCCTTGATTTTTAGGCTTACGATTTGATGTTTAAAAGACATTTAATACCAACCGACACTAGACTGAGCCCAGTCTAGACATTATAAGTCATTTTAAATCAATATTATCCTATTAGAAAAGTAACATTTAACTTTTCTCAATTTTACGCAATATTCGTACATTTTACGTATTACGCGTTTTAGACCCGTGTTTCCAGTTTTAGCAGGGTTTTACCACCCCAATGGAACCTACCACTCATTTTATATTTTATTATGGAGTATTTTGACAAGTTTAATCATTCTTCCAAGTTTCGTATTTTTACGATACCCGGTTTTACGTTTTGTGACGTAACAACTTACGGTTAGCATTTCACGGAGTCAAAACTTACTATATAAGCTAGGATAATATCATCCAAAGCCCAACCCTTCCTCCCCAAGCTTGCAAACCGCCACTAGGGGGGGGGGATTCACACTAGGTGGCTTGATCTTGTGCTTAAGGCCTTAAGATGGTTACAAGTGTAAAACTTGCTCACCAAGGGTTGACAAGTCAACATATGTAACCTCCTTAAGCTCCTATAAAAGCTCTCTTCCCTCTCTTGTTTTACGCCACACTCACACACACCAACACCATCTCATTTGCTCATTCTCTTCCAAGTTTCATGCAAGATTCAAGTGCAAGTTCAAGGTAGAAACTCTAGTTAGGTTATCATTCATCAAACACTTCCATAACCTCATATACTTGGTGATTTCTCTTGAGTTTGAATCCACTCAAGTCACCTCAACCTTCATCATCCATCTTTCAAGATTACAAGAGTAGAAAGATTGCATGAAGTGAAGTGGGTTGAAGCAAGTCTATCAAAGTCCTATCCTTACATGTTAACTTCCTTTCTTGTTTGAAAGCCAAAAGTTGTAAGCCAAACCCTAGCTTGCTTCTTGTTAAATAATCATGTTTATGTTATTTACATATTATTCTTGCTATATTATGTCTTGTAGTTATGTCCATGATGTATAAAAGTGAGCAAAACAAGTTATTGTTATTGATTATTAAAACAAGTTATTAAAACAAGTAAACTAGTGATTTTCTTGGAAAGACCTGATCAAAATGGTAAAAATATGATATTGGATTATTACATATTGTAGTAGAGGACCTAACAAGGAAACCGTAGCAATTTGAACCACCTAAAACGAGTATACGAGTCAAAAGTTACGCCCATTTGAAGTTACAAAAGATTTGCGGCAAAACTGCCTAAAATATTTCTGTTACAGAAACTTTAAACACGCAAAAAGAGGCATTTCTGATCCGATTCATCAAAAAGTTAAAACACGAAAGTTGTCCGGAACGACGTTTTCGTTCAGGAACAAAGAAGCTCGTGCCTTGAAAACGCTTTCCGAGTGAGATATTTCTCAGTTTCTTAACAGCTATTTACATATATATAAGTCACTATATTATGGTTATACTTTAAAAGGAACAAGAGGTCTTATGACCTATAATCAAGACCACCACCATGGCTAGAGCCAAGGTTGAGTCTCATGACCATGGAACAAGGACCAAAGGTCATGGCTAGGCCATGACTTAATGACCATAGAAGCTTACTTAGGCGAAAACATGAAACAAGGAATTGGCGATAATTTGAACAAGCAATTTGGATCTACTTCACTTAAAAAGGAACCATGAGATATTACAAGGAAAAAATGGTCATACAAGACTTATGAAACTTCCCCTAATAACAATCTTCATGTACTAATAAACTTTCCTAAGTTTATTCAAATATCGGACATGTAACTTTTCGGATCAAAACTTATATCTATATACTTTATCAACTACTACAATAGTAGGGAGCCTCATGTGAGGAGTTCATTATGTAAGCCGTCGAGATGAGTTGTGGATTTACGAATTAAAGTGTCCTAGCTCCTCGAACGCTTACTAACATGACTTCTGAATTATGTCGGCCCGAACGGTAGTAAACGATATATAAAACATACATGTTTCATGAATCTTTTCTTTCAAAGACTTACAATATACATCATACCACATCATGGACTAAATGCAAGATATATATATATATATATAGGCACTTATTCATATTCTTTACTCCGATCCTAAGTCGCAACATTTTATTATAGGTTGCTCGTAGAAACCTACACGATCCAACCATTACCTTCATTACTTGCTATCTTACTTAAGGTGAGTTCATAGCCCCACTTTCCATTACTTAATTGTTTTACAAACCCTTGGGGGGAATACATGCTATTTTTAACCGAGCACAATGTTTTTAAATTGTATGCTTGCCTAATTGTTTTATTACACTAAGTACCATCCTTGCCAAACCGAGATCCCTTATTATGAACCATTTAATCACTAGAAATAGTGAGCGCGAATATTGTGAATAGGCCTATTGGGATTGACGAATCCCATTTGTATTGACTAAGTTCAAACAAATGCATTAATATTTGAGACATTAGGTATGACGGCAAAGTACCTACCGGGATAACTCCGCCGATCGATATTGGTACCCGTTAACGTTTTGGTGTCATAAGCTTAGTATTTGATAATAACTGTTCCGGGCGTATAACAACGTGGCCCATCTTTGTTTTCCAAACATTGGTGTGAGTCTATAGCTCACACTACCAACATATTGTGTTCAAACATTAAACAAACTCTATGAATATCACTCAACCTTTGTGTTGACCTCTCAAGCATGTATTTCAGGTTCATGATGATCAAGGATGGCACGGAAGGACACGGATACTCAAGAGGGCTATAAATTTTACTATCATTCGAAAACTCATTTAATGTGATTTGTAAACATGGAACCATTTGGGACCTCATTTTGTAATCTCTGATATTTATACAATTTGAATGATAAATCTTCTAAAACGACTCAATTGGAGTTCGTTTTCTATTATTGTGACTATTGTGCCGTCGAGTAACACCCAGTTTGAATTCCGCTGCAACCATGAATTGGGGGTGTTACATAAAGAATATTTCATCTTATAATTGTTTTATTTGTAATCCTAGGAAGAAGTTAAGTTCACCCATCATACTCATCTCAAACTCATCATGCATGATTTTGGCAAATTCATCACACATGTCTTGACAAGTTGATCCAAATATAATGTCATCAACATATATTTGAACAATGATGAGATTTAGGTCTTTCCTTTTTGTGAAAAGAGTGTTATCTACCATTCTCATGGAATAATCATGTTTAATAAGGAAAGCTTTTAATCGATCATACCAAGCTTTGGGAGCTTGTTTGAGTCCATACAAAGCTTTCTTTAACTTATAAACATAATCAGGTTTTGCGAAGTCAATGAATCCTGGAGGTTGTGCCACATATACCTCCTCATTGATAAAACCGTTAAGGAATGCACTTTTCACGTCCATTTGGAATAACTTAAAATCTAGGGCGCATGCATAGGCAAGTAATATCCTAATAGATTCTAGTCTAGCTACGGGGGCATAAGTTTCGTCATAATCAATTCCTTCTTGTTGATTATAACCTTGGGCAACTAACCTAGCTTTATTCCTAGTTACTATTCCATTTTCATCTAACTTATTCCTATATACCCATTTAGTTCCTATGATGGTCATATTCATTGGATTTGGGACTAATTCTCAAACATCATTTGCCTTAAATTGATTTAATTCTTCTTGCATAGCTATAACTCAACTTTCATCTTTTAAAGCCTCATTAATATTCTTAGGTTCTATTGCTGAGAGGAAACAAAAGAAATTATTTTTATCTTGGGCTTGTGACCTAAGGGTTCTTTGGTTAAGATGTCCTATTATATTATCTAATGGATGTGATCTAGATTCTTTAACGTTTACAATTTCATTATTTCCTAAGTTAATGTCTTCATTATCATTTCCTATGGGTTTTGTTTTACTAACCTCAATAGCTTCATCTTCGACTAAGTCATCATCTTCTAAAGGTAATGTTTTAGGAGGTGGTGGTGTTTCATCAAATGTTACATTTAGTGATTCTTCTACTTTCATGGAGTGTTTGTTAAGTATTATATATGCTTTACTATTTTGTGAGTATCCTAAAAATATTCCTTCATATGATTTTGGATCAAACTTAGTGAGGTAATCCTTAGTGTTTAGAATATAACATTTACTTCCAAATACCTTAAAGTAGCTTAAGTTTGGTTTTCTACCTCTTAGTAACTCATAAGGAGTTTTTCCTAGAATTCTCCTAATTGATACCCTATTTATAATATATGTCGATGTATCTACGGCGTGACACCAAAATTTCTGTGGGATGGATTGTTCATTTAACATTGTTCTACTCATTTCTTGTAGTGATCTATTTTTTCTTTCTACTACGCCATTTGATTGAGGAGTACGAGGAGCGGAGAAATTGTGAGATATTCCATTTAAATCACAATATTTTCCGAATTGTACTTCGTTGTCAAATTCCCTACCATGGTCTGTCCTAATGGCTACTATTGTGCATCCTAATTTATTTTAAATCATTTTACTAAATATTTCAAATTTTTCAAAGGCTTGGGTCTTGTCACTTAAAAACCTAGTCTACGTGTATCGTGAGTAGTCATCTACTATTACTAAGGTATATTTGTTTCCTCCATAGCTCCGCACAGCGGATGGACCAAAAAGATCCATATGTAATAGTTCTAGGCACCTAGTAGTGGATACTATATTCTTAGCTTTGTGACTAGCATGAACTTGTTTTCCAATTTTACATGCATCACAAAAATGCTTGTCATATTTTAGATTAGGCAAGTTTCTAACTAGTTCTTTAGAGGCCAAAGATTGTATTTGTTGCATGTTAGCATGTCTTAATCTCGTATGCCACAATGTGGAGTTTTCATCTAGGGTCGTTAGGCATATCCTATCCTCAGGTTTGTTTCCTAGTTTCATAACATATATGCCTCCTTTCCTAATTCCTCTATCTATAATTTTTCCATTCTTAACTATTTCGCTATCCTCTTCGGTAAAGGTAACTCTACATTTATTATCGCATATTTGTCCTATACTAAGCAAATTATATGTTAAATTATCTACATGCTCTACATTTTCAATAGTAAGTGAGTCTTGAGAAATCGTACCTTTGCCAATGATTTTTCCACGTAAGTCACTACCGAAAATAACGTTACCTCCATTGTATGCCTTGTACGTAGAAAATAGCTTGCGGTTCCCCGTCATGTGCCTCGAACATCCGCTATCCTTGATCCATTCTTCAGGATCCAAGTCAATTCCTAAACATATTTCGTCGGTTCCTTTTGCCACAAAACACTTTTCGTCTCTTGGTTTTTCCACTTCTTCTTTGTCACTATCACTCCATGTTCCACTAATAAAGGCGCCTTGATTTTCATAACCCGGTGGCTTTAGACATTCGCCAATGAGATGATTTGGACTTCCACATCTAAAGCACTTTCTTTTCCCGTAGTTATCACTTCTATTTCTTTGGAACGGTTTTCTTTCGTCTCGTGGTGATCTAGTGAATCTTCCTCGTCTCTTGAAGAATTTCTTTAATTCTCTTACGGCCATTGCATATTCTTCGTCTTCACTTTCGTCACTTGAGTCATCATCGTCACTAGGTTCCTTTTTTGCCTTTAGAGCAATGGATTTGGTTTGTTCTTTCTTGACTTTGACCGTTTCCGAATCTCTTCTAATGATTTCTTCATGGACCTTCAAGTTGCCAATAAGTTCAACAAGTGATAACGTCATCAAATTCTTTGACTCTTCAATTGCGGTGACCTTAGCTCGCCATTTTGGATGCAATGCCCTAAGAAATTTCCTAACACAATTTTTACTAGAAAATATCTCATCAAGTGCTTTTAAACTTGTGATAATAGTGTTAAATTTAGCAAAAGCATTATCAATTGATTCCTCTTCCGGAATCGTAAATTGTTCATATTGTTGAACAAGAAGATCTATTTTATTATCTTTGACTTGACTATTACCTTGGTGAGTAATAAGTAGTGATTCCCAAATTTCTTTGGCGGTTTTACACATAAAAATTCTTTCATATTCTTTACGTGGTAACGCATTATAAATTACCATTTTAGCTTCATTATTTTTAGCTAGTTTCTTTTTCAAATCATCATTTTGTTTTTCAAAAGGTACAATTTCATCCTTTTTAGTTTCCGGATTTTGTTGAGTGGGAGGAGAATCACTAAAGGTAATAACATGCCAAAGATCAAGATCTTTTGATTTCACATAAGTTTTGAATCTATTTTTCCAATATAAAAATCCATCACTTTCAAATAGTGGTGGTCTTTGCATAGATTGCCCTTCTAAATATTTTAAAGATTCCATAGATCGTTACAAGTTTTAAAATACAATATATTTTAAAAAATCTTGCTAGACGTGGCTCTTTATACCAATTGTGGAAAACTAGAAGGGGGGTTGAATAGTTTTACGTCTTTTTAATTTGTTACAAAAGATTGTTTGAATGTTTTCTTTGTTTTCAAAAATTTAGATTCGATACTATGTGATTTCAAGTCTTGCACAATATAAACAACAATAAATATGTACGATATAGCAATAATAATGTAAGTAAAGAAATAAATGAGAGATGGAAAGATCAAACCGCGAGACAAGAGATTTATAGTGGTTCGGCTACAAGGTCACCTTCCTTGCCCTACTCCACTCCCCGAGCACCTAACTCGAGAGTTTTCTTCACTATGTCAACAAGCTCCCTTATGGCGGAGAAAACCTTACACACCAATGTACACACCACAACTTCGTCACAACTTAATCACAACTTCTTCACACCAATCTACTCCACACCAATACTACTTCACACCTTTCTACTTCACACCTATCTACTTCACACCAATCTTCTTCACACCTTTCTACTTCACACCTATTTACTTCACACCAATCTTCTTCTTCACACCTTTCTACTTCACACCTATCACACTACTTATATATCTAGCTAAACTATCTTCTATCAAATATTCACAACTAATTACACAAAGAGATAGATACAATAGATGATGCTCTAATAACTTAGATGTGGAGATCACAACAAGTTGTAATACTTCTTGTCTTGAGTGATAGAAGTATTCTTCTCTTGCACTTGAGAGGATGATGTTTGGATCACTTTGAAACAAAGATTTATGAATGTATGATCAAAGGATTAAGAGAATGGAAATGGAGATCTAGAACAGAAAGTTTAGGAGTGCAAAAGGTGGGGAAAATCTGTGAAATGAACTAGTATTTATAGAGACAGAAAATACTGTGCAGGAGCGTGCCGATCCCCTTAAATCATGGCCGGTCCCCTTAATTTTAAGGGGACGGCCCCTTATAATTAAGGGGGCTGCCCAGCTGTAACGGCCAGAAGTTCTGTCTTTTAGTGGGAAAAGTTTATTTGGTGAAAAACTAACTGATTTTGGTTAAAAATTTGAATTCATATATTTAGTATGATTAAAACATTTTTCTTTATTACCAAAAGTGTTTTTAAAAAATATATAATATGTTTATATAAGTAAATAAACTTTGTATTAATTAAATAAATACCCCTTTGATCATAGATTGCAATAAACACTTTGTTTATTCATACCTTAAGTGATTTGGATGTAAAGAGAATGTTAATCACTAAATACTTGTTTATGTTATAAATTTTAGTTCAATGGGTTTATGTTTTGTAATAATCAAAACATAGAGATATTGATAATATGTTAATAATGTTTTTAAGCATTATTTATGACAACAGATTTGTTTAGATTTATAGAGTTATTTTGTTTCCTTATTTTAGTTTTAGTAACGATTCTTAGCTTTTTAACTAATACTCTTTTTTGTTATAAATTGTAATCGTTTTAAGTTGTAAAGGGATTACGATATGTTATTAAAAAAAAAAAAAAAAAAAAAAAAAAAAAAAAAAAAAAGAGAAGTTTCTCTTGAAGTCTCGATTGGGCACCCATTGAGGGTTTATGCAGATTCCTCTGTTCGTTGTTTTTTATGTGGTTTCTTGCATTCATAACAGTTCTGCCATCGTTAATTGTTAGGAATACAAATATTCCTGTAAAAGACTCGGTCACCTAAAATGTTGTAATAGCATTAAGTTAGCTCATAGTTAGGTTATTATTAGTTTGTTTTAGTTTAAGTAACACCGTGGAAGAAGGACAGGTCTTTACCCACTGTATGCCTGATCCACAGCCCGGGTGTGGGCGTTCTTATTTGTTGTAGAAATACCCCTCTCCCACCAAGGGAGAGGGTTGGACCTTTCATTTTACTAGTAATCTAATCTTGCTTTTTCTCTCAAGGTTCCCACTCTTTCTTTCCTCCTCTTCTAATTCTCAACGCCACATACCACTTTTCTTAACATGTTTGTGAATTAAAGAGTATCCTACAATTGGTATCAAGAGCCAAGGTTTCATCTTAGGGCCTTGTAGAATCGGATTTGGTGTGGTTTAGTGTAGTTTTTGTGAGTTAGAAGAGTTTTCTTGAAAACATCTTAGTTTGATCTTTCTAGTGTTATTTGATATGTCATGGGTGTACTTTTGTGATCATTTGTGTTAGTACTACATTGTTTTTCAGTTGGGTATGCTATATCTAACGTTAGTTTGAAGTTGTGATTGGTTTTGAGATATATGCTTGGTTGCGGTTTGTTGTTCTGCCTCGTTTCTTAATTGCGGTTTGCTAAGGTTTCTAGAGGTTTGCTTGGTAGCGTTTACTTTATTGGGTATAAGGACAAATCGCAAGACAGTGACTGTTTTGGACGTTAGTGGTTTGCGGTTAAATCTTATGGTTTGTGTTAGAGTTTTTGGTTAGCGGTTTGTTGTTTGTGGTTTGATTCTGTGGTTTGCGTTTTCTGCGTTTACCTCACTAGCGTTTAACTCATCCTGCGGTTTACTCTTTATAGCGGTTTGCTCCTAGCGTTTAACTCATCCTGCGGTTTACTCCTTATAGCGGTTTGCTCTTTGCGGTTACCTTGCCTAATCCTGCGATTACTTATTGATTGTGATTACCTGAAGTTTGCGGTTTCCTCTTAGCGGGTTGCTCTCAGCGGTTTGCTCGTACTTGCGTGTACCTCTACACTCTTAGTATTTAAGTGTGTAGTGTGGTTCTTGTGATTGGTTAACAATTTGTATTTGGTGAATTGTTGTAACTTAAGTCGTTTCGATTAATCTTATTGTGATTTGACGTTGTGAGTAAACTCTTACGACTTGACTAATTTCAATCGGATATATTGTAACTTGACTTGTCGCGACTTGACACTTAGTGCGATTTGTGACTCATCTGGTTTCTCTCTCTAAGTCTAACTCGCTTAGTGCTATGGCGACTGTTTTTGATGACATTCAAGCTGCAGGGTCCGATACCCGACCTCCTATGCTAGATAGGACTGACTATGAATTGTGGGCACAAAGAATCAGACTATATTGCTTGGGTAAAGAAAATGGTGTGAACATTCTGTGATCAATTGATGAAGGTCCTATGCAGATGGGTACTACCACAGATGTTATCTCCACATTAGAGGATGGATCTGTCACCCATGGAATTGGCAGGCCACGTACCTACAATGACCTCAGTGAGGCTGAAAAGAAGTGTTATGATGCAGATATTCGAGCCTCCAACATTGTGATACAAGGGTTACCTAAAGATGTGTACAAGCTAATCAACTTCAATACCGATGCTAAAGCTATTTGGGACAATGTCAAAATGCTTCTGTCTGGATCGGAGTTGACCAAAGAAGACCATGAGTCTCAGCTGTATGATGAGTTTGAGCATTTCAAAATGAATCCTGGTGAAAACATTACCGACTACCATGTTAGATTTCACAAGTTAGTTAATGACATGAGAATGATCCGAATGACAATGCCAAACATCCAACTCAATTCTAAGTTTTTTAACAACATGTCACCTGAGTGGGATCGTTTTATGACTGCAGTAAAACTCAACAAAGGATTAAGAAATACAAACTATGAATAGTTGTTTGCATACTTACAACAACATGGGAAGCATGCAGCTTTTGATCGACAATTGAGAGAGAAGCTCAATACAACTGCTACCAATTACTCACTTGCATTCATGACTAGTATGTCGCCAACTACTCAACCTGTGTCTTCAGTGGATCACTCATCTCTACAGTCACCTGCTGCCATGAATTCCCATCTTGACTCAGGGTATTCTCATACTGACAAGATGATTGACAACCTTTCCAACCAAGTGTCTCTACTCGTTCAACACTTCAGAGCTGCTCTCCCACCAACCAACAATCAACTCAGAGCTTCCTCAAACCCACGTAATCTGGCTATTGTGGAAGATGGAAGAGTGATGGTGCAAAATGTTCAGGGGAGACAAAATGTGAATCAAAGGAATGCTGCACGGGGTAACTTGCAGAACAGGGTTGGAAATGTGAATCAGGGACAAGGAAGGCAACCAAAATGTTACAACTGTAGGGGTTTAGGTCACATCGCCAGGAACTGCACTCAGCCAAAGCGTCCTCAGAACTCAGACTACTTCAAAGACAAAATGTTGCTCATGCAAGCCCAAGAGAATGGAGTTATTCTAAAATAGGGAGAATTGGCTTTTATTGTTGGGGATGATGGAAATACGTTTGATGATGATATGGATGAGCAACCTGTTCAGGACTTAGCTCTTAATGATCCAAACATCTTTCAAGCTGAAGATTGTGATGCTTTTGACTCAGACGTTGATGACGAACCCACTGCACAGACAATCTTCATGGCCAATTTATCATCTGTTGCCTCACCATCACAACATTCTGGTCCCTCCAAATCATCCATCATATATGAGGTACTGAAGTTATATGATGAGTGTGTTGTTAATCATGAACAAAATACCTTCAACAATAAACGACAAAATAATGTTGATGAACCAAATGTGACTAAATTGGAAAACATTAATGTTTTTCCAAATGAACAACATTAGGATCACAACAGTGATCTGACGTATCATGTGGAATGTCTTCTGTTACATGTAATAATGATGTGATTCATGAACAAAAGATATATAACGAAGAACAACAAACAAACGTTGTTGAATTAGATATTGCTAATATGGGAAATTCCAATCTCGTCCCATATGAACAATATGTAAAGCACAACGTCGACTCTGTTGTTTCTAGTAATATATCTACTGTTGATGACTATGTGTGTGAACTTGATGAATATACTGCTGTTGCACCCGATGACACCCTAACCACTAGGATTAATATTCTTAAGGATCAAGTTAGGTGTTATGAACAACGTGCAAAATTTGAGCTAACCGAACGTGAACAGAAAATGGATTGACAAATGAAAGCATACATAACTGAACAAAACTTAAAGGTAGAGGCATTTAAACAAGAGATAAAATCTGTTCAAAATCAACTTGATCATGCTGTTAAGGAAAAACAGGAAATTCAGGATAGTTTAAATGTTCTAAAAAGTGAATTTCAGGAAAAGGAAACTAAACTATTAAATGAATTTTCCAACCTTAAGCAGTTGAAGAACAAACTTGAAAACAAGTTGTACATCCAAGGCCAAACCAATCAAACAGCTCAAATGATTGAAAAACACACTAAACTGCGGGATAAGCATAGTGATAAGGACTTAGGGTTGCCTAAAACTAACTTCCTTAAGAGCGTTAGAGCCTCTCAACCTGCCCTCTATGATGCTAAGGTTAAGCTTACACCCAATCATGACACTCCAAATAGTTGGTCTGATAAAGAGTTAGATGATCTTGAGTCTGCCAATAGAGAAAGATTTGATAATAAAATGAAGGATCCTAAGTGCATTAAACACCGTGTCATTGTTAAGCCCCATGATTATTATGAACAAAACAGAGTGACTGTGTTTGCACCTCAAACTAAGTTAACACCAGAACAGGCATTTTGGCCATTAGATGTTGAGAAAATGAAAGCTGAGGAAATTAAGGCCAAGACACCTAAAAGTTAGTTGCCCTAACGATGTATCCCCCCAATACACCAATGCACTTAGTTCAATTGTCACTTCCCACGCAATGTAAAACTCTTATTAGCATATATGTCATTTGTCAAATGTTCACTGATTTTGATAAAACATGCAAAAAGAGAATCACACCAACCGGAATTACTGAAGGTGAACAGGGATTTGAGCTTACTAAAGAGTGTTACTTAACTGAAGTCATCCCATTTTTTAAACTAATCAAAGAACACTTTGAGGGTTTACGACAATCCCTTGATGTTGAACTAAAAGAAATGAAAGAGATGTTTAGAAATGTGGAAAACAATGGTAAACAAACTGCAATAGATCTTCAGCACAGTGAGATAGCTAGGAAAAATGTTCTTATCATGAATGATAATCTGATTGCTAAATGTGTTGCTCAAGATGTGTTCTATACTGTTACTGATTCTTCGATTAATGCTTGTCAATTTCATGAAATGTCTAATGCTTTGAATGATCTCCAAAATCGTGTTGTTGAGCTTGAGGGGGAGAATTTGAAACTGCATGAAAAAATTCAAAATGATGATCATGACAACATGGTCAAACACTTTTCTAAACTAGAAGTTGATAATCTTAACCTACAACTAAAATATCAACATTTAGAAGAAAGGGTTAAAAGATCAAAGGCAAAGGCATCTACTGATGTTCCTGAATTTGACACATATTTTGAATTGGTAAAAAGGGATAAAATAATTCAAGCTCACACTAACACGATTAGGAAATTGAGGACTCAAATTGCCCAAATGAAATCTCCCATGAATGATGTGATCGACACCCATAAACCACAGTCTGCAGATTCTCAGAGTTTTCAACTTCAAAACATGATCAACAAACTCAAACATGAAAATGATTGTTTTCAAGCCGAAAATTCCAAAGTAAAGCAACATTACAAAGAGTTATATGATTCAATTAAAATTACTCGTGATAAAACCAATGAAAAGATAACTTCTTTGCTTAATGAAATTGAGAATCTAAAGACCAAGGTGAAAGGGAAGATGCCGGTCGGTGCAAGTGACCATATCAATTCAAAGGTCTGTGAGTGTAAAAATTATGCATGTGAGGCTATATTCATACCGCTTCCCCTTAAGAACAATGAGTTAGTCCATAGTGATTACCTTAGATATCTTAAGGATTGCCTTGATTTAACCCATGAGACCATTGAAGAAGATAGGATGGTGAGACCCTCTGATAACACATTATCAGACATTAGCTTTCTCACCAAACGGTCACAAGAATTGTTAGAATATGTCATAGGTACGTGCCCCAAGATTCCCAACATGTGAGACAGAAAGGGCACATCATTATCTAAGACTTTGAAAAAGCATGTTACGTTCGATATACCTTTGGCTAGTTCTGATCGTAGCACATCACCACCTAGAAACCAAACAACTATACAACAATCTAATGTTCTCATCGTCAATTCTACAGGAGTAAGCAATGTCACTAAAGCTAGCGGGTCAAAGCCTAAAGGCAATACAAGGAATGATAGGACTTCGTCAGCTAAGAGTGCTCAAGAGAAGAAAGTAGAAGACCACCTTAGGAACAATAAGATTGATTCGAGTGAAAAGAATCGTGTTGATTCTAGTATTAGCGTTAAGCGTACTGTAATTAATTCGAATTCTAATGCTACTTGTAATGGTTGTTTAATTTCTGGTAATCATGATGAATGTGTTGTGTCATTTTTGAATTCTTCTCACAAATCCTCAGTTAAGTTTGTTAAGACACACAAACTGGAAAACCATACTTGCAAAGCAACAGGAAAGGTGTTTACCAATGTAGGAAATCAGTGGAAACCAACTGGAAGAAAGTTTACTTTAGGAAGCCAGTGCCCATTGACAAATATGCTCGATCCTAAGTCTTTAGCGGTTAAGAAATGGAAGGCAACTGGTAGAAAAGTCCCTTTAGTGACTCAATGCCTTGATATTAAGTCATTAGCACCCACTAATATCGTTTCCTCTGAGAATGCCAATGTCAATACTAATCCTACCTCTCTTAAGTATGCATGTGCTAACCAATTGGATCCCAATTACACTTGGGGATCCATGTTTTTCAGTTATCCATATCTGTCTGGTTTCAAATGCAGGTTGTACAAATCGTCTTGTGGTATTTGGACTCAGGCTGCTCAAAACATATGACTGGGGATCGCTCTCGGCTCAGAAATTTCATGAAAAATTTTATCGGGACAGTTAGATTCGGAAATGACCACTTTGGAGCCATTATGGGGTATGGTGATTATGTGTTTGGTGACAGCGTGATCTCTAGAGTTTACTATGTGGAAGGACTTGGGCACAATCTATTATCTGTTGGACAATTTTGTGATTCTGATCTTGAAGTGGCCTTCAGAAAACACACATGTTTTGTTAGAGAATTAGATGGAGTTGATCTTCTTAAGGGAAGTCGAGGTACTAATTTGTATACTATCTCTATCGAAGACATGATGCGGTCCTCTCCTATTTGCTTGCTCTCTAAGGCCTCAAAGAGCAAATCATGGTTATGGCACCGTCGTTTGAACCATTTGAACTTCGGCACCATTAATGAACTTTCTCGCAAAGATCTTGTTCGAGGCATGCCCAGATTGAAGTATGAAAAAGACCATCTATGCTCAGCATGTCAACTGGGTAAAAGCAAGAAGCAAACTCACAAACCAAAACCCACTAACTCCAACACTGAAGTGCTCCATACCCTTCACATGGATCTGTGCGGACCCATGAGAGTGCAAAGCTTCAATGGGAAAAGATATATTCTTGTTATTGTGGATGATTACTCAAGATTTACATGGGTGAAGTTTTTAAGATCCAAGGATGAAACTCCCGAAATCATAATCAAAATCATCAAGCAGTTGCAAGTTAGGCTTAACAAGACCGTAAGAATCATTCGCTCTGACAATGGAACTGAGTTTGTTAACCAACAACTCACTCAATTTTATGAAAGTATTGGCATCAGTCATCAAAAGAGTATCCCTCGAACTCCTCAGCAAAATGGAGTTGTTGAAAGATGGAATCGCACATTAGTTGAAGTTGCTCGCATTATGCTGATATTTTCTAAGACACCAATGTTTCTATGGGCTGAAGCTATCGCTACTGCATGTTATACTCAAAATCGGTCATTAATTCATCCTCTCCATAACAAAACACCTTATGAGCTGGTGCATCTCAAAAAGCCCGATCTCTCTTTTCTTCGGGTGTTTGGAGCCCTGTGCTATCCAACTAACGATAGTGAAGACTTGGGTAAGCTCAAAGCTAAGGCGGATATTGGGGTATTCGTGGGTTATGCGCCAGATCGAAAGGGGTACCGAATCTACAACAAAAGAACCCGACAAATCATGGAAACAATCCATGTCACGTTTGATGAGCTGACAGAGCATACGGCTTCAGGACACACCAGTTCTGGACCCCCATATAATCTTTTATCTCTAGACCAATTAGTTCGGGACTTGTACAGAATACCAACCATGCCACTCCTTATGTTCCTCCCTCTTGTGAAGAATTGAAGACGTTATTTGACCCGATGTTTGATGAGTACTTCGAGTCACAGCCACCTCATAAACCGGTACAGCCGGCTGCTGAACCTAATGTTTTGGCTGTAAATGCCCCTCATGACACAAATGGTCCATCTACCTTCATCTCTTTAGACCTGGATGCACCAGAATGTAGCAACTCTCAAAATGAATCAAGTTTACAATCGTATTCTGAACATCAAGGAATGACATCTGAAAACTCATGGGAAGTTAATCCTTTTGCTCCACCTGAAGATGAACCGTTTGAAAATGTTTTTGCACCTGAATCCTCCAACGAAGCATCATCCTCAGGAGAATCAAACAATGCTATATCGGTCCACTATCCTCAACCCCACGAACATCTCAGAAAATGGACAACTAACCACCCTATTGACAACATCATAGGAAATCCCTCAAGACCTGTGTCCACCAGAAAACAACTTGCCACTGATGCCTTGTGGTGCTTCTTCAACTTCGTCTTATCTAAAATTGAACCCAAAGACTTTAAGGATGCTTTAACTAAAGTATCCTGGTTCACAGCAATGCAAGAAGAAATCCATGAGTTTGATCGTCTTTATGTATGGGAATTAGTACCGCCACCAGAATGCGCAATAATCATTGCTCTCAAGTGGATTTTCAAAGTTAAACTTGATGAGTATGGTGATGTACTGAAAAACAAGGCTTGGCTAGTTGCTAAGGTTACAGTCAACAAGAGGGTATTGATTTTGGAGAATTGTTTGCACCTGTTTCTCGTATCGAGGCCATTAGAATCTTTCTTGCCAATGCTGCTAGCAGTAACATGATTGTTTATCAAATGGATGTTAAGACTGCCTTCCAGAAAGGAGAATTGAAAGAGGTGGTCTATGTTACTCAGCCTGAAGGCTTCATGGATCCTGAACGACCAAATCATGTATATCGTTTGAAGAAGGCACTATATGGTCTTAAACAAGCTCCTAGAGCTTGGTACGACACGCTGTCCAAGTTTCTCCTTACAAATCGATTCTCCAAGGGTGTTGTTGATCCTACTTTGTTCACTAGGAAGACTGGAAACAACTTACTCTACGTTCAAATTTATGTAGATGATATTATCTTTGAGTCGTCTGATTCCAATGAATGTGATCGTTTTGCAAAGGAAATGAGTTCCAAGTTTCAAATGTCTATGATGGGACAAATGTCTTTCTTCTTGGGGTTACAAATCTCACAAAACCCAAGCGGCATCTTCATTAATCAAGCCAAATATGCCAGTGACATCCTTAAGAAGTTTGGTTTTGATTCAAGTGACACTATTGACACACCCATGGTTGAAAGATCCAAACTTGATGACGACTCATCAGGCTTATCTGTTGACCAGACCAAATACAAAAGCATGATTGGATCTCTCATGTACCTCACAGCAAGTAGGCCAGACCTTTTATTCACAGTATGCATGTGTGCCCGATATCAATCCAAGCCCACCAAAAAGCACTTGGAAGCAGTCAAGAGAATATTTAGGTATTTCCAAGGGACAATTCACATGGGTCTCTGGTACCCTAAGGACAATGTAATGGCTCTTACGGCTTACTCAGATGCTGACCATGCTGGGTGTCAAGATACTCGCAGAAGTACACCAGGAGGTGCTCAATTCTTGGGTGAGAAACTTGTAAGCTGGTCATCCAAAAAGCAAATGTGCACTTTGATATCATTCACAGAGGCTGAATACATTGCCATGTCCTCGTGCTGTGCTCAAATTTTGTGGATGAGATCTCAACTATCAGATTATGGGTATGACTTCAACAAAATCCCAATGTATTGTGATAACAAAAGTGCCCTTGCCTTGTGTTGCAACAATTTCCAGCACTCCAGAGCCAAGCATATTGACATTCGTCATCACTTCATCAGAGAACAAGTGGAGAAAGGGATAATGGAACTCTACTTTGTGAGGACAGAGTTTCAGCTAGCTGATATCTTTACTAAGGCTCTCTCTCGAGAAAGATTCCAGTTCATTCTTCCGCGACTTGGGATGAAGAGCCTCACTCCAGAAACTCTTAAGTCACTCCAGGAAGAGAATGAAGAGTGAAGGATTGATTTCACATATCCTTTGTACATAACTTAAAACAAAAAGAAAATAGAAAAATATAAAACCTATAAAAAACCATAAAAATCTGAAAAATCACTAAAATCCAAAAATATTCTTCTCACGACATGTCTCTTGTGTAATCAATATTATGTACGTTTCTAGAAATGTCATTCAACAATGACACGGAATCATACATATGCTTGAGCAAGAGTTTTTCGGTTTCGAATAAAGTTTTTTCTAAAACATGTCGTATCTCATAATATTCTTCAAAATTATGGCTTGCAGTCATTTCAGGCTGCAACCCGGTCTTCAAAATTATGGCTTACAGTCATTTCAGGCTGTAACCCGGACTTCAAAACTATGGTTTGCTATTACTTCAGATAGCAACCCGTTTTTCAAACTGGGGAAAACACGTCGCCAAAAAGACGGTTGTTCCTTTTACCGGGTGAAATTAACCTAGGCATGGATTACTTTACATCCATGTTTCCTCAATTTAATGTACGCTTCAGTGCATTATTTCTTGATAAAGAAGAGAAATCTTCTTTTTATTGCCAATACTTTCCCTTCTATGATTTTTCCGGAAAGTATTTGTGCAAAACTTGGTGGTACCATGAAATTTTTGTTGAAAATCAAACTGAATCCACATTTTGATAAAAATTTTCACTCAATCAATGACATCGATTATTTTGATTTTAACATCCGTCATTGATTGAGGGGGAGAGTGATTTCTCAAAATTTTATGTATCATCAAAACTCTCCACTTTGTACATAATAAGCAATAAAACAACTTGTGATTGTTATGTGTCAGCATGAAAATTTTTCGAAGAGTTTTTCATTAAAACTTCAAATCTTTCGTATAACTCATCACTTCCGACACATAACAACCTCCCTCACAGTTTGAGGGGGAGCAGAAAAAGGTTCCTTTTTATCAGAAAATATTAAAATAGACCGCATTTCTCTCCCAAACGTTTTCTAAATTATTTAAATCAATTGAGATCAAAAATCTCGAATGGTTTGAAACTTTTGATCGGGGGGGGGGGGGGGGGAGAATGTGATTTAAATATGAAATCTGATAATCCAATGTGATCTTTTGGACTCAATAATAGGCTCCCACATATGTGCTAAACTCTTTCGTATATCGATGCACATATTGAGGGGGAGCAAAAGGCGTTTGTGGAAGTAATACCAAAGACCGACCATTTATCTTTATGCACGGAGTTATAAGGATGGTTAAGGTTAGGTATGAGTTCCCATGATCCACCAGAACCGGAAGAATCTTCCCAGGGACAATCCATAGATAGATTAGAAGTCCTTAGGAATGATTGAAAAAAAAATGAGAAAAGTGAGAAAGGGAAGAGTGCGGACTGAGATAGAGCTAGGACTGGAACAAACCTAACAAGGTTCTAGTGATGAAGTCTCGGTAAGCACTGAAGGGGTTGAAGAATGAAAAAGAAATGAAATGTGAAAAGGGTGAAAAGAAATAGCCCTCCAAATATTCAACCTTAGGGCAGAAACCGGGTTCAACTTCATATACTACTAGTGGTTACTAAGGCAACACTGGTATTGAAGACAAGACGTCATGGACCCAGTGACGCACTCCACTAAACTTCTCAACCACTCAAGTTCTCTTAAAAGAGCTTGTTTCATTCTCATGGGGAACCCTGTGCAATCTATCGACCGCTCATTGCTAGCTATGTTGATACCTAAACAGGAGACGCCTCCCCAGTCTCCAGGAGCGGATCAAAACGCACCATTGAGTCTAGAGCCAAAGAGATCATCCATAAATCTCAGTAGGACACACTTCAAATATGCTTATTGTTTCACACAATGTGGAAAATAAGATAAAATATTTAGAGTCCTACGCATTATCCTTGTGGTATTACTAGAACATCCGAGTGATATGAAAATATTCACAATGAAGATGGAAATCCTTCTAGAGCAAACATCACTCAAGCTCTTGGTAGGTGACATGTGAGATCCATCTTGGATCAATGATCAAGTGACAAATGGAAAGCAACGATGGTGCGATTCAACACTGAATCTAACTTGTTCCAGGAAATGGATTGACTGATACTTTTGCAAAAACCTTTCAATGTGTTCACCAACTAGTTTTCAAGCACATTGATTGTGTATAATCTTACAAACAAAAGTATTTTTTGATGAAAATGTGATTCAAAGTATAAAACTCTCGTCGTGTCTCAAAAATGTTTATTATATGACACGCGAGTGATGTCTATAAATCAATTTCTCATAAATCAGTGAATATCTATTCACCGATTCACTCTATCGTGTTGTCTGCTTTGAGACGTTCTGGTATGAGAACATGCTTAGTATGAAGATTCCGAAGTGGATTCGTTGGAAGATTCATTACTACAAGTTGGAAATTCCTGTCAAGGAGAGTCTTCTTTAAAAGAGACTCTACCTGATCACAGGTCGGTTTTCACAAAACCGGAGGGTAGTCCGTCCTAGCAGAATGAATGACAAAGCCATATTCGTTCTCTATCTTTATTGCTAACTGTTTTATTTCAGGGACACATATAAAGATGGCATTGATGGTTCCTATTTCCAACTGAATCGGGTCAATCCATACCTCATGCTCATACATCCTACGCGCTATCAATGATGATCATGAAAGTTAAAGAGACTACCAACAACGTTTCCGCAACTCTGATGAAAAGTCTCCTAATACTGAAGAGTGTGAGCATGACGGTCCTAATGTCACTACATCACATGAAGGCAATACGACTATAGATGAGCTTGGAGATTTACTGTGGCTGATGATCTCAAAGAAGCTCAAAGATCACACATTCCAAAGGAATCATAAATCACAAGATCATAGCTTGAAGTACAAAGTGTGGTGAAAGTGAAGAATCAGATCCTACGAGCTACAAGATCTAAAGAATGCTTGAAGAAAAAAGATATTAATTTCCAAAGGTGACCTTGCTTAGGGGGAGATTGTTAGGAATACAAATATTCAAATAAAAGACTCGGTCACCTAAAATGTTGTAATAGCATTAAGTTAGCTCGTAGTTAGGTTATTATTAGTTTGTTTTAGTTTAAGTAACACCGTGGAAGAAGGACGGGTCTTTACCCACTATATGTCTGATCCACAGCCCGGGTGTGGGCGTTTTTATTTGTTGTATAAATACCCCTCTCCCACCAAGGGAAAGGGTTGGACCTTTCATCTGACTAGTAATCTAATCTTGCTTTTTCTCTCAAGGTTCCCACTCTTTCTTTCCCCCTCTTCTAATTCTCAACGCCACATACCACTTTTGTTAACATGTTTGTGACTTAAAGAGTATCCTACATTAATGATGGCGGATGCCGTTTTGAATGAAAGAAACCACACAAGAACAACGAATAAAGGAATTCGATAAACCCTCAAAGGGCGCCCAAACAGGACTTCAAGAGAAACACTCATTTTAATTCAATTCATCATAACTTTTTTTCAAAAACCTAAACCTATTACAATGATTTATAGTTTGGATGAATCTTGAAGTAAAAGCTAAATATCCCGACTATATATAAAATAAGGAAATGAAATAACTCCTAAAAATCTAAACTAATCTTTAAGAAAACAGGTAAACTATTAAAATGAAAAAGATAGATTATGACAATATATTATATGTCATTTTACCCTTCAATCTTCTCGAACCATTGAAACATATGACTTCACATATTGACCAAAGAAACGATGGCTAACCAGATGAGCAGGAGCCGAACGTGCCTTGCATCATTCTCCTCCTCTTGGAAAAGACTCGTCCTCGAGTCTTGTCTTTCTAAGTCTCGAACTCTGAAACTTTCTAACCCCTCTTCGTTTCTATACCACAGCTTCTCTATGGAGAATCATGTTCCATCATGCCAAACATTCGATAAGATCATCTAGGTGAAGTGACATCTTCCTCAGTCACGTAACGGTTGCCTCGTTCGGCGACTCTACGATTAGCTTGATTTTGGAATCCGTTTGAAGTTCCTTCACTTGTTTAATGAGATCTTCATTCTCTACAACATGTGATCCTTGTTGGTTAGTTGTATCGTTGCCTCGTCAAGCGAATCTACGAGTTACATAATCAAATGGTTGTCCACGCCCACATATTGTGAGGTAAAAAAGGCCATTATATCAGAAAGTTCAGCAGAAAAAATAGCAACTTCGAGTAGGTATAACTCCCTGTAGAGAACTCCAATCGCGAATCTGAACGGTGAGATTGTAGATTAAAGTGTCCTGAACCTCATGCCCAAAAATCACAGAAATCCAACGGTGAAAGAATGCGTGTAGCCATTTGTCTCACTACTGTGCAGAATATGACGAAGTGAAACAACTATTTTTGTTTCTCTTGATTTGGCTTCTCCAAATGCGTGATTTCTTTTCCCCGAACCTATGCTCATGATACCAAATGATGGCGGATACCTTTGTGAATGAAAGAAACCACACAAAAAACAACGAACAAAGGAATTTGCATAAACCCTCAAAGGGTGCCCAATCGGTACTTCAAGAGAAACTTCTCTTTTTTTTTTGATAACTCATCATAATCCCTTTACAACCTAAAACGATTACAATTTATAATAAAAAATAGTCTTAGTAAGAAAGCTAAGAATCTTTACTAAAACTAAAATAATGAAACAAAATAACTCTATGAATCTAAACAGATCTTTAATAAAATAAGATAAATACAAATATTAAAAGATAGATTTCGACAATTATAAATTGTCATTTTACCCTTCAATCTCTTCGAAATAATCACATGACTTCACACATTGACCGAAGAACCGACGGCTAAGTTAGAGGAGCGGGAGCTCGAACATGCCTTACATCATTATAGATACCAACTACAAAATGTATTTTGGTTTATCATAATAACATAACATTTTAACATGTTTTGTTAATTTTTGACCATGCAAATAGACCACCAATGTGAGTTTTTGACAAAGTTAAAAACTATTGTGTTTGTTACGTAGTTGTATATTATAAGAATGTTACGAATATAATGCTTAGACAATGAGCATTTAGCTATTTGATTTTGTTGAAGTGCTTTTATTTGCGAGACATAAAAAAGTGTTTACTATTTATTAACATCATTTTACACTTTATAATTATGTTATTAAACGTTTTTCATCAAACAAACTGCTAAAGCTAGTTGTTAATGATTGCAAGTGCTATTAACGTACAACACAACAACAACAACAACAACATGTGCTTATTCATATATGATAAAAGATATTAAAATTTTAGTTATTTATGAACTCACCGTCAGATAGACTTAAATCAGGTAAGCTTCTTTTTATTTTTATTTTTTTTTCCGAAAATTTAATGTGACCAATTTAAGTTTGTTTACACGTAACAAAAATTTGGACTTCTCCTCTAACAAAACTAAACAACTTTCCCACCCTTCTAATCCACCATTAAAAAAAAAACAAACAAAACAAAAAAACTTCAATTCTTCATCTTTTTAACACTATTGCTCAAATCCAATACGATAAAACGATTCAACTTTTCATTCCGGACAGTTTGATACAATTTTCCCCAAATTTCATCCATTAATTTTTGGAATCTCATTTTGGCACCTAAACTGAATTCCGAGTTTTCTGATTATTTCGTATTTCTCGTTTGATTACTCGTATTACTAGTGTACTTTACCACTACTACTAGTCATTTTTGTTCTGAATATACAATAATGTCATTTGATAGGCAGGGTTTGAAACGAAATATTAGGGCACCAAGGAGATATGGGAATTATGTGATTAATACAGGGAAAAAAGCTGGGAAAGCTACTGTTGCAAGCAATAATAGTGGTGATAAGGAAATTGAGGGTAATAAGGCAGATCTCTTGAAGGTAAGCCAGGAAAGTGTAGAATCTGGGAGTTGTGTGGAAGCAGAGGAGGTTCAGAATACTGAGAAGGAGATAAATGGAGAAATTGGTGAGAATAATGATGTAAGTGTCACTCCTGATGTTAATACAAGTGTTGAAAACAATAATGAAAGGATTGATAATACTATACAGGCTGATTTGGTGAATGATGTTAATAATAAGGAGAATACTAATAATGTTGATAATAGGAAGGATTATACTAATGTTGTTAGGGGTAATGAGGTTAAAATTGATAATCATTTGATTTACATTGCACCTAAGATCAATGAGGATGGTATTGAAACTGTCCTTTTGATGATGAAATTGTTCAGAAAGGGTGTGTGAAATGGCAAACAACATTGTGTGGTTACTTTGTGGGACAGAACATGGGCTTTAATGAATTGAGGTATCATATAAGAAGAATGTGGGGGAAATTTGGTTTTAAGGAAGTCATTGTGAATGATAGTGGCATAAATTTGTTCAAGTTCAAAGACCTTGAGGGGATGCAAGCTGTGTTGGACAAAGGACCATGGATGGTAAACAATAGGCCTCTATTTGTACTAAAATGGAATCCTGAAATAGGAATGAAGAAGATTGAGCCTACTAAGCTACCTGTTTGGGTGAAATTACTTAATGTTCCAATTGAAGCTTGGAGTATGGAAGGGTTAAGTGCAATAGCTAGTAGTCTTGGCAAACCTATTATGATGGATGAAATGACAGCTAGAATGTGTCAAAATGGGGTGGGAAGATCTGATTATGCTAGGGTACTAGTAGAATGTGAAGCTATCAAGGAGCTGAAGAATGAGATTAAGATTGTGTATACTGATAAGGAGAAGCATGTGAGAGGTTCTAAAATGGTTAATGTGAAGTATGATTGGAAACCTGAGTGTTGTAGTCACTGTAAGGTGTTTGGGCACAATTTGGAAAAATGCATTACCAGGCCAAGAACTGAAGAGGAGTTGAAAGCTAAGGCAGATGAGGAAGATAGAATGAAGAAATTGAATGAAAACAAAGCTGTTAAGGAGCAAGAAGATAACCAGAACAAGAATGATAACTGGCAACAACAAAGAAGGAATGGACAATACAAAAAGAATAATTACAGGCAGGAATATAGAGAAAAGAATACTAGTACAGAGACAATGAACAAAGGAAAGAATTCAGTGGAATACAATAAAGGAAAAGGGCCTACTACTACAACAGGGAACAAAAGTAATGGTAACAGGAAACAGGGCAAGCATCAAGTAGTAACCAATTTGAAGCTCTTAATGGGATAATAGAGAATGAGGAGACTGAAGTAAGAATACTAAAAGGAAGGATGGTAGTGGACAATTTTCTTAATAAAAAGCTTCAACCAAATTGCATTGAATCAAGTACTTAGACTCCTGATATGATAAGGTATTTCAAAGATCAATGGGAATTGGACAGGCTAAAAGAGAAAGAAGAGGCAAGTTTGAATATGAAGGATGTATTGGAGAATGGGAATGCAACTGCTCAAACCATGACTGCTGATAATGTCATTGGAATGAGTAAGTCTGTATTGAATTAGCTCCTTCATTTGGAATAACTGTAGTTAGTAGTTTTTAAGTTTTCTGTTATGGATTTCAATATAGTAGCATGGAACATTAGAAGTATGAATAAATTGAAAAAACAAAAAGAAGTTAGAAGAATGATAGTTGAAGATAGTATACAAGTGTGTGCAATATTAGAGACTCATATTAAACCTCATAAGCTGCCAAAAGTTTGTGATAGAGCATTTGGGAGTTGGAGTTGGGTATCTAATGTGAATCACAGTATGAATGGATGTAGAATTTTGGTAGGATGGAATAATAATGCAGTCAACTTGATGGTGTTGAGTAGCACCAAGCAGTCAATGTTATGTATGATAGAGACTATCTCGAACAAAATCAAAATGTACTGTAGTTTTGTGTATGCTGCTAATATAGGGAGAGAAAGAAAAGAGGTATGGTTGGAATTAAGAAGAGCTAGTAATGTTACTAATGGATGGCCATGGTTAGTTATAGGTGACTTTAATACCACTATTAAAACAATGGAACATTCAGCAGGTGGCTCAGTGATTACTTCTGAGATGCAAGACTTGATTGATTATATTAATGAAGTGGAATTGGAGGATTTATGCAGTTCTAGTCTTTTCTACACTTGGATCAAATCACCCTTGAACCCACACAATAGTGTACTTAAAAAGCTTGATAGAGCAATGGTTAATGAGAAGTTTCTTGAATTATTTCCAAATGTTATTGCTGAATTTCTACCTTACCTTATTTCTGATCATAGCCCAATAAAGGTAAAGTTCCCACAGTGTTTTGACAAGAAAATTAAGCCCTTCAGGTTTGCTAACTACATTGTCAACAAAGATGATTTCTTGGCAACTGTGGCTACTGAATGGAAGTATGGGGTGAAAGGATATAAAATGTTTTGTTTAGTGAAGAAGTTGAAGCATTTAAAGAGTTCAATGAATAAACTCAATTGGAAGAATGGAAACCTCTTTAAAAGAGTCAAAAGATGCAGAGATAAGCTTTGAATGAGTATAATGAGGCTATAAATGATGAAGAGGAATTCTTATTTCAAAAAGCTAAGGTGGATTGGATCAGTAAAGGGGATAGGAATAATACTTATTTTCACAAGTTAGTGAAGAGTAGAAGGCAGAATAGCAGAATTTTGAGCATATGTGATGAAAGTGGCAACAGGTATGAAGGTGAAGCTATGGAAGATCAGTTTGTCAAGCATTTTCAAAAATTTCTTGGAGCTGTTCATAATTCTGAAGATGAATGGGACTTTAATGGAGTGTTTGGCACAAAACTTAATCTTGAAGATGCTGAGTATATGGTTAGGGAGGTAACTGATAAAGAAGTACAAATGGCTATGTTTGATATTGATGGGAATAAGGCTCCAGGCCTTGATGGATACACTTCCACATTTTTCAAAAAAGCTTGGTCAGTGGTTGGTAGGGATGTATGTTTGGCTGTGAAAGAATTCTTCAAAACAGGAAAGTTACTGGGTGAAGTTAATGCAACTTTACTTTCAATGGTCCCAAAAATACCTAACCCTAACAAAGTATCTGATTTCAGGCCCATTGCATGTTGTAATGTGATTTACAAATGCATAAGTAAGATTCTCACAGAAAGGATTAAGCTTGGGCTTCAAAAATTGGTGAATTTGAATCAAAGTGCTTTTATACAAGGTAGAGCTATTCATGATAATATACTAATCACACAAGAGATCCTTAAAGGCTATGACAGGAAAAGTGGGCTAAGAAGGTGTTGTATGAAGATTGATTTAGCAAAAGCTTATGACATTGTGGATTGGAGATTCATGGAACAAATTCTGCAACAATTTGGTTTCATGATAAGATGGTCAAATGTATTATGACTTGTGTTACAACAGCTAAGTTCACAGTTTGCATTAATGGTGAAAGGGGAGGTTATTTTAAAAGTGGGAGGGGGTTAAGGCAGGGTGATCCTATATCACCATACCTTTTCACCCTTGTTATGGAGGTTTTCACTTTGTTGATGACTAAAAACACTGTTAATAATGGCAACTTCAAGTATCATGTGAGATGCAAAGAACTCAAGTTAACACACCTATGTTTTGCAAATGACCTGCTTGTTATGTGTAATGGAGATGAAGAATCTGTGAGGATTGTAAAAGATACACTGATGGAATTTAGTAATATGTCAGGATTGCTCCCTAATATGTCAAAAAGTACTGTGTTTTTTGGCAACGTGAGTGATGAAGTGATTAATAACATCCTGCAAATCTTACCATTTAAAGTGGGTAAATTACCCATGAAATACTTAGGAGTGCCTCTAATCACCAAGAAATTAGGAGCAACAGAATGTAAACAACTTCTTGATAAAGTGAAGAATAGAGTTGAAGATTGGAAGAACAAATATCTCTCTTATGCTGGAAGGTTACAGTTAATAGCATCTGTTCTATATACTTTAAGTGTGTATTGGGCTGCAGTATTCTTATTACCTAAGACAAGTGTGAAAGATATTGATAAAGTACTGAAGGGCTTCTTATGGTGCAAAGGAGAATTGAAAAGAGGTAAAGCAAAAATTGCCTGGAAAGATATTTGCAGATCTAAGAGTCAAGGTGGTTTGGGCATGAGATTACTTATTGACTGGAATGAGGCTTTAATGATCAAGAATCTATGGAACATTGCAGAAGGCAAATAAACTTTATGGATCAAATGGGTTCATGCAGTAAAGCTCAAAGGAAGAAGCATATGGCAAGTGCATAAAGAATACAATGACAGTTGGATGTGGAAGAATATTCTTGAATTAAGAACCAAGGTGAGATACAACATTATCAAGGTGATTGGGAATGGAGAGACAACTAATATGTGGTATGATCAGTGGAGCAGTATTGGTATTATTAATGACACAGTTACTACAAGAAGTATACACAATGCTAGGTTGTCTGAAAACATGACAGTTAGTGAGATGATTGCTAATAATATGTGGAGATGGCCTCAAGAGTGGAATGTTCAATACCCAATTCTTGCTAACTTATCTATTCCACAATTAGTACAATCTGCAGACATCACCAAATGGAAAAGGAATGATGGTAGCATAAGTAATTTCTCATCAAAAGCTGCCTGGGAGCACATTAGAAGTCAACATGAGCTGGTAAGGTGGAATAAAGTAGTTTGGTTCAACCAATGTAACCCAAGAATGGCATTTATACTTTGGATGGCTGTTAAAGGAAGATTGCAAACTCAAGATAGGATTATGAAGTGGAATAATGATCCTAATATGAAGTGCCCATTGTGCAAATCTGTCAATGACTCCCATAGTCACTTGTTCTTTGAATGTGTTTATTCCAAAACTATATGGGAAGCTATTAAAGTCAAAATGGAGAATGAATGGATGTCTAATTCATGGGATGATCTAATTGAGCAATACTCTAATGAACCCTGTAACAATACTATTGGAAGTGTTCTGAAGAGACTTGGTTTGGCTACTTGTGTTTACTACATCTGGAAGGAGAGGAATAAAAGGTTGTTTACTGCTGAAGAAACAGAGAAGTCAAACTTATTGAAGATCATTGAAGATAACATTAAGTTGCAACTTATGTGTTTAAATGTCAAGAAATCAGTTCAAGCGATGAAAACAGCACAAAGATGGAATGTGGAGATGAATTATGCTAAGAATAGGAAGCAAACCAATGAAACAGTTCCTTAAACAGGGTGTTTGGGTCAAGGAGATAAACTATGCTATCTCCTTGATTGGTTTTTAGCTGAGGGCCTTGTATCTTGTAACTATTGAAAGGGTGGTTGGATAACCAATGTGTTCATATTAGGGGTGCCTAGAGTGGCAACTAATTGAATGTGTTGCTTTGTCCAAATCGACTTAGTAGATAGTTGCATAAAGTAGGTTTCCAGCACTTTTGGTGGAGTGCGAACCTGATGATGCCTGCTTTTTGGGGTTCATGGAGCTGTAGTTATAGACAATAAGAAGTGGGAAATGTAGTCAAGGACTCAAGGTGGGATGTATCCATGGGCAACTCTGTGCATGGTGAGTGATGCCTGAAAAGGAAATGTAGCTCTTCGCATTTGAGACCCATTGGAACAGGAGTTTTGATCTCTTCTCTTGATGATGCCCTGAACAGGAGCCTCTAATTTCATCTGTATGGGCTACAGGAGAGGTTAGGCGGGGTGTTTGTTCAGTGGAAATGTAGTCAAGGAAGGATATTTCTCCATGGTTGCCTAGATGATAGCATTTTGTTGCTATGTCTAGAAGAATGGTGAATTAAGAATCAGCTTATTCCTGAATTGTAGGATGAATTGTATCTTTTGTATTTCTCTTTTGGAAAGTTGTATAAGCCATCTGAGTTTGTTCATGATGAGCTATTTGAATTCCTTGTAAATTGCTGATTTAGTTAATTAATAAATTCACCATTTCAGGAAAAAAAAAATAATTTGGACTTGAAATCAAATGGTCGATAGTCACATACTAGACCACCTTGAATAGCTAAAACCAACTACATTATAATTATCGAGAAAAGTTCTTTAATAAACTAATCAGAGCCTTTCATTTTCTTATCAAAACAAAGAAAACCCACAATTATCCTTTTTTTAAAAAATTAAATATCACACAAACCGTTAATTATTAAGCGAAAAGAATCATACAATCACGACGAGAATTAAATTAGTGTTTTATAGAGGAGCACTTGTATATACTTTCGACGAACTTTTTTTTTCTACTTTTTTGTAAGCGTTGAAATTTACGCCTGAAAAAATCACGCGTGCTTTGTAATTTTAAAATCACATGTGATTTTATGAAATCACACGTGATTTCTACCATACAAATCACATGTAATTTTTCAAGATGCAAGTTTAACACTAAAACAAAAATCCAAAACACTAAAACAAAACTCGAAAAAAAAGTTCATTGATATCAAAGTGCTCGTCTACTGAAAGACAAAAAATATCGTCGCGATGATGTATTTTTTGTCGTTTAATGATTTACCATTTTTCAAAAAAAAAAAAAAAAAAAGGTGAAAAATACTTTTTTTATTATTATGTTTTAAATTTTGATAAAAATGACTAGCATTGGTTAATTGGATTATAGAGATTAGAGAATATGAAGGCTAAAATGATCTCAGTTATTGTTGTTGTTGTTGTTTTTTTTTTAATAATAGCTACTATGAGTAATAAAGTAGAAAGGTATGACTTGTTGTCAACAATCACGCCTTGTTTCAATTGCATATCATATGTTGTGTTTTTCACTAGAGTATAATAAAACAACAACCCTATCCATCCATATAACTAATCAAATTTAGGGCTCAAAATCTTCCTCTTCAGCTCATTCCTCAGTTGACCTCCGATTTGTTCTTATCAATTCATTCAGATGTTGTAGTTTAATCGATCTCAGGTATTTATCTTTTGCACTTGTGTGTAATTCTTTATCCAAATTGCTAGTGACTAGATTGGTTGTTTTTGGACTTGTGAGTTTTGATTGCAAATTGTACAGTATAATGGTTATTTCATGCGGTAACTTATTAGTGTGAATAATGATAAAAAAAAAAAAAAAAAAAAAAAAAAGAAACATTCATTTGCTGTAATAGCAAAACAATTAGAAACCATGATAAACCCAAAATCTTGATAAGATAAGTAAACTGAAATCCATATGAAACGATTAAAGTTGGCTTCTTTTAAGGTTTAGAGGTGATTTAGGAGATATTGAAATGGAAGGAACCAAATTGTCCTTATAGGCTTATATGATATTTATTAAAATCGCTTTTCTTATCTCACAAATTCGCACTACTTATGTTCACTGGGTATAAACCCTTTACCCAAAAAATTTGCACTATTTTCATCTCTCGAAAAAAAACCCCAACGTCACGTTATTGCCTAAATTGTAACATTACGTCACCTTTACTTTGAATAATCCCATCGTCACTATGTTTCCTTTTATCAAATACAGAAAAAAAAAGGTTATCATGTTGTATTTAACTTTACCTTCATCACCTTTTTGCCTTGATTTTCATCTCTAACCTTATTTTCACCTTAAATCATTTCCTGCTTAACTTATCAAATTATCGAGTTTACTCTTAGATGAGGTACAACTGTGTGTTAATCATAATAATCATATACACCATTTTCTCTGATCAGATTTTTAAATGAGTGATTGAATATGCGATTCTTGTTATGCTGAGATCCAAAGGAGCTTGTTTAGGGAAGTTAAGTGATGATCAGCTGAGCAAATCTTGGATCGATAATTCATATTTGATCATAGGGACTTCATTAGAACTATCACAAGTGAACCTTTTGGTTTTGGCTAATCAGATTGGATTAGAAATGGTACCTGAACCACAAATGTATTACTAGGGAGTTAGTCAGTCTGTAAATTTACGCATAATTGATTGGTGGGCAATAATTACACAAAGAGCAACTGAAAAGTGAAAACGTCATGGCTAGATAATTAAGTTTCTGCAATGCATCTGAAGCTGTAGCGTAGTGCCGTAATGAGTCCATCATTACCTTCTCAAACTTCAATTTGGCTGTTAGTAATAGAGCATAACTAGAGTTTATTCAGTGCTTGCTTATGTATTACTACATTGAGATTAGTGTAACGGCCAAAAGGTTCAAAAATGAAACCAAGTTTCACTTTGTTACTAATGAATGTAACTAAGTGGATTTGTTTCTGGTTAATAGTCAAGTTTGGCTAAGAACCATTTTATGGAAAAAAGTGAAACTTGATTGCATTTTCAAGTTTAGTTTGTATAATTGTGAGACTAAGTTTCATTTCTTTTATTTGTTGCATAAATTGGGTGAAAGCTGAAATATTGGTGCATAAATTGGTAATAAATCCACGTACTTTGCATTTATTTGTTACAAGTGAAACTTGATTGCACTATCAAGCTGTTTTTCGTTAGTTTATTCTCTTCTAATATATATTAGTTTAAACCTCAACCCTCTGCATTTCATAAGCAAGTTTGTAATCACAAGTTCTGATATTTACAAGAATTTAGAACCACAAGAGTTGTTTCTTTTACATTTCAGGAATCATGATGAGCATAAAGGATTGGGTTTTATCCCAGTTGGTTTCGAACTCTATATCTTCAGCTAGACCATTGTCTGGTAGTGACAGTTTCTTTGAAGGTGAAAATCCTGCTAACGAGTTCAGTGTTCATGGTATCAACTTTATCCATTTCCTTATTGAGTATTGATAACCTTTTTTTGGGGGGTAAAAGAGGGCAGAGCCTCCGATAAAATTTATTGAATGAATCAATGAATATGAGTTAAATACAGATACTTTGTGGGACTCCCACACAAAGAAAAAACAACGATATTCCGAGACATGCCTCGAGAGTGTTGTCTAAACCAATGCACAATCTTAAACCAAGATATAACTAGCACTTCTAGAATAAACTCTGAAGACATGCGTGTTAAAAAGACATAAACAGATTTCTTCTTGTACACTTTTGCTGAATGGCTTAGTAGATTAAATATCCTTTTCTGTGGTTGCATGATGGGCAGGTGGGGGTGGGTTGGGCAGGTTCTGTAACGGGTCAAACAGGTTCAGGCTGAGATGGGTCTTTTTTGTATTCTGCGGAACGGGTTCAGCTGACCCACAACCTCTCTTTTGTGCGTTCTATAAATAGTTAGAGGGTTGATCTTTACTAAAAACAGAATTTAATTACAGTAATATTTACAATTCTTTTAATTAATATGAATTAGGAGGTTGTATGCATAATATGTAGACTTTGTGTTTCAACCCGTTTGACCCATTCCCGTTTTTGCAAAATAAATTGAAATAAAGCACAACCCAAACCAACTCATTCATAAGTAAATGGGTCGAAATTGCCACTTATTGTTTTTGGCATGATCACAAACTAGTATATCCACATGCACACACGTTGAATACTAATACGGAAAAGTGTTATTGTAGTTAGTTGAGGTTCCCGATACGATACGTCAGTTATATGACCAGCCCTTTTCTGTGCACTTGTCAGGTACTGCACAAACAACCACCTCTCCACCACCGGAATCGGCTGATGTGTCACGCCCATCTGCTCCCAACCAAGAAAACTCACATCCTTCACCTCTACAGCAAGTCACTTTGGAGAGTTCCCGTCAACATCATCATGCCAACAAGGAAAAGAAGTTGGATCCATTGGTAAAGATCGAGATGCTTCAGATTAAGTTCTTGCGTCTTCTTCGTCGTCTTGGTCGTTCGCCAGACGATCTCATGGTAGCCAAAGTCTTATACCGGATCCATCTGGCAACTTTAATACGTGCAGGAGAATCTGATCTCAAAAGAGTCAATCTCAGCAGTGATAAAGCCAAGGAGATTGCAATAGAACAAGAAACTTCAGGTGTTCCTGAATTGGATTTCTCATTTTCAATACTAGTTCTCGGTAAAACAGGTGTTGGCAAGAGTTCAACGATTAATTCCATACTTAATCAAGCAAAAGCCAAGACGAATGCCTTCCAACCTTCTACTGACCGTGTCCAGGAAGTTGTGGGGACAGTTAATGGTATCAAGATATCTTTCATTGATACACCTGGCCTGTTACCTCCGTCACCAAGTACTGCTGGAAGAAACCGGAAGATTCTACATAAGATCAAGAAACGTATCGGAAGATCCCCTCCAGATATGGTTTTGTATTTAGAACGCCTTGACTTGCTTAATGTGAGTTACAGTGATTTCCTGCTTTTGAAGCTCATAACCGAAGTATTCGGTAGTGGAATTTGGTTTAACACCATGCTTGTTATGACTCATTCTTCTTCACCTCTTCCAGAAGGACCTAACGGATACCCTGTCACTTACGAGTCATATTGTACCCAATGCACGGAAATTGTACAACATTACATTCACCAGGCTGTTACTGACTCGACGCTCAGAAACCCCGTTCTCTTCGTAGAGAATCATCCTCAATGTAGAACAAATATCACTGGAGATAAGATTCTTCCAAATGGGCAGATTTGGAAATCTCAGTTTCTTTTGTCATGCTTGTGCACCAAAATTTTGGGTGATGTTAACAAACTTCTGGATTTCCAGGACAGAATTGAATTGGGGATATCCAATAATAACCGAATCCCGTCTCTACCTCATCTTCTTTCATCTTTTCTCCGCCATCATATTTCAAATCCAAATGGGGCTGAAGGTGAAATAGACACCATCTCATTTTCAGATATGGAAGATGAAGAAGAAGAGTATGATCAGTTACCTCCTATACGAATCTTGACAAAATCCCAGTTCAAGAAATTAACAAAATCTCAGAAGAACGACTATCTTGATGAGCTGGATTATCGAGAGACCCTTTACTTAAAAAAACAACTAAAGGAACAATTACGTGCACAAAAAGAGAAGAATCATTCTGACAATGGGAATTTAGCTGGTGAAGGGAGTTCCAGTAACAACGAGGAGCCTCCTCCAGAGCCTGTACTTTTACCAGATATGGCGATCCCTCCTAGTTTCGATTCTGGTAACCCTTCGCATAGATACCGTTGCCTTGTTACAAGTGACAAGTGGCTGGCTCGACCAGTTCTTGATCCCCATGGTTGGGACCATGATGTGGGGTTTGATGGAATAAATCTAGAGTCAGCTAGCAAAGTAAGCAAAAACTTGTATGCATCGGTTACAGGACAGATCAGCAAAGATAAACAGGATTTAAATATACAGTCAGAGTGTTGTGCGGCTTTTGTTGATCCACGAGGGCCCACTTATAGTGCGGCGTTGGATGTCCAGTCTTCAGGTAAAGAGCTAATCTACACTCTTCACGGTAACACAAAGGCACGTTTATTAGAACGCAATACTGCAGAATGTGGAGTATCGTTGATGTCTATTGGGAAGCATTACTATGCGGGTGCCAAGCTGGAAGATAGTTTTTTAGTAGGGAAGAGGTTGAAGTTTGTGGTAAATGGTGGTCGAATGGGTGGTCGTGAACAAGTGGCTTATGGTGGGAGTTTGCAGGCGACAGTTAGAGGGAGAGACTATCCTGTGCGAAATGACAAGGTTAGCCTGACCATGACGCTATTGTCTATGAACAAAGAGACGGTTTTGGGTGGAGGTATAGAGTCAGATTTCAGGTTAGGGCGAGGGACAAACATGTCCATAAATGCTAATATAAATAACCGAAACATGGGTCAGTTGACCATTAAAACTAGTAGCTCTGAGCATTTGGAAATAGCTTTGATCGCAGCTGCATCGATACTAAGGGTTCTTTTTAGGCGAATTGGATCTGATTGTTCAAACAAAGAACACCCTGAAGTTGGATGATTTATTTTCCTAAGTACATGAATCCATCTCATCGCCTCTTTGTAGAGCAGGTAGGGTTATTCTAAAATGCCATTTTTGAGTTTTTTTAATGTTACAAGCATAAGAGATTAGTTTCATGCGAAGGGGGAGCAATAATATTTGTAAATGTAATTCGAGGAAGAGTTTATCTAGGATTTTATATGAGAATTTATACACAACTCTCTCTTTGGATTGTTATATTTTGGTTATTTTTGATATGACAATAAGGAAGAGAAATACACCAATACATCTGCAAGTTTCGCGTTTGAACCTGAAATACAGTCACAATGACTGACGTATTATTTATTTGGTCAAATTTTCTCAGTAAGATTCATGTCAACATGCAAACACAGATAAATGGACGATTAATGTTTGAACTTAGAACATAACTTCAAATATGTATAGTTGTTGCACATGCTAAATTTCACGATTTGGGAAGCATGAAATTGTGTGTAAAATCTGGTACGGAAAACCCTGCAATTAATAACTCTAGTCACTCATCGCAAATCTTCACGCCCTACAAAAGAACAGAAAGCTAGCCCTACAAAAGAACAGAAAGCTAATAATGTTCTGTAACCAAGCTTTGAATGTACATATTTTAAAGGGTATAATTTGATTCAAGCGTTGCATGATCCATCTGAGGGGTAGATAAAAAAGGCGCAGAAGAATCAACACTTGATTAAAATTCAACAGAAATAAAAGAAACATTTGCGAAAGAGAACAGCAAAATCTTCACCCTCCCATCCAAAATTATCTTCATGAGGCACCAGCTTTGTCGCTCGCCTGGTAATAAAGCATTTTCTGAACATAAAACATCATGTATCCTTGAGCAGCCCTCACGATGTTCTCATTAACTTGAGTCACCCATGCATCATCACACTTGTACCACTGATTGCTCAGCCTCAAATATGTTGAATAGTGTCCTGCATCTAGTTTCCCAGAGTGTGTCACAACAGCAAATAACTCAAATTCTGAAGTCGATTCGTTAGAAGAATCTGGTCCATTTCCATCCCCATCAAATGCAAAAATCCGGTTCCCGAATCTACTCCTTAATATGGAGGACGAGAGATAGGGAGACATGTCTAAGGAGAATGGAAATTGCAAGTAGCGATCAACCTTCCTTGACATCTTCCTAATTGGAGAATGCTCAAATCTTTTTATGTGAAAACAAGAAACCAACGGAAGCTTTCTAATAGACATTTGTTTGAGGGATTCCTGGCTAACTTGACACTTTTGGCAGAAAAACTTTTGGTCAGAACCTAATCTTTCTGGTCTTGTAAATCGATCCAAACACCCCATTAGTGTAGACATACCCGGAGTTACAATTTCTGCATTTCCGTTACATGAGTGATGGTTTTTTGTGGATGTTTTCCGGGAACCTTCCTGGTTAGATACCAAATCCAACGAGATGTCTATGCAAGGATCATATGTTGTGGATGTATAACCACACGCTGTGCACATGACATCAGAGCGCAATATTCCAGAAAACACTCTATGGGCGATACAGCAGTCTCCACTACCTATAAAAAAAGATACAAGTCATTAGGTCTTGATTATTCTTTCCGCTTCAAATGCAAGGTATAAGCATTTTATTGCCAAAAACTAAACTAGGAGATGATAACATATCAAATGTTTCAGCAAATAAATTAACAAAAAACACAACATTAACCCATTATGACCAATATCAAGTAATATATTAACACCTACTTTTTTTAGCTCACTATAAGAAAATTACTGTAAGAGATTAATTACCAAAACTGTAAATAGGGAGTTGCTGGTTTAGTTAGCTTGTCTCATCCACTAATCCTGAAACTAGGATCATGTGCCACATCCCTATATTCATCCAGTTGAAATTATGTAGGAAGTTTGATATTTGACAAAAAGTTTTAGCTTGGCTGTCATCTAGTGGAAACCTCGAACTTCTCCAGGCTCCTGCTAATCTGTTTCAAAAGATAAAAGATCCTATCAATGGCCAGGCGGGATTAGCAAAAGAAGAGACGTGACACAAGAAAATCCTAAGATGAACTGAAATAGGCTATGGGAGTGGACTTACAGAAATAAAGCGTGTGCAAGCTGGCAAATAGTCTTTCTAAAGAATCTAAATCCAATGTGCCACAATCCTATCACTCTTGTTACTCTTATCAATTAACTGCATTAAAGATTGCCACAATCAGAGCTAGACCAGCAAAGATATGGACATCGCAGGGGATTGATAATGAATTTTCTAGTTCTTAGTGTGTTAGAGGATAGAACCATCAACTAAGAGTACCATACTCTAGTCAACATAATCCTAATCATGTGGACGCTTGCAAGTATTTATCCACTTTCAAGTCTTAAAGGAGAGCAATGAATAAGAATATAAGACAATTTGGGCCACTTAACTGTCTTAGTAAGACCAATAGACAGCAATCGTGTTAAAGAATATTCTTAAGTCACCCGTTGACCCTAACATCGGTAGTGTTCCACAACTGGTTGTGTTTTTTTGTCAGAAAAATAATATAGTTAACAGCAAAAGTGCGGCACTGAAAGGCATTAAACAAAAAGCATCGCAAGCTAATATACAAAAGATTGCTTGTAAAATTTGATCAAACTAACAGTATTGATACCAAACAGATAATAAGGATCCGTCGGTGATGATACATGATAGGTCCTGTGAAAGGTGTTATTTTGGTCAAGATTTGACGTATCAGTTTCGACAACTTGCATATAGCAGACCAGGTCCCTTGCCCAGATTCTCTAAAGTCTAAACTATAGAACAATATCAGCATGATGCAGGGAATCAATAAACCATATCACACTAAGATGAAGAATGCCAATTAAAACCACTCAGGGGTGACCTAGCTATCACACAAAAATGTGTGAGGTCTATTCCTGCTAGGTGCAAACAACCTTGAAGAGACCACGCCAAAAGGTTGGAAACCATGGTTATCCAAAAAACGAAGAATGCCAATTAATATATGATTCTACGTCAACTCAACGACAATGACACCACTACGCATCTATGCCCCTAAATTTATCAGACAAAATATCAACTTTCCAATTATGGAATAAAGAGCCCCGTCTAAATTTACGACCCACACAAATAGTTACAGATTTACAAACAAAAAGACTAGTAACAGATCAAAACTGAGTTAACCTTGATTATGAGGTTTACGCACATCCTTTTCCACCTTTTCATGGATCCCATCAAGCATAGAAATGAAAAACTCATGAGCATCCTGCTGCTCATAACTCGCCAGGTTACCCGCATGCTGCCACCAACTGGAAAACAATTGCAAATAATCATATATTTAACACGCCCTACTTTTAAATTTTAGTACCAAAATTTAAAAAAGACCGATTAAGACAGCTACAATATTTTGGTACCAAAATTAAACACGTCCCACATTAAGATTTATATTCCAAAAAACGGACCCGGACCTGTATAAAAACTTTGCAGGGCTATACGGTTTACGATCACCAGAAAAAACAGCGGAAAACAATGCATCTGTATCACAAGCCAAACACAACCTCTGTAAATTCTTATTACTATTATTCTTTTTATCTAGAACCGCGTTTTTCTGCTGACAAACAAACCGGTTATGCCGATCACTAAGGAAATAGTTTCGTAATGGCGGTGTGTGCAACAATGCCTGCAATACAGAATTCATAAAACATGTGTTTCCGAGATTATTTAACCCTTTTAATCCAACAGGAAAACTCTCATTATCGTCTTTTAGCAAACTACTATTCGCATTCGTTCCTAACGCTAACAACGCCTTTTCTTTCGAATCAGGCGTCCACGGACGGTAATCCACGCGCCGCCTCTTCCGCAAACCCTCCCGCGGCTGGTGCGCGTGGCTACACGCGCCCAACGTCACGATTGCGGTGTCGAAATCGCGATCGTACACCTGATCACAACACACACAACAAAACAGCTCCGTTCGATCCACGTCGACTACAATCTCATGATCATGTCCCGGCGCGTGCGCCTCACACATAGCTGCGTCACACGTCACGCACAGGTAAATTCTCACACGCGCGTGACCACACGCGCCGCAGCGAAAAAGCTCCTTGTCGCCCCTACGCGCTGTGGCGCGTCCCAACGGTTTGACGGTGAGGCGTTGTAAGAAGGTGTGAAACGGCGTCGTACCGTGAGTGGATTTAAAGTGGGTTAAATGAGGACATGAAGGGGGAACCGTTGATTGTTGATGATTAGATGAAAATGAAGGGGGGTTTGATGACATTTTGAGTTTCATTGTGATTAAAATGAAGAATAGATCGGTAAAATGTGAATGTTAGGGATTTCAAATTAGTTACTGTTGTTGAGTTTGGATTTACAGATCTATCAGAAAAGAAATTAAATTTTTGGGTTAAGAAATGAAATGATGCATTTTCTTTTTCTTTTTATTTTGTTTGATGATCCGAAACAAAGGGGAGACGAAAGACTGGAGAGAGAGATTGGAGTGGAGGGGGAGGCACACTCGTTCAGAAGAGTCAGAGGAATCGACTCACTTTTTCCTCTTTTCCTAATTTTCTTTTTCGTTGCAAGTCGTTTTGCTTGGGAAGGTTTCTGGTATATTGGTTTTGTTGGAGGCTCGATATGATACTATATTGACAGGGAGTTGGGGCCGCTCTCCTGATGAATCTAAGACAGGATAAAACCAGTGAACCTCTATTATACGCGGGATGGAAGGTTAGCATTATCAGTTTAAGAATGCTACGCGGGGTTGAAATAATGACTCCAGATAAATGGTATCAGATGCAAGTTGGGATTGAGGGGAACCAAAGTAGAATCGCTCCTGTCACTTTTCCAAAAGTTCTGAAAAGTGATGGTTGCGCAAAGGTGGCGGGAGAGGTCTCCCGAGATGTTGTAGAGGATAACATGATGTCTTGTCGAGACACAATGTCGCATTCGATGGAAGCCAGAGAAAGTAATGTAATAATCCAGGTGGAAGCCATATCGAGTCCACTACTCGTGGCATGTACTACATCTTTACCGTTGGGGTACTCCAACAATACCAATGGGATAAACCACGACTCTCACATTCAATATGCTTCCAAGCAGAACCTGACCCTTTAGAATTTGGCTCGTGACAATAAGATTGCTGACGTGCTTCACACGTTAATAGCTTACGTGGCACCTTTTATGCCGCATCATAAACCACTTTCTTTATTAACATAACATGTGGTCCTTCATTCGCGCATGGGAAGGGTGAACCACTGCGACTCCAACAAAAGTATGAACACAAAAATGACATATTTAGGGTCAAAATATCAAAATATGTCACTTAGATGAACAAAATACTCTTCTCGAAAGTGATGTGATAGCTATTTTATTTCGCGAAATGGGTGAGTAGCATAGTGGTGTTGTGGTAGATGCGGCGACACATACAACATATACTTAAGGTAGGGGTGGTTCGAGAAAGGGTTGCGGGACAGGGTGGGCACCGGTGCGGAGTTCTCGTGTGGTAGGGCGGCAAGTTTCACGCATGCTTGCCACACTTACTTCGTCTCGTGTTAGCTTAACTCGAAATTTATCAAAATTTTAGTCATATACCCTCTGCAGGAATAGGGATCCAAAAAATTGAGTCAAGTCGATCTAGTTTGTCTGAGTAAAGATAACGTGTAATATACTCATAAAGATAACATGTATAGTTCCTGTGAATGATTCGAATAGTAGAAGACTTTTAGAGAGAGAGAGAGAGAGAGAGAGAGAGAGAGAGAGAGAGAGGGGGGGGAGCCTTTTAGAAAGAGAAAGTGAAAGATTAAATTAATCCAAATGAAGGTCCAACCCTCTCCCTTGGTGGGAGAGGGGTATTTATAGTTACAAGCAATACGCCCCTTAAACGGGCTGTGGAGTGAGCTGACAGTGGGTAAAGACCCGACCCGACTCCACAAATACTACGTTTACTAATTACTAACTAAATATTAATCTACCTACGAGCTACTTGATGCTAATCTATACTTGGGGTGACCGAGTTGAATATTTACATTCCTAACAATCTCCCCCTAAGGGAGGTCATCCCGGAAAATATGCTTTGAATATTAGCATTATATTACATGAATAATATCATAGCTCGTAGATTTTGATTCTTCAAAGTCTTTGATCTTTGTTCTTCAAGCAGCGAACTTTTGATGACTGGTCATTGGTCTTGGATGATCTTTAAGGATTCACTGAGGTTATCATCCAATATTCATCTTCAAGTCATCTTTTGCATCATCGTCTTCATGTAACGTTGTGATCTTTGAACCGGCATGCTCACATTATTCTTGATTCATGATTTTAGGCATCAAAGTTGCAGAAGCATTGTAGGAGGCCATTCAATTGTCATGATTTCATTGATCAGGATGGTTATGTGTGAGCACAGGGTGATGGATCAGCATCTCTTCAGCAATCAGCAACAACCGCCAGTTATTCCTGTAAGTAAACAGTTAACAACAAATCATCTGGCACTTATAGGTTTGGACTTCGATATCGTAATCAGCATAGTGTGAAAACTTTCCCTAATACTTGCCAAGGCCGTTCCTGAATCGGATACCCTCAAAAGGGTTTATGAGATTTACCAAAGTAATCAACGTTTCAGGTGAGTCACTGGATTTCACCCCACGACTGTAGATCGTTTGGAACCGCCTCAATCACTAAGCGTAATCCACAAGGAATTACCAAAGTGACCTGCTTTCAGGGCTGTTTGATGTTGACCCTGGCAGGAATTTCCATTCAATCACTGAGAATTACCTTAGTAAATTCCCTCATAAATGTTCTGGCAGATTGCTAAGATCTGCGTAGGACTCATAAGTTTACAAATTGTGTCCTTAATGTTGAACAACTAGTGTAGAAGTAACATGTGTTCCTATGAGATCTTTTGATGCATCTCACGGCTCTAGACTCGATAAGTGCATTTTTGGTAGTCGGAGACTGGAGCGGTGTCTCCTGTTTTAATATCAACATAACTCTTAATGAGCAGTCGATAGATTATGCAGGGTTCTCCGTGAGAATGAAACAAGCTCTTTTGAGAGAACTTGAGTGGCTTAGAAGGTTAGGTGCAGTGCGTCACTGGGTCCATGACGTCTTTATCTTTAATACCGGTGTTGCCTTAGCAACAACCAGTAGCATATGAATTGAACTCGGTTTCTGCCCTAAGGTTGAATAATGGAGGGCTATTTATTTTCACCCTCTCTCATTACGTTTCTTTTTAATTCTTCAACCCCTTCTTTCTCCTTTCTCACATTACTCCTTTTTCATAATCATACCTAAGGACTTTATAATACTAACTATTTGGTATTGTCCTTGGGTAGATCCCTCCGGCTCTGGCGGATCATAGGACGGTTTTCCAAACCTTAGCCACCTTATAACTTCATGACTATCCTATGTTACCATAAACCAAATTTTTGAAAATTCTCTCAACGTGTTTATGATTTTGAAACACATTGAGAGTTTTGTATTTTTCAAATACTCCCCCTTAACATGTGCTCAGATGTATTAAGTATAAATTTGCACATGTTGGGTAGAGTTCGCACTTTTTGAATTGATCCACCTTCAGTGAACATGATCGATTCGAGACACGCTTGCATCACTAGTTAGACTAGCTTAAAATTATTACCTGGCCTGATCAAGTCCACAAAAGGTTTCTCGAAACGGTACACTCTAATTAGACAAGTCCTCTTCGAGATACGCTTACATCACTAGTTAAACTAGCTTGAAATTATTACCTGGTCAGGACACGTCCTTTTGATTAATGACAATTTTTGTATCTTCAATTCATTGGTGAAGTCTAAGTCGCGCTCACATGAGATGCCACATCGTTTTTAGTCACCACAAACCATTTGCTCCCCCTCAATATGAGCCTTGATATACCAAAGAGTTTAGCACATATGGGAGAGCTTAAGTTTAAGTTCAAACAATCACATTTTTTTATCAGATTTCATATTTAAATCTAAGGGTGAGCATTACCGACCGAAACCCGATTTCCGACCGAATCCCGACACCGACCGATCGTCCCGACACCGAACCGATCATAATCGGGTCGGTAGTCGGTTTAGATTTTCAGCTTAGTCGGTAGTCGGGTCGGGACGGGACGGGCCAAAACCGAAGAAAGAACAAAGCGATACCGACATCCCGACCGAATCCCGACACCGACCGAACCGACCGACACACACCGACTGGCAATCGGGTCGGGACTCGGTTATGATTTTGCAGGTACTCGGGATCGGGATGAGTCGGGCTCGGGTCGGGACGGGTCGGTTCCGGCCCGATACTCACCCCTATTTAAATCACATTTTCTCCCCCGATCAAAAATTTCAAACCATTTTAGATTTGTGATCACAAGTGATTTAAATAAGTTCAAAGAATTTGGGAGAAAAATGTGGTCTGATTTAAGATATAATGATTATGAGACGATACAATACTCCCGCTCAATCATTGAGGGAACATGTTATATGTCAGAAATGATGAGTTTATAAATGATTTGGAGTTTACCGAGAAACTCATGAAAAATTCATATTCTGACACATAACAATCACATTTTATTCACTGCTTGTTATGAACAAAGTAACTTGTTTTGATGATGTAGAGTTTTGAAATCATTCTCCCCCTCAATCGATGACCCATTTTCTATTTAACATTTTAATGAAAGACTTAACTTTTTGTCATCGATTGAGTGGCAAATTTTATGAAAAACTGCAAGTTTGATTGATTTTCAAAAATCATGGTACCACCAAGATTAGCACAAATACTTTCCTAAAGAATCATAGATGGGAAAGAATTTGCGATGTAAAGAAGACTTCTCTTCTTGTACAAGAAATGATGCACTGAAACGTACATCAAGTCGAGGAAACATGGATATGAAGTAATCCATGCCCGGGTGAACTTCATCACCCGTTGACAGGAACATCAGTCTTTTTGGCGATGTGATTTCCTCATTTATAAGAATAGTTTGCTATCTGAAGTAATAACAAGCCGTTTTGAAAGAAATTTTGAGAAACGACATGTTTTAGAAAAAATTTATTATTAAAAAATAGAAAACTCTCGCTCAAGCATATGTATGAATCCGTGCCATTATTGAATGACATTTCTAAAAACGTACATAATATCGATTATAAGAGAGACATGTCGCGAGAAGAATATTTTTGGAGTTTTATATTTTGCAGATTTTTTATGGTTTTTATAGATTTTATAATTTTCTATTTTCCTTTTGATTTTTTAAAGTATGTAAAAGGATATGTGAAGCAAAACCATTACTCCTCATTTTCTTCCTGAAGACGTTTGAAAGATTCAGGTGTCAGACTCTTCATGCCAAGTCGCGGGAGAATAAATTGAAACTGTTCTCTCGGAAGTGCTTTAGTGAAAATATCTGCCAGCTGATACTTAGTTCTCACGAAGTATAGTTCAACCACACCTTTTGGAGAATCTGTTTGCTAGAAGAAACTTTGACAGAGTATCGTGCCATGCCCTAGACGCCTGCTAGACCACAGAGAGCCTTTTTAAGAAGATAGACATGGGTAGGATGATCAGGATCTGCAAATCCTTCTGGTTGACTGACATAGACTATATCATTCAGCTTGCCAATTAAGAATGCTGTCTTCACATCCATGTAATAGACCATCATGTTATGGCTGGCAGCATTAGCGAGGAAGATTCAGACAGCCACTATTCAAGCATCCGGTGCAAAAGATTCCTCAAAGTCTATGCCCACTTTTTGATGATATCCCTTTGTAACTAGCCGTGCCTTGTTTTTCAGAACGTTACCATGCTCATCAAGTTTCTCTTTGAAGATCCACTTAAGAGCGATAATCATTGCATAGTCTGGAGGAGGTACCAATTCCCATACTTCAAGTCGATAGAACTCTTGAATTTCTTCTTGCATTGCATTAAACCAACAGTCTTCAGAGATAGCAGTCTTGAAATCTTTAGGTTCGACTTTGGATGGTACGGAATTATAACAGTACCACAAGGCATCCGTGGTAAGTTGCCTTCGTGTGGACACTTTTTAAGAAGGATTCCCAATAATGTTCTCAATCGTATGATCATTGGTCAATTTTTAGAGATGTTCATGTGGTTGAGGGTAGGGAACTTATGTAGCCGTGTTAAGATCTCCTGAAGAAGATGCCTCAGAAGAAAATTCAGGAGCAAATATGTTTTCGAACGGAGCATCATTAGGAGGAGCAAATAGATTCACTTCAAAAGAATTGTCTACTGTAGTGCTTTGATGTACAGAATGAGATTAAAGATTCGATGATGAAGGTGACTAACTTGTAGATAGTGAATCTTTGATCAATTGAGACAGAAATAGATGGACCATTTGAATTATTTGGAACAGGAGCTACAACAACTGGTGGTATAGGAGTGTGAACAGTTGGTGGCTCGAAGTATTCATCATATATCAGATCAAACAAACTCTTCAAATCCTCACTTGTAGGAGGTACATAAAGTACTGCAGGCGTGGAATACTGTACAAGACCTGAACTAATTGGTCCAAGAGACAAAAGTTTAGACCCGGGTCCTGAACTGATGTGTACAGGAGCCATTTGCTCAGTCAGCTCATTGAATGTGACGTGAATGGTTTCCATGATTTTCCGGGTTCGTTTGTTGTAGATTCGGTATCCCTTGCGATTTGAAGCATAACCAACGAAGAATCCAATATCAGCTTTAGCTTTCAACTTTCCCAAATCTTGACTGTCATTAGTCGGGTAGCATAAAGCACCAAACACACATAGAAAGGAGAGATCTGGTTTCTTAGCATGTAATAGCTCATATGGAGTTTTGTTGTGAAGAGTATGCATCAAGTATCGGTTTTGGGTATAACAGGCAATAGCAATGGCCTATGCTCAAAGAAACATCGGAACCTTAGAAAAATATCAGTATGGTTCGAGCAGCTTCAACAAAGGTATGGTTTCGTCTTTCAACAATTCCATTCTGCTGATGGGCGCATGGAACACTCTTCTGGTGACTGATGCCAATACTTTCATAAAATTAAGTAAGTTGTTTGTTAACAAACTCTGTTCCATTGTCTGTGTGGATGACTCTGACGGTTTTGTTGAGATTAACTTGCAATTGTTTGATAAGTTTGATGATAACCTCTGGAGTCACATCCTTGGTTCTCAAAAACTTCACCCATATAAACCAAGAGTAGTCGTCGACCACAGTAAGAACATACTTCTTCCCATTTATACTTTGCACTTTCATTGGTCCGCATAGATCCATATGAAGGGTGTGAAGAACTTCCATAATGGTGTTGACAGTTTTGGGTTTGTGAGTATGCTTCTTGCTTTTGCCCAGTTGACAAGCAGAACAAAGGTGATCTTTTTCAAACTTCAATCTGGGCATACCTCGTATAGACCCTTGTGAATATGTTCATTTATGGTGCCGAAGTTCAAGTGATTTAAACGACGGTGCCCAAGCCATGATTTGTTCTTCGAGGCCTTAGACAGCAAGCAAAGAGGAGAGGACCGTGTCATCTCTTCGATAGAAATGGTGTATAGATTTGTCCCATGACTGTCTTTAAGAAGATCAATACCATCCAATTCTCAGATGAAGCATGTGCGTTTTTCGGAAGGCAACTTCAAGATCGGAATCGCAAAATTGACCAACAGAGAATAAATTGTGCTCAAGTCCTTCCACATAGTATACCCTGGAAATTACACTGTCACCAAAGATATAATATCCATAACCCATAATCGCCCCCAAAATGGTCGTTCCCGAATCAAACTGTCCTGATAAACTTATTCACGAAATTCTTGAGCCGTGAGCAATCCCCGGTCATATGTTATGAGCAGTCTGAGTCCAATTGTCAAATGACGATATGTACGACCTGCATTTGAAAACATATGAAAGAAGAGAATTTGGAGTGTCGGATCCCTAATTTAAGTTGGGTTCCAGTTGGTTAGTGCACACAAATTTTGGAGCAACTGAGACCTTAGGTGCATTTGTTTCAATGGTGGAAATTTCACTAGTAGATGTAATGGGCCTAGTTAAAGGACATTGGGTCTCTAAGGGAAAGTTCTACCAGTTGGCTTCTGTAACACCCCCAAATTTTAAAATATTTGCAGCGGAATAAAGATTGGGTGTTACTTCGCAGCTCATAGTTTTTCAGTAGAAAATGATTTTCTAAAACATCTATCATTCGAATTTTTATAAATATCAGAGTTTTAAAAATGAGGTCCCAGTGGTTTCAAAATTTGTTAAATAGGTTTTCGAATGATAATAAAAATTTTATAGCCTTTGTAAGAATTTCGTGCTCTTCCGTCCCATCCTTGCTCGTTATAGACCTGAGATAAACATGCTAAAAATCAACAAAAGTTGAGTGATATTCATAGGTTTAAGTTTAATAGTTGAACACAAGCTATAAGTGATAATTGCACCGGTATACAATTATAATTTAAAAATCAGTTGTTATTGCATTAAGCTCATGACACTCAGCCGATTAACAGATCTCATCATAAATGATGGATTATAGTAACAGGGCCCTCGGGATAGGTTCTTGCCAGTAACCTTTTAGATTTCAAATAAAGTGCGTTTGTTAGTTTTCTCCAACGCCCAAACGGGGATTGTCAATCCCTAATAGATCTATCCACAATTATTTACGTTCACCCTCTGGGTGACTAAGGCTCATGATATGAGGGGCTTTTGGCAATAAGGGACTTAAGCAATAACGATATCAGGTAAAGCATACCAAGAAAAATACTTGTGTTCAGTTTGTAAAAACTAGCATGTATCCCCCTCGCGAGGTTTATAAAACATTTAAATAAGTAAGGCGAGGCTATGAACTCACCTTAGTGGTATAGTGGTAAAAATATCGATATTCAGTTTGCAATAAGGGAACGGCTCCACACACAACCTAGATAATATATGGCAAGTTTTAGTGTTTGATAGTCCTAATGGTTTAATCACGAGTAATTTTGAATATGTGAGTTGTTGATTTAACGATAGTAAAACTGGTGGTTTGATAAAGTATCGTAAGTTTTTAAATAAGTTATATATATATATATATATATATATATATATATATATATATATATATATATATATATATATATATATATATATATATATATATATATATATATATATATATATATATATAATGTAAGGTTTGAAAATAATAATAATAGTGTGAAATAAATGTAAACGTCGTGACTCGAGATCGTAAAATGGAAAGTAAAAATAAAAATATTAATTATATTATACGGCCCTTGTCTTTTCCAGATTTTTACACTTTTTACCCTAACGGTGTTAACGTTACGTCGTTAGTCCAAAGTTAAATATTTTTACGTTTTAAGTTCAAAAGTTTATAGTTTTTACACTTTTCATCCAAAAGTTTATAAAAATTAGTTTTTCATCCTCAAGTTTGTAAAATGACAATTTTTACCTAAAGTTTATAAAAGTGACACTTTTAACCCGAAAATTATAATTTTTGCAAACTTAGTCCAAAATTTACCAAATTCGAAACTTAACATTTTTATTTCTTAATTAAGCTAAAAACAGCTTATTTAATTTGTCAAAACTGCTTGTTTTTCAAAAAAGCTTATTTATAGCTTATTGGGCTGCTTATTCGTTAGCTTATTTTCAAAGGATTGGGCCTTAAGGCCCAATCGATATTTACTAGTTTTTCAGAAAAAGGTTTTAAGTCGCGATGCTTTGCATCATTTAAAGGGTCAAGACGTAATTTTTATTACCAACGTTATACACGAAAATGATAGTTTGTCAAGTGGTTAAATAGTTTGTGAAATAAAATCATGTGCTCGTTAAGTTAATTTTGAAGATATACTTTTGTTTTAGGCTTGCATGGAACGAGTTTTTATAAGTAAAAAGACTTAGAAGAATTTTAAGAGTTTACACGACTTGTTTTTATACGTTAGAAAGGTATCCAAAAATAGTTTGTACGTAACTTTTTAGGTTCGAAACTTTATATTACTTGATTACTACGGTAGTAAATATATAGACGAAAGTATAATACTTAGGTGTTGTTTATTTAGATTTCGAGAGTTTTAGTGCAAGTGTTTGTGATTTATACGAAAATAATCAAATGTACGTTTTAAATAAAAATGGAAAAAGTTGTGTGAGACTTACTACACCAAAATGGTGGGGTAAAACGAGCCGTAGAGTCGAGGAAAAGTGAATACGAGAGTGTAGCGTGAGTGTTGGCTTGACCAAGGTTCACAAACAAGGATTTGTTTCTTCTAGACCCGATTTGAAATACTAGAGTTTTTGCCAAAACGTTTTGAAGTAGAAAACTAGAGCTAGGACTTAGTTTTTGTAAAAGTTGATTTGTATGCAAGTAGTAAACGAGTGCATGCATGCATGGCTTTATATATATGAAACTTGGAGTATCCTAGTGACCAAAAATTTATGTGATGGGATGGTTACTTGTGTACCTAAATTCATGAAAGTGTAAGACGCCATGTTCTCTTCTCGTTTGTTTTCTAGCTTGTCGACGTGATTTCTAGTTTAAAGAGAATGTATGTTTTGATTATAATATAGAATGGTACTTGTTGTTTCTCTTTTAAAAATAAACTAGTACTTGCCTAGAAACTTATTATATATACTTGTGTGTGTATGAAATAGGGAGGTACTCTTTTGTTTCAAAACTACATGTCGACACATCTTTAGTTAAGCAATTGATTTGTAAACTTCGGCTAGGCTTGGTGATGATTGATAAAATGTAATATTTAGACTTGACATCGTGTTAGAAATATTTTTAGGACTTCATAGAAACAAACGGGACTTAAAATGGTTTAGTTTTGGATTAGTTGTAAAACGTATGAAATTGTTTTTGGACAAATACTTTGCCTCATAAAAATGTATTTAGACTTGACATGAGAAGCTAAAACTCGACATCCTCAAAGTTGACTAGGTGAGAAAAGAGATTGTGTAAAAATATGTGTGTGTCGTGTGTAGGATTTGGGCGTACGAGACTCGTTTCTGGCTTGTCTAGTCGAGTGTTACGAAAATAAAAAGGAAAGAAAATGGGCTTGAATTGAGTGAGCCGTGAATAGTAACAGGCCGAAAATAAGATTGGGCTTAGGGTGAAATTATGGTTCGATTAGGTGAAATTAGGATTAGTAAATAATTAATTTGTGATGAGTGAAATGTTTACGTGAGTCCGAGAGTGAATAGTGTTTTGTGAATAGTGTTTCGTGAATAGTAAAACTTTTGAAAAACATCTCAATATCACTAACCGACTCAAAAAACGATGAATAGTGAAATGATGAATAGTGTTTGGTGAATAGTAACCGATGAATAGTAATTTTGAAAAATGTCTCGAAAATGCAGGTTCGTAACGAATAAAAGAAAATTTTAATATTCTCGCGATTTTAGACTATAGTGGTACATGTGTGAGCATCGTTCCAAGTAGCAAGGGATCATGAATATCGTAGTGATTTTTAAGTAACATAGCATATTTGATAAAAATAAAATAAAAAAAATTTGTTATTGGTAAAAACGTTATTAATTAACGAATGATATATTAGTCTTTGATTTACTTTTACTATTTATAGGGAAATTTTACGGGAGATTACAGTACCTACCCCTCATTCTGAATTCCGTCCCGGAATTCAAGTTTAACGAAATTCCTGTATTAGAAAATTTCGATCAGAGGGTTGTCGAGAGATTTTTATTATTAAGATTTAGGAGACGTGGTTTAGTTAGACTTATTGGTGCTAGACAAGATCAAGTAACTGGTGTATCTAAGGGTTGTGAATATTGAAGGTAATGGTTATGAATAGTAAATTAACGGTTAGGTGTACCGTGTCCAACGGTCGTGAATAGTGAATCCAACGGTCCATAATAGTGACCAACGGCTAGTTTTCTTCCTACATATACCCCATTCAAATTTCCATTTCTTCCACCCACCATTTGCTTCTCATTTCCCATCTCCAAAATGCCGCACCTCATCACTATACTAGCGATTGTGTATGTCGTCCTTGCCGCTATCTACTTAGCGTTTGTTCCAGACGAAGACTTTGGATTCTTGGTTGCGATCTTGTTGTTTGTCGTACCCCTCACGGTTCTAGCCATTACCGTGGACAAGATATGGGGGTAATAATCTTGAGCTAGGGTTGTTTTAAATTTATTCCTTGTCATGTTTCTATGTATTGTTAACGAATAATGAATACAACTTGTTTTGTTTTTAGGAATTTGTCTTGTTATTATTTTTAATGATTTGTTTATATTTATCTTTCAGCATAATTAAGGTGATTCATCCTGTGGTGGCTCTTGCTATGGTTTTGTTGGTGGAGGTTTTTGTTGTCATAGCGGATCAACCTATTGAAGATTCTATGGTTTATATTGTAATTATTGTGACATTAGCACTTCCGATGCTAATTATTTGTTTATTTATTAATTTCCATGGATTTGGATAAATTTTTCGTTATTGGAGTTTTCTGTTAATCTTTAGGGTTTTTCTAATTTTTAATTGTACCTTTGTTGGCTTATCGTCCTAATGACGAAGGAATAAGATATGTATTTATTTGTAGTTTGTAATATTTATGAATAGTTCAGTTTATCTCTATTTGTTGCTTTTACATGAAGATTGTTATTTAGAAAATTTGACATTATGATTGTTCTTTCATAACATGATTCTTCCTAAATTAGACACATGAGGACTAAACGATGTGATGTTTGGCTTAGTCACAGTGGTATTTATGCTTTTCTTTAAGTTGTTTTAGATGGTGTTCAACGTGTTGTTTTTATAATATAACACGTAATTTCTTTTTAATAATAAAGTAGGAACTTTATTTATTTATTTATTTGTTATATATATATATTATTTTTTAGATGATGTTCGTATTATGATGATGAGTCAGAAATTTCTAGGGTAATAACAGTATACTGTTAATTGTTAAATGGAATAGGAATTGAAATTGACGTAGATTATAATTATTTCGGAAATATTACAAGGTAGATTTTTCGATACGGTAGAAGGATAGTTGTTATACTTTAGGTTACATCCATCGTAACTTAAACTAAAATACAAGGAAGAGATACAATCTCAGGAAATTGTCGAACTAGGATTTATTTATTTACAACATGAATTTATTCATCTGCTTCAATCTAGTCATCATTCCTTTGATACTATCGAAGTCTTTAAAGGTTCCTCATTTCTAAGAGTTTTCGCTTTTGTTTATTTCCATTAGGTATAACTCCTTGCCTAATTCCTTGGTTATGGGTGATGGTAGGGTTAGTCGTTCTTTCTGGAGTTCTAAAGGGGTTTGGCCTATATTCCATGTAGTTTTCCTGCTTGTTAGGCGTATCCGACTCCTCTTTGATAAACTATGGTGGCCACTTTAAGTACTACTGACATGATGTTGCTTACCAATTCCCTGACATCTTCGGTAGTCATGGTGATTTTTGATGATGATGGAGTACATGTATTGTTTACGTTGTCCATCTTCTGAAATCATTAATGAAACTTAACTTAGAATCCTTCTGATGTCAGAATAATTCAAATGAAGCTAATTATTTCATTGATGATAGACTGAATTGACTCCTTACTGTAATCTAATTTCAAGATATGTCTGTGTTGTATCATAGATAGATAATCAACTCTTGATATGGGATTACTAAGGAACAAACCGATTCGTCCACTAAAATAAATTTTCTCTCCATCTTTCAAGTTCTCTCTTGAAAATTTATTTTTTTAGACAATTCTTTGGTTTTTGGTGAATTATAGTATGTTTAAGAAGTCTTAACAATTGTAAGAAATCTTACGGTAGATTTGAATAGTATTGTAGAAGTCATCATAATATTAATAACTTGACTAATCGTCTTTGTAAAACGATTAGTACAAGGTCTCTTATTAATATGTCATGGATCTACGTGGAGTTATTTGTTTATCTAGGGAGATAACAAATTGATGAGATTTTTGCATGAAAGTATGAGGATTCATAGTATGCATGCTTGATACGAAAGAAATGGTTGATTCGTAACAGATGAGATGTAACGGAAGAGGAGGTTATTATATATTATGATTTGATTACAGATTCTGAAAGGTTCAGATTTATTGAACATTACGTGAAATACTAACCAAGTCTGTCTGGTTTAGTAGTTGCAACAGGGATTCTTGTAAACTTAAAATTAGTTACGCCTCTGACGTAAATATCTAATCTCTTTCTCAAGTTCAAGTTGTGCTGCATCCATGTTTGAGAAACGTTCCTGACACATGTTCATTTGATTAGCCAACATAGTCTCTAATGCGGCAATCCTTTGACTCTGGTTTCTTGTTGTGTCTCTGGCCATCCATAGGGTCCATTCAATGTCTTCAATTCTACCATGTGTATGGCCGTGTTCTCTTCTTGCAGAATGGACCCTGGAATCCAAGCTTCCAAGTTCCTGGTTGGTGTTGTCCTTTATCTCATTAATCTTTATTCCCAATTCACATATTGCTCGTCTTTCAGCATCCTCTCTTTTGAACAATGCGTCAAGGTTACGGTCGTACCATTCAAATTTTGTTGGTCGTAAACCTTTTAGCTGTTCAGTGTAAGCCTCTAATATGCTGGCTTGTTGATAAACAAGAGTCCATATTGAGTCAGGTGTGCTTATATTGTAGTTGGGGGAATTAGGTGAGGATAAATTATTTGGGATATTTGGTATTGGGGAATCTGAAGTGTAGGGTAATGGAGAATTTGGCTCAACATTCTTCCACGGCCTCTCTTGACGTGAACTTTTTCCAACTTCGAATGTTGCCTGACCACCAATCACATCTTCATATGATTCAGTAGTTCTCCTAAGTTTTTGACGTAGAGGTGAACAAATAGGTGACGATGGGAGTGATTTCTGAGTGATTCCTATATTAAGTTGGGGCTGTGATATTTGTACATAGGGATCTTCAGTATTTGGATAATTTTGATTGATAGGTGAGGTATTAGTATTACGGAGAGTAGTTTTGGCGTTCATGAAAGTTTTTGGAGACATGTTACTGTAGTAACCGAGAATAGTATTTTATAAGTAACTTTTACGTTATAGATATAATAGTACGGATGAAATAATTATTGTGTAAGCGCAATTTCTAAACATGCAGAATAATCTTAACAGGTAATGTACTGAGCAAGGTAGTCTGCAGGCACAGAAGGCACGAAGAGTGTAAGGCTATAAAATGTTTTGGTTTGTAAAAAGTGGTTATAGTTCGGATCTGTATTAGATCCGTTTCGCTATAACTAAAGCTCTGATGCCAATCTGTAACACCCCCAATTTTTAAAATATTTGCAGCGGAATAAAGATTGGGTGTTACTTCACAGCTCATAGTTTTTCAGTAGAAAATGATTTTCTAAAGCATCTATCATTCGAATTTTTATAAATATCAGAGTTTTAAAAATGAGGTCCCAGTGGTTTCAAAATTTGTTAAATAGGTTTTCGAATGATAATAAAAATTTTATAGCCTTTGTAAGAATTTCGTGCTCTTCCGTCCCATCCTTGCTCGTTATAGACCTGAGATAAACATGTTAAAAATCAACAAAAGTTGAGTGATATTTATAGGTTTAAGTTTAATAGTTGAACACAAGCTATAAATGATAATTGCACCGGTATACAATTATAATTTAAAAATCAGTTGTTATTGCATTAAGCTCATGACACTCAGCCGATTAACAGATCTCATCATAAATGATGGATTATAGTAACAGGGCCCTCAGGATAGGTTCTTGCCAGTAACCTTTTAGATTTCAAATAAAGTGCGTTTGTTAGTTTTCTCCAACGCCCAAACGGGGATTGTCAATCCCTAATAGATCTATAGTGTCGGTGACTAATGTTCTCGTAACTTTAATTTCGGTGTCGGTGTCGGTGTCGGTTCATGTGATTATCATAATTATAAACGGTGTCGTTCCTAGGTATATATACTCATATATATATATATATATACGTAGTGATAATAGTTTGTAGTAATTAATATATATACATAGCTATATATATATATATATATATATATATATATATATATATATATATATATATATATATATATATATATATATATATATATAATATTTCGGTGTCTTAACAAAGTATCGGGTCGCAAGTGGGAGTTACCGGTGTTAACCTCATTGGGTGACATCCAAGAGTGACAATCGGGTGATATCAGGTGACAAAACATAATCGAGTGTCAAACAAACGGTGACTAAAATAATCGGGTGTCAAACAAACGGTGTCTCATATAAAAATTTCAAATTAGCCCGCAAAAATGGCTTAGTTCAGAATAGTGTCGAAAATTAGCATTAATAAATGACCTGGGATTTTACGGAGTATTACAGTACCCACCCGTTAGATTGGATTCGTCCTGGAATCCAAAGTTGAATCGGTGCTCGGGGTTGTCTTATCGAATAGTTGTGGGTATTTAGCACGAATTTGATCCTCGCGCTCCCAAGTGAACTCGGGTCCTCTCTTAGAGTTCCATCTGACCTTAACAATGGGGATGCGACTATGCTTAAGTCGTTTGACCTCCCTATCCATAATCTCAACGGGTTCCTCAATAAAGTTCAACTTATCGTCGATTCTGATCTCTTTCAACGGAATCACAAGGGTTTCATCTGATAAACACTTTTTCAAATTTGACACGTGGAAGGTGTTGTGTACTCTGCTGAGTTCCTCAGGGAGTTTAAGTTTGTATGCCACGGGACCGATCCTTTCAATGATCTCGAAGGGTCCAACGTATCTTGGGTTTAACTTTCATGTTTTCCAAACCTAATCATCCCTTTCCAAGGTGATACCTTAAGCATGACTTTGTCTCCAACTTGAAACTCTATTGGTTTCCTTCGCACATCGGCATAACTCTTTTGCCGATCCCTAGCGGCTTGTAATCGTTGCCTAATCTTTACAATTTTCTCGGTGGTTTCAAGAATCAACTCGGGACCTGAGAGTTGTACATCTCCAATCTCAGCCCAACATACTGGTGATCGACACTTTCTTCCATAAAGTGCTTCAAACGGTGCAGCCTTAATGCTAGCGTGATAACTGTTGTTATATGAGAATTCTGCTAACGGTAGGTGTTTATCCCAGCCTTTTCCAAAATCGATCACACATGCCCTAAGCATGTCCTCTAGGGTCTGTATAGTCCTTTCACTTTGACCATCAGTCTGTGGATGGTAAGCGGTACTCATAACTAACTTAGTTCCCAAGACTTTCTGTAAAGATCGCCAAAAGTTAGACGTGAAACGGCTGTCTCGGTTGGAGATAATAGAAATCGGCACTCCATGCCGGGAAACTATCTCCTTTAGGTATAAACGTGCAAGAACGTCCATGTCATCAGTCTCTTTGATTGGTAAGAAATGCGCTGACTTTGTGAGACGATCGACAATAACCCAAATAGTGTCAAATCCACTCGATGTCTTGGGTAGTTTCGTAATGAAATCCATTGTAATCCTTTCCCATTTCCACATTGGTAGCTCGGGTTGAATCAAAAGACCGGATGGTTTTTGATGTTCAGCCTTTACTCTTGAGCAGGTCAAACACTTACCGACATACTCTGCAATGTCAGCTTTCATGTTTGGCCACCAATGCAACTTCTTTAGATCGTGATACATCTTGTCCGAGCCAGGATGAATGGAATATTTAGACTTATGAGACTCATGCATGATGAGGTCTTGTATTCCTCCATACAGTGGAATCCAACTTCTGTCCTTGAAACACAGCCTTCCATTTGGTTTCTTGACAAATCCATTCGTGTTTTCTGGCATGCCGTAAATCTTCTCGTGCGGTCTATTCTCTTCCTTAAGGGCCTCAACTTGAACTTCAAGAATTTGAGACGGAAGTGGTGATCTAATTGTCATACCCAATGATCTAACTCTGAGGGGTCTAAGTCGTTCCTTTCGACTCAAGGCATCTGCTATAACGTTTGCCTTCCCCGGGTGATAACGAATCTCACAATCATAGTCACTTAGTAACTCTAGCCCTCGACGTTGCCTCATGTTCAACTCCTTCTGATCTAAAATGTGCTGAAGACACTTGTGATCGGTGAAAACCGTACACTTGGTTCCATATAGGTAGTGTCTCCAGATCTTAAGAGCGAATACCACCGCTCCTAATTCTAGATCATGAGTAGTATAGTTCTCCTCGTGGGGTTTAAGTTGTCTAGAAGCGTAAGCGATTACTTTAAGTCTTTGCATCAATACGACACCCAAACCTTGGATTGATGCGTCACAATATACCACGAAGTCCTCACTTCCTTCGGGTAGTGCTAATATCGGTGCTTCACAAAGCTTCTGCTTCAAAAACTGAAATGCCGATTCTTGTTCCTCTCCCCAGTCAAACTTCTTCTTCTTCTGTGTTAACTCAGTCAAAGGCTTAGCAATCCTTGAAAAACCTTCGATAAACCTCCGATAGTATCCGGCAAGACCTAAAAATTGGCGTGTCTCAGTAGGACTCGTAGGTGACGCCCAATTTTTAACAGCTTCAATCTTGGAGGGATCAACATGAATACCTTTACTGTCGATAACATGCCCAAGAAATTGTACCTTCTCAATCCAAAAATCACACTTGGAAAATTTGGCATATAATTTCTCTTCTCTGAGCAGTGTTAGTATAGCCTTTAGGTGTTCTGCGTGCTCTTCCTTACTACGTGAATAAATAAGGATATCATCGATGAATACAATCACAAACTTATCCAAATAGGGTTTGCACACTCGGTTCATTAAGTCCATAAATACAGCGGGTGCATTTGTTAGACCGAATTGCATTACTTGGAATTCGTAGTGACCGTATCTTGTCCTGAAAGCCGTCTTAGGGATGTCTTCTTCCCTAACTCTCAGTTGGTGATAACCCGATCTCAAATCAATCTTAGAGTAGACACTCGATCCTTGTAGTTGATCAAACAAATCGTCAATCCTTGGCAACGGATATCGATTCTTCACCGTAAGTTTGTTCAACTCACGATAATCGACACACATCCTGAAGGTTCCATCCTTCTTCTTTACAAACAACACAGGTGCTCCCCACGGTGACGAACTTGGGCGAATAAATCCTTTATCTGACAATTCCTGCAATTCCCAGATAACTCCTTCATTTCCGACGGTGCTAGCCTATAGGGTGCTCGTGCTACGGGTGCTGCTCCTGGCATCAAGTCAATTTGAAATTCCACTTGACGAGTCGGCGGAAGGCCAGGCAAGTCCTCAGGAAAAACTTCTGGAAAGTTTCCGACTACTGGCACATCCTCGAGTCGCTTCTCTTCCGACTTCTTCTCGGTGACTTGAGCCAAAAAGACTTGACATCCTCGTTCGATGTACTTCACAACTTTGACGCTAGAAATGACGCTCAGACGTGTCTTACTTCGCTCTCCGCGAACAATCAGGGTTTCGTCATTCAGAGGGATGTGAACGACCTTTTCGTCACAAATGATCTTAGCGCGGTTCTTGGATAGCCAATCCATTCCTATAACGACGTCGAAACTACCAAGTCTAATAGGCATAAGGTCAATGACAAATGGGGTGTCTAGTAGTCGTAGGGTGCATCCTCGGAGTATAGTGTTAGTGCTCACTAGCTTTCCATCAGCTAGTTCAATCTCATATGTGGTGTCTAGTTTGGTCGGTGTAATATTAAGTAGGGGTGCTAGGTAAATAGATACGAAACTTTGATCGGCTCCGGAATCAAATAAAACTTTAACGAGGCGGTTGTTTAAAAAGAACGTACCCGTGACTACGTTCAGATCTTGATGGACATTTCCATCTCCCAGCACGTATGCTCTCCCACATGCATTGTTATCCTTATTTGGGCACTGACGCCTGTAGTGTCCTTTCTCTCCACAAGCATGGCATACTACCGCCACGGGTTGCAAGTTAGCTCCTGTAGCCTTGCAATCTTGTGTTTTATGTCCAGTCCTTGAACATTTCCCATACTTAGCATAGCAGGGTCCAGTGTGATGCATCTTACACTTGTCGCAGAATGGAGGAGGTCCAGCATACCTAGCATCCTTAACTGGTGCGGCGACATAAGCTCTGACAGCTTCCTGTCGTCGGTTCTGTTGATCGTGGTGGATGTTTCTGTCATGGTGGTAATTACGGTTGGGGTTACGGTTGTTGTTGTTGTTGTTGTTGTTGTTGTTGTTGTTGTTGTTGTTGTTGTTATTTGTCCTCCGATCATCAAACTTCCTTTTGTGATCGTTGTTTCCATGAGCAGAGTTACGCTTAATCTCCCGGTCTAGCAGTCTTTGGGCAATAGTCATTGCTTCTTCCAAAGATTGAGGCTTTGACGAGGTGACGTTTCCCTCAATGCTCCTGGGTAATCCCTCAATGTACCTCTCCAACAACTTTTCCAAATCGGGAACCTTTGAAGGGCAAAGTGTAGCAAGCTCCTGAAATCTCCTATCATAAGCCCTGAGATCATTTCCTTTCACAACCAACGTGTGAAACTCATCTTCTAGCTTCTTGATCTCACCTCTAGGGCAGAACTTCTTCAGCATTTTCTCCTTAAAGTCAGCCCAGGTGATCTGATAGGCCTCCTCCACTCCTATCTTCTGAGCAGTTGCGTTCCACTAAGACAACGCGTCTTCCAACAATGTTCCAGTAGCAAACGAGACTCTGCTTTCAGCGGCACAACCGCTCCTCACAAACACAGTCTCAGTTCTCTCAAACCATCGAGCAAGCTCTATCACTCCTTCAGTCCCTTTGAAGTGAGATGGTTTACAAGCTATGAAGTCCTTATAGGTACACTTTCGAGTCGCAGCAGACTCGCTTTCCGCAGTGGCTCAGTTATTGCTACTAGTTCGTGCCATTGCGGCAGCCTGCACTTCCAAAGCTGCAGCAACACTGTCAGCAACCAACTTTCTGATAGCAGCCTGGGTCATAGCGGGTGATGAGGTAGCAGTAGCGGTTTTCCTAGGGGCCATAACTCTATAAAATCGCAAGTGTATGAGTAAAAATCCCAAACATCGATCAATAACAAGAGAAATAATGTAACCAAGCTCATAATAGTCGAGATCATCACAAAGTGCATCACAACCACACCATAAATACATACATCAACATAAACCATATCATTCATAAATAATCATCACGACATGTAACAACATACATGGAAATTATAATGAATCTCAATATGGGAGCATAATAAAAGATCAGACAACTAGAACATCATAAATCAATATCAATACAGTACAATCATAACCAACATAAAGTTTTAATAATTTTGAATTCGTTGTTACAAAACAATAAGATACAACATTATTAATGCCACAGGCGGCAAGTTAAGATGTCTCTGAATGTAATGATATGTCATAGATCTATGAAGGTCCAGGTGCGCCTCCTGATCTCCCCTCTAGCTCTCTGATGATCCTGATCATCTCCAACATCTCTAAATCCCTAGATCTCTCGCGGGCCTGAATCTCCTCGATAGTGGCTGAAAGAGTGTGGATGGTAACACTAGATGCGGCTAACTCCTGTGTCTGATGCTCCAGCATCTCCTGCGTGATGATCGCTATCTCTCTCAAATCCTCTATCTCATGCCTCTGAACATCTAGTCGATGACCAAACTCGGTGATGGTAGCCTGTGCCTCCTCGATCTCTGTCCCCATCATCTCAAATACCATCTCTAAAGCTGTCCTATGTACTACGAGGCTCTCGACCTCCTCCTGCATACCCTCAATCCTCTCCAAGGATATCTCCTCAATAACGCCCAACAGCTCATCAAGACGATCCTCATGTCTAACTAACCTAGCAGCCAAAAGAGGGATAGTATGGTGTATCGGCTCCCCAGTGACCGGTAACACCGCTGAAGAGCCATCTCCAAGCTCAGCAGCCCTAGGTGATCCCTCAACAAACCTCCATCTACAAATGCAATCCAACAAGAACGACCATCGGCGGGCATCAACCAATATATGAATGCCGGGTGAGGTGGGGGTCTCAGTAGGAATGGGTGATGGTGATGGAACAGGTGATGAAGTAGGTGATGGTATCGGTACGGTAGTAGTCTGAGAGTAGAAAACTGCAGGTGGTGGCATGGGTGGCAAAACCTCAGAAGTGTGGGGTGCGGTGTAAGTAGGCAGCATGTAAGGATGAGGCTCAGGTGGGGGTGATACGGGTGATGGTGAAGGTGCTGGTGATGCCACAGGTGTCAGCTCTAGCGCAGACACAGGTGGGAGTACAGATGTGGGTGATGGTACAGATGTAGGTACAGGTGGTGTAACAGTAGAAGTAGGCAAAATACAGACTCGTTTCCGAGCCGTGAATTTGCGGGTAAAGTCTCCCTCATGATATCGAAACAACTCTCCGAAAGGCTCAGGCTCATAGGGCTCAAGAATCCTCACTCGCTTGCGCCGAAGAATCGGTGCAGGCGGGGATGGTGGTGGGATAGAAGCAGCAGTGTCAGAAGTATCAGAGTCAGAAGACTCGTCATCAGCATCTGAATCGGTGTGGTGACTAGCAGGTGGTGTAGGACGGTCATCAGCTGCAAGAAACTGCTGAGACGTCAGGTACTGATCATAAAGGTACTGCCCCTGTGTCATAGGTCTACAGACAGGGCGAAAAAGAGGCTGAATAGCAAAAGAATCAATGGGTGTAGAAGCAACCTCACCCTCCTCAAAAGGCTCAGTATCAGCAGATGGGTCTCCAGATGGAACAGGAGATGGTATGACAGGTGATACAGGTAGGGTGTCATGGTCAGAATCATGGGTGTCTCGGGTGTCATAGTCAGATAGGTCAATGGTAGGATAGGTGGATGATGCCGGGATGACTTCTTCACTGTCAGAAAAAATAATAACCGGGGGCGACATGGTACTGTAATATCCCAAAATAGCAGTAATATAAGTCATTTAGTCTACATAATGCTACATGCACAGTGATCATAGTGTCGTAGTGAACTAAATGCAATGGGTGCTAAAATCAAACCTTAAAACATGACGTTGGCAAGCGCTCGCACGGAGGGCACTTCGGTGATAACTAGTTTGTTTAAAAATCTGGTGAGGTTATAGTCCAATGTTTTGAAAAAATCATTTGGTTCTCTATAACCATGGCTCTGATGCCAATCTGTAACACCCCGAAAATTTGATAAGCAGCGGAAGTCTAATCGGGGTCATTAAAGTTTTGTACACAGTCATACTCATAGAAAACAATTCAAAAGATAGTCAATATCATTCCATGAAAACTCAAAGTAGTCAGAGTTACAAACATTTTTCCAAAATGTTAATTGTTTCGCAAAAGAAGTGTTGAGTTTGAAAAGAATGATATAATTATTGAAATAAAAAGGGAGGTCCTGTGTGCCCTTTTGCCAGCTCCGTGCCACCATGCCTGCTAGTTTCCTGAGATAAACATGCTTAAAAAGTCAACACAAAGGTTGAGTGAATCCATAGTAGTTTAAATAGTAATAGTGTGAACACAAGTCAAGTATTTGAAATAAACAAGCCAAGATAGACAGGTCTTGACTAAACTAGTGAAATATTGCTCCTAAGCCTCACGAAACGCAAGCCTTAACATCGATTCGACATATCATAAAGATAATAACAATCACCTACACCACGAGGGGTGTAGATAACAAAAGGGGCCCTCGGTGACAGGAAATGTGCCAAATTTCCATGGTTCCTCGAATATAGCACACCTCCTGCCAAATGATCACTTTGACATAGGTGGGCTGCCGTTCTGATAGATCTACCAACTATATTCGCACTCAATCGCAAGTGATTAAGGTTCGTGATATGAGGGACTTGTAGCACGGGTGTCAACTTAGGCAATATCAGATTGTAACAGCATACAGAAAATACTTGTGTTCGGTTTATAGCATGTATCTCCCCACGGGGTTTAAAAACAGTTAAAAATGTGGGACCATGAACTCACCTGACAGGTGTGTGTGAATCACAACGGTGCTCAAAAGGGATGGTGTACTGCTACGACTAGCAATGAAATTCCTCCGACTTGCGACCTATATATATATTGTCATCGGTGTCTTAGATTCGATTCGTAAATGACATGTGACATGTCTCGTGTACGGTGATATCCATTCGGGTGTCTTAATATATTCCAAAATAACTTTACGTAGTTATTTGTAACGTTGTTTTGAAACGGTGTCAGATAAATGTTAATTCATTTGTGAAAATAATATCGTTTAATAAAAATATTTATAATTAAATATTTTTAGTAAAATTACATATTTGTTTTAAAGTTACAAAATATATACATATTTATATATACAAGATTACAAAATAAATAAATTAATAAGTATCTTTGTCATAATTGACCCTTGACTTTAATAAAAGTACACTTTTTACCCCTTGGTCAAAAATAATTACTTTTTAGTCCTTTTTAGTACTTTTTTTACACTTTGTTCCTCAAACTTTTGAAAATTACAGTTTGCACCCTCAACTTCTATTAGAAATCGATAATATGATATTTAGTCCGAAAGTTTTTATGATTTGTCACTTTTAGTCCTTTAACGCGACTCTTTGCAAAAATAGTCCTTGGTTAAGTTTTTGAAAAACAAACCTTTTTATTACAATAAAAATGGTAATTATAACTTGTAGCAATCTTTAAAATATATTTTTATACTTCTCGCTATTCTCAAACTTTTGAACCGAAAATCTCCCTTGCAAACAAATTGGGCTCGTTAGCCCATGTTAGGCCCAAGTGGCATTTTAGTTGTAAATTAAGAGTGTTCGACTAGGACTTGGTTTAGATCTAGTTTTCGTAGTATAAGACCGAGCATGACTTGCATGTTAAGTTGGTTTGGTTAAATGTGAGTCGATGTTTTAGGTTGTCAAAAAATATATATGTATCGTACGTGTAAAAATGAAATGGCGAGGCCTTTCCTAGAGGTGTCGAGGCATGTGCAACATAGTCATAAGTGTAACGAAAATATATTTATAGAAATTAAGTGTGTCGTGTGAGAAACTTTACGTGATATGCATGAAACTAGAGTAGGAAAATGAACTAGGAAATGAAGACTTACAACACCAAAAGGTGGTGAAGAGTTCGTGTGATACGAGACAAGTAAACGAGCAAACGTGGTACCCTCTTTGTAAAATGATCCTCGATCCAAACTAGTTTCTCAAAACTTAGAAATGTGACCCAACTCTTCTTGCTCCAATTCCTACCCGGGCGCCTTCCCTTGGTCTCGTTAACAAGCAAAGAGTGATGGAAAGAGTTTGTAGTTTGAGAGCTTTGTGAGATTTGTAAGTGTGTGAAAAATGTGCAATAAATGTGACTATATATAGAAGGATTGAGGTAGTTAGAAATCTTCACATGTGATGGTGTCCTTGGGAGGTGTCATTCGAACAAGACAAAGTTGTCTCCAAGCTTTATGTGGTCAAGTCGATGGTTAGCAAGTATGGGTGCCATGATGAGACTTTTGAATTTGTTTAGTACTAGGTTTTAGGATGGCTTAGGGGATACATGTGATAGTACTATATGGCTTTGTTTAATTAAAGGTGTTTTAGGTGTTAGGGGTTAAAGAAACACATTATCCAAGGGTTAATGAAACTTAGGGTGTAATGACTTGAACCAAAAGATCAACTACTTCCTTAGGTTACATGTAGGGTGGCTTGAGGTTGTGTTTTGGTTACTTGAACACGCATGGGACAAGACAAAGGGTGTGTATTGGGTTTGTTGGTGTCGAGTGTTTGGGAGACAACAAAAGAAAAGAATCACCAAAGTTTAGTTGTGGATCATTGGTGTCGAGTAGGAAAAGAAAGATCAAGTGAAATACTTACCTTGTTCACATGCTAAGCTCGTTGAGTAGCTGGTATCACAAGGAAATTCGAAACAGCCATGCCACAAAAAAATATACAAAGGCAGTCTTGGGCTTTGAGAAGCAATCGGCCCAAATGAAAACAAAAATAAAAGTGAATTTTGGTGTGGTGGGCTTGTGGTTGTGCTCAGCCCAATCAGTAGGCAAAAGAAAGAAAAAGATAGTTTTGGGCTTAAGTGGTACACGGCCCATCAGAAAAATATATAGTGTCGGTGACTAATGTTCTCGTAACTTTAATTTCGGTGTCGGTGTCGGTTCGTGTGATTCTCATAAGTATAGACGGTGTCGTTCCTAGGTATATATACTCATATATATACGTAGTGATAATAGTTTGTAGTAATTAATATATATACATAGCTATATATATATATATATATATATATATATATATATATATATATATATATATATATATATATATATATATATATATATATATATATATATATATATATATATATATATAATAATAATAATAATAATAATAATAATAATAATAATAATAATAATATTTCGGTGTCTTAACAAAGTATCGGGTCGCAAGTGGGAGTTACCGGTGTTAACCTCATTGGGTGACATCCAAGAGTGACAATCGGGTGATATCAGGTGACAAAACATAATCGGGTGTTAAACAAACGGTGACTAAAATAATCGGGTGTCAAACAAACGGTGTCTCATATAAAAATTTCAAATTAGCCCGCAAAAATGGCTTAGTTCAGAATAGTGTCGAAAATTAGCATTAATAAATGACCTGGGATTTTACGGAGTATTACACCAGTCTTAGGACATGCACCAATAATGTATTCTAAGAGTTTCTAAGACCGCTTAGTGTACATGCAAGCATAAGCAACATCACTTTCAAGAGGTTTCTCTATTCTATCATCTTTTACGATCTCACAAAGAGAATCTAGGCTATCCTTAAGATACTTAAGATAATAATAGTGAGCAGACCTATTGTTCCTAAGAGAAAGCGGAATATTTACAGCATCAATTCAAGTAGAAACCTTTGGAACAACACTATCACAAGTAATATTTGGCATTTTCCCTTTCACTTGACTATTTAGATTTTCAATTTCTTTCATCAAAGAAGTTATCTTTTCATTATTTTAAATCATATAACTCTTTGTAATGTTGTTTGAATTTTGAATTTTCATCTTGAAAACAATCATTTTCATATTGCAGTTTGTTGATGATGTCTTGAAAGTGAAAATTTTGAGAATCTAGAGACTGTGGGTTTTGGGTGCCAATCACATCGCTCTTGTGTGACATCAATTGGGCAATTTGGGCCCTCAATTTTCGAATCGCGTTAGTGTGAGCTTGAATTTTTTCATCACATTTGCTTAATTCAAAATATGCGTCAAATTCAGGAGCATCCAAAGATGTCTTGGCATTTGAAGTTTTAATACTTTCTTCTAAATGTTGATATTTTAATTGCAAATTAAGATTATCAACCTCTAGTTTTGAAAATGCCTGACCATGTTATCATGGTCATCGTTTTGAATTTTTTCATGCAATTATAAATTCTCCCCCTCAAGCTCAACAACACGATTCTGGGAAACATTCAATGCAATAGACATCTCATGAAATTGACAAGCAGTTAATGCAGAATTAGTAGCAGTATAAAATACATCCTGTGCAATACATCTAGCAATCAAATTCTTGTTTGTGATGAGAATATTCTTTCTTTCAATCTCACAGCATTTAAGGTCAATAGCAATTTGTTTTCCCTCGTTTTCTATATCTTTAAACACCTTTTTCATATCATCTACATCTTTATTTAAGGTTTTTTGAAGACCCTCAAAATGTTCTTTGAGAAGCTTAAAGAATGGTATAACATCAGTTAAGTAACACCGTTTTGTTTATTCAAAACCCCTTTCCTTTTCAGTAATACCCATTGGCGTAATTCTCTTTTTACATGTTTTATCAAAATCAGCAAATAGTTGACACAGAACATATAAGCTAATTAGAGTATTACAATGTGTGGGAAGAGTTAAAGGAACTAAATGCATGGATGTATTGATTGGGTACAACGTTGGGTCATCTATCTTTCTAATGGTAGGAGTTTTGGCCCCAATCTTTTCTGCTTTCATTTTTTCTAAGTCTATACTCCAAAATATCTGTTCTGGCATCAATTGCTTTTGGGGAGTGAAAGCAATGGCTAAGGAGTTTTCCTTTGAATAATCACGAGGTTTGATTATGACTCGTTTTGCCACACAATCAGGATCATTCATTTTCTCAGCCAATCTTTCCCTATTTATTAGTTCTATTTCATTACTCTCTTCAAATGATGACACATCAGGAGGGGCATGATCAGTCTTAAGCATAACATTTGCATCATATAAAGCAGGTTGGGCAACTCTAACGCTCCTAAGGAAGTCTAACTTAGGTTCACCTACATCCTTTTCACTATTTTCATCACACAACTTTTTATGCTTTTGAATCATTTGAGCAGTTTGTCTGGTTTATTCTTGTGTGTAAAACTTGTTTTCGAGCTTATTCTTCAACGTTTTAAGTCTGAAAAAACCATTTAAGAGTTTTGTTTCTTTTTCTTTGAAATCTTGTTTTAGCATTTTTACACTTTCTTGAATTTCCTGTTTTTGTTTAACAGACTAATCAAGTTATTTTTTTCAAAGAATATAACTCCCTTTTTAATGTTTCTTCCCTTTTGTTACATTCTGTTATAAATGTACACATTTGCCAATCCATTTTCTGCTCACGTTCGGTTAGCTCAAATTTTGCTCGTTGTTCATATATGGTCACCTGATCCTTAATGATGTTAAGTCTAGTGGTCAAAGTGTCATCAGGGATATACACATTGTTTTCATGCAATTCACAATCATTATCTACAACAGAAGATACACTACTTGGTACAACAGACACGTCATTGTGTTTTACATATTGTTCACATGGGATAACATCACTCTTTCCCATATTAGCAGTATCTGACCCAACAACGTTTATCTGTTGTACTTTTTTGGAAATCTTATGTTTATCGACCATGTTGTACAATTTAAGTACCTCAGCTGATGGGACTTCGTTATTTGCTGATCTGTGATCAGTATCCATGTCATGTGTGATATAAGTCCCAGAGCTGTCGCTTGTATCATGCTTTTCAGACTCAGAGCCACTGCGTTGTTGATGTTGTGCTCTTTCATTAATGAACCTCTTAACATTACCCATGAGTTGGAGAAGTGTTTCTCTGAACATGTCAACCTCGATTCTAGTGTAATCAGTAAAACACTTTTTTGTCATTTGACTGTCATAGTCATAATCTCTAGTGTACTTTGAATCGATAAACACTTGGAGTTGTTTGTTGATCACACAAAAAGCAGCCATGGATCCACTTTTGGGGAATTCTCCTTGGTCAAATAGTTGTTCTAGTTGATCTAGGTTTAGAATCATTGTGCTTGTGAACGTCTGAATATCTTGACCAAAGAGTGATGTGAATGCACGTTCGTATCCTCCCAAGTGTCCAGGTCCTTCAAAGAGAACCTTCACGTGTGAGTGAAGTAGTTGAACACATTCTATGCAACTTTCCTTTGCATTATCGGGCAATTTTTGTAGCTGATGAGGTTCTCTCTCAGATCTGACAGATTCTGAAGTAGCAGAGATGATATAACAATTCTATGATATGAACGTGCACGGGATTTTACAATTCTATGATTTAAACCGAGAAATAGATTCTTTCGCGGGATTTTACAAAATCAAGAAAAAACCGTGAAATGATGATTGCTTGAAAGTGTGATGACGACTGTTGGATCGGTTTAATTATCAGTGATTGTATGTTAAACGTGATGATCGTTTGATGGATTAGGTTATATGTTGTTTAGTTGTGATTTGGTTCGATTTATGCAAGTTGTTATGGTGAAATTATGGTCTGAAAACTTAAAAACCTCAATAACTTCACTCTGGAGGTGATTTGGGCCTCGAAAAATTCGTTTCACGACTTTGTGGTGAAACCTCACAATATTCAGGCTGTTCCAGTCGTTTTGACAGGTATTTCGCTGAAAATGGAGTTACGATTCAAAAGTTATGACTGTCTGAAGTTTTGACGTAAAAGGTCAACTTTGGTCAAACCGCAAGTAGTCAAATCGCAGAATTTTATCAACTCGCAGAACTAATCAATTTTCAATGAGACCTTAACTCGCATCAAATTGTCAACTAGCAGGAAGGAATCAACTCGCAGTCCACAATCAACTCGCAGTCCAAGAAACCAATTAACTCGCAATGATAAATCAACTCGCTCTCGATTATCACTTCACAGAAAACTACTCAACTCGCAGCAAAAACAAGTCAACTCGTAGCAATAACCAACTCGCAGCACCAAATCAACTCGCAGCACTACAAGACAGACAAGTCAACTCGCAGCCACAATAAGACAAAAATGTCTCTTTCACTACTATTTGTCTTTATGCCTATTTTGAGAAAACTGCCCAATCGCACCTTACAACTCTTGTCAACTCGCAACAACAATACTCCCAACTCGCAGCGAAGAACAATCAACTCGCATCCAAGAACACACTACGTACGTCAACTCGCAGCGAAGTAAAACCACAAAATACCACACGAATTGCTAAAAAAAACTAAAGAAACAAGATATCCAATCACTAAACTAGGCACATACAACACCCCTAATCATGAAAGTACAAACATATATCAATTCTAACCATAAACAAGATCAAACTAGGGGTGTTTTTGGTGAAAAAAAGTCGAACCAAAAAAAAAAAGGCACAAAGAACCAATCTAAAATTTAAGCATACACAATCCGAAAGATGTAACCATGGCTCTGATACCAATTATAATATACTCATAAAGATAACATGTATGGTTCTTGTGAATGATTCGAATAGTAGGAGAGTTTTAGAGAGAGAGTGGGAGCCTTTTAGAAAAAGAAAGTGAAAGATTAGATTAATCTAAATGAAGGTCCAACCCTCTCCCTTGGTGGGAGAAGGGTGTTTATAGTTACAAGCAATGTGCCCCTTAAACGGGCTGTGGAGTGAGTTGACAGTGGGTAAAGACCCGACCCGACTCTACAAATACTAATTACTAACTTATAAGGAAATATTTTTTATGCTTTTAGGGGGTCATTTAAGCCCTAAATCGTGTTTTTATGATTAAATATTACCTTAAATCGTTTTTTTTTGTCATTTTAGGTACTTGGGACATGAATTCTGGAAAATGGAGCATTTTGGACATTTTTATGCTCAAGAATGTAGAGAACAAGAAAAGTCAAGAAAGTCAGGATTCAACACCTAATGGCGTCACGCTTTGGAGCTGACGCCGTCACCTTATGATGATATGCCAAGGATTTTTATGCTGAGACGCCCTAGAAGAAATTGTCAGGTTAACACCTGACGGCGTCAGGTGTTCCAGAAGCAAGGCCGTCCCTCTTTAGCACTATACGAGACGGCCCATAACCCTTATAAAGGGACGGTGTCAGAGATCTCTTGGGTGATACAACCCCCTAAAACACGGCGATCTAACGGCGACAGAGGCCAAAACCAGACGCCGTCAGACTTTTATATCTATATATATTTTTCGATTTTTCATTCATTAAGTGTGTAACTTTTGGGAGATAAAACCCTAGACGAATTTTCCTGTAAACTTAGGGTTTTCAAACCCTCTTTTCCTTCATGTTCAATTGAAGATTAGTCTTTCTTTTAATCATTCAATATGTCAATGTCTTGTTTGATTATCTTTTATGCTTGTATTTCTTTTAACATGTTAGCTTAATTCTCTTTGTGTTTACTTAGATCTAATGAAACCTAGTTGTTAATTATTGGTTGTTGATTTGGGTGATTGATTTTCGTGTTAGGCTTAAGAAAACTGGCTTTACTCATATATGGTAATAGGCTTGAACATCTTAAGAAACGTAATCAGATGTGTACTATGATGTTATTGATTGTATTTAATGCATAAGTAACTGTTTATGAGGTCTTGATAGGAAGAGATAGAAGCTTATAGAGTGGGGAAGGACATACACAGCCCTATGACTGGTATTAAGGAATACAACCCTTCATCCAAACAACTGTAACAAATCAATTAATCAGTAAGAGATAACTAGAGAGTAGTGAAATCTAAGTAAATACACTTTTCCCATTATAAGAAGTTCACCAATTTACTTTTATGTTATTTTTATTTATTTTGTTTAAGTAGTCATTTTGGGTTAGTTGACTAGCAACTAATTCCGCCCACTCTTCCAATACCCGAGATTTTTACTTGCTTTCATAAAAATATATACAAAAAGAATCATCCCTCACCTCTAGACCTAGTTTAAGTAGCTTTTAATCCTAACGACACTATTCCCCTAGAGAATGATCAATCCCCCGTACTTGCCACTCACTATACTACATCGGTCAGGTACACTGCCTGGTGGGGATTGCAAGCTTCTCAAGATTCCTTGAAAAGTAAAACCTTTTGCAAGGTTGCAAAACCACGCATCACTAACTAACTAAATATTAATCTACCTACGAGCTACTTGATGCTAATCCATACTCGGGGTGACCGAGTCTTTTACTTGAATATTTATCATCGTAGTTATTTATCTTTCGTATGTACAAAATTAACTTCTACATAAGACTATAAGAGAGAGTAAGGGCCTTTTTTTTTTTTTTTTTTTTTTTTTGATTTAAGTGACACTAAAAGCAAGTGGGTTCCTTTTGTTGTTACCACTTACTGGGAAGGAGAGCCCTTTCCTTTGGTGATACAAATGATCTAAGAGAATGTGTTTACCTAAGTTTTTCCCGATAAGTACGTGTATCGTGACCTGAGTTGTATGCTTGTCGGACCCCTTTCCTAACATCTTTCAATATCCGTTACTACCCCTTGGACCCCGTGTGTTTGAAGTTAATATATATCCATGTGGACCTAATTATCTCCCTATATGGCTCATTAAGTTAAAAGTAAACAAGCCTAAGAGGACTAGTGGGAACAAATTGTAGCATAGTATCCACGGAAATCTATCAACGCAGCCAAGTAACACTTTGACTTGGACAAATTAGCCAAATGAAACTGGTTCTGTATCTTGTGCTCTCTCTCTCTCTCTCTCTCTGGCGAAAAACTAATCCCTAATATCCCTAATCGTTTTCTAAAAAATCCCTCTAATCGTATGTTTTCTGTTTCTAATTGTTTGAATTAGTGATTTGCAGTATTGTTCATCATTACTTTATCCAATTCATGGCTCAATTCATACTGTTTTAGTTGTTTTTTGTTAACCGATTTAGGGTCGTTTGCTTTAAACCGACTTTAGGGTTATTCCTAATCAGTTTATTATTATTGTTAGGGATTCATTTCACTATATTATATTAAATCGATCATCATTACTAACATCATAATCCCTTTATTGATCGACATTCATCATGGTTGGAGGTTAGATTTATGGTGATGCTCGTCTAAACCCTAAATTTTTAGTTAGGGTTTCTGTCTTCTTGGTCGTTTGATTTGTTCTAGTGTACGTGGGTTTTTGGAGATGATTAATAAGGGTTTTCTCAATAACAAGAATGCATCTGATGTTTCTAGGTCTATTGGGAATATCAATGTTGATGTCGAGAGGTTGGCTGCTCGTATTCAACATTTGAAGGATAAAGACGATGAGACTTCTGATGTGACTCACTTACGTAAAGCTGTTAGGGTTTTGAAAAACCCTAGTTCTGAACATGATGGGAACGTGCCTAATGATGTTACGGAGGGTGCTCTGGAATTATAAGTGAGAGTATATCTAGTCGTTTATCTACTGAAAGTCATGATATTGGTTCTAATACTAGTAACATTGGGGAATCTGCACATGCAACTACTTTGGAATTTGCAAAGTTTGGACCACATGCTGGTCATGATGTGAATGTGACTTATAGGTATTCTACTATGGTACAACAAGTTGGGAACGCTGGTGTCTCCCAACCTAAGATGGAAAATATTGATCCTAATTTGGTAATTGATCCTAATGATTTGGGTGACTGTTTCTCCTAATCAACCTAATATATTGAGACAACCTAACCCTAGTCTTGAATCTGATTATAACATGTGTGTACCTGTTCCAACTAATACCATTTGCCCCGTTAGCCTTGATGAGTTGGTTCTTGAACCAATGATCAATCCTAATGGTGGTAAAGTAACGATTGGAACTGAATGCAATAGTAATATTAATGAGGTATCTAGCGTTGGTGGTACACAACAAGTGGATTCCAATACTGAACATGTGGAGCCGGTTCCTTATGTCAATTCTACTACTGGTCCTTGGAGTCCTAATGGTGAATTTCCTGGTCTTAATGAGTATCTTAGGCATCATTCTACAGTTGCTACAAGTGAGTTCCCTTCGTTGTCTGAGGTTACCAAATCTGCTAGTATGGTTGCTACTAATTCACATGGGGCTGTAAGTCAACCGAATGGTATTAAAAAGGTGGTTGTAGATGCTTGTATGGATTTTAATAATGCAATGCACAAGGTCCAATTGAAGAATGCTGAGAATGCTTTGAAACAACCTTCTACATCATATGCTGGTGCTACTTCAAATGAACCTAATAAACACATGTCTAACTTTCGTAGGCTGGAGTGTAGCAAGAAATCAAATGGTGTGGATCTTCCTATCCCTATGAAACTGGTTGAAGAGGTGAACACTAGGTATGAGAATACTCTAATGGTTACTTCCTTGGTAAACGCATTGCGTTTCCTGTTATTGATTATTATGTACGTAATGTGGCTAAGTATGGTATACCAAAGGTTATGATGAATGCAAAGGGGTTCTTTTTCTTTAAGTTTAATTCGAATAAAGGTGTTGATGATGTCCTTGAAAATGGTCCGTGGTTGATTAGAAATGTCCCTATTATTCTTAAACCTTGGACCTTGAACACCAACTTACTTAAAAAGGACTTGACCAACATTCCGGTGTGGGTTAAATTCCATGATGTTCCTCTTGCTATGTTTTCTGATGACGGTCTTAGTCTTCTTGCTAAATTGATTGGTACGCCGAAAATGTTAGATGCTTATACTAGCCAAATGTGCAAGGAATCATGGGGCCGCAGTAGTTTTGCCAGGTGCTTGGTTGAAGTTAAGGCGGATGAGGTAGTTAGGGACAGCCTAACTGTTGAAATACCCCTACTTGATGGGCCGGGTTCGACTATTGAGAAGATACGGGTTGAATACGAGTGGAAACCACCTCGATGTGATACGTGTAAGATCTTTGGTCATACTCTTGTTGATTGTCTAAAATCTGTTTTACCCCCTATTCAGCCTACTATGAGTGTTAATGATGGTTTCCAAACTGCCAACAACAAGAAGAAGGGTAAACAAAATGGTCCAACTAATATGGGTCAAGGAGAGTTTATGAAACCTGCAGTGGGTAAGAAGTTCCAATATCAACCCAAAAAGCCTCCTTCTGAACTTAAGAAAGTGGATGTCACAAAGAAAAAGGCTGCTGATGTGCCTAGTACGAGTGGAATGAAGGTTGCTACGTCTAATCAGTTTGATGCCCTTAATATGGATGATACTGATGATTTTGGTATTCATACTAAGGAAGTGAATATGGATGTGGCGTATGGTACTATAATGGAAGCTAAAGAGGATGTGTCTTTAAAGACTGCTAATGCATCATAAGAACCCCTTGTGAGTGATCTAAAAGAGAAGGAGTAAGTTGGGGCTTCTAAGCCTAGTGCTTCTTTTTCTCCTTCTACCTCTTCTACTAAGAGGGTTAACCCATTTTCTAAGGTGGGAGAGATCGTTGATTCCGATAGTGATGAAGAGGAGGTTGTTAACACGTTTGACAAGTCAGTTAATCTATTTGGTGGTGGTCACGAGCTTGAAGACGACTATGATGGCTATGGTTACGATGACTATGCGAAGCAGTTTTATAATCTTCCAGGGAATGTGGATGCTTTTAATGACATGTATGGCATCAAGCTCCAAGGTCTTAGGAAGTAATTTAATTTCGTCAGAGTCTTATGTTATCATTTGAGTATTGGTTTGTTTTCTTTTTTAGAAAATAGAAAGTATCTTGTTATGTAAGATTTTCGCCTATTTCACCCATATCCTTTGTACTTAAACGCTTTTTGAAGTAGTATATTTACCGGGTCTTTTGACCTTTTACCAAAATAATAATAATAATAATAATAATAATAATAATAATAATAATAAATAAGCCAAATGAGGTTTGTTTAATAAAGATCACAAAAAATCAAAGATCAAATGAATTAATCTTAGCCTCTCATTTTCAATTAAGATGAAAAACCCCACTTACATCCTCTTTAAAAAAATATATTAAAGATCTTATAAACAGTTGGTCATTAAAGAAAACTAGTTACATTATCATGTCGATCATAAAATCATCTTTTATTACAGAGACACTTTTATATACTTTTTTGACGATTTATTATTATTATTATTATTATTATTATTATTATTATTATTATTTGAGTGGTAAAATTTACGCTATGAAGAATCACATTTGATTTGTAATGTAAAAAATCACAAGTAGTTTGTGATTTAAAATTTAAAACTTGCATCGCAAATCACATATGATTCATATTGTCTAATATTTAATACACATAAAAAAAAAGGTGAAAAAAAAGTTTGCCGAAAATATATGGAATTGCACGTCTACTGAAAGTTTAAAAAATGATAGTCGTTATGGTGCACTTTTTTATCACTGACTAATTCACTGTTTATAAAATATTTAATTTTTCAGAAAAGAAGGTTGAAAGTTTTTTTGTTTTGATGAAAAATATATGAATAGAATTTGTCCATTTAATCTTTGTTTTTTTGTTGATTTTTATTGAACTCATCAGTTAGCCAAATAATCACGTAGTTGCAAAAGTAACAAAGAATCTTGCATACCAGGCCCCAAACTTTGCGAACCACCCACAAAGTTCCATATACGTACACGATTGTAAGGTTAGTCTACAAGGTCTACGGGTACGTTCTCATAACTGGCTCGTTTAACCAGGATTCAAATTTAGGTTACTTGAATTAGTTTCTCTAAGAGCATCTCTAATGGGGATGTCAATAATAGGTTGAGAATGAGTTGAAAATGGGTATATGCATTGGGGTAAAAGGTTGAATATAACTTAGTGGACCAATAGGTTGATATTGCTCAACCTATTGGTTAAGTTATTTTTAATCTAGTACTCACAGTGAGTATAGGTTGAGATTTTATTGAATATGTTTTTACCATTGGAGCAATGACTTGAAACATAGGTTGAGAACTTGAGATTCTAAACCTTTGCATTGGAGATGCTGTAATATTTATTCATTACAATTCTGTTTATCCATAGTAAAGAAAAGTTTATAAATTTAGAGCCAGTATGACTTGGTAACATGATATGAAATGACAACTTGATCAATCTATTTTAAACACCTACAATACCTAATTATGCCAAAACGAGGTATGGGGAAGTAGAATATAAACATATCATACCTTTTTTCCAAAAAAAACGCGAGGATAGGGAGATTGTTTCCAAAAAAAAAAAACGCGAGGATAGACTTCTGACAAATGTATGTCAGTGTGACGGTCGTGCATGTGCTCAAATATATGTGCACCTGTGAGCGTGCACACTTATTATTATTATTATTATTGATGCTCCGAGTAGATTATCATTAAACATACAAATAACATATATATATATATATATATATATATATATATATATATATATATATAATATATATATATATTTTCTTTGATTGCCAAAAACAGATCCTCTGGTTTACGCTTCACAACGAAAGCGTGTTTCATATAAGTCTGCCAAAGAAAATGTCCAATTCTTAGAGAGTCGACATGAATCACTGTGTTCACAAAGGAAGTTATCATACATAATCATTTTTAGTTTTGCGAACTGTACTAAATGTATTCCATGCATAAAGGAGTTAGATTATGCTCATGATCTCCAAAATATACATGTCATGCCATTATGCCAACTTTGATAATCTCCATAGACGTTGAATAACCTTAAATGACACAGGAGTTGCTAAAGGACTCACCTTACGTTCAATCTGATTATCACTAGTCATGGGATCATAGAATTCCTTTTATCTATTCAATTCAGTTGCTCGACATTTTAAAAGAAACACGAGATACATAATTTATACGATCGAGTGAGCAATATAAAGCATAAATTCTACATTCTTAATCTTCATAGATCATTATAAATGTGCTTCGCAATAACTTCAATCCTTGTTTTGTGTACATAGGAAAGTTCAATATGAATTTCTGGACAATATAAAAGTATTGAATTAAATGATGTCTTCGATGCATGGCCAAGCAGCTAACTGTGTGTATATTCACATGTGAACAGAACACATTAACACATCTAATTAGTTGTTTGGCCTCACAGCTTAGACATCCTCATAAAATGAAGTTTACTACAATTCAGCTGGAATTTTGGTGCAACTAAAATCTATCATAGAGTTTAGTTCTAAGTAATACTGGTGCGGGTTTAATTCAGAGCGATGGTGTTGATAAATTTTCGTTTAGCAAAAGCTAACCACCACTTGTTTGGAGTTCCGTTAGGTCTGTATGCAACGCTCAACAATCTCCCGCTTGTTTCTTCCCTTATTTGCTTAAGATAATTCCGTAACAGCTCTGCAAATTCATTCATAACACACATCATGAAATAGCATTGAAATATGAATTATTATCTACATGCTTTTATGTCTCGACATTTTTTTATTCAAATAAAATAAATGAGATCAGGGTCTATCATATCAATGCACTCATTTCCGTCCATCGATAAACAAATTAACAAACATAAATGGCAATTTAGGGTAAGTACACCAGGGAAAGAATAATGTGCCAGTATGTTCGATAATCTGATAAAAAAAATGGTCTAAGATATGTAACCAATATGAATCGTGATTGTTAACTGATATACTATTATGCCTGTTTACGTCATAAACTTTCTAGGGGAACTAACCATAAATCACTTGTTACAATACATTAATGTTCTAAACAGGACTTATAATATAGTCTAAAATAAAAAATTACAACAATGCTATCGGTCTACTAGCTCAAACAGAACACTGATTATCTTCTCTGACCAAAATTTATATTAATGAGCTCAAAGATTAGAACTAATCAATTTGACACTAGAGGGTCAAAATGGAGTTAATTTTAGGATGAAGGTAGGCAGGTAGCAAGGCATTGGAAGCAAGAAAGGAAAAAAAAAAAAAAAAAAAAAAACACTTTAGTTTGACTATTTCTCATGTGTCAAGCACCATCAAAAATAAGGGAAAGCTGGAAACTTCATACACATGCAACGATTCTAGAGTGAAAATGTGCAACAAAACGCAGTGTTATACTTTCTAAGGTATAGAAGGTTTATATTTCTCTTTTAAGTATTTGATAAATAATAACTAGAGATCTCAAAACAACCCATTTACTAGTGAATGGGTTGATGTGAGTGTTTTTATTTAATCTCAAACAGGTATAAAAAAAAAAAAAAAAAAAAAAAAAAAAGGGCTAAAAGGGAAACGGGTTGAAAGTTGCCCAAATTCTACTTCTAATGCATACAGCTTCCTAATTATTCTATTGAAAGATTTACATTATCATAGTGAAGATATGCTTTTTTTATAACAAGTACTAGGGGGAAAATCACATTAACTAGTTTAACAAAAATTTAAAACTGGACAGAAAGTGTTCGCAGTCAACCCCACCTGGTTCGGCCTGTTTCGACAATACTAAAAGTAACCAGTTTCAAGAAGAGCTCGTTCTGATCCATTACCCAATTTATCCATCACACAACTAGTAATATTAACCCTCATGTTGACATATAGTTGGTAGTTGATAAAAGTTTACCTCCTTCTTGCTGAGACCCTGGCAGCGGAAAGAGGCCAGGAAAAGGGAAAGTGGGTTCCCCAGGTATAGGAACATCTTCCAGACCAAGATTAATTACAGCTTTTGTCCCTTCAGCTAAGGTTCTGCACCCTTCAAGCCTCTTCAACGCCACATTTATATAAAATGTTAGATAAATAAGAAGTTTATCAGCCGGACTTTGTATGTCAAAGTTCTTGAAGAACACATTCGCCCTAAAGAACGTGATTGCTTCATCAATTATATCAGTTGTGGCTGCACAAAGCTAGAAAATCAGATGAAATGTGCATGTCTTGCATAATTTAGAGGTGCCAAGATGTGCCAGTTGTGTAACAGGCCGAACCAGTTTTAGAAACGATCATTTTTTGTATGCCAAAACGGATTCGTATTAGGTTGACCATATCTTTTACATTTTATAAAATTGCGAATGCGTGAACTATGGAAATAGTATTAATAATATAAATCTTTTAATAAAACACTTCAGGAGGTTATATGCATTAAAAAAAGACTCCGGGCGACTTTTAACACGTTCAACCCAAATGAACATTCTTCTTTTAGTTAAAAGTTTTATGTGACCCGTTTGAGACAAACACAACCCAAATTGACCCATTCATAAGTAAACGGGCAGTAATTGATAGTCACTCTTAGTAGCATATGGAAAAATGTTGGACCTTGATCTGAAATGGGAGCAGGTCCTCTTATGTGACTTTTAAGAGGAAGTAGGGGGCACCCACAAGCCTTAGTAATTCCTTCCACGTCCACAAATGTAGAGTGGTAAACCTGACAATCAAAACACTCTTCGTATCAACCTATGACATAATATAACATACTACTTTCTGCTTTCCATGAAGTCTATAATTTCCATCATCATCACAAAAAATCATATATATATATTTTTATTATATAAACAATTCCAAGATATGATTACGTATATTCTCTGTCATCATGAAGTTTATAAACAACACAATATTTATAGCTATATTAAACATTATATTCACAGAGAGTATGGTTTCTTACCATGTTTAACACAAGTGGTTTTTTCTTTAACAGCAATAAGCAAAGCTATGATGGAATTCCCTTCCTGCAAGTAAAATTTCTAAACCTTATTCGTATAAAGATAAACGAAACTATATATATTTGTAATTTAAACATATATCAGAAATGAAAACAAACTCCGAATAAAAGGGCAGACAAACTAATAAGGTGATGTTAAGGATGTGCTGTTAAAACGATTATTACAATTCGAAGTTACAGATCGTTCCTAAAACAAAAAAAAAAATAAATAAATTGGTGCATATGTAATACCAATTTGTAACCACTTAAATTTGATTGTAATATAATCATTTTATAACGGCACATCGAAACGCGCCATTGATCTAAACTCTAAAGCAAGAGGGATATCTCAAATTTTATGAACTACAACTAAATTCAACATCCAAGCATTATTCTAAGTACGATAGAAATCTGGGTAGTTGTGATCATTACTTATAATTATGATAAGACTCAATTGACATAATTGAATCACAAAATCAATGCCTGTTGATCATCTCATTAGCTGATACATTTTTTACCATGATCCAATTTTCTAAATATGAAAAGCTGAAAATACTGGATCGGTGAAAATAAAACATAATTACCAGATGAGATTGGAGATGGGTTTTGTTGATTCCGACAGGATGGAACCCTCTCCAATGTTAGTTGTGTTCTGTTGTGTCGCACACTTTCTTTTTACCTAAACAAACAGACCGAATCTGTACTTCAGAAATCAACATTCAGAGGGTTGTTTGGATTAGTTTTTTCTTCTTTTATTTTTAGGGTAAATTGCAAATGTGGACCTAAAGTAACACAAATGTGCAAGGATCGCACCGAGAGGATTTTTGTTGCAAAAAAAAAAATAAAAAAATAAAAAATAAAATAAAATAAAGAAACATTAATGTTTACGTTTTTTGCAAAAAAAACACCGAGAGCTATTTTTTTGCTAACTTTCATTATTTATCTCGTTCATTTCACAGGTGTCTCACTCTCTCCCGCCAAATATACTTGAAGGACAATATTTGCAATTAGGCCCTTAGAATAGGTTTAGGATAAACAAAGTATTATGGTTCTAATTAGGCCGTTAGAATAGGAATGTAGTCAATTCAATAGAGTTGTAGTGACAATGGGAAATGTAAGAGTATTTGGCATAGTAGCTCTTTCGTCTTGATGTTCATAGTGTGTTACTTTAATTGACTCTTAATGTTTAAATTGAAATGGTGGCTTGTTTAATGGGTTATCAAGATGAAGTTGTGTTCAAAAAGCACATTAATGGATTGTTTGATTTTGCTCAATTTAGATGGGTAGGTTTGTCTAAACTTGTGAGAAGTTAATACTCCTTTACCTACCTCACACAATGAAAGTCAAACGGGTGTATTCCAAACTAGACTTTCACTATATTTGCCTATACAAAAGGTGTCATGAGTAAATTCTCCTACCAACTATTATAGTGAAGTAAATACTCCTTCCAACTTGTCTTCCAATATAGATATGCCACACCCTTCAACTAAAAAATAAAAGAGAAACAATATGACTGGTAATGATACACACGTAGGGGTGTTGGATGATAGCAGTGAATCAACTAAAATGAGATGCATTAATTGTTATATGGAAGTTCAAAATATGGCTGGTTTAACTTTTGAAGCAAGGCTACCCGGAGGAGAATGTTTGTGGTATTCCTGTTGGAGGCATGCTTACAGAGGCAGAGGTGTTGTTGAAGATGGTAAAGCTGGTGGTGCAGTAGCTATAAGTGGTGGTGTTATAGGCTTAGATTTTAGAAGTGAAAACGTAACTAAAGGGGGTGGTGCAGTGGGAGATGGAAATGGGACAAGAACACCACCTAAAGATCAGGAAGAAAGAGGTATTGAAATAGAAGTTTGTAGATCTCCCCAACCTAGGGAGATTAGTGAAGAAGAAGAAAGAGAATGAGCAAAAAAAAAAAAAAAAAAAAAAAAAAAAAAAAAAAAAAAAACCTTCATTAAAAACAAGAACACCAGTGGATGAGTATGCTCTATTAGATATGTCTCATGTTCAGAGTTGTATTAGTATATTTGTAGTAATGCATATTTCCTATTAGATATGTCTCATGTTCATAGTATGAACAAGAAGATACTATTTTCCTATTTACATTGATCACTGGTATTGGATATCGCAGCAAAACAGGTAGGTACCATTTAGGAGGCCAATTCATGTTATTTGCAGTAATGCATATTTCGAGTGTCCAAAGGATGGTTCACTACTATCACTACTCTGTTTTGCATCACCTATCTTAAGTCCTAATCCATTGTTCTACAGGCTTAAGTCCTAATCCGTTGTGTTTTATGGTTGGATTAATGCCATTTTCATTTTTTGGTTTGTGTTTTATGGTTTGATTTATGTGATTTTCACGTTTTGTGATACTAATCCAAGACACTAAAACAGTAAAAACATACTTGAACACATTATACAATGAAAATCCGGATCAAACGACCCCTTCATTCATTAATCATAACCATATTTTTACAATTTTTAGATAGAGGAAACCACAACCCCTATCTACATCTACATAAGGCTCGGGGAAACAACAACAAAATAACCCCAAGTCCTCAACCCCTACTTACTACTTAGTACCTACATTCACCATAAAAAAAGAAACCCATCCCAACCTCCATCAACAACCCCCTCACGTAAACCTCTGCCTTACAGCAAACTCAATCTTGTTAAGAATCTAGTCATGGATTTGCTTGACCATCCTCATCAACGCCCTCACCCTACGTAAATAAATAGTCTGGAGTCTCCTAAGCGTCTTCGTATTGTCCCTTGAATTTCTCAAACGTGAAAAGTTTAGAAGTTCAACATTCAGCTCCCCCTACGATAGACCCTATCAGTAATCTTTGGGGACTTGTTCATCAAATCGTGTGCCTGCTGCATATCTTGAAGAATCTCTGTTTGGTAATGGTCAAGTATAATTTCGGTTAGCACAAAGGAGTTACAGAGAAGCGTGAGGTCAATATCACAATGAGAGCTGTTCATGGTTAAGGAAAATGGGGAATTTAAGCTTATCTTAAGAGTGTGTGTTGGGGGAGTGTGTGTAGTGATAAACATGGAGATGTATTTTGCAAGCTAAGCCATTGAAATAAAGTTGTGCATTGGGAACACAAAATAGACAAGTGAATTAAATATGAACAGTGAAACCTAATTGATACCCTATTAATAATATATGTTGATGTATCTACAGCGTGACACCAAAATTTTTGTGGGATGGATTGTTCATTTAACATTGTTCTACTCATTTCTTGTAGTGACCTATTTTTTCTTTCTACTACGCCATTTGATTGAGGAGTATGAGGAGCGGAGAAATTGTGAGATATTCCATTTAAATCACAATATTTTCCGAATTGTACTTCGTTGTCAAATTCCCTGCCATGGTCCGTCCTAATGGCTACTATTGTGCATCCTAATTTATTTTGAATCATTTTACTAAATATTTTGAATTTTTCAAAGGCTTGGGTTTTGTCACTTAAAAACCTAGTCCACGTGTATCGTGAATAGTCATCTACTATTACTAAGGTATACTTGTTTCCTCCATAGCTCCGCACATCGGATGGACCAAAAAGATCCATATGTAATAATTCTAGGCACCTAGTAGTGGATACTATATTCTTAGCTTTTTGACTAGCATGAACTTGTTTTCCAATTTTACATGCATCACAAAAATGCTTGTCATATTTTAGGTTAGGCAAGTTTCTAACTAGTTCTTTAGAGGCCAAAGATTGTATTTGTTGCATGTTTGCATGTCCTAATCTCCTATGCCACAATGTGGAGTTTTCGTCTAGGGTCGTTAGACATATCCTATCTTCAGGTTTGTTTCCTAGTTTCATAACATATATGCCTCCTTTCCTAATTCCTCTACCTATAATCTTTTCATTCTTAACTATTTCGCTATCCTCTTCGGTAAAGGTAACTATACATTTATTATCGCATATTTGGCCTATACTAAGCAAGTTATATGTTAAATTATCTACATGCTCAACATTTTCAATAGTAAGTGAGTCTTGAGAAATCGTACCTTTGCCAATGATTTTTCCACGCAAGTCACTACCGAAAATAACGTTACCTCCATTGTATGCCTTATATGTAGAAAATAGCTTGCGGTTCCCCGTCATGTGCCTCGAACATACGCTATCCTTGATCCATTCGTCAGGCTCCAAGTCAATTCCTAAACATATTTCGTCGGTTGCTTTTGCCACAAAACACTTTTCGTCTCTTGGTTTTTCCACTTCTTCTTTGTCACTATCACTCCATGTTCCACTAACAAAGGCGCCTTGATTTTCATAACCCAGCGGCTTTAGACATTCACCAATGAGATGATTTGGACTTCCACATCTAAAGCACTTTCTTTTCCCGTAGTTATCACTTCTATTTCTTTGGAACGGTTTTGTTTCGTCTCGTGGTGATCTAGTGAATCTTCCTCGTCTCTTGAAGAATTTCTTGAATTCTCTTACGGCCATTACATATTCTTCGTCTTCACTCTCACCACTTGAGTCATCATCGTCACTAGGTTCCTTTTTGGCTTTTAGAGCAATGGATTTGGTTTGTTCTTTCTTGACTTTGACCGTTTCCGAATCTCTTATTATAATTTCTTCATGGACCTTCAAGTTGCCAATAAGTTCATCAAGTGATAACGTCATCAAATTCTTTGATTCTTCAATTGCCGTGACCTTAGCTCGCCATTTTGGATGCAATGCCCTAAGAAATTTCCTAACACAATTTTTACTAGAAAATGTCTCACCAAGTGCTTTTAAACTTGTGATAATAGTGTTAAATTTAGCAAAAGCATTATCAATTGATTCCTCTTCCGGAATCGTAAATTGTTCATATTGTTGTACAAGAAGATCTATTTTATTATCTTTGACTTGACTATTGCCTTGGTGAGTAATAAGTAGTGATTCCCAAAGTTCTTTGGCGGTTTTACACATAAAAATTCTTTTATATTCTTTACGTGGTAACGCATTATAAATTACCATTTTAGCTTCATTATTTTTAGCTAGTTTATTTTTCAAATCATCATTTTGTTTTTCAGAAGGTACAATTTCATCCTTTTTAGTTTCTGGATTTTGTTGAGTGGGAGGAAAATCACCAAAGGTAATAACATGCCAAAGATCAAGATCTTTTGATTTCACATAAGTTTCGAATCTATTTTTCCAATATAAAAATCCATCACTTTCAAATAGTGGTGATCTTTGCATAGATTGCCCTTCTAAATATTTTTCAGATTCCATAGATCGTTACAAGTTTTAAAATACAATATATTTTAAAAAATCTTGCTAGACGTGGCTCTTGATACAAATTGTGGAAAACTAGAAGGGGGTTGAATAGTTTTACGTCTTTTTAATTTGTTATAAAAGATTGTTTGAGTGTTTTCTTTATTTTCAAAAATTTAGATTCGATAATATGTGATCTCAAGTCTTGCACAATATGAACAACAATAAATATGTACGATATAGCAATAATAATGTAAGTAAAGAAATAAATGAGAGATGGAAAGATCGAACCGCGAGACAAGAGATTTATATTGGTTCGGCTACAAGGACACCTTCCTTGCCCTACTCCACTCCCCGAGCACCTAACTCGAGAGTTTTCTTCACTATGTCAACAAGCTCCCTTATGGCGGAGAAAACCTTACACACCAATGTTCACACCACAACTTCGTCACAACTTCTTCACAACCTCTTCACACCAATCAATCTTCACACCAATCTACTTCACAACTTTCTACTTCACACCTATCTACTTCACACCAATCTTCTTCACTACAATCTACTTCCTAACTCTTCTCCTTCACAACAAACTACTAACCAATCACACTATCTATATACATAGCTAAACTATCTACTATCAAATATTCACAACTAATTACACAAAGAGATAGATACTATTGATGATGCTCTAACAACTTGGATGTGGAGGTCACAACAAGTTGTAATACTTCTTGTCTTGGAGGATAGAAGTATTCTTCTCTTGCAGTTGAGAGGATGATGTTTGGATCACTTTGAAACAAAGATTTATGTATGTATGATCAAAGGATTAAGAGAATAGATATGGAGATCTAGAACAGAAAGTTTGGGAGTGCAAAAGGTGAGAAAACTCTGTGGAATGAACTAGTATTTATAGGGGAACAAACTACTGTTCTGGAGCGTGGCCAGTCCCCTTAATTAGGGGCCGACCCACTTAATAATTAAGGGGGCCGCCTTATGAATTAAGGGGGCCGCCCCCTCCAGAACGTTGGAGTAGTTTGTCCTCTTGTGGGGAAGGTTTTTCTGGATAAAATTTTCCATTTTTGGTTGAAAATTTGAAATCATATATTTATAGTGATTTAAACATATTATTTTAATTCCAAAAATGTTTTATAAAAGATATAAAATGTTTATGACATTTTATAAAAGTTCTAATGACTTAGAAAAAAAATTCCTTTGATCATAGATTGCAATAAACACTTTGTTTGTACATACCTTAAGTGATTTGGATGTAAAGAGAATATTAATTACTAAATACTTGTTTACGTCATAAATTTTAGTTCAATAAGTTTATGTTTTGTAATTATCAAAACATAGAGGTATTGATAATATGTTAATAATGTTTTTAGGCATTATTTATGTCAACAGATGCTTCTTCAAGAAACTATTGCTAAGTCCTATGAAGATGATCAAAGGAGAGCTTATGAAGCAGAAAAGAAGAAGGATAAAGGCACAGACAGTACTTTGCCTCAAAGTACTGCTGATCCATTTGAAAGTACTTCTCAAGTCTTAGATACTTCAAATTGGATAAATGCTGATGATTTAACTGATCCAACCATGCCTGCCTTTGAAGATACTGATGATGAATTGGAAAAAGAAGGCATTTTCTCAGATTCCAATGAAGATCTTGATTTCACAAATTTGGAAGATAATCTTGAAGTTTCACCAACTCCTACACTAAGAATTCATAAAGATCATCCTGTCAGTAAAATCATTGGACCTTCTACTTCAGGAGTGCTCACAAGAACTAAAGCTAAGAATCTTTCTCAACAACATACTTCTCTACTTAGCTTTATCTACAAGCAGAACAGGGTGAATCACAAGGATCAGCAATTGTGCTTATTTGCTTGCTTTCTGTCTCAAGAAGAACCTAAGACAGTAAAACAAGCATTAGCCAAGGAGAATTGGGTTAAAGCTATGCAAGAAGAACTCTTACAATTTAAACTTCAAGAAGTATGGGTATTATGTGATTTACCTTATGGTAAGAGACTAATTGGAACAAAATTGGTCTTCAAAGTTAAAAGAGATGAAAGAGGGAATGTCATCAAGAATAAAGCAAGGTTAGTAGCTCAAGGATATAGACAAGAAGAAAGGGTAGACTATGATGAAGTATTTGCTCCTGTGGCAAGGATTGAAGCCATAAGGCTGTTTTTGGCTTTGGCATCATATATGGGCTTCCTGTATATCAGATGGATGTTAAAAGTGGTTTTCTATATGGCACTATCATAGAGGAAGTTTATGTTAAACAACCTCCTGGTTTTGAAGATCATGCACATCCAAACAAAGTCTACAAGGTTATTAAGGCTCTATATGGCCTTCATCAAGCCCCTAGAGCATGGTATGAAAGACTCTCCACTTTTCTATTGCAACATGGTTACAGGAGAGGTGCTATTGACAAGACCTTGTTTATCAAAAGAGATAAAAAAGATATCATGCTTGTCCAAGTGTATATGGATGATATTATTTTTGGAGCTACAAAGTAGTTAATGGTGAAGGAATTTGAGGACCTTATGCAAAAAGAATTTCAAATGAGTTCAATGGGTGAATTAACATTCTTTTTGGGGCTTCAAGTTCAACAATCAAGCAGTGGAATTTTCATAAGTCAAGATAAGTATGTTGCAGACATTCTTAAGAGATTCAACTTCACCACTGTCAAGCCAGCATCCACACCTGTTGATGCTAACAAACCTTTGGGAAAAGATGAAGATGGAGAAGATGTTGATGTCAAACTATACAGATCTATGATTGGATGTCTAATGTACTTAACTGCATCTAGACCTGACATTACTTTTGCTGTTTGTTTATGTGCAAGACATCAGGTTAAACCCAAGGTTTCACATTTGAATGTTGTCAAGAGGATTTTTAGGTACCTTAGGCAACAACCTAAGCTATGATTATGGTATTCTAGGGAGTCCCCTTTTCATCTAGAAGATCAACAATTGGAGATAACTATGACAGAAGAGCAACAACTGGAGGATGACAATATCTTGGGAGTAGATTAGTTTCATGGCAATGCAAAAAGCAAACAATTGCAGCAACATCTTCCACAGAAGCAGAATATGTGGCTGCTGCAAGTTGTTGTGCACAAGTACTTTGGTTGCAAAATCAGCTCTTAGATTGTGGATTCAACTTCAAGAATACTCCTATCAACATTGATAATGAGAGTACAATTTGTATTGTGAAGAATCCTGTCTATCACTCCAAGACAAAGCACATTCAGATTAGGCATCACTTTATCAGAGATTGCTATGAGCACAGGCTCATAAATGTGGTTAAAGTTCATGCAGATGATAATGTAGCAGATTTACTCACAAAAGGCTTTGATGTTTCAAGATTTACTTTTTTAGTAGTGAGTATTGGAATGATTAACAATTAAGCTACTTTTGAGGGGAGGCATTAGTAGTTAGTCATTTTTTGAGGGGAGACTACATATATCATTCAACAGAAAAGTAAATTTTATTCATCATCATTCAAAGTTGTTACATTCATCATTCAAGAGACACAAACACAATAAAGACAGAGATCCATCATCAAAACAACCTACAACAAACCCTAACCAACCTACAACCTACACACCCTACTCCATAGGCATTTTTCCTTTTCCTTGATAGCTCTGCTTTCCCTTTTGAGCAATCTTTCTCTTGTCATCAAAATATGATTGCTTCCTTGGGCAAGCCAGGCCAAGCACTTGCTTTGGAGGTCTTTCTGGTCTTCCAGGCTTCTTTTGAGCAGGTGATGAGTTCTCAAACACTCATCATTTTTGGTCAAATCTGAGCTGCAAAACATTTAAAAACACTCAAAAATGCATCAAAATACTGAAAATATTCCAAAGATTTTGTTTTATATGTTTTAGATCCAAAATGAGTAAAAACAGATGAAAAACGAAAAAAGTTTGCATAATTGGCAGTTTCAGTCCCTCAACTTTCAAAAATTGGCAAAATTAGTCTCTAAGCATATATTTTTAGTTGAAAAGTCAATAATAGTCCTTTGAGTTCAAAAGTTATCAAAAATAATCCCTGGGTGAAAGTTTTAGGAATTTACATGTTTGGTCCTTGAATTTTCAGAATTGGCAATTTTGATCCTCGGGTATTTAATTTTGGGAATTCAACATCTAAGGTCCATGGGTAATTAAATAATGGCAAGTTTAGTCCTTGGAAAGAGTTTGGAAGAATGGCAGAATACACCCCTTAAGTTTTCAGTTTTTACAAGTTTGGTCCCTATGCTTGTTTAACTAATACATACCAAATGGACCCTTGTAATACTTTTAAAACTAAACCCAAAAATAAAAACTAAACCCTAAACCCAACATCCCACCTCTAAGCCTAATCACTTCCCAGGCCCAAAAGCTTAAACTAACACCCCTGTATCACTAATACCAGGTCAAACCCTGGTCAACCCCTTCCCTCTTCCCTCCTCCCTCCAACCCGTGAACCCTGCAACACCATCATCACTTCCACTGCCAATACTCCACCTCTGCCACACTCAAACCCCTACACCCCTATACCTCCAAACACCCCAGTCCAAAAATACTCCCACCTGCTCAAGTTATCATATATATAGCCAAATTGAGAATCAAAGGCTGAGATTATCAACAATTAATCCAATGGATGGGAATTGATCCCAATAAGTACAAGAGGCATCCAAGGCCATTTTCCCACTGACAGCACAGGAAGCACAAGAGAGATGGAAGCCCTAGTTTTCTACTAGTATAAATAAATCTCTTATATGCCATTTTAAAGGTAGTAGGAAGTAGTAATAGTTAAGTAGGATTTAGTTTTAGTTTTAAGTTTTTAATTAGTTTCAATTTTTAAAGCTTATTTTTAGTTCCCTTGTACTCAGTCTTTAAAATCAATGTTAATTAAATTTCCTGTAAACTAGTGCTTTTTGGCTTATAAATAATTGCTTGTTCATGGATTATGTTTACATATTTAGTGCTTATTTTCTGATTGTGTGGGCTTGTTTATGTACCTAGTTGCTATTTAGACATCTTTTAGTTCAAATCTTGTATTGCATTGGTATCTCATTAAGTTCTCACTTAACTGTTAGAAATAGGGCCTTTTAGCTTCTTACTTGCTGCTTATTTGTGGTTCATTGTTGCTTACTCAGTTCTCATTTAGTTTAATTTATCTCTTATCTTCCAAGTTCTAGCCTTAGAAACTCTTTTTCTGTCAAAATTCCAAAACAGACACCCTGTAAAGGGGTGTTTGGGATAAAGGTTTTCATCAAACAGAAAAAGAAATTTTGTAAAAAGTTTTTATTGAAACAACTTGAGTAAGTTTAGACATGAGATTCTGGGTAAAAACCTTGTGGTTTGGTTAAGTTTAAAAGTAGTTAAGGAAATGCCTCAACACTGTCTTTTGTTCACTGTTGCATCAAGTAATGAGGTAGAAATTAGATTTAGGTTGTTATTCTTGGTTAAAAATAGTTCAATATAAGTTAGTGTAGGTTTGTAAGGTCTGCCCTTAGACTTTTCTAAGTCAAATCCACCCATTTTGACCCATTCCTTTTACATCTGTCCTGTAGCAACTGTCCAAAATCCGTCACCACAGCCCCTTAGTGTGGTATTTTTCATTGCTTAATCATGATCCTACTAGTGCTTACTTAGGATTTCCATTGATGCCTTTTGTATGCTTCCTATTAGCTTGTTTTATCCTTATCTTATTAATAGCTTTTAGATTACTTGCATATGCCCTGCACCACATGGTTCTATCTCACAAGCCATTCTCATAAGTCATCCCTTGCTTGTTAGTTTAGTTCATGGTTTGCATTTTGAATTTTTTGTGAAGCTCATAGTGCTGAGTTATAAATTCTAGGTTTGATTTGGACTTTGAAGCTTATCTTTTCAGCTTATTTTGTCTCTCATATTAGCATAGTAGTCTGTTTGTTTTAGTTGTATGGACAGTTCATGTCGTGCCTAATTGAGCGTGTTCTAGCTTGTGAGTTTACTCATTTGAGCTTGTCTAAGTTGTTTTGAAATCCCACCAGCTCTTGCACCCTAGTTTCTGAGTTATGAGCTTGTTGGAACAACTTTTGGTTTGAAGGATTTTCAAAAAGCCACACTGAATCAAACCCTGACTCAGTGGTCACCAAGCCCTGTTCATAAGCCCTGAGCTTGCTCAATCTTTGTTACTGCTCAAGTTCAGCTTGTAATTATCTTATTGATTAATGCCTTAAGTTTGTTTGTGTTTGTGTGATTTCATGTTTGTTTTAGTCTAGCCCTCAAATTGTATGGTGAAGCTGTTAAACTTCACAACTCACTTTGTACCTTAGCTGCCTGACCCTTTTTCCCAAGCCCACAATAAGTTCAATCCTTGATCTTATTGCCTTTTCTTGGGTGTTTTGAAAATCCCTCAATGCCACCACTTCATGTTCTTTAAGGCAGACTCAAGAGCCTGTGTCAAGGCCTGTGGCAATTCACTGGAGAGAGTTGGAGCAGGAGCAGGGACAGACACCTTTTTGTTTGACTTAAGGTTGGTTAAGCTTGATGCACTAGGAGGAAAGTAACCACTCCATCCTGCATCAGAATCAAAGTAAGAATCAGAGTAGTAACTAATCTCTGAATCAGTGGAGTCATCAGATGAGATGTATATCAATGGGAAGTGGCTCATGATGATGTTTAGGTTTTTGAGATGATGCTACCAAGTTTTGATGAAGATAAGTGTTAATGCAAGTTCTTTTTATAGGAAAGTAAGTCTCATGGGTTATTAATGATAATCATTCAATTCTACTTGCTTTGGTAGCTTTGGGGAGTAAATATGGAAAGTATTAAATGTCTCGGGTTGACTTTCAGAAGATATTTTGGTCAAACAGTCAACGATAATAGATATTTTGATGGAAAAGTACTTTGCCAAAGTACTTCTTTGTTCAGGATACTGCTTGGTGTTTTGAAAGACGTACTGACGTGTCAGGATACTGTTCCAACAGTCAAAAATACGGGTAACAACTTTTTGAAAGATATGGGAAGATAAATTCCAAAAATAACGGTAAAATCATTTATTAACCGTGATTTTTTGTATATTATCCTTCTTTAAGCATATCTTTTTCATCTTTACAAACCCTTATTCATTCATCCATCACCACCAAATTCATCCTCGATCATCATCTTCTTTCATTCTTCTTTCAATCACACTTACAATGGCAAACCGTCCCACCATCACCAAACACAATATGATTGCTAACCTGGAGAAAACACAAAAGAACCTTGATTTTCATGGAATCATTGATTTTCTAACTGGCTCATCCATTAATTACTCACTTTTAGTCAATCCAGAAGTCATTGGTCCTTGGATACAAGAATTTTGGGCTACGGCTAGGGCTGAACTAGAGGAAGGAGAAGATGTTATTCATGCCACAGTTGTAGGTAGAGCAATTCGTATTACTGAAGCAACAATAAGGGAGATATTGTTGTTTGATGATGAGGAACGAACTGTTTTGTTTGACAAGCAAGATGTTTGGGATGCTCTTAGGGAGATTGGCTATGAAGGTGCTTTAAACAAGCTTATTTTTCAAAAAGTACTGGCAAGTCCTCATTGGAAATATCTAATTCATGTTTTACTTCATTGCTTGAGTCCCAAAAGTACTGCTTGGGATCAATTTGGACATGCCATAGCATCTGCTCTAGTTGGTCTAGTTACCAATCAGCCATTCAATTTTTCTTATATGATTCTTGATGGTATGATTGCATACATCAAGGCTGGTTCACCATTTTTGATGTACCCTAGATTTGTTCAGCTTTTCTTAGACAAACCACTTGAAGGGATTCCAAAACCTCAGGATTATATACCTAATGTTGTGCTTCCACATAAGGTGTTTACATTTATGTCTCACAAGAGTGTTAAGTTTTCTGGTCACAATACACCTTTGAATGCTTATATATTGGAAGTAGCACAAGCTGTTAGGGATGAAGTAGCTGAAGCTAGTGGTTCTGATCATTCTGAACATGCTGAACAATCTGAACACTCTGAGCATTCTGCATCAGCACATACTCCAACACCACCTCTTGTTTCACCACAGCCTGTTGATTTAAGTGAAAGAACTGCCTCAGTACCTGTTTCAAAGGAAAAGACTATTTCTGCTGAAAGTACTTCTCCACATTCTATTTCAAAGGAAGGTACTTCTCTGCAAGGTACTGCTTCAGAGCATACTACACCACTATCTCCCAATGATTATACTTCTACAGGTGGGTTTCAAACACCTGGAGGAGATGAGGGAGGTAAGGGACCCTTGGATAACTATGCTTTGACTAGGGAGTTCAGAAGGATGAATAAAGTGATTAATACACATGCTGCAGAGATTAAAAGATTAAGGAATAAATTCATAAGGTTAAAGACATTTGTGTGGCCTCTTGTTCAAAACTTTAGACTTTATGTGAAGGAACAGAAGAAATCCAAAAAGAAGAAGTCTAAGTTTCATAAGTCGGCCAAGAAGGCCTCTACATCTAAGAGGAGTAAGCAGAAGTCATCATCTTTCAAATTAGGGAGGAATCAAGATGATAATTTGAATGAAGATGATGTTGGGTTTCAATTTTCAGAAGATGCTCATCTTTGGCATTATCCAGAAGAACCTTTGAATTTTGTGCTAGAGAAACAGACTGATGAAGCTGAGAACATTGTTCAAGAAGAGAATGTTGATGAGAACATTGTTCAAGAAGAGAATGTTGATGAGCAAGATACTGGAGTTCAAGGTGACAACATTCAAAATATTGCTGCTCAAAGTACTGACCTTCAAAGTACTGGTGTTCAAAGTACTGGTGTGCAAAGTACTTTGGATCAAGGTAATCAAGGTATTGCTACAATGAATGTTGATAAAGTTGGACTTTCTACAACTGGACTTTCTACAAAAACATTTGAAGATGAAGTTGGTCCTTCTAATCCAATTCAACAAGAAGAAATCAAGGAGCATACAGCTAGTGATGATGAGACAATAGCTCATATAATGCTTAATTTGGATAGACCAACAGCTATAAGTATTCATGAACCAGCACAACAAGTCTCAGAATCTTCTTCTAAACCTGAAGCTTTAGATCCTAAAGACAAAGGAAAAGGGATCATGAAGGAAACAAAGAAGAAGAAGAAGAAGTTCACTCTAGCACAGCTGAGAGAGATTGAAATAGCTAAGAATGAAGAGATTGCTAGACAACAACAAGCTATTTATGATGCTGAATACTTAAGAGAGACAAGAAAGCCAGTTGCTGAAACAAGAAGATCAATGACTATAGCTCAAGAAAGAAATTGGATGATAAGTTTCTTGAAAGGAAGAGGATATAAGAATTTACAAAGGCTAAGATATCCAGAAGTGAAAGCACTGTGGGATAGTGTTCAAGAATCCATTAAGAGAGAACTGGATAACTTTGTGCCTATGGATGCGGAAAGAGAAAAGAAGTTAGAAGATGTGATGAAAGAACAAGCTGAGAAAAGAAAGCTAAAAAGAAAGAAAGCTATTCAGGATGATCAATTGTCAAAAAGACTTAAAATGATCAGATCAGATACAATTGATGAACTGAAGAATTATTTCAAAGTTGTTGATTTTGAAAATAAGAAAACAGAAGATTCTGGAAAGAAGTCAAAGATTATCTCATTCTATGTGGTTGAATCGATTGAAGGAAATTATCTCATGTTTCACAGAGAGGATGAAAGTTTTACTGTGTTCAATATGCTGTGGTATGTACTGCACATGATAGATAGAGAAGATCTATATAATTTGTATTTACAAGTGCATACTTACTATGAGAATATTGAAGCAACAGGAGTGGGATTAATCTTACTGGGAGATTTAATAACCATCTGGGAGACTGAAGAAACAAGTAATGATACTCTGTGGAATGATCAAGAAAACTGGGAGATAACAAGATGGAGATTCTTTGAGTCATCAGGAGTTCATTCACTTGAGATGGAAGATGGTACCATGATTCATATGTTAGCAGAAAGAAGATATCCTTTGATAAGAGATCTTATGCTCAGGATGTTGGATCATGGAATAGAGGTTGAGAATGAAACTGAAGTAGCATTAATGGTGATAAAGCTATTCATAAGATGGACTACTTCAGATGAATGATATTGCATAAAGTACTGGTATGATTTGTATTGTGTAAATAATTTTAAATAAAAAGTACTTTTCTTAAAGTACTGCAAGACAAACAGTACTTTATCAAGTACTGCTTGCTGCATAAAACCAGTAAAAGCTTTTTGTATAATAAAATAAAAGTTTTTGAAGCTTAAGATGATATCAATAAAAGGATTTGAGAGTAATACATGGTGTTAGTACTTGTACTACACAGCAAATGGTAATCAACTCACCATGTCTAACAGACAAGAAAGAGTTGACTCATCATGAGGGTACGGCTCTGATGTGATAATCAAATCCGTTTTTAGTTTACAATTTACTAAAAATTGTATGGTGTTCAACTCACCATATCTGTAAAAGTGAAGAGTTGACTAGCCCACAAGAAAATGGCTTGTGGTAAAGGCTGTGGAAAATCCATTTTATGGTAATTAGTTCACCATGGTTGTAATCAAAGAACTAACTAGTCCAAAAGCAAACGGCTATTGGTAAAGACTAATCAAATCCGTTGATAGCTGATGATTTGCTAAAAATCATATGGTTATCAATGTACCATGGTTGTTCTAACCTAAACATTGGCTACTCCAGAGTTAATGGCTTTGGTAAAGAGACATCAAATCTATTAAAATTCAATGATTCACCTCTCACAGAAGTCTACACATCTGGAAGTGATGAGAATATTATGAAACTTTAAAGAATTGATGTACACTTTGTCAAAATACTACTGAGTTGCTGTGAAGATATCATCTGAAGTTGATAAAGAAGCACTTTGACATGCAAGTCAGAAAAGAGATAAAGATACAATTTTCCTTGATGATAAAGATGTTGAAGATCAAAGATAATAAAGAAACTTGAAATCAAGCAAGTGGAGTTCAAGTTAGGGGATGATTGTTGGGGTATGAAGATCAAAGTACTTCTGGGAAGATCAAAGTACTGCTATGTCAAAGTACTGCTCAATAGTCAAAGTGCTGTTCAAGGTCAAAGTACTGCTCGTGGTTGAAGATTACTCAAAGTACTTTTAACAACAAGGACTAATATGCAATATTGTTTAAGGATTATTATGTAATATTATAAGAATGTTCTAGAATTAGTTAGGGATAGTTTACTTGTCGTTCAAGTAATTATTGTAAACCGACTTAAGGTTTTCCTTATGCCTATAAAAGGAGCCTTAGGATGGTATTAGAGGTATGAGTTTTAGAGTTTCACAAAACGATTTCTAGAAAACGATATTAGAGAAGTTAGGGATTGTTAGTGAATCTGTGTTTTGAGAAGCAGGTTCAAGAGTTGGTTTTAATATAATTCAAAGTTCTTCTTAGCTTTGTGTTAGTAGATTCTGCATACTTTACAAAGTAGGTTCTAGGGAAGTTTGTACACGAACGTGTTTGTTTTGTCATCATCAAATAGGGGAAGATTGTTGGGTTTTATTGATTTGATGATACAAAATAAGAAGAATGAAACATGAAGGGCTTGAAGTGACAAGAAGGGAAACTACAAAAAGATAGATGATTTGGAAGATTCTAGAAGAATATTTAGTTTCCTAATTGTATTATGATTCCTATTGTAAACCCTAGATTTCTCTAGTATATAAAGAGACATAGGGTCATTAGTTTCCGCTGTACGTACAAGATGTAAAACACCAAAGGTGTGTGTGTGGGAACCTAGGCGTAGGGATTTGAGAAAACGCCTAGGGTTAGTTGATTCCTCCCGAACCGTCACTTATTTATCACACAAGCTAACCACTTGTGAATGGTTAACCGTAATATCTAAATGGAGCCCGGGAGGAAAATAAATGTTAATCCGTGGGAGTTAAGTACAGAAAAAGTACGTGAGTACAGAAAAGTACATCCCCGGGTCGTTATGTCCCAACGAGGTGTGCGTGATAGTACAATGACTTGTAATGTATTGAAATAATATGTATATAGAAAAATGGGAATCTGAATGACTAACACTGGAATGTGAATAGTAATAGCTCTGTCACAGCTACTTCATTTAAGAAACGTGCAATCAGAAACCCTAAAATAATAAAGGATATTTACAAACGTACGTTTAAGTTTAAATAAACGTAAACGTAACGAATAAAACAAAACTTTCCCAAAGAGGGAATTTGCATGCCTTAGCGGCTTAAATGCAAATTAAATAAACTTAAAATATTTACTTTATAATTATAATTTATTTAAAATAATATTTACAAGTGTTATATTAATTACTCTAATTAAAAACTATTTATTTACTATTTATTAATTACCTAAATAATAAGAAAGTGTAAAATAAACCTAAATAAATAAAACAAAAACTTAGAAAAGTTAAAAGTAATATAAAAGAAATTTTGAAACTAAAAATATATTTATTATACAAATATTCTATTTATTATTAATTATTTACTATTATTTAATTATTAATACTATTATTTAATTATTATAAATACTAAATAAGCAAAAAAAAAAAATATAAAACTTTTTACATAATTCTAAAATACTTATAAAAAGCTAAGAAAAATATAAAAACTATATTTTATATACAAAAATAAGAAAACTTAATTAAAAACTATTATTTATTAATTAAACTAATTAAACTAATTTAATTATTATACATACTAAACTAATTTATAAAATTATAAAACTTTTTATAAAACTTCCTAACCATCTCAGGAATCCATAAAAAATATAAAAAGTTTATATAAATTTTAAATAAGCTGTTTTAAAAATTACTTACTAATTATTATTTAAAAGAAATTTAAACTATATTAATTATTATAAATAGTATAGGAACAGTAAAAAATGTGAAAAAATTACAGAAAGTATATTATGTTATGAAGATGCTAGGAAAAATAAGCTTGGGTCACCAGCTTATTCCAATAAGCTGGAATAAGCTGATCAGTCCACATAAGCCAAAAGGGTCAAAAGTGGGTTAAGTATATTGTTTGTGTAAATACAAACGGAACTGGTGCCCCAGAGCTAATGGAAGGGGTGTGTGTACATAAGCATGTTACTAGCCTTGAGGTCCTGAGTTCGAATCCCACACACACCCATTTTTGCCAATTATTTTATTTTTTTATTTTTCTTTTTGCAAAACTTTATATTAAGCTAAAATATGGAACTTTAACAAAACCAACTTTTTCAAAACTTAGAAATAAGCTCTGTGAGAGCTTATTTCCAACTCAGATGGCCAAATAAGCTTAAACTCCTAAATAGAAGCTATCACTTGTGGTTAAAGCTTTGGTTTTTGGTTTTTCTTTTTATAAAACTATATATACACAGATATTATACATGTATGATGGAAATGGAACTGTGCAAACATAGAAATAAGCAGTGTGGAGCTTATTAGCTTAAAACAGTTAAGCATTTGCTTAACTGTTGGACTTTAAAGCTCAAATAAGCTTCTAATAAGCCACACAGCTGAAACAAAAGGAAGATTAAGATATAAACATGTAATATAAACAGGCTAAAGGAAAATGGAACAAAGCAAGCAAAGAAAATAAGCTGTTTCAGAGCTTATGACCACTTCAGTTAAGCTTTTGGCTTACAGTTGGGTCATAAGCTTGAAACAAGCTTGAAAAAGGAAAACAAAGGGAAATAAAGAAAAAGAAAGGTGTAAACAAGTTTATGGACAAGTATTTACAAGTGTGGTGCACTGGATTCCACTCATAAGCTCAAATAAGCTGATAAGCTTTTCCAGCACACCTCAATCCAAACACCCCTGCAGTCTTTTGTTTGGGCAATTAAAGCTCACATAATAAGGTGGAAAAGCCAAATAAGTTGTAGTAGTAGCAAGACTATCTGGTTGGCTTTTCAAAAAGCCCAAGCTCACCTAGTGGGGTCCACTAGTGAGCTTGTGGGAAGCCATTGAAAAAGCCCCCATTTGACTGCATATACTGGGTGCACCAATATACACTATCAAATGGGACACACTAAAAGCTGATTGCAGCCCTTCTAAATGAGGTGCAAGATTGATCCCAAAGCATTGGATCCTAGAATCTAATGGATAAGCTCCACATAAATCTAAAATTCACAAGCTGGGATCAATTAATAAGCTTATAGTGAGCTTATGAAATTGGGGGAGTGAGTATGAGTATTCTGATAAACCAGCATACTCAGAAAATTGTGATAGGTAAAAGCCATTTGCAGCCTCATTAAATGAGCTGCAAGCTTGAACTTAAGTACAGGATCTTATACTTTGATTGGTAAGCTTCATAAAAAGCCAAACTACAAAAGCTTATGACCACTAATGAGCCTGTTGAGAGCTTTTGGAAATGGTGCATGTTGACTGAGTTCACAGTCCACTTTGTGAGTGGACAAACAAAAACTCTCAAGATAACCTATCAAATAAGCACCTAAATGCTCAACCTACAATGGAGCTTAAAGTATGGGTGCTTTAGCTTGTAAAAAGCTAAAGCACTCAGCCTCAAGCTCGTTGGGGAGACTGTTTAGGGCTTATGAAAGAGCACCACTCAACTATTTGCTTCAGTTGAGTGAGCAAAAATGGAACAAAATAAGTTGGGGTCAAATAAGCTAATCTACATGCTACAATGGAAAATAAAAGCATAAACTAGACAAATGCCACTAGGGCAACACAAAAATGCCAAACTCACAAGAATGGGTCAAATCCATAAGCTTGTGCAAGCTTATGAGTTTGACTGCATTCCTGTGAGACAGGGCAAAAAGAAGCTAATAAAAGCACTTAAATAAGCTATCAAATAAGCAGATAAAAATTTAACAAAAATACAAACAACAAGATTAGCAACAAAACTAGGGAAACCTAAAAGGGCTTAAGCAGAAACTTAAAAATAAAAGCACAAGAAATTATTCTATTTATTCAAAAACCAGAAAATCTGAATTTTGACTATTTAACAAGAAATCAAAAGTTTGACCAAAATGAATTTAAAAGCTAATCTATGGATTGATTATGCTATAATAAGCTGTAACAAAGATAGATAAACAAAAATTAACTATTTTTACACTAGTGAAATGAAAATCAACAAGTAAATTAAAACAGAAAAGAAAATAGAAAAGATTGAAAACTATTTTGACTTTCACTAAAACAAAGCATGGAATTGACAACCGAGCTGAGCTATTGAACCATTAGCAATACACAATCAAACAAGAACAGTACCACTAGCACCCAATATCACAGATTGTACAGCAATCAAAAAGTGGGCACTGAGAGAAATTTGAGAATGAAAATTATTGTAAAAGACATGACCCTTGAGCCTAAAGGGTTGTCAAGCCCTCTAATAGCCCAATGATCATACAAGAACAGGAATAGACACCTCAAACACCCTTAGTACCCTAAATCACACCACAACCAAACAGTCCTTTAAATTTTCATTTGTCAAGTGAATTTTAAAGTTTTCAATGAAGATGCATGCAAACCAGATTCCAAACTTTATTTTATCATTTAACAAGCACATATGAACAAGAAAATAACAAACTTAACAACAATACATAAGGATTACTCATAATCTAATTTTATAGCTAAAATTGAATTATGAAGCAAATCAATAAACTGACACATAAACATGAAATATTAAACTATCAAAACACTTAATAACAACATTTAAACAACAAAACATGAAAATTAAAGGAATTAAACACATGAACAGTAAATTGCAATAATTAAAGAAAATGCTTACAAGTTAATTCCTGCTGAGACTTTGGAAACCAAGGACCAAACACAATCCTATAACCTCCCTAGAGGAATCTAAAACCAAGAAAATCCAGGATAGCCATGCTCAAAGCTCTCATCACCATGTAAACAGATTTCATATTTTTTTTTAGTAATTTTCATTTTTTATCAATTTATGAAATTATAAGATTAAAACTGATTAGTTGTATCTAAAAGCTGTCAAAGCTTTGTCAGGAGCCTATGTGAGCTTGTTGATTCCAAATGAACAGCTATAATCCACTATGAAAAGGAAATGACTTGAAAAATAAATAGATTATGCTAAGAACATCAATTGTAAAAGAAACTTCATTAAAACTGAATTAAAGGGTTCAATTACACTAATGAAAGTTGAAATAACAATTACACTAAGAAAACATGTAAAGATTTACACTACGAATGCATTTTAAATTTTAAGTTAATCTATGACTAATGGCTAGCCCAAGAGTGGTTTTCTCCTTCTTCTCTACCTTCTTTTATAGACTCTTTTGGTTCTCCTCACTTTCCTGGTCAAATCCCAACTCTATTTGTGGCCTTTGATTGCTTTGAATTCATCCTAGCCGTTTAAACAGATTTTGGCGCCAAAACTGTAACACGTGGCTAGAGGCAGTTTGATGGCAATTAATTCATCTTGGTGTGTTGTGGAGAGTTGGGGAGACAATTGAGATATTTATTTGGCCAAGTTGAGGGATTTATGGAAGAAACAGAGGAAGCTAGTGTAACAGTGAAGGATTAGGTAGAAAATGGTGGGAAAGGCTTTAATTGTGGAGTGGGATAGGGTTATGAGGTGGAGGATAAGCTGGAAAGTAGTAGAGGTAGAGGTAGCAGGTGGCAAACCACCCTGGTTTTGTGACTGGGTGGTATGGAGGAGGAGAGTGAACAGTGGAGTGGTTTTGGGCGGGGTCAAAGGGTCAACGCCCAGGTTTGTATTAAAAGGGGTTGGGCCGGGTATTTTGTTTGGGCCAAAATGGTGGGCTGTTTGTGTTTGGATTAATATAAAGGGTCCGGATGGTTTTGTATTAGTATAAACCCAAGGACTAAACTTGCCAATTCTGAATTCTTGAAGGGTTTTGTTTGCCAAGTTTCCAAACTTTCTTTGAGGACCAAACCTGCCAATAAAACATAACACAAGGACCAAAAGTATATAATTTACTTTTATTTAAAACTTAAAGGACCTTTTATGTCATTTTTGGATTTTGTGGGGGTAAAAGTGTAAATTCCCAAAAGTTATCAAAATTGTTCCAATTTGTAAGTTATGAATAGTACAAGGGTAATTTGTGATAAAATTCTATTTTTAAATACCCAAGGACTAATTTTGCCAATTTTGAAACTTGAGGGGTAAAAATTGCCATTTTGTGAAAACTTTTATCCAGGGATCATAAGTGAATATTTTTGGTTTCCCAAGGACTTAAGTTGACTTTTCTTTTATTTTAAACATTCAGGGACTAGTTTTGCCAATTTATGAAACTTGAGGGACTGAAACTGCCAATTATGCAAACTTTGTACGGTTTTTATCTGTTTTTGATTATTTTGCATTTGAAACATATAAAACACACTTATAAGATATTTTAAGTATTTTGATGCATATTTGAGTATTTTTGTATGTTTTGGCAGTTCAGATTGGTATAAAATGATGAGTATTTAGACACTCATCATTAGTTTTAGTAGTTGTTAATTCAGCCTCAAGATCAAGTTCTTGATCCCTGTTACAAGGTGTGTAACAAGTTCTACCTTGATCAAGTAGAATTGGGGCTGTAAATATTATGTTAGAGATAGTGACGAAGAACCTTGTTGATAATAATAATAATCTTTATGTTATTCCGCTGTGTTTATTATTATCATTGTTATTGTGCTTTATTGTTTATCCTAGATCAAGGTCTAAACAACCTGGAGTCCAAAACGGTCCTAGAACTTATAGAAGATGGTGTGCATGAGTTCTATCATTCTTTCAATTTAACAGCTTTTAATTCAATTGCATTTTGTTTTCCCACGTTTTTCATTTCTTTAAACACTTCTTTCATCTCTTTTAATTCAGTTTCAAGGGTTTTTTGCATACCCTCAAAATGTTCTTTAAGAAGTTTAAAAAACGGAATGACCTCAGTTAAGTAGCACCATTTAGTTTGTTCAAAACCCCTTTCCCCTTCAGTAATTCTCGTTGGTGTAATTCTTTTCTTACATGTTTGATCAAAATCTAAAAATAGTTGACAAAGTACATAAATGCTAATTAGAGTTTTATATTTAGTGGGAAGAGTTAACGGGACTAAGTGCATGGGTGTATTGGGTGGGTACACCATTGCTGCAACAATTTTTCTAACGGGTGGAGTTTTGGCCTGAAGTTCTTCGGCCTTTCTTTTTTCTAAGTCTAAGGACCAAAATATTTGTTCTGGAGTCAACTTAGTTTGAGATACAAAAATAGCTAATCGGTTCTCCTCAGAAATATCACAAGTTTTGAAAAAACCAAAAAGAATCTTGAAAGTGAAGTTTCAAAACTTAAAGAGGAAAAAGCTAATTGTATTCAACGATTAACTAAAGCTGAAACAAAACTTCGCACTAGCAATCAGACTCCTCAAACTACGTACATGTTACTCCCCAAACCAGATTCAGTCATGGATCTAAAAAAGGGACTTGGTTATCCTAATCCTTCTTATCTTGAAATGGCCAAACGTTAAACACCAAGTTTTTATAATACTGATTACATGAGATGTGATACCTTCAAAAATTACATGTTTGTTCCTAATGACATCTCTAATGAGGAAATTAAAAAACGTTTAAACGTCAAACAAAAGAAAACCAATTTCTCCTACTTTAGTGCCAACTATGGTTTGATAAATAAGGAAAATGCTCTTGAACGAAAACCAACAAATGTTAAGAAACATGTGGATCAGACTACGGTCAAACCATATAATTCTAGCATATATGAGAGTTTAGCAAGAAAAACCTTTTGTCATCTTAGAAATCAAATAAGTGGATCGTTGATGACATATAATACGGATAGCAGTTTTACTGGCCCTAGACCGTATTATACACAATGAGGCTCGGGCCCAATACAACTAGAACGCTGGGCTCCGGCCCAATAAATAAACAAACCCGGCCCCGACCCAACAAACAGGATATGACTAAAGCCCAAGCTACGAGCATGGCACAGTCCGGACATGCAAGGATATGTACGAACCACTTGTGCGGCACTCCCAAAGTACGTTCACGGACCAGCCCACGGTCCGGAAAGTGATCCACATCTGCAATCATCGATTAAGCTACGGATCCTTGCCCGACAAGGGTCCTACACCGTCTACTACATCAATATGCAAAATACTAGGAAACTCTAGCATCTCGACCACCTATAAAAGGTAACCTCAGTACACACATGCGAGGCATGACTTTCTCACTCATCCAAATACATAAATATTTCTTTGACAACATGAGTACTTACTCTCACGCCGGAGCTTAATCGTAGGGTCCATCCCCACGGTAAGGCTAACTGTTTACCTTTGTTTGTGCAGGGAATACAACTCATTACTTAGATTAGTGCATGAACTACACTATGGACGACCCATCTAGGACGGCCCGTATCTAACTAAGCCCAATCATAACCCATTCACACTTTTTGCACTAACAAGTTGGCGCCATCCGTGGGACCCAGTGCATAACTGCGTTCTCAAAAAAATACTCACCACGAGCAAACAATCAGGCAGTGTTATTTCCACGTCAATACCCGCCTTGCAGAAGACGATGGGAAGAGATGGAATGCTGAAAGGTCAAAACAAGTTGACACCTAGCGCTGCTCTCCGAGAGCCCAATAGTGGTCACGACTACCAGTTACCGATCTTCTGGAGTGAGGAAGCTCATCCAACAAAGATGCCGCAGGAAAAACCTGGTGGAGCACAAGCTTAACCCGACCTGGCGGAGGATTTAAAATGAGCCGAATGTAAAGCAACCAAACAAAGTTCAAGCACCGGTGGAAAAAGAAGGGCTGAATGATAAGTGTGTAAATACTCATCATTTTTACCTTTTCTGAGCTGCCAAAACATCTAAAAACACTCAATATTGCATCAAAATAGTGAAAATATCCCAGGATTGTGTTTTATATGTTTCAAATGCAAAATAATCAAAAACAGATGAAAAACGCACAAAGTTTGCAAAATTGGCAGTTTCAGTCCCTCAACTTTCAAAAATTGTCAAATCTAGTCCCTGGTTGTTCTAAAACCTTGAAAAAGTCACCAAAGGTCCTTTTAAATCATAAAGTTACAAAAATAGTCCTTTGGTGCAAAGTTTCACAAAATGTTAAGTTTAGTCCCTAAAGTTTAGAAAATTGTCAAAAATGGTCCCTGGGATATTAAAACTTTGAGAAAAACAAATTTTGTCCTTATACTAATCTTTTATGGCAGGTTTGGTCCTTGGTTAGAAAGTTTGGTGAATTTTCATATTTGGTCCCTGAAGTTTTAAGGATTGGAAGATTTAGTCCCTGGGGTGTAAAAGTGAAAAATCCACATAAGGTCCTTAAACTATTAAATTTTGGCAAGTTTCCACCTTTGTGACAACTTTGGGAAAATTACAAAAAACAACCCTCAAACTTCAGATTAATTACATTTTGGTCCTTGTGATTTCTAATTACCTAAACCAAACGGATCCTTAATAAATAAATAAAAAAAAAAAGAAAAAAAGAAAAAAAAAACCAAATCTAGCCCATCCCTTTTAAATTACCCAAGCCCACACTTAGCCCAATCCACCCCTTGGCGTTGACCCCGGTCAAAACCACCATCACCCACCCCTTTTCCCTCCTTCACTGATAAACCAAACCACCCTGGTATTTCCATCACCACTTGACCTCTGTCTCACCCACAACCTTATCCATCCATTACACTTCCCAATAGCATTAAATGCCACCCCCTCCTATACACGCTATCACAGACCCCCCAATTGGTCAAACCATTTTTTTCCCGCCAAAAATTAATTGATGGCCAGGATCGATGTCACTCATTCAATGGTGGTGGGAAAGTTTCTGTGGGACCCACAAGACATAATTGGATGTTATAAAAGAGAAGAAAAGCAGAAGTGAAGCAGTGTGTAGACTTAGTGTAGTTTAGGTAATCGTTTAGTGTAATTTTCCCTTTTTAATGTAATTTTCAGTTTGAATATCATGTACTAAGCTTCTTTAGTGTATATTAAACCTTTTCTAATAATCAATTTCAAATTTCATTGTGATCATCAGTTTATGCAATTCCTATTTTCTCAAAAAAACTTGAGTGTTGTTTCTGTTTGTTGTTATTGGATTCTTAAGCTCACTTAAGCTCTGACAAAGCTTATATAAGCTTTTAGAAGCATTAAATTTCAGTTTAAGTAAAAAAAGCAAAAATACCAAAAATATTAAATAAATAAGTAAAAAATAAAAAATCAGTTGAGATAATGAATAAGCTTGAAGCAGGGTTCATATTGGATTACCAGTGGTATTAGTTGTCTCATGGGAGACTATTAAGACAAGTTTCAGGTTTTGGTTCTATGTCTTCAGCTTGGAACTCTTGCAAGTTTAATCTATATTTTTATTTTATGCAATACACTTATCTCAGTTTACCATGTGCTTACTTATGTTTCATATTGTTAATTAGTTCTATTATAATCTAATATATATATGTGGTTTAGTTTATGAGCTTAAATTCAGTGTTTACTTCATTAGATTACAAGTTAGTATACATAAGGGGGTGTTTGGTTCAATGGGTCCTTTAGTGTTCTAGTAAGCTTTTGCCATTTTCATTTGTCAAAGCAGGCTCAAATAAGTTGCATTAAGTCATATAAACAATAAAATTGGGTGTCCATTTGAGAAAATAGTCAAAATTCCCTTTAATCCATCATCACAGTTCACTGTTAGGATTTCTAAACCATAGTCTCATCAAATCTATTCACAAGTAGGTATTCTGGTTTAGTATAGTCTTATTGTAGCTTATTACGTCATTTTCAGTAGTTAGGATTAGATCAAACTTCAAATAAGTCAAATATATATGTTCTTTATAAAAAGTCAAATTTGCTTAATCTCAGGTTTTCCAAACTTTCAAGGAATTTTAGAGAATTTTGTAGTCAGTTTTAAGACTTGTGCTTTTCAGAAAATATACTCTACCACCTCAACTTTAAGGTCTCAGTACCATCTTATTTTTTTGAATTTTCTGTGGGTCCCACCATCCATCCAAACAAGGCTGCAGGGAGGAAAACCTCCCCTGCTGCAGCAGCAGTCCCCCATCACCACCACATTAGTGGTGTTTTCTGGCCACCTCAGTGGGCCCCATAACCACCAATTGGTTCTACCAACCTCCCTCCTACCAGGCTTGAGACTTTGACCATTTATTTGACCTTGGGACTTGTGGACCCCACCTGAATCAACTCCTTTACCTTGTCCCATTTTTCAGTTAAGCATCAAGATAAGCCAGTGCTTATTGGGGCTTATTGGCTTAACCAGTGAACCTCATGTGCTTTTTCTAGATTAAACTTGTCCAATCCACTTAAGTGAACCAATTTTTACCCTTGTGGACCCCACCAAGGCTGATTTCTCTTGTTGGTAAAATAAAGTCAACTTTGTAACTTTTTGAGCTTATTCTCAGCTTATTTTCAAGTTCCATAAAAGTTGTTTTTACAAAAGTTTCTTGTTTTTAGGTATAAAATAGATTTCTAAAAGAAAAATCCAGAAAAATCAATTTAATAATAAGTGATAGTTTCTATTTAATGTAATTTTAATTTTAATTTTCATTTTTAACTTTTTATTAAGTACTTAGCATTTTTATATTTTTATTAATTACCTTTTATAATAAAGTAATTTCAGTAATTTTTCTAGATTTTTATTTTGTCATTTAGTATTTATTAGATTTAATATTAGTTTTCTTAATTATTAATTGATATTAAGTATTAAATAGCATATTTAGTTTTTATAAAGCAAAACCTAGTTTTTATATTTTTCCTATCTCTTATATAATATAATAGACTTTTAGAAAATATATTTTTAGTTTCTACTATTCATTTTCCATTTTTAATATTTTAATTATTTAAATTAGATTTAAATTAATTAAAAGGTAAATAATTAGTAGAATAGCCTAAATATAATTTTTAGAAGTTTTTATAATTTTGTAGGATTCCTGTGATGGTTAAATAGTTTTATAAATTTTCTTATAATTTTCTAAGTTAATTTAGTATTATTAGTAATTTAAAATAATTTAATTAGCATAATTAATATAATTAGTTTTTAATTAATAAAAAACTCATAATAAGACAATTTTTTTTTTTTTTTTTTTATACTTTTTTCAAATTCTTTTTAAGGTTTAGAAAATATTTTTGCAAGTTTTTAGTTTAATTTGTAATCCTTGTAATTTTTAGTTAATTTAAATTAGATTTTAAATAGTTTAATTAATTAAATAATATTTAAATATTAAAATAATCATTTTTATCATTTCATTTTCATTTTAAATTTCCTTTTAATTTTAAGTTTTCAAAAGTTTCACTTGCACCCCCTATAGTTTGTAATTTATCAAAACCCACTTTTCTGTCTGTTACGTGATACCAAATTGTGAATTTGTGCATATATCTGTATATCTGTCATTTGTGAATATTATCTCATTGTCAAAATACCAAAATATCAGTAGCAAAATCAATTCCATATCATCTTGGCTACTGTCCTCAGTGCCACTTATTCCCATAAACGATTTCCAAAAACATCATTTCAATCTCGCTGGGACTTAACGACCCGGGGACACACTATACTATCACCGGAGAATTGGAACGAGGTTGTCTTTGACTTATTGACCTTGGTCAATAATATCTGACTGCTTTTACCCCAATCAAAATTTGGCGCCGTTGCCGGGGAGGTTGTTGCGTGTTTTTAAAATCGTTTTAAGTTTAGTGGTTTTCAAAACCCTCCCTGTACAAATTTCACACAAATTTGTAAAAAGTTTTTTTTTGTAAAAATATAATCATATCAAAAAGTTCATTAACACTTTTCCTGAAGTGTTAAAAACACCAAAAAAATAAAAAACAACAAAACAAACTGTGAAGTTAAATTACTTCGTTTTCTTTAAGATTACAACATGAAACAGTTGGTTTAAGGTAAGTTCTGACATTAAATTGCGAACTGAAGAGGAAACCTATTTACTTCCTCCCGCCAGCCTGCGAGTAATCTTAAAAGAACGATTTCGGTTAACGAATCAGTTCCAAAAATATTTCCCAAAGTTTTCTGCACACACACCCATAAGCCTAAAACAGTTTTTCAAATTAATAAATACATAAAATCTTACCACCGCAAACCAAGGCTGAACACCTACCAACTGGGGGTGTGGACATAATAAGTTCCCAAACTTAAGATTAAAACTTGCCTTTATATCCCTGTGAGTGGTGTACCTTTTTTAAAGAAGCCATTCACTTGTGATTTTTGGTTTAAGTTCACTGTGGTTTTACCTCGATCTTGTTTTGAAAAATTGTTTTTAGTGCATGTGCACTAAGCATGTTTCTCAAAAATACCAAAAATATTCACCTGTACCCTCTCACCTTTTTGATTCTTCATCCCTTTACCCTCTATCCTTTTGATTCTAACTTCTTTCACTTGTCCTGTAATTAATGGCATCTGTCGATGACGATTTCTTTGAACAAAAGGCCTTTGAGATCAACATTGAAAAACTTCAGGACTTGTCAAAAATGTCGAGATGTCGTGTTGATTATGATGGACCATCGATTCCTATCCCATCTCCGATAAGGGAAATGGAACGAGAAACCGGGGTGACAAAGGACCCTGTACTTTCCTCTGACTATGGAAGTGCTAAATACGTCCAACCTTCGGTTGTCCAAAAATCTAAGCTCACAATTGCTCCCAACCTTTCACGATATACGGTTATAAGCAAAAACCAAGAGCTTAGAGTTGTGACTGAAAAGAACGACTTGCCTAATCTTCACATTCAAAAACCCGAGACCATAACGGAAGTGGTGGAAATTCCTAGCTCTCAGAGCACACCACTTGTCCCACCTCCAGATTTTGTTCCTTGTGTCGGTTGTGGTGAGCCGCTTTTTGGTTTGCCATGTCGTTGGTGTACATGTGTACAATGTGGTAACGATATTCAAAACGGGAGTTGTTTGTTTTGTGGGTCGAGTAATTCATTTGCTTATGATCCTAATCAAAACTCATTCAACGACTCCTCAAATTTTTCCAACTACCCATCACATTCATACGAGCAAGAATCATATTATCCAAATCTCAATAATGCTTCGTATCAAAATACACCAAATCAGACTCAACAGTTTTTCTGTTGTGAGTACTGTGGTGGCCCACACTACAGTTCTGATTGTCAATCGGGAAATACGCTTGTCTATGAGCAGTTTCCTAATAACAATTATGACTCTAGCACATACGACTCACAGCCACATCAGTTTTTCTGTTGTGAGTACTGTGGAGGTCCTCACTTTAGCTCGGATTGTCAAACAGGGAATCCCTTTCCTTGTAACAATTATGACTATTCGTTTCAAAACCCACCTCCACAATACCAAATTACCCAAGCAACTCCTCAATACCCGCAAGACCTTTGTCATGAGGTTCTTAATGCATTGAAAGAATTTAAGGAGGAGTTGTCTACTATATCGTTTCAAAACTCTCGTGAGAAATCTATCGCAGAATTGCTTGCTGAAGAACGAGATGCTAGAAACAATATGAGCATGGAAGAATTACTTGCTCAGCAAAGAGCAGCTAAAATGCGTGCAAATCTTCGCTTTGCTGCTCTATTTGATGACTATGATGACAGTGATGATGAAGATAACATTGTTATTATTCAAAAAGATTCATCAGATTCATCAATTGTGATTCCTTCCATGGAGAATCAGAGAGAAAATAATGTGATGAAGTCACTAGCCGTTGATTAAAGGGAACTTGAAGAACCCATAACTGCTAGTCCTTCTCAACTCCCTCAGTCTGTTATCACACCCGAAGTTCACACTCACTCTCTGATCATGGGGGATGAGCATCTTAGTACTGTTCCTAAAAAGGAATCGGACGAATTCATAAAGTCTAGTGCTGAGAACCTTGTCCCAATCCCAGGAGAGTCACAGGGAACTTTTGATCATATGTGTGATATCCCTCCTCCTCCTGTCTTCCCGAATAATGATGTTGAGATGTTCTCCGATTCAAATGATGACGACTCGTTATCTTGTGGAGACATCAGTTATGTGGAAGAATTACCTTCTCAGCTAGTTAGCTTAGAAGAAGAGAATGATGAGATTGACACTGAAATCAAAGATGAAGCACTTCGTGCAACATTAGTGAAAGTCAATCTCCTCATTTCTAAAATCGAGGCTTTCAAAGAGAAACCTATTTCATCTCCTATCCCCATTAAGGATAGTGACATTTTCTCCGATGATCCTATTCCGGAATTTGAAGCCTTTACCATTGATCCTGTGGGAGAGAATTTTAGTGGCAATACCACTTCTCATTCTCATAATTCTCTCCCCGATTATGAATCATTTACCTTTGATGAGTTCTCCTATGAACTCACGCACATCAATCCAGAATATGATTCATTCACATTCGATGAGTTCTCCTGTGAACTCACTCATATCATAACTCCTCCGGAGTATGATAGCCAGGGGGAAATGCACTCAATCATGAGAATTTACAAATTCCCACCCTCCCGCCCGGGATGTTTTCAAACCAAACGAGCTTAACCTTTGAAATCCAAAATCAGGCTAATGAGCCTGCTTTCGAGGAAGAAGATCTTATCATGATTTTCATCATGGTTTTCTTCCTTTTCTTCACCTACAGGGTGACTTCTCCTGTTCTTCACTCCTTCGGGAATGAAGATACCATCTTTGACCCCGGCATCACCACTTATAGTTTATACTATTTCAAGCCGGGATTATATCTCATCGGTGTGGAACTTTCACGTGCTTCAAATGTTTGTCCAAACATCTTGAATGAAAGTCCGATGGAGATTGTCTCTTCCACATCATGCTTCCCCAAGGACAAATGAATTCGGGGTCGAGTCAAGCTAGCGACTCGGTAAACAAAAACAGTAGCATGCTTATAGGGTTTTCACCCTAAGTGTGGGGGAATTACCCCTATGGTTACAAAACTGAAAAACAAAAATTGTGTTTCCACATTTAGCTTGTAATGTTACCCTTTTACGCTCAAGAAATCGGCATAATAGCCGGGACTTTGAATATTGAGGACAATATTCATTCTAAGTGTGGGGGAGGGGGGGGGGGGGGTATTTTGCTATTCTAGCGAATTTTATCACATTTTACTATCTTATACCCCCATTTTTGACCAAAATTTTTAAATTTTTTTTCACTAAAGTTCAAAATTTTTTGTGGTTATCAGTCCGCCATGTCTAACCGATTAATGGATTGGCTAGTCGAGGAGCAAACGGCTCTTGGTAAAGACATCTCAAACCCGTTTGATATGTGGGAATCGCACCAGGCTTTACCTCTCGAGGGATCTCGAGAAGCTTACAACCCACACCAGGCAGTGTACCTGATCGTTGTAGTATAGTATAGTGACAAGTACCGGGGGATTGATCGTTCAGCTAGGAATAGTGTCGCTAGGATTAGAAAACCTAAATACTAGTTCTAAAGGTGAGGGATGATTCTTTTTGTATTTTTATATTTTTTGGAAAGCAAGTAAAAATCTCGGGTTTGAAGGATTTGGGCGGAATTAGTTGCTAGTCAACTAACCCAATACTAAAGATGCAATCAAAATAAAATACTAGAAATGAAAATAAACTAAATTAACTAAGGTTGTGAGCAATAAGTGGAGAAAATGTGTTTACTTAGATTTCACTACTCCCTAGATATCTTTTACACGTTAATTACTTGTTATAGTTGCGTGGATGACGGATTGTATTCCTTAATACAATTCATGGGGTGGCGCACTTAACTCCCCAATCCTATGAGCTCTTATCTCCTCCTATGCCATGCCCATCATAACCATAGGGATTGTAAACAGTGGCTCATGCATTAAATACAACCAATAAAACCTAGTGCACATCAGTTCATGTTTCCTAAGACGTTCAAGCATGTTACCAATTGGAGATCTGCCAGTTTTCTTAAGCCTAACATCGAATTCATTCATCCAAAACAACTATAAACAAGTAATCAACACATAATTAACATCTAGGTTTCATTAGATCCAAGCAAACACAAGATAGATCTAGCCTAGCATGATGGAATTAAGACAAGAACAAGATATAGACAACCAACACATAGACATATTGATTGAATTAAAAGAATACTTATCTCAATTACACATGAAAGGTATCAAGGGTTTAGAACCCTTGAAAAACCTGTAAAATTCGCACCAAGTTCGTACTTAGGGTTTCTCCAAAACTTCTCTCTTTTTAATGTGAAAATTAGAAAACTATATATAGGAAATAGGGTCTGACGGCGTCAAGACAAATTTTGTGACGCCGTTACCTCGCCGCCAAAATACTTCTCGGACTGCCTTGATCTACTTTTGACGCCATCATGTGTTATGCATTTCTAGGCCGTCATGAATTTTACTCTTGACGCCCTACTTCGTGACGCCGTCAAATTTGTACTGGGTCGTCATGGAAATTACTCTTGACGCTGTCAGAAATTTCTTCTTGACGCCGTCACCTACTGTTCCCAGCAAGGAAAATTAAGACTTTGGCGTTTTCTTCACTTTTATGCTCCAAAAACGTCCGAATTGCTTCCTTTTCCAGATTTCACTCCCAAAGTACCAAAAATCACAAAAGGAACGATTTAGGGCAATATTTGATCAAATAAAGTCAATTCCGGGCTTAAATGACCCCCTAAAAGTGGTTCATTTTTCGCCTCATCATATACCCTTACACTTAAGATTTGCTTGTCCTCAAGCAAATGCGCTTTTATTCTACTCAAAAGACAAGTTAGGGGTCATTTAACACTAATATAAAAGTAATTACAACAAATAATCGTTCCACTAAAGACCAAAGACAAGCACGGAGGTCATATACTAGCACCTCACAAATAGTGTTTAGATACTCATATCTCTCGGGTGTAATAAAGTATAAATTACAATATGGAAACGGAAGATATCTCTCACTACCTGTCATAGCAACATAGATTACCATAGGCTTGGGAAAGGATCAAACCTCCACCACATGGCGTAAGCACCTAGGATAAACTATCAAAGAGGTCTTTTAAAGGGTTGTAACGTTAGGTGTAGGGATATGAAATAGACGGTTTTGTTGGATAAAGGAAGTTTTTACTGGTTGCGAGTTAACAATCTTGGTTAATTACATGTACAATATGGCGTTGCTAAGCCAAGACTAGACTCGACTTAAGCTAATAAATGAAAAATAACAAAAACATAGAATGAAACGGGATGGTAGTCCGTATGTTTTTTCTCTTTTTCTTTTTCTATTTTTTTTCTTTTTCTTGATTTTTCTATTTTTCTCGACTTTTTTTTTTTTTTTTTTTTTTTTTTTTTTTTTTTTGCATACACTCTTACCCTACCATCCGAAATAATACATCATAGGGAATGAACATTCCCCTTACACTTGAATCTTTACATACTTTACAATAAACTAATCTAATGACTCGAATTAAGAAAATCAAAACACTTGGAGTACTTTTAAGATTAACGCACATACGGGGGTAATATATGATTTTCTTCCCCATTACTCCATAAATAAGTACTTTACCCATGAGTCCCAATCGTCCCAAAACAATATGTACAAGGATATGACTCGACTTAGCAACCATGTAATCAATTAGATAGTTAACTTAGGGTTTAACAAATAACAATAATGCACTAAAAATGAGAGCATACACGGAAGGCTAAGGCGATTTGGGTGTACATTTAAGTGGGGTGTAACAAATTCTTCCTTTAAGTAAGATGCTTAAAGTTAGAAACGAAAAGATAGGCTCGGAGAGGTGTACTAGAGGTTTCGTGTACTAAAAATGAGTACAATGCTAAGGTGTGGGAAAAATTAGTTGACTTAACTAGCCAAGTAATATGACTTAAATGGTCAAGTAATTATGATATGGGTTTAACACAAGGGTGATCCTAATGCCTCTTATCATGTAGTAAATCCTACCACACGAATGTAGTCTCACTAGCGGTCTCGGGATGCATCACTAACGCAAGTTCTAGAATCTAAATGCTACCAGTACACTAATAAGCCCTAATAGTAAATGCTTTTCCTATCAAATCTAAAGGCGAACCTCACATATTTGGGTGGAAAATTTTTCTGAATATACGGTTTTGTGCTAGTCATACAATCTCCTATCCATGAGACGCTTGCTATGGCTAAGGTTTCACTCCTAAATGTTGTAAAAAAATTTAAATTTGGCGCTAAAATTACACTAACAAGTATTTCTCATAGTTTTATTACACATCTACCTTTAAACAAAACAAACTCAAGCGAAAGTGCATATGTAAGGTATCATCTTTTTACCCTCCCCTTACACTTAAGATGAACATTGTCCCCAATGTTCAAGTAAAGAATGTAAAAGTGAAATAAGTAAAAAGAATGAAATCAAATACTCCCCTGATTCGCTCGGTATGGATAATAAGGTAGCCAGGTTAGATCTTCCTCCAAGAAAATGAACAATCAAAGCTTCCCTTCCAGAATAATAATCATCTTCTTGTCATACATAACCTGTAAATCCTGAGAAAATAGACAAAAACAACCTCGCGTAAAATCGGCGGCATCCTATATAAGTTACTAAATCCTAGAAAACAAAATAAGATATAATGCTTGTGGAATGAAGTTTGCAGATCTCCTGGAGATTATAAAACTTAATAATTCACAAAAACCATAAGACTCCGTTAGAAAAACAAAACCGGTAAAATTTCAAGATTTTTACACGTGACGCCGTCAAGAATTAATTCATGACGCCGTCAGAAGTGACCTGCAGAAATTCTTATGTTAAGTTTCCGGAAAATTTTTGGAAAAACTTGGTCCTACTTCCTGGAAAATCCTGCAAAACTTCATTATGACTCAATACAAGCATTTGACTCTAACAAATACGAATACACATGTTCATTTAATATTGTGGAGAATCATGCTCGGTTTGTTTCTTAAAAACATATTTGGGGTTTCCCCTTACACTTATCTTTTGCAAAAATACTTTTAGGTGGAGTTAAGACTAGGCCAAAACAACAAAGTAAAGTATTTCCACTATTTAGTTTAGAAACATGATCAACCAACAATAAAAATAAAGCATGCATACGGAAGCAAATAACAAACAAACAAAATAAAATCACATAACATGGGTTGCCTCCTAAGAAGCGCTTTTCTTTATTTACGAGCCTTGTAGCTAGACTCAAGGTCATGGGTTACGTTTTCCTTTCCCACTTTTGTGCTAACTCAAAACATCTAACCCAATTCTCATCACGCTTGTATTCCGGGCCTAGATTCATGCAACCCGAATAGTAAGTTCTCCTCCTCTCATAATAGGTTGCATCAGTAATTCCATCTTCCTTAACCTCATAGGGTCGAATCTCATCAATTTGTAGATTCTTGATGCCTTTTAATTCTTCCTTCATGTGAGGCATCATAAAAGTGACCTTCTCTATCCCATCAGTAAACTGAGTTATCCCCTTCTCATGGTCATAATACATCTTAGTCTCCTCAACAAAAGGTTGTCCTAAGACTACTTCTCCAAGGTGTGGATCAATAATGCCTCTAACATCTTCTAGGATTATAAAGTCGCATTGATAAGTAAAATTTCATATAAAGATGTGTACCCCTTTAACTCTCCTGACAAAGTTACATAGCCTATTAGAATTGTAAGGGTCTTTTCTAGGGCTTAACCTTTCGTTCATTATCCAATTGTAATAGAGCCTAGACATGATATTCATGGGTGCTTTTAAGTCAATGTATGTATGCTCTCTAGACATGTACCCAATCATGCAAGGAATTTTTATGTTCCTGAAGTTATGCCTCCTAATCCATGGTGTCTTTCTATATTTTGAGGGGCAAGGATGTTGTAAGAGGAACCTGTGGTAACTCAATTCTTCCGGGGTTGGAGCGAAGTTTGTAAACACAATTTTCATTTGGAGAGGCTTAATGAATTTCTTAAATGTGTTAGCTTCTCTCTTTCTTCTTTTATGCGCAATAAGCCTCTTGCTAATTTCTAAACGGCGACTCTCTGATTCCATAAAGACCACACTAGTACAAACAAAAACACGAAGAAATAAGATAGACTAAAGAAATCTAAAAATAAAAATAAAATCTTACTAGAAAGGAATCTAGTAAGTAGACCTAATAAAAAGAGATTCTAACCAAGACAATAACTATTCCCCGGCAGCGGCGCCAAAAACTTGATACGTGGGAATCGCACCAGGCTTTACCTCTCGAGGGATCTCGAGAAGCTTACAACCCCCACCAGGCAGTGTACCTGATCGTTGTAGTATAGTATAGTGACAAGTACCGGGGGATTGATCGTTCAGCTAGGAATAGTGTCGCTAGGATTAGAAAACCTAAATACTAGTTCTAAAGGTGAGGGATGATTCTTTTTGTATTTTTATATTTTTTGGAAAGCAAGTAAAAATCTCGGGTTTGAAGGATTTGGGCGGAATTAGTTGCTAGTCAACTAACCCAATACTAAAGATGCAATCAAAATAAAATACTAGAAATGAAAATAAACTAAATTAACTAAGGTTGTGAGCAATAAGTGGAGAAAATGTGTTTACTTAGATTTCACTACTCCCTAGATATCTTTTACACGTTAATTACTTGTTATAGTTGTGTGGATGACGGATTATATTCCTTAATACCATTCATGGGGTGGCGCACTTAACTCCCCAATCCTATGAGCTCTTATCTCCTCCTATGCCATGCCCAGCACAACCATAGGGATTGTAAACAGTGGCTCATGCATTAAATACAACCAATAAAACCTAGTGCACATCAGTTCATGTTTCCTAAGACGTTCAAGCATGTTACCAATTGGAGATCTGCCAGTTTTCTTAAGCCTAACATCGAATTCATTCATCCAAAACAACTACAAACAAGTAATCAACACATAATTAACATCTAGGTTTCATTAGATCCAAGCAAACACAAGATAGATCTAGCCTAGCATGGTGGAATTAAGACAACAACAAGATATAGACAACCAACACATAGACATATTGATTGAATTAAAAGAATACTTATCTCAATTACACATGAAAGGTATCAAGGGTTTAGAACCCTTGAAAAACCTGTAAAATTCGCACCAAGTTCGTACTTAGGGTTTCTCCAAAACTTCTCTCTTTTTAATGTGAAAATTAGAAAACTATATATAGGAAATAGGGTCTGACGGCGTCAAGACAAATTTTGTGACGCCGTCACCTCGCCGCCAAAATACTTCTCGGACTGCCTTGATCTACTTTTGACGCCGTCATGTGTTATGCATTTCCAGGCCGTCATGAATTTTACTCTTGACGCCCTACTTCGTGACGCCGTCAAATCTGTACTGGGTCGTCATGGAAATTACTCTTGACGCCGTCAGAAATTTCTTCTTGACGCCGTCACCTACTGTTCCCAGCAAGGAAAATTAAGACTTTGGTGTTTTCATCACTTTTATGCTCCAAAAACGTCCGAATTGCTTCCTTTTCCAGATTTCACTCCCAAAGTACCTAAAATCACAAAAGGAACGATTTAGGGCAATATTTGATCAAATAAAGTCAATTCCGGGCTTAAATGACCCCCTGAAAGTGGTTCATTTTTCGCCTCATCACCGTTGATGGCTTGCAGTTTGCCAAAAATTGTATGGTAAATCAACTCGCCATATCCCATAAAGCGAATGAGTTGGCTAGCCCACAAGATTATGGCTTGTGGTAAAGGCCTTGGAAAATCCATAATTGGTAATCAGCTCACCAAGATGTTGACTTAGTCCATCAAGAGCTGGCTAGTCCAGAAGCAAACGGCTTTTGGTAAAGACTAATCAAATCCGTTGACAGCTGGTGGTTTGCTCAAAATCACACGGTTATCAGGTGTACCACAGTTCTCACACCTGGCTACTCCAGAAGTGATGGCTTTTGGTAAAGAGGTTTTCAAATCCATCAAGTTTTTCTCAAAAGATTGCTAGGGACTAGCAATGTTTTAGTGTGGGGGATTGATGAGTGTGTAAATACTCATCATTTTTACCTTTTCTGAGCTGCCAAAACATCTAAAAACACTCAATATTGCATCAAAATAGTGAAAATATCCCAGGAATGTGTTTTATATGTTTCAAATGCAAAATAATCAAAAACAGATGAAAAACGCACAAAGTTTGCAAAATTGGCAGTTTCAGTCCCTCAACTTTCAAAAATTGTCAAATCTAGTCCCTGGTTGTTCTAAAAACTTGAAAAAGTCACCAAAGGTCCTTTTAAATCATAAAGTTACTAAAATAGTCCTTTGGTGCAAAGTTTCACAAAATGTCAAGTTTAGTCCCTGAAGTTTAGAAAATTGTCAAAAATGGTCCCTGAGATATTAAAACTTTGAGAAAAACAAATTTTGTCCTTATACTAATCTTTTATGGCAGGTTTGGTCCTTGGTTAGAAAGTTTGGTGAATTTTCACATTTGGTCCCTAAAGTTTTAAGGATTGGCAGATTTAGTCCCTGAGGTGTAAAAGTGAAAAATTCACATAAGGTCCTTACACTATTAAATTTTGGCAAGTTTCCACCTTTGTGACAACTTTGGGAAAATAACAAAAAAAAAACCCTCAAACTTCAGATTAATTACATTTTGGTCCTTGTGATTTCTAATTACCTAAATCAAACGGATCCTTAATAAAAAAAAAATAAAAAAATAAATAAATAAAATAAAAAAAAACAAAAAACAAAACCAAATCCAGCCCATCCCTTTTAAATTACCCAAGCCCACACTTAGCCCAATCCACCCCTTGGCGTTGACCCCGGTCAAAACCACCATCACCCACCCTTTTTCCCTCCTTCACTGATAAACCAAACCACCATGGTATTTCCATCACCACTTGACCTCTGTCTCACCCACAACCTTATCCATCCATTACACTTCCCAATAGCATTAAATGCCACCCCCTCCTATACACGCTATCACAGACCCCCCAATTCGTCAAACCATTTTTTCCCGCCAAAACTTAATTGATGGCCAGGATCGATGTCACTCATCCAATGGTGGTGGGAAAGTTTCTGTGGGACCCATAAGACATAATTGGATGTTATAAAAGAGAAGAAAAGCAGAAGTGAAGCGGTGTGTAGACTTAGTGTAGTTTAGGTAATCGTTTAGTGTAATTTTCCCTTTTTAATGTAATTTTCAGTTTGAATATCATGTACTAAGCTTCTTTAGTGTATTTTAAACCTTTTCTAATAATCAATTTCAAAATTCATTGTGATCATCAGTTTATGCAATTTCCTATTATTTCAATAATTCTCAAAAAAACTTGAGTGTTGTTTCTGTTTGTTGTTATTGGATTCTTAAGCTCACTTAAGCTCTGACAAAGCTTATATAAGCTTTTAGAAGCATTAAATTTCTGTTTAAGTAAAAAAAAAGCAAAAATACCAAAAATATCAAATAAATAAGTAAAAAATAAAAAATCAGTTGAGATGATGAATAAGCTTGGAGCAGGGTTCATATTGGATTACCAGTGGTATTAGTTGTCTCATGGGAGACTATTAAGACAAGTTTCAGGTTTTGGTTCTATGTCTTTAGCTTGGAACTCTTGCAAGTTTAATCTATATTTTTATTTTATGCAATACACTTATCTCAGTTTACCATGTGCTTACTTATGTTTCATATTGTTAATTAGTTCTATTATAATCTAATATATATCTGTGGTTTAGTTTATGAGCTTAAATTCAGTGTTTACTTCATTAGATTACAAGTTAGTATACATAAGGGGGTGTTTGGTTCAGTGGGTCCTTTAGTGTTCTAGTAAGCTTTTGCCATTTTCATTTGTCAAAGCAGGCTCAAATAAGTTGCATTAGGTCATATAAACAATAAAATTGGGTGTCCATTTGAGAAAATAGTCAAAATTCCCTTTAATCCATCATCACAGTTCACTGTTAGGATTTCTAAACCATAGTCTCATCAAATCTATTCACAAGTAGGTATTCTGGTTTAGTATAGTCTTATTGTAGCTTATTACTTCATTTTCAGTAGTTAGGATTAGATCAAACTTCAAATAAGTCAAATATATATGTTCTTTATAAAAAGTCAAATTTGCTTAATCTCAGGTTTTCCAAAATTTCAAGGAATTTTAGAGAATTTTGTAGTCAGTTTTAAGACTTGTGCTTTTCAGAAAATATACTCTACCACCTCAACTTCAAGGTCTCAGTACCATCTTATTTTTTTGAATTTTCCGTGGGTCCCACCATCCATCCAAACAAGGCTGCAGGGAGGAAAACCTCCCCTGCTGCAACAGCAGTCCCCCATCACCCTACTTTGGTGGTGTTTTCTGGCCACCTCAGTGGGCCCCACAACCACCAATTGGTTCTACCAACCCCCTCCTACCAGGCTTGAGACTTTGACCATTTATTTGACCTTGGGACTTGTGGACCCCACCTGAATCAACTCCTTTACCTTGTCCCATTTTTCAGTTAAGCATCAAGATAAGCCAGTGCTTATTGGGGCTTATTGGCTTAACCAGTGAACCTCATGTGCTTTTTCTAGCTTAAACTTGTCCAATCCACTTAAGTGAACCAATTTTTACCCTTGTGGACCCCACCAAGGCTGATTTCTCTTGTTGGTCAAATAAAGTCAACTGTGTAACTTTTTGAGCTTATTCTCAGCTTATTTTCAAGTTCCATAAAAGTTGTTTTTACAAAAGTTTCTTGTTTTTAGGTATAAAATAGATTTCTAAAAGAAAAATCCAGAAAAATCAATTTAATAATAAGTGATAGTTTCTATTTAATGTAATTTTAATTTAAATTTTCATTTTTAAATTTTTATTAAGTACTTAGCATTTTTATATTTTTATTAATTACCTTTTATATTAAAGTAATTTCAGTAATTTTTCTAGATTTTTATTTTGTCATTTAATATTTATTAGATTTAATATTAGTTTTCTTAATTATTAATTAATATTAAGTATTAAATAGCATATTTAGTTTTTATAAAGCAAAACCTAGTTTTTATATTTTTCCTAGCTCTTATATAATATAATAGACTTTTATAAAATATATTTTTAGTTTCTACTGTTCATTTTCCATTTTTCTTATTTTAATTATTTAAATTAGATTTAAATTAATTAAAAGGTAAATAATTAGTAGAATAGCCTAAATATAATTTTTAGAAGTTTTTATAATTTTGTAGGATTCCTGTGATAGTTAAATAGTTTTATAAATTTTCTCATAATTTTCTATGTTAATTTAGTATTATTAGTAATTTAAAATAGTTTAATTAGCATAATTAATATAATTAGTTTTTAATTAATAAAAAACTCATAAAAAGACAAAAATATTTATTTTTATTTTTTATACTTTCTTCAAGTTCTTTTTAAGGTTTAGAAAATATTTTTGCAAGTTTTTAGTTTAATTTGTAATCCTTGTAATTTTTAGTTAATTTAAATTAGATTTTAAATAGTTTAATTAATTAAATAATATTTAAATATTAAAATAATCATTTTTATCATTTCATTTTCATTTTAAATTTCCTTTTAATTTTAAGTTTTCAAAAGTTTCACTTGCACCCCCTGTAGTTTGTAATTTATCAAAACCCACTTTTCTGTCTGTTACGTGATACCAAATTGTGAATTTGTGCATATATCTGTATATCTGTCATTTGTGAATATTATATCATTGTGCAAATACCAAAATATCAGTAGCAAAATCAATTTCATATCATCTTGGCTACTGTCCTCAGTGCCACTTATTCCCATAAACGATTTTCAAAAACATCATTTCAATCTCGCTGGGACTTAACGACCCGGGGACACACTATACTATCACCGGAGAATTGGAACGAGGCTGTCTTTGACTTATTGACCTTGGTCAATAATATCTGACTGCTTTTACCCCAATAACTGAACAACACCAAGGTCTGCGAGAAAGCGAAATCCTAGAAGGCAAACGACCAAAAACGAGTCAGGAAAGGAGTCCCAAGAAGGAACCCGAAAGCCATTACAAATAACGAAGCTGCGGTAAAACGATGAAAGTAGGAAACTACAGTAAAAGACCTCAAAAAAGAGAGGAACACTCCATCCATACAAAAGACATGGGGCCAAGCAATAGAAGGGTAGCCGGAAGAATGGATGCGGAGGAAGATGACAGAAGGCAAGCATACATACCTGAAGAAGCTGATGCATTAACGGACAACATCTGCAATGCAAAACTGTCAAAAAAGACCCGCATGCCAGATAATGTCCAATTATACGACGGAAGTCAAAACCCTGAACACCATGCCATGGTGTTCCAATCAGCAGCACGGGTGCTAAATTGGGACATGGCTACCCAATGCCACATGTTTCAATCCACGCTCAGAGGGGCCGCCAGGGTCTGGTTTGAAAATATCCCTCAGAAGTCCATAAGTAGTTACCACGACCTGAGAGATGCGTTCTTGGAAACTTTCCAAAAAATGGAAAGACACAAAAGGAAAGATAACGAAATCCACTGTGCCAAGCAAAAGAAAGATGAGTCACTAGAAGACTTCACAAAAAGGTTCCTGACGGAAAGCAGAAAAGCCAAGGGAGTGTCAGACGCTGTAAAGATTACAAAATTCATGAGTAAAGTATCCAATCCTGGAGTGGTAAAGTACTTATGCAAGAGCATTCTGGAATCTGTAGAATAAATGAGGAAGATGATCATATCCTACCAAAGAGGGGAAGAAGCAGCCAGAAACCTAGAGGAATGGACATGGCTCCAACACAGAAAATAAAGGGAGCAAAGTCATAAGAAGACATGTGCCACCTTATGCAACCAACAAACACAAGCGAAGAATGAGTCGTCACTTAAAAAATCCCGATCCCCCTATGATCAAAAAGACATCCGCATAAACAAAAAAATAAAGATTAACACGGGGTTGCAAGACACTCAGGAGGACGGAATAAACTGGTACATGGTCCGCCATGATCCAATGAATAAAGTATGAAGTTTAGCGAAAAGCTACAAACAACAGTCGGAATGGTGCAGAGCACAGAAAAAAAAGAGTTAACTTCTGCAGTTAGCACAAGCAACGGGCCATACAGATAACGGAAGGATTAAAATCCAGCACGAATAAATCCCAGTCCGCTAGACGGTCCAGAAAGACAATGTCTTGGGTATACAAATACATGCTCCTTCCCAATGCGCCTTGGAATGCGCCTCGACTCGAGGCTCTTTGCCTCCCTTTGCGCCTTAGAGCACCTTGAGACTATGTAAACTGATAACCGGCAACATTTAAGGTGATGTCTGTTTTGTTATTATAAAAAAGAACTTATTTGCCCCTTATGTCTCCGGGCGCGAAGACATATTAGAAAAAAAGTGTTTGTTCTTTTTCAAGACGTGACAGGCAAAAGCCCATTTTTTCCTCTTCAGTTTTTCACACTTTATCTTTGAGGGTGTTTGTTATAACTTTTTTAAGGGGCTTATGAGCAAGATAAGCTATAAGCCCATTCAAGTGTTTGGATAAGCTTATAAAGTGGGGCTTATGAGCTTATAAGATGGGTTTATCATAAGCTTAAAATTTGTAGCTTATCTGAGGGAGTTTGGGCTTATGTATGCAGTGATAGGGGTGTTCATCGGTTAATCAGTTTATTCGGTTCGGGTTGTTCGGTTAAAATTTTTTTTGGGTCATAACCGAAAACCGAACCGAGAACCGAACCAAAGTTCGGTTCGGTTATGGGTCAAAACCGAAAACCAAAATTTGTACTTGAATTACACTATTTATATTTTTTTAAATTTAATTATATATATTTTTGGCAAAAAAAAAAAAATATTTCTAAGCATAAATTTTTTTTTATATTAGTATAAAATTTTAATAGATATTTTTTATATATAAAATAATATAAATATATAAAAATATATATATATTTATATAAATTCGGTTTTCGGTTTAGATAGCCAAACCCATATCCAAACCAAAAACCGCCTTTTTAATTCGGTTCGGTTCGATTTTAACAAGTTCAGTTTGGTTATATGTTCGGTTCGATTTTTTTTTCGGTTCGGTTCAATTCAATTTTCGGTTTATTACCCGACCCATTAACACCCCTATGCATTGATATGGTAAAAGACAATCATACTAAGATCTCATATATTATCGCCTACATCAGTTCTTTCTTTATCTTCAACAGTTCGCTCTGTCTAACATCAATCTCGATCCCATACCATTGACTTCTTTTTCATCTAGAGTTTGTAAAAAAATGTCAGTTCACCCCATGATTTTCACCAAATATTATTAAACTTATACAGTACATGATCAGGACCTTCATGATCCACTCAGTATGAGTAAAGTAACATGTTCTGACGGCTTTACCTTTAATTTGCTGCGCCTGATATATAATCCCCCCTCCAATATAACGTGTTTTTGTGAGGATAAAAATTGTGTTTGTTTTTGCTCAATAGAAGCTGTTATGATGTGCTGCTACTTATTTTGATCCACTATTTTGGTGTCTGCTTTGTGTTTAACAAATGCTATTTTAAAGACACTTACAAGCATTGTTGTAACAGGGTGTTTGGATGCTTTTGAATTGATCACAGCTGAAAGTTATATGTGTACTTATGGATATAGTTTGGTCTTTATTCTACTCAAGGAATTCAAAAGTAGGTACAGATTTGAGTCCTGCCCTTTTTCATCATTAATATTGTATAAGCTAAGTCAAGCCAAACACTCAACATATCAGCTTATAGAGATAATCTAATCCAAAATTCAGCATGGCTTATGAGCTTAAGATTCACAAGCCATAAGCTATAAGCTTAAGCCAAAATCATAAGCTTAGACAAACACCCCTTTTTCGATTACCTCTTCAAACGTTATTTCCCTTTCACAAATGCATCCTCCACGCTCATTTCTCTCCAAATTTCATCTTCTACACATACTTGACCTTCGGCCATCCTACCACCAACCACTTGCCTACTGATCTACCATTGTCCGCCCACCCAATCACAGCCACTATCCTACCACCGGCTAAACTGCCCAGGATTAAAAATGTTGAATATTGATTTTTTGTTTGAATAGTGTTATAGTTTAAGGTGTTTAACTTTTTGTGTCTGATAAATCCTTAATGTGTTTTATGAAAGATGTTGAATGTTAGATTTGTGCTTGATAAGGTTTTGATAAATCTTTCGGGTGTTGAATGAAAGTATATTTATTTATTTATTTTGCAATGTTTGATTGTCATAATAAAGATTCCTATTATGTTTTTGTGGTTTAGAACATGTTGAGTATGCACAAGAAAGATGAAAGATGTAACCACTTAAGGGTGGCCTATTGGCAAAAGGGCTTGTGCCTATCACTCTAAAATGTGTGAGGTCTCAAGTCCAATTCCTGCTAGGTGCAAACAACCTTAAGTGGTCACGCCAACCTCCTGAAAAGGGAGGGCTTTACCTGGTTTGAGTCGGTGTGGCGGTGGGTTCAAACCCGTGGATTAGTCGGCCAAAAGGTCGGAAATCAAGGTTACCAAAAAAAAAAAAATGATGGAAGATGTTTCAGAGTTATATGAATCACAAAACAGTCTTTCACTTGCAGATTCAGACTTCACATAATCACATCCGATCCACATCTACTCCTGCATACATGGTTTTGGCTATCAGATCAAAACATGTAAAAACAAACAGCACCCCTGTTGATCGAGACTCATATGGCAACATTGGTGTATTTCTATCATGCTGTCAAGCCTAGCTGCTCCAACTACAATAGATCATATGTTCTTTGATGAAGAAATGTACATGATGCTCACAAGGTACTTCTTCGTACTTGTTTGAATAAAGAAGTTATCTCCGTTCCATTTTGCAAAACGGACGAGTTACTACAAGCTTCATCACTTCAATACTTAACCTTCATGCCATTTTGCAAGGTACTTATTTGCATTATTTTGAATAAGCATGTTAAGTACATACGGTCTATGCTCACGTGTGATGACTTCTTGTCGATATTAATCACCGTTTATATTTTAAGCTCTAGCTGTTACAAGAAAAGCTCTAAGTGATAGTCATACGTGTGATATATGTATATAGTAAATATACTTCAAAATAAGATTTTGGAGAGAAAATGTTAACTGGATTACATAATATGTAACAGTAGTGAGAAACTCAGGCTGCTGGTTAAAAAGGTTTTACCATATAAATTAGAAAAAGTTAGAAGTTGAACGTTAATGTGAAAATGTTGGAAAACTAACAGGTATTGAGTTTTTACAGAAGTTAGATGCTATGGATGGGAATAAATAAACATACATTCTTGTTGATTGAGCAATGAGATTGGATGGAAGTACGTCGTGTATGAACACATGCTTTTAAAGAAAAAATTCTAATATTGCCGAAATATTCTCAAGATTACAATGGAGGCCTTATATATGTGGGTCTATCTTTGTTGAGCCAGCCAAAAAGTCTAAACTCTAATCAATAATTTAGTAAAAGATTAGCGCCTAAACTAAGAGGGTGTTTAGGTATGCCTAAGGTTAAGAGTTTGTTTGTGTGTTCTCAATAAGGCTCCAAATTTGTAGCTAAAGCTTATCTGGCTTTCTTTTACATATAAGCTAATAAGCTCTGAACATTAGCTTGAACGAAACACCTATTTTTAGCTTATTGTGCTCTGTAATGGAGTCCCATGACAATTTTCGTAGCCTTCGGCCAGTTGCAAATTTTTGTGGGCTGTTTACTGGCCCATAACTCTTGGCGATTTGGAATTTATGGTCGTTTGAAATCGGATTTTTTTCTGCTTGTTTCTATAAAAATTGGGCTTTATTCCTCATAATGCTTACATTAAATTGTATAACAAATCTTTATGATAGATTTGACTCTCCAAAATTTTAATGGGCCGGATTCATGAACTATCTCATGGATGGATTGACTTATAGTTACCCGTGTATGCCAAAGCGTTTTGACCCATTTCTTTTTTTGGGCGACTCGCAACCCAATCAATTTTCTGTTGTATATCAACCAACTTTAGATTAACGGCCCAAAGATCATCAAAGTGTAGTTTTCTATCATAAATAACCCTAAAATCACAGTAACCGCAGCCGCATCACCATAGACAATGGCAGCAGATAGCAGAGCCTTGATCGCTCCTTCCAAAAGAAACAGATATTTGATGGAGTTTCCAGATCTGGATGCCGTTCTGGCAACGCTCCCATTGAATTCTCTCTTCTTTTGTTGCACTGTTTCCAAATCATTGTCGAACCTCATCATGAAGGATTCCGGCTTTGCAAACTTGCACTTTGTAAGATCAGAACCCCAACTACTTATTCATTGTCCAACAAGGTTAAGTTATCACTTGATTGACTTGAATGCTGGCACAAATTTTGCATTTGGTAAACGGGTTAAAGTTAAGCCCTCTTTTAACTTCCCATTACGTGGCTTTAGAGTTACGCACTCATCCAATGGTTTAGTTCTTATGGAGAATAGTGACTTTTATAATGTAGTTCATCAATGTATTGTATTGAATCCAGTAACAGGTGAGTACACGATGCTTCCAGAATCTACATTTCTTTCTAAAAATGTGAGATCTGCCTTCTTTTATTGTCCGATAACAAACCAATTTAAGGTCTTTCTTGCTTTTGACCGTCTTGTCCGTTCTAGTCCAATTTTAGAATCCTCTCTTAATTCAAACTCAGGTTCCCAAGTTGATTCTGAATCTGACTCCGAACCCCCACCTGAACCTGACAACTTTAGCGATTACGAATCCAAATTCGGATCCTATTTTGAGTCTGATTCCGTTTCCAATTCCGAATCCGAACCAGTTTCCGATTCCGAACCAGTTTCCGATTCCGAATCCAATTCCAGTTTCGTTTCTGGCCCCGATCCCGATCCAGTGTTCACAGAGTGTGGTACAATGGGGGAGCTATTTGTGGGGGGTTCTGATTCATGGGAGTCTCTTGGCAAATTACCTATTTCTCCCCGTTCTATACATTCTCCATGTTACATTAAAAAAGCTACTCATTGGCTATGTTGCGATGAGAGTGTTTCAAATATTATAACTAATTTTAATTATGAGACCCGTATATTTGGTGAAATTCATGGCCCAGTCCATATGACCAAGTTTCATGCAAGTTCACATTATCTTGTACGCTTGTTTCTTGTTGGTGAGTGTCTATCGATTTTTGATTGTTTTGCTAGAAATTCCAAGTGCGACGTATGGAAGATGAAAACGTATGGTGAAAAAGATTCTTGGGTTAAAGAATATGTGATTGACCTACCTATATTGAATATATATTCGGGTTACAATTCTTTTAGGCCTGTAATATGCGAAAGCAATGGGAAGGTAGTGATGGTAAGTGAAAAAGGTTATATATTATTCTACAATTTGTTAAACAAGACTAGTAGAGTCGTGAGTCACCCGGCACTTAAGCATTCAGAAGTAGTGGTTCATACTCCGAGCTTTAAGCCGTTGAGGGATGTTACAAATGGCAGCAACTTGGTGGTGCTGAATGTCGTATCAAGGTATGAATTTTACATATTCATTATCTCTTTTGCTTATGCTTTTGCTGTGAGAGGGGTTAAGTTTGAACCCCCCCTGGTGCAAACAAACCTAAAGTGGCCTTGCCAACCTTTCCTTCGGGGAGGGCTTTGAGCGGTTTGAGTCAGTGTGGCGGTGGCTCAACCTTTCCTTTGGGAGGGCTTAAAGCTTTGAGTGTGTGTGGTGGTGGGCTCATGCCCCATGAATTAGTCGGCCAAAAGGTCGAAAACGTTGTTTACCAACATATAAGGATAAGCTTTATTAAAAATAAGCATCCTTTGGGGGTGTTTCGGATTGCTTATTTTTTCTGCTTATGACTTTGGTTATAATAAGTAAGCACTTATAGAGCACGTATAAGCTGCTAGAAATAATCACCTCAAAAAATGGTCTTCCGATTTGCTTATTTTGTTTTATAATTTAATGAGACCATTTGTTAATCTAATTACTAATAATGGGTGATGGGTTGATGGAATGGCAAAAATGTAATTGTAGTTTCATCTCAAATTAGCATTTTGAAATACAAATATACCGACATCCTTGTTAAAAACTGCTTAATTTGTCCAATGTAGCAGATAAGCAGAAATAGTTTGGAACTTTGGATGATCCAAACATATCAAATTGCTTAAGTGCTTAAAAGTAAGCAGATCTGCTTAAAACAAGCAGATTGAATAAATATATAAACAATCCGAAATATCCTATAATGGAACTGTCTAATAGATAATAAAAGTTTAAATAAAGAGAAAGCCCAATTACATTTGCTCAAAGGTTTTAAGTTGGTCATGAGGATAAAAAGGTAATTCTAATGTCAATCTCAATTAATCACTTCGAAATAAGCAGCTTCCTATGTTTCCCTAAGATAAGCAGAGAAAATAATCCCAGACAACCACTTAGACTATTATGGTAATTTAGTTTTTTGGAATAAGATGATTTCAGAACAGTAATAGTAACGCCAGTTTTGTATTTTTATGTGCAGGTTTGCTCAACCGGAGTTGAACACGCCTAACTACCTGCAGTTACATCAGCAAGACAACAACTTCTCTGAGTAGTTAGTTTTGCCAGTATTTTTAAGGTTTATCGGTTGTAGTTGAAACTGTTAATGTGAAGTTACAGTTCACTTTAGGAAGTACTTGATTTGTCATGAACAACTTTTTATTGTTTTTGGTTTATGTCATATTGGACAATGTCAGTATATGTGGCTTTACTTTCATACAATGTTCTCCTAGTTGAAGTTGAAACCATTAAACTGATGATTTGATCGTATATAAGGGGGTGTTTGTTTCGGCTTGTCTAGCGGGCTTATGGCTTATGTGGTTTTTAGCTTATGTTTTCATAAGCTCACTTTTTGTGGCTTATTTTGAAACTTTTCGGCTTATATAAGCTTATCATGTCATAATAAGCTTGTATAAGACGAAAAGTTTCAAAATAAGCCACAAAAAATGAGCTTATGAAACTTGATCCGAAAACCACATAAGCCATAAGCCCGCTATATAAGCCGAAACAAACACCCCTAAACCAGCTAAGTACATGTTAGATGCTGATTTGCTTAGTTGTACAATGGCTTGGTCAAGGGGTTTGATCTATTAATCCTAGTCGAATGATTACCCCTCAGACCTTTTTGTTTTGCTATATGCATGTTTATGCTATCTAAACGTCTAATTTATATGGTCTAAAACCGATTGGAAATGTGATTGCAGGTTTCCTGGTTTTGATAAGTTATTAAACAAGTTCAAAATATAAATTGTATCTCTATCTGTCTGTCTTGTGGTTGCAATTGCAAATAAGAATCTTGTGGTTTTTTGTGGACAGTCAATTATTTTGTTAACTATATAGCATGAATGTTAATCTTTTGTTCTACATAAAATGCTTCAATGAAGCCTTGAAACCAGCACAAGGGGTACAGAACTCTTGATTATCAGATGTTAATATCCATCGTCATTCGTCCTAAATCATTATTGTTATCCGTTTATATCAATGTTGTCTATGTCAACTTATCATCCTTTTTATCTTTACATGATCAAGATCACAAGATTGGATCACGATCGGAATGGATCCTACTAGAGTGTGTTAATATCTTTAACAGGCATTGTAATTCATATTAAAGGCAAACTAGTTATAATACCTGTGCACGCACAGGGTTTTTAAAATTTTGTTTTGATTATATATTATTATCGATTAAGAAATGAATCACTTTACATGTTTCAATTGGTTTTACTTGATGCACTAAAAAATAAAAAAACATATGTATATATGTTATAATCTACATATTATATTACGAGAATACTTTTGGATTAAAAATTATATTTTATCATTCAAGCAAAATTACATGATGATACTTGACTTGCATGGCATGTTAGTGATATATGCTTTTAGTTTTGCAAACCCATGCTATCAATTTACGATATTTACGATATGTTTTGTAATTGTGGTATTTCTTTTACTTATATTTTCGTTAAAATATGTAGCATATTTAGATAACTTTGAAGATTGATTCATTTATTTGATTATGAATAACCATCATTCCATGTTTACTAATGTACATTTTTGTTTGAAAATTTGCATTTTCATAAGTTTGTGCTATTTACCTCTCAAGTTTGATCATAAAATTACCAAATTAACATAGATCTTACACTATAGCTTCTTATTACATAAAGAGAAACAAAAAAAAAAAAGATGTGATGGGTAGAACTCAAATTTAATCTTACGTTTATTTCTAATGTATAAAAATAATTTTTCTCTCAGACTGAACTATATAATGAAATTATAATTAGTTGTATAAGTAAATTATAAATGCATGAAAAAATAAAAAAGAGTACATTCGCAAGTCTTTTAGGATTTTTTGAATCCTTACCGACCTTTCACTTTAGTGCAACTTTTTTTACAATTGGCCTATATCATCAAGGTAAAAGACACCCATATTTTAGACCGTTGGTTGATACCCATAGTGTTATTAATGACAACAAACACCGGCTAAGTTTTTTTAACTCATTCAAAGACACCTACTAAGAATTCCACCATAAAATTCCCCAGACACTAAAATAAATCTTTGGTACATTAAAATACATTCATGTATTATCTAAATCAGCAACTCAACTTAATTATACATTCATAGCTTGAGCAGGCGTAGAAAATCCTTCTATGACAATCATGTGTTGATACTTAATCCTCTTCTAAAAACGCACACAACAAATTACATTGCACTTTAGTGTGTATGATGATATCATAAAACTGCAAAAACCACTTACATGTTGCATTATAGTGAGGATAACAACAAAGTTAGTTATAACATTAAATAAGAAAACTTCAGATTAGAACTAAAGGGGTGTTTGGTTATGCTTATTAAAGGTGCTTATTGGCTTTTTCAATTACCATAACACAATAAGTTTATGATAAAGATATAAGCTTTTTTGAGAAGCTTAGTAAAAAAAAAACCTTTGAACTCAAAACTAATTCTATCATAGCTTAGTGTGTTTATAGTAAAAACACCAATATTAAGTGTAAAAGTTATCAATAAAACATTAAAAAAAAAAGTTAGTAAAAGTTAGTGTGTATAACAAAAAAGTTAAACCATAAAAAAGGTTACTAAAAACTATCAGCTAGAAAAAGCATAAGCCAAAGTTCTGTTGAGGTTTCTTTCAGATTCTATCGAGAAGCAAAAAGAGGTTAACACATACATCATAAGTATAGAAGAATGGTATCCCACATTCGTGATTACCAACTCAATAACATTATCGCAGTATAGTAACGTAATAACCTGATTAAAAACTATATATGCTTGCTTAATAATTCTCATGTACATACTTTAATTCCTTTACAACGGCCAACTATATATATATATATATATATATATATATATATATATATATATATATATATATATATATATATATATATATTTTATTTTTTTGGGATGAAACATTACGTCAATGAATAAAGTTAGGTTATCACCTACATTTTTTTTTTAGAAGGTGATTGTTATCAAATAAGAATTGTAAGCGTGCATTTTTTTTATATATAATCTAAGGAAAATACCTTCTAAATTATATAATGATTATCAAACCCATGTTGTTGTTGTTGTTGTTATTTTTTATTATTTATTTATTTATTTATTTTTAATAATTAGCTTTGTATAATGTTTTTAACTGGCATAGATGCTGAGGTTGATGTTAATGTTATTGTTTAACTATAATTATTGATATCATGTTGTACAAAATGTGCAAGTTTAGTAGCACATAATGAGAGTTAATGAAGTTAAAATATGCTTCGTAAAGTTTTTAAAATGTTTTTATGGATATTCATATATATATTTTAAATAACAATTTCATGAGTCGTTGTTATACGTAGAATCGCGTATATTTATTTTCATATTATAGTAAATCGTGCTTACCATTTGATATTTATATTCCTGTTACTAATAATTTAGACGTATTTAATATTCAAACCCGTGTACTCATAAATTAAACTTTTAAATAGAATAATATGAGTCCTTATTTAAAAAAATATTCTAGTGGATGAAAGTCTACAACTAACAATATTAAAACTAATTCGCATATTTACAAACTTTTGTAATATAAATAGATGAAAGTCTAAAACTAATACTAATACTCATGTCATTTTAAACAAAGTTTATATTATAAAGTATAAGGGGTATAAAGTGTAAGGGTTATTTGTGTTTTTTCTAAAGTTATTAAAAAACATGGAGACTTGTAATTTCACACTTAGCTCCATATATTTTATGTAAAATTCAACCACTAAAGTTTTATTAATTACTTTCTTTTTTTTTCAAGTTTTTGTTTTTATAAATTTGACACTTATATTTTTATGCATTTTTTTTCCTTAATCAAAATTCTCCACCAAATTTATTAAGTTTGACCAAAATCAATTTAATTTTGACTTTTTATTAACCAATCACGTTGCTCGATTTCGCCTACGTGGCAAAATCGAGCTCTCCTATTGGTCCAATTTTTTTTTCAATGAGAAGAGATTTGCAAAAATATTCCAAAATAATGTAATTCTTTTAGTATATAAAAGATTGTATGACAAATTCATTATAGAAGGTTGTTTGGAAAACCACACAAAATTACATGTTAGCCTGTATTATTAGTGTACATTCGTATTGAGCCCAATACAAATATACAATTTAAGGTGAAAATAAAGCAAACTGGATATTTTTTGTGTTAGAATTTTTTTAGTAAAAATAAAGCAAACTGGATATTTTTTATGTTCTTAGAATTTTTTTAGTAAAGAAAAAGGTGATTTGAGAGAAAGGAGAATTTAAAGATTTGACATAGGCATGAACTAGTGTAACAAGCAAGTAATATTGGTTACTCACTTTTGTGTTTTTCTCCCACACTCATGTGATTTTGCTCCTTCTACATCCCCTCTCTCACTTGCTTATGTAACATTTAAGTAAGTAATATTATCTATCAACCCAACCTTAGATTTTTTTTAAAAATTATGAGTTTATGACCTTAGACATATATGCTTAATTTTCTAGTTTACAAACCCTAAAACAAAAATTAGCATAGTGCTGATTTTACCACCCACAATTATAATTTGTAGCCATCATTTATATTAGAATAATATTATGATCGACTAAATACAAGCACAAGTTTAATTAGTCGTCTTGATAATTATATTTAGAGGTGTTTGTTTTAGCTTTTACAAGGGCCTTATGAGCATATTAGCTTATTTAGCCGGAATAAGCCCAAATGAGTGTTTGACAAGCTTGAGCTTATGAGCTTATATAAGAGGATTTTCATAAGCCCAAATTTTATGGCCTATTTGAGAGGCGTAGGACTTATTTGATGGCAGTGTTAAGCAAAAGATTATTATTATTATTATTATTATTATTATTATTATTGTTATTATTATTATTATTATTATTATTATTATTATTATTATTATTAATACAAATATCGCCTAAAAATGTTATTTATATTTTACGATCTTTGCTAAGTTTTGTTAATGACAAAGTATAAACTTTAGCTAATAGTAAATCATCACTTTAGTGTTTAAGTCTTGTTTAACTAAGGTTTACATTTTCTTTTAAACAAAACATTGTTTTTATTTCTTTAATTATAAATTGTCTTGTCACATCATACATTTATGGCAAGCTTGTGTATTTGACTTGCCATAACATCTTACACATCTTTGGAAGCTTTTCAAATTGAATTCAATGTGTTTGACTAGTTGTTGTTGATGTGACTTTGGTTGGTTTGAATGATTTATTGCAAAACCTACTGCAAGCCTGGCGGAACCCTGGGGGTATACGGGCGGAACCCATATGAGGGTTCCGCCGTATCCGCCAGACCTGCTGTTTGTTTTGCTATAAATACTAAGCCACTTGTTTGTTTTGAGTCATCACTTTAGGACATATTTTCATATACTCTCTCAACTAACTCAGTAATATTTGACTTGTGTGATCCTCTTATATAGCAAGGGACTTCACAAGATCATTCAAGAAGTTACAAGCTTCAACTCTAAAGTTGCAAGACTTGTTAGCTTTGTTATGTATAAGCTTTGGTAGTTTATACTTCATTTGTATCATGTGTGTAGAAGTGATCGGTTAGTATTTTAGGCCTCAAAATACATAGTGTGTCGGGAGTTGTTGTACCCTTGTAAAAGAACTAACGGGAGTGGTTGTACCCTTGGTAAAGAACTCGACATGTAGCTTAGTGTCGGTAAAAGTGTAAGCAACGATGGGAGTGGTTGTACCCGTGTAAAAGAACTTGACATCTAGCTTAGTGTCGGTAAAAGTGTAAGCGACGTTGTAAAGGTTTCTCCACCGGGAAAGGAGCTTGTTGATTAGTGCTTATAACTCTCGAGTTGGAAACTCGGGGCATTGATGTAGGGCAAGGAAAAAGAGTCCTTGTAGCCGAACCACGATAAACTATCGTGTTGTGGTTTGATCGTTTCTTTCTTTGTCTTTGCTTATTACATATTGTCTTTAGTTAGAATTGTTATTCACACGTAAAGCTTTTCAAAGAGTTAAACATGTAAAGTTGTAGTTAGAATTGTTATTCACACATAAAGCTTTTCAAAGAATTAAACAAGTAAAGTTGTGTTTATATCTTTAAACAAACGTAAAGTTTTTAAAGGATAATCAAGTTAAAAAGCGGTAAACTATTCAACCCCCCTTCTACTTTTCCACAATTATTATTATTATTATTATTATTATTATTATTATTATTATTATTATTATTATTATTATTATTATTATTATTATTATTATATTCTTTTTTAATATATCTATATATTTTACAAACATAAAATAATAATAGAGGGACTCAAAAGTACTAGAGAAGTACAATTTAAAGATCCGGTTTATGTCCACTTGTGTGTTTTTGATCTGATACGTGCTCATCATGTGCTTCTCCTTCTTCAACATCTTTATCACTCACGCCTTCAAGTATGCATCTATTTATCTCTATATAGATTTTGTTAAGATTGATCCTATAAACTCTACCTTATTGTATTTTAATCTTAGACATATATGCTCAATCTTCTACTTCAGTTCACTTTTAGGGGAACCCTAAAATTAACTTTAGAACACTGCTGATTTTAAACCCACAATTTTTTTTTTTTTTTTTTTTTTTTTTTTTTTTTTTACCCATGTTTTTATGGCAATTTATATAACTGATGAAACTCAAAAGAGCTATACAGAAACGAGATTAATTACTCGCTATGTAAGCTCTGTGTAAGTTAGCAATATCTCCTTGAACTTGACGTGTATAGGGGAATGTAGGGATTTGTCTTTGGGGTACCAAGACAAACCCCTTATTTTACGTATCGAATTTAGGATTAAACCCTTTTTAAACCTCTCAACATAGAAAGAAAAGGGGGTGTCAATAGAAACCTCTCAACCTTTGCCTTCTCTTGTTGAACTAAATTCGTTCTTAGTTTGTTGTAGCTCAGAGGCACATAACCACCTAAATTCTAATTCGCAACAAACATAAAATACCTCAAATAATATGGATTTCTAGCTAGATTGAATGGCAAACCATCCGTATAAAACATTCTTGCAATTTCTTGATCTAGTTGGGCTCTAGTATCGGTGTCAAACACTCTAGCCAAAGGAGACAAGTTAGATTTTCTTTTCTTAATGGTGCTTTGAAATTCTATTCCATGATAAGGCAATGGTACATCTCTAGGGGCTGTATTTGTTTTGATGTTCTCATATTCCGTGTCTTTAGTTTTCATCTCGAGCAAATTAGTAGGGTTAACTTTCTTACACGTCACTATTCCTTGTCTTGAAAGTTGAAGTAAATGAGGCCTCGCCCTAGAGTAACTCCATGTTTTGTTTCAGTACAAAAATTACACATAAATTTCCATGTAACCCCCCCCCACCCGGTCTCAGTGGTCCTAGAGATTTTAGTAACGTATTCCCACAACGGACCTTTATCAGTAGATTGCGTTGAGGGCACACTACTGCTAGTACTATCGCCAGCACTAGAACTTGAATCCATGATTATGAAATTGAAACTGATATTGAAAATTAGAAACATGAAGCTTAATTGAATGATTTGGATTTTAAATAATTGGGATTTATGAATTCTATAAACACAATTAAATAAATAATCATACGTGTTCGTAATTTCGTATGTATTACTATTGAGAAACTGATTCTTCAAGAAACGACTTGGGTGAGAAGATAGAGCGACAGAGGGAGGACAGAGCGGGAGATTGATCATAGAAGTATAGAACAAATGCTGTCATTTGAATATTGGGAAAAAAAAGTTAATGTTTAAAATGGACTCTTAAATGGTTAGGCCTTCAATCGGGCTTAAATATACGTTTTTAATATTAGAAACGCTTTTAAATGGCCTAGAAACGTTTCCAATACGTTTCCTGCCCAACACCAGACGTTTTCAAATGACGTGAAATGTTCTTATTTTCCAGAAACGTTTCTGAGGCGTTTCACGTTTCTGAAACGTTAAGGGAGACTTCACCCTGATGGAGTTTCTGTGCTACATAGCTTCACGCTTCTTTGAAATATCGTTAAGTGTGAATCACAATTGTTAATAAGGAGGATGTTTTGCGAGGATACAAATTGATTTATAACAACACTATTTGAGACATAAATTTGAGTCTTTTGCCTTCGATATAATAGAGCCTGATTTGGGAACATTGGCGGATCGACTATCACGATGTCAAGTTCCAACAAGAATGATACGAGCATATATTATTTGATAAAGGAAGATGCATAATGCTCCCAAGTCCCAAGGTACTTTTTTTTACTAGTTATGTATAATAAAGTTTATAGCTTGTTAAGCTGTTCTTTGCTCACCTATTATGACCACTTGGTTTACATAGAATTTCATGTGTACTTTAAGCTCTAATCTCAGTACAAAAGAAGCTTTAATTGATAGTCATGCAGTTAATATTGAAAGCCTTCTGATTAGTTTAGAGTCATTTGAACGTTCTCCCCCTAATCTTGTTTTTATTTTATAATTTCAATTCCAAATCTTGGTTTCACCTTATAGACTTTGAATGAAGATAAAAGATATCATCCTTTAAAGTAATGACATTTTCACTCATCCCTTGGATAACTATATACTCCCTCCGTCCCGAAAAGAGTTCACAAACAAAAAATAGACAAATTATGATATATGTAACTAATGCAAGTATTGATTGACCCCCACTTTTACTATATAAGTTAGAAATGAGCAATTAATGAAAGTTTGATTATATGGGTAAAATAGAAAAACCATTCCATATATAAAAACTTGAACTTTTTTGGGGACAAACATAAATAATAAGGTAGACACATTTTGTGGGAGGGACTGGGAGTACTAACATATATTACTTGCATCATACATTGTTAGTAGCCTATTTCTAATAGTCGAGCCAATGTCATAGGCCAGTCCAACTCTTAATAATAACTTAAAACCATGTTAGAAGTTATTAGCGGCCCACTAATTGAAACTTGTAAGGTTTTTAAAATTTGTGAGCCGGGTAGTAATAAACATGTTAATTGCATAAAAACTTGCAACAGTGTAACTAAGAGAAAATGTCACAAAAGCTTGCCATATTTTGCTCACGTTGTTGGAAAAACCATTGTAAATTATTTTTTTGGCTAATGGCTTGAAAATACATCCAAGTTGTCACTTTTTGTTGTTCTATGTAGCCTACTTTTTTTGGGCTATTATAACATAAACCTTTTGAATTTCGTCTATTGTGTGTATTTTGTAACTATTTTACCCTTGTTTTTTTTCAAATTTTGAAGGGTAAAATGGTCATTTTACATGAATAAATGGTCACAAAGTACACACAATAGACGAAATTTAAAAGGTTTGTGGTATAATAGCAAGAAAAAGTAGGCTACATAGAATAACAAAAAGTGACAACTTGAATGTATTTTCAAGCCATTAGCCCATTATTTTTTGTGTATTAAGCCATTCATTTATGTTTTAATTGTTGAAAAACTCCTTTTGACGACTTTGACTTATTTTCTAAGCTAAAACGGACCGGTTATGGGATGTGGCAAAGTAATTTGACAATGTTTTAGTATTTGTATTTGTCCAACTAAGCTTCATTATCATTAAACTTGTTAAGTAAGTTTACAACATCGACTAATTAATCCATTTCAACCAAAATAATCAGTCAAACATGTCAAAAGGGCTTTTTTGACAATTAAAATATTATTGAATGGCTTGATCAACAATATACATTTTAGAGTTTCATTTTCAACAATTTAACCAAAATATATTGGAATTTTATGATATTTAGCCTTTAACTAAAATTGCATAAATAGAGTGAAAGATAATTATATCCGCCATTTTGATGGACTTTAGCTTTTAAAAAAATCCTTCAAATTGATTAATTTAACATATTTGCTCCACCTTTCACAATTACAAAGGTATTATTATAAGCTAAAGTCAAGTACTAACTGTTTAGGTTTTTTAAGTGTACCATCGAAACAACTTATGCTTCTAATCTATCCTGCAATTATATGACAAACGTGACTTCCAAAATTTTTAGCTATAATAGCTAGTATGACTCAATATTCTTTGACTGGAAACTAAAATAAAATTGGATTTTAATCTAACGTCTATGTGATGGATAAGGATGAAGTTAAAGCTACCCAAATATGCCATTAATGGAGTTGAGATCAATTTCTTTTAGTTCTTATAGCAAGATATAAAGTCATTCATTTTTCTTTCCCGTGTTGACTTGTAATCCCATTAATGCTATAAACATCTTGCAACTCTATATAAAGTATAAACAACCTACCCGAATGTCCTTAACATCATAAAAGTTTGGTTTGCTACCATATAAAACCCTAATAAAAACTCTACCGAGTTGCTGCACACATACCATATACAATGGCAGATGACAGATCCTTGATGGCTCTGCCAAATCATGATGTTGTTCTGATAATGCTGCCATTGCATTCTCTCCTCGTTTGCTGCGCTTTTCAAATTCCCTATTGAATCTAATTAAAAATGATCCAGGTGAATGGGTTAAAGTTAGGTGAACAGATCCTTGATGGCTCTACCAAATCTTGAATTTAACTTTTCACCTGATTGACTTGAATGCAACTACATGTTCAGCATTAGGTGAATGGGTTAAAGTTAAGCCAACTCTTAACCTTCTGCTACGTCACTTTGATGTTGAGGACTCATGTACTGGGTTCGTTCTTTTGAGGTATAAAAACATGGCTGATGATGATGGTGTTCCTCGATGTTGTGTATCCAATCTTATTACAGGTGAGTATACGATGATACCTAATACTACACATCTTTATCAAAATGTGACATGTGCATTTTTTTATTGTCTAAGAGCAAATCAATTCAAGATTTTGCGCGCATTCCATCGTATACATCATCTAGATTCAGATGATCACTCTGAATCAGATTCCAACTCGGGCATGGAATTGGATTCTTCTGCAGATTCTGCTTTGAAATTGGTTCATTATGGTATTTCACATTCGGATACTAAAACTGAGGATTTAGATTTGTACTTAGATTCTGATTTTGATTATGATATTGTTCATTCTGATAGTGATACCTTGTGGGAATTATTTGTAGGGGTTTTGAAGCATGGGAGCCACCTCACAGATTACCCTTCTCTCCTCTTAGTGTGCACGACCACTGCCACTTTGACAGAACTACCCATTGGATATGTAGCAATGAAAACGTTGAAAATCTCATAGTTTATTTCAATTTTGAAAGCCATGAATTTGGGAATATCCCTGGCCCGGCCCATATGGGCATATGGGCAAAGATCATGCAAAAGCCAGATTGGTTGTCCTACATGGGAATCTTTCAATATTCAAGATTGCCGCAACAGAAGATACAATTGATGTATGGGTACTAAAAGAATATGGGGTGGCTGATTCGTGGAGTAAAGATTTTGTGATTAATTTTGATTCGTGGGATAATGATCTTGAGATTGATGTTTGTGAATCGGTTGCTCACATGCTCGATATTGGATTTAATCATCTAATGTGACGTAACAATGGGGAGGTGGTGATGGTGTGTCACAATGGATGTTTAATATTTTATGATTTATCAAAGAATTTTGATAGATTCTTGAAGCACCCACCACTTGACCATCAAACCGAAGTAATGGTTCATACACCTAGCCTGATATCATTGAGAAATGTCATTGGAAGTAGGAACATGGAAGTTCTAAATGCGGAATCAAGGTATGGATACTTACATGTTTTTTGTATCCTTAATGTGATTTATCTTTTTGAATATAATGATCCAAAATGGTATTTAAATGCAGGTTTGCATCACAGGAGTTGTACGTGAATAACTACCTGGAGTTAGCAAAAACTTTCACCGGGCTAGCTAATTAGTTGCTTTGTCAATTGTAGTTGAAAGTGTGGTGGTGATGTAGTAGTTACCTTTGGCTTGTACTTGATTTGTAAAAGAAATTTTGCTATAATTATACAATATAACATTTATCAGGATTGCTCCCCCCAATTTCTTTAGCAAATTTACTGTGTCACACACAAAAACTAAGCCAGCTACAATGATATGTGAGTGAGTGAACAAGAAAAGTGATGCAAGATTTACTGACCAGGTCTTAATATTTATATTTGCTTGATTACCTAAGGTCTACCTATATGCACTAACGGACAGAGAATCCGGTCACGTGTAGACTAGTAAGTGGTAAAACCGAGGTCGTCCCAAGAGCTATGTGGTTTGGATTATATCTAAGTCTAATGTCACGATTTTAATATGATTTGAAGATTTAAATAATTATTTAAACTAAATGAAACTGAAAGTAAATAAAAACAGAAATTAAATGTGAAGTTGTGAGCAATAAGAGAGAAATGTACTAGCCTAATTACTCATCCTATATTGTTTACAATTACGTTTCCTATTAAACTAATCTCATGCTTCAGGTGAGGTGGACATATATCACTAGGTTCATATGGTTAATTTCCCTAGCCTATCTCCCCTGAATCGTGTCGAGAACCACAAGCACTACCCCATGCTAGTAAGCCGATGTATGGTAGACGAGTTTGATTCATTAAGTGCCACTACATGCTAGACTTATCCTGTATGTGATACGTGGGAATCATACCAGGCTTTATCTCTCGAGGGATCTCGAGAAGCTTACAACCCCCACCAGGCAGTGTACCTGATCGTTGTAGTATAGTATAGTAACAAGTACCGGGGGATTGATCGTTCAACTCAGGAATAGTGTCGCTAGGATTAGAAAGTCTAAAAAACTAGGTCTAGAGGTGAGAGATGATTCTTTTTGTATTTTTATATTTTATAAAAGCAAGTAAAATCTCGGGTTTTTGGAAGAGTGGGCGGAATTAGTTTCTAGCCAACTAACCCAATTAACTAAGATGCAATCAAAATAAAATAACAGAAATGAAAATTAATCTAATTATACTATTGTGGTGTATACAATGATGGGGAAATTTGTGTTTACTTAGGTTTTATTACTCCCTAGATATCTTTTACAGGTTGATAGCTTGTTACAATTGCATGGATGACGGGTCTTATTCCTTAATACTAGTCGTAGGGCCATGTACAATATTCCCTAACTCTATAGGATCCTACTTCACTCCTATGTCGAGCCGTTAGAAGCTCCTAACATGGGATCATTAGAATTCTCCTACGCATTAATACAACCAAAAATCATAGTACACATCTGATCATGTTTCTTAAGACGTTCAAACATGTTACCAATGGAAGTCTGCCAGTTTTCTTAAGCCTAACATCAAATACAATCATCCGTAACAACTATAAACAAACAATCAACCCATAATTAACATATAGGTTTCACTACATCTAAGCAAACACAAAAGAGATCTAGCTGAGCATGTTAAATTGAAGACAAGTGTAAGATATATTCAAGCAACACATAGACATATTGATTGAATTGAAAGAGTACTTATCTCAAATTGATATGAAAAGTTCAAAGGGTTGAAACCCTTGAAAAAGATGGAAAAGTTCGACCTAGGGTTTCTCCCTCAAAGTTGCACACTAATGAATAAAATTTGGAAAACTATATATAGATAATACAGGGTGACGGCGTCATGAAGAAATCTGTGACGCCGTCAACTCGCCGCCCATAATGAAATCGGATTGCCTAGATCCACTTTTGACGCCGTCATGTGTAATTATGTTCTGGGCCGTCACTAATACTTGGACCGTGACTGCCTTGGGTGACGCCGTCATCTCCTTAGTACAAAACTTTCTGGATTGTCACGTGTATCATCCACTTCCACCTCTTGTATTGCTCTTGACACCGTCATGTAGAAACTTGTGACGCCGTCAGGTACTGTTCCCAGCAAGGAAAATTAAGACTTTGCCGTTTTTTTCACTTTTATGCTCCAAAAACATCCAAAATGCTTCCTTTTCCAGATTTCACTCCAAAAGTACCTAAAATGACAAAAGGAACGATTTAGGGCAATATTTGATCAAATAAATTCGAATTCGGGCTTAAATGACCCCTTAAAAACGGTTCATTTTTCGCCTCATCAGTATGGTACGTTGTCACGATCATGGACCATACTTTTACTACTTAAGTTCCTTCACCCCGGAAAGTGGTCCTATGGTCAATTTTCACACAAGGTCCATGGTTAGTTGTCATCCCAACCATATCCTCGCAACCTAACTACGCCGGGATCCTATGGTCAATTCCTCCAGCATACCAGGTATAACCGGGTGTTTTAAGCTACGCCAACTAACGGATCTTAAGATAAACTAAGCATGCACACACTAGAAGCATTATGAAAAGTATGGAAACATAATCCAAACGGTAAAGGAATCATAACTAGGCTAGCATCAAAGGTGCTTTGCCAAACATATTGTAAATTAAACAAACAGTAATGAATAAAACGTTGATTGAATTAAACATAGTGTTCGATACAAATTACTTGATGTATGACTAATAGGAGTGATGAATCGAAGTGAATTCTCCCTTGAAAGATGGCTTGGAACTGCTGGAAATTGCCCGGGAGTTGTACCCTAGTCGACCCCTAGGAGAGGGGTGAGAAGAGATGCTTTAAAATGAAGATTTAAGGCTGTATTTATAGGCCCAGAACCAACTACGGCGTAGCTAATAAATCAACTACGGTGTAGCACATTTATAGCTACGACGTAGTATGTTCTGAGCTCAATCTGGGGCTTTATCTTAACTACGACATAGATGAAAAGTGAGCTACGGCGTAGCTACTTCTCTCCGAGTATTGGTCATCTTTGAAAAATCATATCCTTTAAACCGTAAGTCGTCACGGGATGTGCCACCTGGCATTTCGAAGGTAATTGAGTCTCGTTTCATTTAAAATTAGTCTCATTGTCTCTTGCTTTCAAATTATAGTCCTAAACCAATCTACGGCGTAGCCTTCATGTGTTGTTACGTCTTAGCTTAATTCTTGGATCTTGGATTATTCTCGTAGTCGTTGCTACGCCGTAGCTCCATAGCTATGTTACGGTGTAGCCCTCAATTCGAGGGATTCCTTGAAGACTTAATTATGTTATGGCGTAGATTAGTAACTTGGTTACGCCGTAACTCTTGATCCGCGTTGACTTTGATCTTCATATTCAAATTCCTAGCTACGGCATAGTTGAGAGTTGATGTTACGCCATAGCTTCTTCCAGCATACTCTAATTTGTATATCTTTTGTGCGTTCTTTCCAAATTCCTCATCTCTTTAGCTCATATGCTCATTTGTGACCTGTATACAAAATATAAACAAATCAAAGTATATATCCATAATATAAGTAGAATAAAAGAGCATAATAGGGGAAATTGACACTTAAATATCAGGATTATTTGACGTCATCAAATATCCCCCTACTTGAACTCTACTTGCCCTCAAGTAGACCTTATTAGAAGTATTCTAAAAAAGATATCCCCCAATATTACTCGGGAAATATGAATTTAAAAATATCTTATGCTAGAATTTCTCAAAGCTGAACACCTCACAAAAAAGGAACAAACACTCATACTCTCTATATTCTAAGTGTCAATTTTTGGGGTGATCACTCATTGCTCATTCATAGTATGTATTCTATCATAGGCCTGGCAATTACACAAATCTCCACCACTAGATCTAAGGTCAAAACAATCCTTGAAGGCAACTTTGGGTGAACACATATATGGTTAAGAGTGTAGTGTCGTTACTAACACACTACGGTGAAAGTGACAAAGAACATCGATACATGACCGGAATGCCAGGAAAGACATCAATGCCTGCTCAAATCCTTCACCTAAGCATGAATCACGACTAAAGGGTAGGAATAGACATGAGAATACACAAAATGGGTGTAAAATGAAAAATAACAAGCAAATAGTCCAAGCCTACAACTAAGTCATCACCGCTTACTGATACGTGGGGATCGCACCAGGCTTTACCTCTCAAGGGATTTTGAGAAGCTTACAACCCCCACCAGGCAGTGTACCTGATCGTTGTATTATAGTATAGTGACAAGTACTGGGGGATTGATCGTTCAGCTAGGAATAGTGTCGCTAGGATTAGAAAACCTAAATACTAGTTCTAAAGAAGAAGGATGATTATTTTTGTATTTTTATATTTTTTAGAAAGCAAGTAAATATCTCGGGTTTGAAGGATTTGGGCGGAATTAGTTGCTAGTCAACTAACCCAATACTAAGATGCAATCAAAATAAAATACTAGAAATGAAAATAAAACTAAATTAAACTAAGTTTGTGAGCAATAAGTGGAGAAGTTGTGTTTACTTAGATTTCACTACTCCCTAGATATCTTTTACACGTTAATTACTTGTTATAGTTGCGTGGATGACGGATTGTATTCCTTAATACCATTCATGGGGTGGCGCACTTAATTCCCCAATCCTATGAGTGCCTACTTCACTCCTATGTCGAGCCGGCTAAGAAGCTCCTAACATGGGATCATTAGAATTTACTCATGCATTAAATACAACCAATAAAACCTAGTGCACGTCAGTTCATGTTTTCTAAGATGTTCAAGCATGTTACCAATTGGAGATCTGCCAGTTTTCTTAAGCCTAACATCGAAATCATTCATCCAATACAACCATAAACAAGTAATGAACACATAATTAACATCTAGGTTTCATTAGATCCAAGCAAACACAAGATAGATCTAGCCTAGCATGATGGAATTAAGACAAGAACAAGATATAGACAACCAACACATAGACATATTGATTGAATTAAAAGAACACTTATCTCAATTACACATGAAAGGGTTCAAGGGCTGAGAACCCTTGAAAAACCTGTAAAATTCGTACTAAGTTCGGCCTTAGGGTTTCTCCAAAACTTCTCTCTTTTTTATGTGTAAAAATTAGAAAACTATATATAGGAAATAGGGTCTGACGGCGTCAAGACCAAATTGGTGACGCCGTCATCTCGCCGCCAAAATACTTCTCGGACTGCCTTGATCTACTTTTGACGCCGTCACGTTATAGCATTATCCAGGCCGTCACGTATTTTACTCTTGACGCCCTACCTTGTGACGCCTTCAATTCTGTACTGGGTCGTCATGGAAATTACTCTTGACGCCGTCAGAAATTCCTTCTTGACGCCGTCACCTACTGTTCCCAGCAAGGAAAATTAAGACTTTGGCGTTTTCTTCACTTTTATGCTCCAAAAACGTCCGAATTGCTTCCTTTTCCAGATTTCTCTCCCAAAGTACCTAAAATCACAAAAGGAACGATTTAGAGCAATATTTGATCAAATAAATTCAATTCCGGACTTAAATGACCCCCTAAAAGTGGTTCATTTTTCGCCTCATCATATACCCTTACACTTGAGATTTGCTTGTCCTCAAGCAAATGCGCTTTTATTCTAATCAAAATACAAGTTAGGGGTCATTTAACACTAATATAAAAGTAATTACCACAAATAATCGTTCCACTAAAGACCAATAGACAAGCACGGAGGTCATATACTAGCACCTCACAAATAGTGTTTAGATACTCACATCTCTCGGGTTTAATAAAGTATCAATTACAATATGGAAACGAAAAATATCTCTCACTACCTGTCATAGCAAAATAGATTACCATAGGCTTGGGAAAGGATCAAACCTCCATCACATGGCGTAAGCACCTAGGATAAACTATCAAAGATGTCTTTTAAAGGGTTGTAACATTAGGTGTAGAGATATGAAATACACGGTTTTGTTGGATAAAGGAAGTTTTACTGGTGGCGAGCTAACAATCTTGGTTAATTACATGTACAATATGGCGTTGCTAAGCCAAGACTAGACTCGACTTAAGCTAATAAATGAAAAATAACAAAAACATAAAATGAACATAGAATAAAAAAGGGATGGTAGTCCGTATGTTTTTTCTCTTTTCCTTTTTTCTCTTTTTTTTTTTCTTTTTCTTGTTTTTTTTTCCATTTTTTTTTTGCATACACTCTTACCCTACCATCCAAAATAATACATCATAGGGAATGTAAATTCCCCTTACACTTGAATTTTTACATACTTTACAATAAACTAAACTAATGACTCGAATTAAGAAAATCAAAACACTTGGAGCACTTTTAAGATTAACGTACATATGGGGTAATATAAGATGTTCTTCCCCATTACTCCATAAAATAAGTACTTTACCCATGAGTCCCAATCGTCCCAAAACAATATGTACAAGGATATGACTCGACTTAGCAACTATGTAATCAATTAGAAAGTTAACTTAGGGTTTAACAAATAACAATAATGCACTAAAAATGAGCGCATAAACGGAAGGCTAAGGCGATTTGGTTGTACATTTAAGTGGGGTGTAACAATTCTTCCTTTAAGTAAAATGCTTAAAGTTAGAAATGAAAAGATAGGCTCGGAGGGGTGTACTAGGGGATTCGTGTACTAAAAATGAGCACAACGCTAAGGGTGTGGGAAAAATTAGTTGACTTAACTAGCCAAGTAATATGACTTAAATGGTCAAGTAATTATGATACGGGTTTAACACAAGGGTGATCCTAATGCCTCTTATCATGTAGTAAATCCTACTACACGAATGTAGTCTCACTAGCGGTCTCGGGATGCATCACTAACGCAAGTTCTAGAATCTAAATGCTACCGGTACACTCATAAGCACTAATAGTAAATGCTTTTCCTATCAAATCTAAAGGCGAACCTCACATATTTAGGTGGAAATTTTTTCTGAAAGTACGGTTATGTGCTAGTCATACAATCTCCTATCCATGAGACGCTTGCTATGGCTAAAGTTTCACTCCTAAATGTTGTAAAAAAAATTAAATTTGGTGCTAAAATTGCACTAACAAATATTTGTCATAGTTTTATTACACATCTACCATCAAACAAAACAAACTCAAGCGAAAGTGTACATGTAAGGTATCATCATTTTACCCTCCCCTTACACTTAGGATGAACATTGTCCCCAATGTTCAAGTAAAGAATGTAAAAGTGAAAAAGTAAAAAGAATGAAATCAAATACTCCCCTGATTCGCTCGGTATGGATAATAAGGTGGCCAGGTTAAATCTTCCTCCAAGAAAATGAACAATCAAAGCTTCCCTTCCAGAATAATAATCATCTTCTTGTCATACATAACCTGTAAATCCTGAGAAAATAGACAAGACAACCTCGCATAAAATCGGCGGCAACCTATATAAGTTACTAAATCCTAGAAAACAAAATAAGATATAATGCTTGTGGAATGAAGTTTGCAGATTTCCTGGAGATTATAAAACTTAATAATTCACAAAAACCATAAGACTCCGTTAGAAAAACAAAACTGGTAAAATTTCCAGATTTTTACACGTGACGCCGTCAAGAGTTAACTCGTGACGCCGTCAGAAGTGACCTGCAGAAATTCTTATGTTAAGTTTTCGGAAAATTTCTAGAAAAACTTGGTCCTACTTCGTGGAAAATCCTGCAAAACTTCATTATGACTCAATACAAGCATTTGACTCTAACAAATACGAATATACATGTTCATTTAATATTGTGGAGAATCATGATCGGTTTGTTTCTTAAAAACATATTTGGGGTTTCCCCTTACACTTATCTTTTGCAAAAATACTTTTAGGTGGAGTTAAGACTAGGCCAAAACATCAAAGTAAAGTATTTCCACTATTTAATTGTGAAACATTATCTACCAACAATAAAAATAAAGCATGCATACGGAAGCAAATAACAAACAAACAAAATAAAATCACACAAAACATGGGTTGCCTCCCAAGAAGCGCTTTTCTTTATTTACGAGTCTTGTGGCTAGACTCAAGGTCACGGGTTACTACGTGACCTCATCATCAAACGTTACATCCTCCTCACTAATCATTTCATTGTTATTTTCTTGATAATGTTTTACACGTTGTATGTTAACAGTAAATTCCCTACCTTCATCATCTAATAAAACCACGGCTCCAGTTTTAGAGGAATTCTTCACCGTAAACGGTCATACCATCTAGACTTAAGTTTTCCTGGAAATAATCTCAACCGAGAATTGTACAATAGGACTTTGTCTCCCTCTGAAAATTCTTTGGGTTTCTTAATTCTCTGGTCATGCCATCTTTTTGCTCTCTCTTTATATGTGATGGAAGATTCGTAGGCTTCTAACTTAAGCTCATCAAACTCGTGTAATTGCAAGAACCTATTAGTTCCAGCAATTGTGTAGTCTAAGTTACATGTCTTAAGTGCCTAATAAGCCTTATGTTCTCATTCAACCGGTAAGTGACATGCCTTACCATACACCATGCGAAACGGGGTCGTTCCAATGGGTGTTTTGTAAGCGGTTCGGAATGCCCACAAGGCTTCGTCGAGTTTAAATGACCAGTCTTTTCTATTTTGACTAACCGTCTTTTCAAGTATTCTTTTAATAGCCCTATTGGTGTTTTCGACCTGGCCATTGGTTTGTGGATGATAGGCGGTGGAGAACCGATGGGATACTCCATACCTCTTCATGACCTTTTCCATTTGTGCATTGCAAAAGTGGGTTCCCCTATCACTGATGAGAGCTTTAGGAATCCCGAATCTAGCGAAAAGCTTTTTCAGGAAATGAATAACTACTCTGGCATCATTGGTCCTAAGGGCTTGTGCCTCAACCCATTTTGAAACATAATCGATGGCAACTAAAATGTATTCATTCCCCCTGAAGATGGAAAGGGTCCCATGAAGTCAATTCCCCAAACATCGAAGACCTCACATACTTGTATAAAATTCTGAGGTGCTTCATCCCTATGTGATATGTTCCCGGCCCGTTGACATGCATCGCATGCCTGCACCATCTCTTTGACATCACGAAAAATTGTGGGCCAATAGAATCCCCATCGAAAATCTTTCGGGCGGTGGTGTTTATCCCATGATGCCCGCCAGAGGGACCAGAGTGACATTCCCTCATAATCTTTACTGCCTCACTTTCCGAAACATAGCGTCTTATAATTTGGTCTGGACACCTTCGGAATAAAAATGGTTCATCCCAAAAGTAGTATTTTAACTGAGAAAAGAACCTTTTTCTTTCGTATCTAGACAGGTGTTCAGGAACAAGTCTACTTGCGAGATAAGTAGCAAAATCGGCGTACCAAGGCTCCAAATCAATCATTAACATGAGTTGTTCGTCAGGAAATGAATCCCTAATCTCACTTCTATCGTGCTCATCCAAGAGGTTTTCAAGACGAGATAGATGATCTGCGGCCATATTTTCTGCCCCCCTCTTATCGCGAATTTCAACATCGAATTCTTGTAGCAACAAGATCCACCGAATTAGTCGTGGCTTAGCATCCTGCTTCGCAAAAAGATATCGAAGAGCCGAGTGATCAGTGAAAACGACTGTCTTTGAAAGGACAAGATATTGTCGGAATTTGTCGAATGCAAACACTACGGCTAATAATTCTTTTTCAGTGGTGGAGTAATTCTCTTGAGCAGGATTCATGGTTTTGCTGGCGTAGTAAATAGGTTGGAAAAGCTTGTCACGCCGTTGGCCCAATACAGCCCCGACAGCGAAATCGCTAGCGTCACACATGATTTCAAACGGTAACTCCCAGTTGGGTGTGATCATGATTGGAGCTTGTGTGAGTTCCTTTTTTAGGAGATCGAATGCATCCTTGCATTCTTGGGAAAAATCGAACGGAGCATCCTTCACAAGCAATTGAGTCATTGGCCGAGCTATTTTGGAGAAGTCTTTGATGAATCTTCGATAAAACCCGGCGTGCCCCAAGAAGCTGCGTATTGCTTTAACAGTCGTGGGGTATGGTAACTTAGATATAGCTTCAACTTTAGCTTGGTCCACCTCTATTCCGTTCCCTGAGATCTTATGCCCTAACACAATCCCTTCTTTTACCATGAAATGACACTTTTCCCAGTTTAACACCAAGTTGATTTCCTCACAACGTTTAAGCATCTTTTCTAGATTAGCAAGACAGCAGTTGAAGGAGTTCCCGAAGACCGAAAAGTCATCCATGAACACTTCCATGCTGTCTTCCATGAGTTCGTGAAAGATTGCGGTCATGCATCGATGGAAAGTGGCGGGGGCATTACATAGCCCAAAAGGCATCCTTTTGTAGGCAAATGTTCCATAAGGGCAAGTAAACGTGGTCTTTTCTTGGTCCTCAGGTGCTATGAGGATTTGAAAATACCCAGAGAATCCATCCAAGAAGCAATAGTACTCGTGTCCAGACAATCTCTCTAACATTTGATCAATGAATGGTAAGGGAAAGTGATCTTTCCTCGTGGCATCCTTGAGCTTCAGATAGTCAATGCATACCCGCCATCCAGTGACCGTTCTCTGGGGCACCATCTCACCCTTGTCATTCTTAACTATAGTCATTCCACCCTTCTTAGGTACAACCTGCACAGGACTGACCCATGGGCTATCTGAGATTGGGTAAATCAATCCTGCATCTAGAAGTTTGATGACTTCTTTCTTTACTACTTCTTTAATGTTGGGGTTCACCCGCCTCTGGGGTTGCACGGTAGGTTTATAATCTTCTTCCATGAGAATCTTATGTGTGCAAAAAGTTGAGTCAATCCCCTTAATGTCGGCTACACTCCATGCGAGCACTCCCTTATATTTCTTTAGGACCTCTAAGAGTTTACCTTTTTGTTCATGTTCCAAGGAAGAGTTTATGATTACCGGCAGTTGGTCCTCTCCCTGAAGGATGGCATACTCTAAATGGTTAGGAAGCTCTTTAAGATCTAACTCAGGAGGCTCGATAATAGAAGGTTTAAGCTTGTTTTCGGGCTTTCGGAGCTCAATATGCTCTGTTGCCTCTTGTTTGGGGTAGAAGGAGACTGCACCAACATCCTCCGTCTTTTCTACCTCTAGCAAAGGCAGAAAACTCTCATCCCGTAACCAGCCTTCCTCGATCTGTTCATCGACACAGCTATCAATGACATTTGTGAGTTCATCGACCTCCCCAATGAAATAGATCCGGTTAGCTGCTTCGAGGGAGAGGTCCATAGAATCCTTAATGTCGAAGGTTGTGCTATCGGTTCCCACCCGTAAGGTTAATTTGCCGTCATAAACATCAATGACTGCACGAGTGGTAGCAAGAAATGGTCTCCCTAAGATGATGGGTACCAAGTCATCCTCCTCTATATCCAGGATTACGAAGTCGACCGGGAATTTGAATTTCCCAACTTTGACTAGCACATTCTCGCATATCCCTACGGGGTACTTGACTGATCTATCAGCTAGTTGGATGTTCATACGGGTAGACTTTAATCCAGAGTATCCTAGTTTAAGGAACATAGAGTGAGGCATGAGATTGATACTCGCTCCCAAATCGGCAAGAGCATTCTTGATTGATAGAGATCCAATGGAGCAAGGCAGGGTGAAGCTGCCTGGATCGTCTACCTTTTTTGGTAGCCCTCGATGGGTCACCACTAAGCATTCTTCCCCCAGGGTCACAAGACCCTCGAGTTTCTTCCGGTTAGCAAGTAGTTTTTTAAAGTATGCGCTATACTTTGGCATGTGATAGCAAGCATCAAGGAGGGGTATGGTGACAACCGAGTTTTTTAGGTATGACAAGAATCTTTTGTTATCATTCTCAGTTTTCTAGTTCCTTAATCGGGATGGAAACGGGATTCTCACAGGTTGGTTAGGTAGGGTTGATGGGGAAGGGGTCATCAAGGGAGGTTGGTCGGGGGTCTTGCTGCCAACATCCTCCTCCTCCTCGCCAGGTTTGTTTGGATCGGGGGCAATGGGGGACGAGCTTGGGTAAGGTGGGTCCTTGGTTGTTGTTCCAGCTCGAGTGGTTATCGCGAGCATGGGGTCTTTTTTGCTTACTGATGGCATTTCAAGATTATCTAGGGCTGAGTTAAGCTTGTTGAAAAATTCTCCAATGTCATCCTGCTGCTCGTCGAAAAGTTCATTAAGACCTTTCATTTGCAAGCCTTTTTCTTGAGTGAAGTGACCAAGGTCATCTTCAAAAGTGCTCCTGATTTCGAATTCAGGGCCTTCCTCTCCTTCTTTTCTCTTCACCAGATTTCCCCAGAGGGTGTAATCGTTATTTTGGTAAAATGGCAAAAGGGAGGGATCAACATAAATGTCCTCTCCTGACAAGCATGCATGTTCAGTTGTGGCTGCTCCTCCGCATTCTTCTACCTCATGCGGGCCCCCACAGTAATCGCAGATTAAGTAAGGATTAGAAAGTTGTTTAGGTAACTGCGACCCAGCTAGGTATTCCACTATTTTGTGAATTTTTCTCAACCGATCCGATGTGATTTCATAAATGCTGACAGTCGACTCAGGTTCATCCCAAGTGTCATCCTGGTCTTGAGCATATTCTTCAATCCTATCCCATCCTTCTTCGGCACTAAGATTGGCCAATCTCCCTTTTCTAGATTGGTTGATTCCGTTTCGATCATTAGAGGAGATATTGTCGTAGAAGATTTGGACCAAGAGCCAGAGCTCAATGCCATGATGGGGAACTTTTCTTATTAAATCTTTGAATCTAACCCACGATTTATGGAAGGGTTCGTCCTTCCCTTTTCGGAAATGGAGGATCCTATCTCTAAATGCTGAGGTTTTTCCAGGTGGAAAGAACTTCTCATAGAACTTGGATATGAGTTGCTCCCATGTGAAAATAGATTCGGAAGGAAGTTTATCATACCATTCTTGGGCTTTTTCATAAAGGGTGAAAGGAAAGAATCGTAATCGAGACGTGTCTCTAGTAGCCCCATCCGTATGGAGGGTGTCTACTATTTTCAAGAAGTCTTTAATGTGTTGAATTGGATCTTCCTCATCTAATCCACAAAACTTACACACACTTTGGACAAGCCAAACATCGTTTGCATGCAAGACCTCGTTGGTGTGTTCGTTTGGGTAGACAATGGCATTTGAGAAGCCACGAGGGGTTGGGGAGGAGTAGTCCTTAAGGCGCTTAGGAATGGGAGATGCGGGGGTACTCATCTCGTCGTTGGGTTGGGAGCTAGGGGTTGTAACATGATTTTCTGAATTTTCTTCAGAAAGGGGTGCATCAAAATCGATGGCAACGCTAGATGGTTCAGAAGTTGAGTGATATTGTCTTAATCTATGCATTTCTCTTTCGGGTTCTGCATAAGGCAAGACAAGGTTTCTAGTGGAACTACGACTCCTAGTGATCCTAAGGTTAGAGGATTCGTCGGTTGCCATGATGGCAAGTGGTGAGGAGTTACGAACAAAAACACAAAGAAATAAGATAGACTAAAGAAAACCTAAAAATAAAAATAAAATCTTACTAGAAAGGAATCTAGCAAGTAGACCTAATAAAAAGAAATTCTAACCTAGACAATAACTATTCCCTGGGCTGCGGCACCAAAAACTTGATACGTGGGGATCGCACCAGGCTTTACCTCTCAAGGGATCTTGAGAAGCTTACAACCCCCACCAGGCAGTGTACCTGATCGTTGTAGTATAGTATAGTGACAAGTACCGGGGGATTGATCGTTCAGCTAGGAATAGTGTCGCTAGGATTAGAAAACCTAAATACTAGTTCTAAAGATGAATGATGATTATTTTTGTATTTTTATATTTTTTAGAAAGCAAGTAAATATCTCGGGTTTGAAGGATTTGGGCGGAATTAGTTGCTAGTCAACTAACCCAATACTAAGATGCAATCAAAATAAAATACTAGAAATGAAAATAAAACTAAATTAAACTAAGGTTGTGAGCAATAAGTGGAGAAGTTGTGTTTACTTAGATTTCACTACTCCCTAGATATCTTTTACACGTTACTTACTTGTTATAGTTGCGTGAATGACAGATTGTATTCCTTAATACCATTCATGGGGTGGCGCACTTAATTCCCCAATCCTATGAGTGCCTACTTCACTCCTATGTCGAGCCGGCTAAGAAGCTCCTAACATGGGATCATTAGAATTTACTCATGCATTAAATACAACTAATAAAACCTAGTGCACGTCAGTTCATGTTTCCTAAGACGTTCAAGCATGTTACCAATTGGAGATCTGCCAGTTTTCTTAAGCCTAACATCGAAATCATTCATCCAATACAACCATAAACAAGTAATGAACACATAATTAACATCTAGGTTTCATTAGATCCAAGCAAACACAAGATAGATCTAGCCTAGCATGATGGAATTAAGACAAGAACAAGATATAGACAACCAACACATAGACATATTGATTGAATTAAAAGAACACTTATCTCAATTACACATGAAAGGGTTCAAGGGCTGAGAACCCTTGAAAAACCTGTAAAATTCGTACTAAGTTCGGCCTTAGGGTTTCTCCAAAACTTCTCTCTTTTTTATGTGTAAAAATTAGAAACTATATATAGGAAATAGGGTCTGACGGCGTCAAGACCAAATTGGTGACGCCGTCATCTCGCCGCCAAAATACTTCTCGGACTGCCTTGATCTACTTTTGACGCCGTCACATTATAGCATTATCCAGGCCGTCACGTATTTTACTCTTGACGCCCTACCTTGTGACGCCTTCAATTCTGTACTGGGTTGTCATGGAAATTACTCTTGACGCCGTCAGAAATTCCTTCTTGACGCCGTCACCTACTGTTCCCAGCAAGGAAAATTAAGACTTTGACATTTTCTTCACTTTTATGCTCCAAAAACGTCCGAATTGCTTCCTTTTCCAGATTTCTCTCCCAAAGTACCTAAAATCACAAAAGGAACGATTTAGGGCAATATTTGATCAAATAAATTCAATTCCGGGCTTAAATGACCCCCTAAAAGTGGTTCATTTTTCGCCTCATCACTTACCGTTCGCCCAAGGTCTGAGCTTCAAAACGCAAGAACAGGATCAAAGCAAGTAAATGTGCCATTAGTGGACGTCATGATGGACACACAACTTGGTCTTTATGTTGGTATAGAACGTCACCAACTTCATATCTTCAAATATTACCGAAGTGGCCTCTTCGATACTAAATCTTGATGAGCTCATAATGAAGGTGCTATACAAGGGTGCACCATATATACAACTATTTACAAACATAAATTCAAATTTTTTTTGAATAAAACTAAGTACAAGAAATATTCACATCCCCCCACTTGAGATGAATATATAGTGATTTGGGGGGCCTTCAAATGATCTTCAAGAATTTGTCTTCGACGTAGGCGTGATTCCCGAATTCTTCTACTTAGACCTCTAACTTCCCAAAACAATGACTTCCCAATCATAGACTAACACTACACGGTAGGTTAAGGTGTATTGGTGTATCGAAACAATATATTATGGGTATGAAATGAAAGGAAAGGCTCAAAAGGGTGTACTATGGGTATCTTGCACTAAAGATGAGTGCAACAAAAAGGTTTAACATGGGGGTCGAGAAGTTGAAGTGACTAATCGATAAACGCACACATAATAGGCTATTTGGGTGATAATCCTAAAACATTGCCTTCTTAAATAGTTCCTTCCAAATGCGTCAAGCTAACTCCACAAACTACTCGTCTATGGTCTCAAAATGATGTAAAAGCCAAGTTCTAAAGTCTACAAACTACCGGCACACTCAATATTTGGTGGATTTGAGGTAAACAGGGAAAACTGAATAGGCTAAACCTCACCATATAAATTCAAGGGTTAAATGTGCTCGGCTAAGGTGAATTCTAGTTAGGTTAAGAAAAACATGTAAAATTTTAAAAATGGCATAATTTTTCAAAATAAACTAGAAAACTAAGGGCAAAATAAAGTTCAAGATAATTCTACTCCCGTCCCCCCCCCCCCTCCCCCCACTTGAAATGTACAAAGTCCCTTTTGTACTAAAAATTTAGTAAATATGAAGAGAAGGTAGAATTAGAGCGAGAACTTCCCTGAAATTTGCTCCATAAATGAAAGAAGGATCACATTGAATATGTGTGCCTTCGTCTTGCCTCCATGAGCAAGCTTAAATAACCTGAAATCACTTAAACAACCCAACACATCATACTGGAAAGACATCAAGTAATGAAAAATAAAGAAAATGAAAATCCTAACTCACTTTCGTAGGAATCACGGTTGCATTTAGCATATGCAACAAGACTTTTAAACCACTCGGTGTCCCGAGTGGACGAGTGAAGTCTCATGAGGGTTTACAGGTAACACACCCACAAAGTACATTCACTACTAATGGTATGGGAGATTAAATAAAGATACATGAAATGTTACGACGTAACTGCAATTATGAGTTACGCCATAACTGGTAAAACCTGAGGGTCACCAGCTCTCGGAGTGGAGGTTACGGCGTAACCATAGAGCTAGGTTACGCCATAGCTGGTTTACAGAATTAAATCCTAGCCTAGATTCTTCGTAAATGAGCCATGCGTCAAACTCCTTGCTCCAATTCCTGCAAAATAAGAAAACAAACATACCAAGCATAAAATCCTAAAAATTTTAAAACAAAACAAAAATAAAAGATAGGCATGGGTTGCCTCCCATGAAGCGCTTGTTTTTGTTTGAGTCTCGAGCTTGTCTCCACCCTTATTTATTACGTATAAGGGTGTTCATCCCCTCACTTAGAATCAAGTGTGGGTAAAAATAGCAATAAACACCGTTAGGGTGTGAATTTGCTATGGGATAGGGAACTGAGAAGGTTATACTTTGAAGGAGATATCATTTCCCTACTTACTTTATTCGGATTGACAGATGCATATGGTGATTTGAACATTCTGTGTTGTGGTTGAATGATTGGCTTCATTGCCTCATTTGCCTTTGTAACAACTCACAAAACTTACTTAGGTTATCTATGCTTATCCTATCTATATAGCACTTTTTAGGGTAAAATTTTTGCCTTAACTATCCCCACTATGCCTTAGCTATTCCCACTATGCCTTTGTTATCCCTACTATGCCTTAGATATCCTCACTATGACTTAGAATAATGCTAAAACACATTTCCACACTATACCTTAACACATATACCCACTATGTTTCATTACAAATCTCCGTAAGTATCATTACACTTACCTATTATGTAAAGTAACTTACATAGCCCCCTAGACGACTCACGTAACCACTACTGCCAAATATCATTAAGGTTATGCCTTGTAAACCTCCTAGTATGTCAAGCCTAAGTTGTAAACATCATTTCAATAAGTATTCTATCACTCTAGTATACTATAGCTATCACAAACGCTAAACAAGCCTTATGTGTTTACATTTATCTCTTGTTGGGAATTATAGATTTGATGATTACAAAACTACATGTGCTTATATGAAGAAGAATGAAAGTACTTTGAATGAAAGTACTTTCTGCTGATCCAAAGTACTTCTCCAAAGTACTTCTTAGCCAAAGTACTTCTGCTGAACCAAAGTACTTTACCAAAGTACTGCTGAACGAAAAGTACTTTGAATCAAAGTACTTCTGCTGTAGTATACGAAGAATGAAACAAGAATGAAACATGAAGGACTAGCTTGCAAAAGAAGATTTATTTATTAGTCCTTCATAGTATTTTGTAAACCCTAATCCTCTAGTATATAAAGAGGATATGGTTCATTAGGTTTAGTGTGCACAAAGTAGAGATGTAGTCGACTTAAAGGTGTGTGTGTGTGTGTGTGTCTAGGCGTCAAGTTCCTACAATGGACGCCTAGGGTTTATTAGTTAGTTAGTTCATTAGTAACAGATCAATCTATGTATTAGTTAGTTTAGCCTCAAGGATCTTTTGATCTTGGGGATATAGTGAATAATGAAAAGCTTGTTGAATAATAGTATTGTTCTTTATATTCCGCTGCGTGTTATTAATGTTATTCATAAAACGATCCTAGATGGGCTTAAACGATTCTCTACATCTCTAAAGCCGTAATTTCTCATCTAAACTAGTTTAAAAGTGTTCAAGGCTGATAGGATATCTTAGCTACATTACCTCACTAAAACCCTAGTACCACTATTCATAGCTCATAGTACAAGTCCCTTAAGCTCAAAACCCTAAATAGGTCATATAGGTCCCAAAACTAGGTCAAAACCTTCCCGATTCTTTAGAATAAGCTACCACCACCTAGGAAATGATTCCTAAACCTTAATCATAGTCCCTAAACCATAATTAAGCACCTCAAGCTACCTCCCTAGCAGCTTACCCTCCTCCTTATCACCACCAAGCACCCTAGCATATGCCACCATAGCAACTTACAAATAGGTGCATCACCTCCTTGTGTCACCCTTGAACCGCGGCACCCTTAGTGTCACAAGCACCACCACAAGCCCCCTAGCTACTACCCTAGCTTATCTTAGTCACGTAGTAGCTGTAGAGAGTCACCTCCCCTCCCCCTCATGGTACCATGCACCTCCTTTCTTAGTCCTTACTCCTCTTTGACCCTATATAAACCCTTGACCCCTCTCCTTTACAAATCACACCTCCTCTTCTTTTCACCTTCGATATTCTATAACTAGTAGTATTACTCAACCCATAGAAGCCCTAGGAGTCGAAGGAACCAAGCCACAAACCCCTGTCAAAGTGAAATCTCATCGAGAAAACCCTAGTCCCTCGTTAAACCCTAGATCGACCAAGTAAGCTTAATCTTTGATCATATTAGCTTTAGTACTGACCTAGCTTGGTATATAGGAGTATTAGATCACCTAGGAACCCTTGAATGAGCCTTGACCCTTTTCATTTTGTCGAATTCATTTCAAAACCCTAAAATGAGTCGAAACCATGTTTGCATGTCATCAGCCCTTTTCATAAGCCATGAGCTGGTCTAGGACACTTTAATAAGCTTATATTAGTTACTGATAAGCTAGGAAAGCTTTTTATTTCATAAAAATATAGTTTATATAGAAAAAGGACTAGTTTTTCAAATGTTTTCATGCATAGGGGTATATATTGTAACTTTCTGAAAATATTCAGTCTAGGGACTGATTTTGCCATTTCTTAGAAGTATTAGGTATAAGGACCTATTTTGCAAAGTTATATAGTATAAGGATATATTTATATATAGTTATTACTGTTAAGGACTAAATTTGTAAAAGTTATTAAGTTAAGGGTATATATTGTGAGTTAGTAAACTTAAGGGTAAAAATGAAGTAATTTCATAACTATAAAAACCTATCTTTTTAAATAATAACATAACACAATACTAGGGAGCTTCATGTGAGGGGTTTCATTTGGGTATTCGTTTTGACGAGTTTGCTGGGTTTACGAGTTAAAGTGCCCTGGCTCCTCAAACGTTTACTACATGACCTCTGGATTATGATGGCCCGAACGGTGTTATGTTCTATCTATAACCTAAGCATATAACAACATAACACAATACTAGGGAGCCTCATGTGAGGGGTTTAATTGCCTCTGGATTATGATGGCCCGAACGGTGTTATGTTATTTCTAAATCTAGAAAACCCTAAGAATATTAATTAGGAGAACTTGAATACACCCACTCAGGCTTGACATACACACTACACCATGTTACATGAGTAGGTCATCTAGTAGCACCCACACTCATCTCTAACCCCAGGTGAGTGTTCATAGCCTCACTTTTTAAATGTTTTACAAACCCTGCGAGGGGGATATATGCTTTAAATCGAATACAAGTCTTTTTCTTTGGTTATTGCACGAGTGTTTCCTATGTCACCATTACATAACAAAATTCATACACCATAATCACTTGCGAGTGAACGCAAGTATAGTGTAGATCTATTTGGAGTTTGACAACTCATGTTGGTTTGCGCCTGCCGGGTACCAATAGCACTATATTTGAGAACTAAAAGGGTTAACCTTGGTGATACGTGGGAATCGCACCAGGCTTTACCTCTCGAGGGATCTCGAGAAGCTTACAACCCGCACCAGGCAGTGTACATGATCGTTGTAGTATAGTATAGTGACAAGTACCGGGGGATTGATCGTTCAACTCAGGAATAGTGTCGCTAGGATTAGAAAGCCTAAAAACTAGGTCTAGAGGTGAGGGATGATTCTTTTTATATTTTTATATTTTATAAAAGCAATTAAAAATCTCGGTTTTGGAAGAATGGGCGGAATTAGTTGCTAGCCAACTAACCCAATTACTGAAGATGCAGTCAAAATAAAATAACAAAAATGAAAATAAAGCTAATTAAACTAGTGGTGTAAACAATGATAGGAAGAGTTGTGTTTACTTAGGTTTCATTACTCCCTAGATATCTTTTACAGGTTGATAGTTTGTTACAATTGCATGGATGACGGGTCGTATTCCTTAATACTAGTCGTAGGGCCGTGTACAATATTCCCTAACTCTATAGGATCCTACTTCACTCCTATGTCGAGCCGTTAGAAGCTCCTAACATGGGATCATTAGAATTCTTCTACGCATTAAATACAACCAAAAATCATAGTACACCTCTGATCATGTTTCTTAAGACGTTCAAGCATGTCACCAATGGAAGTCTGCCAGTTTTCTTAAGCCTAACATCGAATACAATCATCTGTAACAACTATAAACAAACAATCAACCCATAATTAACATCTAGGTTTCACTACATCTAAGCAAACACACAAGAGATCTAGCCAAGCATGTTAAATTCAAGACAAGTGTAAGATATATTCAAACAACACATAGACATATTGAATGAATTGAAAGAGTACTTATCTCAATTGAACATGAAAGGTTTCAAAGGGTAAAAACCCTTGAAAAAGCTATAATATTCGGACTAGGGTTTCTCTCCAAAGTTACACCCTAATTGTTACCCTCTAATGAATGAAAATTACAAAACTATATATAGATTTTACAGGGTGACGGCGTCAAGAAGGAAATTCTGACGCCATCAACTCACCGCCCATAATGAAATTGGATTGCCTAGATCCACTTTTGACGCCGTCATGCGCAATTCTACTCTGGTCCGTCACTCACATTTGGACCATGACGGCCTATGGTGATGCCGTCATGTCCCTAGTGCAAAACTCTTCTGGATCGTCGCGGACTTTATCCACTTCCACCTCTTGTATTACTCTTGACACCGTCATTTGAGAACTCTTGACGCCGTCAGGTACTGTTCCTAGCAAGGAAAATTAAGACTTTGCCGTTTTCTTCACTTTTATGCTCCAAAAACGTCCAAAATGCTTCCTTTTCCAGAATTCACTCCAAAAGTACCTAAAATGACAAAAGGAACGATTTAGGGCATTATTTGATCAAATAAATTCGAATCTGGGCTAAAATGACCCCTAAAAACGGTTCATTTTTCGCCTCATCAAATACCCTTACACTTGAGATTTGCTTGTCCTCAAGCAAATGTGCTTTTATTCTAATCAAAATACAAGTTAGGGGTCATTTAACACTAATATAAAAGTAATTACAACAAATAATCGTTCCACTAAAGACCAAAGATAAGCACGGAGGTCATACACTAGCACCTCACAAATAGTGTTTAGATACTCACATCTCTCAGGTGTAATAAAGTATATATCACAATATGGAAATGGAAAACATCTCTCACTACCTGTCATAACAAAATAAATTACCATAGGCTTGGGAAAGGATCAAACCTCCACCACATGGCGTAAGCACCTAGGATAAACTATCAAAGAGGTCTTTTAAAGGGTTATAACGTTAGGTGTAGGGATATGGAATACACGGTTTTGTTGGATAAAGGCAATCTTTACTGGTGGCGAGTTAATCATCTTGGTTAATTACATGTACAATATGGCGTTGCTAAGCCAAGACTAGACTCGACTTAAGCTAATAAATCAAAAATAACGAAAACATAAAATAAACATATAATAAAACGAGATGGTAGTCCGTATGTTTTTTCTCTTTTCTCTTTTTCTATTTTTTTTCTTTTTCTTAATTTTTTTTTCGATAATTTTTTTATTGCATACATTCTTACCCTACCATCCAAAATAATACATCATAGGCAATGAACATTCCCCTTACACTTGAATTTTTAAATAATTTACAATAAACTAATCTAATGACTCGAATTAAGATAATCAAAACACTTGGAGTACTTTTAAGATTAACGCACATATGGGGGTAATATATGATGTTCTTCCCCATTACTCCATAACATAAGTACTTTACCCATGAGTCCCAATCGTCCCAAAACAATATGTACAAGATATGACTCGACTTAGCAACCATGTAATCAATTAGATAATTAACTAAGGGTTTAACATGTAACAATAATGCACTAAAGATGAGTGTATACACGGAAGGCTAAGGCGATTTGGGTGTACATTTAAGTGGGTTGTAACAAATTCTTCCTTTAAGTAAGATGCTTAAAGCTAGAAACGAAAAGATGGGCTCGGAGGGGTGTACTAGGGGTTTCGTGTACTAAAAATGAGTACAACGCTAAGGTGTGGGAAAAATTAATTGACTTTACTAGCCAAGTAATATGACTTAAATGGTCAAGTAATTATGATACAGGTTTCACACAAGGGTGATCCTAATGCCTCTTATCATGTTGTAAATCCTACTACACGAATGTAGTCTCACTAGCGGTCTCGGGATGCATCACTAATGCAAGTTCTAGAATCTAAATGCTACCGGTACACTCATAAGCACTAATAGTAAATGCTTTTCCTATCAAATCTAAAGGCGAACCTCACATATTTGGGAGGAAATTTTTTCTGAATAGTACGATTTTGTGCTAGTCATACAACTCCTATCCATGAGACGCTTGCTATGGTTAAAGTTTCACTCCTAAATGTTGTAAAAAATTTTAAATTTGGCGCTAAAATTACACTAACAAGTATTTCTCATAGTTTTATTACACACCTACCATCAAACAAACAAACTCAAGTGCAATAGTATCCTATAAGGTATCATCATTTACCCTCCCCTTACACTTAGGATGAACATTGTCCCCAATGTTCAATTAAAGAATGTAAAAGTGAAATAGGTAAAAGAATGAAATCAAATACTCCCTTGATTTGTTTGGTGTGGATAGTGTGGTAACAAGGTTAGATCTTCCTCCAAGAAAATGAACATTTAAAGCTTCCCTTCCAGAAAAATAAATCATCTTCTTGTCATATATAACTTGTTAAACCTGAGAAAACAAACAAGGCAACCTCGCGTAAAATCGGCGGCAATCTATATATATACTAACAAGTCCTAAAAAACAATGTAAGATATAATGCTTGTGGAATGAATGTTTGCAGATTTCCTGTAGTTTATAAAAATAAAGAATTAACAAAAACTTTAAGACTCCGTTAGAAAAACAAAACTAGCAAAATTTCCAGAATTTTACACATGACGCCGTCAGGAATTAATTCCTGACGCCGTCAGAAGTGACCTGCAGAAATCTTTACGTTAAGTTTCCGGAAAATTTATGGAAAAAATTATGTCCTACTTCCTGGAAAATCTTGCAAAACATCATTATGACTCGATACAAGCATTTGACTCTAACAAATACTAATACACATGTCCATTTAATATTGTGGAGAATCATGATCAATTTCGTTCTTAAAAACAAATTTGGGGTTTCCCCTTACACTTATCTTTTGCGAAACACCTTTGTATGAAGTTAAGACGAAGTTAAACGACAAAATAAAGCATTTTCAATATTTTAGTTTTGAAACATGATCTGCCAAGAAGCGCAAAAATAAAACAAAGCATGCATACATAAACAAATAACAATCAAACAATTAAAAATCACACAAAACATGGGTTGCCTCCCAAGAAACGCTTTTCTTTATTTACGAGTCTTGTAGCTAGACTCAAGGTCATGGGCTATTACGTTATATGGGTGAGCTCCTCATTGAAGACATCTTTGGGATCAAACTTGGGTTTCAACTTCCTATCGGTTTTCTTGGTACGATATGACCTTTCAAACTTCTCTCCATCCGAATCATATAAAATCATCTTCATATGCCATGATTCGTCACCTTCCTTAGGTGGCTTGTCCCACCTCCATTTACACTTATCCCCCTCTCTTTTCCACTTGTTCATCTCTATGTTAATAGGCATTACGCATACGAATTCGATCATTTTCCTAAAGACTAAGGGATCCTCAAAAGGGTCTAGCTCCTCATCTCTAGCTATGAGTTGTTCCACCGAATGTGTTTTACCGATGAAGTATTTTTCTAGATAGAATGGGCGTTGAGGTCCTATAAAGTTTCTTTCTATCCAAGGTCCATATCTACCAAATAATGGTCAACAAAGTCAAATAGCCTAGGTCAATGCTCCGGGTAATATAAGGTATCACCAGGTCGTTAAGTCCCGTTAAAGTGTGAATTGTGACTTTAGCGTATTAGTGATCGGGTAATTATTCTCAGAAAAGGGTTATGATCAAAATTATTTGGAAATTATCAACAAATATAGCTTAGGAAAGCTATGTGCTTGATTACGGGAATTCGGATTACGAAGATTTGAGCTAAAACCTAAAAACGTACGTTTTAATTAAAAAACGTATACAGATGAACAAAACAAAAAGTACAACTGAAGGACTGGAAGGGGTAAAAGTGTAAATTTGATATTTTTACAATTCTAATAATTAAAGAAAATTTTAAGAAAAATAAAAACTATTTTTACACTATTTAATTATTTATTATTAATTAATTACTAATTATCTATTTTAATACTAATTAAACTAATTAGAATTATTAAAAATACTAAAAAGACTTAGAAAATTAAGAAAAATTTTACAAACCTAATTAACCATCATAGGAATCCTAAAAAATTATAAAAAACTAATTTTATGTATTTTTAAGCTAATTAACTAATTATTAATCTAATTACTTATTAATTTCTAATTAAACTAATTATATTATAAAAAATAGAAAATGAACAGTAAAAATTCTAGAAAAATTTATAAAAATGTTTTAACTAAAATAAAAGCTATAAAAATTATAAAAACTAGGTTATACTATATAAAAACTAATTATGCTATTTAATTGATTAATATTAATTAAAACTAAATTAAACTAAAATTAATTAGAAATACCACTAAAAGACAAAATAAAAATCTGGAAAAATTTGTAAAATTATTTTAACCTAAAATATAATTTCTAAAAATATAAAAGTGATATATTACTTAGAAATAAATTAAAAAGAAAATTAAATTGATAAATCCTATTAAATAGAAGCTATCACTAATATTAAAGTTGGTTTTTTGGTTTTTTTCTTTTTCTAAACTAATTATAAGCTAAAAATAAGTACTTTTAACAAAAACACTTTCACTACACCCCAAGAAATAAGCACTTGAAGTGCTTATTAACCCCACAGTTGACTTTTGTTGACTGTGGAGGATTTATAAGCTCAAATGGATGATGTGGGGTCCACAATGGTATTTTATGGTTTCTCTGAGTTAGGTACACTATAATAAGCAAGAATAAGCCAAACTTGTGGCTTCAATAAGCCAAAAAGCACAGATAAGCAATTTACTCACTTGTTTCTGAATCAGATTTGGGACAAGGTTTTGGGGTCAAACAAAGTAGGGTCCACTAGACTAGGGGTCAAACAAAAGGTCAATTGACACTCCCTGGTAGGAGGGGGGTTGGGCAAGACTAACTATGGGGTGTGGGACCCACTGGGGTAACCACAATTTACCACCAAAGTTGGGTGGTGAAATGAGTCTGCTGAGTATCAAATGCAAACAAGCAAATGGACAAACTAGGGACTGCTTGCAGCCCTAGTATACAAGCTTGAAAAAGCTTAAACAAGACTGTAACTTGAAGATGGCTTGCCAAACTTCCCAACAAGCCAAGGTTCACAGGCAGAAGCTCAGAAATGAGCTTGTGATTGAGCTTGTAAAAGACCTCAACTACACTGATTGCTCAGTGTAGTGAAATGACTTGGTGGTACATGACAAGCAATTAAGCAGTGTCAACAAGCAATTTAAAGAAAAGCAAAAGCACATCTAACAACTTAGCCAGTTAAGCTACAAATAGCAACAAATTTCACAAGCCTAAGCCAATTAATCAAGAATTCTCAAGCTAATGAGATTGGTATGCCAAGCTGTGAGCAGGGCAGATATATGGAAAATAAGCTAAGAAATAAGACAAAATAAGCAGTTAAACAACATAGGTAAAAATAAGCAAAAATATACTGATGAAGATAAGCAACTAAATATTTATAATCTAAAAGCACAAGCCTAGAAACTTAATATTGAACCCTACAGAAAATCCTCAAGTTATACAAAAACCATCAAAGCTGCAATTTTGACTTTTCTAATGAACTTGGTGATTTGACTTTATTGAACTTTAGATTAATTCTACAAGCTAATTAAGCTATAATAAGCTATAATGAACCTAATTTAAGCAACACTAACAAAATACAAAGGTGTGGTGAGGATTTGGACACTCAAAAGCTTATCAGTGGACTGTTATGATGATCAAGAGGTAAACTTGACTTTTTATGATTGAAACTTGGTTCTTATGCATAAACCACCCTAATTATATCTAATGCAAACTACTTGAACCAGATTAGGCAATATAAACACTCCCTAAGCCTAGGTACTGAGCTGAGCCAAACACCCTCTTTGAAACTGTTTTGATAATTTTTTAAAGGAAATGGCTATATTATTCTACAAACTGAGCTAAGAAACTCATAACTATTTAAATTACACCTAATTAATCAAAGTATAACAAGTAAATACAACAAATATTACTAAACACCAAGAAAGCTAAAATAAAAAATGGATCTTACAACTGTCTTCCAAAGCTGAGAAACTAGAACCCACTTAACTACAGAACACCCTAAGGCTCCCTTGAGCTCTAAACCATTATCTCCTCATCCTTGCTCCGCTCCATTATCTTGAACCACAAATTTTTTATTTTCTTCTGATTTCTCTTTTTATTTTTAATTATTTTCTGACTGTAAACTTTTGATTGAATTAGAAGCTTATAAAGCTTCTAATGGACCTTGTGTATGAACTTATCAAAGCTAACAAGTACTTGGTATTGTTTTATGAATTCAAACAGAGGTTTGAAATATTTTTTTTTTATAAGGAACCTTGAATTTTAACACAGAATGTAAAATAGGAAAACTTGCATTAACTTTTGAAGTTTGATTACAACTATTAATTAAACATTACAAAAACTAGAAAATTACAAAGAAAATTACACACTCCCAGCTATCTAACTACTGCTACTTATACTACTTCTAAAAATAAAAGACATATCCCTCAAAAGAGCTTCCTGTAGCACATAGCTTCTCCCACATGCACCTCTGTTGACCAACGACCATATCCCAACCTTCAATTTAATCTCCAAGTCATCATAGCCATTGATTTGGATTTCCCGCCAAAAACAATTCGGGAAAAATTAGTGGTATTGGTGGGTGTTGGTGAGGGCATTTATGGTGGTGGAGTTGTTAGGTTTAAGCATTAATTGTGGGGGGGATGAGTTGGTGAAAAGGTGGAGGGGGGGGGGAGACATGGAGCTGGAAAACGGGGGCTCGTTGGGTGGAAGAAGATGGTCTGTTTTGACCGTGGGTTGACCCTTTTGACTATTTGACCTGGGGTGTGCTGGGTTTTGGATTGGGCTGGGGTGTTTGTAAACGGATCAGAGGTGGGTTGGATTTGGTAGTGGTTTTGGTTTAAATAATTAAGGGTCCATTTGGTAACTTAGTAAACAACAAGGACCAATAATGTAAATTCTGAAAATATGGGGGACTGAAAATGTACATGTTCCAAAGTTATCACAAGTACCAAAATTGCCAAACACCAATATTTCCAAAACCATTTTTTTTGCTATTTTCATTTTTCAAATATCCAAAACTTCCCAGGGATCACTTTTGCCATTTTTGGATTTTTCAGGGACTAAATATGTAATTTTGGAAAACTTGCAACCCAAATGTAATATTTTGTGAAATTGACTTACAAAACCTTGGGTTGACTTTTTCTTTCAAAATAAATGCATAGGGACTAAAATTGACAAGTTTTGAAACTTGGGGGACTGAAACTGCCAATACTGCAAACTTTGTACGTTTTTTCTTTGTTTTTGCACATTTTGCTTTCAAAACACATAAAACACAATCCCTGGGATAATTTAAGTATTTTGATATCTTTTTGAGTGTTTTTGTGCGTTTTGGCAGTTTAAATATATCAAAAACGATGAGTGTTTGAGCACTCATCAATCCCCCACACTGAACTATTGCTAGTCCCTAGCAATCTTTTTAGAAAACTTGATGGATTTTAAACTCTTTACCAAAAGCCATCACTTCTGGAGTAGCCAGGCGTAAGAACTGTGGCACACCTGATAACCATGTGATTTTGAGCAAACCACCAGCTTCCAACGGATTTGTTAAGTCTTTACCAAGAGCCGTTTGCTCCTGGACTAGCCAGCATCTTGATGGACCTAGTCAATATCTTGGTGAGCTGATTACCAATTATGGATTTTCCACGGCCTTTACCACAAGCCATAATCTTGCGGGCTAGCCAACTCATTTGTTTTCGGGGAGTTGATGAACCATACAATTTTGGGCAAATTGCCAGCCGTCAACGGATTTGATTTATCTTTACCAAGAGCCGTTTGCTCCTGGATTAGCCAATCCCTTTTGTCGCTTAGACAAGGCGGACTGATTACCACAAAAATTTTGAAATAAAGTGAAAAATTTTTTGAAAATTTTGGCCAAAAACGGGGGTACTTGAAAGGATTTGCTTAAAATTCGATAGAATTTCCCCCCCACACTTAGAAATGAATATTGTCCTCAATATTCAAAGTCCCGGCTATTATGCCGAAGCTATGAACGTAAAAAGCCAAGATTCGAATCTAACTGCGGAAATACCAATTTTCACTTTATTTCTATATATATACAACTTTTTTTTTTTTTTTTTTTTTTTTTTTTTTTTTTTTTTTAACTTATATACATATATACATTTTTTCAAACAGCGGGGGGGTTGGCCATTCCCCCACACTAAGTGGTAGAAAATAGAAAGAATCAGAGATACGGGTGAAAACCCGTATTGTTGCTAATTTTTGGTCATCGAGTCGCTAGCTTGACTCTATCCCCCAATTCAATTGTCCTTGGGGAAAGTTTGGAGATCCGGGACGACCATGGATGGTACGTCCTCTCCAAAGTAATGTTTCAACCGATGTCCATTCACTTTGAAATTTGGACCGTCATTTTGAGATAATTCGACGGTGCCATAAGGATAAACTTTTGCGATAGTGAATGGACCAGTCCATCGGGTTTTGAGCTTTCCCGAGAAGATCTTGAGTCTAGAGTTGAAAAGAAGGACTCGATCACCGACGTTGAAAATGCGGTTTTTGATTTTTGAGTCATGAATCTTCTTTGTCTTTTCTTTGTAGATCAAAGAGTACTCGTAAGCTTGATCACGAAGTTCGTTTAATTCATTTAGTTGAACTTTTCTATGATCACCCGCCGTTTTGAGGTCGAAATTGGCATGCTTGAGAGCCCAATAGGCTTTGTGTTCAAGCTCGATCGGAAGATGGCACGCTTTCCCGTACACAAGTTTATAAGGCGTACACCCAATGGGTGTTTTGTAAGCCGTACGGAAAGCCCAAAGTGCATCATCTAATTTGTCCGACCACGATGCACGATTTTCACCTACAGTTCTTTCCAAGATTCTCTTGATGCCCCGATTTGAAACTTCGACTTGTCCACTTGTTTGAGGGTGGTACGCAGTGGAAAGACGGTGAGTCACACCGTACTTTTGCATGACTTTGTCAAATTTGTCATTACAGAAGTGCGTACCACGATCACTAATAATAGCACGTGGAGTTCCGAATCGGGCAAAAAGAGCTTTTAAAAATTTCACAACTACTCGGGCATCATTTGTGGGTAAAGCTTTCGCTTCAACCCATTTTGATAAGTAGTCAACTGCCACGAGTATGTATTTGTTGCCCTGAGAGGATGGAAATGGCCCCATAAAGTCGATGCCCCAGATATCAAAAATTTCACAAACTTGAATTGCATTCTGAGGCATTTCATTTCTTTGTGAAATATTCCCGTGACGCTGACAAGCGTCACAGGATTTGACCAATTCTTGGGCATCCTTGTAGATTGAGGGCCAATAAAAGCCGGAATTAAACACCTTTTTGGCGGTGTAGTTGGGATTGTGGTGGCCCCCCGTGGGACCAGCATGGCAAGCCTTTAAAATTTCAGCGGCTTCCTGACCATACACACACCGCCGGATGACTTGATCCGCGCATATCTTGAACAAGTAGGGGTCGTCCCAAAAGTAATGTTTTACGTCTTTGAAAAATTTATTTTTTTGTTGGGACGACATTCCTTTCACAATGAAGTTACCCGCAAGATAGTTTGCAAAGTCGGCAAACCATGGGGTAATCGAGTCTCCACGAAATGAAACCGCATTGAGGGTTTCGAGAGGAAATGCTTCATTTATTTCCTTTTTCTCGAAAGCATCTTGGTGGGGGTTTTCAAGACGGGAGAGATGATCAGCAGCTAGGTTCTCAGCTCCTTTTTTATCACGAATAATGATATCAAATTCCTGAAGGAGGAGAACCCATCAGAGGAGTCTCGGCTTTGCATCTTGTTTTGCAAATAGATATTTCAAAGCCGAATGATCCGTATACACTATGCTTTTAGTCAGAATCAAGTATGACCGGAATTTTTCAAAAGCATACACCACAGCTAATAATTCTTTTTCAGTGGTGGTGTAATGACTTTGTGCCTCGGTCATAGTCTTGCTGGCATAGTGTATAGGCTGAAAATGTTTTGTTTTGCGTTGCCCCAAGACTGCCCCTATAGCATAATCACTAGCATCACACATGAGCTCGAAGGGCAAGTCCCAATCGGGGGCAACAAGAATCGGTGCCTCGGTAAGCCTTTTCTTTAATGTTTCAAAGGCTTCGATGCACTCAGGGGAGAAGATAAAAGGAGCATCCTTCTCGAGGAGATGGGTCATAGGCCGGGCGATTTTAGAGAAATCTTGAATAAACCTACGATAGAAACCGGCATGACCCAAAAAGCTCCTAACACCTTTCACAGTCGTGGGATGAGGCAATTTTGCAATGACGTCCACTTTGGCACGGTCAACCTCAATCCCGTTTTTTGAAATTTTATGGCCGAGGACAATGCCCTCTTTGACCATAAAGTGACTCTTCTCCCAATTTAGACATAACTTTGTGTCTTCACAACGTTTTAGCATGCTGTCTAAATGGGAGAGACATGTTTTAAACGAATCCCCAATGACCGAGAAATCGTCCATAAAGACCTCCATACTTTTCCCGATCATGTCGGAAAAAATGGCCATCATACATCTTTGAAACGTGCCCGGAGCATTACATAAGCCAAACGGCATACGTTTATATGCGAAAGTTCCATAGGGGCACGTAAAAGCGGTCTTTTCTTGGTCTTGCGGGTCAATGGGAATCTGAAAGTAACCTGAGAAACCATCGAGGAAGCAATAGTACTCATTCCCCGCTAATCTCTCGAGCATCTGATCCATAAAGGGCAGAGGAAAATGATCCTTACGGGTAGCGTCATTCAATTTACGATAATCAATACAGACGCGCCAACCCGTAACCAAACGAGTTGGAATCAACTCATTCTCCTCATTTGTGACAACGGTAATGCCACCCTTTTTTGGAACACAATGGATTGGGTTGACCCAAGGACTGTCCGAGATGGGGTAAATCAATCCGGCATCAAGAAGTTTTAAAACCTCTTGTTTGATAACCTCGTGAATTTTTGGATTCACCCTTCTTTGTTGTTGGACTGCAGGTTTGAAGTCGTCCTCCATTAAAATCTTATGAGTACAAAACTCAGGGTCAATGCCCTTGATATCTGAGAGACGCCAAGCAATTGCTTGTTTATGAGACTTCAAAACCTTGATAAGAGCAGCCTTTTTCTCATCACTTAAGTCTTTGGCAATTATGACAGGTAATTTATCATCACCCTCCAGAAATGCATATTCAAGATGAGGCGGCAAGTCCTTAAGTTCAACCTCGGGGAAGTCATCAGTTTTCTCAACATTTTTTACCTCCTCTTTATGAAGTTGTTGTGGTAGAACAGGAAGAGGAGAGGGATCTTCGTTTAACAATTTTTCAAGCATGAGAATATCCCTCTCGAGGTCGATCTCTTGGTTATCGACTCCATCGGGAGTCGAGTCACTTTTGAGAAACGCCTCCATTTCTTCTAAGATGAAGTCACTTCCCTCAAACGGAGTGAGGGAAGGAGAAGAATTGGCTATGATGGGATGAGAAGATTGAGTGAGATTTTCACTCGAAGAATCATCAATGAAACCTAAAATCTCTTGAGCATACTCCTCAGCAGCAACATCGATGACATCTATTTTGTTCACCGATTCACAATCATAATTGGAGGAGTATCTCGATGTTTGATTTAGGTTGAAGGTAATAGCTTCCGTCCCAACACGTAATGTGATCTCATGCTCAAATACATCGATAAGAGCGCGCCCAATTCTGAGGAATCCCCGCCCAAGAATGAGAGGGACCCTAGAATCGGCATCAAAGTCAACAATCACAAAATCTGCCGGAAAATGGAACTTTCCCACTCTAACAAATACGTCCTCGGCAATGCCAATGGGACGAGAAATCGAACGATCGGCAAGCTCTAAAGTCATGCACGTGGGAGTGAGTTCGGGAAGAGAAAGTTTCTTCCACACAGAATATGGCATCAGGTTGATGCTAGCACCTAGATCGGCCAGGGCGAAGCAATCAACCATACCCGGGAAAGTACAAGGAATGAGAAATTTCCCGGGATCTCCAAGCTTTTCAGGAAGCTTTTTCAAAAGAACCGCAGAGCAGTTCTCATTCAGAGGAGTTCTTGCCATCTCAAATAATTTTTCTTTATTACTTAACAGATTTTTGATTGTCGATGCAAACTTGGGCATCAAGAGAATAGCATCTGCGAAGCTGATATCGAAATGCAAATCTTGGAAGATTTGGAAAAATTTATCCATTTGGTGATTAGCTTTTTCGCGGAGCTTTTGTTCACTGAGACGCGATGGATATAGAATAGAAGTTTTGGATTTTGGGTTGTCCACTGGAGTTTCTGGTGGTTCAAAGACAACTCCAGGTTTACATCTGGTTTCAGGATTATCCTGAGGTTGGACGTGTGCTGTACTTCGTGGGCTAGGAATTTGCACCTTGTCCTTTGTCACCTCAGGCTCACGACTCACTACCTTTGGAGGAGAGGAAGAAGAGGTAGTAGGAATCACAGGTTCATCATATGAAGCACCACTTCGTGTTGTGATCGCCTTAGCATCGCCCCTTGGGTTAGCGATCGTGTTGCTCGGTAAAGTAGTACCTGAGCCCAAGGGTCGATCATTTAAAGACTTCTTGATGTCAGAAATCTGGCTGACCAGCAACTTGTTCAACTCTTCTTGGGACTTCATGAATTGCTTCAACAATTCATCAGATGAAGGCCCGGTTGGAACAATGGCTTGATTCGGATTAGGAATATTTGGAACTCGATTGTTCGGGTTGGGGCCTTGATTGAAATTTCTTTGGTTTTGATTGTGGAAATTTCCTTGATTCTGGTGAATGTTTCCATGAAAGTTCCCGGGGTTGAAACTACCCTGACCTTGGTTCTGGTTAAAGTTTCCTTGATGTTGGAAACCTTGATTTTGAAAACCTTGGTTTTGATTTTGGAAACTGTGACCCTGATTGAAGTTACTTTGGTTTTGATAACCTTGGTTCACTCTATTTTGGTTTTGGCCACGGTTTTGGACATTTTGGTTTTGATTAAAACCGGGAGGTCCAGGATAATGGTGAGGACGATAGTTCGGGTCCATAGGAGGGCGGTATTGATTTCCTCCTTGATTGTGGGACCCGACAACAGCATTAGCTTCATATGGAGTACCATCAGTAGCTGTGCAATTGTAGTAGGCATGCGGCCCACCACAAGTCACACAGACTTCCACTTTTTTAACCTCAGCAGGGGGAGAATGTTGTGGAAATGAGACTTTCTTTGTTTGGGCGAGAACCAAAGCTTGGATCGCTTCAGTGAGCTTGTCAAGCTTAGCATCCGTGCTAGATTGACCCACAAAAGATGAAGTAGAAGGTCCCGCATTGATTTGAGAAACAATCGGTTTGCTTCGTGTAGAGCGGACCTTGGACTTGTTTTCTATGATTTGCAAAGCTTCTTTTGTGGTTCTACTCAAAAAATTTCCTCCCGCGGAGGCATTGAGAGAATCCTGATCAGCTTGGCTCACGCCATTGTAAAAAGTATCGAGTTGCATCAACTCAGAGAAACCATGATGTGGACACTTGCGAAGTAATTCTTTGAAACGATCCCACGCTTCACCAAAAGATTCATCGTATTTTTGAGTGAACTTGGTGATTTCGTTTTTAAGACTCGTGGTCTTGGAAGGTGGGAAGAATTCATTCACAAACTTTTTGACAAGATCTTCCCAAGTCTCAATAGATCGTGGAGGTTGTTTTTCAAGCCAAATCTGGGCTTGTCCCTCCAGTGAGAATGGGAAGAGAAGGAGTTTGATTGCTTCACATGGGACATTTTTGTACTTGATGGTTGATGTGATTTTATTGAACCATCGAATATGAGCATGAGGATCGTCCCGCTCAAAACCGTAGAATTGGCTTGAGGTTACAAGATTGAGTAACCCGGTTTTGAGCTCAAAACTATCAGCCACGATGGCTGGAACAACAATGGCATCTCCGTAACCCTCGATGGGTGCTTGGAGAAGTTCACACATGGGCCGGTCTTCCGCCATGGTGACAGTGGGTGTGGCAACAGTGCGGATCTCATATCCGACTGTTGGTGCTGAACGTCTATGAGGTCTTCTAGGTTTTCGTACAAGCTCACGTAATGGGCTAGTAGACCTAGAAGAACGAGTGCGCATGCACTAGGAACAAAAATCAATCAAAACAAAGTCGAGACAAAACCACAGTGAACTTAAACCAATAATCACAGGTAAGTGGCTTCTTTAAGAAAGGTACACCACCTACAGGGATACAAAGGTAAGTTTTAATCTTTTTGGTTTGGGAACTTATTTGTTCACACCCCCAGTTGGCAGGTGTTCTGTCTTGGTTTTCGACGGTTTATTTTTATGTAGAATTATTATTCACAAGAAAGAGACGAATGTTTTTGTGTTTTGTGTAAAGGTTTAAAAACTTTTGGAAAATATTTTTGGTATCGTTTCGTTTACCAAAATCGTTTTTCTTTAAGAATCACCTTAAAAGAAAACCGAATCAGAAAACGTTACGATTTGTTTTGTTGTTTTTAATTTTTTTTTGGTGTTTTAACACTTTAGGAAAAGTGTTAATGACTTTTTTGTATTTTGATTATGAAAATATACACAAGTGGTGGTATTTGTACAGTGAAAGAGGTGAGATAATACTAATCTCAAATAACGCTAAAGAAACGCGCACACTTCCCCGGCAGCGGCGCCAAAAGTTGATTGATGCTAAACCACCTAACTTATATTGACCAAATAATGGTCAACAAAGTCAAATAGCCTAGGTCAATGCTCCGGGTAATATAAGGTATCACCAGGTCGTTAAGTCCCGTTGAAGTGTGAATTGTGACTTTAGCGTATTAGTGATCGGGTAATTATTCTCAGAAAAGGGTTATGATCAAAATTATTTGGAAATTATCAACAAATATAGCTTAGGAAAGCTATGTGATTGATTACGGGAATTCGGATTACGAAGATTTGAGCTAAAACCTAAAAACGTACGTTTTAATTAAAAAACGTATACAGATGAACAAAACAAAAAGTACAACTGAAGGACTGGAAGGGGTAAAAGTGTAAATTTGATATTTTTACAATTCTAATAATTAAAGAAAATTTTAAGAAAAATAAAAACTATTTTTACACTATTTAATTATTTATTATTAATTAATTACTAATTATCTATTTTAATACTAATTAAACTAATTCGAATTATTAAAAATACTAAAAAGACTTAGAAAATTAAGAAAAATTTTACAAACCTAATTAACCATCATAGAAATCCTAAAAAATTATAAAAAACTAATTTTATGTATTTTTAAGCTAATTAACTAATTATTAATCTAATTACTTATTAATTTCTAATTAAACTAATTATATTATAAAAAATAGAAAATGAACAGTAAAAATTCTAGAAAAATTTATAAAAATGTTTTAACTAAAATAAAAGCTATAAAAATTATAAAGACTAGGTTATACTATATAAAAACTAATTATGCTATTTAATTGATTAATATTAATTAAAACTAAATTAAACTAAAATTAATTAGAAATACCACTAAAAGACAAAATAAAAATCTGGAAAAATTTGTAAAATTATTTTAACCTAAAATATAATTTCTAAAAATATAAAAGTGATATATTACTTAGAAATAAATTAAAAGGAAAATTAAATTGATAAATCCTATTAAATAGAAGCTATCACTAATATTAAAGTTGGTTTTTTGGTTTTTTTCTTTTTCTAAACTAATTATAAGCTAAAAATAAGTACTTTTAACAAAAACACTTTCACTACACCCCAAGAAATAAGCACTTGAAGTGCTTATTAACCCCACAGTTGACTTTTGTTGACTGTGGAGGATTTATAAGCTCAAATGGATGATGTAGGGTCCACAATGGTATTTTATGGTTTCTCTGAGTTAGGTACACTATAATAAGCAAGAATAAGCCAAACTTGTGGCTTCAATAAGCCAAAAAGCACAGATAAGCAATTTACTCACTTGTTTCTGAATCAGATTTGGGACAAGGTTTTGGGGTCAAACAAAGTAGGGTCCACTAGACTAGGGGTCAAACAAAAGGTCAATTGACACTCCCTGGTAGGAGGGGGTTGGGCAAGACTAACTATGGGGTGTGGGACCCACTGAGGTAATCACAATTTACCACCAAAGTTGGGTGGTGAAATGAGTCTGCTGAGTATCAAATGCAAACAAGCAAATGGACAAACTAGGGACTGCTTGCAGCCCTAGTATACAAGCTTGAAAAAGCTTAAACAAGACTGTAACTTGAAGATGGCTTGCCAAACTTCCCAACAAGCCAAGGTTCACAGGCAGAAGCTCAGAAATGAGCTTGTGAAAGACCTCAACTACACTGATTGCTCAGTGTAGTGAAATGACTTGGTGGTACATGACAAGCAATTAAGCAGTGTCAACAAGCAATTTAAAGAAAGCAAAAGCACATCTAACAACTTAGCCAGTTAAGCTACAAATAGCAACAAATTTCACAAGCCTAAGCCAATTAATCAAGAATTCTCAAGCTAATGAGATTGGTATGCCAAGCTGTGAGCAGGGCAGATATATGGAAAATAAGCTAAGAAATAAGACAAAATAAGCAGTTAAACAACATAGGTAAAAATAAGCAAAAATATACTGATGAAGATAAGCAACTAAATATTTATAATCTAAAAGCACAAGCCTAGAAACTTAATATTGAACCCTACAGAAAATCCTCAAGTTATACAAAAACCATCAAAGCTGCAATTTTGACTTTTCTAATGAACTTGGTGATTTGACTTTATTGAACTTTAGATTAATCCTACAAGCTAATTAAGCTATAATAAGCTATAATGAACCTAATTTAAGCAATACTAACAAAATACAAAGGTGTGGTGAGGATTTGGACACTCAAAAGCTTATCAGTGGACTGTTATGATGATCAAGAGGTAAACTTGACTTTTTATGAATGAAACTTGGTTCTTATGCATAAACCACCCTAATTATATCTAATGCAAACTACTTGAACCAGATTAGGCAATATAAACACTCCCTAAGCCTAGGTACTGAGCTGAGCCAAACACCCTCTTTGAAACTGTTTTGATAATTTTTTAAAGGAAATGGCTATATTATTCTACAAACTGAGCTAAGAAACTCATAACTATTTAAATTACACCTAATTAATCAAAGTATAACAAGTAAATACAACAAATATTACTAAACACCAAGAAAGCTAAAATTAAAAATGGATCTTACAACTGTCTTCCAAAGCTGAGAAACTAGAACCCACTTAACTACAGAACACCCTAAGGCTCCCTTGAGCTCTAAACCATTATCTCCTCATCCTTGCTCTGCTCCATTATCTTGAACCACAAATTTTTTATTTTCTTCTGATTTCTCTTTTTATTTTTAATTATTTTCTGACTGTAAACTTTTGATTGAATTAGAAGCTTATAAAGCTTCTAATGGACCTTGTGTATGAACTTATCAAAGCTAACAAGTACTTGGTATTGTTTTATGAATTCAAACAGAGGTTTGAAATATTTTTTTTTATAAGGAACCTTGAATTTTAACACAGAATGTAAAACAGGAAAACTTGCATTAACTTTTGAAGTTTGATTACAACTGTTAATTAAACATTACAAAAACTAGAAAATTACAAAGAAAATTACACACTCCCAGCTATCTAAATACTGCTACTTATACTACTTCTAAAAATAAAAGACATATCCCTCAAAAGAGCTTCCTGTAGTACATAGCTTCTCCCACATGCACCTCTGTTGACCAACGACCACATCCCAACCTTCAATTTAATCTCCAAGTCATCATAGCCATTGATTTGGATTTCCCGCCAAAAACAATTCGGGAAAAATTAGTGGTATTGGTGGGTGTTGGTGAGGGCATTTATGGTGGTGGAGTTGTTAGGTTTAAGCATTAATTGTGGGGGGGATGAGTTGGTGAAAAGGTGGAGGGGGGGGGGGGGGAGACATGGAGCTGGAAAACGGGGGCTTGTTGGGGGGAAGAAGATGGTCTGTTTTGACCGTGGGTTGACCATTTTGACTATTTGACCTGGGGTGGGCTGGGTTTTGGATTGGGCTGGGGTGTTTGTAAACGGATCAGGGGTGGGTTGGATTTGGTAGTGGTTTTGGTTTAAATAATTAAGAGTCCATTTGGTAACTTAGTAAACAACAAGGACCAATAATGTAAATTCTGAAAATATGGGGGACTGAAAATGTACATGTTCCAAAGTTATCACAAGTACCAAAATTGCCAAACACCAATATTTCCAAAACCATTTTTTTTGCTATTTTCATTTTTCAAATATCCAAAACTTCCCAGGGATCACTTTTGCCATTTTTGGATTTTTCAGGGACTAAATATGTAATTTTGGAAAACTTGCAACCCAAATGTAATATTTTGTGAAATTGACTTACAAAACCTTGGGTTGACTTTTTCTTTCAAAATAAATGCATAGGGACTAAAATTGACAAGTTTTGAAACTTGGGGGACTGAAACTGCCAATACTGCAAACTTTGTACGTTTTTTCTTTGTTTTTGCACATTTTGCTTTCAAAACACATAAAACACAATCCCTGGGATAATTTAAGTATTTTGATATCTTTTTGATTGTTTTTGTGCGTTTTGGCAATTTAAATATATCAAAAACGATGAGTGTTTGAGCACTCATCAAGGTCCTATAAAGTTTCTTTCTATCCAAGGTCCATATCTAGATGGTCTCCTATTCATCTCTACCCAATATGGTGTTGGTTCGTCCTTACAATCGTAACTATGCTTCTTAACATCATATACCGACCAAGTATCGCCATCTCCTACCGCTATCTTAGACTCCTTACAATCTATCATGGCACTAGCGGTTGCTAAAAATCCTCTTCCTACTAACAATGGGCATGTAGTATCACTAACCATATCTAGGACGTGAAAATCCACTAAAATAGTTAGCTTTCCTACGTGAACCACTACGTCCTTGATCATTCCAACCGGATGGGCAATACTCCCATCCGCTAGACCAATTAGTACTTCCGTCTCCTCTAACTTTCCTAGCTTAAGAGTAGTGAAAAGGGATAAGGGAATCAAGTTAAGGCTTGATCCTAAATCGGCTAGTGTGTCGAATGCTTCGGATTTCCCTATCTTACAAGGCAAAACAAATATACCCGGATCATCAAGCTTCTTAGGTAACTTGTTTTGAACGAAGGAGGTCCCATTTTTACCCAATTTAAATTTCTCATATTTTTCTACTAGGGCATTATAGTAGGGAGCACGGGCTAAGACATCTATGACGGGGCGTTCAAGGTGGAGCTCCTTGAATCCATCGTCAAGGTCTTGTGTAGGAGGTGTTTCAACTTTATTATTGACCGTTTTGATATTGGGTGTTTCATTTGATTGGTCCTTTTGAAGAATTTGGGTTTGCTTGAAACACGTGCTCATCGATTTAACCGAGTAGTATTGCGGACAAGAAGTAGGTGACAAAACCGATGATATGGAATTAACGTTTAGTTTCGGGTTCTTGACCGTGTCGCTTGGGAGTGCTCCCATTTCTCGGTCATTTAGAACTTTCAACAATGTGTCTATTTTGGTGGTCATCTCGCTTTGCTTTTGTTTGAAATCGGCTTCAAACTTAGATATGCGAGCTTCTTGAGATGCCATAAACTTGGACATCAATCCTTCAAGATTATTGGTACTACCATAGTTATTGGAAGGATTGTTGTTGAAAGTACAGTTAAAAGGTGGACTGTTTGGTTGGTAACGATTAGGCGGATTGGAGGAATTGTTTTGGTTTTGTTTCCACCTAAGGTTCGGGTGATTTTTCTAAGAAGGGTTGTAGGAATCACCATAAGGGTTTGGCTCGGGTTTGAAAGTGTACCACTTGTCTCCCGCTTCGTCGGTACGCGAGGATGCGTAGTCCGCAAAAGCTGTTCCGGGGAGTTCCACGCAATCACGAGTGTCATGGGGACCACTACATAATTCGCATGAAGAAGTGATTTTGTTCACTTGGCTTGAAGGCTTAGGAGCTTTGTAAGATTTCATGAGAAACTTGACTTGGTCCTCAAGTTCCATGATCCTACTGTCGGGAGTGCTAGAATTGTTCGAAGGCAAAGATATTGCCTTGACCGTTTTGTTCAAATCACGGGGATCATTCCAACATTCGTTGTCATAGAGAGTAAGATCTTCTATGAGTTCCCATGATTCTTCCGCACTAAGATCACGTAGCTTGCCACTGGCCGATTGGTCAATGGTTCGCCTTGTGGAGAGATCGATATGGTCATAGAAGATTTGGACTTGGGGCCAAAGATCTATGCCATGATGAGGGACTTTTTGGAGTAAGTCCTTGAAACGAGTCCATGCTTCATATAGAGTTTCACCTTGACGTTGTTGGAACATCAAGATATCATTTCTAAGCTTGGTAGTTCTCCCCGGTGGGAAAAATTGAGCAAGGAAACGAGTGGTGAGATCATCCCATGAGGTGATGGATCCCGCGGGTAGACGTTCAAGCCATTGACTAGCTTGATCACGTAGAGAGAATTGGAATAAGCGTAATCGGGTCGACTCTCTAGTTGTAACATGAAGGTCTATAGAATCTACGATTTTAAGGAAATCCTTGAGATGTTGATTAGGATCTTCGGAACGAAGTCCATGGAATGCACATCCACTTTGCACCAACCGTATGGTGTTGGATCGCAAGGGGGACACATTGGCTCCTTGAGTGAGCTCAATAGTGTTTTGATAGCCTTGGTGGCTAGGACGGGAGTACTCTCCTAGGGTTCAGGGCCTAAGAGGTTGGTTTGCAAGTGGTGGGTTTTGTTGTGGTGGGTTGATGAGTTCAAAGATATTACCACCTTCCATGATGTCGGATGGTAAAGGTTATGAACAAAGACACGAAGAAATGAGATAGACTAAAGAAAACCTAAAAATAAAAATAAAATCTTACTAGAAAGGAATCTAGCAAGTAGACCTAATAAAAAGAAATCCTAACCTAGACAATAACTATTCCCCGGGCTGCGGCGCCAAAAACTTGATACGTGGGAATCACACCAGGCTTTACCTCTCGAGGGATCTCGAGAAGCTTACAACCCCCACCAGGCAGTGTACCTGATCGTTGTAGTATAGTATAGTGACAAGTACCAGGGGATTGATCGTTCAACTCAGGAATAGTGTCGCTAGGATTAGAAAGCCTAAAAACTAGGTCTAGAGGTGAGGGATGATTCTTTTTGTATTTTTATATTTTATAAAAGCAATTAAAAATCTAGGTTTTGGAAGAGTGGGCGGAATTAGTTGCTAGCCAACTAACCCAATTACTAAAGATGCAATCAAAATAAAATAACAAAAATGAAAATAAAGCTAATTAAACTAGTGGTGTAAACAATGATAGGGAGAGTTGTGTTTACTTAGGTTTCATTACTCCCTAGATATCTTTTACAGGTTGATAGTTTGTTACAATTGCATGGATGACGGGTCGTATTCCTTAATACTAGTCGTAGGATCGTGTACAATATTTCCTAACTCTAAGGATCCTACTTCACTCCTATGTCGAGCCGTTAGAAGCTCCTAACATGGGATCATTAGAATTCTCCTACGCATTAAAAACAACCAAAAATCATAGTACACCTCTGATCATGTTTCTTAAGACGTTCAAGCATGTCACCAATGGAAGTCTGCCAGTTTTCTTAAGCCTAACATCGAATACAATCATCCGTAACAACTATAAACAAACAATCAACCCATAATTAACATCTAGGTTTTACTACATCTAAGCAAACACACAAGAGATCTAGCCAAGCATATTAAATTCAAGACAAGTGTAAGATATATTCAAACAACACATATACATATTGAATGAATTGAAAGAGTACTTATCTCAATTGAACATGAAAGGTTTCAAAGGGTAAAAACCCTTGAAAAAGCTGTAATATTCGGACTAGGGTTTCTCTCCAAAGTTACACCCTAATTGTTACCCTCTAATGAATGAAAATTGCAAAACTATATATAGATTTTACAGGGTGACGGCGTCAAGAAGGAAATTCTGACGCCGTCAACTCGCCGCCCATAATGAAATCGGATTGCCTAGATCCACTTTTGATGCCGTCATGTGCAATTCTACTCTGGGCCGTCACTCACATTTGGACCATGACGGCCTATGGTGACGCCGTCATGTCCCTAGTGCAAAACTCTTCTGGATCGTCACGGACTTTATCCACTTCCACCTCTTGTATTACTCTTGATGCCATCACTTGAGAACTCTTGACGCCGTCAGGTACTGTTCCCAGCAAGGAAAATTAAGAATTTGCCATTTTCTTCACTTTTATGCTCCAAAAAAGTCCAAAATGCTTCCTTTTCCAGAATTCACTCCAAAAGTACCTAAAATGACAAAAGGAACGATTTAGGGCATTATTTGATCAAATAAATTCGAATCTTGGCTAAAATGACCCCTAAAAACGGGAGTTATCTTCCATGTCGGATTACATATTAGTAATGGTGAGAAGATTTTGCATGCATGAGAATAACGTTTTTAATTTTATTAACAATGCAAGAAAATATGATTTTCCTAATAGTGAGAAGATTTTGAAAGGAATGAATTGGGGTTTTCATGCACAAGATAACTTTTGACTAGATTTTCATCATGCAATAATGGTTGTTAAGAAAAAGAAAGAAATGCTTCCCCAATTTTAAATGTATTTGTTCAAAAAAGAATCCTAGACTCAGAATAGAAGAAGTGAAGTATTTACGAGACTTAAGAGGATATGTATTCCATCATTCCTAATCCTAGATGAAGGTAGAAAAAGGGTTCCCGTTTAAGAGGTTTAGTAAGGATGTCAGCTATGTTTTCTTCGGAAGGAATCTTTTCTATAGAGATGTTACCCTTTTGTACGTTATCCCTAAGAAAGTGGTGACGAATTTTTATTTGTTTAGTACGAGAGTGTTGCACGAGGTTCTTACTTAAGTCGATGGCTCCTTTATTGTAACACATGATTGGAATGTTGTCAAGTGTGATGCCATAGTCTACGAAAGCTTGTTTCATCCATAGTGCTTGTTGACATGCCTTTCCCGCGCTTACATATTTGGCTTCGGTCGTAGAGATAGCTAGTGCCGTTCGTTTCTTGGAGAACCAAGGAATTAAGCAACGACCCATGAAGGTACAAATCCCACTATTACTTTTATGATCTACATAATCTCCCACGTGATCAGAGTCGGCATATACTATGGTTTCTATGCCGGTCCCCTTAGGATACCATAATCCTAAGTGTGTAGTGTCTTTAATGTATCGGAAGATACACTTAACCGCTTCGAGGTGAGAAGTTTTGGGATCTTCTTGGAAGCGAGCACAAAGGCAGACACTAAACATGTTGCCGGGCCTACTTTCCGTTAGGTATAATAAACTTCCTATCGTACCTCGATACTTAGTACTATCTGTGTTCGTAGCCATAGGTGTTTTTATAGGTTTTGTATCTTCTAATCCAAATTTCTTAAGCATTTCTTTAATGTACTTAGATTGATTAAAGAATATTCCATCATCTAATTGCTTTATTTGAAGTCTAAGTAAGAAGTTAAGTTCGCCCATCATACTCATTTCAAACTCGTCATGCATGATTTTTGAAAATTCATCACACATGTCTTGACAAGTTGATCCAAATATAATGTCATCAACATATATTTGGACGATTACGATGTTTGAATCTTTCTTCTTAGTGAAAAGAGTGTTGTTTACCATTCCCATTGAGTATTCATGTTTAATAAGAAAAGATTTTAACCTATCATACCAAGCTTTAGGAGCTTGCTTAAGACCATACAAGGCTTTCTTGAGTTTATAAACATGCTCCGATTTCTCAAAGTCAATGAATCCTGGAGGTTGTGCTACATATACCTCCTCATTGATGAAACTATTTAGGAATGCACTTTTCACATCTATTTGGAACAACTTAAAATCTAACGCACATGCATATGCGAGTAATATCCTAATAGACTCTAGTCTTGCTACAGGTGCATAGGTTTCGTCATAACAAATTCTGTTTGTTAATTATATCCTTGTGCTACTAATCTTGCTTTATTCCTAGACACGACACCATTTTCATCTAATTTATTTCTAAATACCCACTTAGTTCCGATAATGCTTACATGCTTAGGTTTTGGTACTAACTTCTAGACATCATTTGACTTCAATTGATTTAGTTCCTCTTGAATTGCGATGATCCAATTTTCATCTGTCAATGCTTCATTAACATTCTTGGGTTCTATGATGGAGACAAAACAAAAGAAGTTGCTTTTGTCTTGTACTTGTCATCTAAGGGTTCTTTGGTTAAAGTTTCCTATGACATTATTTAAGGGATGATTTCTTGATTCCCTAATACTTGTGGTTTCATCTATTTGTATGGTTTCCTTTTGATGATTTATGTCTAGGTCCTTCATGTTTTCTGCTATAGCATTTTCTTCATATAAGTCATCATCTATTAAAGGTGATGTCTTAGGTGGGGGAGGAGTCTCATCGAAGGTCACGTTGAGTGATTCTTCGACGACCATTATTTCCTTATTTAGAACAATGTAGGCTTTACTATTCTATGAATATCTTAGGAATACACCTTCGTAATACTTTGGATCAAACTTGGTGAGATAATCTTTGGTGTTTAGGATGTAGCACTTGCTTTCATACCTTGAAATATTCTAGAGTGGGTTTCCTACCTTTCAAGATTTCATAAGGGGTTTTTCCTAGAATTGGCCTAGTGAGGATTCTATTGAGTATGTGTGTGGCGGTGTCAACTGCGTTGCACCAGAATTTTTGGGGAATGGACTGCTCATTGAGCATTATTCTACTCATTTCTTGTAGGGTTCTATTTTTCCTTTCGACTACCCCATTTGATTGTGGAGTGCGTGGAGCCGAGAAGTTGTGGGTAATACCATTAGCATCCTAATAGGCTCTAAACTGCACTTCATTATCAAATACTCTATCATGGTCAGTCCTAATGGAAATTACGGAGCATCCTAGTTGGTTTTAAATTTTCTTGCTAAAGGTTTTGAATTGCTCAAAAGCTTCAGTTTTATTTTTAAGGAACTTCGTCCATGTATACCTAGAGTAATCATCAACTATTACTAAGGTGTATAGATTTCCTCCGTAGCTCTGTACGGCGGAAGGACCAAAGAGGTCCATGTGAAAAAGTTCTAGACATTTAGAAGTTGAGACCATATTCTTAGGTTTATGGCTAGAGTGTCCTTGTTTTCCTACTTTACAAGCATCACAGAAGTGTTAGTCAAACTTAAGTTTAGAGAGATTTCTAACTAAATCCTTAGAAGCTAAAGATTGTAGTAGATGCATGTTAGCATGTCCTAATCTTCTATGCCACATGGTTGAATTATCACTAACCGTAGCTAAGCATACATTGTTGCTAGTTTTACTACTTATCTTCATGACATACAGGTCACCTTTCCTAATTCCTTTGGAAATTACTTTTCCATCCTTTATGATTTCTCTACCGTCTTCGGTAAAGATTACCTTACACTTATTATCACATATTTGACTAATACTTAAGAGATAAAAGCATAAGTTATCTAAGTGTTCTACATTAGTAATAGTAAGCGAGTTATGAGTGATCGTACCTTTGCTGATGATGATACCCTTTAGTTTACTACCAAAAGTAATGTTACCTCCACTGCATGGTTGATATGATGAGAATAGCTTGCGATTTCCCGTCATGTTATTAGTGCATCCACTATCCTTGACACATTCATCGGGCTCCAAGTCAATTCTCAAGCATATCAAATAATGACACAGACAAACTCAAACATATGGTCCCCAATATTTCATGGGTCCAAAGTTGTTAGTATCAAACATCCTATGCATTTGTTGCATTTGTCTAGGATGTTGAAATGGTGAGTAGAAACCCATGGGTAGAAAATTGTTTTTCCAAATGACGGGATATGTCTTTTGATAGTTTTGTTTCCTAGGTGATCTTGGACTAGTTTGTCTTTGGATGACATTCGTTTTTCTAGGTGGTGGAGATCTAGGTCTTATTAATGGCTTGTTGTATCCTACTCCCGGTTTAAGTAATGGTTTATAAAAACGTTTAACCTCTCTTGTGCTAACAATAGGTATTTCAGAGTTCATTATATTTAACTGCTTTGGATGAGGACCTAAAACAGATTTTGGAAATTTCATGGATTCACCTACTGGTGACGGTCATTTACCTGGACGACGGTCCTTTATCGATAAGGGACCGTCAGGTGCATTTAGGGGACTGTCACAAGTAGCTTTGTCCGACTGTGATTTTACAAATTTTATTTCCTTTGTTCCACTTGTTGAGCCATCAAAGAAATTATAGCCTATTCCGGTTTTATTGTCGGAAAACTTTTGAGTATCAATTATTTGTTTAAGAGAGTGAGTACTCTTTCAAATTTATTAAGTTTTGAGGCTTCCTCCTTGAGTTCCTCATTTTTGATTTTAAGATTTTGACATGTCTTGCATTCAAGGTCAATTTCTTTACCTTTTTCGAGTCTAGATAATTTATCTTTAAGATCCAAAATTTCTTTTTCTAGTTTATATTTGGTAGATTTTAAAGATTTGTTTTTCAAAATTATCTTTTGACTCATTTTGCAAATTTTGTCATATTCGTTGTCTAAGTCAAGTGAATCTAATGAGAGAGTAACATCATTATAGAGATTAGTTTCGAGATGTACCTCTTTTGAAGTTCTGGTCATTAGACAAGCTTTGTTTTTGGCATCTTCGTCGCTATCACTCCAAGAGCTGCTTACGTATGCCTTTTGGTTCTTCTCTTTTGTCTGGTGTGGACAATCTCCTACCAAATGTCGTGGATCTCCACATCCAAAACATCTTTTATCACCATTTCTATATCTATCATCACGGGTCTTTTGAGGAGATTTCTTTTCATTCCGTGGTTGCCTTACATATCTACCTCTTCGCTTAAAGAATTTCTTGAAATCTCTAACCGCCATTGCGTACTCCTCGTCTTCACTTTCCGAGCTTGAGTCTTCTTCATCACTTGCTTCCTTTTTGGCTTTCAAAGTGAGTGATCTTCTTTCAACTTTGCTCTTGACTATCTCGGAATCATTTTTAATGATTAACTCATGGACTTTTAGATTCCAATGAGCTCATCTAACGATAGTGAAGCTAAGTCTTTAGATTCTTTAATTTCCGTGACATTTGCTCTCCACTTCGGATGTAATGCCCTGAGAAATTTCCTAACACAACTCTTGACAGAAACACCTTCATCAAGTGCCTTTAGACTAGTAATAATATTATTGAATCTAGCAAAAGCACTATCTATAGATTCGTCTTCAGGAATGATGAATTGTTCATATTGTTGAATTAAAAGATCGATCTTATTATCTTTGACTTGATTATTACCTTGACGAGTGACTGACAAGGTTTTCAAAATATCTTTAGCCGTATTACACATGAAAATTCTTTGAAATTCCTTTTTAGGTAAAGTGTTGTAGATGACCATTTTTACTTCATCATTTTAAGCCAATTTCTTTTTAAGATTTTCACTTTGTTTATCATAAGGAATAATTTCATCTTGTTTGGTTTTCGGGTTTTGTTCAATAGGTTGAAAGTCACCCATAGTAATAACATGCCAAAGATCAAGATCTTTTGATTTCACATAAGTTTTGAATCAAGTTTTCCAATAAATGAAACTATCGGCTTCGAAAAGTGGTGGTTTTTGCATAGATTGCCCTTCTTGATATTTTTCGAAATCCATTGATCGATTCAAGTTTTAAAATAATGTATACTTTAAAATACTTGAGTAACGTAGCTTTGATACCAATTTAGAAACTAGAAGGGAGGGGGGTTAAATAGTTTCACCGTTTTTATTTACGTTTTAGAAAATTTCCTTTTACAAGTTTGTTTTATAAAACTTTTCGATTCGATCTTTATGTGATATCAACTTATCAAAAAATAAACACAACAATAAATAAGTAAGAAAGATAGGGAAAGAAACGATCAAACTGGGAAACGAAGATTTATAATGGTTCGGCTACGAAGCTCACTCTTTGCCCTAATCCACTCCTCGAGTCTCACACTCGAGTTTTTCACAAACACTATATCAACACGCTCCCTTATGGTGGAACAAACCTTACACAAGCTTACACCATGTTTAACGACACTAAGTGGAATGTCGAGTCCTAATCCTAGCTAGAACCAATCTACTCCAAAGCCCACATGGCTACACACCTCGTACCAACACAATGGTACGAAACAACACAACACACAACTTGGAACTTGCACACAAGTCCAACTACATACAAGGATCAAAAGATAATAATGAGGGTTTAAAAGAGATCCGTAACAACGGCTTGAGAGGTGAAGGACTTTTCTTCAACACTTCGTTTCTTGACGACTACGAGTGTTTGACTCCTCCTAAACCAACCAGTCAACCGGGTGCAGTTGATAGGCCTACCTAGGAGAAAAAGTCAAGTGTTTAAATCCGTGGAAGTACAGGGAAATCCCCGGGTCGTTAAGTCCCAACGAGATTCAAATTGTATTGTAAACGTTTGAGGGAATGAGTGGTACTGAGGACAGTAACCAATAAAGATTTGGATTTGATTATGCTACTGATTACTTGGTATTTGAACAAATGAAGCAGTATTAACAATGACAGAAACACAGATATTATTACAAGTACACAAATTGGAAATCAGATATGATTACAGACAGAAGAAAAAGGTGAGTTTTAAACAATTCAAAACTACAGGGGGTGCAAATAAAAATTTTACAAACTTAATTATAAAAGAAAATGAAATTAAAAAGAAAATTATTTTTTTATTTAATATTAATTATTTAAATAAAAACTATTTAATTATTTAACTTAAACTATTTAAATTATACTAAAAAGATTTATACTACAAATTTAAGCTAGGAAATTGAAAATTAATTTCTAAAATTCTAAAATGACTTAAAATAAATTTAGAAACTAAAAATATGTATTTTTGTCTTTTTGTGAATTTTCTATTAATTAAATAATAATAATATTAATTAAACTATTTAAACTAATTTAAATTACTAATAATACTAAAAATGACTTAGAAAACTATAGAAAAAATTTATAAATCTAATTAACCATCTCAGGAATCCTAAAAAATTATAAAAAGTTTATAAAAATTATACTTAGACTATTTTACTAATTTTTTACTTATTTATTAATTAAAATCTAATTTTACTAAATTAATTAAGAAAATTAGAAAATGAACAGTAGTAATCAAGAGACTATTTTCTTAAAATACTTAATAATTTATAAAGCCTAGGAAAAATATGAAAAGGTACTGTTATTAATTAAAAATTAATAAAACTATTTAACTACTAATATTACTTAATTATTTAATTAAACTAATTTTAATTCTAATAATTACTAAATCAAAAGAGAAAATTCCAGAAAATTAGTAAAATTACTTTAAGATAAAAGAAAATTAAGAAAAATATAAAAATGATGAAGTGCTTAATAATAAGCTGAAAAGAAAAATTAAAAAGATAAATCTTATTAAATAGAAGCTATCATTATTCTTAAAGTTGGTTTTTTGTTGGTTTTTCTTTTTGACAGATGATTATAAGCTAAAAATGAACAACTTTTATGAAACCACTTTTGTTATAGCTTATTAATAAGCTATGTGCACCCCCTTTGTGCTTAACAGTTGAGATTTTAGCTTATTAGGACTTTGTGGCTTTTGAAAAAGCTGAACTAATGAACCACAGATTAAAATAAACTTATAACTATCAATAATGACAAGGAATAAGCACAAAAGAATCAAATAAGCACAGTCAATAAACCAGAAACAAAAAATAAGCAATTAGCCTATTTGACAGGCCAAAATAGACCAAAAGGTCCAACTGTGAGGGCCTGTGGGAACCACAAGGAGGTTCAAGAGTCCAAAACTAGGGTTGACCCTTAAATTTGGACTGCGGGTCTTGCAAATGAACCAATAAGCAGTCCCTGAGGATTACTAATAAGCTCAGAATAAGCCTTGGAAATAAGCTCACAATACTGAGGTCTTAGTATTCAGGGGTAAAAAGGCCTACTTTCAAGGGTGTGTGGGGTCCACACAAGGGATCAGAGATCCAAATAAAAACTAGATCCAATAAGCCAGCTAGAAGGGCTTTTCAAAAAGCCTAGAGGTTAAGCTCTGGGACCCACTAATAAGCTCTGGGAGAGCTTTGGAAGTTGGGTGAGTTGTACTGATCACTCAGTATGCACTAGGGAAATGGACAAACTAAAAGCTATAAGCAGCCCTACCAAATAAGCCATGGATGAGCAAATAAGCTCAGAACCTTAGAAATGGGCTTATGAGGTTTCCAAAAAGCCAAGAAACTTAGGGTGGGGCCCACTAGTGGAGTCACAACAGGCCTTGGAAATTTGGCCAAAACCTGATGCACAGGGCATGTACTTGCCTTGCAGCTTCAAATTAGCTATTGCACAAGCTCAAATAAAAATCACAAAAATAAGCTGATGGTAGGATTTGAAATATAAGCTGATAGACTATGATTTGTGAAAAGCTCATTGTCTGAAAGTTAACACAAAATTCTTGAAAAATCCTTGAAGTTTTGGTTTTCTGCCTAAGTGTAAAATTTTGACTTTTTGAGATATCAAGCTAAGTTGACCTATGTGAAATTCTGCTGGTTCCTAATTACTTATTATGTTATATTAAGCTATAATGAGGTGAAATTAAGCTGAATAATCTAAAAATGAACTAGTATAATGCAAATGGTACTCTAAATCCTAACAGATAACAAATCAATGGAGATTAAAGCTTATTTTGACTTTCTATCAAACAAGGCCTGAGTTTTATGGTATTTCTGAGTGATGGGGACCTAAGGTAACATGTTATAACCAAAGGCAACAACCAATACCACTCGGAACACAGAGAACCAAACAATTCTAAACAACCTGAGTAGTGACTTGATTTTTGGTTTAAAGATCAAATGGGAACCTGAGACTGTGTAAATGCTTCAAAATGATTTATTAGAGTCTAGTGAACTTATTAGAACACAGAAAGGTACACAAGTTTAAATGACCAAGAATCCAAAGTATGCTAATAAGACAGTCTAATTTGAGATTTTTAAGCACAAGAGGTTCCAATGAACCAAGACTTGTTTCTAGGCTATATTATGACCAATTAACACCCACTAAGCAGTAATAAGCACAAATAAGTAGCAATTAAGCAATGGAACAGTAATATGGAAATTTTGAGTACAAGACTTACAAGATGCAATCCTGCTAAAAACATGAACCAAGGACCAAGTTACCACACCTATAGGTTCTCCACAGAACCACTAACCCAAAGCCATCCAAAACTCACTATGCTCCAACTTCTTCTTCATCAAACCTGTGATTTTTTATTTATTTTCTATTTTTTTGATTATTTTTTTTTTTTTGTATTTTTGATTTATGATGCTACATTGACTTTTAAGATGTCTAATAGCTTTTAGAAGCTATCTAGGAGCTTATGTGAGCTATTTAGTCCTTAAACAACATCTGTGAATGTCATGACCTTAATTTGAATTTTCAAAGTAAAATTGCAATTTAGGGAATTGAAACAGAAAACTTGGAATTAAGATTGCAAAAACTTCAAATTATAATTGAGAAACTGAGTACAAGGTTTAAAAGCTTGAAATTACAACTAAATAAAAGAGTACACTACATACGATTCTAATTTTTACTAAAAAAACTACACAGTACGTCTTATGCCTTCTCCTTCTTTATATAGGATTCAATTAGGGTTCCTGGAAGCCTTCTGAGACTTTCCCAGTTGGAATTAGGGCCATTGGATTAGTATCTTTCAATCTTGACCGTTTGCTGCTTTTGGCGCCAAAAAATGAGATAAGGCAAATTGCTCTGTTGCGTGTCGCAGGGGGTGGGCGGTGCATTTATTATGGAGGTGATGTTAGGTGAAGAGGGTGTGGGATGGTGATGATGAAATTGCAAGTGGAAAAGGTGGGGGAGATGGTTTTGCAGAGGAGGTTTGGCAGGTGTGGTTTTGGGAGGGAAGGGTGGTTTGGAGGGGTTTGATTGGTTTTGACCAGGGTCAACGTTTGACCCTGGTATAATATTAAGGGTGGGGCGTTGGGCTTGTGGAGTTGGGCCTGGGAGATATAAGGGGTGGGCTTGGTGTGGTTGTGTTTGGATTTGGTTTTGGGTTTTATAATAATAAGGGTCCGGTTAGGTTAAGTGTTAATAACAAGGACCATTTTTGTAATTTGCAGATTTTTTAGGGTGTGATTTAGCAACTTTACAAAGTTATCCAAGGGACCATACATGGCAAGTTTCAATAGTACAGGGTCCCATGTTGATTTTTCCATTTTTAGAATTCCCAGGGACTAAATCTGCCATCCTTAAAACTTCAGGGACCAATCTTGTAATTTTTCCAAACATTCCTTCCGAAGACCATTCCTGCCAAAGATTAGTAGTACAAGGACCAAAATTTATTTTTCTCAAAGTTTTCATATCACAGGGACCATTTTTGTCAATTTTGCAAAGTTGAGGAACTGAACTTGTAATTATGTGAAACTTTACACCAAAGGACTAAATATGTAATTTGTGATTCAAAAAGGACCTTTGGTGACTTTTTCATGTTTTTGAATAACCAGGGACTAGTTTTGACAAGTTATGAAAGTTGAGGGACTGAAACTGCCAATTATGCAAACTTTGTTCATTTTTCATTTGCTTTTGATCATTTTGCATTTGAAACATATAAAACATAATTCTGGGATATTTTCAGTATTTTGATGCATATTTGAGTGTTTTTGGATATTTTGGCAGCTCAGATTAAGTAAAAATGATGAGTATTTACACACTCATCAGTGTTCTTCTCTTGCACTTTAGAGGAAGTATAGATGTGGTCACTTGTAAACAACTTAGAACCCGTTAATGTGATCAAAGAAGATTATTTGGAGTGATTTTGGAATACAGAGAGTTTCAGTGCATAAGAAGTAAGATTTCAGAAAAGAAACAATTATGTATTTATAGGCGCCAGGAGAGAAGGTGGCAGTCCCTTAAACATGTGACGGTCCTTTATCACTAAGGGACTGTCCGTCATTTAAGGGACCGTCCCGACAGACGCTCCTCTTTTTGTCCCGGCGGGGTGAAAAATTCATGTCGGTTTTGAGCGGAAAATATTGCTGTTGCAAATTTGAATTTTAAACTTATCTTTTTAAAAAAGGATTTCTTTTAATTATACAAAAATACTTTTGTAAAAATGTTTTGTCATATGAAAATGTGATGTTTAGATGAAAAATATGTTCTTTGATCACATACACAAGTTGGTAGATGTTTATACATACCTGAAGTGATGTTGAAACCGAAAACGAGTTTTCTTGATTAAAAACCGATTAGTCATAGTTTTACGTAATGTGTCTTTATATTTTGTGATTATCAAAACTAGTAGAGACCTAGTAATGTAAATAACGTTTTTGACATGATTTGTATTAACATATATCACATATGAAAAATGAACACTCACAACAACATTGAAATACAACTAAACAAGTACTTTTTATTCAGACAAATCACAAGCTACAAACATCAACAGAAGTACCAGACCATAAGCCACAAGTGGCATCATACATGAACTTCTACCAAGGTCAACAATAACAACGAAAATTACAACAAGACAACCTAATAATACTTGACACCACCAACGGCACCTACAACAGGCAACACTAATCATGGACCTCCATGACCATGACATGATGACATTTCTCAACCCTTGCTTCACGTGCAACATCCAAAACACCCACCAAAGCCTGTAGAATCTCTCTATTCTTTACTTGCGCCTCCACCAAACACTCCACCCCATCACAGGCTGATACATCTAGATGACTAAAACTCTGGCCCTCTTCAATCATTTCTGCAAACTTTTTGATTTTTGCTCGCAACCCATCACACTATTCACTGATCTTCCTAATAAAACCTTCATTCTCACTCTCTTCTTGCAAAAAAAGGAATTTGAAACAATCTTTCAAGTCATACTTAGACCCACATGCCTCCTTTAATTGCTCAAAGTTTGGAATAGAAACCATTTTTTTTACAAGTTTTAAACAAAGACTTTCAGACACAAGTGAAAATACTAAACATATGGCCATTACTTATATAAGCAGAACAAGTAACCAAAAACAGTAAAAGTAACCAAATTGGAATATTGTTTATTTGAATCCTAATTCATATGCAAAAGACTATGTTACCCTAATATTGAAGAAAAAGTAACATTGTAAAAAAGACATACACTAAAAAAAACAAACAAACACACTTTATGACACCGAAAAACTCTTAAAAAATATAAAATAAAATTAAACTGCTTAAAAGTCTCTAATGGCTTCCCAAACACAAACTAAAATAAAAAAAATAAAATAAACTTCAACAAGCAGATATTCCCAAAAGTATTTTCAAGCTTTCCCCTGTATAAACAACTAAATTGCCAATATGAATTCAAACAATTGTGCCTGAAATAGCAGGCTTTAAAGCATACAATGTTTTAAAACATTTCAAGCCTCTCATCCACAAACAAGGAATATGCAGAAGCATATATTCTGCAGCCACCACATGGAACTATTCTGTTTTCATATTTTCCCACTAACTACAACTCCCAAAACAAATGTTTTTCCATAAAAAAAAAAAACAAATGTGTTTTTGATTAAATAATGTATCTAAACAACTCATTTCAAATTATCAGCTGAAATACATATAGATCAGATAAGTTACTACCCCGACCTTTTTGTTGTCCTTGAAAGAATTTCTCTCAAACAAGTTTTGTAAATTCCCATTCATCTTCAAGAGATTTAATTTTAGCTATGATTTCATTTTTTACACTTTACCATTCTACAAACCTGCATGCCTAACTGAACATCACCTACATCTAAGACTTTACTCAAATAAAAAAAAATGTACATGTAAACAAACAAGTTTAAACAAAACATAGAAAGTTACACTCTTATTAATATTAACATAAACACAGACCAAATTCCAGCTACACTGGGAATTTTGATACATTCAACATACATGCCACACATTATCTACATAATACTATGACAACTAGAACAAAACCTAACAGTTTCACCCAACTAAGTCACACAAAAGCTTACTAAACTTCTAAAGATTTAAGCATAGAAAAAACATAACTAGAAACAACCTTATTAGAACCTCTTTAGTTTCTTCACCATCCTTTGTTTGTCAGCAACACGTAAAGAAGCAGCATAGCTTCTCTGAATCAACCAGCCAATTTCATCAAAATCCTCTCGCTCCACAGTCTTCAAATCTGATAAACAGTCATCCAAAACATAGTTGCTACCAAGCTTCTTCAATTCCATGATAATTCCATGCCTGTGTTCGATCCTAGCCTTCACCTCCTCAATCCTTTGATTGTAATCCTTTTCATCACATAGATACGCGCCTTCTTCTCCCGAGAAAAAATAGCTTCCAAAACCTTTTCAACACGCCTGTCACCAATCTGATTTGCAATCTCCAAACACTTAGGAAACTTTGGAGCCATAACCTTCGAATCAAAAGAGAATTTCAATCTGAACAACTGTGATTACAATTGACAAACCCTAATTTCGTTAACGTTTATCCTCAACTTCTTTTACCAAAGACAACAGGTACAAAGGAAACCATAGAAACATTTGGCCAAAAAAATCCTTTAGCCCAAAAAATAAGTACCAAACGTTAAGCCCAATTGATTTGAAAAAAAAAAATAATGAAGCCCAATAACCATTTTTAAAAACAATTGTATATTTACTAAACTTAAAGCCTTTTAAAATACAATATATATATATATATATATATATATATATATATATATATATATATATATATATATATATATATATATATATATATATATATATATATAACATTATTTTTAACATTAAGTAAATTACGAAACCAAATGATACCCGTTCATAAAATTTCCCAGGAAATATTCTTTAATAAAAATAAAGACACAAAAGATACATAAAACGAAAAATTACAACATTATAACAAATAATATGATACGTCACAAACCAATATTGGAAAATCAACGAGCTTTTAAAACTGGTAAACCTATAACCCGCAAACCACAAAACATACAACACAAAACACATATTTAAACACTCCCGCCACAACGCGCGAGTTTTCCTACTCGTTTGCGACTATAAGTCGTTGTTAACCACTTTAATCTTATATCTTAATAATTATGTCGACTGTTGCATTTATGTGGTGAATCATCCGCGGGTACTGTACTATTTTTTTTAAAAATATTTTTATATTGTTCAAAATATTATTATTATTATTATTATTATTATTATTATTATTATTATTATTATTATTATTATTATTATTATTACCTGAGTTTCAACTCGACATTGCGAGCCGATTAATCACAGGACGACTACCTTTTTAAATAGCCTGAAGTCATCGCATGTGATCTTCCATGGTTATATGAGGATTAATTTTCTCCCCAAAGTTTGAACCTGGAACCTCCAAGGACTTTAACCATTTAGGAGACCAAATCCAAATCATTGGGTCACCCAATGTGGTTTTGTTCAAAGTTATTTTTACCAAAGTGTATTATTGAAAATGTTGCTCGCAAAAAAAATTTAGTTACATGATACCCGCCATCGCAAAGCGGGGGAGCTACGTTTTTTTTTTTTTTTTTTTTTTTTTAAGACCCAAAAATTAGACAAATTGAAAACGTAAACAAATAATAGATGATTTGTTGGGTAGAAATGCCACGTAAATCACATGAAATTTGGCAAGAAGAAACACTTCTATATAAAGCAATGAGCTTAAGAGTAACAAATCCATTATACACGAGATTGTAACTATAAGTGTTTAATAATTAGGTAAGAAGTTCCAGATAAATGACACATATTAGATCTAATTTGTTTTTTATATTATTATTTTTTTGTTAAATAAGCGGGCAACATGCATTTGGACCGAATGTATGTGATAAAGACTACGTGTCTTACAAAATCGTCCTAAGCTATATACATTCTATGGTATTAAATTACGTTTTCAGAAAGAATTTCATTAGTTGTTGTGCACGTCAATTGCCTAACATGTAACTACAAACGGTTTTCAGTTGTTATCTTTCTATCACAAACTTAAAATATCTCCTTCAAGCATGTGATTTCAATTTCTAGAAACTTGATATTGAGATGTATATATCATATGATTTTTAAAGTCAATCACTAACATATCAACCATAAGGACCTCAAAATAGAGTAGCATATTATTAAAAAAGGACAGCTTACTTTGGCTGATATTGTGAAATAGTAAAAGAGTAAGCAATTACTCTCAGGTTTAGCCATATTGTTAAATGATGAAAGGCATCACAATAATCTAAATATATGGTAATACAATCTGAATTAACCAAGAAACTAACATATAAATAAACCAAATCAAACTAATAAAGATAGCAGCGGAGTTGTACACTGTTTGATACATTCCTTTATTATTATTTTTTAGACATTTTTTTACTTGCTTTGCCCTTTAGGAATTAACGAGTTTGGTACCCGTGCGTTGCTGTGGAATTCTTTTGTGGCCGTTAGCTACTTAACATGAAGTTAGTTACCTAAGACTGATTTTGAATTGATGTATAACATGAAGGACCATTTATGTAAATTATTTGAGGACTAAATTTGCAATGAACCACTGAGATGAAAGACAAAGTGTGTACAAATTTTTTTTAATGTTAAAGATAACGGTCATTAGTTAACAGCCGTTAAATAACTAACGACCGTTAATACTAAAAAAAAAATATATATACTGTAGCAAGCACAGTGCTTGCTACAGTAACCTCTTGCCCTTTAGTATATTATATAATATAATGAGCGGTAAATCATGGTCAACTTTTATGATCGACAACAGTAATTCATTGCAATAAAGAAAAGACAAAGGATAACAATATTTTGCTTGCTTGTCTCCAAATGTAAAATTAGTAAAAATAATAATCAGTACTAAATAATAAAGGGTTTGGGTAATGTGTGGAAATTATTTATTAACTTGTTCTTTTTGAATTTTAAAATAAAATTTATGATTTTAATCATAAATTTATTTCATCAAAATAAAATTTACATGGTGGTTGAAGGCAAACGAGTAACAAGCTGCGCCGCTAGCCCTTTTTAGATTGCAAAGCTAACTCTTTTGAAAACTAAATTTGTGGATCTATGTGTCATAACATTACTGTTCATGATAAATATTTTGTGTATAAGTTAAAATGAATTACTCCGTAATATAGAACTATCTTATTATAGTAATAATAAGTTAATAAATGAATTTTAAAGCTTGTCCCCAATAATAAAAGCATATTACAATGAGTTATATGTATATGTAATGTTAGTACAACTTTAATGAACAAGAAACCAAAATCAGACTAATAAAGAGAAACATATTATACTTAAATGCATACCCTTAAAGTCTGTATACGGTCAATTGCACCAAAAAATTTACGACGCCCATTTTCTAAGAACGTTATAAAAATGGTCATTCCACCATAAACAAACACTATCATATTTTTTTCTTCTTCTTCTTCTTTGTAACAAAAATAACCAAGTGAGAACTCTGCAAAGCAGCAAAGGTGAACACTTGGTGCTGAACGTTGTTTTTTCTTAAAACAAATTTCAAGAAACCAACTTGTTGAAAAAAGTACACATATACATATATATTTGTACTTTTATATCCATATAAATATTTTTTTGTGTGTTACGTGGTGACGAAAATGGTAGGAACACTAGAATCGTCAAGCAATCGACTGAAGAGTGTGTTTGAGAGCATCGGAGAGAGTGTATTTGAGAGCATCGGGGCATATAGTTTTGGTGGTGGTAGCAGCAGCAGTGGCAACCAAAAGATGGTGACATGTGACTATGATGATAAACTGGAAATGATGGAGACTGGTGGTGATAGAATAAAAAATGTGCTTGTTTTGATGAGTGATACGGGAGGTGGCCATCGGGCATCTGCTGAGGCCATCCGTGACGCTTTCAAGCTTGAATTTGGTGATCAATACAGGGTACATTTTCTTGTTACGACTCTAGCTAGATGTTACGTTTGTATACCAATTAAGTTGATGTTTTTTTTGGTTTATTTAATCTCGGTTCACTTATGTTTTCTTTTCATTGTATAGATATTTATTAAGGATGTATGGAAAGAATATGCCGGGTGGCCCTTGAACGATATGGAAAATCAATACAAGTTCATGGTTAAGCACGTCCAGCTTTGGAATGTTGCGTTTCATAGCACTTCTCCTCGTTGGATACACAATGCTTATCTTACTGCCTTTGCTGCTTTCTACGCCAAGTACATTCTTTTACCCTTTTACAACTTCTAATTTCCCTAATTGTATGATCACTTATATGATGTTATTACAATCTAGCTAGTTGATTGTTGTTTGTTGCTAATGGTAGTTTAACCAGCTGTTTATTGTGTCCACTTTTATTCCCTTTTTTGCCCATTTGCAACTTAAGTTAAGCAGAAAATTTATGTTTGTTTTCATTTCCATTAAGTTTTGTATGGATAATGGGGTGCAGTTTAAATTCTTGGATTTTTTTTCTTCATATTTTCTAATTCTTTCACTTTTGGCAAATTCTTGAAATAAAGGGAGGTTGAGGCTGGTTTAATGGAGTACAAGCCCGATATCATCATCAGTGTTCATCCTCTTATGCAACACATTCCATTGTGGGTACTTAAATGGCAAGGATTAGACAAGAAAGTCATCTTTGCGACCGTTATTACAGATCTTAATACATGCCATCGAACATGGTAAAAGTCATAAATATCTTCGTCCACAAAACTAACCGCAAATGTACATACTAAATTTTGATTTAAGTTGGAGTTAATTTTGAGTTTTCTTTATTTTGTTTCCTAACCAGGTTTCATCCTGGGGTAGACCGCTGTTATTGCCCTTCAGAAGAGGTAGCAAAGCGAGCATTATTAGATGACCTTGAAAAAAGTCAACTGCGAGTGTTTGGCTTGCCTATTCGACCATCTTTTGCTCGTGCTGTCCTTGACAAGGTTACAATGTGCACGTTAAACACCTTACAGATTATAATCATTGCTTACTAGCATATCAAGTAGTTTACGTTTATCTTGGGTTTAATATGGATTTTCGCGTATTTGACACAGGATTACTTAAGGGAAGAGTTGGACATGGATCCAAATCTACCCGCGGTCTTGTTAATGGGAGGTGGTGAAGGGATGGGCCCAGTAAAAATGACTGCAAATGCTCTTTCAGACGCTCTTTTCGATCAAGAAACAGGAAAACCATTTGGACAAATGGTTATAATATGTGGTCGAAACAAATCTTTGGCATCGTCTCTTGAATGCCTAGACTGGAAGATCCCCGTTAAGGTAAATTCACGTTAATTAAAGAAAAGTAAGTAAAAGCTCCTTATTATTTGGGATATTCATATGTTTTTGTTTGCATTTTGGTTGTAGGTTAAAGGATTCGAGAAGCAGATGCAAAAATGGATGGGTGCTTGTGACTGCATAATTACCAAAGTATGAATTTATTTATTGTGGATCACATATAATTTCACCAATTCATTATATTAATCGCTTCTTCTGGGGTTTTATTTTGATTTTGTAGGCTGGACCAGGTACAATTGCGGAAGCGCTGATTAGAGGGCTTCCATTGATCCTCAATGACTATATTCCAGGACAAGTATGCAAAAACTAAATGTTACTAATATTATACTCCGTATCTGATTAGTGTTTTAGTACCTTCAATAAGGGTTTATTAGTACCTTCAATAAGGGTTTGTTAGTAACACTAATCTGTATTTTGGATGGATCAACAGGAAAAAGGAAATGTGCCTTATGTAGTGAATAACGGGGCTGGTGTTTTCACCCGAAGCTCAAGAGAGACAGCCAGAATAGTGGCGGGATGGTTCAGTAACAATGCAGATGAGCACAAAAGAATGTCGGAGAATGCACTAAAACTAGCTCAACCGGAGGCTGTTTTTGACATTGTGAGGGACATTCACGAGCTTGCACGCCAACGAGGGCCCCTCAACGATCCCCCCTACGCTCTTACATCATTTTCAAGCCTAATATAAACTTATAGGATGTGTGATGTACAGGTGGGGATTGAAGGCTTTTTTGGGTTTCAAATGTAAATTATTTCATATGGGTGTGATGACTTTTAGGCTAAGAACACAAATATGCAATAACGGAAACATGGATGACTAATCATAAAATAGGAGAAGAACGTAGATGAAGATTGTGTGCATTGCGTATTTCCATGAACCTTTCTTGATCTATTCATTTACATTTATAAGGCTTACAAAAGGCCATTCAATATATCGTTCTTCTAAAAATCTAATAAGAACTATTGTTTGGTTTTGATTTCCTTATATAATGAAACATACTCACTACAAAGAAATAGTCCAATCTATACACTTTTAAAAAGGGTGTAATTTTTTTTTTAGTTTATTAACACTTATGTGTAGGAAGATGCTAATAACACTTATCGGTGTGTCACCTCATTACCCTCCCAATAACACACTAATAACTAATATAACACCCTTAACAATAAAATCAATAACTGTTATTGGTGCATGTTGGTTTCACAAAACACTACACAAAAATACTCCCCCACTCACAAAAAAAACAAGAGTTAGGTGTAGGGATGGCAACGGGGCGGGTTTGGGGTGGGGCGGCCATTCCCATCCCCAAACCCGATTACCAAAGTTCTCCCCAAACCCGCCTCAATCCTCATCGGGGATCTAATCGGGGCGCCCCGTTGGGGCGTGATACTCCCTCAAACCCGCCCTTTATTAATATGGGATCTTATCGGGGTGTCCTTTTTGGGTGCAATTCTCAACCAAAGCCGAACTATTTCACATTTATTTTTATTTTTAAACCGTTAGCAATAACTTTAAGAATTAAGAACCTATTAATAATTAATTACAAATAAGCCTTATTAAGTTTTCAACGATAGTATTATACATACATAATAATAAATTATACTGCCAAAAATTAAAACTTAAAAATATGACACTAAACGAGTTTTTATAATGAAAATTTTGCTTCCTACAAAGATAAAAAAAATAAAATAACAATATTAGAGTGATATTTTTTTATTATGTAAATCCTAATAAAATACTATGTAGGTATAGATATATTTCTATATGTATATATATTATTCGGGCGGGACGGGGCGGGGCGAGGATTTCCCGCTCCCCGCCCCAAACCCGATTAAAATCACCGTTTAAGCCCCAAACCCGACCCGTAACCCGATTAGCATGACCCGCCCCAATTAGTTCGGGTTTCGGATTTCCCAATCGGGTTCGGGGGTTTTTTTTTTTTTTGCCATCCCTAGTTGGGTGGAAGAACAGAGGAACGAATGTCACCAAAGGACGGTGCACCAATAACACTTATTGGTGTGTTATTGGTTGTTTTTGTTGACAAACAGCGGGTAACAAACCCCCGCACTGTGCACTCTTAATAATGTGTAAAAAATGGTTACATTAATAAGTGATAAAATTGTAAAAGAATAGATTTAATACACTTGTAATCATGCCAAAATAAAAAATCACACTTTTAAGTGTAGAGAAATCTAGAGTGTTTGTTTTTTCTAAAAAAGACTCTTACCGCCTCTTATCACTTACGAGTTAGACAAGGTAAGAGGCAAAGGTTTTTTTTTTTTTTTTTTTTTTTTTTTTTTTTCTTCTTCTTCTTCCAGTCATACGCGATAAGAGGTTATCCCTCATACCCAATAACTTGCGGTGGTAAACTCTTATTGCCTCTTAACACTCTTATTTTCTCTTATTTAATGATTTATCATTGTATTAAATTTATAAAAATGTTTTTTTCATGTTTATGAAAGCTATTTACTCATTGCATTGATATGGTTTAATATATACTTTAAAAAAAGACATTTTTTTAAAGGCTAGTAACATCAAATTAGATCAACTAGCATGTGGTCTAGTGGGTAAAGCTTAAAGAGTTAAGCGAGTCAATTGTGAGAGTAGTACCGGTTTGGTTGATCTACCGGGAAGTCCTCACATGGGGGCAGGACCACATGCTCTGTTGATACCATCCCCCCACCGCAAATGCTCAGATTGACTGGTCAGCGAGGGCCTCTTTGAGAAAATGGCCAGGGTTCATAGCCCACCTCCTGATAAGTACAGTCACTGATAAGTACAGTCACTGGGACAGGTGCTCATTGCCTGGGGCCGGGTCCTTGGGGGAGGGTCCGGTTGGCATCCTTAGGATGCATGGGACCAGGGTGATCCCACCGATCTTCACCTTTTTTTGAGAATAACATCAAATTAGTACATATTAGTGCCATCATTTATCCTATGTATTTAACTTGTTTAATATTATTATGTATGAGAATTGATACTTAATCGTTTACTTTCGTAATTCTCAATTATAAACAAGTGTTTAGTGAAAGGTAGCTATTTTGGACGTAAAATAGAGCAAAATTGATTAAGTTGGAAAAGTCTACTGAACTAAAGAAATATACGCCATATCATTCTAGACAGATACGCCGTACGACTATACTTAGAGGAATTTGAAGACCATTGACTGACTTTGAAGAATGTGTCGCATGTATTTACCTCATGCGCCGCATATGAATTCTTAGTCGATGAAGAAGATCTGCTCTAGATACGCCGTATTACTTTCCTGACATACGGCGTATCAATCTCAAGATTTCACCAAGATATCCAAGACATAGAAGAACGTGCGCCGCATTGGAGTTTGAAGTTACACCGCATCTAAAGGCGGTGTATGAATATTCATGGATATTTTATTCTTGGACCCCACGAGAAGTTATCGAGATATGCCGCATCCGCTTAGTTGATGCGCCGCATCGAGCCCGAAACTATAAATACCCCATTCAACAGCCGAATTTGGTGTGCAACAAAACCGTAAGGTGAAGAATACAGATGATTTGGAAACACAAGAAACCACCTAAATGAAGATCTCAGAGCAGTAAGAAGGTACTACTAGTGTTTAATTCATTAAGTAGTTTTGTTTTATTGTATTAGTACGCTTTAATCCATCAAGATTGCTGGTTTGTCTACGCCATAGGACTCCCCTTTATACTGTGGCGCATCTCCTTCCATGGGATGCGGCTTATCAACTACATAGGTCATATCTATCTTTTAATTTTCTGCATTTTATTTTTTTGCACTTTAAACTTTCTATCAGTTTCTTTAATGTGGCGTATCCCTGGTTAAGGATACGCCGTATCTATTTTTTTTACTCGTATTTATTCCCAGCTCGATACGGCGCATCCCTTCCCATGGGTGCGGCGTATCGACTGACCTGATGAATTTCCAGATTTTTAATTTTTAATTTTTAGGTTTATTTTTTGCTAACCACTAATGAAGAATGCACTAGTTTTGATTTTCTTAATACAGGTGTTTACCAAGAATGGTGGTATACATACGTTCTGTATTTTCTGTGGAGACCTCATTCATGGAGGCTTGAACGCCTTCTACTCACAGAGAATAGAAAGTTGCTCACAAATTCATAATGGAGGGTCATACCGAGCAAATCTCAGTTCTAATTCTTTATATTTCATGTTTTTAATTTCAATTTCAAACAACAAGGACATTGTTTATCTTAAGTGAGGGATGGAGAATTAGAACGATACTTGTCCTTATTTTTCAAAAAATATGCGTCAATTTATGCTTAATATGCTAAATTTAAAATTTTTCTAGCATGTTTTTGTTAAATCAAAATTTCATAGCCACACATATAACCGTTATTTTAAAAATTGTGATAATTGAGCGTATCTGTTTACTAATATTTACCCCAAATTTCATAAATATATGAGTATGCCGGTGACTTGTAATCTTTAGAACTTGGCTTATATACTACTCGAGACCACAATAATGAGTATTATTGATATAATTGGAGTGACTTGTCTAACTTGGTAAATTGGTTTCACAGATGTTTTTAAAAATTGTTTTGTTACACCCTTAAACCTTAGCCTACCCTATAGATTTAAGTTCGTGGTTAGTTGCTTTTGGTAAAAGTGTGTTTCCCTGCGTTTCCTGTGTTCATGTGCTTATTTCATTATCTTTGGTTAGGTCTGGAAATTTCACAATGCAATGGAGTGAAAGAAGATATTGTATTTTTGATTTTCGTCTGTTTGCTATTTTCACTATTACCTTCACGTCTGAAGTTATGAGAAGTATGGAAAAATTATCCAGAATTATCGTGATAGTGATGTTGTGAAATTTTGCACCATTATGTTCATTTGATGTTTAAAAAAAATCAAAAAAATGAGAAAAGAAAAAGAAAAAAGTAGTTGGAATTTTAAATACCAAGAATGTAAAGTTATGTAATAGTAGAGATATCACTACTGCTGTTATATTATATTTATTGATTGAATGGGAGTTGGCCGTTATGGGAACACCAACTAAAGATTATTCTTTGACTAAGATGTTATTAAGTTTGATTCATGTCTACCTACTAAAGCATGAGTTTTTGTGTTAAAGCGTGAGTTAGTCTATGATTTATGTTTTATTCATGGAATGGTTGGGAAAGCGATTAACCACACCAGGACTTAATCTATTTGTTTTGTTTAAATGTTTTTTTTTTTTTTTTTTTTTTTTTTTTAAACCAATTTTTTCCCTATTGTTATCCCTACCCATTACCAAATTATTATATTTGTTGTTAGCTTTCAAACATCCGAGTATGATAATGGCCTAGTGAGAATGTCAAATGTATGACTAAGGTAGTGACCATCCGAGTTTTAGACTAATCAAATAACGCGCAGCGATCTTGTGTGTGACTTGGTGACCATCCGTTATGAAAAGCGATCCAAGAAACACATTAGTGACCATCCGTTGTTTAAGGAATCGAGGACTCGCGCCAGCGAACTACTAAGTTTGTGCAAAAGATGTTTAAACAAAGCCAGGTATCACCCTAAACGTTTTCATGACCGATTTACCACTTTAGACTTGTTACTCCTTGGCTTTAGTGGTGGAGATGTGCATCCTTGCCAAGCTTATGATAAAATATTCGTCATGACCGAGCAATTGAGCGAATTAAATTAGTTGAGAGATTGAGAGATTAAGATATTTTACTTTATTTTCTATTTCATTAAGCGTTTGGTTGTGCAATTATGATGAAAACGACTAAGTGCTTAACTATAAAAATAAATCTTCAACTTTATTTAGGATACATTTTCATAAGTTTGAATCTAGAGTTTACTTGAGGACAAGTAAAGTTCAAGTGGGGGGATATTTGATGACATCAAATAAGTACATATTGTTGCCATCATTTACCCTATGTATTTGACTTGTTTAATATTATTATGTATGAGAATTGATACTTAATCGTTTACTTTTGTAATTCTTTGTTATAAACAAGCGTTTGGTGAAATTTAGCTATTTTGGACGTAAAATGGAGCAAAATGGATCAAGTTGTAAAAGTCTACTGAACTGAAGGAAGATATGCCGTATCATTCTAGACAGATAAGCCGTACGACCATACTTAGACGAATTTGAAGACCACTGCCTGACTTTGAAGAATGCGCTGCATGTATTTACCTCATGCGCCGCATATGAAACCTTGGTTAACGAAGAAGATCTGACTTATCTACTCTAGATACGCCGTATTACTTTCCTGACATATGATATATCAATCTCAAGATTTCACCAAAGATATCCAAGACATAGAAGAGCATGCGCCGCATTGGAGTTTGAAGTTACGTCGCATCTAAGGGCGGTGTACGAATATTCATGGATATTTTATTCTTGGACCCCATACGAAGTTATCGAGATACGCCGCATCGTGCCCTCAGACAGAAACTATAAATACCCCATTCGATAGCCGAATTGGGTGTGCAACAAAATCCTATGGAGAATAATACAAACGATTTGGCAACACAAGACACAACCCAAATGAAGATCTCAGAGCAGTAAGAAGGTTCTGCTAGTGTTTAATTTATTAAGTAGTTTTGTTTTATTGTATTAGTACGCTTTAATCCATCAGGATTGCTGGGTTTGTCTACGCCATAGGACTCCCCTTTATATTGTTTTCCCATCGATTAGAGTTTATTTGATGTTTATTTGGTTTTTTATGCATGTGCTTTGATTACCTCTGTGTCTAGCCGTGGTTTGTTTGCGTTGCCATACACCTCCCACAATTACTTCATTAGCATTATAAGTTAATGTAAGCCCTTAAAAAAGGTTAAATAATATAGAAATAAGTAATCATTAAGAGTTTACTCGCCTGTAACTAAGATACCAACGAGAGAAAATAGATTTTAGTACTCATCCTATAAAACTAGCAAAAAAAACAAGTGACAAGCTACTTAATCATCGGTCAGGCCTCTTATCTGTATATGTTATCTATCTGTGTACGTGTTCGCCATTCGTGTATTTATCTCATTAGTTTTATTACTTTTATAATCAACTAAATCGTGCTAGTATCTCAGGCTGAAAATTCCCTTTGCGTTAGATTAGGTTTTAGAACTAACTTACTAATTAAAATACTGATAGATATTCTAGGTGTTAACGTTTCACTTTTAGTGATCGACACTCTACTTACAAACTAGCTATATTGATCGGGTACACTGCTCGTTAGTGTGTGTTATAGGTTAAGTCGGCTAATGGTGCAGGATTTACTGACCAGGTTTTACATTTATAATTTCTCGTCTACCTATGGTCCACCTAATGCACTAACGGGTAGTGTACCCGGTTGTGTGTAGTGTGGGAATTGTAAGACCGAGGTCGTCCCAAGAACAGTTGATTTCTAGTTTTCTAATTAAAATGATTGTCACACAATAAAGGGGTTTTCATAATTGATTGATTAAATATAAATATTTATTGTGATCAATTGGAGCGGTTCTGTAGGCAAACAACTAATGGAATGATAATTGTTCTAATTCTCATATTGTATTTATTATCGCAATATATGGGGGTTATGTTCATTTAGGTCCAGAGGGTTAAATCACCTAAATCTATCTTACACCTTGTCCTATTATCACATATTGTAAATGCAAGAGTTCATCGGTCGGCGTGAACCTACGAGATGCAAGAGTCATTAAGCACCACTATAATCAAAGACTTATTCTAGTGAAACCCGGCATGGTCAGATCTTAGGTTTCCTCTAACTTCTTAAGTATGTCCAATTGATAGGTGGTCCTAGGGTTAATTCGCACACAAGGAAAAGTAGTACTATGGCTAATTCTTACCAATCCTCACAACCAACTCATCTAGGGTCCTAGGGTTAATTCACCTAAACTAATAGATACTACCAAGCTTTAATACTACCGAAACAAAAGGATTGCAAACAAGCAAGAAAAATATGTATATAAAGCAATAAATAAACTAATAATAGAAGTCAAACAATTAAACATCAATTAATTAATTAATTAATTAAATGATCAATTACAATTAATTAATTAAAAGATACGAACAATTAAATAATACACAATAGGCATCGCTACATCAATAATCAAGCAGAATCATAATTAAAATAATAAATATTGAAACTAAATAATTAATTGAGTGTCGAAAGAGGTTTACATATCGTACTTAAATAAATGTTCATGATCCCCTAGTCGAATAAAACCCCCTAAAAGCTACGAACCTCCTGCTATCTTTTTTTCCCTTCTACAGCGTAGCAACCACAGGACCAAAACCAAAAGATATCATACGTATATCTATACTACTTATAATGGAGATTAGACCTTCTCTCCTATTAAATATTTAAGATTTCCTAATATAGATTTTAAGTAATTACAAATAAAAGAGCACTACTTACAACTATTTAAAGCACAAATACAATCATTTAAATCACATATACTTAATACACTAATTAAAACACCCCTTCACTAAAATATACAATCATTTTACTACATGGTACAATGCAATTAAGCTACTAAGCCTAACATATGAATTTGTAGTCTCATCAATGAATATATTTTATTCACTTGTTGTACTTTATAAAATATCGTTAAGCATTTTATATATTGATTAGTTGCCCGAGACGGATATGCGGACACAATACTAAATCTTTGGTGCCGTTAACATTTATTTTAGGGTACCCGCCGCCGCAACGCGCGGGTACCCTACTAGTGATATTTATAATATGTCAATTTCCAACTTAAACCTCTAACTCACGTACGTTTACACTTGGTCCCTGTCTTCATCATTTGCATTATTTCACCGTATAGTAGTATTTTAACACATATAATGTGTTTATTAATGCAAAACTTAAATGCATTTATTCGCATTTGGTCCTTGGACTTAAACTCCTTTGCGCCCAAGTTATAAACTACGGCGTAGGTCCATGACAACTACCCCGTAGGTCTTCGTCATCACGTAATTATCCACAACTGCGGCGTAGCTAAACTATAAGTTACGTTGTAGCCTTCACATTTGGTCACTATGGCGTAGCCTCAAGGCAAACTACTACCGTAGAACTCTCGTTAACACATTTACGCCGTAGCCCTATGACTAGCTACGACGTAGTCTTCTTCATGCACGAATATGGCTAAGTAATAAAATATCTACGACGTAGCCTCCATAATATATTACGCCGTAGCCTTGCGTCTTAATCCATTTTGAGAGCCATTTCTTGTATCATTTCCGTTCCAACGTCTCAATTAACCTGAAACACAAATATGAATGGATATGAACGAATTAAGTAACATATTAATATAAATGAGGAAATAAACATGGGAATTGATATATAAAATATCGGGTTAATTTGATGTTATCAGCTAAATATAAATTTAAAACTTGATAAGAATAATCTATACCTACAACAATATACACACGCATCAAAGGCAAACAGAGAAAAATATATAAAAATGGTAAAACATAACATACATATACAAGCAAAACCAACTGAAACAAATGACCACAATACTCCCACTCCCATAAGTCAATACTATAAGGCATAGTACAACAAACATATGAGAGTTTAGAAAGGAAGCACAACACAAAGACTATTAGAACATGAGCCAAACGAATCTAAACAGACAGCACCACAACCAAACATTCAAACTTCAGAATTTGCAAGCCAAACTTGGATTTATACACCATTCATTCCAAGAAGATATAGCTCCAGCCGCTCTATTCGACACCCACAAAAAGGATAGCACTTGAAGTTCATCACAAATTCTTGAAAGGTTTGTGACTTTATTCTCGAATAGTCTTTTATTTCTTGTCATCCAAATCGTATATAACATGGAGCACATCGTAGCTTTCCAAACGGTTATTTGGTTCTTATGAAAATTTGGTCTCCCTTTATGATTTACTACTTCACACTAGTACAAAAAGTTCTATTGGTCACACATGGTCGATTTTAAAATGTCACACTGTAACATTTATACGTGACTAAATGTACCAAAATAAAATAAACAGCCACACTTGATCCGACTTGTGTGACCATTTCGGAATTCTATTGTCACACATTTGAATATTTATGTGAGTAGAGGTAACTGGAAAAAAAAAATTGGAATATTTAGTCACTTATAATTTGGTACGTGTGACAGATACAAATGAGTTTGAGACATTAGCCACACTATATATATACGTATGTGACAAATATATGTCACACAATTTAACGAAATAAAATAAACAGCCACACTTGATCCGACTTGTGTGACCATTTCGGAATTCTATTGTCACACATTTGAATATTTATGTGAGTAGAGGTAACTGGAAAAAAAATTTGGAATATTTAGCCACTTATAATTTGGTACGTGTCACAATTGAACAGTGTGACCAAAATCCATATATGGTCACATGAGGTAATTGTGTATGTGGCTAAATTATATAGTCAAGTTTGTCACACATTATTTAAACGTGATTGCTATTCTTTGCTGAATATTTAGCCACGTAGCGTTTGAAATGTGTGACAACGGAAAAGTAAGTTTGAAGCGTTAGTCACGATATGCATTTAATAGTGACAAATATATGTCACACACTTGACGAGTGTGACCAAATGTCATATATGGTCACACTAAACCATAGAAACATGATTAAGTGTAACGAAAATTCGATACATATGGTCACGTAAGTTAATATGTGTGTCTAAAGTTTAGTGTATGTTTGCTAGCCAAATCCTAATGTGTATAGTCACACTTAATTGAAGCACGATCATGTGACTATAGGCTTTACAAAAAAACATAAATAAATAAATAGATAAAAATAGTCACATTGTAACTATAGGCTTTACAATAGTCACACCATATCAGAAATGTGTATCTAAATGATGTTTATTGCCACATTATAAGGGTATTATATGTGCCCAATACATTCAAAATAGTCACATTATGAAATATTCATGTCACTATTATTTATAGCAAAATGTGAAGTCAGTTATCATTAACATTGATATATATATATATATATATATATATATATATATATATATATATATATATATATATATATATATATATATATTAGTTACATTGAGTTTTTGGCTCTTTCATACATTTTGAAGATCTCATCATCTGAGTATCGCTTTAATTGAACAAGCTTCCAACCCTTCATATTGTTTAGATAGTACTCATAGTACTTCCTCTTTTGCTTAACTGTTGGACGATTGAGCACTTTTCTCTTCTTTCTTTGATTGAGATAAAATTTCTTCCTTTCAGCTTCATAATTCCTCTTCCATTCATCTTTTTGTTCTTGAGTGTACTCTTGCATTTCTTCTTTTATTTGTTTCATCAGTGCAATATCAGCATCACCTTTAATCCTTTATTCATCCCAAGAATCCAAGAGTGCTTTTGTTTTGGCCTCAGCTTCAGCGTGTTTCCTTCTTTGTTCAAGTACCATCTGATTCTCCTCTGCAAACGAAGCAGCCAATTTTCTTGCAGCAGCTTCATCTACTTCAAGTTGCTTGTGTTTGGGCCAGTACACAAAAGGAAGATCCTTTAAAGGATTATGCTTAGGCTCTTCAACCATAATACCTTTGCCTTTGCCCTTATAACTTGGCTCTTGTACACTCTTCTTGATTTGTTGAGTTGGTTCTCTAATCACCACACCTTTGACAGGTACTCTTGGTTGTTGTGGTGGTGGTTGTGATTGTTCTGTTGGTAATGGTGATTGTGGCACTGCTTGTTTAAATTGTGTCTTCAATAGAATCATTGCTTCGGCCAAAGTTTCATCATCATCACTAGCAACAGGAACATTTTTCTCAGCAGTAGTATCCTCCTAGGCCATTTCTTCACTTGCACCAGCAGTAGAATCTCCCATGCCTTTGATTGTTGCTTCCATAACAACCTCATTACCTTGATTATCAGCAACCACATACTCATCATCATTCTCACCAGAATCCACATCCATATCCACACCAATGTCATCACCAGCAGCAGCACTATCAAAATTTTCCATAGCTTCCCCTGAATCCTTGGTTTCATTCCTCCCCTGTTTGGGATCATCCTCCCCCAAACTTATGCTTTCAGATGAACTAATCCTTTGTCTGGTGCCCACTTTTTTTAGTCTTTTGAATGACCTGGTTCTTGACCCCTTCTGACCTCCCAATTGCTTAACCCTCAGCTTCAAACCTGTAATTACATCCCCCTGAGTATCTGTGATTTGTTGTAGACCAAGAACCTCTTCTTTAAGTTTGGTATATTTAACCATCAATTCTTTAACAAGTTCCATCTCTTCCTCACCACTTTTATCCTCATCACTTGCATTGTCCCCCTTGGTTTCTTGGCACCTGCGGTTTCCTTCACCTGAATCAGTTCCATTGGAACTTGATTCATTATAAGTTCTTGAACCTTCACCCTTCTTATGTTGACCTAGTTCCAACATTGCTTGAAACAATGGTTTAACTATGACAGGAAAGTCCTTACCCTTTCTCTTCATGTTAGAAAAGACCTTTTTAATATGAGAGTGAACAGGATAAACCTTGTCGTGAACTTTCTTATTTGTAAACTGTTTGTCTATAAGAAGTTGCAAAAATCTTGGATATAAGTAATGTTGGTTTGAAGAATTATCCAAGGCTTTAACCACATGATCAAAAATTAATTTTGAAAAATTGAATTTTTCTTTATTTTTAGCCAAACATATAAGGGCAGAAGCCATGTTACTACTAAACTCATTCCAACCAGTAGTCTTTGGGCTAAGATACTGTAACAAAGTGTGAATTAAGAATTTCCACTGTGGGGGAAAGTCACCTTTATTAAATTTCAAAGAATCATTTTTTCTTACATACCCCATCTCTTGAAGGTTTTCAAAAATTGTGAAGTATGGAAGATTCTCAATTCCATTAACATCTCCTAGATGAAGAACTTCTCTAACAGATGCCTCTATAACAATAATCTTCTGCCCATCCACACGGGCATGCATCTGTACTTCCTCATCAATAGTTTTGACCTTTGCAGTAGCCCAAAACTGTTTGATGTTGGAAACATATACAGTAGGGTTAATTGTTAATGCATACCTAATATGAGTAGCATTGAGAAAATCAACAACTTCAGTGAACTCTTTATTCTCCTTGGTGGGCTTTTGCAAGAATGCAATCATGTTATGCTTGTTGGCAAAAGACAGAGTCGACATTGTGAAATTTGAAAATTTGTGTAGGGTTTTGATGGGAATTGCAATTAATTGATAAAATCAAGCAGTGGTTTTATGTTTGATAGAGTTTTGATCGGATAAAAACATTTGTGTGAAACTGTGAATGATTGAAGTGTACAAACCCTTAATCGTTCATATTTCAAAAACAGTACCCTGCAATCTCAAAAATAGTAGAACAACCCTTAGCCGGACTAAGTTAGGCTTAGTAGCACTAAAATATGCCTAGCAACACTAAGTCAGTTTCCACTCGAAACGGCTTATTTTTCAGGACTCCAGCATTTTTCTCAGCTTATCCTGCAAAATATTAGTCCCAAAAACAGAAAACCTAACTCATTACCCGAATCACAATAATCACATCATCAATTACACTTAGCAATACTATTTATAACTAGCAACATTAACACATCATTTCTGGATTTTAACAATTTGACATACTGCTTTTATCCAAGAAACCAAACACACCTTTGACAGTTTGACATTACAAGCAACCATACAACATCTCAAAATTTTCATTGATATTTTTTAAAAGATACAACCATTCATAAAAGCTGCAAACATAAATATAATTAATTAGCCTACCTAAATACTAAAGATACTAAAAACATAAAAACATCATCATTAAAACTGCTTCACTCCATTTCACACCAAGTTGTTAAAACCAGAGCGCTCTACTCCCTGCGTTGCATCCTTTTCCTTTCCAGGAGATATTGAAACTTAATTTCAAGATCGGTAATCCTGTTTTCCAGATTTAACGGGTCTGCAAATCTAAACCCATATTGTTGACCCCCTTGGTTTTGATGCTCCACCACATTTTGATGCTCCATCACATTTTGCTGCTGATCCTCTTCATTTTGCTGCTCCACCACATTTTGCTGCGCATACTCTTCATTTTGCTGCTCCACCACATTTTGCTGCGCCTCCTGTTGATCCTCCTCATCCTCTTCATCTTCTTCCTCCACCTCCACATCATTCAGTCCCCAACGCTCATCCCAGTAAAAGTCTTGTCTATGCAGCCATTTCAAAATTATTGACCTCATCCACGTATCTACCTGCCTATACGACCCATATTCGTAAACAGGATCATACCCAAAATGATTAAACACTGCGTCCCATAGCAAACTGTTGTTTAATACCCACTCGTACTCTTCTGCATCATTTTGAAAGTTACCATTTGCTGCCATTGTTGAAGTTTTCTTTGAAAGTGATATATGTGTTTGTGTGTGTTATTTGGTATATATACAATAGCGAGGTATAAATAGGCTGGAGAGGTATATGAACGGTTCCCAAGACTTTTGGTGGGAAAAGGGATCGACCAAAGGCACCTAAATCATACTGTGAATTGAAGATATTTTAAAATTGTTCCTAAAGATAAGGAATTGAGTGTGGTACGCAAAAGTCTCCACTTTCCTTTTACCAAGTCTTGACTTAACAAGTACAATGAGTTGATGCAATAACTACTTGTATCTCATGCTTTACGAATAATAAACTTTCAAACTCAATATTTCCAACAATGATTTGGGATCGGGTTTTGACCCGAGGGAATAAATGTTTGACCGTGACTCGAAGAAAACTTATAATATGTTTCTTTGAAGTTTAATGTTTTTGTGTTCAAAGAAAACTTATGTTATGTTTCTTTGTTAATCAAGTTATCGATTACTATATGATCAAGTTATCTTTTTGTTGATTAATTATGTTATGTTACTTTTTTGACTATGTTATGATGCTTTGTTAAAAGTCAAACAAAGATTGTCATTTGCAAAAGTCAAAGAGTCTCCAAGTGAATTTGGGAAAATCCGGGTAATTACTATCAAAAGATAACTAATAGCCAATCATGATTGTCACTTTGGGTAATTTTTGGTAGTTTTGTGCATGTACATTCATTTGCATAAGGTCAAACAGGATAGTCAAATTGTGCCATTTTGGGTAATTACTGCCAAAAGATATCGAGTAGCCAAAAGATCAAGATCAGTTAAATTTACAAGCAAACACTTAACCATTCACCATAAAGATTGGGTACATGAGCCACTACAAACTACACAATCTAGCCATAAACACTATACTACTTCAGTGCAAGTACCAAAGAGACCACAACTGCAAAAACACAAAGTGTTGACTTCCAAACACTGACTTTCTTTAAGGCATTTATCAACTCTACCTCTAATTCTTCAATCCTTCTTTGACGATTAACTTCAATTTGAACCTCACGCCTGTGATTAGGATTTAGTTTGCTATACATCTCAAACAAATGCATCTTGTACCAATCACATTCCTCCTCTGGATCATACCAATCAAATTGTTCACATTTCTTCGTACCCGATTTCTAAAATCAAAAAAATGTAGTATATTAAACATTAAACTTAATAATCTTTAAACTAAACGTATCTGATAACTTACCCATCGATTTTGGCAGCAAATGAAACGTCGAGCAGGGTTGGATGGTGTCAAAGATGTTACCACCATTGCTGGCCTGTCACATTTGCAGTAATCTTCACAAAGATAAGACGACATGAGTTAGTTTGATTTTGATTTGGGATTTGTTATGATTTTTTAGAGTGTGTTAAATTAGGGTTTATGTGTATGTATAACAGAAGATCAAAAATTGACGGCCATTAATCCTTATTCGGGTCAATCGGGCCGACCCCGTACCTGAGTTAGCCAAATATTTTCAACCCGATACAGGACCCTATTTAGTATTTGGGTTACTCGGGTTGACCCGAATCACCCGAATAAAAAGGAGAAGGACGTATGGAAATGAAAAAATCGTACAAAAATGTACGAATAAGTAATAAACGTTTCATAACATTTTAATATAGAGGAAAACATTCAGAAAAGCTTAGAACATATGAAAACGAGCGAAAATTGCCGAAAACATTCAAAATGGATGAAATCGGTCGAAAAGGGTCGCAATCGGTCGTAGTCGGACTAAAACGGTCTAAATCCGTCAAAATCTGTCGAAAATTGTCAACGTCGGTCGAAAACTAGTGACATCGATTGAAAACGGTCAAAAAGGGACGAAAAACGTTACAAACGGATGAAAACGTAAAAAAAAAATACAAAACGTATAAAATGTTGTATATTATTTGTCTTAGTTTACAAAATCCAATGCACATGACCCATGACCCATGTTAATTACCCATTGTCGATCACCAATCATGTATTGGTTGATAACATATATGACATGTCACTACAACCCAATATTAATGCACATGACCCGTTACCCATGTTAATTACCCAATGATCAACAGTCATGGATGTGACCAGTGATAACCTAATGCATATGACCCATATGATGTCAAATACCCATTATTGAATGTGACCAGTGATAACCTAATGCATATGACCCATGACCCATGTGAATTAGCCATTATCACCGGTCATGCATGGGTTGCACCGGCTTGGTAGGTGTATAGTATAGTTATATAAAGTGTGAATTGAATGTTATATGAATTGTATTTGAAGTTACTAAAGGCGGTCATGCATGGGTTACACCGGCTTGGTAGGTATATATCGGTTGTCACAGACCCTAATAAGAAGCAAGTATGTAAGGAACTCCCGATCATGTTATCCGGGATCGAGAAAGTTTGAACTCGGTTTGAGCTTGATCACTCGAAAAGCTCAGTTTATTTGTAAAGGTGTGTTGTCTTACACAAATTAAAATTGAAATATAATCTAATAATCGAATTCGGTTCACCTTCGGCTCGAAAATCTCGATACCAAGGTTTTCAAGATCGGGATCATATCCTACTTAAGATCGATTTTGTCTTTGCAAGATCGAGATCGTAAGATCGGATCAGGATCTTAAGATCCTACCATAATGCATTTTTTAAGTATCCTTTGTAATATTATACAAATTTATAAATTATTATATACATAAACACAAAATTATATAAATGTTTCATAGAAATGTTGTCCTAAATTATGGTTATGAAATGTATAAGAAGATTATAACATGTTGTTTTTTCAATTTTACAAAACACAATTCATAAATTTGTAGTTTTTTAGTTTGCTAGTTCGAGAAAAGTAAGGTCGAATCGGATTAGATCCTAAGATCCTATGGTCAGGATCGGGTTCCTATACGATCTTAAGCTTTCAAAGATCCTATATAAGATCCGGATCGTTTTTGCTTTGCAGTATCGTAAAATCGTAAGATCCTAAGATCAGGATCGGGATCCTGACAACCATGCTCGATACATTTATAATTAACTATTTACACTTAACGCTTACATACAATATATATATATATATATATATATATATATATATATATATATATATATATATATATATATATATATATATATATATATATATATATATATAAACATATGCTATATCACTTACAAGTTCGAAAACTCAACAATAACTCGAGTCGAACTTTTATAAGGTTGAGCTCAACTCATTAAACATTTAACTTCATTTGATAGGCTTGAGCTTGAGCTCAAAGCTCGATAAGAATCAGCTCGAATGAACTCTAGTTACTCGAAAAAAGCTCAAATCATTTTACTGATATGATCTTGAGCTTTTCACGAGCGGCTCGGCTCATTTCCGCCTCTTATAAAAGCAAAAAATTAAGATACTTCATGTGTTAAATTTATATGTAATATTTTACATGTCCCCTCACTTAATTGCCTAAAATAAAATTTCCCTTTTAACTTTTCCAAAGAGCCCGCCTAAATTTTTTCTCCAAATTTAAATTGCCCCTCCACTTAATTTCATTGAACCCGCCAATGTTTTTCAATACTCCATCTCAAATATATATCCACCAAAACTAGATCTGGTCTTCTTCTATCTCCTCAACACTCACCTCACCAACGCCACCGCTCGCACCACCACAACACTCGAACCAAGACCACCGCTAAGGCCCGATCCAATGACATGTTTGGCGGTCCAGTCCGGCTCGATCAGTAAATTTTACTTTTTTTTCTCGGTGATAAGTACCGACATAGCATCTTCCAGAACATCAGTCTCTCTCAAAACACACACGCACACATACACATAGTGTGCGCAAGTCTAGTGATGATAGGACAGGCGTATGAACAATATGAGAGATTTACAGGGTCACCTGGTAAGGTTTTAAATGTAAACTTATCATATTTCATGTCTAAAATCTTACCATGTCTTTTTAATTCTCTCATGTAGCATAAATGTTTAGATTCCTGGATTTGAGGTCTCAATTACAATGGCGGTGATGGTTGCGACTGATAATATACGGCGATGGCGGTATTCAGCTCACTATTACAAATAAAAGGTGCAGAATCGATTGTAAGAAAGCCAAAAATCGGAAAAAGACCAAGATCTGACTATCAAAAAATATAGTTGTTTCTAATCAAGTAATCACGTTGGTCTATTTGATTTTTTCAGCTTTTCTTTTCCATTTTTAGTTGGGTGGTTGGGACAAAGTTACCTGTACTTTTGTAAACCATTCCTATAGTTTAATCTATACCTTATTTTACATAATCAGGGCTATCAGTTTTGGACTCAAAACGACAATAAAGGTTACTTTGAGATCAAGAAGGTCTGCCCGGGTCAGTATAATAATACCCTCAATAATAATACCCTTAATAATGAGGCACTTAACGAGAAAAAATAACATAAGTTAGCAACAGTACTTTGAACTTATTAAAAATAATTGGCAGCAGTACCTTCACTTCGACTCAGTCCACAAATAAACAAACCATCGAACCCTTTATTCACTGATCTATGCCCCACAATTAATTAATAGCAGCAACACTTTTTGAATATACCACATGACCTCGTACACAACAATAACAAACCAGCAATAAAAATTCTTAAATATTACTATCTTCAACCAATCAATAGCCAAGAACCATTCGTACTTTTCATAACCTTAAACAATTCCATATCACCTCTTGAATTTACATCACCGACCCACGATCTATTTATCAACAATTCATTATGCACTTGTTGACAATTTAAGAATCGGCCCACAACTGATCGAGGTTTAAATTTTACAACCACTTAAATTCCAATAACCACTATGATCTCATTCATCACATGATAAAGAATTCTCTAACCAATTAAAATAACCCTTGATCGGCCCACTATCTTTAATTTACCAATTCATAGTACGAGAAAAGTAATTAGCCAATCAGGTTGAAGCATCATGCGATTGACAATAAATCAATAAGTATGAGATTTAATCGTGTAAAAATAGCCAATCAACTTTGTTTCTTTCACCGACCCATGATACACTTCACCAGGTTATAATATTGATCAAACAATCAAATAGCGAAGTATATTATGCACAAGACGACAAGGAAAGCAATATAGGTAACAATGTTTTAAACGAATTTACCTTTATCGTCAAGTTTAGAATACCAACTAGTTGACTTAAATCATAAACAACGATTGCTCAGTAACCCTAAAACCAACTCGTACCTTCTTCAAACTTTGGTTATCTTCGACAGTAAACCTTGTAAATCATCCCTAGATCGAGAGCCCCCTTGCTCTGATACCACTTGATAGAACTCATGCACACCATCTTCTATAAGTTCTAGGACCGTTTTGGACTCCAGGTTGTTTAGACCTTGATCTAGGATAAACAATAAAGCACAATAACAATGATAATAATAAGCACAGTGGAATAACATAAAGATTATTATTATTATTATCAACAAGGTTCTTCGTCACTATCTTTATAATATTTATAGCCCCAATTCTACTTGATCAAGGTAGAACTTGTTACACACCTTGTAACAGGGATCAAGAACTTGATATTGAGGCTGAACTAACAACTACTAAAACTAACCCTAGGCGTTTTCTCAAATCCCTACGCCTAGGTTCCCACACACACACACACCTTTGGTGTTTTACATCTTGTACATACAGCGGAAACTAATGACCATATGTCTCTTTATATACTAGAGACATCTAGGGTTTACAATAGGAATCATAATACAATTAGGAAACTAAATATTCTTCTAGAATCTTCCAAATCCTCCATCTTTTTGTAGTTTCCCTTCTTGTTACTTCAAGCCCTTCATGTTTCATTCTTATTGTTTTGTATCATCAAATCAATAAAACCCAACAAAGAAAGAACATTCTCATCACCAATGAGAACTTGATTGCTAGATATATTACTTAGTATGTGTTCTATACTGCTACTGATTATCCAATAACTACTTTGTCAATTTCATGATTTGTCAAGTGCATTGAGTATTACCCAGAATCGTGTTATAGAGCTTGATACGTGGGAATCGCACCAGGCTTTACCTCTCAAGGGATCTTGAGAAGCTTACAACCCCCACCAGGCAGTGTACCTGATCGATGTAGTATAGTATAATGACAAGTACCGGGGGATTGATCGTTCAGCAAGGAATAGTGTCGCTAGGATTAGAAAACCTAAAGATTAGATCTAGAGATGAGGGATGATTCTTTTTGTATTTTTATATTTTTTAGAAAGCAAATTAAAATCTCGGGTTTGAAGGATTTGGGCGGAATTAGTTGCTAGTCAACTAACCCAATACTAAGATGCAATTAAAATAAAATACTAAAAATGAAAATAAACTATATTAAACTAAAGTTGTGAGCAATGAGTGGGAGAAATGTGTTTACTTAGATTTCACTACTCCCTAGATATCTTTTACACGTTAATTACTTGTTATAGTTGCGTGGATGACAGATTGTATTCCTTAATACCATTCATGGGGTGGCGTACTTACTTCCCCAATCCTATGAGTGCCTACTTCACTCCTATGTCGAGCCTGCTAGAAGCTCCTAACATAGGATCATTAGAATTTACTCATGCATTAAATACAACCAATAAAACCTAGTACACATCGGTTCATGTTTCCTAAGATGTTCAAGCATGTTACACAATGGAGATCTGCCAGTTTTCTTAAGCCTAACATTGAAATCATTCATCCAATACAACCATAAACAAGTAATCAACATCTAGGTTTCATTAGATCTAAGCAAACACAAGGTAAATCTAGCCTAGCATGTTGAAATCAAGACAAGCACAAGATATAGACAACCAACACATAGACATATTGATTGAATTAAGAGAAGACTTATCTCAATAGCACATGTAAGGATTCAAGGGTTGAAAACCCTTGAAAAGCTGTAAAATTCGTACAAGGTTCGGCCCTAGGGTTGCTCCACACAAGTTCCTCTCTAATGAATGAAAATTAGAAAACTATATATAGATTTTAGAGGGTGACGGCGTCAAGAACAAATGTCTGACGCCGTCATCTCGCCGCCAAATAATTCCTCGGACTGCCTAGATCTACATCTGACGCCGTCATGTAGTCCCCTTTTGCAGGCCATCACACAATTAACTCTTGACGCTCTACTTGTGACGCCTTCAGGTTTCTTCTCGGTCGTCATGGTTTTTACTCTTGACGCCATCAAGAAATCCTTCTTGACGCCGTCATACACTGTTCCCAGCATGGAAAATTAAGTCTTTGGCGTTTTCTTCACTTTTATGCTCTAAAAACATCTGTATTGCTTCATTTTCCAGAATTCACTCCCAAAGTACCTAAAATCACAAAAGGAACGATTTAGCGTAATATTTGATCAAATAAATACAATTCCGGGCTTAAATGACCCCCTGAAAGTGGTTCATTTTTCGCCTCATCATATACCCTTACACTTGAGATTTGCTTGTCCTCAAGCAAATGCGTTTTTATTCTAATCAAAATACAAGTTAGGGGTCATTTAACACTAATATAAAAGTAATTACAACAAATAATCATTCCACTAAAGACCAAAGACAAGCACGGAGGTCATATACTAGCACCTCACAAATAGTGTTTAGATACTCACATCTCTCGGGTGTAATAAAGTATAAATTACAATATGGAAACGGAAGATATCTCTCACTACCTGTCATAGCAAAATAGATTACCATAGGCTTGGGAAAGGATCAAACCTCCACCACATGGCGTAAGCACCTAGGATAAACTATCAAAGAGATCTTTTAAAGGGTTGTAACGTTAGGTGTAGGGATATGAAATACACAGTTTTGTTGGATATAGGCAGTCTTTACTGGTGGCGAGTTAACAATCTTGGTTAATTACATGTACAATATGGCGTTGCTAAGCCAAGACTAGACTCGACTTAAGCTAATAAATCAAAAAGAACAAAAAAAAAAACATAAAATGAACATTGAATGAAAAGGGATGGTAGTCCGTATGTTTTTTCTCTTTTTCTTTTTCTTTTTTTTCTTTTCTTTTTTCTTGTTTTTTCGATTTTTTTTTTTTTTTTTTTTTTTTTTTTTTTTTTGCATACACTCTTACCCTACTATCCAAAATAATACATCATAGGGAATGAAAATTCCCCTTACACTTGAATTTTTACATACTTTACAATAAACTAATCTATTGACTCGAATTAAGAAAATCAAAACACTTGGAGTACTTTTAAGATTAATGTACATATGGGGGTAATGTATGATGTTCTTCCCCATTACTTCATAAAATAAGTACTTTACCCATGAGTCCCAATCGTCCCAAAACAATATGTATAAGGATATGACTCGACTTAGCAACCATGTAATCAATTAGATAGTTAACTTAGGGTTTAACATATAACAATAATGCACTAAAGATGAGTGCATACACGGAAGGCTAAGGCGATTTGGGTGTACATTTAAGTGGGGTGTAACAAATTCTTCCTTTAAGTAAGATGCTTAAAGTTAGAAATGAAAAGATAGGCTCAGAGGGGTGTACTAGGGGTTTCGTGTACTAAAGATGAGTACAACGCTAAGGGTGTAGGAAAAATCAATTGACTTAACTAGCCAAGTAATATGACTTAAATGGTCAAATAATTATGATACGGGTTTAACACAAGGGTGATCCTAATGCCTCTTATCATGTAGTAAATCCTAGCGGTCTTGGGATGCATCACTAACGCAAGTTCTAGAATCTAAATGCTACCGGTACACTCATAAGCACTAATAGTAAATTCTTTTCCTATCAAATATAAAGGCGAACCTCACATATTTGGGTGGAAAATTTTTCTGAATGGTACGGTTTTGTGCTAGTCATACAATCTCCTATCCATGAGACGCTTGCTATGGCTAAAGTTTCACTCCTAAATGTTGTAAAAAATTTTACATTTGGCGCTAAAATTGCACTAACAAGTATTTCTCATAGTTTTATTACACATCTACTATTAAACAAACAAACTCAAGCGAAAGTGTATCTGTAAGGTATCATCATTTTACCCTCCCCTTACACTTAGGATGAACATTGTCCCCAATGTTCAAGTAAAGAATGTAAAAGTGAAAAAGTAAAAAGAATAAAATCAAATACTCCCCTGATTTGCTCGGTATGGATAATAAGGTGGCCAGGTTAGATCTTCCTCCAAGAAAATGAACAATCAAAGCTTCCCTTCCAGAAAAATAAATCATCTTCTTGTCATACATAACCTGTAAAACCTGAGAAAACAGACAAGGCAACCTCGCATAAAATCGGCGGCAATCTACATATGCTAATAAATCCTAGAAAACAAAATAAGATATAATGCTTGTGGAATGAAGTTTGCAGATTTCCTGGAGATTATAAAACTTAATAATTCACAAAAAAACTTTAAGTCTCCGTTAGAAAAACAAAACTGGTAAAATTTCCAGATTTTTACACGTGACGCCGTCAAGAGTAAACTCATGACGCCGTCAGAAGTGACCTGCAGAAATTCTTATGTTAAGTTTCCGGAAAATTTCTGGAAAAACTTGGTCCTACTTCCTGGAAAATCCTGCAAAACTTCATTATGACTCGATACAAGCATTTGACTCTAACAAATACGAATGTACATGTTCACTTAATATTGTGGAGAATCATGATCGGTTTGTTTCTTAAAAACACATTTGGGGTTTCCCCTTACACTTATCTTTTGCAAAAATACCTTTGGGTGAAGTTAAGACTAGGCCAAAACAACAAAATAAAGTATTTGCACTTGTTAGTTTAGAAACATGATCTACCAACAATAAAAATAAAGCATGCATACGGAAGCAAATAACAAACAAACAAAATAAAATCACACAAAGCATGGGTTGCCTCCCAAGAAGCGCTTTTCTTTATTTACGAGTCTTGTAGCTAGACTCAAGGTCATGGGTTACTACGTGACTTCATCCCTTGAGATGATGTATCCCATACTATTATGGTGGTAGTGCCTCAATCTGTCGATACTTGCAATCACCTCTCCACCTACTTTACTTCTCAGGTTAGCCATCCCATCTTGGCTTATGCTCTCAATTGTGAAAGGCCCATACCACCAAGGACTCGGTTTATCGGGTGGTATGGTTACTTCCGAGTGTCTTAAGAGTACCAAGCCCCCTTCCTAGAATGGTACATGGCTTTCTGCTGGTCGATTATGTTCGAACTCAACATAAACTTTATTGCTTTTGCTTCTTTCATATTTAGCCTCCTTGTAGCTTTTGATTCTTGCCTCCCATGCAAGAATTTTATTCTGAACACGAATGGGTGTCGTGTCAATGTTGTTTTTGAGCTTTCTCCAACTCAAATTCTCATGCCCACTTCGCGGAGTCATGGGGAAGCTAATCTTTCTTTTTCCAGATTTAAGCTCAATTTTCCTGCCTTCATACTTAATGACAGCCCTAACGGTGGTGAGGAATGGTGCCCCAAGGAGTATTGGCATGCATCCATCTCCCTTATCATCGGTGATCAAAAAATCAACGGGGTACATGAATCTTGCGACATTAACTAACACATCTTCTGCGATTCCTAGGGGGTATACGTACGAGTGTCCAGCGAGGGATAACCTAACGCGAGTGGGGGCTGGCATTTTTGACGTTAGTTGGATGTAAATAGTTAGGGGCATAAGATTTACTTCCGATCCTTGGTCGGCAAAAGCACTAAGATATTTCAAATCCCCGATGCTAGTTGGTATCTCAAAGTTCCCACATGCCATCTGCTTGGTAGCCACTTTTTTGTACCAATAATCTCTCGAATATTGGCCCCCCAGGTAACGTATCATACTCATCTTTTCCCCCTTCCCCCTTCTCAGAACCCTGTTTGGAAGGTTGGTTACGCCCATCACCCTTTATCCAATTTGTTATAGTGTTTTCATTTATATCATGTTTCAGGTAGTAACTCAAAGGTTGGGATTTTGGTGGCTCTTCTAAGGTTTGTTTAATAGGGGTTTCTACCTTTTCATTATCCTTGTGGACAATTGTGATGGAATTAACAAATCGGGTAGTGGGGATGACGCTTTCTTTCCTTAGTAGCATCTTTTCGGGGGTTCTCTGGTTGACATACTCCTCCAATAGACTCATCATCTCATTCATTTTTTCTTGCATCTCCTCTTTTTGCTTATAAACTGCTTCCTCGAATCTAGCGAGCTGATCTGAATGAGTTGCCATATATTCTCTCATTCTACCTTCAAACTTCGGGCTAAACTCCTCGGGAGGGGAATAAGGTGGGGTATAGTTTTGAAAAGTCTCGACATTCTCTCTAGAGGGTGACTCTGATAACGGTGTTGAATTCGTTTTCGATACAGAATTGACAGTGGCCCGTCTAGGACTTAAGGGTCTCCTTTGCCTTTCCTCAAAATAGTCAACTTTTGCCTCGAGATTGCATAGGAGTTCATCGGGGATTTCGGTAGTCCCTCCAGGTGTTGAGACTGCGTTGATGGACGCTTTTATCGTACGATTAAACTCCCACATTTCTTGATTATCGGCTGCAAGCTCTTCAATAATTGCCCAGGACTCCTCAGCGTTCTTATCACGCAATTTACCTCCCGCGGCCCTATCGATTGTACGTTTAGTCAACATGATCGTAGAAAATCTGAACTAATAACCAAAGGTTTATACCATGATGAGGGACCTTGTGGAGGAGATCCTTAAAACGAGCCCATGCTTCGTAGAAAGTTTCACTCTGATGTTGTTCAAACATCAAAATGTCATTTCTAAGCATTGCAGTCTTCCCCGGTGGGAAGAATTGAGTAAGGAAGCGATTGGTGAGATCATCCCATGTGGTGATGGATCCCGCGGGTAAACGCTCAAGCCATTGACTAGCTTGATCACGTAGAGAGAATTGGAATAGGCATAATCGGGTTGTCTCTCTAGTTGCAACATCTAGGTCTATGGAATCTATGATTTTAAGGAAGTCCTTGAGATGTTGATTTGGATCTTCGGAACGAAGTCCATGGAATGCACATCTGCTTTGCACCAACCGGATGGTGTCGGATCGCAAGGGGGTTACATTGGCTCCGGTGAGCTCAATGGTGTTTCGGTAGCCTTGGTGGCTAGGTCGGGAATACTCTCCTAAGGTTCGGGGCCTAAGAGGTTCTAGTGGTGGTGATGCGTGGGAATCGCAACAGGCTTTACCTCTCGAGGGATCTCAAGAAGCTTACAACCCCCACCAGGCAGTGTACCTGATCGTTGTAGTATAGTATAGTGACAAGTACCGGGGGATTGATCGTTCAACTTAGGAATAGTGTCGCTAGGATTAGAAAGCCTAAATACTAATTCTAAAGGTGAGGGATGATTATTTTTGTGTTTTTATATTTTTTAGAAAGCAATTAAAATCTCAGGGTTTGAAGGATTTGGGCGGAATTAGTTGCTATTCAACTAACCCAATACTAAGATGCAATCAAAATAAAATACTAAAAATGAAAATAAACTAATTAAACTAAAGTTGTGAGCAGTAATTGGAGAAAATGTGTTTACTTAGATTTCACTACTCCCTAGATATCTTTTACACGTTAATTACTTGTTATAATTGCATGGATGACGGATCGTATTCCTTAATACCATTCATGGGGTGGCACACATAACTCCCCAATTCTATGAGCTCTTATCTCCTCCTACACCATGCCCAACACAACTATAGGGATTGTAAACAGTGGCTTATGCATTAAATACAACCAATAAAGACCTAGTGCGCCTCGGTTCATGTTTCTTAAGACGTTCAAGCATGTTACCATTTGGAGATCTGCCAGTTTTCTTAAGCCTAACATATAAATCATTCATCCAAAACAAAGAGAAACAAGTAATCAACACATAATCAATATCTAGGTTTCATTAGATCTAAGCAAACACAAAAGAGATCTAGCCTAGCATGATAGAATTAAGACAAGAACAAGATATAGACAACCAACACATAGACATATTGATTGAATTAGAAGAACACTTATCTTGATTAATCATGCAAGGTATCAAGGGGTTGGAACCCTTGAAAAACCTGTAAAGTTACACCAAAATCGTACTTAGGGTTTCTCCCAAAACTTCTCTCTTAATGTGTGAAAAATAGAAAACTATATATAGAAAAATAGGGCTGACGGCGTCAAGACAAACAATTTGACGCCGTTACCTCGCCGCCAAAACTCTCCTCGGACTGCCTAGATCCACTTCTGACGCCGTCAAGACATATATACTTCCAGGCCGTCACGACTCTTTTACTCTTGACGCCCTTCCTACGTGACGCCGTCAAATCCGTTCTGGGTCGTCATGGAAAGTCATGAGATTTGCTCGTGACGCCGTCACCTACTGTTCCCAGCATGGAAAATTAAGACTTTGGAGTTTTCTTCACTTTTATGCTCCAAAAACGTCCGAATTGCTTCCTTTTCCAGATTTCTCTCCCAAAGTACCTAAAATCACAAAAGGAACGATTTAGGGCAATATTTGATCAAATAAATTCGGATTCAGGCTTAAATGACCCCCTAAAAGTGGTTCATTTTTCGCCTCATCATATACCCTTACACTTGAGATTTGCTTGTCCTCAAGCAAATGCGCTTTTATTCTACTCAAAATACAAGTTAGGGGTCATTTAACACTAATATAAAAGTAATTACAACAAATAATCGTTCCACTAAAGACCAATAGACAAGCACGGAGGTCATACACAAGCACCTCACAAATAGTGTTTAGATACTCACATCTCTCGGGTGTAATAAAGTATAAATTACAATATGGAAACGGAAGATATCTCTCACTACCTGTCATAGCAAAATAGATTACCATAGGCTTGGGAAAGGATCAAACCTCCACCACATGGCGTAAGCACCTAGGATAAACTATCAAAGAGGTCTTTTAAAGGGTTGTAACGTTAGGTGTAGGGATATGAAACACACGGTTTGGTTGGATAAAGGAAGTTTTACTGGTGGCGAGTTAACAATCTTAGTCAATTACATGTACAAGATGGCGTTGCTAAGCCAAGACTAGACTCGACTTAAGCTAATAAATGAAAAATAACAAAAACATAAAATGAACATAGAATAAAAAGGGATGGTAGTCCGTATGTTTTTTTCTCTTTTTTTATTTTTTTTTTATTATTATTATTTTTTTTGCATACACTCTTACCCTACCATCCAAAATAATACATCATAGGGAATGAACATCTCCCTTACACTTGAATCTTTACATACTTTACAATTAACTAATCTAATGACTCGAATTAAGAAAATCAAAACACTTGGAGCACTTTTAAGATTAACGTACATGTGGGGGTAATAAATGATGTTCTTCCCCATTACTCCATAAAATAAGTACTTACCCATGAGTCCCAATCGTCCCAAAACAATATGTACAAGGATATGACTCGACTTAGCAACCATGTAATCAATTAGATAGTTAACTTAGGGTTTAACAAATAACAATAATGCACTAAAAATGAGCGCATACACGGAAGGCTAAGGCGATTTGGGTGTACATTTAAGTGGGGTGTAACAAATTCTTCCTTTAAGTAAAATGCTTAAAGTTAGAAACGAAAAGATAGGCTCGGAGGGGTGTACTAGGGGTTTCGTGTACTAAAAATGAGTACAACGCTAAGGGTGTGGGAAAAATTAGTTGACTTAACTAGCCAAGTAATATGATTTAAATGGTCAAGTAATTATAATACGGGTTTTAACACAAGGGTGATCCTAATGCCTCTTATCATGTAGTAAATCCTACCACACAAATGTAGTCTCACTAGCGGTCTCGGGATGCATCACTAACGCAAGTTCTAGAATCTAAATGCTACCGGTACACTCATAAGTACTAATAATGAATGCTTTTCCTATCAAATCTAAAGGCGAACCTCACATATTTGGGTAGAAATTTTTTCTGAATATCCGGTTATGTGCTAGTCATACAATCTCCTATCCATGAGACGCTTGCTATGGCTAAAGTTTCACTCCTAAATGTTGTAAAAAATTTTAAATTTGGCGCTAAAATTGCACTAGCAAGTATTTCTCATAGTTTTATTACACATCTACTATCAAACAAAACAAACTCAAGCGAAAGTGCATATGTAAGGTATCATCTTTTTACCCTCCCCTTACACTTAAGATGAACATTGTCCCCAATGTTCAAGTAAAGAATGTAAAAGTGAAAAAGTAAAGAGAATGAAATCAAATACTCCCCTGATTCGCTCAGTATGGATAATAGGGTGGCTAGGTTAAATCTTCATCCAAGAAAATGAACAATCAAAGCTTCCCTTCCAGAATATAAATCATCTTCTTGTCATACATAACCTGTAAAACCTGACAAAATAGACAAGACAACCTCGCGTAAAATCGGCGGCATTCTATATAAGTTGCTAAATCTAGAAAACAAGATAAGATATAATGCTTGTGGAATGAAGTTTGCAGATCTCCTGGAGATTATAAAACTTAATAATTCACAAAAACCATAAGACTCCGTTAGCAAAACAAAGCCGATAAAATTTCCATATTTTAACTCCTGACGCCGTCAAGAGTAAACCCCTGACGCCGTCAGAATTGACCTGCAGAAATTCTTATGTTAAGTTTCTGGAAAATTTCTGGAAAAACTTGGTCCTACTTTTCTGGAAAATCCTGCAAAACTTCATTATGACTCAATACAAGCATTTGACTCTAACAAATACGAATACACATGTTCATTTAATATTGTGGAGAATCATGATCGGTTGTTTTCTTAAAAACATATTTGGGGTTTCCCCTTACACTTATCTTTTGCAAAAATACCTTTAGGTGGAGTTAAGACTAGGCCAAAACAATAAAGTAAAGTATTTCTACTATTTAGTTTAGAAACATGATCTACCAACAATAAAAATAAAACATGCATACGGAAGCAAATAACAAACAAACAAATAAAATCACACAAAACATGGGTTGCCTCCTAAGAAGCGCTTTTCTTTATTTACGAGTCTTGTAGCTAGACTCAGGGTCATGGGTTACTACGTGATTCGGGTGAGTTCCTCATTGAGGACATCTTTGGGATCAAACTTAGGTTTCAATTTCCTATCGGTTTCCTTAGTGTGGTATGACCTTTCAAACTTTTCTCCATCCGGATCATACAAAGTCATCCTCATATGCCATGTTCCATCACCTTCTTTAGGTGGCTTGTCCCACCTCCATTTACACTTGTCTCCCTCTCTTTTTCCACTTATTCATCTCTATATTAATAGGCATTACGCTCAAGAACTCAATCATCTTCCTAAAGACTAAGGGGTCCTCAAAGGGGTCTAGCTCTTCATCTCTAGCTATGAGTTGTTCTACCGAATGTGTCTTTTCTACAAAATCTTTCTCTAGATAAAATGGGTATTGAGGTCCTATGAAGTTCCTTTCTATCCAAGGTCCGTATCTAGATGGTCTCCTATTCATCTCTACCCAATTCGGTGTCGGTTCATCATCACAATCATAACTATGCTTCTTTACATCGTATACCGACCAAGTATCTCCTTCACCTACCGCTATCTTAGACTCCTTACAATCTATCATGGCGCTAGCGGCTGCTAAAAATCCTCTTCCTACCAATAATGGGCATGTAGTGTCACTAACCATGTCTAGGACGTGGAAATCTGCTAATATAGTTAACTTTCCTACGTGAACAACTACATCCTTAATCATTCCAACCGGGTGGGCAATACTCCCATCCGCTAGCCCTATCAATACCTCCGTTTCCTCTAACTTTCGTAGCTTAAGAGCGATGAATAAGGATAAGGGAATCAAGTTGAGGCTTGACCCTAAATCGGCTAATGTGTCGAAAGCTTCGGATCTTCCTATCTTACAAGGCGAAACAAATATACCCGGATCATCAAGCTTGTTAGGCAACTTGTTTTGAACGAAGGCGGTACCATTTTTACCTAGTTTAAACTTCTCATATTTTTCTAGGAGGGCACTATAGTAAGGAGCACGCGCTAAGACATCAATGACGGGGCGTTCAAGGTGAAGTTCTTTGAATTCATCGTCAAGGTCTTGCGTAGGAGGTGTTTCAACTATACTTTTGACCGGCTCTATATTGGGTGTCTTATTTGATTGGTCCTTTTGAAGAACTTGGTTTTGTTTGAAACACGTGCTCGTTGATTTGACCGAGTAGTATTGTGGACATGAAGTGGGTGACGAAACTGAAGATATGGAATTAACGTTTAGTTTCAGATTCTTGATTGTGTCGCTTGGGAGTGCTCCCATTTCTCGGTCATTGAGAACTTTCAACAATGCGTCAATTCTAGTGGTCATCTCGCTTTGCTTGTGTTTGAAATCGGCTTCAAACTTAGATATGCGAGCTTCTTGAGATGCCATAAACTTTGACATCAACCCTTCAAGATTGTTGGTACTACCAAAGTTGTTAGAAGGATTGTTGTTGAAAGTACGGTTGGATGGTGGACCGGTTGGTTGGTAACGGTTAGGCGGATTGGAGGAATTGGGTTGATTTTGTTTCCACCTAAGGTTTGGGTGATTTTTCCATGAGGGGTTGTATGAATCACCGTATGTGTTTGGCTCGGGCTTGAAAGTGTACCACTTATCTCCCGCTTCATCGGTACGCGTGGATGCGTAGTCCGCAAAAGCTGTTCCGGGGAGTTCCACACAATCACGAGTGTCGTGGGGACCACTACATAATTCGCATGAAGAAGTGATTTTGTTCACTTGGCTTGAAGGCTTAGGAGCTTCGTAAGATTTCATGAGAAACTTGACTTGCTCCTCAAGTTCCATGATCCTACGGTCGGGAGTGCTAGAATTGTTCGAAGGCAAAGATATTGCCTTGACCATTTTGTTCAAGTCACGGGGATCGTTCCAACTTTCGTTGTCATAGAGAGCAAGATCTTCTATGAGTTCCCATGATTGTTCCGCACTAAGATCACGTAGCTTACCACCGGCCGATTGGTCAATGGCTCGCCTCGTGGAGATGTCGATATGGTCATAAAAAATTTGGACTTGGAGCCAAAGATCTATGCCATGATGAGGGACTTTTTGGAGGAAGTCCTTGAAACGAGTCCATGCTTCATAAAGAGATTCATTTTGACGTTGTTGGAACATCAAGATGTCATTTCTAAGCTTAGTAGTTCTCCCCGGTGGGAAAAATTGAGCAAGAAAACGAGTGGTGAGATCATCCCATGTGGTGATGGATCCCGCGGGTAAACGCTCAAGCCATTGACTAGCTTGATCCCGTAGAGAGAATTGGAATAGGCGTAAACGGGTAGTCTCTCTAGTTGCAACATCTAGGTCTATGGAATCTACGATTTTGAGGAAGTCCTTAAGATGTTGGTTTGGATCTTCGGAATGAAGTCCATGGAATGCACATCCGCTTTGCACCAACCGGATGGTGTCGGATCGCAAGGGAGTCACATTGGCTCCGGTGAGCTCAATGGTGTTTCGGTAGCCTTGGTGGCTAGGTCGGGAGTACTCTCCTAAGGTTCGGGGCCTAAGGGGTTCTAATGGTGGGTTTTGTTGTGGTGGGATGACGGGTTCAAAGATGTTCCCGTTGTCCATGGTGTCGGGTGGTAAAGAGTTACGAACAAAAGCACAAAGAAATGAGATAGACTAAAGAAAACCTAAAAATAAAAATAAAATCTTACTAGAAAGGAATCTAGCAAGTAGACCTAATAAAAAGAAATTCTAACCTAGACAATAACTATTTCCCCGGCAACGGCGCCAAAAACTTGATGCGTGGGAATCGCAACAGGCTTTACCTCTCGAGGGATCTCGAGAAGCTTACAACCCCCACCAGGCAGTGTACCTGATCGTTGTAGTATAGTGTAGTGACAAGTACCGGGGGATTGATCGTTCAGCTTAGGAATAGTGTCGCTAGGATTAGAAAGCCTAAATACTAGTTCTAAAGGTGAGGGATGATTATTTTTGTGTTTTTATATTTTTTAGAAAGCAATTAAAATCTCGGGGTTTGAAGGATTTGGGCGGAATTAGTTGCTATTCTACTAACCCAATACTAAGATGCAATCAAAATAAAATACTAAAAATGAAAATAAACTAATTAAACTAAAGTTGTGAGCAGTAATTGGAGAAAATGTGTTTACTTAGATTTCACTACTCCCTAGATATCTTTTACACGTTAATTACTTGTTATAATTGCATGGATGACGGATCGTATTCCTTAATACCATTCATGGGGTGGCACACATAACTCCCCAATTCTATGAGCTCTTATCTCCTCCTACACCATGCCCAGCATAACTATAGGGATTGTAAACAGTGGCTTATGCATTAAATACAACCAATAAAGACCTAGTGCGCCTCGGTTCATGTTTCTTAAGACGTTCAAGCATGTTACCATTTGGAGATCTGCCAGTTTTCTTAAGCCTAACATATAAATCATTCATCCAAAACAAAGATAAACAAGTAATCAACACATAATCAATATCTAGGTTTCATTAGATCTAAGCAAACACAAAAGAGATCTAGCCTAGCATGATAGAATTAAGACAAGAACAAGATATAGACAACCAACACATAGACATATTGATTGAATTAGAAGAACACTTATCTTGATTAATCATGCAAGGTATCAAGGGGTTGGAACCCTTGAAAAACCTGTAAAGTTACACCAAAATCGTACTTAGGGTTTCTCCCAAAACTTCTCTCTTAATGTGTAAAAAATAGAAAACTATATATAGAAAAATAGGGCTGACGGCGTCAAGACAAACAATGTGACGCCGTCACCTCGCCGCCAAAACTCTCCTCGGACTGCCTAGATCCACTTCTGACGCCGTCAAGACATATATACTTCCAGGCCGTCACGACTCTTTTACTCTTGACGCCCTTCCTACGTGACGCCGTCAAATCCATTCTGGGTCGTCATGGAAATTCATGAGATTTGCTCTTGACGCCGTCAAGGTTTTGCTCTTGACGCCGTCACCTACTGTTCCCAGCATGGAAAATTAAGACTTTGGAGTTTTCTTCACTTTTATGCTCCAAAAACGTCCGAATTGCTTCCTTTTCCAGATTTCTCTCCCAAAGTACCTAAAATCACAAAAGGAACGATTTAGGGCAATATTTGATCAAATAAATTCGGATTCAGGCTTAAATGACCCCCTAAAAGTGGTTCATTTTTCGCCTCATCAGGTGGGTTTTGTTGTGGTGGGATGACAGGTTCAAAGATGTTCCCATCGTCTATGATGTCGGGTGGTGAAGAGTTACGAACAAAAACACAAAGAAATAAGATAGACTAAAGAGAACCTAAAAATAAGAATAAAATCTTACTAGAAAGGAATCTAGCAAGTAAACCTAATAAAAAGAGATTCTAACCTAGACAATAACTATTCCCCAGGCTACGGTGCCAAAAACTTGATACGTGGGAATCGCACCAGGCTTTACCTCTCAAGGAATCTTGAGAAGCTTACAACCCCCACCAGGTAGTGTACCTGATCGATGTAGTATAGTATAATGACAAGTACCGGGGGATTGATCGTTCAGCTAGGAATAGTGTCGCTAGGATTAGAAAACTTAAAGATTGGATCTAGAGATAAGGGATGATTCTTTTTGTATTTTTATATTTTTTAAAAAGCAAATTAAAATCTCGAGTTTGAAGGATTTGGGCGGAATTAGTTGCTAGTCAACTAACCCAATACTAAGATGCAATCAAAATAAAATACTAAAAATGAAAATAAACTATATTAAACTAAAGTTGTGAGCAATGAGTGGGAGAAATGTGTTTACTTAGATTTCACTACTCCCTAGATATCTTTTACATGTTAATTACTTGTTATAGTTGTGTGGATGATGGATTGTATTCCTTAATGCCATTCATGGGTTGGCGTACTTACTTCCCCAATCCTATGAGTGCCTACTTCACTCCTATGTCGAGCCTGCTAGAAGCTCCTAACATGGGATCATTAGAATTTACTCATGCATTAAATACAACTAATAAAACCTAGTACACATCGGTTCATGTTTCCTAAGATATTCAAGCATGTTACACAATGGAGATCTGCCAGTTTTCTTAAGCCTAACATTGAAATCATTCATCCAATACAACCATAAACAAGTAATCAACAGATAATCAACATCTAGGTTTCATTAGATCTAAGCAAACACAAGATAAATCTAGCCTAGCATGTTGAAATCAAGACAAGCACAAGATATAGATAGCCAACACATAGACATATTGATTGAATTAAGAGAAGACTTATCTCAATAGCACATGTAAGGATTCAAGGGTTAAAAACCCTTGAAAAGCTGTAAAATTTGTACAAGGTTCGGCCCTAGGGTTTCTCCACACAAGTTCCTCTCTAATGAATGAAAATTAGAAAACTATATATAGATTTTAGAGGGTGACGGTGTCAAGAACAAATGTCTGACGCCGTCATCTCGCCGCCAAATAATTCCTCAGACTGCCTAGATCTACATCTGACGCCGTCATGTAGTCCCCTTTTGCAGGCCGTCACACAATTAACTCTTGACGCTCTACTTGTGACGCCTTCAGATTTCTTCTGGGTCGTCATGGTTTTTACTCTTGACGCCATCAGGAAATCCTTCTTGACGCCGTCATACACTGTTCCCAGCATGGAAAATTAAGTCTTTGGCGTTTTCTTCACTTTTATGCTCCAAAAACATCCGAATTGCTTCCTTTTCCAGAATTCACTCCCAAAGTACCTAAAATCACAAAAGGAACGATTTAGGGTAATATTTGATCAAATAAATTCAATTCCGGGCTTAAATGACCCCCTAAAAGTGGTTCATTTTTCGCCTCATCAGAGCTTGAGGGGGAGAATCTAAAATTGCTTGAGAAAAATCCAAAACGAAGACCATGATAACATGGTCAGGCATTTGTCTAAATTAGACGTTTATAATCTTAATTTGCGATTAAAATATCAACACCTAGAAGAAAGAAACAAAACGTCAAATGCCAAGACATCTTTGGATGATCCTGAATTTGATACATATTTTGAAATAAGCAAACGTGATGAAATTTAGATTCAAGCTCATATGAACACGATTCGAAAATTGAAATCACAAATCGCTCAATTGCAGTCACATAAGAGGAATGTGATTGGGACCCAAAACCCATAGTCTCTAGATTCTCAGAATTTTCAATATCAAGACATCATCAACAAACTGCAATATGAAAATGATTGTTTTCAAGCTGAAAACTCAAATGTCAAAATGCTTTACAAAGAGTTATATGACTCAATTAAGGTCACACGTGATAAACACAATGAGAAGGTAACTTCTTTGAATAAAGAGATTGAGAATCTAAAGACTCAGGTGAAAAGGAAAATGCCCATTACCACTTGTGATAATGTTGTTCCAAAGGTTTCTGCTGGTAGAAAGTATGCAATTGATGTTGTGACTATTCTACTTCCACTTAGGAGCAATAGAGCAGCTCATCATGAGGATTCATTAACTTCGCAAAACCTGATTATGTTTATAAGTTAAAGAAAGCTTTGTATGGACTCAAACAAGCTCCCAAAGCTTGGTATGATCAATTAAAAGCTTTCCTTATTAAACATAATTATTCCATGGGAATGGTAGATAACACTCTTTTCACTAAAAAGAAAGACCCAAATCTCATCATTGTTCAAATATATGTTGACGACATTATATTTGGATCGACTTGTCAAGAAATGTGTGATGAATTTGCCAAAATCATGCATGATGAGTTTGAGATGAGTATGATGGGTGAACTAAACTTCTTCCTAGGAATACAAATAAAACAATTAGATGATGGAATATTCTTTAACCAATCTAAGTACATTAAGGAAATGCTTAAGAAATTTGGCCTAGAAGACTCTAAACCCATGAAAACCCCTATGTCTACGGAAGTAAAGCTCACAAAAGATGATGAAGGTGATTCCGTGGATAATACTAAGTATAGAGGAATGATAGGTAGTTTACTATACTTAACGGCAAGTAGACCCGATATCATGTTTAGTGTTTGCATTTGTGCCCGCTTTCAAGAGGATCCCAAAACCTCTCACCTAGAAGCGGTTAAGCGTATCTTACGATACATTAAAGGCACTATACACTTAGGATTATGGTATCCTAAGGGATCCGGCATAGAAACCATCGTCTATGCGGATTCGGATCATGCGGGAGACTACGTAGATAGAAAAAGCACTAGCAGTATTTGCACGTTTATGGGATGTTGTCTAACATCTTGGTTTTCGAAGAAGCAAACCGCTCTTGCTATTTCTACCACCGAAGCCGAATATGTAAGCGCTGGAAAGGCATGTCAACAAGCACTATGGATGAAACAAGCTCTCATAGACTATGACATTAGGTTAGAAAATGTTCCCATTATGTGCGATAACAAAGGTGCGATAGATTTAAGTAAAAATCCGGTGCAACACTCTAGGACTAAACATATAGAAATACGCCACCACTTCCTTAGGGATAATGTACAAAAAGGAAACATATCTATAGAAAAGGTTGCATCGAAAGATAACATTGCGGATATATTCACTAAACCCCTTGAGCGTGAATTATTCAATCACTTGCGTTTAGGATTAGGAATGATGGAACAAGTTGACTAAATTCTATTGTATTTAGACAAATTTTTTCTCTTGCATAAAATTTACTTTTCTTCCACTTCTCCATGTCTGAGTCTAGGAATCTATTTCGCACAAAATTAAAGATTGGGAAACCTCATTTTCATTGCATATACTCTCTTGTAAAACCCAATCAAAGTTTCTTGAAAACTATTCTCACATCTAGGAATTACATGAACATAATTTTCCTTGCATTGTTGACAAATGCTAAAAACCATTTTTTTTTCCTAAATCATGCATAAACTCTCACATAAATTGTCAAAGTATACAATCTAATATATATCATTGACATTCATGAATCGAGCAAAAAACGAATCAAGGAGATTTTGGATTGTTTCTTAGGAAACTTATTTTTCTTTGCATTTAGGAGTCGAAACAATCACAACTCCACATTTGTTGCATATAGGCACACACTAGGACAAAATCACTCATAATGTTGTCATCTTGTTTCATCACTAGTTTTTGACTCACTAGTTACCTTTGCCTTTGATCTAAGATAGTTGCCCTAGGAAGATTGAGTGCCATTGCCTTTGCTTGTCTCCTCTAGCTTATTATTAATTGCTTGTTTGCTCTTTTACTTAAGTGTTTTTGCATGCATGCTATATTATGATTAGATTAGATGCTATATTGCCTCAAAAAATTGAACTTGCTTGAATCCAAATCCAAAAACACAACCTTTCTGCTAATTTTCTGCCAAAAACCCAATTCTGGCAATCTGGAAATCACCAGATGGGCGGCCCCCTTAATCATTAAGGGGACCGCCCCCTAATTAAGGGGACTGGCCATCTGATGGTCGGGTTTACAAAATCTTTTCTGCTTTTTAGCCCATTTCAACCTACATTTCCCAATTTTCACCAACATATTTTGTCCTAATCTCCCAAACAAACTTTATCCATCCATAAACACACAAATCTTACACTATAAATATCCCCAATCTTCAAAACTCTCTATTCATCCCATCATGACCTCTCCAAACAAACCAAAACCAAAAGCCTCAAGGCTAGCAAGGATGACGGAAAAACCCGTTTGGCAAAGAAAAAGCCCTCGAAACAAATCCATCATAACCAATGAAGTTGGAAATCACTCAACACCTCCAACTACTTACTTCCCAAACTTTACACCAAACCCACAAGGACATTCATTTGATCCTCTTTACAAACCATACAACATTGGCCAAACATCTTCTTTCATGCCAAACTACACATCTCAACCTCCAACCACTTATAATGATCCATACAAGTTTGATCAACCATCAAACTACAATTCCAACTACACAAATCCAATTTATCCATATCAACACAATGATTCTCTCCACATTGCCATGGAAAAGAAAAAGTTCCGTGATGAAATAAACCAAATTCATGATCTTAGTGATCTCCTTGCTATGCATCTTGCACAACGCAACAAAGGGCAACCTCCATCATCACCCTATGTAAATTGCCTACCCCACTCTCTCAACTTGTATCAAGTTACAAACCATACTCACTTTTGCCCTTGTTGCATCTTCCTTCAAAAACAAATCCTCTACTTGAGTGAAGATATTTCTTGGATTGAATATCTTCTCACTCGTCCTCACCCAATACCACCCTTAACATGATACAAAATAGTGAGATCCACCTCTTCCGCACCATACCCCACTCCATACCCCTCTCCATCAAACAACTAAGCTCTATGCTTATGTTCCCCTCAAGCAAATAAAACACTCAACCATGGGTTGCAAGCAAGTCCAAGTGTTCTCTTCGGCAATATAGGACTATGTTGTTTCTTTTGTTTTATTGTAATCAATATGCTTCAAGCATATTGAATGTTGTAATGATGATCATTTCTATGATTGTCTCATATATGCTTGAATGAATCTATTTTTATTTGCATAATTGTTGCTTTGCATATATATGTCTTGTTCTCCTTACATATTTTTTGCAGCCAAGCTTTCCATAGCTCGTTTCCTTGGTGCTCTCAAATGAGGGGGAGCATACATCAAGGGGGAGCTTTCTACCCATTTAACTTCTTTTATGAAGCTTACTCAGTTTAACCTTTTTGATTTTACAAAAAGGGGGAGAAGAGAATATTAAACTCTAAATTACTTGTCTAAAAATAAATTTTTAGACCTAATGAGTTTAAGGTTTTGTAATAATAAAAAAGGGGAGATTGTTGACATAAATAATGCCTAAAAACATTATTAACATATTATCAATACCTCTATGTTTTGATAATTACAAAACATAAACTCACTGAACTAAAATTTATGACGTAAACAAGTATTTAGTGATTAATATTCTCTTTACATCCAAATCACTTAAGGTATGTACAAACAAAGTGTTTATTGCAATCTATGATCAAAGGAAAATTTTTTTTCTAAGTCATTAGAACTTTTATAAAATGTCATAAACATTTTATATCTTTTATAAAACATTTTTGGAATTAAAAGAATATGTTTAAATCACTATAAATATATGATTTCAAATTTCCAACCAAAAATGGAAAATTTTATCCAGAAAAACCTTCCCCACAAGAGGACAAACTACTCCAACGTTCTGGAGGGGGCGGCCCCCTTAATTCATAAGGCGGCCCCCTTAATTATTAAGGGGGCCGACCCCTAATTAAGGGGACCGGCCATGCTCCAGAACAGTAGTTTCTTCTCCTATAAATACTAGTTCATTCCATTGAGTTTTCTCACCTTTTGCACTTCCAAACTTTCTGTTCTAGATTTCCATTTCTATTCTCTTATTCCTTTGATCATACATACATAAATATTTGTTTCAAAGTGATCCAAACATCATCCTCTCAACTGCAAGAGAAGAATACTTCTATCCTCCAAGACAAGAAGTGTTACAATTTGTTGTGACCTCCACATCCAAGTTGTTAGAGCATCATCAACAGTATCTATCTCTTTGTGTAATTAGTTGTGAATATTTGGTAGTAGATAGTTTAGCTAGGTATATAGATAGTGTGATTGGTTAGTAGTTTGTTGTGAAGGAGAAGAGTTAGGAAGTAGATTGTAGTGAAGAAGATTGGTGTGAAGTAGATAGGTGTGAAGTAGAAAGTTGTGAAGTAGATTGGTGTGAAGATTGATTGGTGTGAAGAGGTTGTGAAGAAGTTGTGATTAAGTTGTGACGAAGTTGTGGTGTGAACATTGGTGTGTAAGGTTTTCTCCGCCATAAGGGAGCTTGTTGACATAGTGAAGAAAATTCTCGAGTTAGGCGCTCGGGGAGTGGAGTAGGGCAAGGAAGGTGTCCTTGTAGCTGAACCACTATAAATCTCTTGTCTCGCGGTTCAATCTTTCCATCTCTCATTTATTTATTTACTTACATTATTATTGCTATATCGTACATATTTATTGTTGTTGTTCCCCTTGTGGAGTAACATACTCAAATTCTTTGAGTATGTAATCACCACTGTTTTTGAAAGCACTATCAAGAATTAATGTCTTTGATTCCAAAACCTGTGTTAAATTGTTATCACCACTCCCTTTTTCACCCTTATTTTCTTAAAGTACTTTGTCACCCTCAGCAATACTTTCTATCGGGTCATCATTACGACCCTCTTTGTACCCCTTAGCAACCTCCATGTATGATCGAATATCTCTACCTTCAAAATGATGTTTGACACCGCCCACTGTTGGGCCTAATGGTTGTTGTCTTTGTGCTACCTTATTGCGACCTTGATTACTATCATTGGCTAGAAAACCCCTAACTTTGAAATTTTCGACCATTCAGACAATTATAAAAAAAACAAAACAATGTTATTTCATTTAGATTCAAACTTTATAACCACCTCTTAACAGTAGGATGTAACAGTCAGATTTTACACTAATAAGTGTGGAAATTAATTGTAACAACGTTTGTTTAAATCAATAGAAATAAGTTCAGGATCTAAGAATAGAAAACATGTATAACATTGATATACTTACACGATTTATATTGAACCAAGTCAATACAAAGCATTGAATCACTTATTGTGAACCTACTGAACACATGACACTGGCATAAATGAGGTGGATTGATGTATCAATGTAGTTCACTTTTGTTATTTGTACAACCGTTTATCGAAATATAGAATTTGAAGTGTCTGAAGACGTGGAACTATATCGTAATGAATCTTTGATCTATACCGCAAAAGAGGTGGAAATTCTAGAATCCTTGAATGACATATGTTACCTGGAACGATTGGAGGATTTCGAAACAAGACTCCTTGGGAGGCTTGATATCCTGATCAAGTGTAGCTCATCAAAGATAGTAGAAAATATAATTAAAGACAAGGATCATAGACTCTACCAATGGGTAGATAACTTACACAAGTGGGGACCTGAGTGGGACAAGAGATCCAGGGTATGTTGGATTAATATTGAAGGGGTAACTCTCAGCGGATGGTCGGAAAACAGTTTAGAGAAAATTGCAGGTGAATGGGGTAAAGTTCTAGAATTTGAAAACTGTAATTTCAAGGAAGCTATAGATTTCAAGAGAGAAGGGTGCTTATTCTAACAGACTTGCAGGATAACATCGCTTTCCTAAAGTGTTTAAAGTTTAATGGTAAATCAAAAAAAAGTTTGTGTATACGAGGATAGCGTTGAATGGGCGTGGGGAATCCAAAAAATTAAAAGTGGTCTGAAAAATAAGAGATCATCGGATTCTGAAAATAGTTGGTCGGAATCGGAGAATTCAAACAATGGGGATGAGCATCTTGGGGAAGGTGAACAAGGACAAAAGGAAGGGTATCAAAAATATCATGTCAGAGTTGAAGATAGTCTTTTGTCTGCTGCAGGGGGTGACAAAAAAGGTAATAAAGAAAGAATAAGTACACAGGTCAGACAAAAGGAGCATATAGAGACTACCACAAGTGTTGGTGAAAGAGAGTTATCTGTTGAAAATTCAAATAATGAAAAGTCGGTGTCAATTGCTCTCAAGAACCCAAAAGAGATAAAATTGGGAATGAAGATGATACATCACATGTTCGTGATGGGCCTGATGACAACATCTCAAATGGGCCAGTATTTAAAGCTTTGTCTGGGCCTATTCGTGGGTCTATTGGTTACACTAATCCAGATTCTAACTTTGTGGAGATGGTATCGAATAACCAATCAAAGATAAAGGAACGTGTGGGTACTAAGGTCAAGGGTTTATCAACAAACAAATCCCACTCCAACTCCAAAGCAAAATCAAAATTAACATCAAAAGGTATTAAAAACAGGACCAAAGGTGCAGTGTTTAGCTCGAAAATCGCAGGTAGGGGGAAGATCAGTTTTAATATCATAAAAGATAGAGCAAGTCTGGCTCAGAGTAATCGAATGGCATCCTCAAAATCACAACAACATGAACTGTCAGATAGCAGTGGAAGCAACCATAACAAGCCACCTCAACATATTTCGAACACTTATAACATAGATAATGTTGTCCTCAAATCTCAACTGATAGAAACTAGTGCAGCGATGGTAGACCTATTAAGGAACAATGGCATTCAAGATAATTAACATGTGGCAGACACTATCAATGCTCAGACGAATTTGGTGGCTGAAGAGTCTTCATCAACCGCCAATTTGAACATGTCTAAGGATACAAATACAGCTTTGGAAGCTCGTAAGGTACGATTTATTGGGGAACATTTAGATTTTAAATGGGTAGGAAATAGAGAGTCTGATGGGGGAAGGGTGTCTAGTACTTTGATCAAGGGGGGTGCTGAGGAGGAAAATGTGAATACAAGGTGATTTTATTGATGTTAGTAGATGTTGTGTAGGGGTGTTTTTAGATGTGGATTTTATGAAGACACTTTCTATCAACATAATAGGTCTTGGGTCTGATGATAAAGTGAAGTAGGGTAAGGAAGTATGTGTAGTTAATAAACCTTATGTCGTAGGTATTCAAGAGACCAAGATGCAATCTATAGATAAGGGTATTATAGAGAGCATGTGGGGGTCAGATTCTTATCGGTTTGTTGCTGTTGATGCTAGAGGTAGTTCAGGGGGTATTTTATTAGTTTGAGACGATATAATGTTTACTAACACTAGAGCCATGGAAGGGGAAGGTTTTTTTAGTTGTTATTGGAACATGGAAAGGTAAAAGCAGTTTAGTTGGCTTTATAAATGTTTATGCTCTACAAGATGTAAATTTAAAGATCGCGATTTAGAAAAAAATGCTAATTTGATAAACACAACTGATTCGGCTTGGTGTATCTTCGGGGACTTCAACGAGGTTGGAAGTGAAAGTGAAAGAAGGAATTCAAACTTTGACAGGAGAGGGGCTGATGTATTTAATGATTTTATCTTGGGGGAATACCTTATTGATGTGTCATTAGGTGGCAAGAGATTCACGAGAATTAGTGATGATGGCCTAAAGTTTAGCAAATTAGATCGGTTTTTGATAAATCAAACGTTCGGTTTGGAGTGGAATTCGGTAAGCGTTGTGGCTATGGAAAGAAAACTATTTGATCATTGCCCTTTAGTACTATATGACAAAGTAGTGGACTTTGGTCCAAAACCATTTCGTTTTTTTGATGTATGGATGGATTACCTTGAATTTGAATCCATTGTGGGGTACCTATGGGGAAAGGCAGTGTGTTCTAGGAACCCGAACGCTATTTTTAGACATAAACTCAAGAATGTAAAGGAAGGTCTAAGAAGCTGGAGCAAACATAGATTTGGGTCCAATGACTCAGATATTGATTCTTTAAAAATGAAGCTTCTAAATGGTAGTCAATTGTTGAAACAAGAAACCTTGAAGAGTTCGAATTAGAAGAATGGAAGGAGGCTAGGAAAAGCTGGTTACAGAAAGATAGATGTAAAAGTGATATGCTTAAGCAAAAATCAAGAGTTAAATGGATTCAGGACGGTGATGAAAATATGAAATTTTTTTATGCTGGTGTTAGAAGTAAAATACGGAAAAACAACTTGAGGGGTCTAATGATAAACGGTGTTTGGTGTGAAGACCCTGGAGTTATCAAGACTGAAGTCTTTAATTTCTATAAAGACATTTAAAGAAAACTCTCTTTTTTGACCGATTCTAAGTAGTATCAGGTACAAGACCAATTCACAAGATCAGAACGAAGATTTAGAAAGGGTGTTTGGCGAGGAGGAGGTTTGGAATGCAATAAAGGGATGTGGAAGTAACAAAGCACCGGGGCCAGACGGATTTAGCTTTGGCTTTATTAAGAAGTGTTGGGTCATTATTAAAACTGATCTTTTGAAAGCCTTGGAATGGTTTTGGAAAACATGCTCTATTTCAAAAGGATGTAACCCGTCGTTTGTGACTTTAATACCAAATATTCAAAATCAGATTGATTTGAATGATTATAGGCCTATTAGCTTGATCGGGTGTTTCTATAAAATTGTTGCAAACATTATTGCTGAGAGAATTAAAAGGGTGATGGGTTACTGATAGACGAGGAACATAATGCGTTTATTAAAGGTCGGTTCATTCTTGAAGGGAGTTTAATAGCTAACGAAGCGCTTGATTCTTTAAAAAAGAAGAAAAAGAGAGTCTTTCTATTAAAGATAGATAGTGAAAAGGCATATGATAGCGTAAATTGGAAGTTTATAACAGATACAATGCGTTAAATGAGTTTTGGTGAAAAATGGTGTAAATGGGTGGAAGCGTGCCAGAATTCGGCCACGGTTTCCGTTCTGGTTAATGGATCGCCAATGAATGAATTCCCCATGGAAAGGGGTGTGAGATAAGGTGATCCTTTATCACCATTCCTTTTTTTGATTGCGGCAAAAGATCTTAGTATAACATTGAACGAGGCGGTGTCAAGAGGGATCTTTAAAGGAGTGAAAATTGGTCGTGATGATGTTCCTATTTCTCATCTTCAATATGCTGACGACACGTTAGTATTTGGCAAATGGATTCTTCTCAATGCAAAGAATCTGATGAGAATTTTCGAGTGTGTAGAAAATGCTTCTGGTTTAAAAATCAATCATCTCAAGACAAAACATTATGGTATTGGTGTTAGAAATGATGAGACTGAATGGCATGCAAATCGTATTGGAGTCTCACCTAGTTTCTTACCATTTACGTATCTTGGGCTTCCAATAGGTGTTAACATGAAAAATATCGTGAGCTGGAACGGGATAGTTGAGAAAGTTTAAAAAAAATAGAAGGGTGGAAATCTAAAATGATATCTTAGGGGGGTAGATTAACGTTGGTGAATACGGTGCTTAGAAGCCTCCCACTTTACTATTTTCCCTTTTTCGTGCACCTGTACATGTTATTAAAAAGCTTGAAAGTGTGAGACAAAAATTTTTTTTGGTTGGAAATGATGAGAGGAAAAAATTGTCGTGGGTAAAATGGGATCAGGTTATAAGTAATTCAAGTGCATGGGGTCTAGATATCGACAGCGTAAAAGCTTATAATCTAGCTTTTATTAGGAAAGTGGTGGTGGAGGTTTCGGGTTGAGGAAGAGAGACTTTGGGTTAAAGTATTCAAAAGTATTTATGGTGAATATGGAGGGATAGGAGATGATGGTACGTCTGGCAGAAGCAGTGGTGAAAAATGGGGTGACATAATTAAAGTGGGGAATGATATTGAGAAAACTAAGGTCCCGTTTAAAGGATCTTTTGGCAAGAAGGTTGGTAATGGTTGCAATACTTTATTTTGGATTTATAAATGGCTAGGTGATTTTAAGATCAGTGATAGATTTCCTAGATTATTTGCTCTAGAGTCTAACAAACAGGTTTCGGTGAGCGGGAGTGGGTCATGGGGTATTGATGGTGGCTGGAAGTGGGAGTGGGGGTCGGAGAGGGAAGTGAGGAGGAGATGTTTAGGCGAACTTGAAGAACTGATGGATATGATCAGAAGTTTTGTTCCTAACTCTTTATACCTAGATGCATGGCGTTGGTCTCTTGATAGAAAGGGCCACTTCTCGGTAAAAGTCTTAGGAATATGATCGATGATAAAATAATCTCCAACTCGAGTATGGTGGCCCAAGAAACAAAGTGGTGCAAAATTCATTCCGAGGAAAGTATCTATTTTTATTTGGTGGTTAAAACAAAAGAGATTACCAGTCCTCAAGTGGCTTAATCACATTGGTATGTGATTGGGTCCGAACGGTCAGATATTATTGACCAAGGTCAACAAGTCAAAGACAGCCTCGTCCCAATACTCCGGTGATAGTATAGTGTTTTCCCGGGTCGTTAAAGTCCTAGCGAGATTGAAATGGTGTCGTTTGAAATCGTTTATGAGAAAGTGGCACTGAGGACAGTAGCCCAGATGATGTGGAATTGATTTTGCTACTGTTATTTTGGTATTTGTACACAGATATAATATTCACAAAAATCAGATATATAGATATATGCACGTATTCACAATTCAGATTTACGCAATCGGACTGAAAAAGTGGGATTTGGAATTTAACAAACTACAGGGGTGCTTTTGACACTTTTTGAAACTTAAAATTAAAAATGAAAATGAAATTATGAAAATAATTAAAATACTATTTAAATATTATTTAATTAATAAAACTATTTAAAAACTAAATTAAAATCTAATTTAAATTAACTAAAAATTATAACTATTACAAATTAAACTAAAAAGTTGCAAAAACAATTTCTAAACTTAAATTAGAACTTGAAGAAAGTATAAAAAATAAAAATAAATATTTTTTTCTTTTTATGGGTTTTTTATAAATTAAAAACTATTTAACTTAATTAAACTAATTAAACAACTTTTAATTAATATTAATACTAAATTAACTTAGAAAATTAAGATAAAATTTATAAAATTACTTAACCATCACAGGAATCCTACAAAATTATAAAAACTCTAAAAATTAAGTTTTAAGATTAATCCACTAATTATTTACCTTTTAATTACTTTAATTCTAATTTAAACAATTAAAATAAGAAAAATGGAAAATAACAGTAGAATTCAAAAATATATTTTCTAAAAGTCTATTATACTATATTAGAACTAGGAAAAATATAAAAACTAAGTTTTACTTTTTAAAACTAAATATGAGATTTAATACTTAATATTAATTAATAAATAAGAAAATTAAATTAAATCTAATTAATACTAAATGACAGAATAAAAATCTAAAAAATTTACTAAAAATACTTTACTATATAAGGTAATTAATAAAAATATAAAAACACTAAGTACTTAATTAAAATCTAAAAATGAAAATTAAAATTAAGTTACATTAAATAGAAACTATCACTTGATTTTAAATTAACTTTTTTTGGATTTTTTTTCTTTTACAAACTTGTTTTACACCTAAAAACAAAGACTTTTAATGAAAACAACTTTTTTGTAACTAAAAATTAAGCACTTTGCACCCCCTTATCTTAAACAGTTGACTTTGGTTGACTAAAAGGGAAAATGAGCTCAAATGAGCTTGTGTGGGTCCCACTATGGATAATTCAGATTCACATGAGTTGTTTGAACAAATTTAAGTCAGAAAAAACAATGGGGATCACAGAATAAGCCAATAAGTCACATATAAGCACTTTGATATCTAAACTTAACACAGAATATGGGACAGACTTAAAGGGCTAAATCATGTGGGTCCCAGGGGTCCTAAAGTCAAAAAATTGGTCAATATTAGATCCCTGGTAGGAGGGGGTTAGGAGGAACCAAAATGATGGTGTGGGGCCCACTGAGGTGGCCACAAACCACCACCAAAGTGGTGGTGGTGTGGTGGTGTACTGCTGCATAGAGCAGTTGGCTGCCCTGCAGCCCTCTTTGGGGGGTTGTGGGGCCCACAGATAAAATCACAAAAATAAAAGCACAATGTGATCTTAAAGCTGAGGTGGGAGACAACCAAGTCTGAAAATTTCACAACTTAAATCTCTCTACATAAATCACTAAAAATCTTGGCATTTTTAGTTTTTTCTACAATGGCGCCATTTGACTTTCTAAGAAAACTTAAGACTTTGACTTTGGCCAATTTTCAATGATCCTAACTGATTGAGAGTGTTGAATTATACTTATATATGTTGAAATAACACAACCTAAGCTAGATATGAAAAGATTGAAGTGCTTATGGACTCCACTGTGTTGACAGTTAACTCAAAAGGGACGATCAAGAGTGATTTTGACTCAATTGCTAAAAGTGACCTGAGTTATTGGTTGAAATGCCTTAGTATACCCTAAAGTGACATGGTGCAATACCTAGTAACCACTGAAACTCACTGAGTCACAGTGGACTTTCTAAATCCAAACACTCCCTTATCAGATGATCAAAGAGAGTTTTGCAAGGCAAACCTATAAACTAATCTATGAAATTAATTCTAAACTTATACTAACATGAGGTAAACCTAAATAAACTGAAAGGAACAATTAATTAAGTAGATAAATATTGAATGCAAAGAAAACGAAAAATTGCTCACAATGGCAGTCTTGATGAGAATTGGAACCAAGAACCCAAACCACAAACCTATACCTCCCTTGAGGTTCTAAAAACCATATTCAACAATCAACATTGCTCCACTGTTCATGCTTCTTCATCCTTGAACTTTTTTATTTATAAACTAATTATTTGGATTTTTGAATAATTTAAATGAACTGGATGAAAACTTGACTGAGTACTAGAGAATTTTATAAAATCTTAATAATAACTTAAACTGAGCTGGGTAAGATACTGAAAGCAACTTTTAACTCCTCACAGTCCAACATGGGAAGATCAATAAAAATTTGTAAAACTTGAATTCACTCAAACACTTTGAATTTTGATTAAATAAACTTAAAATTACACTTATAATAACTGAGATTACAACTGATTTAACTAAAAATTACAATTATAACTAAAGTTGAATTAAAACGACATAATAAAAACTAACTTAAAACTAATACTAATCTAATAATTCTTCTGGTCTCTTTTCTTATCACTTTTATAGACCAGTGGGGGTCCCACTTCAAATCCCATCAACTTGGCTGACTTCTGGATCACCATTGCACTCTCCCTATTTTTGGCGGGAAAAGGATTTTATGGGCAATTGGGTCTGTAAAAGATGCCATAGGGGGGTGGCATTTAATGACCTTGGGGTGTGTAATTGGGATAAGGGTGGTGGTAGCAGAGCAAGTTGGGTGGTTTTGCAGGGGGAAATACCACTGGTATTCTGGTTTGGGAGATGGGGTGGTGAAGATGGTTGTGGTGTTGACCGGGGTCAAACTTGGGGACGGGTTTTATTATTTTGGAGTGGGCTGGGTGAAATTTGGGCTTGGGGGTGTTTACTGGACCAGATCAAAAGGGTGGGCAGATTTAAGTGGTAATGGATTTGGTTTAGATTTGGTTTTTATTTAGTAATAAGGGTCCGTTTGTATATGGCTTAGGATATCACAAGGACTATTTTTGTAATATTCTGATTTTTGAAGGGTATTTCATGGAAAGGTTTCAAAGTTATTAAAGGGTTTACTTTTGCCAAATGTGAATAGTCTAAGGGCCCTTGTTGCATATTTCTGAAATTTAATCACCAGGGACCTTTTCTGCCAAACTTTCAAACTCCAGGGACCAAACATGTAACTTTTCCAAAATTTCCATCCAAGGACCATTTCTGCCAAATATTATTAGTACAAGACCCAAAACTGATTTTCTCAAAGTTTTTACATCCCAGGGACCATTTTTGTCATTTTTCAAAGTTGAGGGACTAAACTTGTAATTTTATGAAACTTTGCACCAAAGGACTTATTATGTAATTTTATGATTTAAAAGGACCTTTGGTGACTTTTTCAAGTTTTAGAATGACCAGGGACTAGATTTGACAACTTTTGAAAGTTGGGGGACTGAAACTGCCAATTATGCAAACTTTGTGCGTTTTTCATCTGTTTTTGGTATTTTTGCATTTGAAACATGTAAAACACTTTCCTGGGATATTTTCACTATTTTGATTCATTATTGAGTGTTTTTGGATGTTTTGGCAGCTTAGAAATGGTAAAAATGATGAGTATTTACACACTCATCAGTATGGATCTCCATTCTACTCTTTGTCCTCATTGTAATGAGGAGGAAGAATCTATATCCCATTGCTTCTTGACCTGTTCACGGGTTTAAAATGGTTGGAAAAAAGTCCTATCGTGGTGGGGCATGAGTAATATATCTTTCGGGTCGGTTGATGACACTGGTACAAAAAGTTGTATTGGTCACGTCAAAAATGTGTGATGATATGCATATAGTCACACACGTTTTTTTCGTTGTGTGTCACCATAGGTCCTGCCACCGTAGGTGTCACAAATTAGGCACAAGTTTTGTTGGATTAGTCATTATCAGTGACCGTAAACACTTTATAGTCAAGCGAATGTTTTTTGAGAGTAACTATTTTTCAACCTTTGGCCACATAAATATATAATATATGTGACATTTGAGATGATATATTCAAGTAAATGTGTATTTTGTGTGACTATTTCCCGTCCTGTGGCCACATGAATATACAATAAATGTGATGTTTGTGATGATTTAGTCACACAATGGGTGTTGTTTTTTTAGAGTTAGTCACATACAATTTAACACAAAGTGGCCAAAAGTGTTAATAAGTGTGACCATATGCTGTTTAAAGTGAAGAAATGTGTATTTTGTGTGACTATTGATCATCCAATGGCCACAAGAAGTTTACGTTTGCGTGGCCTTTTGTAATAATTAGTCACTCAAAGCATGTTTGTTTTGGGTATTTAGTCACATACAATTAAGCAAACAGTGGCCAAAATCGTTAATAAGTGTGACCATATGCTGTTTAAAATGAAGAAATGTGCATTTTGTGTGACTATTGATCATCCATTGGCCACATGAAGTTTATGTTTGCGTAGCCTTTTGTAATATTTAGTCACACAAAGCATATTTGTTTTGGGTATTTAGTCACATACAATTACGCAAATAGTGGCAAAAACTGGTAATAGGTGTGACCATATGTTGTTTAAAGTGAACAAATGTGTATTTTGTATGACTATTGATCATCCAATGGCCACATGAATTTTATGTTTGTGTGGCCTTTTGTAATATTTAGTCACACAACGAATTAAGAAAACAGTGACCAAAAGTGTGACTATATGCATCTTTTAGTCACATTTAAAAGATCAATATATATCAAAACAAATTCAAATACAATAAAATTGGAATGTATATAACTGAACCAAATATAAAATTGGCCATCCTTTTATACACCAAGGAGTCCTAGTCGGCTTACAATAGTTTCCTAATTAAGTATCTATAATCTTTTCCAGAAGCAACTAGCTAGCAACTTCGAGCTGTCTTGATCTCTGAGCAGTACCAACTGTCACTAGCAGTAGTAACTTTTGTACTAGCAGTAGCAAAATACTTGGCACATTTTCCTTGAAGTTCATGAGCAGCACTAAATCCATCTAAGCAATATTAACACAAACATGAGTAGCAGTAACTCAAACAACATCATGAAAACTTTTAATCCAAAACAATGAACATAATAATAAAATTTGCAGTTAAACTTACAAGTTTTTCTCCCATTGATCTAATCTCATCATCTGGATATAAAAGCCTTGAAAATGTAGGCTCCTGCATATCAACAATAACCACATCAGGATGAGAGCAGACCTAGAACATGTTAAAGCACACAACATGACAGAACTAGATGAGCATACCGGAATAAAGTTCTTGATTAGATGCTAGAAAACTTTCCTCTCTAAAAAGTATGTGGTTATATATATTGTTGACGGGTGCATCTATTTCTTGAAATTTTACATAGAGACACTATTGCCTTGTCTTTTGTCATGTGCATCTAGTTTGTTAGGCGCCACTAGTTCAACTATATGCTGTTTTGGTGGTTTTGAGTCGCTTGATTCGCCACTTATTCAACTATCTGCTTTGGTGGTTTTGGGTCACTTGATGCGCCACTGGTTCAACTATCTGCACAAACAAGGTCTATGGTATTTTCCTCGAATAAAGTGAAAGTAAAAGAGGGCAAAACGCATAAAAAAAAAGATCAATTACCTGTGCTCTTACTTTTTCCAGATCCAATGTATTTTCATCTGAAGTAGATTTTATATGGTATAAAACTTACGATATCTAATGTATATTTAAAGAGTTGTATATATTTGACATTAACTATTTAAAAACAAAATCACAAAGTTCGGAGTCTTTGGACGTATAAGTGTATCACCATTGGGCCAATCCAACCTGACTCCCACCCTACCAAAATTTGAAGTTTTGAACTATTACCTAACCTGCCTAGCTATTTTGCCACCTCTAACTATGAGCATATGAAACAAAATCATAAGGTGCTGTAAAGAATGCAGATGAATTAAGAATGGAAAAGATAAGCTGAAAAAATCAAATAGACCAACGTGACTACTTGATTAGAAACAGGAACCCAAGCATATAATCACCGATGTACCCAGAAGGTTGTGCCACATAAACCTCCTCATTGATAAAACCGTTAAGGAATGCACTTTTCATGTCCATTTGGAATAACTTAAAGTCTAGGGCGCATGCATAGGCAAGTAATATCCTAATAGATTCTAGTCTAGCTACGGGGGTATAAGTTTCGTCATAATCAATTCCTTCTTGTTGATTGTAACCTTGGGAAACTAACCTAGCTTTATTCCTAGTTACTATTCCATTTTCATCTAACTTATTCCTATATACCCATTTAGTTCCTATGATGGTCATATTCATTGGATTTTGGACTAATTCCCAAACATCATTTGCCTTAAATTGATTTAATTCTTCTTGCATAGCTATAACCCAACTTTCATCTTTTAATGCCTCATTAATATTCTTAGGTTCTATTGCTGAGAGGAAACAAAAGAAGTTATTTTTATCTTGGGCTTGTGACCTAAGGGTTCTTTGGTTAAGATGTCCTATTATATTATCTAATGGATGTGATCTAGATTCTTTAATATTTACAATTTCGTTATTTCCTAAGTCAATGTCTTCATTATCATTTCCTATGGGTTTTGTTTTACTAACCTCAATAGCTTCATCTTCGACTAAGTCATCATCTTCTAAAGGTAATGTTTTAGGAGGTGGTGGTGTTTCATCAAATGTTATATTTAGTGATTCTTCTACTTTCATAGAGTGTTTGTTAAGTATTATATATGCTTTACTATTTTGTGAGTACCCTAAAAATATTCTTTCATATGTTTTTGGATCAAACTTAGTGAGGTAATCATTAGTGTTTAAAATATAACATTTACTTCCAAATACCCTAAAGTAGCTCAAGTTTAGTTTTCTACCTCTTAGTAACTCATAAGGAGTTTTTTCTAGAATTCTAGTAGCTCTCGGTGGCTTTTTTGAAAAAAAAAATGTAAACATTAATGTCTTTTTTGCAACAAAAGTCGTCTAGGTGTGATCCTTGCGCATTCGTGTTACTTTAGGGACCAAATTTGCAATTCACCCTTATTTTTATTTGTTTAAATACTTTTTTTTCAAAGTTGTTAAGATCCCGATCCTGATATTAGGATCTTACGATTTATGATATTACAAAGCAAAAACAATCTGGATCATACGTAGTATCTTAGTAAGCTTATGATGTTATAAGATCCCGATCTTAACCATAGGATCTTAAGATCCAATCCAATCTGATTTTACTTTCTTCACAAACTAAACAACTACAAAGTTATGGATTATATTTTATAGAATTTAAAAAATAATTTATTAATCTTCTTAAACATTCCATATTCATAATTTAGGATAACATTTTCATGAAACGTTCATATAATTTTGTGTTTATGATATATAATAATTTGTATATTTGAATAATATTACAAAGACTATTAAGAAAATGACATTATAGTTGGATCTTAGGATCCCGATCCAATCTTATGATTTCAATCTTGAAAAAACAAAAACGATACTGAGTAGGATCCCGATCTTGAAAACATTGCTTTTTTGGCTTTAGTTAATTGATCTGCACATATACCTTTTAAATGAGGCAAGCACATCTTGTTTTGATTCCTTTATATACTTAAGTGTGCAAAATCTTCCGGAGGATAAATAAGCCATAGCATAAGTTGAAAATATACTTGTGTTTGTGTTAGCTTAGTTGTTGAGCTTATGAGCTTTTGTATAAAACATGAAAAACAAATGGACTTATTTTTTTTGACTTATGAGCTTGTTAACTTGGGCTTGTAAACTTAAGAATGAAATCAAGTTGATAAGTTCATATGCTACAAAAGTACAAGTTTTATTGGCTTTTCAAGTTTTACACAAGCTCATAAGCTCGAGATGTAAGTTAACACAAATACGTACTCTATAATTTTTATACTAAAATTATCCGTAAGTATTACATAGTGAGCCCTTACAATTTGGCTATAACCTATACGTTGCATAAGTGATACATCATTGCATTAGATGCACAATGCCCTTTAACTAGGTCTATTGCCTCTACTAGTGTTGCCCCCATTGTTAAAACCAAGGCACCTATGGCTTCAGTAGCTCCTAAGATTTTTTGCACTAACCAACTAGAACCCAACTTAAATTGGGGATTACGCACTCCAAACTCTCATTTTTTATCTATTTTCAAATGAAGGTTGTACAGATCGTCCTTTGACATTTGGACTCAGGCTGCTCATAACATATGACCGGAGATTGCTCACGGCTCAAGAATTTTGTGAATAAGTTTATCGGGACAGTTAGACTCGGGAACGACCATTTTGGGGCAATTATATGTTATGGAGATTATGTCATTGGTGACAGTGTAATTTCCAGGGTATACTATGTGGAAGGACTTGGGCACAATTCGTTCTCTGTTTGTCTATTTTGTGATTCCGATCTCGAAGTGGCTTTCAGAAAGCACACTTGCTTTGTCTGAGAATTGGATGGTGTTGATCTTCTTAAAGGCAGTCGTGACACTAACTTGTACACCATCTTTATTAAAGACATGATGTGGTCCTCTTCTATTTGCTTTCTGACTAGTACTCAAAGAACAAATCGTAGCTATGGCACCGATGTTAAAATCACTTGAACTTTGGTACCATCTATGATCTTGCTCGCAAGGATCTTGTACAAGGTCTTCCCAGATTGAAGTTTGAAAAATATCATCTTTGTTCGGCTTGTCAACTGGGTAAAAGCAAGAAGCATACTCACAAACCCAAAAATGTCAACACCATCATGGAAGTTCTTCACACCCTTAGCATGGATCTATGCGGACCAATGAAAGTGCATAGTATAAATGGAAAGTAATATGTACTCATTGTTGTTAACGACTACTCTCGATTTACTTGGGTAAAGTTTTTGAGAACCAAGGATGAAACTCCAGAGGTCATCATTAAACTAATCAAACAATTGCAAGTTAGAATCAATAAAACCGTCAGAATCATCCGTACAGATAATAGAATTGAGTTTTTTTAACAAAAAAACTCATTCAGTTTTATGAAAGTATTGGCATCAATCACCAAAAAAGTGTTCCATGCACTCCTCAGCAGAACGAAAATTGTACTCTTGTGGAAGCTGCACGAACTATGCTGATATTTTCTAAGGCTCTAATGTTTCTTTGGGTGGAGGCTACTGCTACTGCTTGCTATACCCAAAACCGATCCTTAATACATACTCTCCACAACAAAACTCCATATGAGCTGATACATGGCAAGAAACCAGATCTTTCTTTTCTTCGAGTGTTCGGTGCTCTATGCTATCCGACAAATGACAGTCAAGATCTGGGAAAACTAAAGGCTAAAGCAGACATTGGATTCTTCAATGGGTATGCACCAGATCGCAGGGGATACCGAACCTACAACTAATGAACCCGAAAAATTATGGAAACCATTCACATGACATTCAATGAGCTGACAGAGCAAATGGCTCCTGGACACACAAGTTCTAGATCCGCACCTAATCTATTCCCCCTGGACCAATTAGGTCAGGTCTTGTACAACATTCCACTCCTGCAGTACCTTATGTACCCCTACCTATGAAGAGTTGAAGACTTTGTTTGATCCAATGTTTGACGAATATTTTGAGCCACCCACTATTGATACTCCTGACCACAAGTGGCTATAGCTCCAGCTCCACACAACTCAAATGGTCCGTCAGTTTCGGTTTCAATCGACCAGGATGCACCATCTATCAGTCAGTTACCTTCATCATCAAATATTCAATTCCTTCAATACATCAAGGCACTAAAGTCGACAATTATTTTGAAAGAGTCAATACAAGATGAAAGAGTCAATAAGTGCCTCTACTAACTTAGACTTATTTAGTGGGATCCGCCCGGTCGGAACTTAGATCCCCCCTAATTCCTTAAGCAATTCCGTTTGGTAAGTGGTATTTCGTTGAAATTCCCGCACGAATAGTGATAGTCCTATGGTCAATTCTTATCACTAAACACACCCTTATTCACTATGGTTCCTATGGTCAATTCTCCTAGCTTCATAGGAACTGCCAAACTTCAATGCTACCAAAACAAGGGTGTCCCAAAACACGCTAAGAAAGTATGAAAATAAAATGATACGGATACGAGAAAACTAAATCATAATAATAACATTTCATAACAAGGCTAACACCAAAGGTGTTTAGCCACTTACATTAAAATATTCAGAGAAATCCATATTCAACGTTGTAAATAAAAACATGAATTCGATACACAAAATGTAAATGGTAAAACTTATGATTGTGATTCATGAATTCTCCCTTAGAAATGACTTGTATGCTTGCAGAACTTCGTCCTCCTTGATCCCTAATTCATCTTCTGATTTCTGTGTGTGAAAAGTTATGTTTAAAATGCGGAATTAGGTCTGGTATATATAGTCTCGACTTTGCTACGGCGTAACCCCTAGGGTTAACTATGCCATAGCCTTTGGATCTTATCACTACGCCGTAGCTTGATGAGTTGTTACGGTCGTAGAACACTCGTACACCATTCTACGGCGTAACCTTATAAGCGGTTACGTCGTAACTCCATATTGGATTCACGAAATTCTTCTAAGTGTTGAAGGAAGATCTACGACGTAACCTCAAGGTGTGTTACGCCCGTAGAAGTCTCGTACTCATATCTACGCCATAACCCAAAAGTTGGTTACGTCATAGTTCTTGGTCAGCATTGACTTCAATCTTCAGTGTAAAAGGATGCTACGACATAGGTGGAGAGATGATATACGCCATAGTTAGTGTTAAATCAGCATACTTCAAATATGTTCATTAATAACCTTCCAAATCCACATCTCCTCATTCCAATGCTCATTTCTATCCGGAAAATGAAATATAAACAAATAAGAGTATATATTCTAGTAAAAGGATATAAAAGATGAGCATAATAGGGGAAAATTAACACTAAAATATCAGAACTATTTGATGTTATCAACAAGCAACAATAATTCTTGATTTGGAATGGAAACACACGATTGGTCTAGAGTGAAAACGAACTTCAGAACTCTTGTGTTTATGCTTTGGTTCGGTATGAATTAATTATGGCGGAACGTTTAGGTGTTAAAGAATTAGAATAGCATGTTTTAGAGATTAGGAAACCGTATATTGATGAGTGAATGTCGTATAACTTGTGGCAAAAGAATATGTAAGACATATCTTCTATTTAGTTAGGATATTACATGAATTAACTTGGTTCTTATCCCTTAATATTTACTTGTGTCGTGTGAACTTCAGATTTCAGGAGGGATTAGGAAAACGTATCATATATGGTACAAAATAAAAGGATATTGTGTACATGCACTAGAGATTTAGGAAACAAATTGTTAAGTAAACTTAGCTTGGTTAATTATTTATCTAAGGATTATAACATATAGTTTAGTTTAGGTTTAATGTGTAAACATTTCATATAATATAGTTTTATTTAATACGTAATCATATGGTAAACTTAGGTTAAAATTTAATTAGTTATAAAACTATGAGTCCGTATTTTAGGGTATTACATTAGGTATGCTAAGGCTGGTTCAAGAAAATGTAAATGAGCTGCTGAATCAAGACCAACGCAAGATGACTACCTTTATAGATGACAATCAAAAGGTATGGCTCAGTACTTGGATGAAAGACTTAGGTTTCGAGGTATTTAGAAATTTATGGAGAAACCGAAGCTGAAGTCTACATTTTGCCTACCATTAGAAGACATGCATGATTTACCATTTGGGGGAGATTGCTAGAAAAAAAGTGTAAATCATAAGTGCAGGGACTTCTATGTAATATTATGTAATAGATAGGGTATGTTGTCTAAACGTTGAATAGTTAAGAGACCTATTACCCTCGCAACATTTGTATAGTTGCGAGGGGAATCTAATAGGTTAAGAGGTCTCTCAGCGTTTGGTTGTAATGATATAAATACCCCATACCGTATGGGTAATAAGGTGTGTGTCTATTTCATGTCTTGCGAGACTTTCCCTCTTATTCTCTCTCGGTTCTCTCTCTAGGATAAAAGTGTTCACACCCACTCTCTCTCTCTCTCTAGTTTCATATTAGAAGTGTGAGTATGGTGACAAAACCATGGCATCGTCTGCGCCATCATGGTTGCTTTTCTAGTGGCAACAACAATGAAGAATTCATCGTCTCTCGTTTGCGGTGGAAAAAAAAGAAGACGACGACGCGACGACACATGCCACCACCACCATATACGATGCCGATGGCGGTTGTGTATATCTGAAGATTTGGTGCTCGGGTTATATAGATTTGGATGTGGTTTAGAACAAGTTTCGTATACTGGAATGTGTAGTTAAAAAGTTTGTTTTCTAAAACGATTTTTTTTGAAAGTAAGTTTCTATATAATGGACTCAACTTTTTTTTCCCTTTTCAATTTCCTTTGATTTATGTCTACGCATTCTTATGTTGTTAGTTGGTTATGTAGCACCCTTCACACCTTCATCATACGACATGGTTGATGATCGTTTTTTAAATAAGCTTAAAAGGTGTCTTTAGTTTAGAAAATAGTCTTACAACTATTCTTGTAATTTTTTTCATAATGTAGTATCATTTATATCTTAAATCGAACCTTTAACAAAGTTAAATACTTTTATATTATTTTTTAATGTTTTGCTAATATGTGCACATGTTAGGGCACATATATAACTCAAGTTTGAGTGAATTAAACAAGAAATTTGATATTATTTTGGTTATTTGTGAATTAAAATAATGGTAACCAAAAAGAACTTTTTATTATAAATGATAAATTTATGTTTATCAAATACACTCTAACATGTGCTCACTAATTACATATTCAGTAAAACAATTTTTTTACCCCTTCTCTTAAAATAATTGTCTACCGATAAAACATACATAGTTTAAGAAAAACATTATCATTACGACTTTTTCTTTCTTTCTTTTGTATAATAACAGTTTTTTAACCAATTAATTTATAACTTTTTCAAAGACTGTAATAATAACCTCAAGTGAGGGTAATATGATAAACTTAATCTAAATTCTTTATCCATTTTCGGATATGGATAATTAATTTGAGACAACCTAAAAAAGAAATGTGAACACTACAACGAAATAGTTAATTTTTCACATTTATTAAGGCACTACAACAAAATAGTTAATTTTTCACATTTATTAAGGCATGTGTTCACAATTTAAAGTGTGTGGATTTGGAAAGTTCACACTTAGTTTGTGTGAACCAATTGGGTGTAGCATATAATTTCACACTTGTAAGTGTGAAGATTTATAAAAAGTTCACACTTTCAAAGGTGAAGATTTTATAACAATATGATTTTAAAACAACTTTTCACACTTTTAAGTGTGCATAATTTTTGCACACTTATAAGTGTGAAGATGTTAAGAGAAAAGTTCACAATTTAGAAAGTGTGAAGAAAGAGTGTGAGCAAGTGACCAATTTTTTGTTGTGGAACAATAAATCTGTGAATGAGCGAGTAATATGTTACTCCTTCCGTCACATAATAAGGCTATGTTTGGCGACACGTAGCAGTAGCAGTAACCAGTAAGTAGTTGGCAGTAGCAGTAAGCTGTAAGCAGTAAGCAGTAAGCAGTAGTTTTTTATTTAAAAAACATGTTTGGTAACGTAGCTGTAGCAGTAATTATAAAGTGTAAAATTACGAAAAAGGTCATATACACATTAAAATAAAATAAATGATTAAACAAATGGGGGTATATATGTAATTTCAGTATCTGAACGCTTGAAGCAATTCTGGAAAGCTTATTCAAGAAGCATTTCATTTTGGAGCGGTTAGGATAGTTTCAACCGCTATTAGAGCACCCGGTGCAGGCTCGTTGTTGTGTTTCGCCGTCCTATGTGGAAGCCCCAACGGCGAGCTCGCCGCTACACCAAAACTGCCTCGCCGTTGCTCTTTGTTGGATACTTCTTCGTGGCCACGGCGAGCAAGTTTTCTGACAAGTTGGCAGGTTTCTTTCATTTTTTTTCTTTCTTTCTTCCATATGTTTAATAAATCTGTGGATGTTTTTAATTTGGGTGGAGGATGGTGGTGAGAGGGTGGTCGGAAAAAATGGCAGGGATGGTGGATGTTTTTAATTTGGGTGGAGGATGGTGGTGGATGTTTTTGGTGGTCGGAAAAAATGGCAGGGATGGTGGATGTTTTTAATTTGGGTGGAGGATGGTGGTGAGAGGATGGTGGTGGATATTTTTGGTGGTCGGAAAAAATGGCAGGGTGGAGGATGGTGGTGATGAATGAATAAAAAAATAAAGGTGTAAGAGGTGGGTCCCTAATGAAGAAGTTGAGGTTTGTTGTTTTGTGAGGAGGGGGTTTGTTGTGAAGAGTTGAAGCTGAGGTGTTGGGTGATGTGGCACATGTGGGACCCGAATGGGGAGGCAAACCTTGCCATCTACACCTTGTGCTCTTAGAGATGTTGCCAAACAAGCTTTTCATCTAAATGCTTACCGCTTACCGCTTGTCGCTCCTAAACGCTTCCTTACTTCTTGTTGCCAAACATGACCTAAGTATCCACTTTAATAATGCATAAAGTTTTAGAAAATCGGCTAACTAGACTTTTCACCAATCAAATAATATATCTAGCCTTTAAAGTCTCTTCTCATTTATTGAAATATAAAGTTGACAATTATTTTAGAACATCTGAAAATAGTAATGTAAACACGTAATACGAAAAGATGGTAGTATTCAAGTTAATTAGTTGTTGTTTTTTTTTTTTTTTTTTTTTTTTTTTTTTTTTTTTTAATTTTAATTTTTTACTGGAATTCAAGTTAGGTTAGTGAGTTATTAAAAAAAAAAAAAAAAAAACATTCGGTGTCAGAAAGGACTTAAAAGTGTTAGGGGCTGTTTGATAAAACTATACTATTAAGCACTGAACAAATTAAAGGTGCTGAATAATTCAAAGGTGCTGAATGAGCATGCTCCTGAATTAAAAAACCGTTTGATAAATGTTCTGAGTATTGTTTCTGAATAAATGAAAATTACCATTTTAACCTCGTTCGTGACTAATTTTAGATGAAACGTGTTGATTAATAATGTTCATTTTTTGAACTTATAATCTAAAAAAAATGAATGTTTAACAAAAAAAATAATAATAATATAGATTAAAAAAGTAATTTGACATAGATACTGTATATTTTAAGGGAATTGATTCGCACATCACTTTTTTTATAAACACGTCATTTTGTACAACATTATAATGCACATAGGGCACAGAGTACAACACCGTAATACAGAAAGTGTAGTGCGAAAATAAAAAAATTGGTGTGCGAATCACCACCCATATTTTAACAACTAGTAAAAAATTTAAAAGTACACTCATACTATTTAATACTACCATTTAGGCAATCACTTGGTCCAATTTCATACTATTTAAGATTTTAAAAGTACACCTATTTTCAAATTTAATAATAGGAATAATGTGAGAGAGAGGTACGGAGTATAATATTAGGGGTACGTGGGTAATAAAAAGGCCACTGAGGGTGGTGGCAGTCATGCCTTCAGAATTATCCATACCTCCCAAATCCACCAATAATATCATTCCACCTCATTTCACCTCATCCATACTTTTTTCATACCTCTCAACCTCTTTTTAGTGGCAACCATGCCTTTTCCATACCTCCCAACTTTTTTTTTTAATAAATTAAACAATTTAATTAAAACATAAATATTTCATTAATAACTAAAAGAAAATTACATAATACTTAAAAAAAAAAAAAAAAAAATTACATTATTCTTAAAAAAAATGAAATAACTAATCATCGAGATATGTTAAATTTTGAGCATCTACGTGGTTCGTAAGATCATATAGGAGTCGGTAATGCATTTGTTCGTCGATTAACTCCGGTAATACATTCTCGTCATAAATTGGTGCGACTGGCGGATCCATTATATGAACCGGTGATATTGCCATCCCATCGTCTTTTAAAATCATATTGTGAAATATGATACACGTATAAACGATTTGCCGAATCTTCTCAACCGACATTGCCCGGAGAGGACGCTTCAACATCAGCAACAACTCTTAAAAACAAGCTTTTATTCATACGAAACCGATCACGAAAACGTTCGTCGTTAAACTTTGGACGTTCGACGAAATAGTCATTCATAAGGGTTTGTAAAGCTTGTTCACGAAAACGTTCTATATACTCCCGAGTTTCGGTAGAGCTTGCCGTGTCGTCAATTGCATCGTACGCGGCTAATAAGGTTTCTAGAGTGCTACCGGATGGCACTAGTTCGGACAATTCGTTAGGGATATTCACTAACGATTCGGACGAAGAAGAAGATGACATTGTGAAAAATTTATGTTTGTGTTGTGTGAGTTTTGTGTTTGTGTGTGAGTTTTTAAGCTGTGTTTGTGTTTGTTTATATAGGAATTTTTTTTTTTTTTTTACCCCGCTCCTCCAAAAGCATGCAACGGATATAAATTTTTGTTTTTTATGCATTATTGTTTTTTGCCTTTTCAGATAGCATGCAACGGTCCAATTTTTGCATTGAAAATACAATGCTTCCACGGCAATAATTGCCGCTGAGACCATACCGTTGGCCATGCCGGTGGACTGGCGGCGGTGTTCACCGCCGGCATGGTGATGCCGCCGGTGATGCCGCTGTCCATTGCCACCACTCTGAATGATTTTGTTTACTTTGTCACGCAAAATCGCACAGAGCATAATGTCTCATTCAGTTGCCAATTTTTAATTTACCAAACATGCTGACCGATTAATTTTTAGTTACTCAGTGCTGAATTATTTCATTCAGCAGTTATCAAACACACCCTTAAACTCTCAAGAGTCAAGAAAGACCTCCTAGTTCTAAGTACATTAAACTTATAACCCCTAAACCGGATATTGTTTCTACAACTCATACATACCATACCTACCAAAGTCCCCCTTTCGATTTCAATTTTGCCCTAATTCCAATATTAACCCTCAATTCGTCCATGCTTAACATGATCTGAAATTCACACACCATCAGCTACCTTTTGTTATACAAGCAAAGTGAGTTTATTTATTTCTTTATTTTTATTCATACTTATTATTACCAATTGTGTTTGTTTTTATGCAATTAGTATAATTGGATAATAAAGGTGATTGCTTTTTCATGTTTAGAAGCTATATGACTGTATAAACTTGTTAATTATGATCTCTTAGGCGTAAAATGTAGCGAGTTTTGTTACTTTGGGGCGTATGCGGTTTTTAAGTTAAGTCCAGTTGAATGCAGCTGTATTGGGTGTAGTGGTTAAGTAAGTGATAGTTCAGTTAGTTGAATTCACACTAGGAACTACCCCAGTTGTTTCTATGCCTTAGCGCTTATATCGGTTCTGAGTAGACGTGATTGGCATAGTAAGTAAGAAGGTGGATGATCATGCATAGGAGTTTTAACGGGTTCAAAAGATAGCATCCAATGGACCTTACCAACTAGGGGTGTCCATGGTACAGGAACCGTCCCGAAAGAACCGAGAACCGAAAATATGGAAAAAATGGAACCAAGAACCGTCCCAAGTTCTTCGGTACGGTTCCGGTACGATACTTGGTTCCGGTACGGGAATTTCGGGTAATTCCCACAAGAACCTAAGTGTTTAAATAATTTATTTTTTTCGTCGTCGATCATTCATAAAGACATGCTAATAATGCTATAACAATACAAATACACACGGTATTTAACTAATGTACATGATTAAATATTGTATACTTAAACAACAACATATATACTTGATTTTGGTTATTTAGTATACTTGATTTAATATTGCACATCATATTCAACCGAAAAGCATGAAGTACACCAACACCAATGGACCAACATTTTTATATAATATAACATGCATTCATACTTCCAACCCATTATACTCGTTAACTACAGATTCATCATTCGTCACATATTGCATTATATAATTCACTTAATTTTTTTATTACTATAGGTAAGTATCAAATTTACGATAATGATCTCAAGATAAATTTACTTTCATGTTGATAAATGATGATGATGATGATCTTTGAATGGATTAAAAGTTTGGGTTTTAATTTTATTATTTGTTTTTAAGTTTTAGATTTTTTATGTTACAGTTTAATAATGAGTAAGTTTATTTATTTATTCATTTATTTTTTCTCCTTAAAATGCTATACACATTACACAATGTCCCAAATAAACCCTATAAAATTTCATATTTTAAAGTAGTCGGTTTTTTCGGGAAAGTACCGGAACCGGACGGTTCCGACCCGAACCGTCCTGAGAACCTAAAATTTGGAATTTTAGGAACCAAGAACCGTACCATGGTTCTAATATACGGTTCGGTTCCGGTACGGTTCCTCGTTTTCTTTAGTTCCTCGGTTCTTTTGGACACCCCTATTACCAACTGCTGTTCGCATGTTCCTGCAAACGCTCTATTGTTGGTGTGGCTCGATAATCGTAACGTCATTCTAAGCCCATTATATTTTTTGGTTTTTATTCCGGGAATGAACTATTCATTAGTTAGGCTTTTTTTTTTTTTTTTTTTTGTTTTTTGTTTTTTTGTTATCTTGGTTTCCGACTTGACATTGTGAGCCGACTAATTCTAGGGCGACTACCCTTTTGGATATCCCGGAGTCAGCGCAGGTGAACCTCCGTGGCCACAAGGGGATTAATTTTCTCCCTGTTGGATTCGAACCCTTGAACCTCCTCTTTGGAAGGCTGGTATTCTTACCGCTAGGTCACCCCTTGTGGTTTTCATTGCTTAGGTTCGTAAGTAGAGAAGGTGGAAAGCACTTAGGGGTGGCCTAGTAGCAAAAGGCTTGTGAAGTGGCCACACCAACCTCCTGAAAAGGGAGTTCTTTACGTGGTTTGATTTTGTGTGGCGGTGGGTTCAAACTTCAAACCCCGTGGATTAGTTGGTCAGAAGGTCGGAAACCATGGTTGCCCAAAAAAAAAAAAAAAAAAAAAGAAAAGAAAACAAAGGAGTAGAGAAGGTGGTCATACTGATTTTGACGTTGATGATTATAGCTGTTCACTTATGGAAATGTTATTTATTTGGTGTCAAGCTACTCCCTTTCTTATACAGTAAGTTGTATGCGCTTGTTAGTTATCAAGTGTTGAACACCCAGTGGCGGATCCAGGATTTGTGATCGTGTGTGGCACAATTTCAGCTTGAATTTTTTGAAAGGGCGTACCATTAAAAAAAAAAATCGAAATTTGTAAGTAACATGGAATAAAAATTACGATGTTACCGATTATATTCGTGTAGAGACATGAAATATTAACTTGTGGTTCATGCAGAACTAGAGTTTAGAGCCAAATATACTTGCTTCGTTAATATGTATTTAGGCTAAATTCCTTCCTTGTCAATTGTCATCCGTGCTATAAAGCAGTTGACTGCCAATTTTGTTTTAAGATTAATAAATTACTTTTCTTTTTTTGTTTATTTTTAAATGAACTTATTATCATATGGGCTGCATTAATGGTCTATTTTAGTATTATGCCTTTATTGTAGAGTGTTGAAAGGTATACATCTATGTCTAAGTGTATTTAATTATTTATTGTCCTATACGTAGCAGTGTAGCACACAAACATAGAGCAAATAAAACCTTTAATAAAAATTTCATATTTCATGCAGTGAGTCCATGTGTGGCACGTGCCACAGGTGGCCCGTACCTACGTCCGCCCCTGTGAACATATATATCATATATATAGAGATATGCTTATTGCATTTAGCATTTTTATAAACAAGCTCGTGTCAGAATTTTGCTGTAAGTTTTATAAGTTTAAAAGACTTATTGAGTGCTAGCAAAATGGTAAGTTACTGCTAATTTTGTTCTTTCTGGATGTCAACGGATTTAAGCTTCTTTTGTAACGTGTTGACTTGCTTATTGTATGCTGTATTGATTCACTGACATATCAGGATATATTTATTTCATGTAGATGCTTCATGCTTAAACTTATGTAAAACAATGATCTAACATGTTTTAATTTCGTTTTTTTCCAGAACTTGACACTGATAAATTTATGGAACCTTCTTTAGGAGAATCAATATAATTAGTTTTTGTGTTGTTATATATTATTAGAATATTTTGGAGTTCCATCACTAGGTTGACATAATCTTAGTTCGACCCATTAGAAGCCACAAGTGGCCTCAAGAGGTTAGGCCCCTTATATCTGAGTTAAAGACTCGCCCTTCCCGCATAACCCGAAGAGGGAAAGCCTCATCCGTTTACTGTTTAGTAAACTAATAAAATATATTCACTAAGGTTATTGTACTACTGTTTTCTTGATTTAGGTCATTGTACTAATAATGCAGTTCTCATAAGTGAGTAAACTTCAAAAACACATATTAAGGCCACTCGGATAGTCATATATTTGACTCCCCCCCCCCCCCCCCCCCCCCCCTCCCCTTTTTTTTTTGGAAGTTGACATGTGGCACACAAATACAAAAGTTCATTTAAATTTACAATTTTTTTTTTGGGTGACTGGTTTCCAACCGTTTGGCTGACTAATTCAGAATTACAATTTTTTTTTATTAAACTTATAGTACGTAATACTTATTTAAATATCTATCTAGTGTCCATTACTATCAACTTTTGTTATTGTTAAATTTTTATTTGCTGATTTTCTTATATTCATTATTGTATGATCTTAAAGTTGTAGAATAAACAGTTAAATATACGAATAGAACCGAAACATATATAACGAACATAATGCATAACGTTAAAATAAAATAATAAATAAAACCATTAAACATTTGAATAGAACCATATCACAAACACATAACGTTTTCTGAAAAAAACCGCCAAGTCTATAACAATATTGCTAATGTACACACAATATATAGTCTCTACATATGCTGAATCCCGAGGCTAGAGGGGTGGATCAGTGGATGATGGCTGCGGAATAAGATGCTTAAAAAAGGTTGCTACATAGATAACACACAATATATAGTCTCTACATATGCTGAATCCCGAGGCTAGAGGGGTGGATGATGGCTGCGGAATAATATGCTTAAAAAAGGTTGCTACATAGATAGTTAGTCAACATTTTCTTAATAGTAGGATGATATGACAGTTAAAAATCTCTACTTTTGACCTGCTTAATAGTTTTTGACAAAATTTAAGGGAAAACTTGACATTGAGTTACTATTACAGGCTTTTAATGTCTTCACTCTTCACGTTACAGAGATCATCTACTCAATGTAGACACCAACCTAAGTATGTTATCTGCTTTAAGGCATCTATAATTCACCCCTGCCCGGAAACTTAATTTTTTGTAGCTATCATAGGTTTATTTCTAAATTCTAACACTATTCATCTGTCAAACATTTTGGTCTAACCTGCTAATAGTAAAAGAAAGAAAACAGTGTTAACCTGCTATCATTGCATTATCATTATTCTTTGTGAGTTCCACTCATAAGTTCACATGCAAATGCTCCAGGCATTATTGTCTCAAATAGTAAAATCTTGCTAGAGAAACCTACCATAGAACACTTGGGCCGACACACTTTAAAATATATACCTGATCATTCTGTCGGTTTCTGTAGGTATAGATAATGGCGAAGGGGAAACTAATTTTAATTTGCCACTTTGGTGGTGATTTTGTGACCAACGGTGAGGGGACCATGTCATATAATGGAGGAGAAGCAAATGCAGTAAACGTCACCGGCGAGATGCCATTTAATGATCTAAAGTTGCAGGTGGCTGAGGCTTGTGATGTGGACCAGAAAACCATAAATATGAAATATTTCCTCCCATTAAACAAGAAAAACCTGATTGTTATAAAGAATGACAAGGATGTTAAAAGACTGATTGATTTTCATGCGGATGCCTATACAGCAGAAGTATTTGTAACGGGAACACCAGGTTTTGATCGTAGTGCCCTACAAAAGCAACCCAACAGGTATGACTTTACATTAATTTGGCACCATCCTTTCACTGTTACTGCATCTCATATCAAAGCACATCACTCAATGAAATCAGTTTTTTTTTTTCCCTTGCTATGCTCATTGCCCATTCATGATATGAGAGGCTTGAAGTACTTAATTGTGATGATATTGGTAATCCATTCAGGGAAAGTGACAGCAGGAAAGATAAGAGATTAAACCATGATAACGAGCTTAACAAGAATGACAAGGCTGCAAAACGTGGTAGATCGCAGACGAAGAAAGACGATAAGGTGTCAGCAATTCCTCCTTATGTGTCTCTAGGTAAGAGGACACGCAGTGCCACTGCTGCTGCTGCTAAAGCTGCTGAAGCGCCTTCTGTTAACAATCAAGAAGCTAGTGCTGACATGTCAGATGGTGTTAAGTCAGCAGGTTCTGCCGGTGAAACTTCCTTAGGTGCGTCTTCTGACCATGCCTATGATAATGTAGATTCTGGTTCTAGTTCAGACTATAGACTGAGGAGATCTGCATATCAGAGAAAGCGTAGCAGCCGGGATGAAATTACTAGCCCTGCTGATACTTCTAAGAAGAGGAATCGAACCCCCTCTTGGAAGTTTGGTGCCAATGGCCGTCCTACAATCATTTCCATTCCTGATAGTGCTTCCATGGGGTTCAAATCTCAAGGAAAGAGTGGGAAAACTATTGCTGAAAGTTCTGGGGGTGGAACATCACAGAAAAAGGGCAGGGCGTTGACTGCTTTTGGAGATAGTTCTAGAGAAACAAGAACAGGGACAAAGAGAAGGACTATTCCATTAGATGACGACAGTGATCAAGAACTTGATAACTATCCTGGGAATGGAAGTGGCTTTGAACAAGACTTTCCTCCTGCCACTGTTGACGATCATGTGTTGCTTGAATCTACGTTTGACGCACGGAACTCAGCTATCACGGGTGTTGGTCAGGAATTTAAAAATGTAAATGAGTTCCGAGCTGCCATGAAGGAATATTCTATTGCAAATCGCTTTGGTTATAAGTTAAAGAAAAATGATCTTGTTCGTGCCTCTGGGGTATGTGCTGCCGAAGGGTGTACTTGGAGTATCTATGCATCGTGGGTCCCGGCAAAAAAATTATTTGTCATAAAAAAAATGAACAATGTACATACATGTACTAGGGAATCTAGGATATCCAGTTTCCCAGCAAAGAATTGGTTAGTAGGTACCATAAAGGAGAGGTTACAAAAATCACCAGATGTGACACCGAAAAACCTTGCTAAAGAACTTTCAGAGGACTTTGGGGTCAAACTGAGTTATACAAAAGTATGGCGAGGGATCGGAGGTGCTAGGGAACAACTTCATGGATCCCCTAAAGAGTCGTATAATAAGTTACCATGGTTTTGTGAAAAGCTGGTTGCGACAAATCCAGGTAGTGTCGCTAACCTCGTTATTGGTGATAAGAAAAGATTTAAATCACTCTTTGTGTCTTTCTATGCTCTAATACGTGGATTCCAGAATAGTTGTCGCCCCCTTATTTTCTTGGAAGCTACTTCTTTAAAGTCTAGGTATGGTGAAATTCTTTTGACAGCTAATGCAATTGATGGAAACGAAAGTTACTTTCCAGTTGCATTTGCTGTAGTAGCTGTTGAAGATGAAGAGAATTGGCATTGGTTTCTGGAGCAATTAAAAACTTCAATCTTGAACTCTCAACCAATCACTTTTGTTGTCGACATAGATAAGAACTTGAAAAAAAGCATTCTTTCAGTTTTTGAAGATGCTCATGTCGGTTACTCTATTTACCATCTTTTAACGAGCTTCAATAGACACATAAAGATTCCATTCCATGGAGACAGTAGACCTTACTTAACAACTCAATTATTAGCTGCAGCCCAAGCAATCCGTCCGTCTTTTTTTAAAAAGTCACTAGAAAATATTAAGCTAACATCTTCACAGGCTTACGACTGGGTCATGCAAACTGAACCTGAACATTGGGCAGCATCATCTTTTAAGGGTGAGCGGTATAACTACATCTCTGAAGATGTTGGTGAATCGTATGCTAGATTAATAGAGGAATACCAACACTCACCAATATTAGAAAAGATAGATGCTTTAGTACGCAGGATAATTGATGATGTGGAAGTTGCTAAAATGGATGCAAGCATGTGGACCACACAACTTACTGCTTTGAAAGAGAGAGAACTGGAAAAAGAAAAAGTCAGAGCCTATGGGTTGAAAGTCTTGATCTCTTCTGATACTGTGTTTGAGGTTCGCGAGGATTTAACCCATGTTGTGAATGTTAGTAACTGGAGTTGTACATGTATGAGATGGAAGGAAACTGGTCTTCCATGTCGTCATGCTATTGCTGTCTTTTCATCGACGGGTAAAAATCTATATGATTTTTGTTCCGGTTATTTCACAGCTTCTTCCTACCGTTTAACCTATGCTGAGTCCATACACGCACTACCTCCTCCCGAGAAACAAAAAAGCGAAGAGCAAGAAAAAATGAAGAAAAAAGAGGGTTGTATCCAAGTCTTGGAAATGGAGGGCACTAATATGGATAAGGGTGAAAATACAGAGGTTCGGACGGAGGAGGGCGCTAACAATGGGAATGAGAAAGATGCGGTTATTATTGTAGATGTTGAGAAAGACGAGGGTACTAATGCAGATGCTGAGAACGTAGAAGATAACAAGTTGGATGCAGAGAAAGACAAGGTTGGTAGTCTGGAAGCTGAGAAAGACGAGGGTGGCAATGTAGATGCCCAAAAAGAAGAGGGGTCAAAGTTGGATGTGGCAAAAGAAGAGGGTAGTAAATCTGATACAGAAAAAGATGAGGTTAAGATCACAAAGTTAAAAGAAGAACATGAGGATCCAAATGTGTTTGTGCTTCCACCAAGGGATGCAAGACAGTATTCTTCCATGGCCAAGGAGAAAACTGATGTTGAAACAGAGGGGAAAAAGAAAAGAATAATAAAATGTACCAAGTGCAAACAAGTGGGGCACTATACGAGATCTTGCAAGACCTAATTATAGGTACTTCAATCTCTTGTATATACCTTTCTTATGCAACTTCTTAGTTGGTCTTTCGTTTGACTACCATTTGGTGACTTATGTAGGCTTGTAGCATTCTGAGTTTTAGGGTTCATCCTCGAGTTCAGTTGATTGGTTTTTCATTTCGTCCAAGTGACCAGTACGTTAATGTTAAGCACTCAGTTTCTTATTGTTCATGTGAAAATGGAAGAACCTTTACTTGGCTGAACATAGAACCACTGGCATTGGTTGTTGACCATGCAAAACTAATTTTCGGTATCACTAGACATTAAATGTTTTTTTCTCCCTAACTCTACAAACCAATATCAGTAAATTGTTAGATAATGATAGTTAAAATCATTAACAGGATTATATACATATTGAGCATTGAGTGCTGCAAATATAGGAACCATTGTCATACAAACATCAAGAATATAACTAAGTTCATCATGGGCATCTAACGATGTCAGAAGTCATTATCATCTCTCACCAACGATGATGTAAAATCTGATCTATCAATTGATTCTAACAATATTATGTGAAAGGAGCAAATGTCTTGTAACAACAAGGCTTGATATAATACAAATGCTGTACAAACCACCATATGGGTACTTAGCAAGACAAAAGAAAAGTAATCCTTAAGCTCATCTACTTGTATATGCATATCTAATGGAGATCAATCGACACTATGTGAGCTCACGCACAAGGGGCATGGCAGATCCCTTCTATCTGCATAAGGAGTTTTTGTTTCCAAACAATCTGCATGATAAACATGACCACAAACAAGAACTGCAGCAACACAAAGATCGCTAGTAGAAACCAAGCATAATCCACATAGCATCTTCATTGCATTAGCCGATACAACATTTATTACCAATGCATTATTATTTGATATAACTATTTCCGGCCTCCTTGTAGCCTTTTCCCTCCTTTCTGCGAAAACAAAAAAGAAAAAAACAAGAACCCATATTCACAACAGTATTTGTCTTTGTCTTACGAAATACACTGTAACACAACTTCTTTCTCATAATTTTAAGAGCCTATACAGAATCTTAAATGGCAAAGTATGATATCTAATGACAAATGATGATTAACATCGGATTCACCTGTATATCCTGAACGTGGTTCACGCTGATAACCAAACTTTGAAGGAGGATTAGTCTTCCCTTGAGAAGTTGATGTGCCAGAATTATGGCCAAGATTTCTTTGTGAATGTTGGACATTTTGGTTATGTCGTGGAACCCTGAATAGCAAAGCACGGTTTAGATTGTGGTGGCGGTGATAGGCAGGTAAATGGTGGTAGACATTTGGTGCACCTTCCATGATATTCACAAGAGATGAATGCGAAGTTTTCTGGTAGAAAGTAGATGTTATGAGAGAAGAAAAACACATTTATCTTGTTGCTTCAAACCATTCATTTGATTTTAAACAATTGGTTAATAAACAAAAAGCCATGATTGGATAGGAATATATTGAAAGGTCAAAAAAATGTTCCATGTAACGACAGATAAACCACCTCTTCCTAACTCATTACAGGAGGGAACATAAACGAACCTCTTTTGGTGATGATTCCTTTTGTGAGGCATTTAGCATGAAGGCTGCAACACGCGAAATGAAAATGTAATTCTGAGAAACATTCATGTCTTGGGATTTTTGTAATAGAAACAAGAACAATGCTGATAAGCAAATATATCAAATGACAGTGTTTAGGAACTCCATAAGGTGTTCTTGGTGAAAGCACAATTTGAACATAAACATGAACATGAAAAAAACCTAACCAAATCGATTGGGTTGCATCACATTCCATAATTCAATCAAATCCCTTCGATTAGATACAAATTTTATCTTTAAACAAAATCAAAAAACCAAATGATTTTTAAAAACCAACCTCACAAAATCTTTGGTTTCTGATGTTGCATAGCTTGCATGTTCAAGATAATACAAGGCATTAACCATCATGGATATCTTAAATGTAACATAATAAATTATAACATTTTTCACAAAACATACTTAATGCCCAAAGATATGTTCGAGCTGATATCCAAATGGCTTTTTGTTACATGATCATGGAAAATAACACAAACCCATGATCAAGAATCAAAGACTTTGGGTTATAAAATCTTTGGAAGGAAATTCTTACCAGGATAATGAGGAAGAGGCGTGTTTTTGAGGTCAGCTGTTGCGTGCATTTGCGTGTTTAACATATCAAATCGAATAAAGAATGCGTTGTACAAATTTTGGTAGTAAGTTCTAAATTTGTTAATGGCTATGATGAGTCACAAAGAAAAGTGTTTTTTGGGTCATTGGATTCTTAAGGAGAAAAAAAGGTGTAAATTCTTAATATACAGAATGTGGTGGTGTTTTGTGTTAACATACATAACTGATTAAATACCCTTTTTAGAAACTCCTTTTATGGGTAATACAATTATAATAAGTTTGCGACTACATGGTCATGGGCTAGTTAAAAGGATATATGAGCATATGTTCACTTATAGAGCGGTCATCATGATTGATCTGCAGAGCTTATTGCAACTCCAGCAACACCACTGCAGAATACCAGAACTAAAGTTATTGTGCTTCGACTCATAAGGATCTATTCAAAGATGTTAATTCAGGGATCAATTATCACGCAAATGAATTGCAAGACCATTTGGACATTTACACTGCATACAAATACATTCATTCTTTTTCTCCTATAATGGCTCTCTTACAGCTTTTGGCTAGAAATTTCAAACACCACAAATATGACACCACAAACGAGCAACTTATCATCGAATGTATATTCTTTGTTCAGTTTTGGAGAAAATGTTACTACATTGGTGTAAATGTCATTGTTCCTTACCAAGTTCACAAATGAATGATAGAACTTGGGCACATTAGATAATGGGTCAAAAGAGATGCTCTTTTAGTACAGGTCTGGTAGGGTTGAATGGGCCGTTGGGCCGACCCAGAAACACTGTTATTCAAATCTTTTTTTAGATGTTTAAATAATTATTATGAAAACTGTATTATTAGCCAATACTCAATATTTTTTATTTATTATTATTATTATTATTATTATTATTATTATTATTATTATTATTATTATTATTATTATTATTATTATTATTATTATTATTATTATTAATCTGAAATTTTGAATATATTCTGGATTGACTTTCAACCCACTTGACCGTTTTCCTTTTTAGTTTTTCCGTTTTCCTTTTTAGTTTTTCTTAGCTTGACCCGTTTGCACAAGATAGTACTCATATGAGAAAACAAGTTTAGTCATTTAATAGGATAATAATAAGTAGGATACACAACATAGTAAAAAGTGAGAAGTTAGATAAATTTTTAGACCATTTGCCCTCAGATAAAACATTAACAGGTCAATGGTTTGCATCCTTATTCAGGTTAAAAATTAAGACAAACAAAGAAAGTTGTGTCTTGACAAGTAATACTGAAAGCGACCCATTTTGACCCATTCTGAAACACCACATCCTTTACTTCGCCCATCAGTTTTGTTGTTGTTGTTGTCGGGTTTTTTTTTTTTTTTTTTTTATTTTTATTTTTTTTTTTATTTTTTTTATTTAATTTATTTATTAATTGTTTTTTTTCAATAAGTACAATATATCATATGAATTTTAATTTGTGTTACTTAACATATTGAGTTACTTTTGGAACGGGAAAATATAATGTTTGACTTAAAAAATGAGAGTGTGCATTAAGGATTTCCATACGCCTTGTGTCTTTGATAACTAAACCAAGTCTATCTCGACAAGTAGTTTCCTCTTAACACCTTTTCGGCCATGAACAACAGGGCTGGCAAATGAATTTGGAGGCCCAAGGCGAAAATAAAAAGGTGCCCATCAACACTAAAAAAAACTTAAAGATGTGCATTAAATGTGTTCATTTATAACAATTTCTTATAATGAGCCTCTTAATGACGTTTTATTTATTGTGTAAAGATGAGTTGTATTTAACTAATTGAATTTAGAAAGAAGATGCATTTGGATATATGGTATAAGTACACAAACGTAGCTATAAATGTTAGTGGACTAGAAGAAAAGGGGCCCTTTAGATTGGGGGCCCTGTGCGATCGCACCACTTGCACACCCTCTTTGCCACCACTGATGAACAAGGAGGTAGTTTAGTTATATATTCCACTGAATGACAACCAATTTACAGATTCAGCTGAAATCCTTTACATGGTTCTTTCTCTTCAAATATACAACAAACGCAATCACACATCTGTTTCTGTTCTTACTTAACGACACTATAAAACATATTTAAAAAAACGAAACTGAACTTACAACACAACTGAACCTTTTTTACCCAAGACCATCTTCTTATCAAAGTCAAACCTTGCAAGCGTCAATGGGTCTCTTACCTTGCTGGTAATGCTCAAAATAGAAGTCGAGCGAATACTTAACATTCTTGTATAACCTTGGTGTTTCATCTGTAATGAGCTCATCCATGGGTCCAATACCCTTTTCGGTTTGAGGCATGCAGAACATAGCCAGTGTCATCCTTTCATATTTTGGGTTTACCAATGCCCTATGTACCCGGCTTTTAAATATCCCGTTGCTCATTATCTGCACATTTTCATAGGGTTAACCAATCACCAAATATCTGTTTAAAGATAATCTAAATGCAACTGAGCGTATAACATTTGGTCTTAATAGAACTATGTATGTTACCTCTATTTGATCACCAACATTGATGGTCTGTGCATCACGAACTATAGGAACTCCAACCCACTGACCATCTTTCAAAAGTTGAAGGCCTTCTATTTCTCTGTCTTGCAACAGAAATGTAATTGCTGTTCCATCAGCATGCGGCTTAAGTCCAAAGACATTGTCAGCCCATTGACAAGGAGGGTAGTAGTTAAATCTTGCATGCATCTTTGCAGTCGTCCCATATTGGTTCAAGAAGCAATTATCCTCCAAGTTTAACGATCTAGCCAAGGATTGAAGGACAACTTTGTTTATCGACTCTATTTTGGAGCTATATTCACCAAGAACTTCCCTGAGACAACGTCACGACTTCAATTTAATCGTAAGTTTCAGAATTGGGCTATTTTCTTTTTCATGATTTTAAGAGACAAAACAATGATCAAACTGATAACTGGACTTATATGGTTTTCTCACTTGCTACTTTCTATAGAAACATCAAAATTGATGAATTACTTCAGTTCTTTAGACCATATACGAGTCAAATTATTCTCTATTATATTGTGGTGAGATTTTTTAAAACGTTGAAGAAACCTTGTTGAGGTATGGGCTCATAATACATATATTTTTAATTGTATTCAACAGAATTACCTGAAGTGAGTAGGATTTTGAGGCCAAAATTGAAGCTTTTGTTGGTGTTTTGGTTTAACAGTGATATAAAGCCTATCGACCCAATCAAGAGTTTTCTGATCCAAGAGAATCACATCATTCCCATAGCCTTCAAAATCATCTTCTGCTCTTAAGCATTTCTTCTTATCCTCCATGGATGATCGGAAAAAGAGTCTGCTGATTTCATGAACTTTCTCCAAAAACGAGCCTTCAATTCCATGGTTAACTGCCTGTAATCTCAAGACGAACTTCATGAACATATATATTATCATAATAATTAACTTAAAAACATTGGGCAAAAAAGAATTTCTTTAAGCCCTAAAAAGAACTATAAGCTAGTAAAGTGAGAACATATTACAGCCATCAGACCATCACAGTTTCCTTGAATCTTGCCATTCACTTGAGCAATAATTGAAATAGACGCTACCTTTTTAATAGTTATTAATCTAGCTAGTGTAATCTAAAGGCTGTAGTATTTTTTAAGCTCACCATGTTTGCGATTCTTACATGAACCTGATTACATATATGAGAGAGCTAGACCTGAAAACAGCCCCAAGTGGAAACAGCTGATTTAAGCTTATCGAGCTCCAAAGGAGATGAAGTCAAGAGGCTAAAATCAATAACAGGAACATCCGCACTAGGCACATGCGACAAAAAGATGCCACTGAAATCTTTATATTCTTTACGGACATATCTTTCTGGCAGCTGGTCAAAGTCGGATGCTATTTGTTGAAGTTGCATGTTCATTGACTCATGGTTCTCCATGCATACTAGCATTTGTGGATTGGTATTCAAACCATGGGGGACAAAGGTATAGATTTGTATCAGCAGGCCATTGAACCTGAATATCTGATTGATGATCAGGTTGTATCAGAGTTTAATATAGCTGGCACACATCTCAATATTGTAGATGTGCATCAGCTATAAAATCAATCTGCATGCCTCATTAGTAAATAAATTTAGCTTCTAATATATGTTAATGTTAAAAACAAAATTGTTCAAATAATTACATAGATAGTTGAATAAAATGATTTTGAGTGGAGATTTCATGCATTATAAAGACACCTCGGACTTTTCAACCTGCTTGACTTGTTGTCCTTTTTTTTTTTTTAAATGAGCTGAGGTGAGCTGAGCACGACTCCACAATATTAGACCATGACAGCAAGTCAAACATAATTTATAGCTCTACCCATTCTGCCATATATAGAGTTAGTCAAGGCAAGTTAGAGCATTTTGGTAGCATGATTCGGTTCCACCATTTTCAAAAAATGATACCCGGCCAACAAGCCTGGCATGTATATAAATTTATTAACGTACAAAAAAACTGCTATAAGTTAATCCATCATAAAGCATAGATAAACCTCGTATTGAATTGAGAGAATCTGATCACATATGTATCTGTACCTATTTCTGGATTTAAGATATGCAGACAAGTAAATTGAGATAATATCCCATTCTGAAAAGTGCCTTTTTTATATTTTTACTGCTTATTCATTCATGCAAATATAAATTTCAAATTCAAAACTACAAGAAGTCCAGAGTTTTGCAAATTCAGTGAAGTACTTGTTTATACTCCAAAGAAATTATGAATACCTAACCAGTACTACCATATAACATAGGTAACACAACACACTAAACAAATAAACGCTTAAGAGCCGATGGAAAGATCATCTTCTGAACAAAGTCAAATCTTGCAAGCATCGATTGCTCTCCTACCTTGCTGGTAATTCTGGAAAAAGAAGTCACGAGTAAATGTGACGTTCTTGTATAACCTTGGAGTTGCATCCGTGACGAGCCCATCAACAGGTCCAATAACTTTTTCAGTTTGAGGCATCCAGAACATAGCCAGAGTCATCCTTTCTTTTTTTGAGTTTACACACGCTCTATGCACTGGACTCTTGAATATCCCATTACTCATTATCTGCAGAGATTTTGTACCACTCATGTTATCAAATATGAGCTACTATGTGTAAGCTGTATGATCAAACATTCATTAAAGATATACGAAGTTGCACCAAAATTCATAAAAGATATAATTAACTTATTGAAAGAAATCATGGATATCAGGAAATTACTGTTGCTAATATATAAACTTCTTTGTGTGAGTTATTTCCTGACATAACAAGAACTATATTATGACTTTCGATGTCAAATTAAGTAGCATCCATTTCACAATTCTTTTAAATACTAAGAGGGGAAATTTTAGCTTCTTTATTTAAAAATGGGTCGAATTGGAATGTATTTCCTTTTCAATGGGTAATAAAATTCAGCTAAAGATGAAACAGCTAGAAGAGGCCCAATAATTTGCAACCTTTTTCAAATGCATTATTAAAGCATCAGATTGTTATGTCAATAATAGTTAATCATAATTAAGACGTTAGTTATTCATGACATATATCATAGGAATTGACAAAGAAATTTAGGATGCCTTGACTAGTCAATCGGTAAATGACTCGTTTTGACCCATACTAAACACCACATGCTTACCTGTTTCCCAAAGAACCCAAACTTGCCCATCGTAACACCCAACTTTTTATTAATACAGTATCTTCTATGAAGTTTGATTTTTCTATAAAGTTTGATTTTTCATTACTTAATAGGAAATATAATGCCTGACCTCAATGGTAAAAGTGTGCCGTGACTCGAAATAATGGTTAATGATTTTTAATAAGCCTTGTTTCTTGATAAACAAACAAATTCCTTATCTTGATAAGTAGACATCTTAGCAGGAATACAAAAAGAATTACCTCCATTTGTTCACCAACATTAATGGTTAGAGCATCATGAACAATAGGAACTCGAACCCACTGATCATCTTTCAAGAGTTGAAGGCCTTCAACCTCTTTGTCTTGCAACAAAACAGTGATCGCTGAACTATCAGCATGTGCTTTAACTCCTAAGACCTTTTCGGGCCATGGACAAGGAGGATAGTAGTTAAATCGTGCACTCATACTCACAGTTGACCCGTATTGATTCATAAAGCTATCTTCCTCCAAGTTTAATGATCTAGCTAGGGATTTAAGGACAAGCTCACTGATACACTCTATTTTGTAGCTATATTCATTTAGAATTTCCCTGACAACTCGAAATTTGTTTAAGCAATAGGGTTTAGTCGTTTAGAGAATCTAAAAAAGTAAGTAAAATTTTATATAAAAAAGTTTAATTAATGTACCTGAAGTGAGTGGGATTTTGAGGCCAAAAATGAAGCCTTTGTTGGTCTTGCGGAAGAACAGTGAGATAAAGCCTATCAGTCCAATCAAGAGTTTGGTTATCCGAAAAAACTGTGTCATTCCCATATCCCTCAACATCACTTTCTTCTCTCAAGTATTTCTTTTTCTCCTCAACTGGTAATTTAAAGAACTGTTTTCCAATTTCTTGAACCTTGTCCAAAAACGAACCTTCAATTCCATGGTTGATTGCCTGAAATCCAAAATTTATAATAACATATAGCCACATAATAAATTTCTACATATAAATGGCTTCAGATTGATATACTCTCTTTCAAACTTTTTATTCGTATAAAGAGAAATTTATTTGTGATAATAAACCTGAAAGCAGCCCCATGTTGTAACGGCCGATTTAAGTTTATCGAGCTCAGAGGCAGATGAAGTTGTTAAGAGACTAAAATCAACAATAGGAACCACAGAAGCCGTCTCATGGACGATAGTAAGGTTACCACCGTATTCTTTATCTTGTTTACGGATATATCTTTCCGGAAGCTGGTCACAATCTGCTGATATTTCTTGAACTTGCTTCATCATTATTAAAAGTCACTATCCGAGCAGGCAGACCAAGCTACTAACTGATTGGTTGATGATCAGCTCAAATTCATAAATTTAGTTGGATATGATGGGTACATAGAAATGCTGACATCAACTTTGGGTTATGTTGTAACCCTGACCTGTCTTAAAATAGTCAATTCTGAATTCTGTGCATGCAAACAAGTGAACAACATTGCTGCAGACCAAATATCTGTGTGGATAGACTCTTATTTTTTTTTTTATTAAAAAAAAAAAAAAAAAAAAAGGTCTGGGGGATAGACTTACGTAGTATTTTATAAACCGATATAAATAATTTACAAAAAAATCCATGCGGTTAGCTCAAAATTTCGGATTTGGTCCCTGAATACTAGGGGTGGCAATTCTTGACAAGAACCCGACACGAAGTTAAATATGTTTGGGTCGAGGATAAACAAGTTTGGGTCAAAAACATGTCAACCCGTCTAAACCGTTTAATAAACGGCTCGTGTTTGGGTTGAGTAAGTATTAAACAAACCCGTGGACTTGTTTAAGTATACATAAGCCTCTACAAAATTAAATCTATAACTTTGATTTAATTTTGATTTGGATTTAATGCATTGTATTATGTACTTAATATGACAATAAATTACGATGATAGCTCAGATCTCACTGAAATTGTTATAAACTTATTTGTATGTTATTTATATCATTTTTGGATTTAAACTTGTTGAATCAACAAAACCGCCAACTTTATTCACCGCTCGACTTAAATACTTAAACAGGTTAAACGAGTTACACGTGATATGCAGATCTAGGTTAGGGTTGAATTTCTTGACACGATTAGTAAAGGATCGTGTTTGGGTAGAGATTATACTAACCCGCGAACCCGAATAGATCAACCGAAACACGGCTTGATTGCAACCCTACTGAAAATACATTCATTTGAATAAACTCTCTCTACAGTAGTGGCATCATACCAAATCAATTCATAAACATGCTTCATTTTCTTTAATATGTCAGCTTCTTGAATGGTGTCTAATAGCGTACGGTAGTTTTAGCCCAATAACTAAGGCCCATACGACCATAGCATGCCCAAAAGGTCAAAGCCCACAAGATACTTTGCCTAGAGATGCAATCTCCAGGCAACTACTAGTTAAGGCCATGACAGTCTTCGCCTAGAGAATCAAGACAACAATCGGCATAACAATTTGTCCTCCCAGACCGTTATTGTACAATTGCCATGTGTGAACACCTCATTGGTACACAACTAGTGTGGTGGGCATTTCGCGATGACATATAGACGGTACCTCTTACGAAGATTCCGTAACACCATGACGGGGACAAGATTTGAGGTTTCGTAGGACATGTTCTATTTTTAGTATTTTTTTATTATTATTGGGAAAGTTCATTTCTTTTTACTTATGTTTCTACTTTTATTAGTTATTGGTGCGTATTGTATGTCAGTTTAGCATATGGCGATTAGCCTAATTCAAGTTTTAAATTTATATTTAGCTGACTTATTACTAACACACACACTTAACGAGCAGTACTGTACCCGATCAATATGCATACAGTGGTAAGTAGAGTGTCGAACACTAAGAATGGAACGTAATATCTAGTTGATTTGATCGGTATTTTAATATCTAAGTTAGTTATACAATCTAATCTAATAAAGGGGGTTTAGCCTGAGAGACTAGCACAGATTTGTATTAAACAGAAAAGTAAAACTAATGAGAACAAATCAGTGAAGAGCAATCACGTACACAGATAGATAATAGAAACACGTAGAAGACCTGTCAGTTGGTTAAGTAGCTTGTCACTTGTTTTATTGCTAGTTTTATATGATGAGTATCGTAATCTAATCTGTCTCGTTGGATCCTAAATATCGGCGAGTAAACTCTTAATGATAACTTATGTTTATCCTACCTTCTAGACGCTAGATAAGTAGGCGAGGAACATATATGGTAGTCCAGAAGACTCAACTAAACACAGAGGTTATCAATGCACAAATACAAGTCACCAAAAAAACATCATATAAACTTTAATCGATGGGAAAACAATTTTAAGGGGAGCAGTTTGGTGGCCACAAGCCCATCAATCCTGATGGATTAAAGCTTACTAATACAATAAAACAAACTACTTAATGAATTATACACATGCAGGACCTTCTTACGGCTCTAAGATCTTCATTTGGGGCGTGTCTTTTGATGCTTCTTCGACTGAATTTGTCTCCTTAGGGTTTTGTTACACACCAAATTCGTTTTTGTCTTGGGGTATTTATAGCTTCTGTTTGAGGGATCGATGCGGCGCATCTTGATGATAGATGCGGCGCATCTACTTAACTTCGCGTGCGGTCCAAGATTATTATATTCTGGAATATTCATACACCGCCTTCAGATGCGGTGTAACTTGTTTCTCTATGCGGCGCATGTCCTTTAACGTCTTGGATAGTATCTGGTGAAGTCTTTAGCTGATACGCCGCATGTTGTAAATGAGATGCGGCGTATTTTGGAGTAGAACAAGTTGGTTATCCTTCGTTGACCAAAGTTTCATATGCGGCGCATGTTGTAATTAGATGCGGCACATGCTTCAAAGTCAGGCAATGGTCTTCGAATTCATCTAAGTATGATGTAGCGGCGTATCTGTTGAGAATGATACAACGCATCTCCTGGATTTCAGTAGACTTTTCCAATCTTGATCATTTAGCTACATAGTTCGTCTAAAATTATTAACTTTCACCAATTGCTTGTTTTTACCTGAGAATTACTAAAGTAAACAATTAAGTATCGATTCTCATACAAAACAATATAAAACAAGTCAATTAAATAGGATAAATGATGCCAATAATATGTACTTATTTGATCCCATCAAATATCCTCCCACTTGAACTTTACTTGTCCTCAAGTAAACCTTTAGATTAAACATAATGAAAATGTATCCTTGAAAGGATGTTTTTACATTTAAGCACTTATTCGTTTTATCATAATTGCATGGCCAAACACTTAACCAATTAGAAACAAAGTATATGTTTAATAAAAGCAAATTTAATCTTTTAACTGTCCGGACATGACGAATATTCTATCATATACTTGACAAGGATACGCATCTCCCCCACTAAAGCTAAGGAGTAACAAGTCTAAAGTGGTAAAAAGGGTTTTTTGGTTCATGGGTTAAACCTAGCTTTGCTTGAACATCTCCTGCATAAACTTAGTAGATCGCTAGCGCGAGTGCTTGATGCTTCAACTAACGGATGGTCACTAGTATGCTTCATGGATCGCTAGCGCGAGTCCTTGACCTTTCAAATGATGGATGGTCACTAATGTGTTCCTTGGATCGCTGGCGCGTTATTTTCATAACGGATGGTCACCAAGTTGCACACCAGATCGCTGGCGCATTATTTAATCAATCTAAAACTCGGATGATCACCAATTCACACACCAGATCGCTGGAGCATTAGTTAATTAATCTAATACTCGGATGGTCACTACCTTATTCATACATTTAATATTCTTACTTGGCCATCATCTGATGCGATTTGGATTGTCACACAAAAGTTTTACTTCTCAAGGGATCTTAAGAAGCTTACAATCCCCGCTAGGCAAGTGTACCTGACCGATGTAGTATAGTGTAGCGGTAAGAACCAGGGAATTGATCGTTCTCCACAGGGAATAGTGTTCGTTAGGATTGAAAATGATCTAAACAAGGTCTAGAGATGATTCTTTTTGCATTTTTATATATTTTTTTTTATGGAAAGCAAGTAAAAATCTCGGTTTTTGGAAGAGGGCGGAATTAGTTGCTTATCAACTAACCCAATTAACTACAAATGCAATAAAATTAAAATAACAAGAAAATAAATGTGTGTAAAACTAATATGGAGAAAAACATGTTTACTTAGGTTTCACTACTCCCTAGCTATCTTTCATTGATTGATTAGTTTGGTACAAATGCGTGGATGACGGGTTGTATTCCTTAATACCATTCGTGGGGGGCGTGTACGTCCTTCCCCAACTCTATAAGATCCTATCTCTTCCTATGACGACACGTTTAGTATCCTATCATGGCCTCATTAATATTCTCTTATGCATTAAACACAACCAATTAATCATAGTACACATCCGATTCATGTTTCTTAAGACATCAAGCAAGTTACCAATAAGTGATTAGTCAGTTTTCTTAAGCCTAACATTGATATCATTCATCCATCAACAATTAACAACAAACCATCAATCTATAATCAATAGCTAGGTTTCATTACATCTAAGCAAACACAAACAAACCTAGCCTAGCATGTTAAAAGAAAGATAAGAGTAAGATAGAATCAAACAACACATAGACATATTGAATGATTGATAGAATACTTATCTTCAATTAATCATAGAAGAAAAAAGGTTTAGAAACCTCAAAATAGCTGCTAAAGTTGACTAGGGTTCGTACCCTAAGTTTCTCTAAAGTTCCACACATAATGAATGAAAATTAGATGATTATATATAGATTTTACAACTTTGACGGCGTCACCTTATGGGACATGACGCTGTCACCTCGCCGTGTTTAGGGTTCCTTGATGGCCTAGATCCACTCTTGACACCATCACATTGTAAAGTTTTCTGGGCCATCTCCTTTTACTGCAATACGTGATGGCCTTGGTGAATTATAATGTGACGCCGTCACTCTTTAACTTCCAAATTCCTTTCTGGCGCGTCTAGTGTAAAATAATTATCCACCTCTTTGTCAAGAAGTGACACCGTCACCAAGTAATGCGTGACGCCGTCAGCAACTGTTTCCAGCATAATTTGAGACTTTATCGTATTCTTCACTTTTTCGCTCAAAAAACGTCCAAAATGCTTCCTTTTTCATAATTCTTCTCAAAAGTACCTAAAATGACAAAAGGAACGATTTAAGGCAATATTTGATCATATAATCACGATTTAAGGCTTAAATGACCTTAAAAGCGTAACACTTTTTGTCTCATCAAATACCCTTAAACTTGGGATTTGCTTGTCCTCAAGCAAATGAGCTTTTACTCTAATCAAAATACAAGTTAGGGGTCATTTAACATTAATATAAAAGTAATTACAACAAATAATCGTTCCACCTTAGTCAAAATAAGCACGGAAATCATACACTAGCACCTCACAAATAGTGTTTGGATACTCTCATCTGTCGGGTGTTATAAACCCATATAACTAATGGAAATGGAAAAAATATCACTCACTACCTGTCATAGCAAATAGATTACCATAGGCTTGGGAAAGGATAAAAAACCTCCTCCACTAGGCGTAAGCACCTAAGATAAACTATCAAAGAGGGCTTTTCAAGGGTTATGATGTTGGGTGTAGGGATATGGAAAACACGGTTTGTTTGATAAAGGATATTTCACTGGTGGCAAGTTAATCATCTAGGTCAATTACATGTACAATGCGGCGTTGCTAAGCCAAGACTCGAATCAACTTAAGCTAATCAAAATCATAAACATAAACATAAATGAAAGAAACGGGATGGTAGTCCGTATGTTTTTCTTTTATATATATATATATATATATATATATATATATATATATATATATTTTTTTTTTTTCGATTTTTTTTCATACAATCTTGCCCTACCATCCAAAATAATACATCATAGGGGCCTCAGTTCTCCCCTTACACTGGAACTTTTACATACTTTACATGTAACTAATCTAATGACTCGTATCATGATAATCAAAACACTTGGAGTACTTTAAAATGTTTTGCACATATGGGGGTAATAATTGATGTTCTTCCCCATTACTCCATAACACTAGTACTTTACCCAATCGTCCCAATCGTCCTAAAACAATATGTACAAGATATGACTCGACTTAGCAACCATGTAATCAATTATACAATTAACTAAGGGTTTAAACAAATGTTGTAATAATAATGCACTAAAGATGAGTGCATACAAGGAAGGCTAAGGCGATTTGGTGTACATTTGGGGTGGATTGTAAACAAATTCTATCTTTAAGTAAAATGTTTAAAGTTAGAAACGAAAAAGATAGGCTCTGAGGGGTGTACTAGGGGTATCGTGTACTAAAAATGAGTACATCGCAAAGGTATGGGAAAAATTACTTGACTCTATTAGTCAAGTAGCTTGGCTTCATTGGTCAAGTAATTTTAAAATAAGTTTAAAACAAGGGTTATCCTAATGCCTCTTATCATATAGTAAATCTAACTACATGAATGTAGTCGCACTTGTGGTCTCGGAATGAATCACTAACGCAAGTTCTAGAATCTAAGTGCTAACAGTACACTCATAAGCACTAAGGATTTTCCTATAAGTCTAGGGGCGAACCTCACCTGTATAAATTTAGTAGATCGCAGACACGAGTCTTTGATGCTTCAACTAACGGATGGTCACTACTGCACTTCTTGGATCGCTGGTGCGTTATTTGCATAACGGATGGTCACCAAAAGTCATACACTAGATCGCTGACACGTTAGTCAATTAATCTAATACTCGGATGTTCACTATCTTATTCATAAATTTTTTTTAAGTGGTACGGTTTTTGTGCTAGTCATATAACTCCTATCCATGAGACGCTTATTAAGACTAAAGTTTCACTCCTATATGTTGCAAAAAATTTTAAATTTGGTGCTAAAATTATCCTAACAAATATTTCTCTCAGTTTTATTACGCATCTACTATTAAACAAATAAAAATCAAGTGTCATGGTATTCTCTAAGGTATCTTCATTTACCCCCCCTTACACTTAAGCTGAACATTATCCCCAATGTTCAATTAAAAGATGTAAAAGTAAAGAAAATGAAAGAATGAAACAAATACTCCCCTGATTCGTTCGGTGTGGATAATGCGGTAACATGGTTAAATCCTCCTCCAAGAGAATATAACTACTTCAAGATTAAAGCAATGCCAAAAACTTGAAACTTGATGCTCAAAGACTTGACCATCCATGTACATCTTCTTGTCCTATATAACCTGTTAAACCTGAGAAAACAAACAAGAAAACCTAGCGTAACATCGGCGGTAAAATCTATATAAAATAAAATCCTAAAAAGAAAATAAAGATATAATGCTTGTGGAATGAATGTTTGCATATTCCTGGAGTTTATAAGTTAAAGATTTAACAAAACTTTACAATTCCAATAGAAAAACAAAACTTGCAAAATTTTTCAGAAAATTTGTACCTGACGTCGTTAGGCTTTAATTGCTGACGCCGTCAGAATTGATCTGACAAAAATTTTATGTTGAGTTTTCGGAAAATTTCTAGAAAAACCTATACCTTAATTCCTGGAATTCCTGCAAAATATCATTATGACTCGATACAAGCATTTGACTCAAACAAGTACTAATATGTATGTCTATATCTCATTGTTATCGTGCATGTTCAATTCGTTCTTTGAAAACAAATTTGGATTTCCCTTACACTTATCTTTTTGCAAAATACCTTTATATGTAATTAAGACGAAGTTAAAAACAAAATAAAGATTTTTCACAATTTTATTTGAAACATGAATTATAAACAATAAAAATAAGAACACACATACGGAAGCAAATAAAATAAAAAAACAAACAAGCAAACAAATAAGAAGCTTGGGTTGCCTCCTAAGAAGCGCTTTTCTTTATTAATGAGTCTTGTAGCTAGACTCAAAGTCATGCCCTATCCTATGTGAGTGAGATCCTCATCGAGGACATATTTAGGATCAAACTTAGGTTTTAATTTCCTATCGGTACGCTTAGTACGGTATGACTTTCAAACTTTTCTCCATCCGAATCATATAGTGTCATCTTTAGGTGCCATGATCCGTCTCCTTCCTTAGGTGGTTTATTCCAATTCCACTTGCATTTGTCACCTTCGCTTTTCCACCTATTCATTCCTAGGTTAATGGGTAAGACTTCTAGGAATTCAATCATCTTTCTAAAAACTAGAGGATCTTCGAATGGGTTTAACTCTATGTCCCTTGCCAAAAGTTGTTCTACCATGTGTGTCCGGTTCACGAATTCCTCTTCTAGGTAAAATGGGCGTTGGGGTCCTATGAAGTCTCTATTAACCCAAGGTCCGTATCTAGATGGTCTCCTATTCAAATCTACCTAATGAGGCATTGGTTCCTCATTAGTATTTTAGGCATGTTTCTTAACATCATATACCGACCAAGTTTCTCCTTCTCCTACCGCTATTCTAGATTCCTTACAATCAATCATCGCACTTGCGGTAGCTAAAAATCCTCTTCCTATTAACAAAGGGCATGTAGTGTCACTAACCATATCAAGGATGTGGAAATCGGCTAAAATTATCAATCTTCCTATATGCACTAATATGTCCTTCACTACCCCAACCGGGTATGCTACACTTCCATCCGAAAGACCTATGATCACCTCCGTTTCATCTAATTTTCCCGGCTTAAGAGTGGTGTAAAGAGATAACGGAAGCATATTTAGGCTTGACCCAAGATTGGCTAATGTGTCAAAAGCGTCAGAATTTCCGATCTTGCAAGGTAAAACAAATATGCCTGGATCATCTAATTTCTTAGGTAGCTTGTTTTGAACGAAGGCGGTCCCATTTTTCCCCAACTTAAGTTTCTCCTCATATTTCTCCAAAAGGGCATTGTAATAGGGGGCTCGAGCTAAGACATCAATAACCGGACGTTCAAGGTGGAGTTCCTTGAATTCATCGTCAAGGTTTTGGATTGGAGGTGTTTCAATTACTTTGTTGACAAACTTTTTATTTGTGGTTTCATTTTGTTGGTCATTTCTAACAACTTGAGTTTGCTTGAAACATGTGCTCATAGCGTTGACCGGATAGTATTGTAGACAAGAACTAGGAGACGTAACCGAAGAGATGGCGTTAACGTTTATCTTTGGGTTCTTGACCGTGTCGCTTGGGAGTGCTCCCATTTCTCGGTCATTGAGAACTTTCAACAAGGTGTCAATTTTATCGGTCATCTCGCTTTGTTTTTGCTTGAATTCAGACTCAAACTTGGCCAAAAGAGCTTCTTGAGATGCCATAAATTTGGACATCAATCCTTCAAAGTTATTGGTACCACCATAGTTGTTGGAAGGATTGTTGTTAAAAGTATGGTTTGAGGATGAACTGTTTGATTGAAAACGATTAGGTGGATTGGAAGAATTGTTTTGAGCTGTGTTTTGGTTTTGTTTCCACCTAAAGTTTGGGTGATTTTTCAAAGAGGGGTTGTATGAATCACCGTAAGGGTTTGGCTCGGGTTTGAAAGTGTACCACTTGTCTCCCGCTCTGTCGGTACGCGAGGATGCGTAGTCCGCAAAAGCTTATTCGGGGAGTTCCATGCAATCACGAGTGTCATGGGGACCACTACAATATTCACATAAAGAAGTGATTTTGTTCGCTTGGCTTGAATGTTTAGGAGCCTCATAGGATTTCATGAGAAACTTGACTTGGTCTTCAAGTTCCATGATCCTACGGTCGGGAGTGCTAGAATTATTCGAAGGCAAAGATATTGCCTTGACCGTTTTGTTCAAATCACGGGGATCATTCCAACTTTCGTTGTCGTAGAGAGCAAGATCTTCCATGAGTTCCCATGATTCTTTCGTACTTCGATCACGTAGCCTACCACCGGCCGCTTGGTCAATGGTTTGCCTTGTGGAGAGATTAATGTGGTCATAGAAGATTTGGATTTGAAGCCAAAGATCTATGCCATGATGAGGGACTTTTTGAAGTAAGTCCTTGAAACAAGTCCATGCTTCGTAAAGAGTTTTGCCTTGACGTTGTTGGAACATCAAGATGTCATTCCTTAACTTTGTAGTTCTTCCCGGTGGGAAAAATTGAGCAAGGAAACGAGAACTGAGATCATCCCAAGATGTGATGGATCCCGCGGGTAAACGCTCAAGCCATTGACTAGCTTGGTCACATAGAGAGAATTGAAAGAGACGCAATCGGGTCATCTCTCGAGTTTCAACATCAAGGTCTATGGAATCTACGATTTTAAGAAAATCCTTGAGGTGTTGATTTAGATCTTTGGAACGAAGTCCATGGAATGCACATCCGCTTTGCACCAACCGGATGGTGTCGGATCGCAAGGGAGACACATTGGCTCCTTGAGTGAGCTCAATGGTGTTTCGATAGCCTTGGTGGCTAGGACGAGAGTAATCTCCTAAAGTGCGGGCTCTAGAAGGTTGGTTTGGTTGTGGTGGGTTTTGTGGTAAGTTTGCGGGGTCAAAGATATTACCACCTTCCATGATGTCGGATGGCAATGGTTACGAACAAAGGAACAAAGAAAAAGATAGACTAAAGAAAATCTATAAAAATAAAAAATCTCACTAGAAAGGAATCTAATGAGTAGACTAATAAAAATAAAATTCAACCTAAACAATAACTATTCCCCGGCAACGACGCAAAAACTTTGATGCGATTTAGATTGTCATACAAAAGTTTTACTTCTCAAGGGATCTTGAGAAGCTTACAATCCCTGCCAGGCAAGTGTACTTGACCGATGTAGTATAGTGTAGTGGTAAGAACCAGGGAATTGATCGTTCTCCATAGGGAATAGTGTTCGTTAGGATTGAAAATGATCTAAACTAGGTCTAGAGGTGAGGGATGATTCTTTTTGTATTTTTATATTTTTTATGGAAAACAAGTAAAAATCCCGGTTTTGGAAGAGTGGGCGGAATTAGTTGCTAATCAACTAACCCAATTAACTACAAATGCATTAAAAATAAAGTAACAAGAAATTAAATGTGTGTAAAACTAACATGGAGAAAAACTTGTTTACTTAGGTTTCACTACTTCCTAGCTATCTTTCATTGATTGATTAGTTTGTTACAATTGCGTGGATGATGGGTTGTATTCCTTAATACCATTCGTGGGGGCATGTACGTCCTTCCCCAACTCTATAAGATCCTATCTCTTCCTATGACGACACGTTTAGTATCCTATCATGGCCTCATTAATATTCTCTTATGCATTAAACACAACCAATTAATCATAGTACACATCCGATTCATGTTTCTTAAGACATCAAGCAAGTTACCAATAGGAGATTAACCAGTTTTCTTAAGCCTAACATTGATATCATTCATCCAACAACAATTAACAACAAACCATCAATCAATAATCAATAGCTAGGTTTCTTTACATCTAAGAAAACACAAACAAACCTAGCCTAGCATGTTAAAAGAAAGATAAGCGTAAGATAGAATCAAACAACACATAGACATATTGAATGATTGATAGAATACTTATCTTCAATTAATCATGGAAGAAAAAAGGTTTAGAAACCTCAAAATAGCTGCTAAAGTCGACTAGGGTTCGTACCCTAAGTTTCTCCAAAGTTCCACACATAATGAATGAGAATTAGATGAGTATATATGGATTTTACAACTTTGAAGGCGTCACCTTATGGGACGTAACACCCTCACCTCGCCGTGTTTAGGGTTCCTTGATGGCCCAGATCCACTCTTGATGCCATCACCTTGTAAAGTTTTTTGGGTCGTCTCCTTTTACTTCAATACGTGATGGCCTTGGTGAATTATAACGTGACACCGTCACTCTTTAACTTCCAAATTCCTTTCTGGCACGTCTAGTGTAAAATAATTATCCAGCTCTTTGTCAACAAGTGACACCGTCACCAAGTAATGCGTGACGCTGTCAGGTACTTTTTCCAGCATAATTTGAGACTTTGTCGTATTCTTCACTTTTTCGCTACAAAAACGTCCAAAATGCTTCCTTTTTCATAATTCCTCTCAAAAGTACCTAAAATGACAAAAGGAACGATTTAAGGCAATATTTGATCATATAATCACGATTTAAGGCTTAAATGACCCTTTAAAAGCGTAACACTTTTCGTCTCATCATCATCATATCCGGATGCTCGAAAGCTAACAACGAATATAACAATACAGTTGGGTATGGATAACATTTAGGATATAAATTGGTGTAAAATAAAAAATACATAACAAGAAACAAATAGATTAAGTCCTAAGTGTGGTTAGAATACTCCCCTACCATCCCATGAATAAGACTCATATCATTGAATAACTCACGCTTTGACTCCTTTGTAACTCATGCTTTAGGTAGACATGAATTATACTTAATAAAATCTTAAACAAAGAATAAACAAACCTTAGTTGGCGTTCCCATAACGTCCAACTCCTTTTCAATCAATAAATATAATACAACAATAGTGGCAATATTAAACACTTAGTACAAAACTTTACAATGTTGGATTAAAACAAACATCCAACTTCTTCTTTCTTTTTCTTCTCATTTTTTGATTTTTTTAACATAAAATAACTAATGGTGTAAAATTTCACCACATTACCATCACAATATTTCTGGATAATTTTTATTTACTTTTCAGACTTTCAGACGTAACGTAATAGTGAAAGTAGTGAACACACGAAAAACTGACTAAAAATACACAATATGTACTTTCACTCCAATTGCATTGTGTAATTTCCCGACCTAACCAAAGATAGTGAATTTACGCACACGAACACAGGTAACGCAAGGAAACACACTTTGACTAAGCAACTAACCACGGACTTAAATCTACAGGGTAGGCTAAGGTGTAAGGTGTAACGAAAAACATAATAACAAGGTGTATAAAACCTAAAGGAATGGCTCATCGGATTTTTCTAGGGGTATCTTACTCTAAAAATGAGAGTAAACAAAAGGTTTATACGGGGGTTAACTAACCAGTCTAGTTAGTTAATAATACATGACATATAATGGCTTTTTGGGTGTAATCCTAGAATTTTACCAATTTAGACAAGTCACTCCAATTATAAAAATAATACTCATTATGGTGGTCTTGAATAGTATACAAGTCAAGTTTTAAAGTTTACAAGTCATCGGCACACTCATAGATTTGTGAATTTTGATAAACTCAAATCAAAATTTTAGAAAATAAAGTCTTGTGTGCAGCTATGCAACTTAGATTAAACAAAAACATGCTAAATTTTTTTAAAATTTTGACATTTAAAGCGCAAATTAAAGCATATTCTTGAAAAATAAAGACAAGTAAGTGTTCTAATTCTTCATCCCCCACTTAAGTTAAACAACGTCCCCGTTGTTTATTGAAATTAAAAACAGGAATTTAAAAAGAATTAGAACTGAAAAACTCCCATGATATTTGCTCGGTTTGATCCTCCATTAAGCGTTTGCGAGCAATAATTTTTGTGGATGTTAGGCTTTCGACTTTTCATTATTCTTGTATCCACAGAAAGTGTAGACAAATATAAATACCACCAATTATACACCTGAGTTTAAGAAGATCGATACTTGTACAAAATTCATTAGTGGTTAGTAAATAAAAATAAAAATAAAAATAAAGCTGTAAATCATCAGGTCAGTCGATGCGCCACATCTTATGGAAGAAGATGCGCCGTATCGAGCCTTGAATTGGTACGGGTCAGAAAGATTAGATGCGTCACATCCTTAACCAGGGATGCGCCACATTAAATAAACTGATAGAAGGTTTATAGTTCAGAAAATAAAATGCAGCAAAAATAAAAACAGATATGACCTGTGCAGTAGATACGCCGCATCTATTGATGGAGATGCGCCACATCTGCTACAGGTCTGACAGACTCGACAGCAAAAATAATAAAGATAAATCCGGGTTGTCTCCCGGTAAGCATTTTTCTTTATTCCAGAGTCTTCAAATTAGACTCGCGTTCAGCTTCTATTCAAGTATATCTGGCCTAAATTCGACAACCTCATTATTTGTCTCATCGATGTAGTTATCAAAGTACTTCTTCACACGTTGTCCGTTTACTTTGAATATATATCCATTCTTGTCACTTATTTCTATAGTTCCATACGGGTACACCTTTTCAACTACAAACTGCCCCGTCCATCTTGATTTAAGTTTTCCTGGATTCATCTTGAGTCGAGAATTAAATAGTAACACTTTTTCTCCAATAGAGAACTCTTTGTTTCCACGTAATCTAGAATCATGCCATCTTTTGGTTCTCTCTTTGTAGATTTTTGTGTTCTTGTACGCTTCATCTCGTAATTCTACCAGCTCATTAAGTTGCATGAAACGATTTTTACCGGCCGCATCCATATCCATATTACATTGTTTTAAAGCCCAGAATGCTCCGCGTTCTATTTCAACTGGTAGATGGCACGCCTTCCCATAAACAAGTCTAAATGGCGTGCACCCCGTGGGTGTCTTATGAGTGGTTCGGATGCCCATAAGGCATCGTTCAATTTATCTGACCACCCCTTTGGATTGTATCCAACTGACTTTTCAAGAATATGTTTAATAGCCCGCTTTGTAACTTCAGTTTATCCATTGGATTGAGGATGGTATGTCGTAGAAACTTTGTGATAAACTCCATATTGTTGCAAGGCTTTTCCTAGGTGGTGATTACAAAAGTGTGTGCCCCTATCACTAATTAAGGCTTTAGGAACTCCAAACCTAGCAAATAATCCTTGCAAAAACTTTAGCACTACCTTACTATCATTGGTTGGTAATGCTTGCGCTTCGACCCACTTTGACACATAATCAACCGCAACTAGAATATACTTATTTCCTTTAGACTCAGAAAACGGTCCCATAAAATCTAATCCCCATATATCAAAAACTTCACAAACCTGAATGTAATTTTGTGGCATCTCGCTCCTTGATGTGATATTTCCAGCTCGTTGACATGCATCACATCTTTTAATGAAACCCTTTACGTCTTCCAGAATAGTGGGCCAATAAAATCCTGCGTCCAAAAATTTTCTTCTAGTAATATTAGCACCATGATGTCCCCCAGTCGGTCCCGAAATGACAATGTACTATTATCGCAGGAAAATCATCTCCATCAACACATCTTCGGATAATATTGTCAGGGCATGCTTTAAAGGCATACGGTTCATCCCAGAAATAATCATTAGTTAATGAGAGAAATATTCTCTTCTCATCATACGTTAATCCTTGTAGGATCTCATTTCCAACAATATAATTGATGTAATCAGCATACCATGGTCTATCACTTCTTCCCCTTGTTCTTATCATCATAAGGTGTTCACCTACGAATTCGTTGGCAATTTCCCCTTCATCAAGTACTTCCATACTAGGGTTTTCTAGTCTAAAAAAATGGTAAGCCGCAAGGTTCTCAGCTTCCTTTTTATCTTTAATTTCAATATTAAACCCTTGAAGTAATAGAACTCACATTATAAGTCTAGGCTTGGCGTTCTGTTTATTGAACAAATACTTCAAAACATAATGGTCAGTGTACACCACAATTTTTGATAATATACGATATGATTGAAATTTATCAAATGCAAAAACTACTGCAAGAAGTTCTTTTTCAGTTGTTGTGTAATGTTCTTGGGCGTTGTTCAATGTTTTGCTAGCATAGTAAATTGGTTTAAATTTCTTTTGTATCTTTTGACCAAGTACTGCACCCACAACATAATCGCTAGCATCACACATTAGCTCAAAAGGTAAATTCCAATCTGGCGAAATTATAACAGGTGCAGTGGTTAATTTTTCCTTAAGTATATTAAATGCCTTTTTGCAATCATCAGAAAATCAAACTTCGCATCTTTAAACAACAATTGAGTCATAGGCCTAGATATCATGGACAAATCCTTAATGAACCTGTGATAAAATCCAGCATGCCCTAAGAAACTTCTAACACCTTTAACATTAGTGGGGTAAGGTAATTTAGCAATTACATCAATTTTAGCTTTGTCAACTTCTATACCTTTTCTAAAAATCTTATGTCCTAACACAATTCCCTGTCTAACCATAAATTGACATTTTTCCCAATTAAGAACAAGGTTAGTTTCTTCACACCTAGAAAGCATTCTATCAAGATTAGCAAGACAAATATCAAATGAGTTACCGAACACCGAGAAGTCATCCATGAAGACTTCCATAAAGTCTTCGACCATGTCATGTAAAATAGCCGTCATACATCGTTGGAAGGTTGCAGGAGCATTACATAACCCAAATGGCATTCTTCTGTAGGCGAAGGTTCCATAAGGGCAAGTAAAAGTTGTTTTCTCTTGATCTTCATGGGCTATAGGTATTTGGAAGAAACCTGAAAGACCATCTAAAAAGCAGTAATAGTCATAACCTGATAGTCTTTCTAACATTTGATCAATAAATGGAAGAAGGAAGTGATCCTTTCGTGTTGCATCATTTAGTTTGCGGTAATCAATGCAAACTCTCCATCCGGTAACAGTCCTTGATGGAATTAGCTCGTTATCGTCATTTAGTACTACCGTCATTCCTCCTTTCTTTGGTACAAAGTGGATGGGGCTAACCCACGAACTGTCCGAGATCGGGTAGATGAGTCCAGAGTCAAGTAATTTGATGATTTTATTTTTCACCACATCTTGTACTTTTGGATTCAAGCGCCTTTGGGGTTGAATGGTAGGCTTGAATTCATCTTCCATAAGGATCTTGTGTGTGCAAAATGATTGGCTAATTCCTTTAATATCTGACATCTTCCATGCTAGTGCTCCCCTACGTTTATATAAAACATGCAAAAGAGATTCTTTCTGTTTTTCCATTAAATCAGACGAAATAATAACGGGTGAATTAGTATTCACATTCAAGTAAGCATATTCTAAACAAGAAAGAAGGTCTTTTAGTACAGGTTTAACATCATCGATCTCATTGGCACTAGCGGAATAAACCTGTTCCTTTTTATATTCGCTACTGTCATCAGATAGATGCACCGTATCAGCTAAGCTGATGCGCCGTATTGAGTTAGCGACAGTAGAATCAGCAGCAAATTCAGTAACAAATGAATTATCATAAACTTGATCTTCAATAGCAATGGTGTTTTCTAAATTTTTAAGCAGAAAAATATCAAGAAGATCGTGCTTTAACAGTTTTTGAGTGAATTCATTAATTGTCTCATCGGAAACATCAATGTTATAGCATTCATCGTCATGAGTATTAGGCTTACTCATTGATTGTTCCATATTAAATTCTACTTCATCTTCACCAATCGTCAGAGTTATCTTTTTGTTAAAAACATCAACGATTCGTTGTGTTTTGGTGTGCAAAAATAATTTATCAATATATCAACAAACGTGAGGTCTAAGTTATCGTGAGACAACTAGACGTAGAGAAGTACGAGTAAACCTTTTAGGAAAAAGATTACCTCGCAAAACTCGTGAAAGTGATATTAAATTGTGAGACCGGGAAGTGATTTCCCGGGTCGTACCCCAACGAGGTGTGAATGGAAAGCTTCGTGAAAAGATCGAGATTAAAATCTTGTATGTTTGGTTGTGAAAGGTTATTTGGTTTTGTTGTACGTTAAATTAACGAAAATTAAAAATTAACGAACGAGAGTGAAAATAAATAACCTAAGGGTAAACAAAAGGCAATTGGCAAACTAGGGAAATCCTAAAACACTACGGGGATCAAAATTAGGTATCGGGAATCCTAAAACGTAAGCTAAACTAAAAACGCAAAAGTTTTTTAAATTAAACGCGAGTGCGCGAAATAAAACGTAAAATTAATGCTACACTAGTCCTACGGATGTAAAAATGATTTTTCTACGATTCTAATGATGAAAGAAAATTTTGAGAAAAAGGAAAAATATTTTTTTAGCTTTTTTTTTTTTTTTTTTTTTTTTTCATGAATTAAAAACTAAAATAATTAAATAAATCGTAGAAAAATAGTAAAACTATTTGAAAAATTACGAAAATTTTTATACAAGTTTATTATCTAATAAAGAAGCTGGGAAAAATAAAAAAAATGGAAAAAATAGTACAAATAAGCAGTTAAAAAGCAATCCTAAAAGCAGAGTATGATAATAAGCTAATAACACCACTACTATATTAAATAATTAACTAAATCTAACTACAACAAGAAACTAGCTTAGCACATATGGTTGGGTGTTTGTGTGTTATGTCTGTTTGGGTACCCAGGAGTGCATAGGTTCGAACCTGTGCACCTCAATTCTTGGAAAACATTTTTTTAAAAAATTTTTCTTTTTGCAAATTTATTTAACAACAAAGACTAGCAAATTTTGTAAAAAACATTTAACTGATAAACTAGAAACAAGCTTGTGCCAAGATCAAATAGCAACAGTTTGTTTGTTTTTTTTTTTAATTCAAGTGAGTTTTTGTGAATTGGAAGCCAACGAATACCAAGGTAAACTAAACTAAATAAGCAAATAAGCACATTAAGCAAACACAAACACAAACATAACAATAACAAAAACTAAAAACAACAACAGGTATCAAACAAGAACAACAACAAGGAAATCAACAATTGCAAAAGGTTAACCAAGAACAAAGAAAGCAGCCGCAGTAGTCTAAGATGGGCCAAAATAAGCAGACTAAATAAGCTGAATAAGAGCAACAAAGAGTGAATCTATCAAGACCACCTAAGTGGCAATCTAAAACAACAATAATTACAACAAATTGGTTAAAAATGAACAAGTAATGATTAAACTAAAAAAGGTCAGTGCCCAAGGTGCAGGGATACAAACAGGCAGGGGGCTCACTTCAAGGGTTCTAATAAGCTCTAAAAAAAATCATAAAATTAAACTAAAATTAGAAACATGTAATCAAGATGACAAACTCTCTATATAATGATTTGCAGGTCCTAATTATAAAAATTGAGCAAACTAAAAATGGGGTTCAAAGTGGGTTTTGGGGCAAGTGGTACCTGATGTAGCAGCTTTGAATGGGTGAGTTGCAGCCCACGAATAAGACCACCAAAAGCAATTTCAAACCTAGATAAGCTAGAAATAATTAAGGCTACACATTCAACTAACCATAAGAACCTAAATCCAATCCTAAAGCTACTTGATCATTACTGATTTTAAGAACAAAAGGGCGCTTATGGACTGGCTTGACCAACTGATGCAGTTGGGGAAATGGGTAAAAAATGGTGAAAACAGTGGTCAAAATTAGACCAACTAAATGATTTTTGAAATGCAAAATAAGCTCAGTTGTGAAAACCCTACCTTACAAACTAATTGTGAAACTGATTCCAAATCTCAACATACATTCTAACATACTCAAAGTTAAATTTAAAGGTGACTGTTTTGGGTGTATGGGCTGCTACATAAGTGAACAAAAAAGAGAATGGGTTTTCATAGGTGAGTTACTAACAAATGCCATCTACTAATTTACCTAGGCTAACACTTGATGCAACGCAAATCTAATGCTAGAGAAACCTTCAAAACCTTATAAACTTAATGGAACAGCACAACCTAAGTTTAAAACTGCTAATAATAATGAATTACAACTAATGGAGATATAAATTTGTTTCAAAAACTAGTGTTAGGCAACCAAAGTTTCTTATGCCAAACACTCCCTGTTTTTAAAACTAGAACTTACCAAACTATGCTAATGTGTAACAAAATGATAACTCAGAAATAAGCATTAACAGATTATAAATAAGCAATTTGAAAAAGAGTTTTAAAATTGAGAACACTGAATGGAAGTAAACTTAAATTGCATTTATTAAAACTAGAGAGTACATGAAGAAAACTTGAAAACTAAAACTCTAGACTAAAAACCCTACTGCCTTTGAAGGCTACATCTCATTCTATTTATAATGCTCCAATTAGGGTTTCTTTGGACTTTTCTTGTGTTTCTTCAGTGAAAAAGTTGATGAGTAGGATCAGTTGTGCTTTCTTTGAACTTTTAACAGCCATTGATATGGTGTGGTACAAATCACAGCCCTTCATCCATTTTTGGTGCCCAAGTCGAACACAGGATTGCGAGGGTGGCAATGGGGTTAGGTATGGGTTTGTGAGGAGAAGGGGATATTAGTGGGATGGGGAGTGGTGATGGTGGAACTTTTGAGGTCTTGGGGGATGGTGTTTGCGTGTTGCAGGGAAAGGTGGAGATGGGGAGGTGTTGGATATGGTGGGTAAAAGAGAGGGTAGTGGTGGTGGTTTGTTTGTTCCCTGGGTAATACGAGGGAAGGGATGAAGAAAGATGGGGTTCTGTGTTTGACCAGGTCAGAGGGGAGGTGAGGGCGTTTTTATTAGTAACCGTGAAAAGGGACTTTGGGATTGGGCTTGGTTGGATATAAGGTGGGCTTGGGGATTAGCTTTGGGCTTGGGTGGATTATGGAGTGGATTTTTGGGTTAGATATTAAACAAGTGATCCATTTGGTTTGTATATTTATCACAAGGACCATTGTGTAACATGCTGAAAATCCAGGGACCTTTTCTGCCAAATTTCCAAATTTACTTCCGAGGACCAATTTTACCAAGTAATGATTTCCTAAGGACCTTTGATGTTGATTTTTCAAGTTTAAATTTCCCGGGTACCAAATCTGTCACTTTTGAAATTCCAAGGACTAAACTTGCACATTTTTGAAAACTTTTTACCCAAAGATCATTTGTGATATCTTTTGACTTTTAAAGAACTTGGGTTGACTTTTCTTTTAAAATAAATGCTCAGGGACTAGTTTTGTCAAATTTTGAAAGTTGGGGGACTGAAACTGCCAATTGCGCAAACTTTATTCGTTTTTCATTTGTTTTTAATCATTTTGCATTTGAAACATATAAAACACGATCTTTGGGATATTTTCTGTATTTTGATGCGGTTTTGAGTGTTTTTAGATGTTTTTGCAGTTCAGATTCGACTAAAAATGATGAGTATTTACACACTCATCAATCAATCATAGCCCTGGCAGTTGCTAAAAAGGGTCGCCCTAAAATAATAGGTGTCCTAGAATTTTCAGGCATATCGAGGATAACAAAGTCAATAGGTAAGTTAAATTTAGCAACTTTAATCAAGACATTTTCGGCTATTACTATTGGGTATTGTACTGATCTATTGGCAAGTTCTAAGCACATCCTAGTGGGTTTAGGTTCGCCTAAACCTAATTTTTCATACATAGAAAATGGCATGAGGCTTATGCTAGCTCCTAGATCAGCTAAAGCATTATCAATATGTAAATTTTTAATTTGACAAGGAATAGTAAAACTCCCTGGATCTTTTTCTTTTGATGGTAGCTTATTGAGCAGGGCAACTGAGCTTCTTTCGCCTATTGTAACTATGCATGCCTCTTCAAGTTTGGACTTGTTGGTCAGCAAGCTCTTCAGATATTTACCATACTTCGGAATTTGCACAAGGGCTTCGATAAATGGTATACTAAGTTACAGCTGCTTTAGATTCTCGAGAAATTTGTGTTGGTATGCGTCCTCCTTTTCCTTCCTTACTCGATTCGGGAAAGGAAGAGTTGATCGCTTTGGTTCAATGAATGGCTCTTCCCTTGTTGATCAATCTCCTTAGGTAACTCCTGATCAGGTTGTACAATTTCAAGGGAATCATTGCTGGTATTGTTAACCTCGCTAGTTTCACAGATCTGAAAAGTTGATTTTCCGCCTCTAGTTGTAATTCCTTTCAAGTCATGTCTTTCTAGTAGAACCTCATTAAGTACTTTTGACAACTGGTGTACGCCAATTGCCAAACCATTATTCATGTTGTTCTGTTCTTTCAACAAGAGCTCATGAGAAGTCCTGAATTCTTTAATAAAATTTTCGGTATCATAATGTTCTTTTTCGCTTTGATGAGACGAAAAGTGTACCGCTTTTAGGGGGTCATTTAAGCCCAAAGTCGAGATTATTTGATCAAATATTGCCCTAAATCGTTCCTTTTGTCATTTTAGGTACTTTTGAGGAGAAATCTGGAAAAAGGAAGCATTTTGGACGTTTTTGGAGCGAAAAAGTGAAGAAATGACAAAGTCTCAAATTCATGCTGGAAAATGCACCTGACGGCGTCAGGATTTGCTTATGACGCCGTCACCCTTTGACAAAGAGGTGGATAAATCAAGTTACACGTGACGCGCCAGAGAGTTTTTGGAGGAATTATACATGACGGCGTCACCAAGGCCGTCAAGAGCAAATTACATGTGACGGCCAAGATGGAGTTTACACATGACGACGTCAGAAGTGGATCTAGGCAATACAATGATAATTATGGCGGCGAGTTGACGGTGTCAGAACTTACTCTTGACGCCGTCAGACCTTATAATCTATATATAGTTTTTGATTTTTCATTCATTGTGTGCAACTTTGAGAGGAGAAAACCCTAGACGAATTTTACAGTATTTTTAAGGGTTTCAAACCCTTGTTTCATCCATGCTTAATTGAAGATAAGTTTTCCAATAATCATTCAATATGTCTATGTGTTGTTTGATTCTATCTTATGCTTGTCTTCTCTTTAACATGCTAGGCTAGGTTTTCTTTGTGTTTGCTTAGATGTAATGAAACTTAGATATTGATTATTGGTTGGTTGTTTGTTTATAATTGTTGTGGATGAGTGATTTCGATGTTAGGCTTAAGAAAACTGGCAGACTTCCAATTGGTAACTTGCTTGAACGTCTTAAGAAACATGATCGGAGGTGTACTACGATAAATTGGTTATATATAATGCATAGGTAACTACTAATGAGGCCATGTTAGGAGCTAGTAGTCGGCTCGACATAGGAAGAGGGAGAAGCTTATAGAGTTAGGGAAGATCGTACACGGCCCTACGAATGGTATTAAGGAATATAACCCGTCATCCATGCAATTGTAACAAACTAATCAACCAGTAAAAGATAGCTAGGGAGTAGTGAAATCTAAGTAAACACATTTTCTCTTATTATTGTTTTCACCAAATTTACTTTAGTTTCATTTTAGTTTATTTTGTTTGCATTTGTAGTAATTTGGGTTAGTTGACTAGCAACTAATTCCGCACACTCTTCCAAAAACCGAGATTTTTACTTGCTTTCCATAAAATATAAAAATAAAAAAAAGAATCATCCCTCACCTCTAAACCTAGTTTAATTGAGTTTTAACCCTAGCGAACACTATTCTTTGAGTTGAACGATCAATCCCCCGATGCCACTATACTATACTACAACGGTCAGGTACACTGCCTGGTGGGGATTGCAAGCTTCTCAAGATCCCTTGAGAGGTAAAACCTTTTGCAAGGTTGCAAAACCACGCATCACGCTTGATTGGGCAATTAGTTGTGAGAACTCATCCATGGTGAAATTTGTCCTTGATTTTCCGAACCAGCTAGGGAGAATGTTAAACATTGTTCCTGAAATTTAAAACAAGTAGATTTCAAAGTAAAAACTTTCTAATATACAGGAAAGTTGATTAAAAAAATTTCTGTTCGGAATAGATAAAAGTTGCTGATTTCTCAAACTTTTATTCAGAAAAACGATGCACCATATCTACAAAAACAGATGCGACGTATCTCAGTTTAATAATTTCAGAAAATTATTTTTAATAAATAGATAGATGCGCCGCATCTATCGAAGCAGATGCGTCGTATCTCGTTAGGGTTTTGAAAATTTTCCGATTAAAAACAAAATATGTCGTGTCAAGGGGATAGATGCGCCGTACTTCGAATTTTTAAGTTAACGCTGTATATAAAATAAAAAAACACAATGCGCCGTATCTGATAAATCAGATGCGTCGCATCGTTTGGATCAGCAAAATACAACAAACAACAGTAATACAGAAAAGAAAATAAAAGAAAAATAAATAAAGAAAACAAAAATTACAGAAAATAAAGAAAATAAAAGAAAACTAACAAACAAGAAAATAAATATGCAAAATATACAATGAATGCAATCTAAACTAATATACAACAAAGTTAGTGGTTAGAATCTAATTAAAATATTAATCAAATAAACAGATATTAACAATTCATTCCCCGACAGCGGCGAAAAACTTGGTGCGCGCGATATGTCAGTGTAGCTGATGAGTGTCTAAATACTCATCATTTTTGTCCTATCTGAACTGCAAAAATATTTAAAAACATACTGAAATGCCTTAAAATACTGAAAATATCCCAGGGATTGTGTTTTATATGTTTTAGATGCAAAATGAGTAAAAACAGATGAAAAACGATCAAAGTTTGCAAAATTGACAATTTCAGTCCCCCAAGTCTCAAAACTTGTCAAAATGAGTCCCTAAGCATTTATTTTGAAAGATAAGGCAACCCAAGTCCTTTAAAAGTCAAATATTATCAAAAATGATCTTTGGGTAAAAAGTTTCAAAAGTTTGGAAAACTGGTCCTTGTACTTTCAAAATTAACAGATTTGGTCCCTGGTGAAATATTTTGAATGAAAAGTCAACATTGGTCCTTGGGAAATCACAGGAAGTCAATATCAGTCCTTGGAATACTTTGGTGAAATTACAAATTAGGTCCCTGCAGTTTCAAGATTTACAAGAATGGTCCTTGTGTTATTTTACTACAAAACCAATCCAGTCCATAACACACTCAGGCCCAAATTAGTACCCAAGCCCAAAAAAATAAAATAAAACTCACACCCCCTTGGTCAAACCAAGTTTGACCGACCCTTCCCCCTCACCACTTGTTCCTGCCATGCTCAGACATCCCCAGACCTCCCCATACCCTGCACCCTACTACACTCCATACTCCACCCCCTCCTACTCACCTCGAATCAACAAGAAAACTCCAAATCCTACACCAGACACAAGCTAAGTGCCAAATTTCACAATCCTTCTTTTTCCCGCCAAAACTAGTAAAGGGTCAAGATTTCTTTTAAGTGATCCTAAAGTCCATTTTATTGCTGGGAAATGATGTGTGGGACCCACTGAGTCCAACAAATCACCTATATAGAAGAAAGAAGCAGAGAAGAATAGTTAGTAGCTAGTAGTAGAAAACAGTAGTGTAATGAAGTTTTCAAAAATTTCATTTTAGTTTAATTGTCAATTCTAGTTGTAATTTTCAGTCTAGAAAGGTTGTACTAAACATCTTACGTGGTATTTCATCCTTGTTTAAGCTTGATTTCTGTTTATCTGTGCAAACTCCATTTATGAAATTTTTACCTAAATTCTCAAATTTACTAAATCTTGTTGGAAGTTGTTGTTATTTGGTTGTTTAAGCTCACATAAGCTCCTGATAAGTTTCTGTAGCATTTTATTCAGTTCCTAGCTCAAGTTTTATTGAAATATCAAAAATTCCAAAAAAAAAAAAAAATGAAAAATAGTGAGAAAATATAAAAAGACAAGAGAAGAAGAAGAAAACTGTGGAAGCTTGGTTTAGAACCTCATGGGAGGCTTAGGATAGTTCTAATGGTTCTTGGTTCTGAGTTTTTAGCTTGGAAGGCTTTGTAAGCACGCATTTCAATTTTTTTGCATTTACTATAGATGTGCTTTTTATTTACTTATATATGTGATTTATGTGCTGGTTCAGTGTTCCTTAGTTTGATTGTAGCTTAAAATTAAATGCTTGTTTACTAGTTCTCACTATAGCTAGTTTGTGTTCTTAATTGCTATATAGCATAGTATTGATTCTTAGGTTTTAGTTGTTGTTATTGATAGTTTATTGTTTATATGGTTCCATTTAATCTCAACATATGCTTCTGTATCAAATTCAAGGGTTACAAAAGTCCTTTGCTGAGAAATCCTTCAAATCAAGTTCTTAAGGGTGTGTTTGGATTAACTGTATACTCTGTGATCCTGTGTGTTATTATTGTTGTTATTTGCTGTTACATGTTTCTTTAGTGTACATTAGGACATTTGAACTATAAAATATAGTGTTCTTTAATAAAAAGTCAAACCTCACCCATAATGACCCATAACAGTCCACTGTTGGGACTGTTATGATCCAATCTCACACATTTCACTTTAAACTTGTCCTAGTAGCCTAAGTCAGTCTTAATTTCTCATAATACATCATAATTAGTCATTAGTTGAGAATCAAACTTCACTAAAGTCAAACTAGGATAAATTTCATAAAAGTCAAATTGCATACAAGGCATAAAATCCAAATTTTCAAGGAATTTTAGAGATTTTTGTGTTGTGATTTAGGCCTTAATCTTTCTACATGTTGTAGTCTACCACCTCAACTTTGAAATCCCACAATCAGCATAATTTTGTGATTTTTATTTTGGGCCCCACAACCCCCCAAACAGGGTTGCAGGCCCCTGCTGCACCAGCTGACCACCCCCACTGCCTCCACTTCTCTGGGTCCCACAGACCACCACAGTGAGCCCCACACACCCCATTGGTTCTTTGAGCTCACAAGCTGGCCATCTTGCTAGTTCCACTAAGCTTTTGAGCTTAAACACCCTTGTGGCCCCCCTAGACAGCTGCAAATATTGTCCCATTTCTGTGTACAAAACAAGTATCCCAAAAGCTTATTTTGGCTTATTGGCTTATTCAGTGGTACCATTTTGTTGTTTCTAGCTTATACCAGTCCAAGTAAGTCATTTGAACCAAAATCCACCTCTGTGGGCCCCACAGAGGCTCATTTCCTTCAAAAGTCAAAGAAAGTCAACTGTATAAGCATTTTGGTGTCCATTTGGCTTATTTTTAAGCTAGAAAAAAGTTGTCTTCACAAAAGTTTCTTATTTTTAGTAGTTAAATAGATTTCCAAAAGAAAAACCAGAAAAATCCAAAATAATATTAAGTGATAGTTTCTACTTAATATAATTTATCTTTTTAATTTTCCTTTTTAGCTTTTTATTAAGTAATTTGCATTTTTATATTTTTCTTAATTTTCTTTTATGTTAAAGTATTTTTAGTAATTTTCTAGAATTTTATATTGTCATTTAGTATTTATTAGATTTAATATTAGTTTTATTAATTATTAATTAATATTGAAGTATTAAATAGCATAATTAGTTTTTATCAAGTAATACCTAGTTTTTATATGTTTCCTAGCTTTTATATGTTATACAATAATTTCAAGAATTTCCTCATAATTTTTACTGTTCATTTTCTATTTTTTAGAATTTAATTAGTTTAAGTAGTAATTAATTAATAATTAAGATAATAATTAGTAAAATAATTTAAAAATACATAATATAAACTTTTTATAATTTTTTAGGATTTCTGTGATGGTTAATTAGTTTTATAAAATATTTCTTAAAATTAATTTTCTTTTTTAAAAAAAATAATTTTCTTTTTTAAATTTTCTTTTAAAATTAAGTTTGTAAAAATTTCATTTTTACCCCCTGTAGTTTATATTTGCTTAAAACTCACCTTTTTCCCAGCACGCAATCGTGTCTGATTTTAATTTGATTTACGTTTATACACATCTGTTTCCCGTAATTGTTAATACTGTTATTCCTAATCATTCCAGTAGTGTAAAACAAATCCAAATCATTATCTGGTTACTTCCCATTCAAATTCACCCAATCACAAACCCGTTTTTATACCATCACACCTCGTTGGGACATAACGGCCCGGGGAAACACTATATTCCACGGAGAATTGAGCCTAAGGAGTTTGACTATACTGACCACATCCGTGGTTGACTTTAGTTGACTGTTTAGCACGAATCAAAATTTAGCGCCGCTGCCAGGGAGGTTGTGCGCATATTCTAAACGGATTTGCAGATTAGTAAATCTGGATATACGCTCATTGTAAATTTATCCATCCTTGTTCATATTATTATCATATAAAAACAAAACGGTTCCCGAAAACATTTTAAAATTAGTTTTCAACAAACACAAAAACCCAAAAAGATTTTTCTTTCTTATTTTTATAAAATGTTTATCAAAAATCCCGAAAATATCCATCTTGTAACACCCCAACCCGATAAGGGTAGAAGTATTACATTACAGTGACATATCAGAACAAACACAAGCATATGATTCATACATACAAAGAAATTCAGGGTTACAAATGAAAATCTGAAACTACAAGGTTACAAAGAAATAAATACTATGTCTAATAAAGTGAAACTTCATCTAATCGTCTCTAGTCCAAAGCATAGTCTTCTAAGTCCAGTCACACTCTCTTCCCATAACCCAGCTTCCTACTAAAACCTACCGCAGGAAAAGGAAATGCGGCTGAGCTTAAAAAGCCCAGTGAACAGATACATATACAAAGCAATGAAAATGAAACAGAACTGAAATATAGTGCATTGGGGAAAATAGAATAAGGAATAGATAAAAGAGTAATAGAATAGAAAGAAGAAAGGATAGTCATCTACCACGAGCCCAGAAACATATCATATCATATAAGCCGTCAATACCATAATTCTTCATAATCATATAGAGGGGAGTCCTCTCAGATAATCAGATAATATGAGGGGTGTCCTCATTCTTCAAATGGGGTGGAGTAGCGAACTCCCAGAAATTTGTGAAAGGCATGTATAGCACACAGTACCAGTCACCAGACATATATCATAATCATAATCATAGTTAAATCCACTAAACAGAACAGATCTAGGATGCATCCATACGCCCCCGCAGAAATCATAGTGGCCATAACAAATCATATCATAAAGTGCGCATATCATATAACAGAAAGGGGACGGTGTAGCCAAATCACTAGGGCCACACACTAGTCATGCCAGTGGTGCATCACAGACACGCCTATGGTACCTCCATAGGTAGGGAAACAGAAATGGCTCGGGTATCAAACTAAGAGTCAGGTCTCATATCATACAAAAGGTCATATAGCAAAGGTGTATCTCAGAATCATATCAAGGGTTCATATCAGAAATAGTATTCAAGGTCCAATTAGAGTTTATCAGGTCAAGGTTCATATTCAAAAATCAATTCATGGTTCAGTTCAAAAGTCCGTTTCAAAAGTTTCTATTAAAAGTCCAATTTAAATAATCTTTTAAAACAGTTTTCATAAAAATGGTCTTTCAAAATATAGGGTTCATGAAAGTTAAATAACCTTTCTTTAAAAAAAAAAAAAAATTAGCATCATTTATAAACATCTTTTCAAATCGGTTCTTCTTAAAACATTTCCATGGCATAATTAAAAGGTTTTCATAGCATGGTTTCATAACGGATGTCATATCAAGTGGGATCAAAAGAGAAAGTTCAAGTAAAGGGGATCATAGCAATGGCATCAATTCGGGAACTAACGGATCAGAATATGAAAGAGATCATGAGAAACCTTTTGAGAAAGGTCAGAATATCTGTACCTTAAACCGCAAGTGCAAACATGACAGAAAACATAAAGGTCGGAAGCAAAACTCCTTCTTCAGCGAATCTACACAAATTAATTGTCGGCTTGTTGTTAATAACTTATTCAATTCAGATTTCTCATTTTAGTCGGCTTTCCAGTTTTAGTAACTTTCCATTTAAAGTGACTTTCCACTTTTAGCAGGTTTCCATAAATAGTAAGTTTCCACTTTTAGAAAGTTTCCATAATTAGAAAGTTGAATCATTATTAATGGAATCAAAGTATCTTTTAACATATTTACACATTTGGTCCTTAGGGTTTCATAACTTTACATTTTAACCCTTATATTTTCAAAATTACACTTTAAACCTTTTAGTATTCAAAGTTACACATTAAACCCTTAACTTATCCATTTTACACCATGATCACTTATTTTATCATATAATACGAATGGATACACAAGTATTCATAATTTATACATTAAGTCCCTCAAGTTATCAAAGTTACATATTTAACCTTTTAATTTACAATTTCAACTTTTAATTATCTGTAATTACATATTAAGCCATTAAATTACCAAATTAGCACAAAACCCCCTGAATATATTTTATTACTCAAATCAGTCCCAAGTTTCCGGAAATTACACTTTTAGTCCCTCTACTTTAATTAATTACAAATCGCACCAATTAAATACAATTAACTCACTTCTTGTAATATTTACACTTAGAACCCTCAAGTTATATTTTTCCCATATTCCTACTGATATATATGATCTTACAAAAATATCCCAGATGTTTCAAAGTTGGCAAAACACACCCTTGTACTTTATTTTCCAATCGGATTTATTTTAAAGTTACCAAAACCAAACCCTAATTTCATAAAATCATTATGCCATCATTATACAATCATTACTCAATCATTATTATGCATTAATTACCAGATCCAAACATAAAAACCCTAACCCTAATTCGATTTAGGGTTTCTTTTATTTTAAGCTTCTATAATTCAAACCCATATCTTTGTGAGATCATAATTAATATATGAAGTTCATAAAAATTATCATTCATATCCAGAAAATTCATATACAATGATATAGAGTTTTGTTGCGTTTTTAGGGTTTAATTCACCAAAACGTTATAGAGCATGCATGGATCGATTAGAACATTTTATTTAGTGTTCATAAGGTATAAGGGACCTGAGAAAAATACCAAATCAAGAGTGGAACATGTAGAGAGGGCTGTACAAATTATAGCATACGCGTAGAGCCAAAACGATCCAAAAATCACCATGACTTCACCAATGATCTTACAACCTTGAAACCAATTTTCGTGGGTCTTATATGATGTAAGGAACATCAGAAAAATAAGAAATCATTTTTATAGAGGTCGTATGAAGCATAACGAATTTACCTTTGTTTTAGGGCTCGACACAAGGAAAACAATGCCACGATCGTGCAAGGCTACCACAATTCAAAAGGGAATTTTTCTTGGCTTCTTATGATGATGATAGATCACAGAAAATTTCTGAGGAGGATTGTGTGTGTCGTATGGAGGCCACACAAGTTTGTTTGTGTGTTTTGCTTAGGTCGGCTAGGGTTTAGGAACAAATGAGGTATGGTTTGACTTTTTAAATGGAATGCCGTGTGGTATAGGGGGGGAGAGACCAGAAATTTCGTGATATGGGTTGGGAGAATATATTTTGATGATAATCTTCCTTTTTTAAATAATCCATATCTTTTAAAATTAAATTAAATCATAATAAAACTATATATATATCATTCGGCCATAGTAGGGGTAATTTAGTAATTTTACTACTTGTATAAATGTTAAATGTAATTGTTAAAATTATTTGGATACATAACTTGTGCATTGTTTGAAGTTTGGGATTCATTTGGTACTTTAATAAGCTTTTAATTAATTTCAAATTGGTAAGGGCAATTTGGTCTTTTCACTTGTTCTCAGATTTTAGGTGTTACAACTTCTTCCCCTCTAAAAAGAAAAATTTCGTCCCCGAAATTTGAAGTCGCAATGTTAGACGAAGTCGTAGCAAACCGCAAAAGTCGTCACAACATCCTCACGCCCGGGGAGGTTCTTCCAAAAGATATTCAGACCAACTGGTTTCTCATGACTCGTAATTATTGTCAAAACAGTTTCAGATTTCTCAGAAGGGCATATCATATTGAATTTGAATCAAAAGGATAATGTACCAAACATAACGGATGATAAACGAATTCTCCAGGAAGAGGTATAAAAATACATAGGATTTTCATCGAATTGATTAGGCGAATCAGATGAAAATACATTGAATTGTAGCAAACATGGGGTGATATAAGGTTTAACTCTTCAGCTTCTCAGATAGTCTCGGCTTTTAGATAACCTTCCAAAGGTATTCTCATAAACAAACAGGTCTCATTTCCTCAAAGTCCACAATCACATATTTTACTCATAGCAGATCATAATGAACAACTTCACGAATGCGAATCGTATACGGACAGAAAGCATATCGTTAGATATCGTCAACGGCAGAAATTTCATAATGGAACCTAAGATCCTTATCAGAAATTGCAAAGATCAGCAAGACACGTGACGAGAGTCCAAACGTATCGAATCGTATAACAAGGACAGCATATCAAACGTATAGGTAGAATGAACCTAAAGTCTCACTAAACTCAGATGATCTTGATCAGATGCCAGAATTCTAAAGCTTCTAAGGCACTTCTTAAAATATCATATGCCTACCATAAGTGCACGTTATATGATGTAAGTATTATCACGTTGGCCAGGCGTCATAATACTGGCATCATATACATATGCCCTCATGATGATCATACTTTATCTCAAGTCGTGAACACCCAAACTTATTTAAATCCACCTAGTCCACCTATAGTCTCAGAGGTCACCAAAATCAAACAACATAACTAAGAGAACGAAATTACTCGAAGAGTAACGGAGATCCGAGAATGTCATTCAAAATTAAGGTACGTCATCAGTAACGTCAATTCTTTACAGCATCATCTCGTCTAAACACAATGTCCCTTTCAAATCCGTCCACTCATTTACAAATTTCAAAATTTCTTCCAAGTTGGAGTAGTCTGTTTATTCTTGTCCGTCTTACCTCATGATTAAGAGAATTTAAAATTCGAGTCTGGTTCCTCAAGCCTTCAGCAACTCTTCTTGGTACTGTGGCGTCGTAGCGGCAGTCTCTGACACGATCACTGTGCATCCCTCCATCCGCAGGTCTGCTTCTGCTCTCAATTCATCTTAGTACAACTAAAATGAATAGAGAAACAAGACTGCATTTCTTCGACAGGTCTTCTAACATAGCTCCAGGTTTTTAAGGTACATGATGTTGTTGTCGACTCCAGGTTGCGTGTTGAATGGTTTGTATTCTTTGGTCTGGTTGTCTTGGTGCCCAAACTGAAATCTTCACGTGTTGCATGATGTATGATTGAGCACTATCCCAGTTCCTCTCTTCTTCTTGTATGCTTCTTCCATGATAATGCTTGTCGCAACCATCTTCTACTACTCTTCCACCAGGTTTCAAACTCCGATAACGGTCTTCAATCTTGGTCCCTCTTGTGAAAGCTCTGTCTTTACATTATATAGGGTAGGGTCATCTACTATGCTTTCTGAACGTCAATCAAATTTCCCTTCCAGAACAAAGGGTCATCTCACCAATAATCTCTATGTTCTTCTTTCGTTTTAGAACACAACACAATGTCATACTATGACAATTTGTCCAAAACACGCGAAAAACATGATTATTCTAGCCAACACCATTGGCATCATTCAAGTTCATAAATGTTATAACGAGTGCAAAGGCAACTTCAGAAATCATCTCAGGGAATTTTCACATCGCCTTCTTTCTTCTTCAGGAACTGAAATACTTCCCAAAGGTTACTCTCGGTTAGTTAACCCCCTTCTTAGAAGTTTTTGTGGTTGCTTCTTCAGTCCATCAAATCTAAAATGATGCAACCAGACGCGGAGTTTCAAAGGAAGACCAAATTAATTATTGATACGCGGAAACAGATAATGATTTGTGATAGTGGTACGTTTAAGTTCACGATAGTCGATACGTCATCGCATACTTCTCTCGTTCTTCTTCATAAACAAACAAGAGTATCCAAAGAGGATCACAAAGGGTTAACAAAAATCATATTCCATCAGCTCCTTCAATCTCTCAACTTCTATGGCACCATGGTTTCTTCAACCGGGATCAGTTCACTGCCCACTCTACTTCTTAAGCAGGAAGGAGTACCAAAAGGTTCATCAAAGCATACCGGAAGATCTTCGTACAACAAAATATTTCCCAATAGCCGAACTTTCTAAGGGTTGATAATAATGGTTTTCAGGACAACTTGGTAATCACATGAGTTTGGGGTAGGTGTTTCCATAGTGACAAAAATTTTAGCAGATGTAGAGAGTCATCATAATGGAATAGGGTGAAGCAGATTTTTAAGGTCACATTTCAGATATGGTAGTCTATGGTATCTTCACGAATAGCCATTCAGTCCAAAAGACCGTACAATCAGACATCTCAAAGTCAAAGGATTCATAGAGTGAATACAGTCGTCAAATCATACAGATAGTTCATATATCAGAGTCAAGTACATGGTTCAACAAAAATGTTGGGATGGATAAACGAACAGTTCAATGTGTGGGAATTTCGTTTAGCTTCTTAGCATAAGTAGCAGGTAGGATGTGTATCATTGGTAATACGAATATCGTATAATCGTCAATTGTGAGAGGTACAGAATCTCAGTTATCAGCATCATCATGCTTAGTTAACAAATCCATATAGAGATAGTATTTACATCATACCCTTCCAAAGGAAACGGTTGGCAGAACAAGGTTCATCATTCAAAGAGAGGAAACAAAACTTCTCATATTCGTGGTTCATAATTACCAACATTCTCATAGGAGTAATAATGGATCATACAGAGTTAAGTAGTATCGGATGATACATTCATACCCAGCATAAGTAATGAATTTACAGAATGTGTCGAACACATTGTGGTTGAATGACCTACGATGTGGTCGAAAAGGTGTCAAACAGCTCATCAAACAAATCGGAGGCGGAGATCAAAATCTGAAGGTGAAACTTAAATGTGTAAGGTATCCAGGTAGCCTTCCGAGGTATTCCCAACTTACTTGGTTACTAAGCTTAAGTTGCAAAACTTCTAACTTCTGAAGCAAGGGTCCTTATAAGGCTTATATCTAAGAACAAAGGCACGATCAGATTGATGCAGAAGCAAATGATACTTACATGAATGTCTTAGTCTACCCATTCCTCGCCGGTCATAACTTGGGTTCCTATGGGGAATCCTAAGGTAAAGTTCCAAAGGTTGTCTTATGAGCGCCTACAGTGGAATCTTAGGGGTCCAAACTTCACAGGTCAAGGGTAAATGTATTACGAATCGCAGCCTGGGCTCTGATACCATAATTGTAACACCCCAACCCGATAAGGGTAGAAGTATTACATTACAGTGACATATCAGAACAAACACAAGCATATGATTCATACATACAAAGAAATTCAGGGTTACAAATGAAAATCTGAAACTACAAGGTTACAAAGAAATAAATACTATGTCTAATAAAGTGAAACTTCATCTAATCGTCTCTAGTCCAAAGCATAGTCTTCTAAGTCCAGTCACACTCTCTTCCCATAACCCAGCTTCCTACTAAAACCTACCGCAGGAAAAGGAAATGCGGCTGAGCTTAAAAAGCCCAGTGAACAGATACATATACAAAGCAATGAAAATGAAACAGAACTGAAATATAGTGCATTGGGGAAAATAGAATAAGGAATAGATAAAAGAGTAATAGAATAGAAAGAAGAAAGGATAGTCATCTACCACGAGCCCAGAAACATATCATATCATATAAGCCGTCAATACCATAATTCTTCATAATCATATAGAGGGGAGTCCTCTCAGATAATCAGATAATATGAGGGGTGTCCTCATTCTTCAAATGGGTGGAGTAGCGAACTCCCAGAAATTTGTGAAAGGCATGTATAGCACACAGTACCAGTCACCAGACATATATCATAATCATAATCATAGTTAAATCCACTAAACAGAACAGATCTAGGATGCATCCATACGCCCCCGCAGAAATCATAGTGGCCATAACAAATCATATCATAAAGTGCGCATATCATATAACAGAAAGGGGACGGTGTAGCCAAATCACTAGGGCCACACACTAGTCATGCCAGTGGTGCATCACAGACACGCCTATGGTACCTCCATAGGTAGGGAAACAGAAATGGCTCGGGTATCAAACTAAGAGTCAGGTCTCATATCATACAAAAGGTCATATAGCAAAGGTGTATCTCAGAATCATATCAAGGGTTCATATCAGAAATAGTATTCAAGGTCCAATTAGAGTTTATCAGGTCAAGGTTCATATTCAAAAATCAATTCATGGTTCAGTTCAAAAGTCCGTTTCAAAAGTTTCTATTAAAAGTCCAATTTAAATAATCTTTTAAAACAGTTTTCATAAAAATGGTCTTTCAAAATATAGGGTTCATGAAAGTTAAATAACCTTTCTTTAAAAAAAAAAAAAATTAGCATCATTTATAAACATCTTTTCAAATCGGTTCTTCTTAAAACATTTCCATGGCATAATTAAAAGGTTTTCATAGCATGGTTTCATAACGGAGGTCATATCAAGTGGGATCAACAGAGAAAGTTCAAGTAAAGGGGATCATAGCAATGGCATCAATTCGGGAACTAACGGATCAGAATATGAAAGAGATCATGAGAAACCTTTTGAGAAAGGTCAGAATATCTGTACCTTAAACCGCAAGTGCAAACATGACAGAAAACATAAAGGTCGGAAGCAAAACTCCTTCTTCAGCGAATCTACACAAATTAATTGTCGGCTTGTTGTTAATAACTTATTCAATTCAGATTTCTCATTTTAGTCGGCTTTCCAGTTTTAGTAACTTTCCATTTAAAGTGACTTTCCACTTTTAGCAGGTTTCCATAAATAGTAAGTTTCCACTTTTAGAAAGTTTCCATAATTAGAAAGTTGAATCATTATTAATGGAATCAAAGTATCTTTTAACATATTTACACATTTGGTCCTTAGGGTTTCATAACTTTACATTTTAACCCTTATATTTTCAAAATTACACTTTAAACCTTTTAGTATTCAAAGTTACACATTAAACCCTTAACTTATCCATTTTACACCATGATCACTTATTTTATCATATAATACGAATGGATACACAAGTATTCATAATTTACACATTAAGTCCCTCAAGTTATCAAAGTTACATATTTAACCTTTTAATTTACAATTTCAACTTTTAATTATCTGTAATTACATATTAAGCCATTAAATTACCAAATTAGCACAAAACCCCCTGAATATATTTTATTACTCAAATCAGTCCCAAGTTTCCGGAAATTACACTTTTAGTCCCTCTACTTTAATTAATTACAAATCGCACCAATTAAATACAATTAACTCACTTCTTGTAATATTTACACTTAGAACCCTCAAGTTATATTTTTCCCATATTCCTACTGATATATATGATCTTAAAAAAATATCCCAGATGTTTCAAAGTTGGCAAAACACACCCTTGTACTTTATTTTCCAATCGGATTTATTTTAAAGTTACCAAAACCAAACCCTAATTTCATAAAATCATTATGCCATCATTATACAATCATTACTCAATCATTATTATGCATTAATTACCAGATCCAAACATAAAAACCCTAACCCTAATTCGATTTAGGGTTTCTTTTATTTTCTTCATTGTTTTCTTAATTAGCCGATTTATAAAATAAATCACAACACGAGATTTAAGCTTCTATAATTCAAACCCATATTTTTGTGAGATCATAATTAATATATGAAGTTCATAAAAATTATCATTCATATCCAGAAAATTCATATACAATGATATAGAGTTTTGTTGCGTTTTTAGGGTTTAATTCACCAAAACGTTATAGAGCATGCATGGATCGATTAGAACATTTTATTTAGTGTTCATAAGGTATAAGGGACCTGAGAAAAATACCAAATCAAGAGTGGAACGTGTAGAGAGGGCTGCACAAATTATAGTATACGCGTAGAGCCAAAACGATCCAAAAATCACCATGACTTCACCAATGATCTTCCAACCTTGAAACCAATTTTTCTGGGTCTTATATGATGTAAGGAACATCAGAAAAATAAGAAATCATTTTTATAGAGGTCGTATGAAGCATAACGAATTTACCTTTGTTTTAGGGCTCGACACAAGGAAAACAATGCCACGATCGTGCAAGGCTTCCACAATTCAAAAGGGAATTTTTCTTGGCTTCTTATGATGATGATAGATCACAGAAAATTTCTGAGGAGGATTGTGTGTGTCGTATGGAGGCCACACAAGTTTGTTTGTGTGTTTTGCTTAGGTCGGCTAGGGTTTAGGAACAAATGAGGTATGGTTTGACTTTTTAAATGGAATGCCGTGTGGTATAAGGGGGGGAGAGACCAGAAATTTCGTGATATGGGTTGGGAGAATATATTTTGATGATAATCTTCCTTTTTTAAATAATCCATATCTTTTAAAATTAAATTAAATCATAATAAAACTATATATATATCATTCGGCCATAGTAGGGGTAATTTAGTAATTTTACTACTTGTATAAATGTTAAATGTAATTGTTAAAATTATTTGGATACATAACTTGTGCATTGTTTGAAGTTTGGGATTTATTTGGTACTTTAATAAGCTTTTAATTAATTTCAAATTGGTAAGGGCAATTTGGTCTTTTCACATGTTCTCAGATTTTAGGTGTTACACATCTTTACCTTCCTACCTTTTTGATTCTTCATTTCTTACCCTCCAAAACCCTTTGATTCTTTCTATGTCTCATCCTCACCTTCTTGTTTGTCGATGGTGTGGTATTCCTTATAATGGTGGTAATTGCCCCAGTTGTGGCATGGTAGAGCCAGGAAACAGGTCTGTCTATAACCAGAATCCCTATTCCTACCATGACACGACTAATTCATTCCATCAATTTCCACACCATGAAACCCAGCAGTTTTACTGTTGTGAGTATTGTGGAGGCCCTCACTACAGCTCTGATTGTCAAACTAGGAATCAGTTTGTCTATGAACAGGTTCCTTGTAACAATCATGAATTTGGTTTTAACCAGCCTTCACAGTACACAATCCCTCAACCACTTCCTCAAGACGAATTAGCTAGAGCTGAATTGATTACTAAAACGATTATTGCTCAAACTCAATTCAACAAGAACATTCAAGATAGTATAAACTGTCTTAAGGATCTGATTCTTAGGAAACAAAATCCTCCTGTTAACTCATTTTATCTTGAGGATGAAAGTGACGAGGATGAACCATTTGAAGAAGAAAACCCTAATGAACCTTCAGATATCTTGATAATAGGGGACAAGGAAGTCAAAATCATTCCTCTTGAGGAAATTGATGACCTTGTTCCAATCCCAAAGGTATCTGAGAAACCTTTTGATTCAACTTCAGTTGAAACTGCTGCAGTAGAAATACAGGGAGAAAAGAATATGACTGAATCACTAGCAGTAGAAATAATGGAACTTGTAGAATCCATGACTGCTAGTCCTTCTCAACTCCCTCAGTCTGCTGTTATCACACCCGAAGTTCCCACTCACTCTCTGAACATGGGGGACGAGCATCTTGACACTGTTCCTGAAAAGGAATCAGACAAATTCATAAAGTCTAGTGTTGAGAACCTTGTCCCAATCCCGAGAGAGTCACAGGAAACTTTTGATCAAATGTGTGATCTACCTTCCCCTCCTGAAAATCCAAAAGATCATTCTGATACTTTCTCTGATTTTAATGATGACTATACATCTTATGGAGAAGTTGAGTATTTAGAGGCATCACTGCCTCATTCTGATGTTGACCCTCTTCTTGAGGAGTTTACAGATGAACTTACTCACATCAATCCACTTCCATTAGGAAGTGATGATGATCTGTTTGACTTAGAAGCCGATCTGGGAGAAATTGAAAATCTTTTAAACTCTAATCCCAGCATCGAGCTTAGTACTTCAAAAACTGATGAAAATTCTTTATTTTCTGGAGACATCAGTCATGTGGAAGGATTACCTTCTGAGCTAGTCAGCTTAGAAGAAGAGAATGATGAAATTGACACTGAAATCAAAGATGAAGCACTTCGTGCAACACTATTGAATGTCAGTTTCCTCATTTCTAAAATCGAGGCTTTCAATAAGAAACCTATGTCATCTACTATCCCCATTAAGGATAGTGACATTCTTTCCGATGATTCTATCCCAAAATTTGAAGCCTTCCATTTTGATCCTATGGGAGAGAAGATTAGTGGCAGTACCACTTTTCATTCTCATAATTCTCTCCCCGAATATGAATCATTTACCTTCAAAGAGTTCTCCTGTGAACTCACGCACATCAATCCAGAATATGATTCATTCACCTTCGAGGAGTTCTCCTGTGAACTCCCTCATATCATATCTCCGCCGGAGTATGATAATTTCTACTTTGATCTAGACACACTCGGGATATGTCTTGATCAAATGAGCTTAAATGATGAGATTCATGATATTATGAATTCTACACCTATCCCGTGGCTTCTCCTGTTCTTCACTCCTTCAGGAATGAAGAAACTATTTTTGACCCCGGCATTTCCAATTACCATTCTAGGTAAAGCCGGGTACTTATCTCATCCGTGTAAAACTTTCACGTGCTTCAAATGTTTTTCCAAACATCTTGAATGAAAGTCCGATGGAGATTGTCTCTTCCACATGATACTTCCCCATGAACCAATGAATTCAGGGTCGAGTCAAACTAGCGACTCGGTAAACAAAAACAGTAGCATGCATATGGGTTTTCACCCTAAGTGTGGGGGAGTTGCCCCTGCTGTTGTTACCAAAAAAAAAAAAAAAATTGTTTATGTATATATATATAATGTAAAAAAATGGTGTTTCCACATTTAGCTTATAATGTTGCCTTTTTCCGTTCAAAGAATCGGCATAATAGCCGGGACTTTGAATATTGAGGACAATATTCAATTCTAAGCGTGGGGGGGAAATTCTAGCGAATTTTATCACATTATACCTTCTAGTACCCCCGTTTTTGGCCAAAATTTCTAAATTTTTTTTCACTTTATTTCAAAATTTTTATGGTTATCAGTCCACCATGTCTAAACCACAAAAGGACTGGCTAATCCAGGAGCAAACGGCTCTTGGTAAAGATTTCTCAAATCCGTTTATGGCTGACAATTTGCCTAAAATTGTATGGTATTCAACTCTCCATATCTTAATAAGTAAAAGAGTTGGCTAGCCCGCAACGTTATGGCTTGTGGTAAAGGCAGTGGAAAACCATAATTGGTAATCAACTCACCAAGATGATAACTGTATTTTATCAAAGAGTTGGCTAGTCCAGAAGCAAACGGCTTCTGGTATAAAGAAATCAAATCCGTTTAAAGCTGATGGTTTGCTTAAAATCATATGGTTATCAGTGTACCATAGCTCTTACTTGAACTGAAACATTTGGCTACTCCAGAAGTAATGGCTTTTGGTAAAGAGACGTAAACCCATTAAATTTTCATAAAAGATTGCTAGGGACTAGCAATAGTTTAGTGTGGGGGATTGATGAGTGTCTAAATACTTATCATTTTTGTCCCATCTGAACTGCAAAAACATTTAAAAACATACTGAAATGCCTTAAAATACTGAAAATATCCCATGGATTGTGTTTTGGATATTTTAGATGCAAAATGAGTAAAAACAGATGAAAAACGATCAAAGTTTGCAAAATTGGCAGTTTCAGTCCCCCAAGTTTCAAAACTTGTCAAAATTACTCTGTAAGCATTTATTTTGAAAGATAAGGCAACCCAAGTCCTTTAAAAGTCAAATATTATCAAAAATGATCTTTTAGTAAAAAGTTTCAAAAGTTTGCAAAACTGGTCCTTGTACTTTCAAAATTGACAGATTTGGTCCTTGGTGAAATATTTTGAATGAAAAGTCAACATTGGTCCTTGGGAAATCACAAGAAGTCAATATCAGTCCTTGGAATAGTTTGGTAAAATTACAAATTAGGTCCCTACAGTTTCAAGATTTACAAGAATGGTCCTTGTGTTATTTTACTACAAAACCAATCCAGTCCATAACACACTCAGGCCCAAATCAGTACCCAAGCCCAAAAAAAAAAAAAAAAACTCACACCCCCTTGGTCAAACCAAGTTTGATTGACCCTTCCCCCTTACCACTTGTTCCTGCCATGCTCAAACATCCCCAGACCTCCCCATACCTTGCACCCTACTACACTCCATACTCCACCCCCTCCTACTCACCTTAAATCAACAAGAAAACTCCAAATCCTACACCAGACACAAGCTAAGTGCCAAATTTCCTAATCCATCTTTTTCCCGCCAAAATTAGTAAAGGGTCAAGATTTCTTTTAAGTGATCCTAAGGTCCATTTTATTGCTGGGAAATGATGTGTGGGACCCACTGAGTCTAACAAATCACCTATATAGAAGAAAGAAGCAGAGAAGAATAGTTAGTAGCTTGTAGTAGAAAACAGTAGTGTAGTGAAGTTTTCAAAAATGTCATTTTAGTTTAATTGTCAATTCCAGTTGTAATTTTCAGTCTAGAAAGGTTGTACTAAACATCTTACGTGTCATTTCATCCTTGTTTAAGCTTGATTTCTGTTTATCTGTGCAAACTCAATTTATGAAATTTTTACTTAAATTCTCAAAGTTTCTAAATCTTGTTGGAAGTTGTTGTTATTTGGTTGTTTAAGCTCACATAAGCTCCTGATAAGTTTCTGTAGCATTTTATTCAGTTCCTAGCTCAAGTTTTATTGAAATATCAAAAATTCCAAAAAAAAAAATATGAAAAATAGTGAGAAAATATAAAAAGACAAGAGAAGAAGTAGAAAACTGTGGAAGCTTGGTTTAGAACCTCATGGGAGGCTTAGGATAGTTCTAATGGTTCTTGGTTCTGAGTTTTTAGCTTGGAAGGCTTTGTAAGCACTCATTTCAATTTTTTTTTTGCATTTACTACAGATGTGCTTTTTATTGACTTATATCTGTGATTTATGTGCTTGTTCAGTGTTCCTTAGTTTGATTGTAGCTTAAAATTAAATGCTAGTTTACTAGTTCTCATTATAGCTAGTCTGTGTTCTTAACTGCTATATAGCATAATATTGGTTCTTAGGTTTTAGTTGTTGTTATTGATAGTTTATTGTTTATATGGTTCCATTTAATCTCAACATATGCTTCTGTATCAAATTCAAGGGTTACAAAAGTCCTTTGCCGAGAAATCCTTCAAATCAAGTTCTTAAGGGTGTGTTTGGATTAACTGGATACTCTATGATCCAGTGTGTTATTGTTGTTTTTATTTGCTGTTACATGTTTCTTTAGTTTACATTAGGACATTTGGACTATAAAATCTAGTGTTCTTTAATAAAAAGTCAAACCTCACCCATAATGACCCATAACAGTCCACTGTTGGGACTGTTATGATCCAATCTCACCCATTTCACTTTAAACTTGTCCTAGTAGCCTAAGTTAGTCTTAATTTATCATAATACATCATAATTAGTCATTAGTTGAGAATCAAACTTCACTAAAGTTAAACTAGGATAAATTTCATAAAAGTCAAATTGCATACATGGTGGAAAATCCAAATTTTCAAGGAATTTTAGAGATTTTTGTGTTGTGATTTAGGCCTTAATCTTTCTACATGTTGTAGTCTACCACCTCAACTTTGAAATCCCACAATCATCATAATTTTGTGATTTTTATTGTGGGCTCCACATACCCCCAAACAGCGCTGCAGGCCCCTGCTGCACAAGCAGACCACCCCCACTGCCTCCACTTCTGTGGGTCCCACAGACCACCACAGTGGGCCCCACACACCCCCTTGGTTCTTTGAGCTCACAAGCTGGCCATCTTGCTAGTTCCACTAAGCTTTTGAGCTTAAACACTGTTGGGATATGAAGTCAAAGTACTGCTATGTCAAAGTACTGCTCAAGAATCAACATGTTGATCAAGGTCAAAGTACTGCTGTTTATTGAAGATTATTCAAAGTACTTTGATGAACAAGGACTTAAGTGCAATATTAATTAAAAGATTATTATGTAATATTGTATGAATATTCTAGAATTAGTTAGGGATAATTACTTGTCGTTCAAGTAGGTAATGTAAACCGACTTAAGGTTATCTATATAAAGAGCCTTATGATGGTATTAGGGATAGAAGTTTTAGTCAAAGTTTCTAAGAGTCTTAGAGTTTTACAAGTCGGTATTAGTCAAGTTAGGGATTGTTAGTGAATCTGTGTAATCAAGCAGGTTCAAGTTTGGTTTAATATAAAAGTTCTTCTTAAGCTTTGTATTAGTAGATTCCGCATACTTTACAAGGTCAAAACAATGTTTCAATATTAATAGTGTTGAGTTTGCTCAATATTGTTAAAAACCTTACAAGCTACAAAGTAGTTTGGTCAGAGTATATCGATCCAACAAGTGGTATCAGAGCTTGTGTTGGAAACTCTGATTTAAGAAGAAAACCTATTAAAACCGATTCTACTACAAACCCTTAAAGATGTCGACAGATGTTGCACCTGCTCCATCCATCACTACTGTCAGAATTCCTATTGTCAAGAAGGGAGAATATGATTTATGGGCCGTGAAGATGAGGCAGTACATTGCCATCACAGACCATGCACTATGGGATGTGATTGTCAATTGTAACATGCAAATTGAAGAACCATTGGAGATCCCTGGACAACCAAAACCACCTAAACCAACCATACCAGCTGCTACCAAAAGAAATCCAGACAAGGCTCTCAACATACTGCTCTCTGCCATTCCTGATGGCCACCTATTGAAGTTTCATGATGCCAAGGATGCAAAACAACTATGGGCTGCTATTAAAACAAGATTTGGAGATAATTATGCTTCCAAGAAGATGCACAGGAACCTGTTGAAGCAACAGTTTGAAATCTTCACTGTTGTTGAAAGAGAAAGTCTTGACTCTGCTTATGATAGATATCAAAATCTACTCAGTATGCTAGAGTTATATGGAGCTGAAGCAACAATTGAAGATGCTAATTTGAAGTTCTTAAGGAGTTTGCCTTCTGCATGGCATGTGGTTGCTACAATGATAAGAGGACAACCTGGGTTAGACACTATGGACTTTGATGATCTTTATAATAATCTGAAGGTATATGAGCATGAGATGAAGGGTAATAAAGGTTCAAGTTCTCACAACATTGCCTTTGTCTCTTCTGAAAACAGAAGCAGTACTTCCACTAAAAGTACTGCTCATCCTGTCCAAAGTACTGTTGTAGAAACACAGAATCCATGTACAACTTTAATCTCTACCACTTCATCACATACCCCCAATTCAGATGATGTTCTGTGTTCATTCTTTGATCAACAAGCTACTCTACCTGTTACTTACCAAGAAGATCTTTTGCAAATTGATGATGATGCTATAGAAGAAATTGACATAAGATGGCAGGTTGCCATGATTGCTGCAAGGATCAAGAAGTTTATGAACAAGACAGGAAGAGGTATTGATTTCAAGGCTAAGCAAGGTATAGCATTCGACAAGTCCAAGATTGAATGCTTTAACTGGCAAAGGACTGGTCACTTTGCAAGGGAATGCAAGTTTGCAAAGTATCAAGCAAACAGGATGATTGAACAACCTAAACCCAAGGTTGAAAGAAAAGAAGTCCCTATTGCTGAGCCAAAGTCATAAGCCTTGGTTGCTCAAGAAGATCTGTCAGAAGTTGATTGGAGTAAAGAATTTGATGATGAACCAGTAACATATTCTATGGTTGCACTAGAAGAGATTGATTGGAGTACAACTTTTGATGAGGAACCTGGATATGAAGCTTTGGAGTCAAGAGATGGTCTAGGAAGCTTTGATTGGAGCATGGAAAGTGAAGAAGAACCTGTTCAGCTTGCTATGATGGCTACTTCACCAAGTTCATCCACTATCTCTGAGGTATGTTCCAAATGTAGTAACTCTTATCAAAAGATGCTTAAAGAATATGAAACAGAAAGAGATAACTATAGAAGGGCTAGATCTGAGATACTTGGTTACCAATTGACTTTAGAATCCATGGAAGCTAAGATAATCACACATGAGAATAATGAAGTAGCTTGGGCTGAAAAATATGAACAACAAGATTATCAATTAAAGGTAAGTGAGTGGAAGCTAGGATGTAAAGTTTCTGAATTAGAAAAGGTCACTAAAGAAAGGGATAAGTTGCTAGAAAAACTTGATGTTTGGAAAGAATCAGGTCTGTCACATGTTAGTTTTGTTGAAAAACAGAGAACAGCAAACATTAAAAGTGGCCTAGGTTATGATTCAGAAGCACTTTCATCTAGAAACCAAGAATTAAATCTTTCTCAGGAAACCTCAACTAGTGATGAAGAATTCATAAGTCTAGAAGGAAACACATCTAGTGATGAGGAATCACCTCCTGAGTTTAAGAAAAACAAAAGTTACAATGACGTTCCTCCACCCCCAGGCAGTTTTCAACCACCTAGGACAGATGTCTCTTGTTATGGGGTAGATAACCTAGAGTTTAGGAAAAAGCTTAAAGGTCAATCAAATCCTGAGCCTTTAGGAGAATCTGTTGAATCACCTAGGGATGATAATATGGTTTTTGAATGTGAAAAAGATCTTTCAAAACAAGCAGTTCTTCCAAAAACTTCTCAAAGTACTGCTGATCAATCAGCAGTACCTACAACTAACTCTTTTCAAAATACTGCTTATCATAGAAAACCTTTTGGGAATAGATTTGGGATGATGGGTCCAAAGTTATGCTTTGTATGTTATAGTCCTCATCATTTGATCAAGGACTGTGATTATCACTTAGAATACTTAAGCAAATACCTAAAGACCACATCTACAACCCATAAGCACAGAGAGAATAAACCAAGGGAGAATAAACCAGTTTGGAATTACACAAATAGGGTTAACCATAGTATTTTCTCAAAATATTATAGGTACCCTCATCAGAAAAGACCATTCTCCAAACCACAGTACCTTCACAAAGCACTGGTCAGGCAGTACTTTCTCAAAGTACTGTTAGGAAGTTTCCCAATCAAGGTACTGCTAGGACAGACTCAAGTGTAAGACCTAGAGATTCAATTCTTACAAACCTAGAAGGTCTTACAACAAAAGGAAAGCTGCTAAAACACATAACCCAACACCAAAAGTTACATCTAAGTGGGTTAAGAAAGAAAGTACTGCTGAGACTAACAAAGTACTTTCAGATAATAAGGGTGAAAAAGGGGTTGTTGATAACAATTCAACACAAGTTTTGGAATAAAAAACAGTAGTTCTTGATAGTATTTTTAAAAATAGTGGTGATTACATGCTCAAAGAATTTGAGTATCTTACTCCACAAGGGGAACACAAGTCAGTAATGGCTTGGGTTCCTAAAAGAAACTAACCTTTTTCATTTTTATGCAGGGCAACCAAGCAGAGGAGCTTAAAGATCATCTTATTGTGGATAGTGGTTACTTTGGAAGTATGACAGGAGAAAAGAAGCTCTTGTCAGATTTTAAAGCTTATTTTGGAGGAAGAGTTACATTTGGGAATGATCCTGATGGAGGGAGAATTACTGGCAAAGGAACCATTAAAGCAAGATCTATTGATTTTGAGAATGTCAGATATGTGAAGGAGCTTAAATTCAACCTTTTGTTAGTCTCTCAGATTTGTGACAAGAAGTACCCTGTGTTGTTTCTTGACACAGAATGTCTTATTCTCTCCCCTGAGTTTAGATTAGAAGATGAAAACTTGGTGATGCTGAGAGCACCAAGAACCAATGATGTGTATAACATTGATTTGAAGAACATCAATTCTGCTGAAAGAGCAACATGTTTGATTGCTAGAGCAACATTGGAGGAAGCACATCTATGGCACAGAAGACTAGGGCATGTTAACTTCAAAAACATCAATACGCTGGTCAAAGGAAATTTAGTTAGAGGTTTACCTTCCAAAACATTCAAACTTGATCATTCATGTTTGGCTTGAAAGAAGGGTAAACAACACATGGCTTCCTGTAAGAAGATTGAAGAAAGAACAATAAGGGAACCTTTAGAGTTGCTGCATATGGATCTGTTTGGACCTGTTTCTGTTGTTAGCTTAAACAAGAAGAAGTACTGTTTGGTTATAACAGATGATTGTAGCAGATTTAGCTGGGTCTTTTTCTTGGGATTCAAAGATGAAACTTTTGATGCTATTTATGACCTTATAATAACACTTGAAAATCAGTTAAGACTCAAGGTTATAGGAATTAGATGTGATAATGGGACTGAATTCAAGAATCAGCTTATGGATGACTTTTGTGCTAAAAAGGGAATTAAAAGAGAATTCAGTATTGCTAGAACTCCTCAGCAAAATGGAGTTGCAGAAAGGAAGAACAAAACTTTGATAGAAGCAGCAAGGACAATGCTTGCAGACTCCCAATTACCTGTTCCATTTTGGGCTAAAGCTATAAGTGCTGCATGTTATGTGCTAAATAGAGTGTCAGTGAAAAAACCTCAGATGAAGACACCTTATGAGTTACTCAAGGGAAAGAAGCCAAACATTAAGTTTATGAAGCCTTTTGGATGTCCCCTGACTATCTTAAACATTGCTGATAATTTGGGAAAATTTGATGGTAAATCAGAAGAAGGATACTTATTGGGTTATTGTACAAACAGCAAAGGATTCAGAGTGCTGCATGTTATGTGCTAAATAGAGTGTCAGTGACAAAACCTCAGATGAAGACACCTTATGAGTTACTCAAGGGAAAGAAGCCAAACATTAAGTTTATGAAGCCTTTTGGATGTCCCCTGACTATCTTAAACATTGCTGATAATTTGGGAAAATTTGATGGTAAATCAGAAGAAGGATACTTATTGGGTTATTGTACAAACAGCAAAGGATTCAGAGTATACAATAGGGCTACCAAGAAGGTTCAAGAATGTCTTCATGTTGAATTTCTAGAAGAACAAGAAAATCAAAAAGGTAAAGGTCCTGATTGGATGTTTGATCTTGATTTAATGTCTTCATCTATGAACTATGTACCTGTCAGAGAAGAAAATCAAGTTGTTCTTAATGAAGAAGAATTACAATAAATTGTTCATGGAGTTAACATAAGATCTGAAGATTATTCTGATGAAGCACCCAACGATGAGAAGAAAAGTACTGCTGCACCTTAAGGTACTGTTGATCCTCAAAGTACTGTTCCACCAAAGACTGCAGTATCTGATGAAGACCAAGCTATCCAAGATGAGCTTAATAGGATGCTTCTTCAAGAAACAATTACAAAATCCTATGAAGATGATCAAAGGAGAGCTTATGTAGCAGAAAAGTAGAAGGCTAGGGGCACTGACAGTACTTTGCCTCAAAGTACTGATGATCCATTTGAAAGTACTTCTCAAATATTAGATACTTCAAATTGGAAGAATGCTGATGATTTACATGATCCAACCATGCCTGCCTTAGAAGATAATGATGATGAGTTAGAACAAGAAGGCATTTTCTAAGATTCTAATGAAGACCCTGATCTCACAAATTTGGAAGATAATCTTGAAGTTTCACCAACTCCTACTCTCAGAATTCACAAAGATCATCCTGTTAGTAAGATAATTGGACCTTCTAGTTCAGGAGTACTTACAAGAACTAAAGCTAAGAACATGTCTCAACAACATACTTCTTTACTTAGCTTTATCTACAAGCAGAACAGGGTGAATCACAAGGATCAGAAATTGTGTTTATTTGCTTGCTTTCTGTCTCAAGAAGAACCTAAGACAATCAAACAAGCATTAGCCAAAGAGAGTTGGGTTGAAGCTATGCAAGAGGAACTCTTATAGTTTAAACTTCAAGAAGTATGGGTACTATGTGATTTACCTGATGGTAAAAGGTTAATTGGAACAAAATGGGGTTTCAGAGTGAAAAGAGATGAAAGAGGGAATGTAATCAAGAATAAAGCAAGGTTAGTAGCTCAAGGATATAGAAAAGAAGAAGGAGTAGATTATGATGAAGTATTTGCTCTTGTGGCAAGGATTGAAGCCATAAGGCTATTTTTGGCTTTTGCATCTTATATGGGATTTCCTGTATATCAGATGGATGTTAAAAGTGCTTTCCTATATGGCACTATCACAGAGGAAGTTTATGTTAAACAGCCTCCTGGTTTTGAAGATCCTGCACATCCAAACAAAGTCTACAAGGTTATCAAGGCTCTGTATGGCCTTCATCAAGCCCCAAGAGCATGGTATGAAAGACTCTCAAATTTTCTATTACAACATGGTTACAGGAGAAGAGCTATTGAAAAGACTTTGTTTATCAAAAGAGATAAGAAGGATATGGATGGATCTAAACACCTTGAACTTGTGTTAGATTGATACTTTGAGTTATATCACTAAGTATGCGGAATCTATTTAGTAACACTTAGAAGTTTGATTGTGAGTAAGACAGTTGTATATGAATAAGAACAATGTATGTAAACAAACTATTAGCTCCAATATTATTAATGATAATAATACGAGTGATCTTGATATCACTAGGGTTACACCTTGAAGCTCTAGAAACGTATATCAAACCTTTAACCTAGGATCTCCTTTTATAGCACAAGGAGTCCTCTTCTACAAGATAAGTATAAAGCTAATAGAATAAGATATACACAAGATCTATTCTATATTTATCTAAACACATTTCCTAACAGTTATCTAATAAGCAGTGGTAATATATGTTCTTGCAGTGGTAATGAGTTTCCACTGCAAGTACAATCTTCTGCAGTTGTAACATCTTCACTTAGCCGTGGTAACTGTTAGTATAATTCCCAACAATCCTCCCCTAACTTATGATTAATACATAAATCAATAAGTTTCTTCAAGTATTCAGTAAGCATGAGGATATGGGAATTCTTCCAAACACTTATCTTCTTCTTCTTAACTCTTTATCAGCTCTCACACTTTGATCATAAATCCTTTGTAGCAAATCATCTATGACTTTAGTTCTTTCCCAGCACCTAAGCTTAACTGTTCTCATCACATCCAATACTCCAGCTCTCAATGGATATTCTTTTTCAGCCAGCATAAATACATCAACTCCATCTTGAGTAGAAACATGATGCACAGAACTTGAATCATAGAATTTCCACAAGGTTCTTTGATCATGAGCTTCAAATCTCCAATATCTATCACTTGGGTCAGGTTCATATAATCTTCTGAAGTGAACCCATAACTCCATAGCCTTGACATCAACAAGTTCATCCTTTTTAAACTGATCTTTAGCAATCCTCCACAAAGTATCCAAGTCTTCTCTATCACAATATCTAACAATGTCTTCAAAATCTCTGCAAATGCTTGTTACACTTCCAGTTTTGATGACCTTCCAAGCTACACCAAAACTATCAGAAAAGATCTCCCAACCAACAACTGGATATTTTGCTTGTAGAGGTTCAATATTAAGTACATCAGTCTCTATAAACAACATGTTTGTAACTTGCTCTTCTGTCAACTTGCTAGGACCCTCTTCTGCTTGAGATGATTCTTGAGTCTTCAACTTCTTTGCATCTTTTGATCCAAGACTCACTCCAGACCTTTTTGTCTTCATAACAATAGGTTCTTGATCCATTGGAATGAATTTACTATCTTGTCTTTTGATTCTATAGTAAATACCTTCAATCTGATCATGTGACATTCTTTTGAATTGACCCATCTTCATATTACCAACATGGCAACAAAAAGTCTTCATCTCAGCAATGATCTGTGCCTTTGTAAGCTTTCTTGGGTTCTTTTGACCTTTTCTAGCATCCCCAATGATTTCATCAAGAGCCTGCTGATTCTTCATTAGAATGAAATCTTTAAGTTGAGCAGACTTTTGGTCTTCATTCAAGGTTGTATTTGCAATAGGTTCAATGGCCTTCTTTCTGATTATTTTATCATTGTTAATCAAATAGTCAATCTCTTCTTCTGTAGGCACATAAGTGAATAATGGAGGTTTCTCATGTATGACAGTTGGTGAGACACTTGAAATTGGTTCTGCCATAACAACTTCAAGTTTATCCAACCTCTTTGCTTCCATAAAATTAGCAACTTCATCTTCCTCTATCTTTCTTTTTCTTTCAATCTCTGCTGCTTGTTGTTGCTCTGCCAATCTTGCATCAAAATTAATTTGAGCTTGTTCTTTCTTAGAAATCTTTCTTGTATGCTCTTGTTCTGAACCAATCATAACAGCTTTTCCTTTGATTGATCTTATTCTGGCAGCTTCTTCCTCTGCAGTGGTAATTTCTTGAGTAGCAGTGGGAACTTTTTTACTTGCAGTGGTAATTGGTTGATCAGTGGGAACTTGTTCTGCTTCAGTGGAAATTGGTTGAGCAGTTCCAACTGAATCATCAAAATTAAAACTAGCATCAGCATCCATATCTTCAAAATCTAATTTCCTCCCCTCAGTCCAAGGGCAAGCATCAGTATGAAGGAAAAGGAAAGAAACCTATGGAGTAGGTGTTAGGTTGTAGGTTCATGTCTTTTGTGATGGTTTTCTGTTTTGGTGACAATGTTTTCTTTATGGTTGTAATGTACTCTTCTTATGATCAATAAAAGTGCTTTTTTCTTCTTGCTTTTATCACCAAACTTTCCACTATTGTATGATTATTTCCACTGTGCTCTTGATAACTCTGCATACAAATTAGTAGAAAACCATACATACAATACAAACAATACTAGTACCTAAAAACTATCCTGCAACACTGAAAAGTATTAGACATCAAAGATTTTATGGATTTAACATTCCAATACCTGTTACCAAGTATTGAAATCTACCCACATCAAGCCCTTTTGTTAATAAATCAGCCTAATTGTCATCAGTATGTATTTTGACAACATTAATAAGCTTTTTCTCAAAACAATCTCTAATAAAGTGATGTCTAATTTCAATATGTTTAGTTTTAGTGTGTTGCACAGGATTTTTAATAATGCATATGGTACTACTATTGTCTATATAGATAATGGTGTTCATGAAATTGTACCCATAATCTAATAATTGATTCTGAAGCCAAAGGATTTGAGCACAACAACTAGCAGCTGCAATATATTCTGCTTCAGTGGTTGAAGTAGCAACCATAGTTTGCTTTTTGCACTACCATGACACCAATCTACATCCAAGAAATTGACATCCTCCAGTTGTTGATCTTCTATCCAAACTTGCACCAGCATAGTCACTATCTGAGTATGTGATCAATTCCATTGGAGAGTCTCTTGGATACCATAATCCTAGAGTAGGATAAGTCTTCAAGTACCTAAAAATCTTTTCCACTGCTGTCATATGTGATGTCGTTGGAGTCACTTGAAATCTTGCGCAAGCACATACAGCAAACATAATGTCTGGCCTTGATGAAGTAAGATACATCAAAGAACCAATCATAGATCTGTAAGTGTGAACATCAACATTAGCACCACTAGCATAAAGAACCTTAACCACTTTATATACTTTATTTGGGTGTTGAGGATCTTCAAAGCCTGGAGGTTGAGAGACATATACCTCCTCATCAATAGTTCCATACAGAAAGGCACTCTTAACATCCATTTGATAGACTGTAAAGCCCATAAATGATGCATAGGCTAAAAAAAATCTAATAGCCTCAATCCTTGCAACAGGAGCAAACACTTCTTCATAATCAATACCCTCCTCTTGAGTGTATCCTTGAGCAACCAATCTAGCTTTGTTCCTGATTACAATACCTCTTTCATCTTTCTTGTTTCTGAAAACCCATTTAGTACCAATGACCTTCATACCATCAGGCAAGTCACAAAGAACCCAAACCTTTTGAAGTTTAAATTGCAGCAACTCTTCTTGCATAGCTTCAACCCAGCTAGATTCTCCTAGAGCCATATGCACATTCTTAGGCTCCACCTGTGAGAGAAAAAAGAAAAACAAATACTCATTCTTCTTACTATGTTTCTTGGACTCATACACTTCACTTATGAACCCATGAATATCATTTTTCTTTGTCTGTCTTCTAGTCTTCACACCTGATTGAAGTTCACCAATAACATTATCAAGTGGATGCACTTTGTGAATTAAAGATTGTGATGTGCTAGGAATATCATATGTTGTAGGCATGTTTGAGATCTCTACATCATCACTTGGTGATTCCTGAGAAGTATGTTCCAAATTTGGGCTGACAGTGGAAACTTCTGGTGTAGCAGTGGGAATGGAGTTACCACTGCTAGTAGGAATATCTTTATTAACATCAAAATTCTCACCATCTACATCACTTGTCTTTTCAGAATTATCAACAAAGTCCCAAAGTGGCATAACAATTTGATCTTCATCATCTTTACAAGCTTCATCTTCATCAATGAATTCTTCTGAATCTTCAAGCTCTTTGTCTCCAGTGCTTGAAGTGAGAGGAACATAATTCATTGTATTTGATAATGTTTCAAGATCAAATAGCCAATCTGGTCCTGAACCTGCCATGTTTGCTTTATTTTCAAGAAACTGAACATGCAAGTTCTCTTCAATCTTCTTTGTTCTTAAGTTATGTACTCTAAAAGCCTTGCTAACCATAGAGTATCCAACAAAGAAGCCTTCATCAGACTTTTCTTCAAATTTACCCAGATGATCAATGGTATTGAGAATGCTAACATGACACCCAAATGGCCTCATAAACTCCAAAGTAGGAGGCCTTCCTCTGAACAACTCATAAGGTGTCTTGTTCTTTGTTTTGACCACTAAAACTCTGTTTTGAATGTAACAAGTAGTGTTAACTGCTTCAGCCCAAAAAGTCACTGGAAGCTTTGAATCAGCTAACATGGTTCTAGCAGCCTTAATTAGTGTTCTGTTTCTTCTTTTTGCAACTCCATTTTGTTGAGGAGTTCTTGCAACACTAAATTCTCTTTTAATACCTTTGTCTCTGCAGAAATCATCCATAACTTTATTCTTGAACTCTGTCCCATTGTCACACCTGATGATCTTGATTTTCTTTTCATATTGATTTTCAACTTCAGTGATGAATGTCTTAAGGATGCCAGTGGTTTCATCCTTGGTTCTTAAAAAGAAAACCCATGTGAATCTACTAAAATCATCAGTCACAACAAGACAATACTTCTTCAAATTTATGCTGCTCACAGAAGTAGGACCAAACAAGTCCATATGCAGCATAAAGAGTGGATGATCAATAGAATTGAATGCTTTGGTCTTGTATGAAGCTCTGTGTTGCTTTCCTTTGAGACAGGCAACACAAGTTTGGTCATTTTCAAATCTTTTCTCTGGTAGACCTCTGACAAGTCCATCTTTGACAATCTTGTTGATGGTCTTGAAGTTGACATGACCAAGTCTTCTATGCTAAAGCATTGATTCATCCAAAGTGGCTTTAGCAAGCAAGCAAGTAACATCATTATTAGCCACTATGTTCTTCATGTCAATGCTATACAGATTACCTTTTCTAGGGATTTTAAGCAAAATGTCACATTCATCAGGAAGCTTATAATCCTTAGATAAGATATAGCATTCATCTTCTATGAATAGAACTCTATGCTTCTTGTCACACATCTGTGACACACTAAAGAGGTTGTACTTGAGTTCTTTCACATACTGCACATCTTCAAAATCAATGTTTCCAGCCTTGATTGTTCCTTTGCCAGAAACTTTGCCACTAATTCCTCCTCCAAAGTTGACAAATTGTCCATCATAAGGTTGAAAGTCTGAAAGATAGGACTTATTGCTAGTCATGTGCCTGGAACATCCACTGTCTGAGTATCCTTGATCATTAGTAGTCTTTGAATGTCCCTGCACACCAAATAAAGGAATTAGTTCCTTTTGGGGACCCAAGCCACAAATGACTTGGATCTTCCTCGTGTATCAATATAATTATATCTATCAAAGGTCATTGATACACCATTGGGATTGTTTAAGGTGATGGTTCCTTTTGGTTTCCATTCCCAACGTGCTGAGGCCTTAACAGCATTTCCCATATTTACCCTTTTCTTGTTAACAGACCCACCAGTGGTAACCTTTGGCCTTGCAGTGGTAACTGCTGGCTTAGCAGTGGAAACTACTTGTTTTGAAACTTTGGGTACCCACTTTTGATTATTGTTAACTTTCTTTTCAAAATTGGTCTTTTTCCCTGTTTGAGTAGATTTAACAAAAGTAGCAACAGGGGACTTAGGGTAAACTCTGTTTTTATTTCTGGCATTGGCAACTGCTGGTCTAGCAGTGGAAACTGGTTTAATGCCAGAATGAAGCAAAACAGACCTGGGAATCATCTTGGTAAGTGGATTTGGGTGAGTTAAGTTATTTGCATTTTGTCCATTCACCCTAGTATTCCCAAACACTTCCCTTCTTCCCAAGTGGTAGTTACAGCTATAAGACAAATGGTCAAAGCTACCACATATATGACAGGGTTTGTTATTGAACACAAAATCACTACCAAATTGCCTAGATTTAACATGATTCCAACTCCTCATATTACCCCTAGGAGTTGGTGACCTACTTCTGTACATCTCTGCGTATCTAGTAGTGGGCCTAGTGAAATTAGGTTGTGACCTAGGCTTCTCTTTGACTATATCAGGAATACTTCTTTTAACCTCCGCTTTAACATTCTCAGGAACACTAGGTTTAGACTCAACATTTAAATTTTCATCTTTAAGAGATGAGTCACTAGCACTATCAAATATATCAACCTCAACCTGAACCTCTTCAATTTCTACTGGTTTAACAAACTTTGGTCCATAGGTCATAGGTAGTTCCTGAAATTCCTCTAATCCTGTGTGAGCGAAGTCAATGCCAGGAGGTGTTGGAACACCTCTTAGAGGTGGTGGAACTGTTTTGTATCCAATTCCTGATTTGGCTTTGCTCACAACTTGGGCTTCCCAAATTTTGTCAATACCCTTGGATTGATGATCCAGTGTTTGCTTAGTTATCATTATATTCTCACTAGCCATCTTAACCTTTTCTAGTTCTTCTCTAAGAACCTTATTAACAGCAACCTGATAATCTAAGTCTCTTCTTAATACAGCAATATCATCATTAAGCTTAGATTCATTTGCCCTATAATGCTCTAATTGAGTTTCTAAAACACCTAGGCCTCTTTTATGATTTGCTAAGTTATAATTAGTATGAGTTAACTCTAGGCATTGTTCATTAAATTGTGCTTTAATTTTCTCATACTCTTTTAAGGCCTTACAAGATTTAGAACAAGCATTATCAATTTGTACCTCAGAGTCAGAAAAAGCCATTAGAGCAAGCTCAGTAGCAACCATTGCAGACTCTGAATCATCTTCCTCATCCTTAGTCATAAAGCTCCAATCAAAGCTTACTCCATCAATAGCCAATAGCCCCTTTGGCTCATCAGTAGTAGGTTCCTTCTTCTTGTCCTGCTTATACCAAGTTGTGCTTATACCAAGTTGACCTGTAGTCAGATTTCCTTAGCTTCCTGCACTCCCTGGCAAAGTGCCCCTTCTTATGACAATTATAGCACTCCACCTTCTTTTTGTCAAAACCTACTGTTTCATTGCCACTGATGTTGATCTTTCTTCCAGTCTTCTTCCAAAACGACTTTGTCCTTAAGCTTAGTAAAGCTACTTGCCATTTGATGTCCATCTCCTCCATATCATCCTCATAAATTTGATCAAAATCCTCATGATTGAGAATTGAACCACCCACTTGACTTGATATAAAGGCATAAAAAGTAGTATCACTAAGTCCTGCAATCTGTCTCTTTGAGCTACCAGTGGAAACACTTCCACTACCAGTGGAAACAATAATGTTAGCATTGTCATCATCACTATCACTTTCTTCATCTGAACTATCATCAAGAGATGATGATATGAGTGCTACACTTCCTGAACTTGAGCTTATTTTGCCAGCTTTCTTCAATCTTTGTTCAATAACCTTGAAGTTTTATCTTCCCACACAGCAACATTGGTTCCAAACTCAGAGGGTAAGCTTCTTAAGAACTTTAGATTAAGGTCTTCCCTTTCCACCTCAATCCCAAAAACAGTGAGTTGAGTAACAATCTTTTGTAGCCTTGTGAAGATGCTATCAAGAGATTCATTACTTGTTGAACCAAAGTTTTCATAAGTCTGCTTTAGCAAGGTCTTTTGAGTCTTCTTGGTGGAATCATTACCACCAAAAACTTCACAGATCTCATAAAAAAGAGTCTTTGCAGTCTTGTACTCACTGAATGCTAGAACTTCATCTCTGGGAAGTGTCATCAGCAACAAACCTCTGGCCTTAAGATCATTCTTCAGCTGAAGTCTTTCATCATTAGTAGCAGGTCCAGTGTTGACCTTAATTACTTCCTTGCCACCAACCATCTCTGAAGTAGAACTTGATTTGAAATAATTTCCAACTATAATGATCTCCCAAAGTGTGTAGTCTTGGACCATAAAGAATTGTTCGATCATCAGCCTCCACATCTCAAAGTCATTCAACTTAAGCTTTGGAAGCTTAGCAGCAATGTTTGAGTTACTGGTTTCTGTCTCCATTGATTCTTCTGAGTGAACAAGAGTCTTCTAAATCAAAGTATCAAAGCCTGGCTCTGATACCACTTGATGGATCTAAACACCTTGAACTTGTATTAGATTGATACTTTGAGTTATATCACTAAGTATGCGGAATCTACTTAGTAACACTTAGAAGTTTGATTGTGAGTAAGACAGTTGTATATGAATAAGAACAATATATGTAAACAAACTATTAGCTCCAATATTATTAATGATAATAATACGAGTGATCTTGATATCACTAGGGTTACACCTTGATGCTCTAGAAACGTATATCAAACCTTTAACCTAGGATCTCCTTTTATAGCACAAGGAGTCCTCTTCTACAAGATAAGTATAAAGCTAATAGAATAAGATATACACAAGATCTATTCTATATTTATCTAAACACGTTTCCTAACAGTTATCTAATAAGCAGTGGTAATATATGTTCTTGCAGTGGTAATGAGTTTCCACTGCAAGTACAATCTTCTGCAGTTGTAACATCTTCACTTAGCCGTGGTAACTGTTAGTATAATTCCCAACAAATATCATGCTTGTCCAAGTTTATGTAGATGATATTATTTTTGGTGCTACTAAGCAATCTATGGTGAAGGAATTTGAAGATCTTATGCAAAAAGAATTTCAGATGAGTTCTATGGGAGAATTAACATTATTCTTGGGACTTCAAGTGCAACAATCAAGCAGTGCAATCTTTATTAGTCAAGATAAGTATGTTGCAGATATTCTTAAGAGATTCAATTTCACAACTGTCAAGCCAGCTTCTACACCTGTTGATACTAACAAGCCTTTGGGAAAAGATGAAGATGGTGAATATGTTGATGTCAAATTATACAGGTCTATGATTGGATGTCTAATGTACTTAACTGCATCTAGGCCTGACATTACTTTTGCTGTGTGTTTGTGTGCAAGACATCAAGTTCACTCCAAAGTGTCACATTTGAATGCTGTCAAAAGGATCTTTAGGTACCTTAGGCAACAACCTAAGCTTGGATTGTGGTATCTTAGAGAGTCACCTTTTCATCTACAAGCCTTTTCAGACAGTGATTATGCTGGTGACAACTATGACAGAAGATCAACAACTGGAGGGTGTCAGTATCTTGGAAGTAGATTAGTCTCCTGGCAATGCAAAAAGCAAACAATTGCAGCAACATCTTCCACAGAAGCAGAGTATGTAGCTGCTGCAAGTTGTTGTGCACAAGTACTTTGGTTGCAAAATCAGCTTTTGGATTATGGATTCAACTTCAAGAATACTCCTATCAACATTGATAATGCGAGTACCATTTGTATTGTGAAGAATCCAGTCTATCATTCCAAAACAAAGCACATTCAAATCAGACATCATTTTATCAGAGATTGCTATGAGCATAGGCTTATCAATGTGATTAAAGTCCATACAGATGATAATGTAGCAGATCTACTCACAAAGGGCTTTGATGTTTCAAGATTCACTTTTTTAGTTGTGAGTATTGGTATGATTAATAATTAAGCTATTATTGAGGGGAGGCATTAATAGTTAGTCATTAGTTAAGGGGAGGCTACATGTATCATTCAAAAGATAAAGATTTGTATTCATCATTGTCAAAGGGTTACATTCATTTTTCCAAAAGAAACAGCCAACCATGACACAGAAACAAACAGGAAACAATGAGAACTACCACAAGCATCCTACACCAAACCTACTTATCCTACCCAACACACCCTACTCCATTGGCCTTTTTCCATTACTCTGATAACTCTGCTTTCCCTTTTGAGCAGTCTTTCTTTTGTCATCAAAAGAAGCTTGCTTCCTTGGGAAAGCTAGGCCAAGAACTTGTTTGGGAGGTCTCTATTTTCTTGGAGCAGGCCACTTCGTATTCTTAATGGCTGATTCCAGGGCTTGGGTCAAGGCATCTGGAAGTTCATTTTCCAGAGATGAACTAGGAGCATAAACAACCTTTTTCTTCTTGGGTTTTGGATTAGTAGTGCTTGTTGCATCAGTAATAGTAGAGGTTGCTACACTCATTGATGAGGTTGATACATCCGGAGGAATGTACCCACTCCATCCTGCATCATCATCAAAGTCAGAGTCAGAATAGTAGATGATCTCTGAGTCTATGGAGCCATCTGAATAAGAAGATATGTACACCAATGGGAAGTGACTCATGTTTATCACTAGAGTTTTTGTGACAATGTTGCAAGTGTTGATGAAAGAAGTATATTGGTGGGAAGTTACTTTTATAGGCAAGGAAAGGTATAAAGGTAATTAATGAAGTTCATTGAATTCTACTTGCCTTGGTAGCTTTGAGAATTAATTTGTAAAGGTATTAATTATCTCGGGTTGACTTTCAAAGATATTTTGGTCAAACAGTCAACACTAAAAGATATTTTGATTGGAAAGTACTTTGTTCAACGTACTGCTTGGTTTTACAATTGAAAGTACTGCTCCATATTCTATGGAAAGTACTGCTCGGTGATATGAAGGCTACGCTGACGTGTCAGGATACTGTTCTAATGGTCAAAAATGCGGGTAACAAACTTTCGAAAGATATGGGGAAGATAACTTCCAAAAATAATGGTAAAATAATTAATTCACCGTGAGTTTTTGTATATTATCCCTTTTTATACACCCGTATTCATTCACGACTATCATTCATCAAATCCACCAAGTTCATCAACGATTACCATTCTTCTCTCAAATCATTATCACAATGGCACATCGACCAACCATCAACAAACACAACATGATTGCAAACCTTGAGAAAACACAGAGGAACATTGACTTTCATGGAATTATTGATTTTCTCACTGGAACCACCATCAATTACTCACTCCTCGTAAACCCAGAGATTATAGGACCTTGGATACAGGCGTTTTGGGCCATGGCTAGGGCTAAGATAGAAGATGGAGGGGATGTTATTCATGCTACTGTTGCTGGGAGAGCTATCCGTGTTACTGAGGCAACAATCAGGGAAGTTTTGTTGTTTGAAGATGAAGGAGGCTCTGTTTTGTTTGCTAAACAAGCAATTTGGGATGCACTGAGAGATACTGGGTATGAAGGTCCTTTGAACAAGATTACTTTTCAGAAAGCAATGGTAAGTCCTCATTGGAAGTATCTTATTCATGTTTTACTTCATTGCTTAAGTCCAAAGAGTACTGCTTGGGATCAATTTGGACATGCCATAGCTTCTGCATTAGTTGGTATAGTTACCAATCAACCATTCAACTTTTCCTACATGATCCTTGATGGTATGATCACATATTTTAAGGTTGGATCACCTTTTCTGATGTATCCTAGATTTTTTCAACTTATCTTAGTGAATCCACTTGATGGGATACAAAAACCTCAGGATTATGTACCTACTATTAGGATGCCACCTAAGTTGTTTACCTTTATGTCTCACAAGGGAGTCAATTTTTCGGGTAACAATACACCTCTTAATGCTTACATGTTAGAGGTAGCACAGGCTGTCAGGGATGATGTTAATAATGCTAGTGGTTCTGCTAATTCTGATAATGCTGATCATTCTGAGCATTCTGCATCAGTTCATACACCTACACCACCAATTGCTTCACCACAGCCTGATGACTTAAGTGAAAGAACTCCCTCAGTATCTGTTTCTAGGGAAAAACCTATTTCTGCTGAAGGTACTTCTCCACAAAGTACTTCTTTACAAGGTACTGCTTCAGAACATACTCCAGTACCTTCTCCCAATGATTATACTTCCAAAGGTGGGTTTCAAACACCTGAAGGAGATGAGGGATTTAAAGGTCCTTTGAATAATTATGCTTTGACTAGAAAGTTAGAGAGGATGAAGAAAGCTATGGCTGATCAGACTGCAGAAATTCAAAGGTTAAGAAACAAGTTCAGAAGGTTAAAGAGGTTTGTGTGGCCTCTTGTACTTAATTTTAGGCTTTATGTGAAAGAGAAGAAACGATCTCAAAAGAAAAAGTCTAAATCATCCAAGAAAGCTTCTAAGTCCAAGAAAAGGCATAAGAAGTCGTCATCTTTCAAATTGGGGAGGAATCAAGATGATAATTTGAATGAAGATGATGTTGGGATTCAATATTCAGAAGATGCTCACCTTTGGCACTATCCAGAAGATCCTTTGAATTTTGTGCCAGAGAAAAAGATTGAAGAGGATGAGAATATTGTACAAGAAGAAGCTGTTGAGCAAGATGCTGAATAAGAAAATATTCAAAGCACTCACAATCAAAGTACTGATGTTCAAAGTATTGTTGATGAAAGTACTGGTCTGCAAGGTACTGATGTACAAGGTACTGCTGCTATGAATATTGATGGAATTGGAACTTCTACAGCTGGACCTTCTACAATGAATTTTGAAGATGAATCTGGTCCTTCCAATCCTATACAGCAAGAAGAAGTCAAGGAGCATACAACAAGTGATGATGAGACTATAGCTCAGATTATGCTAAATTTGGATAGACCTTCAGGAGGTATACATATTTCTGAGCCTGCACAACAAGTTTCTGAATCTTCTTCTGAAACTGAAGAATTAGATCCCAAAGACAAAGGTAAAGGGATCATGAAGCAAAAGAATATAAAGAAAGAAAAAGAAGAAGTTTACTCTTGCACATCTGAGAGAAATAGAGGTTGCAAAGAATGAAGAAATTGCTAGACAACAACAAGCTGTGTATGATGCAGAATACTTGGAAGAAGTCAAGAAATCAACTACTGTCACAAGAAAACCTATGAGTATTGCTCAAGAAAGAAATTGGATGATTAATTTCTTGAAAGGAAGAGGATACAAGAATCTACAAAGATTAAGCTATCCAGAAGTGAAAGCTCTATGGGATGAAGTACAAGAGTCTATCAAGAAAGAGTTAGAAAATTTTGTACCCATGGATGTTGACAAAGAAAAGAAGTTAGAAGATATAAGGAAAGAACAAGCTAAGAAAAGAAAATTGAAGAGGAAGAAAGCAGTTCAAGATGGTCAATTGTCAAAGAGACTTAAAATGATACATGAAGATACAATTGATGAACTGAGAATTATTTCAGAGTGATTGATTTTAAGAATAAGAAAACAGAAGACTCTGGAAAGAAATCAAAGATTATCTCATTCTCTGTGGTTGAATCAAAAGAAGGGAATTATCTTATGTTCAATAGAGAAGATGGAAGCTTCACAGTATTTAATATGTTATGGGATGTTCTGCATATAATTAACAGAGAAGATCTATATGATTTATACTTGCAAGTGCAGACATACTATGAGGATATTGAAGCAACAGGAGTAGGATTAATCTTACTTGGAGATTTGATAACTGATTGTACAATATTTTGCACTACTAGGCCTTCGATGGTGATCAAAGGAAAATGAGGGGTGTTGTGATTGCGCCAAGCTTGGATATAACCTGAAATAAGAAATACTAAAATACTATGTTAAGTGATTGCGCAGGGGTTGGACCCTGCGAACCACCTTCGGCGTGTGAATGAGTGATTGGTATGAGAGTTTAAGTATATGCGTAGTAAAGTAAGGTGAGATAGATTGCATACCAGATTTGTCATCGTCCAGGACTATTTATAGGTGAAGAAAACAGTCCTAGAGAGTGGTCACACGTTTGATGGATATCATGGGGGCATCCCATGATTTGTGGTAACCGCTAGGGGTTAGTGCCCCACTCCTCCGGGTTTAGCGGGGGTGCTAAAGAGGAAGAGGCGACGTGGGTAAGACTTGGTCTCCCCAATATTGGACTTGGCATTGTTCCATCCATAAAACTTATCGAGAGATATCCCAAAGGGCTTAATCCTTCGATTGGCGAATTCCCACTTGGTAACTAGATCATTGATGATTAGTTTTACGCCAAGGAAAGTTTTAGGAGGCTAGCCAGAGCCTTCGATTATGTAGGTTGCGATTACACTCGAAGGGGTGTCCTTTGAGCTAATCGGAGGGTACATCATCAAGCCCCCCAGTTGAAAGTCAGATATGCACACAAGAATATGTGGCTTACAACTCTATCGCAATGTAATATTTTTACCATATTCTCTAAAATGGATAAGCAAATATTTGAAATACAAAGATGCGTTAAATGCGCGTGCGTATAACGTATCTGTTGAATCAGAAAAATATAACGGCAGAATTATCGGTAAACTCAACCATCTTTCAAAATTTAAAGTATTGAGTATATGGAATTATGTGCTATATAAATACCAGTGTACCCTAAACTCTGAATCATACCTCTTTCCTCTGCAACTACCACAAAGTCGTGATCTGCAGCAATCACAAGGTAGACTCTTCCCTCATTTTAAAATTAGTTACTTTAGGTATAGTCATGAGCATGGATGCTAAACGCATTATAAGACAACAAAAATGTACTCTTTCCAAGGAAGCCCTAGCCCTTTTTCTGGATGATTACCCAATACCCAAACAACATAAAGTTATTCTCCCAAAAAGTAATCAAAGCATTTATGATGCCCCAAAAGGGTATGTGGGTTTGTATAGTCATGCATTTACCCGGTCAAATATAAGAATACCCCTGCACCCCTTGTTCCTAGAATTGTTACAATATTATGAGGTGCATATTTTAAGGTTTAACCCGTTTGGACTTTCCAAACTTACCACCTACATAGTAATGTGTAAGGCATATGGGTATGAGCCCACACTACATGTGCTTCAAGGTTTTCTTAACCTGTGTCCCGGGGGGGGGGGGGGTTGGTTGACATTGTCAAAGAGGAATGATGAAAATGTGCCCATGCTAATCACTAAACCTTTCACAAATATAACAAACTGGAAAGGGAAATTCTTTTATGTCCAAGATACCATCATACCTTCAGGTTATCCAGCACTCTTGAATGAAGCATTCCGTTTTGACCGCAAGAAATTCAATGATCCACTTCCCCTTAATGTTCAAGCTGAACCACTTTATCAACGTCTTGCCAGACATCCCATTAATGTGCAGACTTTTCCAGAACCCATCCTATTTATGGCTGGTATTGTAGATCATTGGGAAGGATCTCCTTTGTCGCCACATATCCATTGTGATGGCCAGAGTATGTATATGAAACTTATTATAAATAAGTAACATCTCTAATTATATTTATGCATATGTTTATATTGCAGTAATAGCGTTCAAAAACTTCATCGTATCTGATGGTGCAAAGGAAGCTAGCTTCATTCCCAGGGAACCTAGAGAATACAGTTATGGTGTGGGCTCTCCATCGACATCAGTCAACAATAATGACGTAGATGCTATGACACTAGAGCCAACAGTGATGATAGAAGAGGTGGTTCCTCTTAATGCTGAGGAGGCGCCTTTGACAATCAAAGCCCTTCCTGATGTGGAGATTCTTTCCTCCGATGATGTCCCCAAAGCGTATGTCGGCACCTCCGATATAGCTGACAGGGTACGTGAGAGGAAAGGGACTGACATGAAGGCTTCGAAACCCCCAATCAAGAGAAAACTTGACATACCCACTCTCTTATCCAGAGCTTCAAAGAAGAAAAACTCCCAAGAGAAGGTTGTTGCTACCACCGAAGGCTCGGATGATGAAGATATTCATGGTAAACGCGCATTACAATCCATGTACTTCTATAATTATTTGAAGGTTTCAAACCGTTCTTAATTCGATAATGTGTAGGTTTATCAAATACTGAAGAACTCCCCAATTCTCAAGCTTGTCACCGATTGGTCGAAGGTGTTGTTCCATGTCAATGGAAGGGAGCCCTTGACAATATGTCAATAGAGCAATTATGTGATCTTCATGATAAAAGCTACACAAGGCAAGCTATGCTAGATAATCATCTTAACAGTCGAACAAGAGAGTTGATAAAGACTGTTAAGAATGCTAAAGAAGAGTTAAATGTAGTCCTAGCTCGGGAAGAACATAGAGAGCGGTTAATCACTGACCTGAAGTCAAAGTGTGATAAAGTTACAGAGGATATAGAGAAGCATCCCATTGTTCGAGATCTTTGATCCAAAACCATGAAGCTTGCTACTCGACTAAAGGAAGCCCAAGTTGAGTGTGGTAGGCTCAAAATGGAGGAAGCCAAAGCGATTGGGCTAAAAGAGAGAGTGTCTGTTCTTGAGTCAAAGTATGCAAGTCTTAAGTCTGAGAAAAACAGGCTTATTGATCAAAAAAACAAATTGCAACAGGAGACAGATGCCCTCAACCTTCGATGTGAAAGTTTTCAAAGAGATAGGGCGGATATTGTAGCTAAGGTTATTCCTTATATTGCAATGGAATTGTATCATAGTGATGAGGTTGGACAAGTGGTGGCCAACTTGGTGAACGCTGCCATATTTCATGGTAAATGTACTACCCTGGATGAGATTTCCGAAACTGGGAAGCCTGTGATTTTATCGAAGGTCCCTTACTATCGTACTTCTCATGGGAAGGAATATGATGATGCAAGCAATGCATTTGCTTCGGCAGACTTTCCCTTTCTGTACAAGGTTACCCAAGATCCGGATGCTTCCGTTAAAAAACTGTTGTCCCAGAAGCCTAATAGGATTCGGCCACCTTCTCCAACTGAGAGGGTCTTTGGTGTGAGTTTTCCCTCTCGTCAAGAAGGTCCTTCTTCATCAAAGAATGCGTAAAGACTGTCTTGTTGACAATGGTTTATCCCGAGGGTCGTTTGTACCCTCCGAATATGTTATTTCTTTGCTACTTTGATTTTTAGAATGTTTTGTTTATTTATCCTTTGATTATGTTATTCTCTTCTCTCAACGTTAGTTATTAACGTTAGTATACAACCTAAGGTTACTGTGGATGAGTATCCTTATTGTGTGTATTTTGAACCAAGATTTTTAAGCAATCGTATAATTTAACTGCTGACAGAGGGTTGCGACCTACTCCATCTTAATCCTATAGTCATAGGGCTTCTAATGCCCATTGACGCTTTAGGAAAGTCAATGTGAATTACAATGGATGTCATGTGCAATACATAAATATCATCCTTTGAACATTGAGACTTGTAGTACTTGGCTGAGAAAATCTTTGTTGTAAAAAACGAAACAAGAGATTTAAAGGAAATACGTTGTGTCATTAAGTGGGTAGGGAGGATTACATCATTTTATGAAATGAATACTAGGACGCCTACCATTAATGATTCTTTCCTGAATGAGAAGAGCTTGTCAAATAAATTGGAAAAAATGAACGCTCCAAAAGATTGTAAGTTTTATGTGTAAAACTTACGAAGGTTAGTGCCATTCCATGTCCTGTCAACTATATCTCCAGAGATTGTTGCCAACTTATAGGCTCCGTTACCGTAGGCTTCATCTACTACGTAAGGTCATTCCCATGTTGGTCCCAACTTCCCTTGGTATTCGGCTTTGCTTGCGCTATTAAGTCGAAGGACATATTCCCCTGGTCTGAAACTCGAGGGTCTAACCCTGCTATTGTAGTATTTTTCTAACTTTTGCTTGTATGTAGCCTCTCTGATGGAAGCTATTTCTCTTCGTTCTTCAAGCAAATCTAGATTCTCTCGAAGTTTTTCCTCGTTTTATGAGTCTTCGAAGTTCATGATGCGTTCTGTTTCTACGCTTATTTTTTATGGGATGACAGCTTCTGTGCCATAAGTGAGGCTAAAAGGTGTTTCTCCATGACTTGATTTGGGATGTGTCCTATGAGCCCAGAGAACTTGGGGTAATTCATCTACCCATCCTTTGTGACTTCGTCCTAGCCTTTTTTATATTCCATTTATAATATCTCGATTAGTAACTTCTACTTGACCGTTGCCTTGAGGGTGGTACACGGATGTGAATGATTGCTTGATTTTTAAACCATTGCAAAAAGTAGGGAATACTCCCTTAGCAAACTGTTTCCCATTATCAGAGATGATGATGTGAGGAACTCTGAAATGACAAACTGTGTTCCCATACAAATTTTTCCATGTGTCTGCCTGTTACAGATGCCAAAGGCTTGGCTTCGACCCATTTGGTGAAGTAATCGATAGCTACGACCAAAAACTTCACTCCTTCTGGTGCTACTGGTAGGGGTCCTACTATGTCAATCCCCTACTGGGAAAAAGGCCAAGCAGATGTGACAGAGGTCATATCTTGTTTAGGTAATCTTGGGACCTTCGAGTGGATTTGACATGCTTCGCATTTATGTATTATTTCCATTGCATCCCTGTGCATTGATGGCCAGTAGTACCCCAACTTCATAATTTTAGAGACGACGGAGCGAGGTCCTGCGTGTAGGCTACATGATCCTTCGTGGACTTCGTTGATGATGTTGGTAGACTGTTTTGGTCCAACACAACGAAGCCATGGGCGAAGGCCAAAAACTTCCCTCCTTCTGGTGCTACTGGTAGGGGTCCTACTATGTCAATCCCCCACCTCCTTTGTTAAGTGGGCGAAGGCCATTGAAGCTAACTTGCTTAATGCGTCCACCTTTTTATTTTGATTTCTACGAACGTGTTCAATGGTATATGATTCAAACCCCTATAGGATTTCTTTTGCTTTATCCAGGTATTGTTTAATTGTGGGCTGCCTTGCTTCGTAGGAACCTTTGATTTGGTTGGCGACCAGCTGTGAGTCCACAAAAATCGAAAGGTTTTGTACTTCCATGTCTTTGGCTAGCCGCAGGCCTGCTAACAAAGCTTCGTATTCTGCTTCGTTGTTGGTCGCCTCAAACTCGAACCCTAGTGCATAAGTGTATTATTTTCCTTCTGGGTTGACTAACATTAGTCCTGCCCCTGAACCATCGGAGCTTGAGGCTCTGTCCGTGAATAACCTCCAACCTGCCTTTTCTTTCAAAGGCTTCTTTTTGGGAATTTCTTTATCGATTCTTGGCTCGGAAGGAGTTTCGGCTAGGAAATCTGCGAGTATTTGACCTTTTATGGAGTTTTGCCATTTGTATTCTATTTCATGCTCCCCTAGTTCAATGGCCCATTTAGATACTCTCCCTGATTTCTCGGGTTTTGATAATATCTATTTGATGGGCTTATCAGTTAATACCGTAATGGGGTGAGCTTGAAAATACCTTCGGAGGCGTCTTGCAGCGTGGACTAAAGCAAGAATTAGCCTTTCCAATTCTGGGTAGTTTAATTCGGCTCCCTATAGAACCCGACTGACAAAGTAGATCGGAACTTGCCTCTTTTCTCTTTCTGCCAGGAGAACTGCGCTGATGCTTTCGTGTGACGCTGCGATGTACATATACAATGTTTCTCCATTAATTGGGGCTGTGAGTGTTGGCAGGATTTCCATGAATCCCTTCAATTTTTGGAAAGCAGCTTCAGCTTCAACACTCCATTGGAATGTCTTCTTGTCCATACATCCTTTAAGGGTTTTGAAGAACGGTAGTGATCGGTCTGCGCCTTTTGATAAGAACCTGCTCAAGGCAGCCAGCTTCCCATTAAGGCTTTGTACCTCCTTCAATGTCTTTGGGGCTTGTAGGTCAGTGATAGATTTTACTTTAGAAGGGTTTGCTTTGATTCCCTGCTTTGTGATCAAGTGCCCCAAGAATTGTCCTTCTTCAACACCGAATGAACATTTCTTCGGATTTAGTTTCATATTTATGGCTCTTAGCTGGTTGAAAGTTTCTTGAATGTCAGAGAGCAGGTCTTCCTCTGTTCTGCTCTTTATGACCATGTCATCGACATATGCCTCCAAGTTTCTCCCTATCTGTTTATTGAAGGCCTTATCCACCAGACACTGGTAAGTTGGCCCTGCGTTTTTCTAACCGAAGGGCATTTTCTTATAGCAATAGACGCCTTTTCCTGTGTAAAAAGATGTTTTTTCCTCGTCTTCTACTGCCATCTGTATCTGATGGTAGCCCTTGTAAGCATCTAGAAAACATTTTAGGCGGAACCCTGATAAGGATTCTACCTTCCAATCTATTTCTGGGAGGGGGTAACAATCCTTTAGGCATGCTTTATTGATGTCAGTAAAGTCAACACACATACGCCATCCTCCGTCGTTTTTCTTTACCATAACTGGATTGGCTACCCATGTTTGATATTTGACTTCTCTAAGTATGCCTGCATGTACTAGTTCGTCTACTTCTTTGCAGGCTGCGGTGTTTCTTTCTGGCGCAAGGCTTCGGCGCTTTTGTTTAATAGGCTCCATGTGTTTAAACTCATTGAGTTTGTGTTCCGTTCCAAAGGGTTTGCCATCGATCATGAGACTTCTCGGAACCCCTGTCATATCGGAGTATGTCCATGCGAAGACATCTTTGTTATCCTTCAAGAGCTGTGTAAGATTCGTTTTGAAGGTAGCAGGGAGTTGTCTTCCTATCACGACCGTCTGTTCCGGATGAAGCTCGTTTATTACGATACGTTCTTTGGCGTCCCCGCAGCTCAAGATAACTTTAGGAGGCTCTTGAGGATTTTCTTTAATCTTTTTTCCCATCTCCGGTGTCTCCTTCCTGCTGTAATTGGATAGTACAGTCCCTATCCCATTGGTCGTTTGGAACTTGACTGCTGCGTGTATAGTTGATACTACAATGCCCATTTTCTGCATGGCGGTTCTCCCTATCAATAGGTTATAAGGAGAGTCTGACCTTACAATTATGAATGTGAGGGTTTCCGTCCTTGCCAGTCGGCCTTCGCCAATGGTTACATCTAAAGGGATTTCTCCCAGGGGCCATGAGTGTTCTCCTGAGAACCCTATTAAAGGTATCTTTGAGTCTACCCTTTGTGCCCTTATGGAAGGTTTGAGTTTCAGAAAACAATGTTCGTATATGATCTCGCAAGAACTTCCGCAATCCATGTAGGCCCTGTTGACTTCTCGGTTGAAAATGAGGACTTTTATGACTACAGGATCATCTGAGGGAGGTTGGTCCTTTAGTGGTGGAAACGTTACCTCCCCCACCTTGGGTGTTTCTTCCTCAATTTCCTTTCTTTTCTGGCTCGGGCCCTCCCTGCGAACCATAAGGATTGGAACCTCATGAGTATAGCTCTTAGCATCGGTGACCTTTTCTTTACCCTTCCTTATGCCTTTTGTTAGATGCGTCAACTGTCCTGATTTGACAGCTTCCTCTATTTGCTTCTTCAGTTCTCTGCAGTTGTTCGTCTCATGACCAACATCCTCGTGGAAGTGGCAGTACTTGGTCGTGTCCATGTTCCTCCCATTGCTTGTTAGGCGAGGAGGGGGTTCGAAGGTCTTTGCTGCCTTCTCAGTAGCCAAAATTTCCTTTGGGGATTTTGTTAGGCTTTCCCATAAACCAGAGTTTGAACTCTTGTGGTATGGAGTAAACCTATTATGGCTTTTGTGCTTGTTCTTCGACCCTTCCCATGAAGACGATTTTATTCCTTTATTGTTCTCCACCGGAGCTCCATTGGTGGATACCTCTTTGGCTTCTATCCATGTATATGTTTTTTCCATTAGGCCTTTGTATGTTGCCGGAAGATCTATAGATAAGAATTCCACAAGAGTCCGGTTGCATAGGCCATGGACGAAACCAGAAATACGTTGCTCTTCGTGTAAGCCTAGAATCTGCTTCATCAATGTATCTAGTGACAAAGTTTCTTGTGCTTTCGTTCTCCTTCTGCTTAATATTGTGCACTGTGAGGTGCGTTCTTGTGAATTTCTTCTGTTGGCTGAAGTGAGATCGAAACTTAGCCTTCAAATCGTCAAGGTTGATAATGCTTCCTAACTTCTGCCCATTCCACCAAATGCGTGCTAAATCTCGGAGGGTATATGTGAACATGTGACTGGCTACTGGCATGGCCCATTTCTGCATTCTTATAGCTCCTTCAAATAAATGTAGGAAATTATCTGGATCCCCCTTCCCATCGCAAGTGCCTATATGCGAAGGCATCTTTAAACCATCCGACAAGGGATAATCTTCGATCCATCTCACGAAGGGTGTAGTGGGGCCTACGGGCTCAGCATATGGATGGGCATACGGTGGTACGTTCATCAGAACAGTATGGTATGGATTAATAGGAGGGGGTACTCCCAAAGAAGGCTGACTAACATAGAAAGGATGAGGCGTACTCGTGTTTGGAGTGTAACCAGTATACATGGTATACGGGGGGTATACCATGGAAGGATTATAGGGCACAATGGTTTGTGAAGGATACTGATTGCCAGGTTGCCCATTGATTTGGGGATAAAGAATTGGAGGGTAGCTCTGGACTGGGAATTGAGGATGCAGGCCAACGGGGGGAAGACTCCCTCCTGTGTTGACTGGGCCTAGGTTACCCTCCACACCAGATGCATGGGAGGGCTGTAGAGGGATTCCTCCTTCGGTCCTTCCTAAGTGAGCTGCTAATAATGGGGGTAGGTTTACCTCCGTGTTCTCCCTCTGCCGAATCCTTCCGTTAGAGCCTTTGGCGACAGTTCCTTCCCTCCTCGTGGGTGTTCTCTCGGGAACTCCTTCGAATCCTACTCTTCTTCCTTCAACCCTTCTACTTGCAGGTGACCCAATGCAGAGGATAGGGTGGTGAGCTGTTAGGAATACGATTATTCGTATGAAGATTCGGTCACCCCAAGTGTAACTTAGCATAGTGTAGCTCGTGGTATCTATCTTAATTAGTTTAATGGTAGTTTATATTTAGTTAGTATTTGTGGAGTCGGTTCGGGTCTTCACCCACTGTCAGCCCACTCCATAGCCTTTTTCAGAAGGCGTTTCTATTGTAAGTATAAATACCCTTTCCCACCCAAGGGAAAGGGTTGGACCTTCATTTGCAATCTAACATTTCTACAAGTTTTTCTCACACAAGGCTCCCAACTTTCTCATCTCTTTCTCTTTCTAACTTCTCACTAGAAAACATAACCTTAAATCAATCTAATCACTAAACCATCCATGTTCTCATATTAGAGAATACTACAATTGGTATCAAGAGCCATGGTTCTATCCTAGGATTCGTGGTATGCTCGAATTTATAGCTTGGTTTGTGGTTTAAGGTTGGTTCGAGTTTTTCTAGTGTTTTTCACACGAGTTTGATCTCCTTAGGTGTTAATATTGGATTGTTCCTTGTACTTTCTTGATTAGAAGTGTTATAGACATCTCATGTTACTTTTGGTTTTATCATTTCATCATTTTTGTGGACTTGGGTGGAATTTCGTTGGATTTTTCTTTCCAGCGAGTTGGCATAATCTTGGTAGAGGGTTGGCAGGATTTACTAGCGAGTTGACGTTAGCGTTTTGGAGATTTACTATTTTGGTACATATGGACAAATCTCTACGAAAGGGACACTTTTGTCTCATTACTAGCGAGTTGTCAGATTTTGGAGTTTTGTGGATCTGGCGAGTTGATCATTAGCGAGTTGATTATTAGCGAGTTGATATCCAACGACTTGATTAGTAGCGAGTTGACTGTTAGCGTGTCGTTTACCAGCGGGTTGACTATTGGCGAGTTGTTACCAGCAGCGAGTTGAGCATAGCGAGTTGGGTTGATAGTGTAGTGTCAGACTAGTGAGTTGATCATCCAGCGAGTTGGTGACATAGCGGGTTGATCTTAGCGAGTTGATCCTAGACTAGCGAGTTAGTGCAGTTTAGTGGCAAGTTGAGTTGTTTCAGTGACTTGGTACTTGTAGCGAGTTGAAGCCTTAGCGAGTTGTGATTATTTTAGCTTGTTGACATTTGTGAAATTTGTGAGCTGTTGCGGCTTAAGTTGTTACATCTACTCCTACAGTAACTTGACGTTGTGAGACCATTCCTACAACTTGACTTGTTATTTTATAATAACTTGACGTTGTGAGTTTAATCTTACGATTTGACTTGGTCTCTGAGGAGTGTTTGTAATTCGACTTATTGCAACACAACACGAAATTCACGTGTGTTTAACAGGTTAATACGTACAACTACTCATTCTTCACAGCATGGCAAGCACTGCATCGGATGACATTCAGGCAGCCGGGTCGGATACTCGTCCTCCTATGTTGGACCGGACCAACTATGAATCATGGGCACAAAGGATTCGTCTTTACTGTTTGGGAAAGGAAAATGGAGTCAACATTCTAAAATCTATCGATGAAGGACCTTTTGTAATGGGAGTCACCAGAGACACGATTGCTGCTACTGACGACCAACCTGCTGTATTTGGCCCTAACAGACTTCGCATCTACGATGAGTTATCAGAGGAAGAAAAGAAACGTTATGATGCCGACATCAGAGCCTCAAACATTGTCATTCAAGGGCTCCCTAAAGATGTCTACAAACTCATCAACTACAACACAGATGCCAAAGCAGTCTGGGATAATGTAAAAATGCTTCTTGCAGGGTCTGAGTTAACCAAAGAAGATCGTGAGTCTCAGCTATATGATGAGTTTGAGCACTTCAAAATGAATCCAGGTGAAAGCATCACAGACTATTATGTCAGATTTCACAAACTGGTCAATAATATGAGAATCATCAAGATGACAATGCCCAACATTCAGCTTAACTCCAAATTCGTGAACAACATGACACCAGAATGGGATAGGTTTGTTACAGCTGTTAAACTCAACAAAGGACTTAGGGACACCAACCATGAACAACTTTATGCTTATCTGCAACAACATGAGAAGCATGCTGCCTATGATCGGGTGATGCGAGAAAAGCTAAACTCTTCAACTACAAATGATTCTCTTACCTTTGTCTCAAATGTTCAGCAGCTTAATCAATCATTAAGTGATCCACCTCAACCTCATCATCCTTCATCCAGGTCCACTTTACATGCATCTGGTACTTCACCTCCTGCCCTTAAAACCCATCTAGACTCTGGGTATTCCCACACTGACATGATGATTGATAATCTATCCAACCAAGTCTCATTACTGGTCCAACAATTCAGAGCTAATCTTCCATCTACCAATAATCAACGTCGGTCATCATCCAATCCTCGTAATCAGGCTGTCATAGAGGATGGTAGAGTTGTGGTGCAAAATGTACAAGGAAGACAGAATCTGAATCAAAGGAATGGTGGATTTGGGAATGGGAATTATAGGGTTGGCAACGCACTTCAAGGACAAGCCAGGCAACCTAAGTGTTACAACTGTGGGGGAATGGGTCACATTGCTAGGAATTGCACTCAACCAAAGCGTCCACAAAACTCTGAATACTTCAAAGACAAGATGTTGCTGATGCAGGCACAAGAGAATGGGACTGTTTTGGATGAAGATGCCTTGATCTTTCTGGCGGGTGATGACGGGAACACATTTGATGCTGATGTAGATGATCAACCGGTTCAAGATTTAGCACTCAATGACCCGAATATCTTCCAGGTTGAAGATTGTGATGCATTTGATTCTAACATTGATGACGAACCCACTGCACAAACCATCTTCATGGCTAACCTTTCTGCAGCTGTGTCCTCTCCACATCAGTCAGGATCCTCCATCGCCTCTGCCATCTCTGAGGTACCAATTTCACCTAATCATGATGACTCTGTCAATCCACAGATGGTGTGTGAATTTGTACAACTCGTGGACATTGACAACACAGATACCATTGATATGGGAAATACCAATATTGTCCCATATGAAAGGTATTTGAATGTCAATGGTCTGCCAGTTGTACCAAGTGATTCACCTTCGGTTGATTCTAGTGAATTTGAGCTGCATGAGCACACTGCATATAGCCATAATGATTCCCTGCCCACTAGATTTAACATTCTTAAGGAACAAGTGTCTATATACGAACATAGGGCTAAATTTGAGCTAAATGAACGTGAGCAGAAAATGGAATGGCAAATGCATGCTTACATAACTGAAAATAATTCCAAACAAGAAACATTAAAAAGGGAGTTAATGTCTTTGAAAAAAACAATTGAATCTAACTGTTAAACAAAAACAGGAAATTCAAAAGGGGTTAACCTCGCTCAAACACGATTATAAAGACAAAGAAACAAATCTCTTAAATGATGTTTCCAATCTTAAAATGCTGCAAAAAAATTGAAAGAAAAGTTGTACACGCAAGGCCAAACCATCCAATCTGCTCAAATGATGGAGAACCATAGGACATTAAGAGATAAGTTTAGTGTACAGGATGCCTCTAAACCTAAGGTCAACTACCTTAGAAATGGGATAGGTGCTCAACCCGCAATATATGATTCGAATGTTATGTTTGAACCTGACCATGCCCCTCTTGATATGAGATCATATGATGAGATTGATGAGATTGAAGATAGAACTAGGGAAAAACTTGCTGAGAAATTGAAAGATCCTCTGTGCACTGCTAAGAATCTCATATTTCACTATGATTACGCAAATGACAATCATCAGGCCATTTCTGTCCCTCAAAAGAAATTCCTCCCTGAAAAAACTTTTTAGAATATTGACATGGAGAAAATGCAAGCTGAAAGACTTGTGGGTAACACTCGAATGGTTTTTAGGATTGCTGACCCAACCATGTATCCTCTGACCACGCCCATGCACCTTGTACCATTTACTCTTCCTACACAGTGTAATACTCTTATTGGTCTTTACGTACTAGGTCAACTGTTTAATGACTTTGATAAAACCTGTAAAAAGAGAATTACAGCAACTGGGATTACTGAAGGGGAAAGGGGATTTGAACAAACAAAACGGTGTTACCTAACAAAAGTCATGCCATTTTTCAAACTTCTTAAAGAACACTTTGAAGGCCTTAAGTCTACAATAAACGATGATGTCACTAACATGAAAAAGGTTTTCAAAGATGTCGAAAATGAGGGTAAACAGTTGGCAATTGATCTCAAATATAGTGAAATTGACAGGAAAAACACTCTCATTATGAATGAAAACTTGATTGCTAATTGCATTGCTCAAGATGTGTTCTACACTGTCACTGATTCTGCCTTATCTGCTAAACTATTTCATGAAATGTCGATTACGTTGAATGTATTTCAGAATCGTGTGATTGAGCTTGAGGGGGAGAATTTGAGATTACATACCAAAATTCAAAACGACGACCATGATAACATGGTCAGGAATTTCTCATAACTAGAAGTTGATAATCTTAACTTATAACTACAGTATCAACATCTAGAAGAAAGCATAAAACTCTAAAATGCCAAGACATCTTCGGATGCTCCTGAATTTGATACATGTTTTGAATTGTCCGAAAAGGATGATGTAATTCAAGCTCACTGAAACACGATTTGGAAATTGAGGGCCCAAATTGCACAATTAAAGTCTAACATGGGAAATGTTGATAATACCAGTCACCTAATGTCGCTAGATTCTCAAAACTTTCAGAAACAAAACATAATTAACGGTGTACAACATGAAAATGAGTGGCTTCGTGCTGAGATGTCAAATGCTAAACAACGTTACAAAGAGCTATTTGAGTCTATTAAAATAACACGTAACCAAAACAATGAAAGAGTCACTTCTTTGTTGAACGAAATTGAGAATCTAAAGACTATGGTGAAAGGTAAAATGCCCGTCATTTCTTGTGACCATACTATTTCCAATGTTCATGCTTGTAAGAAATTTGCGAGTGATGCCTTGAATGTCTCTCTTCCCCTTAGGAACAATAAGCTAGTTCATAGCAACTATCTTAGGTATCTTAAGGATTGCCTTGTCATACTTAGAGAAACCATTGAAGATAGTAGGATACCGAATAAACTGGATGATATCATTTTGGGTGCATGCTTCCTCACTAATAGAGCTCAGGAATTATTAGAATACGCCATAGGAACATGCCCCAAGAGTGACAAAAGGCGGATAGGTCATTTGCATCACACTCTAATGTTGGCAACAAACATGTTACATTTGAGTATCCCCAAAACATGACACAATCCACCACCATGTTTACTGGTAAACAAGTAGAAACTAAGCATTCTAATGTTCCCATCATTGCTTCTACAGGAGTAAATGGTGTATCTAAAGCTAGCAAGTCACTGGCTAGGTGCAATACAAAGAATGATAGGACTTTGCCGGCTAAGAGTGCACTTATGAAGGAAGTAGAAGAATCATCTAGGAACAATAAAGTTATGCCTGTCAAAAAGAATCGAGTTGAATCAAACATTTGTGTTAACAATGATGTAATTAATTCGAATTCTGGTGCTATTTGTAAGACTTGTAGCGAATGTTTATTTTTTGGTAATCATGATGCTTGTGTTGTGTCCTTCTTAAAATCATCAATGTGTTCTTCGGTTAAGGAAGTTTTGAGCACTAAGCAGGTTAGGCAAGTGTGGATCAAAACAGGAAAGGTCTTCACTAATATTGGTTATCAATTGAGGCCTACAGGAAGGAGATTCACCCTAGGAGATAAGTGCCCTTTGACTAGGATCACTAATTCCAAAGTAGTGCTAATTAAGAAATGGAGACCTACGGGTAGAATACTCCCAGTAAAAGCAATTAGTAACAATCCTAAGTCTAGTGCATCAAACTGTGATAATTCAAGCAGTATCTCCGTGACATATGATAATCCAATGTTTGTGTGTGCTAACCAAACGGACCCCAACTGTTTGTGGGGCTCCAGCTTTTTCAGTTATCCACCATTGTCTGGTTTCAAATGCAGGTCGTACAAATCGTCCCTTGGTATTTGGACTCAGGCTGCTTAAAACATATGACTGGAGATCGCTCGCGGCTCATGAATTTCATGGAAAAGTTTATTGGTACGGTCAGATTCGGGAACGACCATTTTGGTGCAATAATGGGTTATGGTGATTATGTCTTTGGAGACAGTGTGATATCTAGAGTATACTACGTGGAGGGACTTGGACATAATCTATTTTCTATTGGTCAATTATGTGACTCTGATCTTGAAGTTGCCTTCAAAAAACACACATGTTTTGTTAGAGAATTAGATGGTGTAGATCTTCTCAAAGGAAGTCGGGGCACAAATCTTTACACCATATCAACTGAAGACATATTGCGGTCCTCTCCAATTTCCTTGCTCTCAAAAGCCTCAAAGAACAAATCATGGCTGTGGCATCGTCGTTTAAACCATTTAAACTTCGGTACCATCAATGAACTCACACATAAGGATCTTGTTCGGGGTTTACCCAGATTGAAATATGATAAGGATCATCTTTGCTCCGCATGTCAAATGGGCAAGAGCAAAAAGCACACCCATAAACCCAAAACTGTCAATTCCATCATGGAAGTCCTACATACTCTCACATGGACCTCTGTGGACCAATGAGGGTTCAAAGTATCAACAACAAGAAATATGTGTTGGTTATTGTTGATGATTACTCTCGCTTTACATGGGTAAAATTTTTAAGATCAAAGGATGAAACTCCGGGGATCATCATCAAACTCATCAGGCAATTGCAAGTCAGACTCAACAAGACAATTAGATTTATTCGCACTGACAATGGAACGGAGTTTGTGAACAAGCAACTTACTTAATTTTATGAAGGTATCGGCATTAGTCATCAAAAGAGCATTCCACGTACTCCTCAACAAAATGGAGTCGTTGAAAGACGTAACCGCACCTTAGTTGAAGCTGCTAGGACTATGCTCATCTTCTCCAAAGCTCCAATGTTCCTTTGGGTCGAAGCCATTGCTATTACTTGCTACACACAGAACCGATCTATGATACACCCTCTCCACTGCAAGACTCCATATGAACTGGTTCATGTTAGAAAGCCGGACCTTTCGTTCCTTCGAGTATTTGGTGCATTGTGCTACCCAACTAATGACAGTGAAGACCTTGGGAAACTCAAGGCCAAGGCCGACATTGGCTTCTTCGTTGGGTATGCTCCAGAACGCAAGGGGTACCGAATCTACAACAAACGCACCAGAGATATAATGGAAACTATTCACGTTACATTCGATGAGCTGACTGAGCAACCGGCTCCTGGACAAACAAGTTCTGGACTCGTGCCCAATCTTTTGACTCCTGGACCGATAAGCTCCGGGCTTATACAGAATCCCTCCCCTGCTACTCCTTTTGTGCCTCCTACAAGTGATGATTGGAAGAAACTGTTTGACCCTATGTTTGATGAATACTTTGAACCTCATGCCGAGGCTGCTCCTGAAGCTCCTATCATTCCACAACAGGTGGGTGCAGCATTTGCTCCACCACCTAATGAAGGGTTATCCACATCTCTATCATGGGATCCAGAAGGCCCCACTACCAGTCATTCAGTAAACACAACTAATGTTCAATCTTCATCTGTACCATGAGTAGCAGCTGCTGATAATTATTTTGAAGTTAATCCGTTTGCCCCACCTGATGAAGAGCCGTTTGTAAATGTCTTTGCTCCTGAATCCTCTAATGATACATCCGCCTCAGAAGAATCCAACACGGCTACGTCAATCCGCTATCCTCAACCCCATGAGCATCTCAGGAAATGGACCAATGATCATCCAATTGACAACATCATTGGAAATCCGTCTCGTCCAGTTACAACACGCAAACAACTGGCAACTGATGCCTTGTGGTGCTTTTTCAACTCTGTTCTCTCCAAAGCTGAACCAAAAGATTTCAAAGATGCAATGTCTAAAGTCTCATGGTTCACCGCTATGGTTGACGAGATCCATGAGTTTGATTGCCTTGATGTGTGGGAGTTGGTACCTCCTCCTGATTGTGCAATGATCATTGCTCTCAAATGGATATTTAAAGTAAAGCTTGATGAGCATGGTGATGTATTAAAGAACAAGGCAAGGCTTGTAGCTAAAGGATACCGACAAGAAGAAGGAATTGACTTTGAAGAATCCTTCGCTCCCGTTGCCAGAATTGAAGCCATACGAACTTCTTGCTAATGCTGCCAGCCAGAATATGTTGGTATATAAGATGGACGTTAAGACAGCCTTTTAAATGGCGATCTGAAGGAGGTGGTGTATGTTAGTCAACCTGAAGGATTCGTAGATCCTGAATGTCCTAACCATTTTTATCGGTTGAAGAAGGCGCTCTATGGACTTAAGCAAGCTCCAAGAGCATGGTATGATACTTTGTCAAAATTTCTTCTTGCCAACCGATTTACCAAAGGTGTTGTTGATCCTACACTCTTCACCAGAAAAACAGGCAAAAACTACCTTCATGTACAAATCTATGTTGATGACATCATTTTTGCCTCCTCCGACCCCAAAGAGTGTGATCAATTTTCCCTTGAGATGAGCTCTACGTTTTAGATGTCCATGATGGGACAAATGTCTTTCTTTTTGGGCTTACAAGTATCTCAAAATCCCAGCGGCATATTCATTAATCAATCCAAATATGCAAATGAAATCTTGAAGAAATTGGGATTCGAATCTTGTGACTTTGTTGATACTCCCATGATTGAAAGATCAAAACTTGACAAAGACGATGTTGGGACTCCATTCGACCAAACCTTATATCGGAGCATGATTGGCTCTTTAATGTACCTCACTACCAGCAGACCGGATCTTCTCTTTGCCGTCTGCATATGTGCACGATATCAATCCAAACCAACTAAGAAGCACTTAGAAGCAGTCAAGAGGGTCTTTTGATATCTTAAAGGTACAATCCATCTGGGTCTCTGGTATCCCAAGGACACCGCAATGGAACTCACAGCTTATTCCGATGCTGATCATGCGGGGTGTCAAGACACTCGTTGAAGCACATCCAGGGGTGCACAGTTTCTGGGTGATAAGTTGGTTAGTTGGTCTTCAAAGAAACAAATGAGTACATCGATCTCTTCCACTGAGTCTGAATACATTGCCATGTCCTCGTGTTGTGCTCAAATCCTATGGATGAGATCTCAACTTTCGGACTATGGGTTTGTATTCAACAAGATTCCCATGTACTGTGACAACAAAAGTGCAATCGCACTGTGCTGCAACAATGTCCATCATTCAAGGACTAAGCACATTGATATTCGCCATCACTTCATCAGGGAACAAGTTGAGAATGGAATTGTGGAACTCTACTTCGTGCGGACTGAGTTCCAGCTGGCTAACATTTTCACCAAAGCACTTCCTAGGGAAAGATTTCAATTCATCCTCCCTCGCCTTGGCATGAAGAGTCTCACGCCTGAGGATCTCACAAGTCTTCAAGAAGATCAGGAGGAGTAAAGGGGTTGCTTCACATATCCTTGTATATAGTCTATCTCAAAAAGAAAAAAGAAAAACATAAAAATCATAAAACTCAAAAACATTCTTCTCTCGACATGTCTCATGTGTAATCAATAGTATGTACGATTCTAGAAATGCCATTCAATAATGGCACGGAATCATACATATGCTTGAACATGAGTTTTTCATACACCTAATAATGTTTTCTCTAAAAACATGTCGTCTCTAACTTCTTTGAAGATGGTTTGCTATTACTTTAGATAGCAACCCGGTCCTATTATTGGGGAAAGTTCGTTGCCAAAAAGACGGCTATTCCTAACAAAGGCATGAATTACTTTATATTCGTACCTTTCTGATCTGATGTACGCTTCAGTGCATCATTTTTGGTAAAAGAAGAGAAGTCTTCTTTAAGTCTCAAATACTATGGAAAACTAGAAGGGGGGGGGGGGGGTTGAATAGTTTTATGTCTTTTTAATTTTATTATGAAAACTTAGTTTAGTTTTAAAACCTTGTTTGCTATTAAAACTTTGATTCAATCTTATGTGAACTCAAATCTTGAACAATATGAACAACTATATCTAAGTATGAACAATAATAATATAAGCTAAGTATGTGAAATCAACACATGCATAATATAAACAATTATAGCTATATGTAACACCCCCAATTCATGGTTGCAGCGGAATTCAAACTGGGTGTTACTCGACGGCACAATAGTCACAATAATAGAAAACGAACTCCAATTGAGTCGTTTTAATAGATTTATCATTCAAATTGTATAAATATCAGAGATTACAAAATGAGGTCCCAAATGGTTCCATGTTTACAATGTATAATAAATGAGTTTTTGAATGATAATAAAATTTATAGCCCTCTTGAGTATCCGTGCCCTTCCGTGCCATCCTTGATCGTCATGAACCTGAAATACATGCTTGAGAGGTCAACACAAAGGTTGAGTGATATTCATAGAGTTTGTTTAATGTTTGAACACAATATGTTGGTAGTATGAGTTAATCAGACTCATACACATGTTTGGAAAACAAAGGTGGGCTACGTTGTTATACGCCCGGAACAGTTATTATCAAATACTAAGCTTATGACACCAAAACGTTAACGTGTACCAATATCAATCGGCGAAGTTATCCCGGTAGGTACTTTGCCGTCATACCTAATGTCTCAAATATTAATGCATTTGTTTGAACTTAGTCAATACAAATGGGATTCGTCAATCCCAATAGGCCTATTCACAATATTCGCGCTCACTTGCAAGTAACCCTCGCAAGTGATTAAATGGTTCATAATAAGGGATCTTGGTTTGGCAAGGATGTTACTTAGTGATAATAAAACAATCAGGCAAGCATACAATTTAAAAACATTGTGCTCGGTTAAAAATAGCATGTATTCCCCCCAAGGGTTTGTAAAACATTGAAGTAATGTAAAGTGGGGCTATGAACTCACCTTGAGTTGGATGATGTATAATGAGAATGATGGATATGCCGTAAGAACTTCTACGAGCAACCTAGAATAATTGTTGCAACTTAGGTTTGGAATAATGTCTAAGGAAACATAAACATGCCAATATATGTATGTCTTGCACTTAGTCCATGATGTGGTATGATGTATAATGTAAGTCGTTGAAAGAAATGATTCATGAAACATGTATGTCTTGTATATCGTTTACTACCGTTCGGGCCGACATAATTCAGAAGTCATGTTAGTAAGCGTTCGAGGAGCCAGGACACTTTAACTCGTAAATCCACAACTCAACTCGACGGCTTACATAATGAACTCCTCACATGAGGCTCCCTACTATTGTAGTAGTTGATGAAATATATAGATATAAGTTTTGATCCGAAAAGTTACATGTCCGATACATGAATAAACTTAGGAAAGTTTATTTGTACATGAAGATTGTTATTAGGGGTAGTTTCATAAGTCTTGTATGACCATTTTCTCTTTGTAATATCTCATGGTTCCTTTTTAAGTGAAGTAGATTCAAATTGCTTGTTCAAGTTCTCGTCAACTCTTTGTTTCATGTTTACGCCTATGTAAGTTGGTATGGTCATTTCGTCATGGCCTAGCCATGACCTTTGGTCCTTGTTTCAAGGTCATGAGACACAACCTTGGCTCTAGCCATGGTTGTGGTCTTGATTATAGGTCATAAGACCTCTTGTTCCTTTCAAAGTATAACCATAATCTTGTGACTTTCGCCTAAAAATGGGCTGTTTAGAATTTGAAGAATTTTATCACTCGGAAAGTGTTTTTAGGTCTCGAGCTTCTTTAATCCTTAACGAAAACGTCGTTCCGGACAACTTTCGTGTTTTAACTTTTTGATGAATCGGACCAGAAGTGTGACTTTCAAAACCCAAATTTGATCAGAATGGTATTTGGCAGTTTTGCCGGAAATCTTTGGTAACTTCAAATGGGCGTAACTTTTGACTCGTATACTCGTTTTGGGTGGTTCAAGTTGCTACGGTTTCCTTGTTAAGTCCTCTACTGTAATATGTAATGATCAAATATCATATTTTTACCATTTTGATCAGGTCTTACCAAGAAAGTCACTAGTTTGCTTGTTATAGTAACTTGTCTTATCAATCATGTACAATAACTTGTTTTACTCACTTTTATACATCATGGACATGAATACAAGACATAATATAGCACAAATAATATGTAAATAACATAAATATGATTATTTAACAAGAATCATGTTAGGGTTTGGCTTACAACTTTTGTCTTTCAAAGATGAAAGGAAGTTAACATGTAAGGATAGGACTTTGATAGACTTGCTTCAACCCACTTCACTTCATGCAATCTTTCTACTCTTGTAATCTTGAAAGAGAGATGATGAAAATTGAGGTGACTTGAGTGGATTCAAACTCAAGAGAAATCACCAAAGTTTCTAAGGATTTGAAGTAGTTTTGATGAATCAAAACTAAACTAGGGTTTATGTATGGATATTGCACTTGATTTCTTGGATGGAACTTGAAGTAAATGAGCTAAGGATGAGATGATGGTGTGTTTTTATGTGTGTGGGTCGTTGGAATGGCCAAGGAGGGGAAGAGAATGACTTAAATAAGGTCTTGAGGAGGTTAGAACCTTGACTAGTCAACACTTGCTCACCAAGTTGAACACATGTTCACATCTTAAGGCTTAAAGCATGGGATTAAGCCACCTAGGGGCTGAATCCCCCCCTAAGTCGGTTTGCCAACCTTGGGGAGCAAGGGTGGACTTTTGATGATATTCTCCAAGTTATTGAGTTAGTTTTGGCTCCGTAAAATGCTAACCGTAAATGGTTAAGCCACGAAACGTAAAACCGGGTATCGTAAAAATACGAAACTTGGAAGAATGGTTAAACATGTCAAAATACTCCATAATAAAATATAAAATGAGTGGTAGGTTCTATTTGGGTGTAAAACCCTGCTAAAAACTGGAAACACGGGTCTAAAACGCGTAATACGTAAAATGTACGAATATTGCGAAAAATTGAGAAAAGTAAAATGTTACTTTTCTAATAGGATATAAATGATTTAAAATGACTTATAATGTCTAGACTGGGCTCAGTCCAGTGTCGGTTGGTATTAAATGTCTTTTAGACATCAAACCGTAAGCCTAAAAATCAAGGAATGACTTATAAAATCAAGGAATGATTTTTGGTCAAAGGAGGAGGGAAAAATATGTTGACTTTTTCTAATAAGTTGAAAACTCAAATCGTATTAGAAACGCGGTGCAGGTATAGGCTAAGGTTACGGCTGAGTAAAAACGCTTAAAAACTGAAAATTCCAGTTTTTCACGGCCGAGGCTTATCTTGGTCATGTTTTTCTCAGTCATGATTTATTCTCAAATAAATCATGAGTGTGTCAAACATTTTTCTGATACGGGGAAAATTAACGCGACCGAATTTCGTTGTGCGTAGAATTTCTGAATGACGTTTTACCCTAAAACGTGTAATCCCGTGTAATTCCTTAATAACTTTCACGAAAATGAGCTTATGAATGTCAAACTTTTAATTTGCCATGGAAATGATTTATCACTTGAGCCCAAGAAATAAAAATCAAATTTCGGGAAAATTTTCGGGAAAAATGAATAGTAAAAGTGAATAGTGAAATTTTCCGGGAATAGTAATTATCCTGAAAATGCGAATTGTTACACTATATACGAGAGATAAGTAAGTAATCGTTTATTTTATAATCCTTAGTTATATTTTGTATGAAAACTATACTTGATCGAAATGATCAATTATATGTATGTTACCTTTTTAGTTTGATTCTAAAAACTTTGTTTTGTAAATGAAACTTTCGTTTGATCTTTAAGTAAAATCAATACTAGCACTATATGAGCAAATATACATATATACGTCTACGTCTACAAAAGTAATAACGATATAAGCAAGATAATAAGTAAGATATGGAAAGATCTAACCGCGAGACAAAGGATTTATAGTGGTTCGGCTATAAGGACACCTTCCTTGCCCTACTCCACTCCTCGAGTCACCTACTCGAGAGTTTTCTTCACTATGTCAACAAGCTCCTTATGGCGGAGAAACCTTACACACCAATATACACACCACAACTTCGTCACAACTTATTCACACCTTCTACACAACTTCTTCACACCTAGTCACTACTTAATCACAACACTACTTCTTCACACCTATCTATCTTTACAACTATCTACTTCGCAACAATCTTCTTCACAACTATCTACTTCCCAACTTCTCTACTTCACAACTATCTACTACACAATCTCTCTATCTACACACCTTCTTAATATATTTTCTATCAAGTATTCACAACTAGTTACACAAAGAAATAGATATAATGGATGATGCTCTAACAACTTGGATGTGGAGGTCACAACAAGTTGTAATACTTCTTCTCTTGATAGATTGAAGTATTCTTCTCTTGCGCTTGAAAGGTTGAGGCTTGGATCACTTTGAAACAAAGATTAATGTATATATGATCAAAGGATTTTAGAGAATAGAAATGAGATCTAGAAAAGAAAGTTTTGGGGTGCAAAAGGTGAGAAAAATCTGTGGAATGAACTAGTATTTAAAGGGGAAAAAAATACTGTTTGGGAGCGTGGGCGGTCCCCTTAATTGTCTGGCCGGTCCCCTTAATTTACTAGCCGGTCCCCTTAATGATTAAGGGGGCCGCCTAACAAAAAAAAAAAAATTTCTTCAGAATTTTTGTCTTTTTGTTGGGAAGGTTTTTCCGGAAGAGTATAACCGTTTTTTTGGGTAGAAATTTGAATTCAAAATGTTTATTTTGAATAAAACATTTCTTTATAAATACAAAAACATTTTGTATAAGTTTAAAAATGTTTGTCCCACTTTATAAAAAATGTAAGGTTTCTAAAAATAAAAATTCCTTTGATCATAAAATGCATTAAACACTTTGTTTATTCATACCTTAAGTGATTTGGATGTAAAGTGAATATTTATCACTAAATACTTGTTTACGTCATAATTTTTAGCTCAATGGGTTTACGTTTTGTGATTATCAAAACATAGAGATATCAATAAATGTTAATAATGTTTTTAGACATTATTTATATCAATAATCTCCTCCTTTTTGATGATTACAAAACCTAAACTCATCAAGTCTAAAAATTAATTTTTAGCCATGTATTTAGTGAGTTTGTATTCACTTCTCCCCCTTTTTTGTAAAATCAAAAGGGTTATGCCGGCTAGCTTCATAAATGAAGTTAGACGGGATGAAATCTCCCCCTTGATGTGTGCTCCCCCTCGTTCGATGGCACCAAGGAATCGAGATATGGAATGCTCGCAAGAAAAATAGTAGAAGCACAAGCATATATAGAAGAATATGCAATATACAAATAACAAGCATAGCAAACAAATATTAAGGATGCATAACAATTAATTCAAAGTGAATATGTTAAAGATCCTAATTTGCCAAAGAGAGCCATCGGACTTGCTTGTAACAAAAGGTTGGTTGATTCGTATTTGAAAGTGAAAATCATAAGCATATAGTATGCTTAGATGGTTGATGATGGAGTGTTTGGAATGAAGATGGTTGAGTTAAGGTAAGGTTGTTGGATTAATGGAAGTATATGTTTGGGTCATGAATGTTGGAGAGTTTGGTGGTGGAGAGTTTGTAGCGGAAGAGGTTGATTAAGGTTTTGGATGTTGTTCAAGTGAGGGTATTGGATGTGATCTAGTGAGAAGATATTCAATCCAAGTGAAGTGTTCATTGAATGCAATGGTTTTTAGGAGAAAGATGCAACAAGGTCAATTGTTGACATGTTTTTCAACTTGATTTATGTTGTGTGGTGATGAGGATGAGCTAGATGAAGGTGGATCCAAATTGTGTTGAGCAAGATGTAAGGCTAAAAGAGCATTAAGCTCATGGGCTTCTTGTAGCTCCTTAACGAACTTCAAGTGTTCGAAGGAAGGTGATGGTGGTGGAGCATGATAGTTGTCTTGGGTGAGGGTTTGAACATGCATCATAGGAATGGCATATGAAGTTGTAGGATGTGGTGGTTATACTCTTGGTGGTGGAGACATGTTTGAGCTTGGGTAATCATGAAAACATGATATGGGTGGAAGAGATGCTTCATGAGTGGATGGTGTTTTTGTTGAGTGAGCAACATGTAAAGTGTTGGTAATGAGGTTGGGATTATTGTTTTGGGATTGTGCATGCTCATCATAAGAAGGAGCATTAGTAAAAGCACGAATGGATGATTTGTTCTTAAATGGATCATTTTTGTGAGAGTGAGGTTTAGGTGTTGGTTGATTATGAACAACATCGCTTGAGTTGTGAAAAGATTATGAGGTTTGAGTGTAATGTAGAAGGATATGGGTGAGTAAAGGTTTTTGATATGTAATGTTGGTGAGAAGGAGAGTGAGGTGTTAGGTAAGTAATGTTTGAAAACATAGGAGGAATTTGGTGTTGGATGTTTGACAACGTCATTTGGTTTGACGGAATTTTAAAGGAAGTTAGGCTTTCTTCTCCAAACAAGTTTCTTAGTGGTTTTGGTTTAATGGGAGAGGAAATGATGAGATGAGTGGAGATTGAGAGGAATGAGAGTGTTTGTAATGTAGGATTGGTAGGATCAAGGATGGATAAACTTTGATGGAAGGTTTTGGATAGAATAGGTTTGTGAATTTTGGGAAGTGTAGGATGAAATGGGCTAAAAAGTAGAAAAAGGAAACAACACCTTTGACCATCAGATGGCCGGTCCCCTTAATTGGAGGTCGGTCCCCTTAATAATTAAGGGGGCCACCTTATGATTTAAGGGGGCCGCCCATCTGGTGATTCTCAGATTGCCAGAAAAGGGTAGTGAATTGCAGAAAGGTTGTGTTTTTGGTTTCAAACAAGTCCAACTATTTGAGACAATTAATCATATACTAATTATGTAGGCAATTATGTAGCCAAAGCATATTAACCAAAGAGATTAAGTAAACAAGCAATTTCATCTAGCATGTAAACATACTCAGCAAGCAAGTAAAATATAAGTGCTAGGAAACAATAAAGCAACATCAAGTATTTCATAACTACATAACTAGGAGATTTAATCCTAATGTGTATCAATGTGCAATAAGTGGGTAGTTATGATAGCATGGATTTCTAGACTTGTTACAAACAAAGTCTTAATAGACAAACCATGGTCCTCTTGATTTGATTTAGTTCACTTATAAGTGTCATTTATATAAATATGGATGACAAATATGAGATCACCATGCATGATTTAAAAGAGATGTTTTTAGCATTATTCAACAATGTTTGAAAGTAGGTTTTCACTTAAAATGTGAGAGTTATTTGAATAAAATAGATTGGTTTTTACTTCAAAATGTGTGAATGAACGGTAAAGAATATTTTCCCAATCTTTAGTTTTGATCAAAACAAAATTGTGGATATTGATAGTGAAAACATGTTATTTAAAAGTAGGATAGTTATTTGAGAAACTATTTTCAAAATGTGAGGTTTTTGCATATTTTTAAAGATATTAGATTTTTGACAACAAATATCATTAATCATATATTTTAAAAGATGTTTATTAAAGATCTCATACTCAAGAGGATTGGTTAAGCCTATTATTATCTCATGCTATCGTTTCTACATATCCTATGATCCTAAAGGGAGTGATGACGAAAATTTATATGTTTGATGCGAGAGTGTTGAACGGGGTATAACCTAACATCTATAGTTTCTTTGTTTTTGCACGCTTATCTAACTAAATACCATAGTCTACGGGAGCTTGTTTCATCCATAGTTTTCTTACGCAAGGAATCTAATCCTACTTCTATATTAACGATTTATCCACTTAACTCATTTCACTTCATCACCATGAGTTTGCTAATAGTGGATATAGAAGATTTCCATTTTCTATTTTGTTCGACAATGAACAATTTCATCTTATACCTAGGAAGGTCAACCAATGATGTTTCTAGGTAATAAGAGTATAAGCTATTATGTACATATATATGTATAAGAGTTACAAACAATATATATGTATAGCTAAGCATTAATCTAACTAATCATATATCTAAGCATGCAAATTATAGCGATGAACTTAAAAGAGATGCGCACCTTTTTAGTCTTCAATGGAATTTCTTCAAGCACTTAAAGTGATTATGTTGACTTATAGAAATCATTTGTAGACAAGATTCCAACTTCTTCGAAGAATGACAACTTAGCCACTTGGTCCCCATTGTCTCATTGGTCCAAAGTTGTTTGGTCCAAACATATTTAACATTTGGCTAGGATGCATGTATGGTGGTAATATTTCCCAAGGATTGTAACTTGGTTGATAATTCCACATTTGATTTCTAGTGTTATTGTAATTTTGTCTATTTTTGTTTCTTCTAGGTTGAGGTGTTTTAGATCGAGTATGAGGATTATTTGGTTTTCTTGGTGGTGGAGTTTTAGATCTTAATTTTGGTTTAGAAAATCCGGTTTTGACTTTTAATGATGGTTTATAAAAACTTTTTACTTCCTCATCACTTGCAATAGGTATTTTTCTATCTTCTCTAAGTATATACTTAGGTTTTGACTCTAATGGTTTTTGTTTACTAGATTCACATTCAAACTTTATATTTTTATTTTCACTAGTTGAGACATTAGTTAAGGTGAGTCCTAGACCGGTTTTATCTCCCGAAGTTTCTTGTACACTTATTATTTTCTTAAGTGAGTTACTTCCTTTTTTAAACTTGTCAAGTTTGAAAATTTTATCTTTAAGTTTTTCGTTTTCATTTTTGACCTCTAAGCATGTTTTACATTCTATAAAAACTTCTTTTTCTTTTTCCAAATGTTGTAGTTTAATTTTTAATTCGAGTACTTCATTTTCTAATAGATTATTAATATGTTTTAGTGGCTTATTTTTAATCATTACTTTTTGAACTAATTTGCATAATCTATTATATTCATTATCTAGGTCTTTTTCATCTAGTGATAAATTTTCATCACTAAAGAATTCGGTTTCGGAATGTACCTCTTTTGACGTCTTAGCCATGAGACACTTTTCCTCCATTGTGGTTTCTTTCTTGTCCTCATCGCTATCACTCCAAGCACCTCCAATGAACGCCTTTTGATTTTGATCTCTTGACATCATTGGACACTTTCCGATGAGATGATTTGGATCACCACATTTAAAACACTTCCTTTCATTATATGGTTGCCTAACGTATCTTCTTTGTCTTTTGAAGAATTTCTTGAAGTCTCGTACGGCCATAGCATACTCTTCATCGTCACTTTTGGAGGTTGAGTATTCTTCGTCACTAGAGTCCTTTTTAGCTTTCAACGCAATTGATTTGCTTTGCTCCCTTTTTCCTTTGACCATCTCGGAGTCTTTCTTTATTATTTCTTCGTAGACCTTTAAGTTACCGATCAATTCGTCAAGTTGTAGAGTTGACAAATTCCTTGATTCTTCAATAGCCGTGACTAGAGTCCTTTTTAGCTTTCAACGCAATTGATTTGCTTTGCTCCCTTTTTCCTTTGACCATCTCGGAGTCTTTCTTTATTATTTCTTCGTAGACCTTTAAGTTACCGATCAATTCGTCAAGTTGTAGAGTTGACAAATTCCTTGATTCTTCAATAGCCGTGACTTTAGCTCGCCATTTTGGATGAAGTGCCCTAAGAAATTTCCTAACAAAATTCTTACTAGAAAAATTCTCATCAAGTGCTTTTAAACTTGTGATAATAGTGTTAAATCTAGCAAAAACATTATCTATTGATTCCTCCTCCGGAATCGTAAATTGTTCATATTGTTGAACAAGAAGATCTATTTTGTTATCTTTAACTTGACTATTACCTTGGTGAGTGATTAGTAAAGAATCCCAAATTTCTTTTGCGGTTTTACACATAAAAATTCTTTCATATTCTTTGCGTGGTAACGCATTATAAATAACCATTTTAGCCTCATTATTTTTGATAGTTTCTTTTTCAAATCATCATTTTGTTTTTCAAAAGATACAATTTCATCATTTTTAGTTTCAAAATTATATTGAATAGGAGGAAAATTACCAAAGGTAATAACATGCCAAAGATCAAGATCTTTTGATTTCACATAAGTTTCGAATCTATTTTTCCAATAAAGAAAACCATCACTTTCAAATAATGGTGGTCTTTGCATAGATTGCCCTTCTAAATATTTTTCAGATTCCATAGATCGTTACAAGTTTTAAAATACAATATATTTTAAAAATCTTACTAGACGTGGCTCCTGATACCAATTGTGGAAAACTAGAAGGGGGTTGAATAGTTTTACGTCTTTTTAATTTTATTATGAAAACTTAGTTTAGTTTTAAAACCTTGTTTGCTATTAAAACTTTGATTCAATCTTATGTGAACTCAAATCTTGAACAATATAAACAACTATATCTAAGTATGAACAATAATAATATAAGCTAAGTATGTGAAATCAACACATGCATAATATAAACAATTATAGCTATATACGAGAGATAAGTAAGTAATCGTTTATTTTATAATCCTTAGTTATATTTTGTATGAAAACTATACTTGATCGAAATGATCAATTATATGTATGTTACCTTTTTAGTTTGATTCTAAAAACTTTGTTTTGTAAATGAAACTTTCGTTTGATCTTTAAGTAAAATCAATACTAGCACTATATGAGCAAATATATATATACGTCTACGTCTACAAAAGTAATAACGATATAAGCAAGATAATAAGTAAGATATGGAAAGATCTAACCGTGAGACAAAGGATTTATAGTGGTTCGGCTACAAGGACACCTTCCTTGCCCTACTCCACTCCTCGAGTCACCTACTCGAGAGTTTTCTTCACTATGTCAACAAGCTCCTTATGGCGGAGAAACCTTACACACCAATATACACACCACAACTTCGTCACAACTTATTCACACCTTCTACACAACTTCTTCACACCTATTCACTACTTAATCACAACACTACTTCTTCACACCTATCTATCTTCACAACTATCTACTTCACAATAATCTTCTTCACAACTATCTACTTCCCAACTTGTCAACTTCACAACTATCTACTACACAATCTCTCTATCTACACACCTTGCTAATCTATTTTCTATCAAGTATTCACAACTAGTTACACAAAGAAATAGATATAATGGATGATGCTCTAACAACTTGGATGTGGAGGTCACAACAAGTTGTAATACTTCTTCTCTTGATAGATTGAAGTATTCTTCTCTTGCACTTGAAAGGTTGAGGCTTGGATCACTTTGAAACAAAGATTAATGTATATATGATCAAAGGATTTTAGAGAATAGAAATGAGATCTAGAAAAGAAAGTTTTGGGGTGTAAAAGGTGAGAAAAATATGTGGAATGAACTAGTATTTAAAGGGGAAAAAAATACTGTTTGGGAGTGTGGGCGGTCCCCTTATTGTCTGGCCGGTCCCCTTAATTTACTAGCCGGTCCCCTTAATGATTAAGGGGGCCGCCTAACAAAAAAAAAATAATTTCTTCAGAATTTTTGTCTTTTTGTGGGGAAGGTTTTTCCTGAATAGTATATCCGTTTTTTGGGTAGAAATTTGAATTCAAAATGTTTATTTTGAATAAAACATTTCTTTATAAATACAAAAACATTTTGTATAAGTTTAAAAATGTTTGTCCCACTTTATAAAAAATGTAAGGTTTCTAAAAATAAAAATTCCTTTGATCATAAAATGCATTAAACACTATGTTTATTCATACCTTAAGTGATTTGGATGCAAAGTGAATATTTATCACTAAATACTTGTTTACGTCCTATTTTTTAGCTCAATGGGTTTACGTTTTGTGATTATCAAAACATAGAGATATCGATAAATGTTAATAATGTTTTTAGACATTATTTATATCAACAATCTCCCCCTTTTTGATGATTACAAAACCTAAACTCATCAAGTCTAAAAATTAATTTTTAGACATGTATTTAGTGAGTTTGTATTCACTTCTCCCCCTTTTTGTAAAATCAAAAAGGTTATGCCGGCTAGCTTCAAAAATGAAGTTAGACGGGATGAAATCTCCCCCTTGATGTGTGCTCCCCCTCGTTCGATGGCACCAAGGAATCGAGATATGGAATTCTCGCAAGAAAAATAGTAGAAGCACAAGCATATATAGAAGAATATGCAATATACAAATAACAAACATAGCAAACAAATATTAAGGATGCATAACAATTAATTCAAAGTGATTATGTTAAAGATCCTAATTTGCCAAAGAGAGCCATCGGACTTGCTTGTAACAAAAGGTTGGTTGATTCGTATTTGAAAGTGAAAATCATAAGCATATAGTATGCTTAGATGGTTGATGATGGAGTGTTTGGAATGAAGATGGTTGAGTTAGGGTAAGGTTGTTGGATTAATGGAGGTATATGTTTGGGTCATGAATGTTGGAGAGTTTGGTGGTGGAGAGTTTGTAGCGGAAGAGGTTGATTAAGGTTTTGGATGTTGTTCAAGTGAGGGTATTGGATGTGATCTAGTGAGAAGATATTCAATCCAAGTGAAGTGTTCATTGAATGCAATGGTTTTTAGTAGAAAGATGCAACAAGGTCAATTGTTGGCATGTTTTTCAACTTGATTTATGTTGTGTGGTGATGAGGGTGAGCTAGATGAAGGTGGATTCAAATTGCGTTGAGCAAGATGTAAGGCTAAAAGAGCATTAAGCTCATGGGCTTCTTGTAGCTCCTTAACGAACTTCAAGTGTTCGAAGGAAGGTGATGGTGGTGGAGCATGATAGTTGTCTTGGGTGAGGGTTTGAACATGCAACATAGGAATGGCATGTGAAGTTGTAGGATGTGGTGGTTATACTCTTGGTGGTGGAGACATGTTTGAGCTTGGGTAATCATGAAAACATGATATGGGTGGAAGAGATGCTTCATGAGTGGATGGTGTTTTTGTTGAGTGAGCAACATGTAAAGTGTTGGTAATGAGGTTGGGATTATTGTTTTGGGATTGTGCATGCTCATCATAAGAAGGAGCATTAGTAAAAGCACGAATGGATGATTTGTTCTTAAATGGATCATTTTTGTGAGAGTGAGGTTTAGGTGTTGGTTGATTATGAACAACATCGCTTGAGTTGTGAAAAGATTATGAGGTTTGAGTGTAATGTAGAAGGATATGGGTGAGTAAAGGTTTTTGATATGTAATGTTGGTGAGAAGGAGAGTGAGGTGTTAGGTAAGTAATGTTTGAAAACATAGGAGGAATTTGGTGTTGGATGTTTGACAACGTCATTTGGTTTGACGGAATTTTAAAGGAAGTTAGGCTTTCTTCTCCAAACAAGTTTCTTGGTGGTTTTGGTTTAATGGGAGAGGAAATGATGAGATGAGTGGAGATTGAGAGGAATGAGAGTGTTTATAATGTAGGATTGGTAGGATCAAGGATGGATAAACTTTGATGGAAGGTTTTGGATAGAATAGGTTTGTGAATTTTGGGAAGTGTAGGATGAAATGGGCTAAAAAGTAGAAAAAGGAAACAACACCTTCGACCATCAGACGGCCGGTCCCCTTAATTGGAGGACGGTCCCCTTAATAATTAAGGGGGCCGCCTTATGATTTAAGGGGGCCGCCCATCTGGTGATTCTCAGATTGCCAAATAGATAGTATTAGAAAGTCCGTAGGTATGTGGTGAGTGCTTATTCACTCACTATTTTATGACCAAATAACCAACCCAAAACGACTAAATGAGCTAACAAATGCCAAGAAAACATGTGTTTTTTATGTTGTGAACATGCAGGTACGGATTAATCACAAAAAAATGAAAAAAAGCAAATGAATACCGGAAAAACGAGCACGAGAGTGGAAGATGGTCAAAGCCGGGATCTACAAGTCAACTTCAGTCCTTCATCTATTCAGAATTGGCAAAAATGGTCCTTGGATTATACTTTTGAAGAAAGTCAAAATCAGCCTTGCATTTTCAGATTTTACACTTGTAGTCCTTGTGATTTTTATTATCTCAAATCTGAAATTAGGCTTGGTTCTAAAATATTACATAATCTAAAGCCCATAAACCTCAAAAGCCCAAGTCTTAATATTCTTGACCCGAGCCCACTTCCCTTTTGGTCAATGTTCATAAGAGCCGGTCAAACACTAATAATAAAACCAAACGCGCCTAATTCTTATTTCCCCCAAATTCCCAAAAAAACCCCCAAATACCATGAACCCTAGCTCACCATTTGAATCAATTGGCTCACACAACTTAAATCAACCATGATTAACTAATCATTTGGCCTTCTAGAAGCACACCACACGTGACTGTGCACATGTCAGAGAATGTTAGTATCTATCAATGGTCATGTGGAAGAAAATGATTGGAAGAAACGCGTCAGTATACTCCTTGGATTCTGCTGACAAGTCAGAGAAAGTATTACACACAAGGAGGGGACAGATGGCAAGGATTGATTAGGAAAGCCACATCACTGATTATCATCCAAGGGCTACAATTCATATAAAGAAGCACAACACTATCCAAGGGCTGAGATGAGAAGAAAGAAGCACAAAGAGGTGTGAGGATCGCCAGCTTGGCAATCAGACCCTAACCTCACTCCTCTCCTATATATAGTGCTCATTTTTGAGCTTATAGGTGTGATTTTTAGCTTATTGAAATGCTGTCAAAATTTCCTTAGATTGTATTTTAGATTAGTATATGTAATCTTCTTATAAGTTTTTAATAAAATTACTAGTTTCCTTTAATAACTTTCAGTTTATTTTTAATTTTCTCAATGCATATTGTGTCTTAATTATGTTTCAAGCTAGCTTATTACTATTTGTCATCAGTTTAATTTCTGCAATTGTTGCTAAAAGCTTATTCCATTTACAGTAAAAGAAACAAATAAAAAAAATATATAAAATCAGAAAAATAAAAATATATATATAAATGTTTACATAATAGTTAATATAGCTTACAGTTGAGCTTATTTTTCCTTTTTGAACATTCCATTTGAGCATTTTAGCTTACTAGTGGAATTATTTGAGTCATTAAATTACAAACAAAGGATCAGAAAATCAGTTGCTGAGGTGTTGGATAAGCTGAGACAGAAGAGATGAACTCAGCCTATCATAAAGATAGGCTTCTGTGAACTCCCTCTGTTTTTGCTGAGGGAGAGTTGTGGTAATTTCTAATTTGATCTTGTGATATAATAGTAGCTGTTAGTGAGTATTTGAATAATTGAAGTACTGTTTCATTGAGATCTTTTGTTATATTGTTGTTAGGTTGTGTGTTTAGTCTGTTTGATTTTAAATTGCTGTAGCTTGATATTAGATATGTTTGTTGATTGAATTTGAGTAGCATGGTTATTTTTAGATTTAGCTTTTAGATCTGCTTTAGCTAAGTGCATCTGATCATCTGTTATATTGTGAATCTGAGTTTAGTTGTGGCTTATGTTGAGTACTGTTTCATTGTGAATTACTGTTGAGTTGATACTTGATCTGAGTTATCTGTCATTTGTGAGGATTGTGTTCTGAGTTCATATGATTTAGTCATAACTAGCTGCTGAATCTGAGCTTGTTATATCTTTTGATTCATCTGATTTGTTATTGTCGTTGATGAGTAGTTATGGAGACTTGTCAGTAATAGTGGATCTTTGTTTATTGATGAATGTTTGAGTTTCTTTTTGCAACAATAGGTTTGATAAGTTTCATTGCTGAATGATTTAGTTGCAGTTAACTATTGTTTAGCTGTTACTTAGTGTTTCAGACTTGAGTTTGAATTAATTGGAGTAGCTTAGTGTGATATTAATTAGAGTTATAGCATAATTAGTAGAATAAGAGAGTGTTTGGATTTATTGTCAGCTGAGTTTTGTTGATGTGGTGATTCTCTCCCATTGTCACATTTAGATTGCTTTAGAATAGTAAAAGTCAGTTAAACCATCAAATTGAGTAGGTCATTCCACAAAAAGTCAAAATGAGATTGCATTTTTCATAATCCACTATTGGATAGAATTTAGTTTATAGCTGCTGAACTGAGCTTGTTCTTAAGTGTTACATGTAACAATTCACAATTTCAGGTTAATTACTTTTCCCGGAAAATTTTACTATTCATTTTTACTATTCATTTCTTTTCCGAAACTTTCCCGAAAGTTGATTTTTATTTGATATTCTCAAATGATAAATCATTTCCATGGCAAATTAAAAGTTTAACTTTCATAAGCTCATTTTCGTGAAAGTTATTAAGGAATTACACGTTTTAGGGTAAAACGTCAATCAGAAATTCTACGCACAACGAAATTCAACCCCGTCAGGTGACCCCACATCGGAAAAATGTTTGACACACTCATGATTTATTTGAGAATTAATCGTGACTGAGAAAAACATGACCAAAAACTTCCCAGCAGGTCACCCATGCCTATACTACTCTCGCATGAGCACACTTAACCATTTGGGCGATTAACCGTTAGACCACAAAACGAGTTTCTAAGACATTTTGAGTTTTCAAAATTATTAGAAAAAGTCAACATAATTTTCCCTCCTCCATTGACCAAAAATCATCCCTTGATGATATAAGTCATTTCGTGATTTTTAGGCTTACGGTTTAATGTTTAAAAGACATTTAATACCAACCGACACTAGAATGAGCCCAGTCTAGACATCATAAGTCATTTTAAATCATTTTTATCACATTAGAAAAGTAACATTTTACTTTTCTCAATTTTACGCAATATTCGTACATTTTACGTATTACGCGTTTTCGACCCGTGTTTCCAGTTTTTAGCAGGGTTTACCACCCAAATGACACCTACCACTCATTTTATATTTTATTATGGGACATATGGACATGTTTAACAATACTTTCAAATTCCATAATTTTACGACACCCGGTTTTACGTTTTGAGGCTTAATCATTTACGATTGGCATTTCCCGGAGTCAAAACACACTAGATATCTTGGATAATATCATCACAAGTCCACACCTTGTCCTCCAAGCTTATGAACCGCCATATGGGGGGGTTTTCACACTAGGTGGCTTGATCTCAAGCTTAAAGGCCTTAAGATTAGTCCATGTGTTCACCTTGGCCTCCAAGGTTGGACTAGTCAACATTTGTAACCTCCTTAAGACCCTATAAAAGCCCCCCATCCCTTCCTTTGGCCAGCCATCAAACCACACCACAACACTCTCATCTTTGCTTGATTTATTCCAAGTTTCATGCAAGATTCAAGTGCTTCTTCAAGGTTGAAACCCTAGATAGGTTATCATTCATCAAACACTTCCATAACCTCATATACTTGGTGATTTCTCTTGAGTTTAAATCCACTCAAGTCACCTCAATTTTCATCATCTCTCTTTCAAGATTACAAGAGTAGAAAGATTGCATGAAGTGAAGTGGGTTGAAGCAAGTCTATCAAAGTCCTATCCTTACATGTTAATTTCCTTTCATCTTTGAAAGCCAAAAGTTGTGAGCCAAACCCTAACTTGATTCTTGTTAAATAATCATGTTCATGTTATTTACATATTATTTGTGCTATATTATGTCTTGTATTAATGTCCATGATGTATAAAAGTGAGCAAAACAAGTTATTGTTATTGATTGTTACAACAAGTTACTAAAACAAGTAAACTAGTGACTTTCTTGGTAAGACCTGATTAAAATGGTAAAAATATGATGTTGGATCATTACATATTACAGTAGAGGACCTAACAAGGAAACCATAGCAATTTGAACCACCTAAAACGAGTAAACGAGTCAAAAGTTATGGCGATTTGAAGTTACCAAAGATTTCCGGCAAAACTGCCAAATACCATTCTGATCAAATTTGAGTTTTGAAAGTCATACTTCTGGTCCGATTCATCAAAAAGTTAAAACACGAAAGTTGTCCGGAACGACGTTTTCGTTCAGGAACAAAGAAGCTCGAGCCCTGAAAACGCTTTTTGAGTGATAAATTCTTCAAAATCTTAACAGCCCATTTTTAGACCAAATTCATTACATATAAGTTATGGTTTATGAAGACCAAAGGGGTCTTATGACCTAAATCAAGACCACAACCATGGCTAGAGCCAAGGTTGAGTCTCAAGACCATGGAACAATGACCAAAGGTCATGGCTAGGCCATGACGAAATGACCATACCAGCTTACTTAGGCGTAAACATGAAACAAAGAGTTAATGATAACTTGAACAAACAATTTGGATCTACTTCACTTAAAGGAACCATGAGATATTACAAAGAGAAAATGGTCATACAAGACTTATGAAACTACCCCTAATAACAATCTTCATGTACAAATAAACTTTCCTAAGTTTATTCAAGTATCGGACATGTAACTTTTCGGATCAAAACTTATATCTATATATTTCATCAACTACTACAATAGTAGGGAGCCTCATGTGAGGAGTTCATTATGTAAGCCGTCGAGTTGAGTTGTGGATTTACGAGTTAAAGTGTCCTGGCTCCTCGAACGCTTACTAACATGACTTCTGAATTATGACGGCCCGAACGGTAGTAAACGATATACCAAAACATACATGTTTCACGAATCTTTCTTTCAAAGACTTATACTATACATCATACCACATCATGGACTAAATGCAAGATATATATATAGGCACTACTTCATATTCTTTACTCCGATCCTAAGTCGCGACATTCTATTATAGGTTGCTCATAGAAACCTACACGATCCAACCATCACCTCCATTACTTGCTATTCTACTTAAGGTGAGTTCGTAGCCCCACTTTCTATTGTTTAACTATTTTACAAATCCATGGGGGGAATACATGCTATTATTTTTCTACTCGAACACGATGCTTTCTAATGTATGCTTCACGACGATGTTTTATTATCACTAAGTAACGATTGCCATGTTCGAAGTCCCTATATCATGAACCATTAGTCACTACCTTTAGTGAGCGCGAATATTGTGAATAGATCTATTGGGATTGACGAATCCCATTTGTGTTGAACAACGACGAGTTCACACAAATGCACTATATTTGAGATTTAGCGGTATAAACGGCAAAAGTACCTTGATAGGGCTTCTATAATGCCAATTTTGTTGGTTCGATGTTAACGCTTTGGTTGTATGAGCTTAGTGAAATAAATAACGATTTTGTTTTCTAAACATTGGTGTGAGTCTATAGCTCACACTACGATTATTGTGTTCAAACGATTTAACTACAAACACTACGATTATTGTGTTCAAACGATTTAACTAAACTCTACGAATTCCACTCAACCTTTGTGTTGACCTCTCAAGCATGTATTTCAGGTTCATGACGATCAAGGATGGAACGGAAGGGCACGGATACTCAAGAGGGCTATAAATTTTATTATCATTCAAAACTCATTTAATTTGTAAATGGAACCATCTGGGACCTCATTTTGTATCTCTGATATTTATACAATTTGAATGATAAATCTTTTAAAACGACTCAATTGGAGTTCGTTTTCTATTATTGTGTCTATTGTGCCGTCAAGTAACACCCAGTTCGAATTCCGCTGCGTCCATGAATTGGGGGTGTTACAGATTGGTACCAGAGCCATGGTTATAGAGAAACGGGTCTAATTGAGACCTAAACTATAACTACAACTACAAGCAAAACCATTTTATAGCCTTCCGCTCTCCGTGTCTTCCATCCTCCAGACGATTATGGACTTTGTAAGCATGTTATGCTACATAAACATATAAGTATATTTATATATACATTCGAGTTATTTTCAATCATTTTATCTAAACATATCTACACATGCCTATTCTATGGCATTTCGACACAACTACATTCTCCCAACCATGTTCCTACTCCAACATTTTATATCCAAGATATTGTAACGAATTACGATGGTCTTTTCTATTTCCCGAACATTGTATGACACAATGGTCTAATCTACTTCCGAGACATTGTGATTTGTGCAATGGTCTCTCGAATTATTCCACCACCTCATCAATATCATTTCATATGATATCAAAAACCCATCACAATCTATCGATTTCCAAACAAGAAATATGAATTTCTAAAGGACAAACTAATCCATTATCGACAAAAGCTGAACTTTCTCTACATCCATCAAAGTTTTCTTCTGAAACCTTCATTGTTAAAAGTTTGTAATTCTAGCCCAGTATAGACTGTTTTAGAATTACTTCAACTTCCTTTCCACACATATCTACCCGTACTATCTTCTATGCAATGGAATGTGAAAACATACGTTACAAGTCTCTTATGGCGGGACTTGCAACTGAATGGTTTGACATCGCCTTTGTTTAGTGGACAGTTTCCCGAAAGCAACGGACGTATCACAAGTATACCTAATTTAGGTATTTGAAAATTTTATCGAACCTTGGCTAAATATAGACTAGTCACCTATATTTAACCTAGGGACAGTGGAATATAGTCTGACTAACTATATTCGACTTAAAATTTTCAAATACTGAGAGTAGTTATACTAGGGTTATGTTTAGGTTGATTTCCTACTTGAACTCGATAAACCACCCGAATTCTTTAAAACGATCTAGAGACACGATAGTGCCTTACCACTCAGCGAAATCTTAATACCTTATTTGTACTACCTAACTTCATTCTTGAAAGTTTTCATTTATGAGATAATCCGAACTACTATCTTGGGATAGTTATCAATTATTCTCTTCATCCTGTAGAAGTACCATCCTGTTTAGGATACCATTCCATCATAAACTTTTAAAATCTCTTAAGATTTTCAAAACAAACTCAACATCTATACCTAAGAGTATTAATGTTAAGCATACACTACACACTTTTGTTCATCAACATATCATAACATTATATTCACAACCGTTGGAACCACAAGCTCATTAACAGATCTTGATGCATTTTTAATGCTCAAATCATCCTTAGCTACACCACAAGCACCCTTATCAGCTTTACAAGTTTGAATTTTCATCTTGTACTTTTGGAACACCAGTATCATCTCGTAATACCCTACCTTGTAACTCACCGACTAAGTATGAATGTTGTGTAGGATGATTTGTAATTATTTGAATGGATTGGGATGCCTTTTCATTTAAATAAAGACATTGTAAATCACTAAACCATAAGTTTATATTTCCTTATCTACATTGTTTGGGATGCCTCTCTATGTAAATAAGGAATTATAAACAAGTGGGCTTATTTGTATCCGAAATAACATAAGTATGAAGTCAATAAACAATAGGTACAACAACCGATTACCTACTAGGCTATGATTGCAACTACGATCTCAATTCCTATTAATATTCGACTGCTATATCAATTTCCTTTGATATTCGACTATTACCATATCTTTCCTACATAAAAGTAAACCTCATCCTACACCATACACTGAAACGACAAATCAAACTACATCACTGGTAATCCCAGACTATAGTCCTCATAAGTAACTACACCTTTTCATCGACACCACTCCAACATATGATACACACAGAACTTCGGGACAAAGTTCCCCGTATGGGGTGGAGACTGTAACAATTCACAATTTCAGGTTAATTACTTTTTCCGGAAAATTTTACTATTCATTTTTACTATTCATTTCTTTTCCGAAACTTTCCCGAAAGTTGATTTTTATTTGATATTCTCAAATGATAAATCATTTCCATGGCAAATTAAAAGTTTAACTTTCATAAGCTCATTTTCGTGAAAGTTATTAAGGAATTACACGTTTTAGGGTAAAACGTCAATCAGAAATTCTACGCACAACGAAATTCAACCCCGTCAGGTGACCCCACATCGGAAAAATGTTTGACACACTCATGATTTATTTGAGAATTAATCGTGACTGAGAAAAACATGACCAAAAACTTCCCAGCAGGTCACCCATGCCTATACTACTCTCGCATGAGCACACTTAACCATTTGGGCGATTAACCGTTAGACCACAAAACGAGTTTCTAAGACATTTTGAGTTTTCAAAATTATTAGAAAAAGTCAACATAATTTTCCCTCCTCCATTGACCAAAAATCATCCCTTGATGATATAAGTCATTTCGTGATTTTTAGGCTTACGGTTTAATGTTTAAAAGACATTTAATACCAACCGACACTAGACTGAGCCCAGTCTAGATATCATAAGTCATTTTAAATCATTTTTATCACATTAGAAAAGTAACATTTTACTTTTCTCAATTTTACGCAATATTCGTACATTTTACGTATTACGCGTTTTCGACCCGTGTTTCCAGTTTTTAGCAGGGTTTACCACCCAAATGACACCTACCACTCATTTTATATTTTATTATGGGACATATGGACATGTTTAACAATACTTTCAAATTCCATAATTTTACGACACCCGGTTTTACGTTTTGAGGCTTAATCATTTACGATTGGCATTTCCCGGAGTCAAAACACACTAGATATCTTGGATAATATCATCACAAGTCCACACCTTGTCCTCCAAGCTTATGAACCGCCATATGGGGGGGTTTTCACACTAGGTGGCTTGATCTCAAGCTTAAAGGCCTTAAGATTAGTCCATGTGTTCACCTTGGCCTCCAAGGTTGGACTAGTCAACATTTGTAACCTCCTTAAGACCCTATAAAAGCCCCCCATCCCTTCCTTTGGCCGGCCATCAAACCACACCACAACACTCTCATCTTTGCTTGATTTATTCCAAGTTTCATGCAAGATTCAAGTGCTTCTTCAAGGTTGAAACCCTAGATAGGTTATCATTCATCAAACACTTCCATAACCTCATATACTTGGTGATTTCTCTTGAGTTTAAATCCACTCAAGTCACCTCAATTTTCATCATCTCTCTTTCAAGATTACAAGAGTAGAAAGATTGCATGAAGTGAAGTGGGTTGAAGCAAGTCTATCAAAGTCCTATCCTTACATGTTAATTTCCTTTCATCTTTGAAAGCCAAAAGTTGTGAGCCAAACCCTAACTTGATTCTTGTTAAATAATCATGTTCATGTTATTTACATATTATTTGTGCTATATTATGTCTTGTATTAATGTCCATGATGTATAAAAGTGAGCAAAACAAGTTATTGTTATTGATTGTTACAACAAGTTACTAAAACAAGTAAACTAGTGACTTTCTTGGTAAGACCTGATTAAAATGGTAAAAATATGATGTTGGATCATTACATATTACAGTAGAGGACCTAACAAGGAAACCATAGCAATTTGAACCACCTAAAACGAGTAAACGAGTCAAAAGTTATGGCGATTTGAAGTTACCAAAGATTTCCGGCAAAACTGCCAAATACCATTCTGATCAAATTTGAGTTTTGAAAGTCATACTTCTGGTCCGATTCATCAAAAAGTTAAAACACGAAAGTTGTCCGGAACGACGTTTTCGTTCAGGAACAAAGAAGCTCGAGCCCTGAAAACGCTTTTTGAGTGATAAATTCTTCAAAATCTTAACAGCCCATTTTTAGACCAAATTCATTACATATAAGTTATGGTTTATGAAGACCAAAGGGGTCTTATGACCTAAATCAAGACCACAACCATGGCTAGAGCCAAGGTTGAGTCTCAAGACCATGGAACAATGACCAAAGGTCATGGCTAGGCCATGACGAAATGACCATACCAGCTTACTTAGGCGTAAACATAAAACAAAGAGTTAATGATAACTTGAACAAACAATTTGGATCTACTTCACTTAAAGGAACCATGAGATATTACAAAGAGAAAATGGTCATACAAGACTTATGAAACTACCCCTAATAACAATCTTCATGTACAAATAAACTTTCCTAAGTTTATTCAAGTATCGGACATGTAACTTTTCGGATCAAAACTTATATCTATATATTTCATCAACTACTACAATAGTAGGGAGCCTCATGTGAGGAGTTCATTATGTAAGCCGTCGAGTTGAGTTGTGGATTTACGAGTTAAAGTGTCCTGGCTCCTCGAACGCTTACTAACATGACTTCTGAATTATGACGGCCCGAACGGTAGTAAACGATATACCAAAACATACATGTTTCACGAATCTTTCTTTCAAAGACTTATACTATACATCATACCACATCATGGACTAAATGCAAGATATATATATAGGCACTACTTCATATTCTTTACTCCGATCCTAAGTCGCGACATTCTATTATAGGTTGCTCATAGAAACCTACACGATCCAACCATCACCTCCATTACTTGCTATTCTACTTAAGGTGAGTTCGTAGCCCCACTTTCTATTGTTTAACTATTTTACAAATCCATGGGGGGAATACATGCTATTATTTTTCTACTCGAACACGATGCTTTCTAATGTATGCTTCACGACGATGTTTTATTATCACTAAGTAACGATTGCCATGTTCGAAGTCCCTATATCATGAACCATTAGTCACTACCTTTAGTGAGCGCGAATATTGTGAATAGATCTATTGGGATTGACGAATCCCATTTGTGTTGAACAACGACGAGTTCACACAAATGCACTATATTTGAGATTTAGCGGTATAAACGGCAAAAGTACCTTGATAGGGCTTCTATAATGCCAATTTTGTTGGTTCGATGTTAACGCTTTGGTTGTATGAGCTTAGTGAAATAAATAACGATTTTGTTTTCTAAACATTGGTGTGAGTCTATAGCTCACACTACGATTATTGTGTTCAAACGATTTAACTACAAACACTACGATTATTGTGTTCAAACGATTTAACTAAACTCTACGAATTCCACTCAACCTTTGTGTTGACCTCTCAAGCATGTATTTCAGGTTCATGACGATCAAGGATGGAACGGAAGGGCACGGATACTCAAGAGGGCTATAAATTTTATTATCATTCAAAACTCATTTAATTTGTAAATGGAACCATCTGGGACCTCATTTTGTATCTCTGATATTTATACAATTTGAATGATAAATCTTTTAAAACGACTCAATTGGAGTTCGTTTTCTATTATTGTGTCTATTGTGCCGTCAAGTAACACCCAGTTCGAATTCCGCTGCGTCCATGAATTGGGGGTGTTACATTACACCTAAGTTTTTGGTCATAAATTTGTATGATACTATATCTCTGTTGGTCAATCTTGGATTTGCTCATTTAATTTTTGAATTTAGATTGTATTACAACTGCTTAATAAGTCTTGGAAGTTGACTGAGTGAGACAGTTGTCTGCTTGTTGAATTTAGGACTGCATATTTGTTTTAGAGATTGTATTTGTTATTTGAGTGTTGTTTTGAGTTATATTAGAGTAGTATATGTGTTGTGCATTGCTTGAATACTTCTGTCTAGGCTTTTGCTTGTTCTGCTCATTTTTTTTAGCTTATTTTTGACCTTATTGATTTACAATTGTTGCATCTGTGGATTTCTGTGTTGGAATTTGTTCAAAACTTGCTTAACTGAGTGCATTGCATCATCCTAAGTCTGTTTTCAAAGTTCCAAATAGTTTGGATCACAAGTGCTTATAAATAAGCACTTGTGATAAGCAGTGTTACCAAAATAAGCAGTTCCACTGTTCATTTTCATTTCAAATTTTTTATCTGAGTTCTTTTTATTATTTTAGAATTTCTGGAATTTTTCTAGACTTTTCCAAACCTTTTTACTATTTTTCTTAATTTCTTTTTTACTTTATTCATTTTTAAATCATTTTTAAATACCAAAAATCAATAAAAAATCAGAAAATGTTGTGAAAAATACAAAAATATTTTTAGAAATTCTTTTATAATATTTTAGAATTTTTAGAATTAAATTTTCAATTTTCCACTTTAATTTTCTATTTTTCCTAATTTTTAATTCATTTTAAATTCCTAAAATCAAAATTAATTCATAGAAAATAAATAAAAAGTCAAAAAAAAAAAAAAAAATCTTCTGAAAATTCATTTTATTATTTTAAGATTTTTAGAAAATATTTTCAAGTTTGTAGGATCATTTTTCAATAAACGTTACGTTTTAAATTTTGCGGTTGCATTTCCGTTTTTACGTTTTTGATTTTGATGCATAATTAGCTTGTACTCTTTGCATATTTCATAGTTGTTTGTGATTACTTGAATAATTTGATTGCTATTTTCACTTTCTCACTTTTCAATTCACGATTTCACGAATTGATATTCTCGATTCCATTCGCCTTCACTAGGAAACGACTCGGGTGATCCGTATTTTACGCGGATCACTTTGATATTATACTATATATATTATATAATTGGTTTTCACACGAATCAATTTTTGGCGCCGCTACCGTGGAAGGTCGAAGTGAGTTTTTGAATATTCGCTTTGAAAAATCGTGTTTTGATAAGCCTTCCTCTATTTTGTATATATTTCTATAAAAATATAAAAATTGAAAAATTCTAAACACTTTTCCTAAAGTGTTTACAAAATACCAAAAAAAAAATAATAAAAGTTACAGCCTCGACTCGACCGAAAGGAAGGGCGTTGTAAACCAAAAAGTCTCACAATATAACGAAAACGTAATTTAGTTGTTTATCGGATTATTTCAATTACTACAACCGAATAAGCGGGAAATACGGATAGCTAAGACATTAAATTGCTAGCTGAAGAGAGATCCATTCTTCTCTCCCGTCCCGTCGCGCGTGGTTTTGAAAGAAACGGTTTTCGATTAACATTACGTTTTAAGAAAAGAAAAAGAAAAGAAATAAAAAGTTTTTGTGAAAAATATATAAAAAACAAAAAGATTTTCCTTTTTCTTTTTCTTTTCTTTTTAATTTTTGCTTTTGGTGTATGCACACCCGCTCTTCTTTTGAGAGTCTTATATCACCTTTATCAAATCCCGAAAGGGTAATTCGACACACACACCGTGTCCATTTCCTTAACATTGAGGAAATGGATCCGAATAATCAACACCCTCCGGTGGGTGGTGATGAAAACCAACACATGCCGGCTCCCGATCTCCGAACGATGGAGGAGCTGTGCCAACCCACGATGCATGGTAGAGGTGGCCCGATTGCCCCTCTAAATATTGAGGCCACGGATTTTGGACTTAAGCACCACATGATACAACAAGTCCAAAATTTGTGCCAATTTCACGGACTACCGGGTGACGATGCAAATAAGCATCTCGATAAGTTTCTAACCGTCACCCAAAATATGAAGCAAAACGGGGTCTCCGATGACGCCCTCCGTCTCTCTCTCTTCCCCTATTCTCTAACGCATCATGCCACCGCGTGGTTTGATCGCCTTCCCAGGAACTCGATTCATACTTTCAATGAAATGGTTTCCAAGTTCCTGGCGAAGTATTTTCCACCATCGATGGCGACGAAGTTGAGGAATGATATTAGCAATTTTCGACAACTCCCCGATGAGTCTTTGTTTGAGGCTTGGGAACGTTACAAGCTTGCCATTGATCGTTGTCCGAATCATAATATGCTTCTCGTCACAATAATTGATACGTTTTATAATGGATTGACTTTACGACATAGGGACACGATCAATGCTGCAGCTAGTGGTACTTTCATGAAACGTCGTCCCGAGGATTGCTACGAGCTAATCGAGAATATGACGGCCCATTACAATTATTGGGATTCCTCATCCGAGAGGAATGAGCCAATAAGATCGACAGCGACTCTAAACTCTTCTTCTTCTAACCCCGAGCTAGCCGTCTTGAATAAGAAACTTGACGATTTGTCGACGGCTATGCTAAGAATGTACCAAATGATGCCGAATCAAGTCAAAAACACACAAGTTAATATGGTCAATATCGTTTGTGAAACTTGTGGTGATCCACATTCATACCTTGAATGCCCAGCCTCCGGTGGCTTTGCTCAAGAGAACGTGTATGCTGCAAATATGGGTGGCAACGGTTACCCACAACCTCAAGGAGACCGTAATCTCCTCAGCTACCGTTCTAGCAATTACCTTGGACCACCCGGGTTTAATCAACCTAATCAAGTGAATCAGAAGAACAATGTGCAAAACCGTAATCATCAATTCAATAACAATCAAAATCACAACCGTGGAAATAATGGTTTTCAAGGACAAAATCAGAATTTTCAAAATCAAAACCGGGGAAATTTCCACCAAGGCCCGCCTCAAGGGAACAATTTTCAAAATAATGGGAATTTTCAGAATAATAATCATGGAAATCAGAACAATGGCAATTTTCAAAACTGTCGGCAAAGTTTCAATAATCAAAATCAAGCTGTTATTCCAAATCCGTCGCCCACGGAATAGTTGATTAAACAATTGATTCAAGGTCAACAAGCTTTAATTGCTAAACAAGATGAAACAACGAGATTGTTTGCAACTCAAATCAATGATATTAACAAGCATTTAAATGATCGACCCTCGGGCTCTGGAACATTGCCAAGCAACACGATCGCTCACCTGAGGGGCGATGCAAAAGCGATCATAACAAGGAGTGGTGTTACTTATGATGGACCGACGGCTCCGACTACCTCTTCTTCTCTACCCCCCAAGGTAGTCGCCCGTGAACCTGAGGTGACAACGGATACGGAAATTCCTATTAATAATGGAAGGACCGAAGACATCCAACCTCCGGTAATCCCGACGTCTAAAGGAAAAGAAAAGGTTGTTAATGATAATGAAAAGGAAACACCCGTTAAAACAAAGTTGCCATATCCGTCACGCTTAAACGAACAAAAGCACCGCAAGAAGGATAAAAACCAAATGGAGAAATTTTATCAGATTTTTCAAGAGTTACACTTTGATATAAGTCTCGCGGATGCTATACTTTTGATGCCCAAATTTGCTTCGATGTTAAAAGGTCTTTTGAATAATAAAGAAAAGCTTTTTGAAATGTCAAGGACTCAAATTAACGAGAATTGCTCAGCGGTTCTTCTTAAAAAGCTACCCGAAAAGCTTGAAGACCCTGGCAAGTTTCTTATACCTTGCAATTTTCCGGGTATGGTTCAATGCTTCGCCTTGGCCGATCTTGGCGCTAGCATTAACCTTATGCCAATGTCGATATGGAAAAAGTTGTCTCTTCCTAACTTGACACCGACGCTTGTGACCCTCGAGCTTGCCGACCGATCTACGTCTCGTCCAATTGGCATAGCTGAGGATATTTTTGTCACTGTTGGAAAATTTCATTTCCCTGCGGATTTTGTGGTTGTTGATTTCGATGCCGATCCACGGGTTCCTCTCATTCTTGGGAGAGGATTCCTACGGACCGGACGTGCCTTAATTGATGTTTACGACGAGGAGATTACTTTACGTGTTGGAAATGAAGCCGTCACTTTTAACCTTGATCAAACCGCGAGATACTCCTCCGATTACGATGTTTCTTCCGTCAATCGTATCGATGTTATTGATGAACTTACGGAGGAGCATGCTCAAGAATTTCTTGGTTTCACCGATAATGCTTCGAGTGGCAATCCCACTCCTTCTTTTGAACCGATCGTCTCCGATTCTTCCCCTTCCCTCACTCCATTTGAGGGAAGTGATCTCGCTTGGGAAGAAATTAATGCTTGTCTTTCAAATGAATCATTTTCACCGGAAATTGATAATAATAACTTTGATCCGGAGGGGGACATTTTATTAATTGAAAAGTTGTTAAATGAAAAACCAATTGTTTCTTCCCCTCCGGTTGACTTAAAAATGGCAGACATAAAAGAAGTTAAGCCGTCAATAGAGAATCCTCCGGAGCTCGAGCTCAAGGATTTGCCTCCTCATCTCGAATACGCATACTTGGAAAACAATGATAAATTACCGGTTACAATAGCAAAAGGCCTTAAAGATGAGGAGAGGACACGACTCTTAGACGTGCTTCGGAAGCATAAAAGTGTGATTGCTTGGCAAATATCCGACATTAAGGGAATCGACCCTCGATTTTGTACTCATAAGATTCTACTTGAAGAAAATCACAAAGCTTCTGTCCAACAACAACGACGGGTTAATCCACAAATCCACGAAGTGATCAAAAAGGAAGTTATTAAACTCCTTGACGCTGGAATGATTTATCCGATCTCGGATAGTTCATGGCTTAGCCCGGTTCATTGTGTGCCAAAGAAGGGCGGAATCACTGTTGTGAAGAATGACGATAATGAGCTTATACCAACTCGACTTGTGACTGGATGGAGAGTTTGTATCGACTACCGCAAGTTGAATGATGCGACACGTAAAGACCATTTCCCGCTTCCTTTTATGGACCAAATGCTTGAACGTTTAGCGGGAAATGAGTTCTGTTGTTTTCTGGATGGCTTTTCTAGGTACTTTCAAATTCCCATTGATCCCCAGGATCAAGAAAAGACCACTTTTACTTGCCCGTATGGAACGTTTGCCTATCGTAGAATGCCCTTTGGCTTATGTAATGCTCCAGGCACGTTTCAACGGTGTATGATGGCCATTTTCTCCGATATGATTGAAAAAACCATGGAAGTGTTTATGGACGACTTCTCCGTCTATGGAAATTCTTTTGACTCTTGCCTCTCCCATTTGGAAAGAATTCTAATTCGGTGTGAAAACACTAATTTAGTTCTAAATTGGGATAAGTGCCACTTCATGGTTAAAGAGGGAATAGTCCTCGGCCATAAGATATCCAAATCTGGGATTGAGGTGGATCGTGCAAAAGTCGACGTCATTGCTAAATTACCACACCCGACTACCATAAAAGGAGTTAGAAGTTTCCTTGGTCATGCTGGCTTTTACCGACGTTTTATTCAAGACTTCTCCAAAATAGCCCGGCCTCTGACCCACCTTTTAGAGAAAGACACTCCGTTTAACTTCACGAGTGAATGAGTCGATGCATTTAATGTTTTAAAGAAGAAGTTAACGGAGGCACCAATCTTAGTTGCCCCCGATTGGAACTTACCATTTGAGCTAATGTGTGATGCAAGTGATTATGCCATTCGTGCAGTTCTGGGGCAATGTAAGAACAAGTATTTTCAGCCTATACACTATGCAAGCAAGACCATGAATGACGCCCAACATCACTACACAACTACCGAAAAGGAAATGTTAGCGGTTGTATATGCTTTTGAGAAATTTAGGTCTTATTTGCTACTTAAAAAGTGCATAGTGTATACGGACCACTCAACCCTAAAGTACTTAATGGCGAAGCAAGACGCTAAGCCACGCTTAATGCGGTGGGTTCTTTTGCTCCAAGAATTTAATGTCGAAATACGAGACAAGAAAGGAGCTGAAAACCTTGCTGCTGATCACCTTTCACGACTTGAGAACCCTCATCAAAGTGTTCTTGAGAAAAAGGAAATTAATGATGCTTTTCCTCTCGAGACACTTGGGAGTGTGACTAAAACTGACCAAAGTACCCCATGGTTCGCCGATTTTGTGAATTACCATGCGGGGAAATTCATTAGGAAAGGGTTGTCGTCCCAACAAAAGAAGAAATTCTTTAAAGATGTCCAACATTATTTTTGGGACGACCCCTACTTGTTCAAAGTCTGTGCGGATCAAGTGATCCGGCGGTGTGTTCACGGTACAGAAGCCGTTGAAATTCTTAAGGCATGCCATAGTGGACCCACGGGGGGACATCATGGTGCCAACTTCACCGCTAAGAAGGTTTTCGATTCTGGCTTTTATTAGCCGACGATATATCGGGATGCCCATGAATTGGTGAAAACATGTGATTCTTGCCAACGTCAAGGGAAAATTTCTCAAAAAGATGAAATGCCGCAAAATGCGATTCAAGTTTGTGAAATTTTTGACGTTTGGGGCATCGATTTCATGGGGCCATTCCCGTCATCTAGAGGAAACAAATACATTCTCGTGGCCGTCGATTACTTATCAAAATGAGTTGAAGCGAAGGCGCTCCCCACCAATGACGCCCGAGTTGTTGTTAAATTCTTGAAAAGTCTCTTTGCCCGATTTGGTGCACCTCGAGCCATTATAAGCGATCGTGGGACCCATTTTTGCAATGATCAATTTGCGAAAGTTATGCTTAAATATGGTGTAACACATCATCTTTCCATGGCTTATCATCCACAAACGAGTGGTCAACTTGAGGTCTCCAATCGTGGTTTAAAACGTATATTAGAAAGGACAGTAGGAGAGCACCGTGCCTCTTGGGCCGAAAAATTAGAAGATGCATTATGGGCTTTCCGGACCGCTTACAAAACTCCCATTGGGTGTACACCATATAAGCTGGTTTACGGGAAAGCTTGTCATTTGCCAATTGAACTAGAGCACAAGGCCTACTGGGCCTTAAAACATGCCAACTTTGATTTGAAAACCGCGGGTGATCATCGAAAATTTCAATTGAATGAGTTAGTCGAACTTCGTGATCAAGCTTACGAGAATTCTTTGATTTATAAAGAGAAAACAAAAAGAATCCATGATGCCAAGATCAAAGACCGCGTTTTTAACGTTGGTGATCAAGTGCTACTTTTTAACTCTCGTTTAAAGATATTCTCGGGTAAGCTTAAAACCCGTTGGTTTGGACCATTCACAATAACCCAAGTTTTCCCTTACGGTACCATTGAGTTAGCTCAACAAGATGGTCCCAACTTTAAGGTGAATGGTCACCGATTGAAACACTATTTCGGAGGGGATGTACCAACTATGGTAGTCCCGGATCTCCAAACTTTCCCTAAGAACAATTGAATTCGGGGATCGAGTCAAGCTACGTGACTCGGAAATCAAAAACAAAGCGCTTCGTGGGTGGCAACCCATGCTTATCCAATTTCATCTTCTTATTTTCTATTTTCTAACGAATAACGTGAGGAGGGGGTGCCTCTTCTACTCTTGTGTTCCGTGGTTGTTTGTGATGTTTGTTAGGATTGTCCGCGATTTATGATGACTCTCGTGCTCGTTATCTTCTCTCCGCTCGAGTTTCATTCATCGGTGCTACTTGGAAATCCTATATCCGTGAATCTTATCGACTAACGTTTTCTTTGGCATAATTAATAAATGGCCTAGAATTTTGTTAGGATTACCATAACCCGAAAAACATTGAGGACAATGTTTCATTCTAGTCTGGGGGAGGGTGAATCTTCGATTCGATTTTAACCTTGCATTTTTCACATGTCGTGCACTCTTGCAACTCCATTTTTCCACCAAAATATAAAAAAAATGAAAAAATTTGAAAATTTGAAAAATTTTGAAGAAAAATCAATGGAAAAGTCATGAAAAGAAAAAAAAATGAGAAAAAGTTGATAATTTGTGCAAAAATATAATAAAGTTTGAATAAGTGTTTTGACACCTTGTTGACTTTCTTGCTGGCGAGAGTAGGAATAAATATTTTGACTTGAACGGGCGTCTTGAGCCCTAGCTTGTTCCCTTAACAAATGATAATCACATAAGCTTGTGCTAGTTTTGTACACCAATAGCTATAAAATGCGAATTCTTTCTTAAGAATCTGCAAGTTCCCGTACTTGACTTTATACATGCGCAGCTTAAAAGCTTTCGCTAGTCTTTTACATCAGGAGCTAGAAAACGCGAATTCTTCTTCTAGAATTTGCATGTTTCTGTAACTGACTTTATATATGCGTGGCTGATTATCGGCTAAGTATTCGCTGGTTTCATTATTTGGAATCTTAAATTGCGAAGAGCGAGAAATGATAGAGTTTATTTAGAAGTTAGATGCTAAACGTGGAGTAGTGGTTCTCTTTAGAGCTCATGGAAGGAACTTGTGGCTTTTTACTCCCATCAGATACGTCACCAATATATAATAGATGTTCTAGGTTAATTAGTGGTATTTATGTTTGAATAATATTTAGTTCTTTATTTTCTTAAGAGAATTTTTGCTTTAAAAGTTGGGTACATATCAAGGAACATCAAAAATAAGAGCAAAAAGTGAAAAAATCAAAAGTCAAAAGTTGATTATCTATGTGGTTTTGGAGCTACCCGATAAGCTTCCATTGATGGATAGCTTAAAGTTGCAGACTTTCATCTATACCCCACCTCAAATTCACATAAAGTGTGTGTGTTCTTGACAGGTATAGCTTTTTGGATTAGCTCATTTTACACTGATTGTTAACGAGATGTTTGATGAAAAGGTTCTTTTGATTGTTTGTACAAGAAAAACCTATAATTTATTTTTATTTTTTAGATTTTGCTGTAAATGATGTTTAGATAATGGTGACATTTGTTGATGTTGTTGTGAGCTTAGATTTATTAGCTTTAATTGTTAATTGATTCATTTTTCGGTTTTTGGTTTTTGATATTTTGCTATGTCTATGAATGTTTTTTTAAGATTTGGATTGTATTTATATGGATTTAACATTGTTTTTGATGTTTACTGATTGTTAGTATTTGACGATAAGTGATGGTGTAACTACCCTCGTTGGACATGTATGTTGTGTGTGTAAATGGGGTGAATTTTGGTGTTTTGAGAAAATGTGGTTTGAATTTAGGATATGAACCGGGTTTAGCTGTGATTGTTGAATTAAGATGTTTAGGTTTTCGGTTTTCGAGATTTTGAGTTTGGATTCAGGTTTCTGAGATTTTGTTGGTCAGTTGTTAGGATATGGATTTGAGATTACTTTTGATGCTTGTGGCTTGTTCGTATTTGACAAGAAGTGACGGTGCAACTATCCTAGTTTAATACCTGTTTTGTATGCCCGAATGATCTGAATTTTGGTTTTTTAAGATAACATTAATTAATTTTGGATTTAGATGTTGCAGCTACAACTTTTAACATTAATTACGTCTCTAGAAGAGAATGATATCTATGGCGCGTGTTTATACAAATTAAGCTAACGTGGTGTGTGTTTGTATGCATTAAGTTGTTAACATCTCTCATTACTTTTAATTTATAGAAATTGCTCTGCGTTTTTAAAAGTATGGTTTACTGTTTCAAATTAGCTGCGTGTTTACAGTTGATGCTAATGTTGAGGTACCTGCAAATTCTTGGTCAAGGATACACAGGGCTAATTCTAGGGGGTGTTTGTGTAGGCTTATATGTATGCTTATGAGCTCATGTGAAAGATAACATATCAGATGATTTTTAAGAAACTTAAAAATCCCCAATATCCGATGGGGATGGGGAAGCAAAACGATTCCCCAATGGGGATGGGGATGTGTCACACCCCCAATTTACCTGACTTGCAGCGGAATGGAATACCTGGGGGTGTCTGTCATAGCACCACAGTTACAGTTACATTGAACGACCTAAAGTGTCGTTTGGAAAATACTGCATTTGATCATTGAAATAATTCAGAGTTTACAAAATGAGGTCCCCAAAATGTGTTGCATGTTCATGAAAAACAAGTCATACTAGATCAAACGTTTACATAAGTGCATGAAATAATGATGAGACGCGTCGACTCCGCGACTCCATGAAGGTCCAAATGCATGTCACATGAGCTACCTTAATAACCTGAAATACATTGCTAAAACGTCAACACGAATGTTGGTGAATTCCATAGGTTTGTAAAATGTAATGTTGTACGGCCACCACAAGTAAAAGTGCAAGATAAAAATCTCATGAAAATTGTACAATAGCCTTAAGCTCATGACACCGAAGCTATGACTGATGAAATTCTATGCCCCTCCCGAATGTTCTGCCAAACACTCATATGTAAAAGACATGACATGCATCCGCTTACTGTTGGTACTCACTACCACGGATGGAGGCGTCACCCTCGATAGATCTATCCACTCACTCTCGCTTAGCGGTAAATTAACGGTTCATGATGTTACAGGGGACTTATCACATGGCAGACAAGCTACTTAAGCTATGTACATAGGTTTTGATACTTGGGCTCATACTGAAATGGTTGATGCAATGTATTCCCCCCGTGGGATTTGAAAACAATCAAAAATGTTGAATTGAAAACAGGGCTATGAAAACTCACCTTAACTGATGAAACTGTGATGAAATGAAATGAACACCAATGAACAATTAGCTGCCGCAACCCAATATGATGGTACCATGAACATGTAATGAGCTGAAAAACAAGGCGCGCACACTAGCCGCAACCTAATATGAATGATGAACGATCTACTTTAGATCATGAAATGATGTTATGAATGTCCATGCACATGTTTTCTATACCACTCTACTCTTTGAAAAAAAACACTTGTTGTTATCAAAAGTATATAATCCAAGAATTTGGAAAAATATTGCTATTAGAAAATATAATAAGCTAGTTGCAATATATATACTTATATATATATATCGTATGTTTCCATGTTAGTGTTGAAATCCTCGGGTTGTAATCCTTGAAATATCGCCTTGAAATAATGAAAATATACTTGTAATAACTAATACTTCATTAGTTATAAAATTTGGTACTTGATATTATTTCTAGCTTATAAAAGTACTTCGTAGTTTTTGTGCCAATTTTTATTAAAAGCTGTCAAATAAAAATGGTTTTAGCCGATATTCAAACGTGAATATCTTTGTCGTTACTTGTCCGTTTTACTTGTTCTTTATATCCACGGTTACGTCTTAGTATGTAGTAATATATTTTGGAAAGCTCGGCTCCTCCGGGTTATGACTAAAGCCTCTTTTTAACCAATGAAAAACGTCCAACAGCAACTATTTTCCAGAAAATACTTTTCGTCAACAATCTTGCAAAAATCATAACTTCTTCGTTATAAGCTCTTTTTAATCCGTTCTTTCGCCTACGGATTCGTTTTTGAAATTATTTTCTAAAAATTTTGCCAAAGTTTCCTTGGTGTTTACTGATTTTCCAGGTTTTCACAAAATGGGACAGCATGTCTAAAACATGCTCCAAATCAAGTTTTCAAGGTTTATAACTAATTTCTAACATCACCAAACCTCTTGTAATCACCACATAGCTAATCTAATCCTACCATACACCTTCTTAGGGTGCCATGGACTCCTAACCAAGTTATTATAGCAAGGGGATTCATAACTAAAAAGTTAGGGTTTGTATGTTTCATTTTAGACAAAATAAAGGGTGGTATAGTTAGTTGTACATGGTTTTTAGCATGATACTCATGAAATACATGTAAATATAAGATGTTTCATGTAAAAATAAATTTGATAACTTACTTGATAAAATGAGATGATTAGATGATGATTATGCTTGGATTTCTTGTATTTTTCTTGATTGATTCTTGATTAGACAAGTAAAAGGAACAAGTTTGGTGTTATAACTTATGAAAAATGATCACTTGATCTTGGTATGGTGGTTTGGTCGTGGGTTTGCAAGAGAGGAAAGGGATGAGAAGAACTTTTATCTTATCTAAAATGTTGGATTATGATTTTGGTTTTTTTGTAAAGTTATGTTTTTATGGTTTATTAGTATAAAACTTAGGAATTAATGCATAAGGTTAAAAGGGGTGGTCAAGGGCCGGTTTTCAAAGGGTGAAGGGGGGGGGGGGGGGTAGGGTGCTTGTGATTTAATTAGAAAACTTGTAAGAATTATGCACTAGTTTGTGTTATTCGTTAAAATCGGGTAACGGTTTTAATAGAAATAAATGTTCACGAAGTTTACCGGGATGAAATAAAGTTATAATAATGATAAAAACATATTAAAAATATGTTGGGTACATTTACTGAGTGATCGGGTGATTATTGTTTAGTTTTCACGAAAACCGTCGTTATATTCATACGTGTACGTTATAAATAAAATAAATTTCCAAAATACTGGGTAACTGAATGTTATAACTTTTATGATGTTAAAATGGATATAAAAATATGTCGGGACCATTGTGGGAATATTTAGATATATTCGTCGTGTATAAACCGGGTGTTAACGTTTATTATAAATAATTATACGTAAAAACGTTAAATGTATCAAATATATAAATTTGAAAATCCTGAGAGTGGTATAACATGAAAATGCTGTTATGATGATATGCAGACTATCTCCAGTCCGTATGCAGTGTTCTTAACACTAATGAAATGAATTCGCACCTAACCCAATCCGGTTACGCGAATTTGAATACCCGTAAACTAAATTTACGATGAAATGTGTAATGCACGTGAATGATGAAATCTTTTCCCGCAATGAATAGTGTTCCGTGAATAGTAAAATTTCTGAATGCTTCTCGGAATGTCAAACTGACACCAAAAATGATGAATAGTAAACTGATGAATAGTGTTTGATGAATAGTGTTTTTCCAAAGTTCGGGAAATGACCTGAAATGGTGAGTTGTGACAGTCTTCCCCTCTAAAAGGAACTTCGTCCCGAAGTTCAGTTTATGTTGGTCTCTGAAAACATATTGGTGAAAAGGTGATGATATTCGAGAATTCCAGCGAACTCTAACGATAGGAATTCGACTCTGTTTCAACTGTGTGACCACACGGTCCATGGTTTCTGTTGGTTCTCTTACAAGGTCTGAGATTGTCATTTGGGTTGGATCCCTTCCAATGGAATCATGAGTGACTCATCTGAAAGTCATTTCTGGGGATCTGAAAATGTGAAATATGTTCGTGTAATCCTGTTGTTCTCTGACAATGTTCAAGTCTGACGGCCACTATGCCTTCTCTGTCAAAATATAAATGGTCCAGTGTATATTGGGTTTAACTTTCCAAGTTTTCTGAATGATAACATGCCTTTCCCAGGCAGAACTTTCTGCATAACTCTGTAGAACTTGAAGTTTTAATGGTTTATGACTTATTGAACTTGTAACTGATTCTTGACTTGTAGAAAATTTCTGGTTATCTCATGAATGCCTACTGAACTAGTGAGTTGAGCTTTTTCTGAGTTTGGCCCATCAATCGATGGTCTGCGCTTCTTAATGTTTTAAATGTGGTACTGGTAATATATACTGCTGAATTCTGCCAGAACTCAAGTTTGTATGCTAGTTGGTCGATTCTAAAATGAATCTTAAATAGTCCAATATGCTAAAGGTTCAACCTTTCTTGTTATCCAATTTGTATCATGCCAATCCAAGGCATAGCTTTTAACTTAGTTTGTTCTCCCACTTGAATCTGGATGGTTTGTTGTTCAGGATACCCAATCCAAATGATATGTGTTATGTACCAACCTAACTTCTGCCAGTTTCTCGCTGTTGGTGTAATAGCTATTGTTGTAGATGAATTTGATTTATGTTGAGTGATTAGTCCAACCATTTACAGGGTCAATCACTCATGCTCTGAGCATACCTTCCTATGTTTGAATTGTTCTCTCGCTTTGACCATCGTTCTAAGGGTGATAGGTGATGTTCACAACTAAATGGGTTTCTGAAGGGAATTCTGAAATGATTACCTGAAGTCCACGGTGAATTCGGTTTCCTTAACAGGAATAACTGAAATGGGTACAATAAACCTTTGTGACTAATTCCACAACGTTTGGTCCTCCGAACTTGGCGTTATCTGAAGGGATAAAATATAGGTAACAATTAGATTCCTTGTGTTTTGTTCCAACGGATGATAAGACATATGTCCTTCTTTGTCTAGTGGGTTTGGTCTCCACTACTGAAGTTAGCGATCAATTTGTGATGTTCCTCCTAATTCCTTCATCACATATTCCAAATATTCTCTATTGTCCAGTCACAAATCCTAAATGCATAAGCGATGTTGTAGGGAAGTTGGTTCTGGATATTTGTCTCGCGATTGTGAGTTTTTGGTTGAAATCTTTTTCTGAATAAACAAGTTTAGAAAATGGAGCAGATGATTTACTAAGTAATATTTTTCCTGATGATTCAAAATCCAGTAGTTATGAAATAGGAACTGTTTTCAAACATGTTGTGATTAAGACTGCTTACCAGAGTTTGATGTTTATGTATATTTCTCATTGTACAATAGTGTTGCTAAAGTTTGACCAAAAAGGATCGCACTTGTTCAAAATAGGAATTTCAGAAATCATTTTTCCACAAGGTATGTGATTTATGTAAACGCATCAACTTTGTTTAAAAGTGAAAACACTAACAAGGATAAAATGGTAGAATAGGGAAATGTTCGCTTACATGCATTGATGTCTAACACTTAGTTCCTGAGGTTGTATAATGTCTATTGATGGTTATCTGGCATAACTACAAGCATAGGTATTTAGACTAACTTAAGTCCTGAAATTGTTTATCGTTGTAATTGGCAAGACGAAGGTATCACTTGATGTTGTGTCGATGAATGTCTATTCTGTTTTCCCATGTAGATGAGGAGATATGTTCTGGTTTGATCCCTTGCTTGGTATGAAGGTGAGGTTATCTGAAATTTCTAGACATAATGCCTTAGAGGAATCTACATCGATATTCTTGTTTCAAACAATTGTCCTTTGTGAAAACTTACTGCAGGAAAGTTTTTGTATAGATGAGGCCATGTTTAAATGAAATGCTCTACAGTCTCAATTAGAAGCTTGGTTTATTTCTATTGTGTTGTCCCGCGGACATCTATATTGAGTTCAATCCTGTAGCTCAGTCTAGCTAGTACCTTTAAATGATAGAATTTGACAACTAAGTCAGAGATGGTGATTCAGATGTTCTTGCAGTATCTTAGAATTTGTTGTTGAGTTTTGAATTCTCTCACTATATACTTCTAGTCCTGGTTAGTAGTTCTGTAATCCTTTCATTGCTTTTATTGTATAAAGGAATCCTGCATGTAATTGATATGGAAAGTCTCTTCTAGGGAAGTCAATGGGAAAATCCAACTTAATGTCTGAATGAGTGACTGGTGGGGTAAGTATCCAGGGATAGTTCGGCAAAAGGGATGTTTATGAAAGAGTTCCTTTGTTTACAAAACTTTTGGATGAAGATTGTTATCAACAATCCTTTGAAAAGGTAATTATTTCCTTCATAGCATAATCCTTCCTGAATTTTACATAGGTGATCAGGCTATGTACAATTGAGGACTAATGATGCGATGTTAGATTTTTGTCAAAATATCATAACTTTCCTCAAAAGTTTTAGATGGTGTTCAACGCATTGTTATTAAAATGGTATCCTGATGTTTTCTTTCAAATAACATGAAAATTGCCTCGCGTAATAATAGTAAATACTTGGTGTAATGACAGAAAAATCAATTTATAGGATGGAAATAAAATAGCTTACTTCAGAAATTTTTCTGTAAAACAATTTCCCCATATGATGGTAAAATAGCTTGAATGGTGTATTGGATACGTGGGTGAATCTTGTCGAATGGTAATAGTCTACTAATTCGTCAAAAACGAAATCAACCTAATTCCTGATGAGACAATGCTAAAATGTTGCGAAACGATTGAAGTCTGAGCAATTGGGATAGAAAATGGAGTAAACGAAGGTTATGTTTATCACCTAGGTAACAAAGGATAGATACTACATTGGATAGGAAAGTGCTTAATACCACTAGGTCATGTCATCGTACCAACGGTAAGTACAAAAGGAAAGATACAACCCTAAAGGCTCGAACTACGGTTTATATATCAAAACAAAGCTCCTCCTACTGAAGCATTGTTGTTATCCTTGATGTTTCTAATATCCTGACGGTTCTCTTTCAACAACTCACGCTATTACTTGAGTGATTCAGTCTTGATTTCAAGTTCCTGATTTTTCCTTGTTCCTTAACTCCGGGCAGTCATTCTTGAAATGCCCTAACTTTCCACATTGGAAGCAACTCCCTGGGATCTTCTGATTTGTGATTTTCCTATAGTCTTCAGTCCAATGACCCCGCTTCATGCACACTCCACACGTTTTACTGCAATGACCTCAGTGATGTTGATTACACAGGTTGTAGTAAGGTAACTTTCCAATATACCTTCTCTTTGTGTGCGGTTCTGCAGCAAAGGCTCTATTCATTTCTGGTCCTTTGGGTGATTGTTGAGCAGCATTGCAACCTAGATTGTTGTTCCACACCTTCTGTGGCTAGGATAATAGTAAAAGCTAGTGAGGATATAAATCTGGTCTAGGGACTTCCTGGTGTCCCTCTGTGTGAAATCAGGTTTGTGGCATCATAAGGTCGAGATAGTCCTGAAGTGGTGTCTGAAGTTGCGCATCTATCAAATCTTAGATAATGTAGGTTCTGAACCATTCCTGAAGAATCTGCGGATGTTTCTGTTGAGTCCGTGTTATTGTTATTATCTACTAGATGTCATCTAGTTCATGGCAAGTGGGAATGGAAAAGGAAAATAACAATGATGGTACCAGTGAATGAATTACTACCCTCTTTCGCGCTACCTCGCGACATCCAAAAGGTAAAACTAAAGTACACACTGTGGGAAGGCCAATAGTGTAATAAGTAACTGATGGTGGTGATAGTACCTGAGTAGTAAGTGCCCTACTAGTGATGGAAAGAAAACACACTATCTTCCTTGCAATAAGCATCCTAATAAGTCCATTAAGATTAATTCTGAATACACTACCAAAAGGCATTCTATGTACGGGCTGAATGATAGGAAAACCCTGTTCCTATGGCAAATCAATAGTACTAATGGTGGTGTAAGTGCAACTGATGGTATAATGGTAGTGTAAAATGACAAGGCATCTTCAATGTCGGAATACGATAAAAGGATGTCAGGGTGAGTATCTGAAGACATGTCACTTGTGAACCAGGTCAATAAAATGATATACATATACGGATATGAGTATAAATAACTCGCACAGGGTATGTATGAAACAACATGTATCATGATTATGCACTTATGATGGAATGATGAGATGCTATGATGATGTGGTTATAGTCTAGGGTCCAAGATACATCCTAGTTCGCTATAACCTTAGCTCTGATGCCAATCTGTCACACCCCCAATTTACCTGACTTGCAGCGGAATGGAATACCTGGGGGTGTCTGTCATAGCACCACAGTTACAGTTACATTGAACGACCTAAAGTGTCGTTTGGAAAATACTGCATTTGATCATTGAAATAATTCAGAGTTTACAAAATGAGGTCCCCAAAATGTGTTGCATGTTCATGAAAAACAAGTCATACTAGATCAAACGTTTACATAAGTGCATGAAATAATGATGAGACGCGTCGACTCCGCGACTCCATGAAGGTCCAAATGCATGTCACATGAGCTACCTTAATAACCTGAAATACATTGCTAAAACGTCAACACGAATGTTGGTGAATTCCATAGGTTTGTAAAATGTAATGTTGTACGGCCACCACAAGTAAAAGTGCAAGATAAAAATCTCATGAAAATTGTACAATAGCCTTAAGCTCATGACACCGAAGCTATGACTGATGAAATTCTATGCCCCTCCCGAATGTTCTGCCAAACACTCATATGTAAAAGACATGACATGCATCCGCTTACTGTTGGTACTCACTACCACGGATGGAGGCGTCACCCTCGATAGATCTATCCACTCACTCTCGCTTAGCGGTAAATTAACGGTTCATGATGTTACAGGGGACTTATCACATGGCAGACAAGCTACTTAAGCTATGTACATAGGTTTTGATACTTGGGCTCGTACTGAAATGGTTGATGCAATGTATTCCCCCCGTGGGATTTGAAAACAATCAAAAATGTTGAATTGAAAACGGGGCTATGAAAACTCACCTTAACTGATGAAACTGTGATGAAATGAAATGAACACCAATGAACAATTAGCTGCCGCAACCCAATATGATGGTACCATGAACATGTAATGAGCTGAAAAACAAGGCGCGCACACTAGCCGCAACCTAATATGAATGATGAACGATCTACTTTAGATCATGAAATGATGTTATGAATGTCCATGCACATGTTTTCTATACCACTCTACTCTTTGAAAAAAAACACTTGTTGTTATCAAAAGTATATAATCCAAGAATTTGGAAAAATATTGCTATTAGAAAATATAATAAGCTAGTTGCAATATATATACTTATATATATATATCGTATGTTTCCATGTTAGTGTTGAAATCCTCGGGTTGTAATCCTTGAAATATCGCCTTGAAATAATGAAAATATACTTGTAATAACTAATACTTCATTAGTTATAAAATTTGGTACTTGATATTATTTCTAGCTTATAAAAGTACTTCGTAGTTTTTGTGCCAATTTTTATTAAAAGCTGTCAAATAAAAATGGTTTTAGCCGATATTCAAACGTGAATATCTTTGTCGTTACTTGTCCGTTTTACTTGTTCTTTATATCCACGGTTACGTCTTAGTATGTAGTAATATATTTTGGAAAGCTCGGCTCCTCCGGGTTATGACTAAAGCCTCTTTTTAACCAATGAAAAACGTCCAACAGCAACTATTTTCCAGAAAATACTTTTCGTCAACAATCTTGCAAAAATCATAACTTCTTCGTTATAAGCTCTTTTTAATCCGTTCTTTCGCCTACGGATTCGTTTTTGAAATTATTTTCTAAAAATTTTGCCAAAGTTTCCTTGGTGTTTACTGATTTTCCAGGTTTTCACAAAATGGGACAGCATGTCTAAAACATGCTCCAAATCAAGTTTTCAAGGTTTATAACTAATTTCTAACATCACCAAACCTCTTGTAATCACCACATAGCTAATCTAATCCTACCATACACCTTCTTAGGGTGCCATGTACTCCTAACCAAGTTATTATAGCAAGGGGATTCATAACTAAAAAGTTAGGGTTTGTATGTTTCATTTTAGACAAAATAAAGGGTGGTATAGTTAGTTGTACATGGTTTTTAGCATGATACTCATGAAATACATGTAAATATAAGATGTTTCATGTAAAAATAAATTTGATAACTTACTTGATAAAATGAGATGATTAGATGATGATTATGCTTGGATTTCTTGTGTTTTTCTTGATTGATTCTTGATTAGACAAGTAAAAGGAACAAGTTTGGTGTTATAACTTATGAAAAATGATCACTTGATCTTGGTATGGTGGTTTGGTCGTGGGTTTGCAAGAGAGGAAAGGGATGAGAAGAACTTTTATCTTATCTAAAATGTTGGATTATGATTTTGGTTTTTTTGTAAAGTTATGTTTTTATGGTTTATTAGTATAAAACTTAGGAATTAATGCATAAGGTTAAAAGGGGTGGTCAAGGGCCGGTTTTCAAAGGGTGAAGGGGGGGGGGGGGGGGGTAGGGTGCTTGTGATTTAATTAGAAAACTTGTAAGAATTATGCACTAGTTTGTGTTATTCGTTAAAATCGGGTAACGGTTTTAATAGAAATAAATGTTCACGAAGTTTACCGGGATGAAATAAAGTTATAATAATGATAAAAACATATTAAAAATATGTTGGGTACATTTACTGAGTGATCGGGTGATTATTGTTTAGTTTTCACGAAAACCGTCGTTATATTCATACGCGTACGTTATAAATAAAATAAATTTCCAAAATACTGGGTAACTGAATGTTATAACTTTTATGATGTTAAAATGGATATAAAAATATGTCGGGACCATTGTGGGAATATTTAGATATATTCGTCGTGTATAAACCGGGTGTTAACGTTTATTATAAATAATTATACGTAAAAACGTTAAATGTATCAAATATATAAATTTGAAAATCCTGAGAGTGGTATAACATGAAAATGCTTTTATGATGATATGCAGACTATCTCCAGTCCGTATGCAGTGTTCTTAACACTAATGAAATGAATTCACACCTAACCCAATCCGGTTACGCGAATTTGAATACCCGTAAACTAAATTTACGATGAAATGTGTAATGCACGTGAATGATGAAATCTTTTCCCGCAATGAATAGTGTTCCGTGAATAGTAAAATTTCTGAATGCTTCTCGGAATGTCAAACTGACACCAAAAATGATGAATAGTAAACTGATGAATAGTGTTTTGATGAATAGTGTTTTTCCAAAGTTCGGGAAATGACCTGAAATGACCTGAAATGGTGAGTTGTGACAGGATGTGGACTTGGGATTGGGGACAGGGATGGTAAATGCAATCCCTGACATACCTGACCCCGTTTCCATTCCATAGACTGAAGGACCACTACATTTCCACATTGCATAATAAGTTGAATGCGAAAATGATAGGGGTCACTCATCACTGCCAATAAACCATAGTCTTGATACGGACTATTATGCTTTTATAGTGAACATGTGAATGGTGATCATGACCCCATGGCTTCCGGTTGTATGCTTGTATTGATTCATAATGTAGTATGCACTCGAGCTCCATGTCTCACTAGATTGTGCAATTGCTTGGTAATTAGGGTGTTTTGAAAACAGGGAAGGTGGATCGAGGTTTTTGGGCAAAGTCGCTCGTATAAACTTTCACTAAAAAGACATCATTGACTTGATTAGCTATTATACGCTAATTTTGAATATAGAATTAATTACTTTGATTTTAGTGTGATACTTCGTATGATATAAGAGTAGTTGAATGATAACGTAAAATTAAGTTTCACAAAATTGTATTACCTTTCAAAATAAAATGAAAATGTTGACTATAGTTAATGATCTAAAACCTTGCTAAAGTAGAAAAATATCGCATAAGCCATCAATTGTTTTTATAATGGATTAACGAATAAATAAAAGTGATGAGGGCCGCTCGTGTGGTTTGTGTTGGGGTACTTTTATGATGGTGATTGAGCATATCTTATGAAAAAAAGTCAAGAAAGAAAAAAAAAAGTGAAAAGTATGAAAAATATGAGAAAAGTGAAAAAAGTGAAAAATGAAGAAAAGTGAAAGTTGAAAGTTGTATCGAATAAGAGCTTATGTATAAATAAGTTGTTGGCGCGTGAGGTGCATGTGTTTGATTAGTAATCAATTACATGAGGTGCACGTTTAGTACTCCGCAGCTTATATTTCTGATATTGTATGTACCAAAATTCCTTGATGTGGACCGAATTTCTATTGCAGTGGTTCTTAAGAGAAAATGAATAACTACTTATCGTTTTAACTTAGGTATCACTATCGGACTTAAAAATATTGAAACGAGAAAATATGAAGCAATTCATTTCTCAATAAAATAAAATATTGAGATACAAAACCTAGGAAATGGGAGTAAGGAGTTTCACAAGTAACTGTTATGAGTAGTGTTAGCATCTAATTTGTAGATAAGCTGTGATCTCGTTTGTACGCTTAGTTTGGGGACTTGTGAAAAATCAAGGATGACAATTTTTATCTGTACGGTCACTTTTCTATGAAAAGTGTTTCTACTCGTTGACCCTAATAATTATTGCAAGATAATGAAAGTTCAATAAACCGTCACATATATGAAGTATGAAAAGTACAAAAATAGAAGAATAAAGGAAATAAAAGAAAAATTTTGGAAAATGGAGTGTTTTCAGGAATAAATGATTTTATTACTTCTTTCGAACCTCCTTGCTACTTTACAAAGTTAGTAGGAAGAGTTTTGAAATTATTTATCCCAAGAGCGTGAATTGATCACATTGCGTGAGGACACGACAATATCTTAGTCTGGGGGATTTTGGTGAATGCTTATTCACTCACTATTTTATGACCAAATAACCAACCCAAAATGACTAAATGAGCTAACAAATGCCAAGAAAACATGTGTCTTTTATGTTGTGAACATGCAGTACGGATTAATCACAAAAAAATGAAAAAATCAAATGAATACCGGAAAAACGGGCACGAGAGTGGAAGATGGTCAAAGCCGGGATCTACAAGTCAACTTCAGTCCTTCATCTATTCAGAATTGGCAAAAATGGTCCTTGGATTATACTTTTGAAGAAAGTCAAAATCAGCCTTGCATTTTCAGATTTTACACTTGTAGTCTTTGTGATTTTTATTATCTCAAATATGAAATTAGGCTTGGTCCTAAAATATTACATAACCTAAAGCCCACTAAACCTCAAAAGCCCAAGTCTTAAAATTCTTGACCCGAGCCCACTTCCCTTTTGGTCAATGTTCATAAGAGCCGGTCAAACACTAATAATAAAAGCAAACGCGCCTAATTCTTATTTCCCCCAAATTCCCAAAAAAACCCCAAATACCATGAACCCTAGCTCACCATTTGAATCAATTGGCTCACACAACTTAAATCAACCATGATTAACTAATCATTTAGCCTTCTAGAAGCACACCACACGTGACTGTGCACATGTCAGAGAATGTTAGTATCTATCAATGGTCACGTGGAAGAAAATGATTGGAAGAAACGCGTCAGTATACTCCTTGGATTCTGCTGACAAGTCAGAGAAAGTATTACACACAAGGAGGGGACAGATGGCAAGGATTGATTGGGCAAGCCACATCACTGATTATCATCCAAGGGCTACAATTTGTATAAAGAAGCACAACACTATCCAAGGGCTGAGATAAGAAGAAAGAAGCACAAAGAGGTGTGAGGATCGCCAGCTTGGCAATCAGACCCTAACCTCACTCCTCTCCTATATATAGTGCTCATTTTTTTAGCTTATAGGTGTAATTTTTAGCTTATTGAAATGCTGTCAAAATTTCCTTAGATTGTATTTTTGAGCTTGGCAAAGCCTTAATTTTCTTTGCTGGGAACAGTACTTGACGGCGTCACAAAGTTCTACATGACGGCGTCAAGAGTAAAACAAGATGTGAAGAGGATAGAGTCTGTGACGATCTAGAGAGTTTTTACACTAGGGGCATGACGGCGTCACCATAGGTCGTCATGGTCCCATTACATGTGATGGCCCATAGAAAATTTGCACTTGACGGCATCAGATCTGGATCTAGGCAATCCGATATTACTATGGGTGGCGAGTTGACGGCGTCAGATATTTCTTCTTGACGCCGTCACGATGGAAAATCTATATATAGTTTTGTAATTTTCATTCATTAAGAGAGGACAATTAGAGGGATAACTTGGAGAAATCCTAGCACGATTTTTACTGTACTTTCAAGGGTGTTTACCCTTTGAAACCTTTCATGTTCAATTAAGATAAGTATCCTTTCAATTCATTCAATATGTCTATGTGTTGTTTGAATATATCTTACGCTTGTCTTGATTTTAACATGCTAGGATAGATCTCTTGTGTGTTTGCGTAGATGTACTGAAACCTAGATGTTGATTATGGGTTGATTTCTTGTTTATAGTTGTTACGGATGAATGATTTCGATGTTAGGCTTAAGAAAACTGGCAGACTTCCATAGGGTAACATGCTTGAACGTATTAAGAAACATGAACCAATGCGTACTAGGTTTTTATGGTTGTATTTAATGCATTAGCGAATTCTAATGATCCCATGTTAGGAGCTTCTTGCAGGCTCGACATAGGAGTGAAGTAGGAGCTTATAGAGTTGGGGAAGTACGTACGCCACCCCACGAATGGTATTAAGGAATATAACCCGTCATCCACGCAATTGTAACAAACTATCAACCTGTAAAAGATATCTAGGGAGTAATGAAATCTAAGTAAACACAATTTTCCCATTTATTGTTCACACCACTAGTGTAATTAGCTTTATTTTCATTTTTGTTATTTTATTTTGATTGCATCTTTAGTTATTGGGTTAGTTGATTAGCGACTAATTCCGCCCACTCTTCCAAAACCCGAGATTTTAATTGCTTTTATAAAAATATAAAAATAAAAAAAGAATCATCCCTCACCTCTGGACCTAGTTTTTAGGCTTTCTAATCCTAGCGACACTATTCCTGAGTTGAATGATCAATCCCTCGGTACTTGTCACTATACTATACTACAACGATCAGGTACACTGCCTGGTGGGGGTTGTAAGCTTCTCGAGATCCCTTGAGAGGTAAAGCCTGGTGCAATTCCCACGCATCATTGTCATATAGAGCAAGATCTTCTATGAGTTCCCAAGATTCTTCCGCACTTCGATCACGTAGCTTGCCACCGGCCGCTTGGTCAATGGTTTGCCTTGTGGAGAGATTGATATGGTCAAAAAAGATTTGGACTTGGAGCCAAAGATCTATGCCATGGTGAGGGACTTTTTGGAGTAAGTCCTTGAAACGAGTCCATGCTTCATAAAGGGTTTCACCTTGACGTTGTTGGAACATCAAGAAGCCATTGACTAGCTTGGTCACGTAGAGAGAATTGGAAGAGACGCAATCGGGTCGTCTCTCGAGTTTCAACATCAAGGTCCATGGAATCTACGATTTTTAGGAAATCCTTGAGATGTTGATTAGGATCTTCGGAGCGAAGTCCATGGAATGCACATCCGCTTTGCACCAACCGGATGGTGTTGGATCGCAAGAGAGGCACATTGGCTCCTTGAGTGAGCTCAATGGTGTTTCTATAGCCTTGGTGGCTAGGACGGGAGTACTCACCTAAAGTGCGGGGTCTAGGAGGTTGGTTTGGTTGTGGTGGGTTTTGTTGTGGTGGGTTGATGGGTTCAAAGATATTACCACCTTTCATGATGGTGGATGGTAATGGTTATGAACAAATGAATGAAGAAATAAGATAGACTAAAGAAAACCTATACAAATAAAATAAAAATCTTACTAGAAAGGAATCTAGCAAGTAGACCTAATAAAAAGAAATTTCAACCTAAACAATAACTATTCCCCGGCAGCGGCGCCAAAAACTTGATGCGTGGGATTGCGCCCTCGTAAAAGGTTTTACCTCTCAAGGGATCTCAAGAGGCTTGCAATCCCCACCAGGCAGTGTACCTGACCGATGTAGTATAGTGTAGTGGCAAGTACCGGGGGATTGATCGTTCTCTCGGGGAATAGTGTCGTTAGGATCCAAACTTAATTAAACTAGGTCTAGAGGTGAGGGATGATTCTTTTTGTATTTTTATATATTTTTTTTGGAAAGCAAGTAAAAATCTCAGTTATTGGAAGAGTGGGCGGAATTAGTTGCTAGTCAACTAACCTAATTACCTACAAATGAAATAAAAATAAAATGACAAGAAAATAAAATGTTGAGAAAAACAATAATAAGAGAAACGTGTTTACTTAGATTTCACTACTCCCTAGCTATCTTTCATTAATTGACTAGTTTGTTACAATTGCGTGGATGACGGGTTATATTCCATAATACTATTCGTGGGGCCGTGTACGATCTTCCCCAACTCTATAAACTTCTACCTCTTTGTATGTCGAGCCGACAACTAGCTCCTAACATGGCCTCCTTAGTAGTCACTCATGCATTAAATACAACCATTAAAATTGTAGTATACATCCGATTCATGTTTCTTAAGACGTTCAAGCAAGTTACCAATTGGAAGTTAGCCAGTTTTCTTAAGCCTAACATCGAAATCATTCATCCACAACAACTAATAACAATCAATCAATCAACAATCAATAGCTAGGTTTCATTACATCTAAGCAAACACAAACAAACCTAGCCTAGCATGTTAAAGTAAATACAAGCATAAGATAGAATCAAAAAACACATAGACATATTGAATGATTATTGGAAGACTTATCTTTATTGAAACATGGATGAAAGAAGGGTGAAAAACCCTGTAAAATTTGACCTAGGGTTTATCCCAAAGTTCTCCCAAAAGTTCTCTCTCTAATGAATGAAAATTAGAAAACTATATATAGAGAATACACGTCTGACAGCGTCACGTTGTAATTCTGACACCGTCAACTAGCCGCCAATACTCTTCTCGGATTGCTTAGATCCAGATCTGATGCCGTTATGTGTAATTCTTCTCTTGGCCGTCACGTGTAATTTTGCTCTTGACGGCCTTGGCTTCCCAAAGCATGACGTCATCACTCTTTAACTCCCAAAAATATTCTGGCACGTCTCGTGTAACTTTTTATCCACCTCTTTGCCAATACGTGACGCCGTCACCTCCAAAGTGTGACGCCGTCAGGTACTATTTCCAGCTTGATTTTAGAGACTTTGTCGTTTTCTTCACTTTTCACTCCAAAAACGTCCAAAATGCTTCCTTTTCCAGATTTCTTCTCCAAAGTACCTAAAATGACAAAAGGAATGATTTGAGGCAATATTTGATCAAATAATCATGACTTAGGGCTTAAATGACCCCCTAAAAGCGTAACACTTTTCACCTCATCAAACCCTCGACCACCCTTTGTCAAAATTGATCCAAAAATAAAGAAGGGTAACCCTTGGAATGTGAAAATACCATGTATGATTGGGTACAAGTACATCGAACAAGCTTACATTGACTGTGAATCCCCAATCAACGTAATGTCCTCAAGTGTTTATAACGACATAATGAATGCACAACTTGAGCCCAAGAGAGATTCCAAATATCCCGGCGGAGTTTGTAACATTGTCGGGAGAGTTCAAGGTATGCATATCTTTATTGGGAGTTTTACCTATGTCGTTGACTTTATGATTTTAGAGGATTTAGCGAGTGTTATAGATTGCCGCTTATCTCATGTTGTACTAGCTAAGCCGTTTGTCGAGAATTCCAAGTTGGTGTACGATAGGCTAGAAGGCACGGTTCAATTTTCAAATAAGAATGATAAAATAACATAAAAGATGCCTAATAGAATGAAGGAGTTTCGTTACATATCTCAATTAGACAAAGATAATATTAGTGCTTTTGAGGATATTAATGAGGAGGATATGAAAAAGGGGATGGATTATGTATGGAAAAAAAAGAGCCTTTTTTATAAGGATTGCCTAAGCCTTGGCCCTAAGTACAAAGTCGATTGGGAACTTGCTAGGAGAATTAGAGAGGCGATTGAGAGAAAGAATGAGAAAACGTAGAGAGTGACTTTGAGTCTAGCTACAAGACTCGTAAATAAAGAAAAGCGCTTCTTGGGAGGCAACCCAAGCTTTTTATGTTGTTTATGTGTTTGTTTATTTGCATTTATTTGTTCCGTATGTATTTTTCATTCTCATTATTTATTATTCAGATCTCATAGTAACTTGTAAAAATGCTTTATTTTGTTTTTAACTTCGACTTGATCACATATAAAGGTATTTTACAAAAGATAAGTGTAAGGGAAGCTCATATTCGTTTTAAAGAATGAAGTGAACATGAACGATAATAATGAGATATGAATATACGTATTAGTATTTGTTGGAGTCAAATGCTTGTATCCAGTCACAATGGATGTTTTGCAGGAATTCCAGGTCTTAAAACATGGATTTTCTAGATATTTTCCGAAAATAAAAGATAGAAATTCTGTCAGGTACATCCTAACGGCATCAGGGGTTACAACCTGACAGGCTCAGGCTCTGTTTCCTAAAAAATTTTCCAGGTTTTGTTTGGCTGCCAAAATTGTAAAGTTCTATAAAATTTCAATTTTTTGAACTCCAGGAACCCGCAAACATTTATTTTGCAAGCATTATATCTTTACTTGCTTTCTAGGATTTAGTTTTATATATAGTATACCGCTGATTTTACGCCAGGTTTCGTGCTTTGTTTTCTTTGTTATTTACAAGTTATATTCGACAAGAAGATGATCTTAATTCAGGAGTGAAGCTTTACATGTACATTTTCTTGGAGGAAGATTTAACCATGTTATCACATTTTCCATACCGAGCACATCTGGGGAGTACTAGTTTCTTTTATTCTCATTTGTTTTTACTTCTACATCATTTAAATGAACATTGGGGACAATGTTCGACTTAAGTGTAAGGGAGTAAAACTGGTTTTGTTTAATAGTAGATGTGTAATAAAACTGAGAGAAATACTTGTTAGGGTAATTTTAGCAACAAATTTAAAATTTTTTGTAACATTTTGGAGAGAAACTCTAGTCTTAATAAGAGTCTCATTGATAGGAGTTATATGACTAGCACAAAAAAATTGTACCACTCAAAACTTTCCACCCCAAATATGTAAGGTTCGCCCCTAGATTTGTTAGGAAAAGCATTCATTATTAGTACGTGTGAGTGTACCGGTAGTATTTAGATTCTAGAACTTGCGTTAGTGATGCATCCCAAGACCGCTAGTGAGACTACATTCGTGTAGTTAGGATTTTCTATATGATAAGAGGCATTAGCATAACCCATGTTTTAAACCTGTTATATAATTACATTGACTTCATTGGTCAAGAAATTTTCCAACACCTTTGCGATGTACTCATTTTTAGTACACGATACCCCTAGTGCAACCCCAGAGCCTATCTTTTTCGTTTCTAACTTTAAGCATCTTACCTAAAGGAAGAATTTGTTTACAATCCACCTCCAAATGTACACCCAAATCACCTTAGCCTTCCTTGTATGCACTCATCTTTAGTACATTATTGTTAATTGTTTAAACCCTTAGTTAGTTGCTTAATTGGTTACATGGTTGCTAAGTCGAGTCATATCTTGTACATATTGATTTGGGACGATTGGGACTTATGGGTAAAGTACTATTGTAATGGAGTAATGGGGAAGAACATCATTTATTACCCCCATATATACGTTAATGTTTCAAAGTACTCCAAATATTTCGATAATCTTAATTCGAGCCTTTATTTTGATTTATGTAAAAGTTCGAGTGTAAGGGGAGGAAACAAGCTCCTTTGATGTATTATTTTGGATGGTAGGGCAAGAGTGTATAAAAAAAATCGAAAAACAATAAGAAAAGAAAAAAAATGAGAAAAAGAAAAGTAGAAAAAAAAACATACGGACTACCATCCCGCTCCTTTTATTTTATTTATGTTTATGTTTATTCGTTATTAGCTTAAGTTGAGTCGAGTCTTGGCTTAGCAACGCCATTTATGCATGTAATTAACTAAGACAATTGACTTGCCACCAGTTAAATATCCCTTTATCCAACAAACCGTGTTTTCCATATCCCTACACCTAACGTTATAACCTTTTAAAAGACCTCTTTGATAGTTTATCCTTTGTGCTTACGCCAAAGTGGTGGAGGCTTGAACTTTTCCCAAGCCTATGCTAATCTATTTTCTATGACAGGTAGTGAGAGATATTTCTTCCATTTCTATTTGTGATATATACACTTATAACACCCGAGAGATGTGAGTATCCAAACACTATATGTGAGGTGCTAGTATATAATTTCTATGCTTGTTTTGATTAGGGTAGATCAATAATTTGTTGTAATTACTTTTATATTAATGTTAAATGACCCCTAACTTGTATTTTAATTGGTATAAAAGCTCATTTGCTTGAGGAAAAGCGAATCTCAAGTGTAAGGCTATTTTACGCTTTTAGGGGGTCATTTAAGCCCTAAATCGTGTTTTTATGATCAAATAATATCTTAAATCATTTCTTTTATCGTTTTAGGTACTTGGGACCTGAATGCTAGAAAATGGAGCATTTTGGAGCTTCTCGGACGTTTTTATGCTCAAGTATGAAGAAAACAAGAAAAGTCAAGAGAAGTCAGGAAATCACACCTAACGGCATCAGGATTTACATGCTGATGTCGTCACCTTATACTGGAATGATGATGGATTTTACAAGTGACACCCCAGAAACCAAAGTCAGGATAACACCTGACAGCGTCAGGTGTTACAAGATGAAGACCGCCCCTCTTTAGCTCTACAAGAGACGACTTAGAACCCTTATAAAGAGACAGTGCCAAAAGTGGATCTAGGTGATCCGAGAAACCTAAACACGGCGATCTGACGGCGTCAGAGACCAAAGCCTGATGCCGTCAGAGTTGTGTATCTATATATACTTTTCAATTTTTCATTCATTAGAGGTGTAACTTTTGAGAGATAAAACCCTAGATGAATTTTACTGTAACTTTAGGGATTCCAAGCCCTCTTGTTGGATTGATATACTCTGACCAAACTACTTTGTAGCTTGTAAGGTTTTAACAATCTTGAATAATTCAAAATAATTAATATTGAAACACTGATATTACTTTGTAAAGTATGCGGAATCTACTAACACAAAGTTAAGAAGAACGTTGAATTATATTAAAACCAACTCTTGAACCTGCTTCTCTAAACACAGATTCACTAACAATCCCTAACTTCTTTAAAATCATTTTCTAGAAATCGTATTATGAAACTCTAAAACTCATATGTCTAATACCATCCTAAGGCTCCTTTTATAGGCATCAAGGAAAACCTTAAGTCGGTTTACAATAATTACTTGAACGACAAGTAAATTATCCCTAACTAATTCTAGAACATTCATATAATATTACATAATAATCCCTAAACAATATTCATATTAGTCCTTGTTCTTCGATGTACTTTGAATAATCTTCAATAACTAGTAGTACTTTGACCTTGAATAGCATGTTGACTTTTGAGCAGGACTTTGACATAGCAGTACTTTAATCTTTCCAGCAGTACTTTGATCTTCATATCCCAACAATCCTCCCCTAACTTGAACTCCACTTGCTTGATTTCAAGTTTCTTTGTTTTCTTTGATCTTCAATATCTTTATCATCATGGAAAATTGTATCTTTATCTCTTTTCTGTCTTGTATGTCAAAGTGCTCTTCTTCAGCTTCAGATGATATCTTCACAGCAACTCAGCAAAATATTGGCAAAGTGTACATCAAATCTTTTAAAGTTTCATACTATTCTCATCACTTCCAGATGTGTAAACTTCTGTGAGAGGTGAATCATTGAATTTTTAATGGATTTTGATGTCTCTGTACCAAAGCCATTAACTCTGGAGTAGCCAATGTTTAGGTTAGAACAACCATGGTACATTGATAACCATATGATTTTTAGCAAATCATCAGCTATCAACGGATTTGATTAGTTTTTACCAATAGCCGTTTGCTTTTGGACTAGTTAGTTCTTTAATTTTAACCATGGTGAACAAATTACCATAAATAGATTTTCCACAGCCTTTACCACAAGCCATTTTCTTGTGGGCTAGTCAACTCTTCACTTTTACAGATATGGTGAGTTGAACACCATACAATTTTTAGTAAATTGTCAACTAAAAATGGATTTGATTATCACATCAGAGTCGTATCCTCATGATGAGTCAAACTCTTTCTTGTCTGTTAGACATGGTGAGTTGATTACCATTTGTTGTGTAGTACAAGTATTAACACCATGTATTACTCTTCAAATCCTTTTATTTATATCATCTTAAGCTTTAAAAAATTTTGCTTTATTACACAAAAAGCTTTTACTAGTTTTATGCAGCAAGCAGTACTTTGGTAAAGTACTGTTTGTCTTGCAGTAATTTGAGAAAAATACTTTTTATTCAAAATTATTTACACAATACAAATCATACCAGTACTTATGCAATATCATTCATCTGAAGTAGTCCACCTTATGAATAGCTTTATCACCATGAATGCTACTTCAGTTTCATCCTCAACCTCTATTCCATGATCCGACATCCTGAGCATAAGATCTATTATCAAAGGATATCTTCTTTCTGCTAACATATGAATCATGGTACCATCTTCCATCTCAAGTGAATGAACCTCTGATGACTCAAAGAATCTCCATATTGTTATCTCCCAGTTTTCTTGATCATTCCACAGAGTATCATTACTTGTTTCTTCAGTCTCCCAGATAGTTACCAAATCTCCAAGTAAGATTAATCCCACTCCTGTTGCTTCAATATTCTCATAGTAAGTCTGCACTTGTAAATACAAGTTGTATAAATCTTCTCTATCTATTATATGCAGAACATCCCGTAACATATTGAACACAGTAAAGCATTCATCTTCTCTGTTAAACATGAGATAATTTCCTTCAGTTGATTCAACCACAGAGAATGAGATAATCTTAGACTTTTTTACAGAGTCTTCTGTTTTCTTGTTTTCAAAATCAACAACTCTGAAGAAATTCTTCAGTTCATCAATTGTATCTGATCTTATCATTTTAATCCTTTTTGACAATTGATCATCCTGAATAGCTTTCTTCCTTTTTAATTTTCTTTTCTCAGCTTGTTCTTTCATTACATCTTCTAACTTTTTGTCTCTTTCAGCATCCATAGGCACAAAGTTATCCAGTTCTCTCTTAATAGATTCTTGAACACTATCCCATAGTGCTTTCACATCTGGATATCTTAGCCTTTGTAGAATCTTGTATCCTCTTCCTTTCAAGAAACTTATCATCCAATTTCTTTCTTGAGCTATAGTCATTGGTCTTCTTGTTATAGCAACTGACTTTCTTGTCTCTTCTAAGTACTCAGCATCATAAACAGCTTGTTGTTGTCTAGAAATCTCTTCATTCTTAGCCATCTTAATTTCTCTCAGCTGTGTAAGAGTGAACTTCTTCTTTTTCTTCTTGGTTTCCTTCATGATCCCTTTTCCTTTATCTTTTGTATCTAAAGCTTCAGGTTCAGAAGAAGATTCAGAGACTTGTTGTGCAGGCTCAGAAATATGTATACCTGTTGGTCTATCCAAATTAAGCAGTATCTGAGCTATTGTCTCATCATCACTAGCTATATGCTCCTTGACTTCTTCTTGCTGAATTGGATTAGAAGGACCAGCTTCATCTTCAAATGTTTTTGTAGAAAGTCCAGCTGTAGAAGTTTTAATTTCATCAATATTCATTGCAGCAGTACCTTGCACACCAGTACTTTGCATACTAGTACTTTCATCAATAGTACTTTGAACATCAGTACTTTGAATATTGTCACCTTGATTTCCAGTTTCTTGCTCATCAATATTTTCTTCTTGAACAATGTTCTCAGCATCATCAGTCTGTTTCTCTGGCACAAAGTTCAAAGGTTCTTCTGGATAATGCCAAAGATGAGCATCTTCTGAATATTGAAACCCAACATCATCTTCATTCAAATTATCTTCTGGATTCCTCCCCAATTTGAAAGATGATGACTTCTTCTTACTCCTATTAGATTTAGAGACCTTCTTGGCTGACTTAGACTTCTTCTTTTTGGATTGCTTTTGTTCTTTCACATAAAGTCTAAAGTTTTGAATAAGTGGCCACACAAACCTCTTCAACCTTCTGAATTTATTCCTCAATCTTTTAATCTCTGTAGCCTGTGTATCTATCACTTTCTTTATTCTCCTGAACTCCCTAGTCAAAGCATAATTATCCAAGGGTCCCTTACCTCCCTCATCTCCTCTAGGTGTTTGAAACCCACATGTGGAAGTATATTCATTGGGAGAAAGTGGAGTAGTATGCTCTGAAGCAGTACCTTGCAGAGAAGTACCTTCTTTTGAAACAGAATGTGGAGAAGTACTTTCAGCAGAAACAGTCTTTTCCTTTGAAACAGGTACTGAGGCAGTTCTTTCACATAAATCAACAGGCTGTGGTGAAGCAAGAGGTGGTGTTGGAGTATGTAGTGATGCATAATGCTCAGAATGATCAGATTTTTCAGCATGTGTAGAATGATCAGAACCACTAACTTTAGCAACTTCATTCCTAATAGGTTGTGCTACTTCCAATATATAAGCATTCAAAGGTGTATTGTGACCCGAAAACTTAACACTTTTGTGAGACATAAATGTAAACACCTTAGGTGGAAGCACAACATTAGGTATATAATCCTGAGGTTTTGGTGTCCCTTCTAGTGGTTTTTCTAAGAAAAGCTGAACAAATATAGGGTACATCAAGAATGGTGAACCAGCCTTAATGTGTGCAATCATACCATCAAGAATCATGTAAGAAAAATTGAATGGCTGATTGGTAACGAGGCCAACTAGAGCAGATGCTATGGCATGTCCAAATTGATCTCAAGCAGTACTTTTGGGACTCAAGCAATGAAGCAAAACATGAATTAGATATATCCAATGAGGACTTACCAATGCTATGGCATACCCTTGCCGTAGCCCAAAACTTTTGTATCCAAGGACCAATAACTTCTGGATTTACTAAAAGTGAATAATTGATGGATGAGCCAGTGCGAAAGTCAATAATTCCATGAAAATAAAGGTTCCTTGGTGTTTTCTCCAGGTTAGCAATCATATTGTGTTTGGTGATGGTGGGACGGTTTGCCATTGTAAGTGTGATGGAAAGAAGAATGATGATCGATGATGATTTTGGTGGTGATTGATGAATGAATAAGGGTTTGTAAATATGAAAAAGATATGCGTAAAGAAGAATAATATACAAAAAATCATGGTTAATAAATTATTTTACCGTTATTTTTGGAAGTTATCTTCCCCATATCTTTCGAAAGGTTGTTACCCATATTTTTGACCGTTGGAACAGTATCCTGACACGTCAGCGCATCTTTTAAAACACCAAGCAGTACTTTCCATGTATAATGGAGCTGTACATTCATCTGTGAATAAAGCAGTACTTTGGCAAAGTACTGTTCCATCAAAATATCTATTAGCGTTGACTGTTTGACCAAAATATCTTCTGAAAGTCAACTCAAGATATTCATTACTTTCCATATTTACTGCCCAAAGCTACCAAAGCAAGTAGAATTGAATGATCATCATTAATAACCCTTGAGACTTTCTTTCCTATAAAAAGAACTTCCAATTAACACTTCTCTTCATCAAAACTTGTAACTTTCATCACAAAAACCCTAATCAACATCATGAGCCACTTCCCAATGATATATATCTCTTCTGATGACTCCACTGAATCAGAAATCAGTTATTACTCTGATTCTGACTTTGACTCTGATGCAGGATGGAATGGTTACTTTCCTCCTGATGCATCAAGCTCAACCAACCTAAAACCTAACAAAAAGGTATCTGTCCCTGCTCCTGCTCCAACTCTCTCTAGTGAATTGCCACAAGCCTTGACACAGGCTCTTGAGTCAGCCTTAAAGAACATGAAGTAGCCTACTCAACAGAAACCTGCAAGACCAGAAAGACCTCCAAAAACAAGTGCTTGGCCTGGCTTGCCCAAGAAAGCAGTCATCTTTTGATGACAAAAGAAAGAAAGCTTAGAAGGGAAAGCAGAGCTATCAAGGAAAAGGAATAAGGCCTATGGAGTAGGGTGTTTAGGGTGTAGGTTGGGTAGGGTTGGTGTAGGTTGTATTGATGTTGAATCTCTGTCTTGGTTATGTATGTGTCACTTGAATGATGAATGTAACCACTTTGAATGATAATGAATAAAACTTCTTTTCTGTTGAATGATACATGTAGCCTCCCCTCAAATAATAACTAACTACTAATGCCTCCCCTAAAAAATAACTTAATTATTAATCATTCCAATACTCACTACTAAAAAGGTAAATCTTGAAACATCAAAGCCTTTTGTGAGTAAATCTGCTACATTATCATCAGTATGAACTTTAACCACATTGATGAGCCTGTGCTCATAACAATCTCTGATGAAGTGATGCCTAATTTGAATGTGCTTTGTCTTGGAGTGATAGACAGGATTCTTCACAATACAAATTGTACTCTCATTATCAATTTTGATAGGAGTATTCTTGAAGTTGAATCCATAATCTAAAAGCTGATTTTGCAACGAAAGTACTTGTGCACAACAACTTGAAGCAGCTACATATTCTGCTTCTGTGGAAGATGTTGCTGCAATTGTTTGCTTTTTGCATTGCCATGAAACTAATCTACTCCCAAGATATTGACATCCTCCAGTGGTTGATCTTCTGTCATAGTTATCACCATCATAATCACTGTCTGAGAAAGCTTCTAGATGAAAAGGGGACTCCCTAGGATACCACAATCCTAGCTTAGGTTGTTGCCTAAGGTACCTAAAAATTCTCTTGACAGCATTCAAATTTGAAACCTTGGGTTAAACTTGATGTCTTGCACATAAACAAACAACAAAAGTAATGTCAGGTCTAGATGCAGTTAAATACATTAGGCTTCCAATCATAGACCTGTATAGTTTGACATCAACATCTTCTCCATCTTCATCTTTTCCCAAAGGTTTGTTAGCATCAACAGGTGTGGATGCTGGCTTGACAGTGGTGAAGTTGAATCTCTTAAAAATGTCTGCAACATACTTATCTTAACTTATAAAAATTCCACTGCTAGATTGTTGAACTTGAAGCCCCAAAAAGAATGTTAATTCACCCATTGAGCTCATTTGAAATTCTTTTTGCATAAGATCTTCAAATTCCTTCACCATTGACTGCTTTGTAGCTCCAAAAAAATATCATCCACATACACTTGGACAAGCATGATATCCTTTTTATCTCTTTTGATAAACAAGGTTTTGTCAATAGCACCTCTCCTATAACCATGTTGCAATAGAAAAGTGAAGAGTCTTTCATACCATGCTCTAGGGGCTTGATGAAGGCCATACAGAGCCTTAATAACCTTGTAGAATTTGTTTGGATGTGCAGGATCTTCAAAACCAGGTGGTTGTTTAACATAAACTTCCTCTGTGATAGTGCCATATAGAAAAGCACTTTTAACATCCATCTGATATACAGGAAAACCCATATATGATGCAAAAGCCAAAAACAGCCTTATGGCTTCAATCCTTGCCACAGGAGCAAATACTTCATCATAGTCTACCCCTTCTTCTTGTTTATATCCTTGAGCTACTAACCTTGCTTTATTCTTAATGACATTCCCTCTTTCATCTCTTTTAACTCTGAAGACCCATTTTGTTCCAATTAGTCTCTTACCATCAGGTAAATCACATAATAGCCATACTTCTTGAAGTTTGAATTGTAAGAGTTCTTCTTGCATAGCTTCAACCCAACTCTCCTTGGCTAATGCTTGTGCCACTATTTTAGGTTCTTCTTTGGACAGAAAGCAAGCAAATAAGCACAACTGCGGATCCTTTTGATTCACCCTGTTTTGCTTGTAGATAAAGCTAAGTAAAGAAGTATGTTGTTGAGAAAGATTCTTAGCTTTAGTTCTTGTGAGCACTCCTAAAGTAGAAGGTCCAATGATTTTACTGTTAGCATGATCTTTATGAATTCTTAGTGTAGGAGTTGGTGAAACTTCAAGATTATCTTCCAAATTTGTGAAATGAAGGTCTTCATTTGAATTTGAGAAAATGCCTTCTTTTTCCAATTCATCATCAGTATCCTCTAAGGCAGGCATGGTTGGATCACTTAAATCATCAGCATTTATCAAATTTGAAGTATCCAAGACTTGACAAGTACTTTCAAATGGATCAACAGTACTTTGGGGCAAAGTACTGTCAGTGCCTTTAGCCTTCTTATTTTCTACTTCATAAGCTCTCCTTTGATCATCTTCATAGGACTTAGCAATTGTTTCTTGAAGATGCATCCTATTAAGTTCATCTTGGAGAGCTTGGTCTTCATCAGATACTGTGGTCTTTGGTTGAACAGTACTTTGTGGATCAACAGTACCTTGAGGTTCAGTAGTACTTTTCTTCTCATCACTGGATGCTTCATCAGAATCATCTTCAGATCTTGTTAATACAAATATCGCCTAAAAACGTTCTTTATATTTTACGATCTTCGCTAAGTTTTGTTAATGACAAATGTAAACTTTAGTTTCTAAGTAAAACATAATCTTAGTTTTAAAGACTTGCATAAACTAGACTTTTGCTACATTTTACATTTCATAAAACACAACACTTTTTATTTTCTAAAAATAGAATTGTCACATCACATTTATGGCAAGTTTTGTCATTATACATTTATGGAAAGATATGTGTTTGACTTACTAAGATGTTGCTTGCAAGTTTAGTGTTTGACTTGATATTATGTGATGTGATATTGTTTGGTTTGCAAGAGTAATGAGATGTGACTTTGTTTGGTTTGCAAGATTTATTGCAAAACCAACTGCAAGCCCGGCGGTACCCTGGAGGTACACGGGCGGAACCCTTCTGAGGGGTCCGCCTGATCCGCCAGACCTGCAGAAGGTTTGGCTATAAATATCAAGCCACAAGTTGAATTTTGGCTTGTCACTTGACATCATATTTTACACACACATTCATTCTTTCATCTAACCTCTTAACATTTCATATGTGAAGTTTCTTTTTGTAGCAAAGAGATTCACGAACTTACTAAAAGTAACAAGTATTCAACACAACGTTGCAAGACTTGTTAGCTTAGCATTGTGTAGACTTGTGTAGTTTACACTTCATTTGATTGTGCATTTTCAGTAGTGATCGGTTAGTATTTTAGTCCTCAAAATACAAAGTGTATCGGGAGTAGTTGTACCCTTGTAAAAGAACTAACGGGAGTGGTTGTACCCTTGGTAAAGAACTCGACATCTAGCTTTGTGTCGGTAAAAGTATAAGCGACGTGTAAGGTTTTCTCCGCCGGTGAAAGGAGCTTGTTGACTAGTGAAAGTAACTCTCGAGTTGGATACTCGGGGCGTGGACGTAGGGCAAGGAAAAAGAGTCCTTGTAGCCGAACCACGATAAATACTCGTGTTGTGGTTTGATCGTTTCTTTCATTTACTTGCATGTTATATATTGTGTTTATGTATATATCTTTGATCAAATGAAAAGTTTCAAAGCTAACTTAACAAGTTAAAAAGATTTTAATCGGTAAACTATTCAACTCCCCTTCTAGTTTCCCACAATTAGCATCAAGAGCTACGTTACTCAAGCTTTTAAAATATATTGTGTTTTAAAACTTGAAACGATCCATGGATTTTGAAAATTACAAAGAAGGGCAATCTATGCAAAGACCACCACTCTTTGAAGCAAATGGTTTTATATATTGGAAAAAACGTTTTGAAACTTACGTGAAATCTAAAGATATAGATTTGTGGTATATAATTATTGATGGTGATAACGTAGTTACTAACATTAAAGATGATGATCAAAAGAAATTAATAGGTAAAAATAATGAAGCTAAAATGATGCTTTACAATGCTTTACCTAAGAAAGAATATGAAAGAGTCTTTTTGTGTAAAACCGCCAAAGATATTTGGCAATCTTTAATTGTCACTCATCAAGGAAACTCACAAGTTAAAGATAACAAAATTGATCTTCTTGTTCAACAATATGAACAATTTGTTATCTCCGAAGATGAGATTATTGATAATGCTTTTGCTAGATTTAATACTATTATTACTTCACTTAAAGCACTAGACGAATCTTTTTGTAGTAAGAACTTTGTCAGGAAATTTCTTAGAGCACTCCATCCGAAGTGGAGAGCAAAAGTGACGGCAATTGAAGAATCCAAAGATCTTTCAAGCATGTCACTTGATGAGCAAATTGGAAACCTCAAAGTTCACGAAATGGTAATGGAAAAAGATTCGGAACTAGTTAGAGGCAAGAAAGAAAAAGTTAAGTCCATTGCCTTGAAAGCTAGAGTCCAATCAAGTGATGATGAAGAATCTACTTCAGATAGTGATGATGAGGAATATGCTATGGCCGTTAGAGACTTCAAGAAGTTTTTTCGTAGAAGAGGAAAGTTTGTAAGGCAATAAAGATGACAAGAAAACTTTCCGAAAAGATCGTGATGATAGGAAAGGAAAGGTTGAAAGAAAATGCTATAGGTGTGGAGACACAAGTCATCTTGTAGGAGAATGTCCAAAACCACCCAAGAGCAAACCTCAACAAGCTTTTGTGGGTAGTGCTTGGAGTGACTATGAAGGAGATGACGATGAGCCAAAGAATGACGATATTGCTCTCATGGCTCACAACTCAAATGAGGTATTATCCGACTCATCTTACTCCTCTATTGATGATGACGCTTTACAAAAAGAATATAACAAACTTTGTGAATTGAGCTTAAAAATCATAAACAAAAATAAATTTTTGAAAACTAAAAAGGAGTTTTTAGAAATGAAGTTTATGAGTTAAAAGAGAAAGCCAAGAGATTAGAAAAGAGTAAAGGTATTGACACACCTTGAAAATCATGTGAAGAGCTTAAACTAGAAGTTGAGAAACTCAAAATTACTCAAAATGATCTAATAAAACAAACCACAAAGTTTAAGAAGTTCAATAACAGCATTTCTTGTGCGGATGAAATTATGAAACTTCAAAAGTCACCCTTTGATAAAACAGGACTAGGATTTACGAAAATAGAAACTTCAAAGGGTCAAACGAAACAAGAAAAGATTGTACAAGAAACAAACAAAATTGCTACAGCAGCCTGCGGATCAGACGGAACCCAATCCAGGGTTCCGCCCGTTGGACCCGAATGTTCCGCCAGGTCTTCTGCAGCAGTAACTCCATCCACATCGGATCGTTCAAAATTTGTTAAAGTTACATACAAAAATGGAACAAAACCTGTGTTTAAAACTGAAGTAGGATTTAGTAAAAATGAATTTATAGCTAAGACTACTCAACCAAGACCTAAGACTCCAATTCCCAAACGCCCCTTTCCAAAGAGCAACTTCAACGCTCGACCAAACTACCAACATGTTTGGAACCAAAACACTCCTAGACATTACCAAACTCCAAATCACATGCCATGGAACCCTTACATTCTATTTTCATACTTGGAACAAGTTAATGGTATGCTTAACCAAAATGGACCCATGAGAAATTGGGGACCAAATGTTTGAGTGTTTTTCATAAAATAAGTGTGCCTCAAAGTTTGTTTGGAACCGGATGAATGGATTAAAGATAGCGGTTGTTCAAGGCACATGACGGGTAACAAAAGCCTCTTCACTTCTTATCACAAATGTGACGGAGGTAATGTTACGTTTGGTAGTAATGCTAAGAGCAAAATCATCGGAAAAGGTACAATCTCTCATGACTCCCTTTTTATAGATGATGTAGCTCATGTTGATAACTTAGGTTTTAATCTCCTTAGTATTAGTCAACTTTGTCGTAATAAGTATAATGTTCTTTTTAGTGAAAACGGAAGTAAAATACTTAAAGATGATATAACCATAGCCAAAGGTGTCCTTAAGAACAACGTATATGTCATGAAGATGGATCCAACATCTAGAGACAAACTTTGTCTTACCTCATTAGATGAATCTTCAACTTTATGGCATAGACGTTTAGGACACACTAACATGAGACTAATCCAAAACCTCTCCTCCAAAGACTTAGTTCGAAACCTACCTAAGTTGAAATATGACCAACACTTTTGTGATGCTTGCAAAGTCGGTAAACAAGTCCATAATAGCCATAAGGCTAAAAACTTGGTTTCTACATCTAGGTGTCTAGAACTTTTACATATGGATTTATTTGGTCCATCCGCTATACAAAGTTATGGAGGTAACTTCTACACTTTGGTCATAGTTGATGATTACTCAAGATATACTTGGACAAAATTTTTGAAAAGTAAAAATGAAGCTTTTGATAAATTTGAGATTCTAAGTAAGAAAATTCAAAATCAAGTAGGGTCTAATATTGTGTCTATTAGAACGGATCACGGTCGTGAATTTGATAATGAATTTCAATTTGGAAACTTTTGTGACAATAATGGTATAACTCATAACTTTTTGGCTCCACGTACTCCTCAATCTAATGGTGTAGTAGAACGTAAAAACCGGACATTGCAAGAGATGAGTAGAACAATGCTTAATGAACAAAACATTCCACAAAAGTTTTGGTGTAATGTCATTGACACGTCAACGTACATTTTAAATCGAATCTTAATTAGACCATTTTTGAATAAAACTCCTTATGAACTATATAAAGGTAAAAAGCCTACATTAGGATACTTTAGAGTGTTTGGGAGTAAATGTTTCATTCTTAACACCAAGGATTATCTCACCAAATTTGACCCAAAGTCTTATGAGGGTGTATTTCTTGGATATTCACAAAATAGTAAAGCATACATTGTTTTGAACAAAGAAACCTTAAGAGTCGAGGAATCGTTGAACGTAACATTTGACGAGAGTCCACCTCCCTCTAAGACATCACCTTTGGTAGATGATGACTTAGTTGAAAGCCAAGCAATAGAAAATCAAGAAATTTTAAGTGATGACAAAGAAGATGAACTATTTAACAAAGAACTTGTCAATGTCAAAGAATCTAAAAGTCATCCATTAGATGGTGTCATTGGCAATATTAACGAAAGAACACTAAGGTCTAAAGTTCAAAATGAAAGCAACTTCTTTTGTTTCGTGTCAACCATTGAACCTAAAAATATTAATGAAGCCATTAAAGATGAGTCTTGGGTAATTGCAATGCAAGAAGAGTTAAACCAATTTGTTAGGAATGATGTATGGACATTAGTTCCTCAACCAAAGAGTCAAACTATAATTGGAACAAAATGGGTATTTCGTAATAAAATGGATGAAAATGGAATTGTGTCTAGAAACAAAGCTAGGCTAGTTGCACAAGGATATAACCAACAAGAAGGCATTGACTACGATGAAACTTTTGCTCCGGTTGCTAGGCTCGAGTCAATTAGAATCTTACTTGCATATGCATGTGCACACAATTTTAAACTCTTTCAAATGGACGTCAAAAGTGCATTTCTAAACGGAGTCATTAATGAAGGAGTGTATGTTGCTCAACCACTGGGCTTCATCGATTTTGAAAAACCAAATCATGTTTACAAACTTAAAAAGGCTCTTTACGGACTTAAGCAAGCTCCAAAAGCATGGTATGATCGACTTAAAACATTCCTAGTTGACCATAAGTATACCATGGGCTTAGTTGATAATACTCTCTTCACTAAGAAGAAAGATTCACATATTATCATAGTCCAAATCTATGTTGATGACATTATATTCGGATCAACTTGTCAAGAATTATGTGTGGATTTCTCAAAAATCATGCATGACGAGTTTGAAATGAGTATGATGGGAGAACTCAACTTTTTCCTAGGACTCCAAATTAAACAACTAGAAGACGGTATCTTCTTTAACCAATCTAAATATATCAAGGACATGCTTAAGAAATTTGGATTAGAAGATTCAAAACCTATCAAAACTCCCATGTCCACGGAAACTAAACTCACCAAGGATGAGGAAAGTGAATCTGTAGATAGCACTAAATATAGAGGTATGATTGGTAGTCTACTTTACCTAACGGCTAATAGACCCGACATTATGTTTAGTGTTTGTCTATGTGCTCATTTTCAAGAAGATCCTAAGACTACCCATCTCGAAGCCGTTAAAAGGATTTTTAGGTATATTAAGGGCACTACACATTTAGGTTTATGGTATCCCAAAGGAACGAGAATAGACACCATAGTGTATGCCGACTCGGATCATGCCGGTGACTATGTCGATAGAAAAAGTACAAGTGGTATTTGTACTTTTGTTGGACATTGTCTCACCTCATGGTTCTCTAAGAAGCAAACGGCTCTTGCTATCTCAACAATGGAAGCCGAGTACGTTTCGGCCGGAAAGGCATGTCAACAAGCTCTTTGGATGAAGCAAGCTCTTGTCGACTACGGAATTCAACTCAAAGACCTCACAATTCTTTGTGACAACAAAGGTGCCATTGATCTTAGCAAAAACCCGGTTCAACATGCTCGTACCAAACATATTGAAATCCGTCATCATTTCCTTCGTGACAACGTTCAAAAAGGAAATATCTCAATTAAGAAAGTTTCTTCCGAAGACAACATAGCCGACATTCTCACAAAACCCCTTAAACGTGAACCTTTTAACCTTCTTAGGCTAGGCTTAGGACTCATGGAACCTACATTATAGTTCTAAACATTTGAAAAAAATTACAAAAATCAAAACAAATCCATAACTATTTTTCTCAGCAGGGTCGGCGGAACCCTCAGACATAACGGGCGGAACCCATTCCAGGGGTCCGCCGTATCCGCCGACCTGCAGAATCAAAATCTTTGTTTATATTAAACCAAACACCCATTGTCTCATACCACCACTTCCAAACTGCTACTATTCACTTTACCATCCATCCATACCTACGAATTTTTGGTCTTCCATTCATTTACATTGCAAATCAATCATCATTGTAAGTATTCTAAACATGATTACAATCCTGATCTGAGTCTAGGAATTCTATTTCTTGCACAAAAACAAAAACTTGGGGTTATGCATTAACTTGAAAAACTCATGCATAAGATTAGGTGTTTAATAAAACTAATCATGTTTCCCATAGTTAGGAATTGCATCCTTAATTAGTATAAACATGTTTGCTAAAACACCCCATGTCAAATCCTTCCAAAAATTTCTCACAAGTAGGACAAATATTTTTTCGTCTCACATTGAGAATACAAAATCAAAACGTTATGTTTAAAACATCACTTGCATAATGTCTCTTGAATGCTAAAGGGAATACATAACCAATATGTATTTTCGGGTACATTCAAACGAAGCTACATTGAACTAGGAGCGTTTGGGTTATCTTTTGTTTTATAACAAAACTTGCATAAAACGATTTTGAAGCATCAAAATGAGTCAAGATAACCGCACCTCCACATTGTTTTCATATAGGCACACACTAGAACATCCACATTATAATAGTGGTTTACGTAAACTAAAATGTGAAATTTTGTTGTTCTAGGAATCATCATGCCTCCTCTAACCCACTACGACCACAAGGACACCATTAAGTACCTACCAAAACACCACAAAACCAAAGGCCTTACCCCAAACCAAGTAAACATTTTCAAAGCCCTAGAAAAACACTATGTCCATGAGGGTAGAACCATTGACCCGTCTTTCCTAGAAGGCACAAACCTTTACGCCGAATTTGCCACAATCAACTTTGAGTGTCTTTTGAATATCGACGAGCCTATTTGTCCTAGATTCATTCTAGAGTTCTATGCATCCTCCGTCCTCTCCACGGATGATTATGGTCATATGTCTATCAACTTTAGGGTTAGTAGTCATCAATACTCCTTCACTCTTGAGGAGTTTGCTCAAATCCTAGGTATCCCAAACCGTGGTACTTGTCTCTATTCCGACTTACACTCTCTCTCAAATCTTGACAACCTCCAAGACTGTATCCATCCTTATGACACACCCCTTGTCTCAAAAGATGTACTCCGTGACCACCTCTTTGTTAGGACCACCAACACTAGGAGAACCCGTTCGGGAAATGAGGTCGATAAGGACCCATATGGAATGGAAATGAATGAACTTAAGCCCCAATTCAAGAAATGGGAGGAAGTCCTTAGAGCCAATGTCATTAGCACAATAGGAAACCGAGATCATATCAACCTTTGCCTTTGCTACATGCTCTACTCCTTGTCCGTTAGGCAACCCTTCAACCTTGCCTACTACATGGCTAAGAGAATGGCCGACATTCCCGTGCATGGCACAACGGCTATGCCGTATGGAATGCTCTTGACCCGTCTCTTTAGGTTCATCTCACCCATTCCACTAACTCCAAATGGTCTTCGTCTTGACTACACTCTCATTCCACACACCTTTGTCCCACTTAGTGATAAGAGAGTGTACAAAGCCCAAGGAAAACGTCCTCATCCTCCTACCTCATCATCATCTTCCTCAATGAGTGAAGATGACAATTTGCCAAACTCTAGGCTCCCACCTCTCGAATACCTATCCCAACTTCCGGATATTCCAAATGAGTCGGCGGAGTTCAAGCAAACAAAGGGGATGTTCAAGAATCTTGGAAGATTCCTTGGAAAGCTCAAGAACAAGATTGACCGTCAATGAGTGCGGGTGTGTAGGAGTGTTTGGCACTAGGTGCTACTTGAACAAATTTGGTTGTCTAAACAATGCTTATGATGTATTTGTAGGTTGGTACAATGTTTGATACTATTTGGAACATGTTTCATCTAACTTTGATGCAGGAAGACAACTTTTAGCAAGTTGTCAAATTTTCAAACTTATAACATTTTCACTAAGTTTAGTGAATATCGCTAGCCCCCGGTCAAAGTCATATGATATGAGTGTTTACATGTTCATTTTTTGCATTTCCTAACCAGATATGCATTATATTTTTTATTTTAGGAGTTTTCGAAAATTTTTAAAATCGTCTCGCCGGTCAAAAATGCGGACTGCCCATTTCTGAAGCTCTGGCGGATCTTGCGGTACCCAAAATTGGGTTCCGCCAGTGCAATTTCTGGGAATTCCAGAAATAGCCCAACGGACCAGGCGGCACCCTCAAATGGGTTCCGCCTATGTATTCTGAGGGTTCCGCCAACAGCCTGCAGAATTTTTGTTTCTATTTTCCCCAATTCAACATCAAAACACCAAAATCCAATCCTTTTAGGTAGAAACTCATTTCTTGCAATGTGTTTAGCATAATAGGGTATTCCTTCTTCCATACACTTAACCAAAACCATTTCCCGCCAAAATTCAAAATTTGCCATTACAACCTCAAGGACCCCTCACACATAAAGGAAGGAACCCTTTTAAGGGATCCTTGAAATCCCTGAGATTTATACTACCACAAATCCACCAAAACCACTAAGCATTTAGCTCAAAACTTGTCTTCTCACTTCACCATTTTCATTGGATTGACTTCCATGATTTGACAACCCACAATTAGTTTTCCAAATCATTAGAAACCTCCATTTTTGTATGGACTAACATCAAATCCAAACACTCCTTTCCATAATCCTTCAACACTATAAATTAAGCCATCCTAAACACTATCAAATCACACCTTCTTCATCACAATTTCTGAACTTCTAAACCATTTTTCACCATGACTAAGTCAACAATCACCTCTCAACCATCAAGACCTATCCGGAAAACCGCCCGGATAAGTGTTAAACCACTATGGTCTAATCAACCCATCAACCTAAGCTCCTCATCTTCGGATGAATTCACATCACCTATAAAAAATGAACACTTTTTGAACCTTGCATCTCCATCACCATCACCAAATGAACCCAATGAGCTCACTCCACCACCTACTAAATCACCCATTGACCCAAGTCCACCAAGTGCTCTAACCCAACCATCCAAAACTTCATCACCATCACCATTACCCAAAATGGAACCTATGGAGTTATTTGGGTCTCCTCCCACATCACCACACCCTTTTGTCCAAGATCTAAATGATCTCCCACCAAGACCTTCACAACCACCACCTTTTTCACCAAAGTCAATTCTTGACCAAAATGAACTTTTTAACCACACCCAACCACCACAACAAGTATACCATCAACCCAAACCATTGTTGTTTCACCCCATCTACAATGACATCCATGGTCCTCTTTATGGAGAACCGAACTTTGAAAACCATGATCACCCAACTCCACCACATTCTCAAGCCCAAACCTTTGAATCTTTCTTTCCCTCATATGAGGATATACAAAGCATGGTTGAGAACCACCTCCATCAAGCAATGGAATTTCAAACCACCTTGCTTGATTCAATACCAAACCCATCATCCACCCAAGAACCAAAAACCAACCAACCCTCAAACCAAGAAACCAAAACCAACCCATTTCCACCCACTCATCCCCATGTTTGCTCAAATTGTGAGCAAATGGGTGCAAGCACCAAAACGTTGCTTCACCAACTCCAAGATGAAACCCGGTTTGCATTTCAACACGTCATAGAACGTTTGGATGCTCTTTCCCACCCAAACAAGTCCTAGACAATCATTTGGAGGTCGTTTGCCCCAATTTGGGAAAATAGGCGTTTATTTTTCTTTCTTGGTTATTTTTTTTAAGTTTTTAGAAGTAGAAGAATTTTACCCATTTCTTGTCCTTTGACTTTTATAAGTCAAAATTTTACTTGGAATGCTAGTTCTTTCTACTTACTTTCATGCATTGTTGGTTGATCACTTTTGTGTTGTCATTGTGGTTGCAATGTGTGTGGTAACTACAAGCTTGACTATATATATCACCCACTAACCATTTTTTTTGTAGGATCCAAAATCCATGTTTCCCATCTTGGCACTCCTTTTAGGGGGAGTAACAAGCAAGGGGGAGCAAGTGCATTTTTCCGCTTCGCTACTCTACTTTTTGTTTCGACAAAAAGGGGGAGAAATATATTAAACTTTCAAAACTTAATATGATTATCATAACTTAAGTAAAACAAGTTTAATATTAATTTTTTTTTTAAGTCTTAAAAACCAAGATTTTGTGAGTTACTTAAAAACAAAGTTTATGTTTTGTCATCAACAAAAAGGGGGAGATTGTTAATACAAATATCACCTAAAAACGTTATTTATATTTTACGATCTTCGCTAAGTTTTGTTAATGACAAATGTAAACTTTAGTTTCTAAGTAAAACATAATCTTAGTTTTAAAGACTTGCATAAACTAGACTTTTGCTACATTTTACATTTCATAAAACACAACACTTTTTATTTTCTAAAAATAGAATTGTCACATCATATTTATGGCAAGTTTTGTCATTATACATTTATGAAAAGATATGTGTTTGACTTACTAAGATGTTGCTTGCAAGTTTAGTATTTGACTTGATATTATGTGATGTGACATTGTTTGGTTTACAAGAGTAATGAGATGTGACTTTGTTTGCTTTGCAAGATTTATTGCAAAACCAACTGCAAGCCCGGCGGTACCCTGGAGGTACACGGGCGGAACCCTTCTGAGGGGTCCGCCTGATCCGCCAGACCTGCAGAAGGTTTAGCTATAAATATCAAGCCACAAGTTGAATTTTGGCTTATCACTTGACATCATATTTTACACACACATTCATTCTTTCATCTAACCTCTTAACATTTCATATGCGAAGTTTCTTTTTGTAGCAAAGAGATTCACGAACTTACTAAAAGTAACAAGTATTCAACACAACTTTACAAGACTTGTTAGCTTAGCATTGTGTAGACTTGTTTAGTTTACACTTCATTTGATTGTGTATTTTCAGTAGTGATCGGTTAGTATTTTAGTCCTCAAAATACAAAGTGTATCGGGAGTAGTTTTACCCTTGTAAAAGAACTAACGGGAGTGGTTGTACCCTTGGTAAAGAACTCGACATCTAGCTTTGTGTCGGTAAAAGTATAAGCGACGTGTAAGGTTTTCTCCGCCGGTGAAAGGAGCTTGTTGACTAGTGAAAGTAACTCTCGAGTTGGATACTCGGGGCGTGGACGTAGGGCAAGGAAAAAGAGTCCTTGTAGCCGAACCATGATAAATACTCGTGTTGTGGTTTGATCATTTCTTTCATTTACTTGCATGTTGTATATTGTGTTTGTGTATATATCTTTGATCAAACGGAAAGTTTCAAAACTAACTTAACAAGTTAAAAAGATTTTAATTGGTAAACTATTCAACCCCCCTTCTAGTTTTCCACAATCTTCAGATCTTATATTGACTCCATGAACAATGTATTGTGATTCTTCTTCATTGTGAACAACTTGATTTTCTTCCCTTACAGGTACATAGTTCATGGATGAGGCCATTAAATCAAGATCAAACATCCAATAAGGACCTTTACCTTTTTTATTTTCTTGTTCTTCTAGAAATTCAACATGAAGACATTCTTGAACCTTCTTGGTAGCCCTGTTGTACACTCTGAATCCCTTGCTATTGGTACAATAACCCAATAAGTATCCTTCATCAGACTTACCATCAAATTTTCCCAAATTATCAGCAATATTCAAAATAGTCAGGGGACATCCAAAAGGTTTCATGAACTTAATGTTTGGTTTCTTTCCTATGAGTAGCTCATAAGGTGTCTTCATCTGAGGTTTTGTCACTGATACTCTATTCAACACATAACAAGCAGCACTTATAGCTTCAGCCCAAAATGGAACAGGTAATTGGGAGTCTGCAAGCATTATCCTTATTCCTTCTATCAAAGTTCTATTCTTCCTTTCTGCAACTCCATTCTGCTAAGGAATTCTGGCAATACTAAACTCTCTCTTGATCCCTTTCTTGGCATAAAATTCATCCATTAGCTGATTCTTGAATTCAATCCCATTATCACATCTGATGCCTCTAACTTTGAGCCTTAACTGATTTTCAAGTGCTATTATAAGATCATGAATAGCATCAAAAGTTTCATCTTTGAATCCCAAGAAAAAGACCCAACTAAATCTGCCATAGTCATCTGTTATAACCAAACAGTACTTCTTCTTGTTTAAACTAACAACTGAAATAGGTCCAAACAGATCCATATGCAGCAATTCCAAAGGCTCCCTAATAGTTCTTTCTTCAATCTTTTTACATGAAGCCTTGTGTTGTTTACCCTTCTTGTAAGCTAGACATGAGTGATCATTCTTGAATGTCTTAGAAGGTAAACCTCTAACTAAATTTCCTTTGACCAACTTGTTGATGTTCTTGAAATTTACATGCCCTAATCTTCTGTGTCATTGATGTGCTTCTTCCATTGTTGCCCTTGCTATCAAGCATGTTGCTCTTTCAGTAGAATTGATGTTCTTCAAGTCTATACTATACGCATCATTGGTTCTTGGTGCTCTCAGCATCACCAAGTTTTCATCTGCTAATCTAAACTTAGGGTAGAGAATAAGACATTATGTGTCAAGAAACAACACATGATACTTCTTGTCACAGATCTGAGAGACTGATAAAAGGTTGAATTTAAGCTCCTTCACATATCTAACATTCTCAAAGTCAATTAATCCTACCTTAATGGTTCCTTTGCCAGTGATTCTCCCTCCATCAGGATCATTCCCAAATGCAACTCTTCCTCCAAAATAAGCCTTAAAATCTGACAAGAGCTCCTTTTCACCTGTCATACTTCCAGAGCAACCACTATCCACAATAATATGATCTTTAAGCTCCTCTGCTGGGTTGCCCTGCATAAAAATGAAAAGGGTTAGCTTCTTTTAGGAACCCAAGCCATTACTGACTTGTGTTCCCCTTGTGGAGTAACATACTCAAATTCTTTGAGTATGTAATCACCACTGTTTTTGAAAGCACTATCAAGAATTAATGTCTTTGATTCCAAAACCTGTGTTGAATTGTTATCAACACTCCCTTTTTCACCCTTATTTTCTGAAAGTACTTTGTCACCCTCAGCAGTATTTTCTTTCTTAACCCACTTAGTTGTAACTTTTGGAGTTGGGTTCTTTGTTCTAGCAGCTTTTCTTGAGTTGTAAGGCCTTCTAGGTTTGTAAGAGTTGAATCCCCTATGTCTTACACTAGAGTTTTTGCTAGCAGTACCTTGATTGGGGGTGTTCCTAACAGTACTTTGAGAAAGTACTGCTTGACCAGTACTTTGAGTATGTCTTGAAGGTACTGTGGGTTTAGAGAATGGTCTTTTCTGATGAGGGTACCTATAATCTTTTGAAAAATTACTATGGTTAACCCTATTTGAGTAGTTCCAAGCTGGTTTATTCTCCCTTGGTTTATTCTCTTTGTGCTTATAGTTTCCATATATGGTTTTTGGGTAATTGCTTAGGTATTCTAAATGATAATCACAGTCCTTGATCAAATGATGAGGACTGTAACATACAAAGCATAACTTTGGACCCATCATCCCAAATCCATTCCCAAAAGGTTTTCTATAATAAGCAGTATTTTGAAAAGATTTTCTTGTAGGTACTGCTAAATGATCAGCAGTACTTTGAGAAGTTTTTG